>CM067336.1:71677500-73170000 GCA_034376525.1 Nicotiana benthamiana
TAAAAGGGGAGTGACAAGAACCGAGTGGGAAATTCAACAGTGACTGAAAAGGGCAGTAGTGAAAAAGAAAAGAAAAAGAGGGAAGAGAGAATGCACAATGAAGAGTGTTAGTTAAAGCCGGAATGACGCATGCAACTGTTCAAATACACGATAGAAGCATTTAATTGTTTAGGTGCATTTCATCCGAAACATGTGATTGCCTATCTGTTAAACCCTTAAACACTAACAAGTTTGTTGTTGTCCTTGAGTTCAGGAAGGCGGTTAGTTTTTTCAGCATTCCGGAAAGCCATTCATATAATACCATGTCTAAATAAGAGGCGATCATGACTAGCAAAGAATTGGACTCGAGTGTTATTGACCCGCCGAGAGAAATGGAGGAATATGAGTCCGGTTTGAAAGAAGAGGTACATAAGCTGAAACATCAAATGGCCGAAATATATGAGGCATGGATGAAGGGGCATCCTCCACCATCATACCCTGCCAACCCTGCTTTCATCCCACCACTAGCTCATTCTAAAGAGCCCCCCATCATTGATATATCCCCACAACACGCCCCAAGCTTCACCCCTTACCATTACTATCATGACACCACTTCCCAAACCATCCAAGCTCTACTAGCCAAAACAACCGCATACATTACTCTGTTAGTTACCCCTATCTTTGTAGCAGCTCCGCAAGCTACCCTACATCGATATTCTAGTGAGCTGTCATTCCAAGCCCAAGATAACTAGTACTATGCCCCAGAGCCCACCTTCAAAGTCCCGGATCACTACTCCTACACCCATCACTTTGAACTCCCTATTGACACTGAGAAGCCGATCAAAAACACAGAACACGATGAGATATTTAGGAAGGTAATTAGCTTGGAGCAGTCACTGAGAAATATGCAAGGGTTAGGTGGCCAATTGAGTATGTCCTATAAGGATCTGTGTTTGTTTCCTGATGTCCAGCTACCTGCCGGATTCAAAATTACTTGTACGATAGGCATGGAGACCCCGTGGCCCACTTAAGAGGAATTTGCGCTGGGGCGAAAGATGAATTGTTGATGACATATTTTAGTCAAAGTTTGAGTAGTGCAACATTGGAATATTACACCCGCCAGGACAACAACAGGTGGTACACTTGGAATGACTTGGCTCAAGCTTTCTCTTGGCATTTCCAATCCAATGTAGAAATTGTCCCAGATTACCTATCCTTAACTAAGATAGAGAAATAGCCTGGTGAAAGCTTCAGGGAGTATGGTTTCCAGTGGAGAGAGCAGGCGGCATGAGTCGACCCTACAATGAAGGAAGATGAAATGGTGGATGTTGCACCCCCTTTTTCTAAAGCGAAATCGGGCTTGTGACATTTATGAGGACAACTCGTTCCTTTTTGAGAATTGGGTTTTGGAATTGGAAAATCGCCACCTAATGATTATAGTGCATTAGGACACTTTGAAAATGGTTTGAGTTGAAGAAACCAGAATTCGGATAAGGGCTAGAAATTATCTCGAGGGGAAGGTGTTAGGCACCCCTCAAGATCCACTAGTGTGGCCCCGACCATGTTACAATTGTGACTTTACAAGTAAAAAATCAAGGTTCAAACAAGGGGTTTTTTTACATACATTTTGCAAATAGGTTGAGAGTTTGGAAATAAAGAAGGCAGAAATTTTGAAGAAATGATTCTAGACAAGTTCTAAAAATAAACAAAGGGGAGGGGTCCTAGGTTTCTGAATAATATGGATCACATCAATGCAATAATCAGTAATCACTCCTCAGAACAGGGGATACACGAGATATTAGTGCATCAGTCATCATATCCATATTTTACCCTTCCCATCCCGTAAAGGTTATTTAAACGCGTGATGGGGTCACGAAAGCTTATTTCGTGCTATTACGTGTCCATACTATAAGTCCTAGAGGGTATTTAGGAACACTATTCCTACAGGGTAAGGACTAGGCTGGACCCTTAGTTTTAAAGGACATAATGCTAGGCAACATACATAACAAGTGGGAATACATATAAAAGGGAACATACAAAGGCAAATAAAGGCTCACAGATCCCTCCACAAGTAAACATGTAATTAGCATGTCTCTAACACATTTATGGTCTCAAAGATGGGAGTTTTTAAAGAAAAGGAATAAGTGACAGCATTTGAGTAAGTAAAAGATAAGGGAACCATTAAAACATGGTTTGAAAAGGGCAGAGACTTGAAAATACAGTAGTTTAAATAGACAAGTATCAAAACAACACGATTCTGGGCAGAAAAGGTAACCCAGTAGTTTGAAGACTTAATAGAGCAAGAATCAAAAAATCAGTGAGAGTAGATACATGGTTCAAAACTTGTTTCCAGATAGAGATAGATTTTCGGTAAAAAGAGTGAACTTCAGAGAATCACAACAAGAATGAGAGCGGCAAAGTTCCAAAAAAAAGGCTAGTTAATCTTAAACTGATAAAAATATGATTAATCGATTCTTATTAGGCCTAATGTTTTCCTAGGCGGCGTATGTATTGCCTAATTACCTTAAAGGGGGTGAACATGCATATTTAATTCCAGTTTTAAAAAGATTCAGTTAACCAAGCTTGTACTATTAGATTAAACATACTGGTGAGTCGTTCAACAAATGCAACTCAAACAAAATAAAAATCCTAAGTAACATGATGTCTAATACACATAAAAGCTCCTAAAACATGGTCTCTAAATGCTAGTGAGAATGCAACAGTAATTTTATAACAGTTATTTAACTAATCGTGATTACAAAATGAGTATAATAACATGAAAAAAGTAAAGAACCTAAAACACGATTACTAATATATGAGATGCATGTCCTATAAATGATATCTATTGCGCAAATATATAATTAAATCCCTATAAGCATATTTTCTACCCATTACTTAAACTAAGCATGTATAACCCCTCCCATATTCACTAATCAACCCCAAACATTCATTTACAAATTGTTACAAATCAAGAATAGCCGAATTACAGTAATAAAGAACAAAATAAGAAGTTATTCTATATGGATCCTTCAACCAGGCCCAATCTTCCAACCTCACTCCTTTTGAGTTTCAATGCCTTTGCCATGGTTTGGGTACGGCAAAGTTCCCTAAGTCCCCATTGGGTCCCTCACATATACCTGCACCCAAACACTTACCAAAAATGTTGAACAAGTGCAGTGTGGAATTACCAACCTTGTGCATCAAAGTTCAGTGAGTACTCAGAGGTACCCAAAGCAATGTTTATACGAAGGGGTAGAACCTAATCTCTAAGAATAGTGAGATTGCGTGATAAAGTTTTAAAGGAATTGAGTTGAGAAAAACAGTTTAAAAATGATCCATATAGAATCAAGTTTTTTGAAAGAAAAACAATAGAAGAGTGTGACAGTTTTGTAAGAAGGTGAGTAGGACAATCTCAGGACTAGAATATCACACATAGTTCAGTACAAACAGGGGAAAGGGGAAATTGGAACAAGTAGTTCACATGTAAGAGCATAATTGCACATATGTAGACATCAGAGAAAAAACATTTCACAACTTAAACAGTCACAACACATTTAATATCAAAGTGTTCATAGAAGAGGTTCAGGATTACTTGGTATCTAGGAATAATTGTGAATATATGCTGATAATAGGGGTAAGGAAGAACTATATTAAACAAGTACGGGAAGTAGTAGACATCCTGAATTAAGGGAAAAGTGATCATATCAATAAACTAGCAAAGAGGCATGCTAATTGCAATGAAAACAACAGAACCATAAGTAGAAGCATAAAAGAAATAAGAGAAAGTGCAATATGCATAAAACATGTTGTTTTGAAAGCTTAAATCAAATAGAAGACATACCAGTCAAGAGTGAGATAATATAGAGGAGTAGTGTGGAGAGAAGTAGAGCAGTAATTTGCAGACCAAGTGAGAAGCAATGTATAAAGCAATAAAATAGTAGAGTAATAAGTTATTCAGTCTTGGCTTTCAGCCGACTAGGTAACCAGTAGTCAATAGGAGAAGCGAGAGAGAATGTGTAGGAAAGTAAGAGAGAACAATGAGTATGCTTGTGTGTGTAAGAGAGACTTCATAATAGTGTGATTGTTCGTGTCTTGTTAATGAAATCATTAGGGTATTTACAGCTTTACATATAAGTGAAAAATAAGGTAACAAGTATTGACTAATTATAACTATAGAAATAATACCAAGCAGAATCAAATAAAGACCCGGACTCCCTTCAATTAGGGAGTCATAGTTCAAACAGATACAAGTTGTATCAAATAAGGAAAATAATTATTTGCAAGACTGATATTTCCATAATCGGAATAGTAAATGCATGATGCATGTAATAGGGACTAAGTACAGAATATTTTCAAATAAGGAAAGTATAATAACAACATATTGTGCACATAAACAGGCAGATTACAAATTGATTTTTGAAAAATTAGTTCAAAGAATCACGGATGAGATTGAGAA
The DNA here is from genome assembly GCA_034376525.1 of Nicotiana benthamiana. NCBI lineage: Eukaryota > Viridiplantae > Streptophyta > Magnoliopsida > Solanales > Solanaceae > Nicotiana > Nicotiana benthamiana. The sequence continues at coordinate 71,681,936 of CM067336.1, forward strand.
TCACAGGAAATGAGTACTAAGTAATGAAATCATCTCACAAATAAAGAAGTGATTCCAAATCAGTGGAAAACTTCTAAGGAAAACATATACAAAATTAGGGATTCCAAAAGTACACAGAATAAGCAGAATATTTGGTAAACAATGAATAACTAGACCTATTAAACACAATAGGCATAAAAATCAGAGAACCCTAAGCAAGATATCATACAGTAGGTAGAAGGTTTGAAACCCAACAACAAAATTAAAGCTAGAACTTAGAGAATAACCCATATGATCACAAAAACAAGCAAATAATACAAACACAAACATATAGTAAGAAGATATAGTGATTTCGAAAAGGGGTTCAAAAACCCTAGTTTTTTTAAAAAAAGAACAAAATGTTTAAAAATTGGGCAGTCGTAAAGATCGAGTAGGGAGTAGTGTAAAACATAAAGGCGTGGGTTAAAATCATTAAAAATACAGAGATTTAAGAGGTCTGGGTAAGATTAGGGTTTCATAAGAAACATGTGACAAGTAAGCAAAACCTGGCCGTGAAACTCAGCAATAATGGTGTTCATAGCACCATCGGACCAAAACCCATCGGAGAAAGGCCAAGATAAACGAGGAAAAGCTTTCAGTGGCCATATCGTATGGTGAAGGATTCTGGGGTCTCAAGGATAGAGGGAATCAGTGATATAATGTTTCACAACAGCTGGTGGTAGAAAGAGGTGAGGCTGGAGGTGGCAGGATAGACGGTGAGGGCCATCGGAGAATAACCGAAAGGTTCTAGAGAGAAGGAGGAGAGGAAGGGACCAAGAGAGAGAGACCGATCTCGATAAAATGAGGGGTCAAGGGGGTAGTTAGAATTTAATTAAGGAAATGAAATTTGGGCAGTTGATCTCATTTGATCAATGACTTAGATTAAATCAGAGTTAGGCCGCGTTATTCGGTGATTGGGTTGGGTAGATTTGTATTAGGTATTGGGTTAATTTGGTTAATTAAAAATCTGATGGGATGGGTTACAATTGGGGCTAAATTGCAATAATAATAGGCTAAGTATTAAATAGCCATTTTCTCCCTTTTAATTTTATAAAAATAATAAAAATAATTTTAAAAGAAAATTAAAAGTACTAAAACCATTAATAATACATAAATATTAATAAAAAATACTGAAACTAATTTTACAATTATAAAAATACTATTAATCGAAACATAGGCTATAATTACAATTATATGAAAATTAGATTTAAAAATACCAAATAAATTTGTAAAAAAAATGCAAAAATTACCTTAATTATATTTTGCTGTAAATATGAGAAATAAATAAATTATTCACCAAAATGATAATTTTGGAAATAATTATTAAATTTTGCATTGCTAAAATAGAAAATAAATTAGTTTTGAAAGTCTTAATATGCACATATATGTTTTTTGAAAGTATTTTGAGTGTAAAAAATACTTAGGGAAAAATTGGGTATCAACAGTGGATTGCTTTCTTCAGGCCTTGGAGCCTACTTACTTTGGTCATCTGGTCTCGTCCATAGGTAAGTATTTCAATGAAGTGGTAAAGATGGGAGGAATGGTAAAGGACACACACAAATCGAGCAAGATCATGAGTTACTCTGCAATCAAAGCAACCACACAAGCGATCCAGAATGGCACCGGGGGCGTGTTAAGGAAAAAGAAGAAAAAAGATGTTGCTATGGTTGTCTCAGGATCGTGGCCTGGCCCAAGGGGTTCACCGCAGCCTCACACCCCGCCTCGACTCCAACCTCAAACCTACACCCAAACTCCATATAATCCACCCCAACACTATTTCCCACCACCAGACCCTTAGTATTTAGTCAGGCTACCCCAATACCATGTCCACTATGCAAAGTCAAATGCTCAAGCTCTCCTTGCCCGCAATGGCGTCCACCAGGACCATAAAATCCTTATCTGCCTCCACAAACATACTGGAGCCCTACTGGTCCCAACTTTTAACCCAGGCCAGAGTACAAAAGGGAAAGGTAGTCGTGAAAATAAACTTTCGCCCTGCTTGGAGAGTCTTACGCCAGTCTATTTCAAAGGTTAAGACAATTGGGCGTTCTAAGGCCGATTAAGTCAAAATTACCAAATCCCCCTTCAAAATTGTTCTGATGCTCCGGGACATGACACAGAAAAGTTTTGACATTTGAAAAGCGCCATCCAAGAGCTTATCGATACAAACTAGATTGAGGTTCAACGCCCAAAAGCGCCCAACATCAATCAAAATCCATTGCCAGCCCATGCTAAAACACATATGATTGAGATAGTGTATAAGGATGGGAAGCTCGAGAAGCCTTCGAAGTTCATTGTGATGATCCGTGCCAGTGAAAGTAACCTAGTCAAAACTCTAGTTGTTACAAATGCAACATCTTTGAAAGTTGAAGGGTTGACTCACAAGCTAAGCAAGATCGATCTTACAACCAAGTGTGTTAGTTGCGAATGGGTCTCTATATGATGCTGAAGCAAAGCAAGGAAAAACGAAGGTTGTTCTAGGGGTGGAAAGTAAGCATGTCATAATTGTGGACGGGGCTCGCACGACTCTTATTATCATTAAACCTGTGACCCAGCTATCGCTAGATAACACCAAAGCTGTTCCATGGAATTACAAATGAGTGATAGTAACATATAAAAGGAAAGAAGTGGAAGAGGAAGTTAATGAAGCCCGAGGTTTTACTCATTCAGGGAGATGCTTTGCCTAGAGGAATTAAGGAAACCTAAGCCACTCAAAGATAATCCAATAATAGTGAAGAAACCAGTCACCGAAGAGGAGGCGGAAGCATTTTTCGAGAAAAATGAAGGTGCATGATTACTCTATAGTGGAACAATTGAGAAACATCCCCGCTCAGATTTCACTTCTATCATTGTTGATACATTTAGACGAGTACCTCGAGGCCCTCATGAAGATTCTAAATGAAGCTCGTGTCTCTTAGATCACAGAGAACCATTTGGAGAAGATTGCTAACAAGATATTCAAGGCGCACAGGATCACCTTCTCGGATGATGAGTTGCCCTTAGAGGGTACAGAACACAATCGGCCTCTCTACCTCACAGTAAAATGCGATGATTCTGTGGTCATGATGGTGCTGGTTGACAATGATTCGAGTGCAAACATTTCCCCTTTATCCACTCTGCACAAGTTGAAAATTGATACTAAAAGGATCCACAAGAACATTATATGTGTACGAGGTTTTGACGGAGGGGGAAAAGATTATGTTAATGATATCGCGCTTGAACTGAAAATAGGACATATTGAATTTACCATGGAGTTCCAGGTACTAGATGTAGCCGTCTCTTACAATTTGCTATTGGGTAGGCCGTGGATACATGTTGCCAAAGAAGTCCCGTCTTCTCTACACCAGATGGTAAAGTTCGAGTGGGACAGACAAGAAATAGTTGTGCATGGTTATAAGAACTTAGGTGCTTACAATGGTACATTCATCCCTTTATTAAGGTCGAAGACGATAAGGGGCCTTGGGTTTACCAGGTATCCGAAGCAGTGTCAGTTGAGAAGGTTCCGAAAGGGGAATATATTCCAGGCCCAAAGCTATCTTCTGCAACCGTAATGGTAGAAAATGAAATATTGAAGAATGGTTTTGTACTGGGCAAGGGTCTGGGTGCATCTTTGCAAGGTATCGTGCAGCCGGTGTCTTTACATGAAAATCTGGGTACATTTGGTTCGGAGTTCAAGCCCACAGGGTGTCATGCCCCAAATCCGGGGCATGACCAGCACTCAACCGAGTATCCCCACTTGAATGGACCTGGGTGTCTTTATTATTCCCACGCGTTACCCCATATTATTCAATGATAATTAGCCAAATGATACCATATTTAAAACTGAAAGAACATATGATTTCTCTTTTATAAACACACATTATGATTAACAGGGAACATCTTTTACAAATCATGCATTATGATTAACAGGGAACGTGGTACACAAGTTTACTGCGCCCAAAACATACACCTTCATACATAAGTTCTAACCCGCATACCACTATCTACGGAGCCTCTAAGAGAGAGATTGTACAACACTTGCTGGCGACAAGGCACCGGCTATACCTTTACAAAAAAAGACACAAGACTTCCAAAATACAACAACATCGGTGGCATGAGACACACAAGGCCCCGGAAGGAAAAGGGCTCACCAACACAAATACCGTCGCTAGAGAGGAGGAGGATCTACGAACGGTGGACTGGAGTGCCTGCCACGGATCCACCTACAATCATAACACGAATGTTGCACCCCCGGCAAAAGGGACGTCAGTACATTTGAATTGTACTGGCATGTGAACAAACAAGTGAACTCAAGCCAAAATGCATATACAAGCATAGAACTGAACAACAATAGTACAATTACAACCATGGAGCAACAACTAAACATCTCACAACAATTGATTCAAGTAGTCATACAAAGGAGCAATCGGTGCCCCACAAGTTACAAACTCATATGCTGTCTCCTTTCACATTTCCACATTTATCATTTCGTGATTCATATTCATATCAATAGTGATATTGGATCACATTTTTCCACCCTTATTGCCTCGTCCACCCTTATTACCTCAGCCACCCTTATCACCCAAACCCACACCTTATTTCACCGTGTTGCGGCGCGCAACCCGACCCCGCATGACAGTTTTCAATTCACAACAACAAACAACACATCAACAAATACAAGAAATCAACTATGGCACATTGTTAACATGGATCCACAACAAGGATAATGCAATTCCACAACCAGCAACAACAATTTCCTCATGTTCATCAAATTGGTACACAATTTAGATCATCATAACAGTTATTCACAACTAATCACACACGTTGTTCCACAATATTTCCATTTCCACTATTCCACATTATTCCCATTTCGATTGTTCCACATTGTTCCATTTCAATTGTTCAAATTACAAGTTCCACAACATTCACCATATAGTGATACCACACAATTATACCACACAAAAGCTTCAAAATGATTCTCACATGAATATCAGCTACCAACATTTTCACAACTAGTATAAGGCGATTTCACAAGGATCACAGTTAGCCATACATACCTAGAGTTGATTATTCCCTATTAAACCTCTAGTGCGATTTTCCAAGCAATCAAGAAGTCAATCTAGTTCATGAACAACACTTAGGTTTTAGAAATTTAAACTCATAGTTACTACCCAATTCCCTTTTTACAAGATTTTTGAGTTTTGAAGCCATGCATGAAGATTTTATGAGGAAAATTCAAAGCAAGTGTATGGGGTTCCCTTCCCAAGCTTTATTTCAAAATTTGGGGGGAAATGAGTTAGGGATTTTACCTCAGAATTCAATAGAGAAGACAATGCACCAAGAATTTTCCAAGCTCCAATGATTTTGAAAGACCAATTGATGAAGAATTTGCTTTCTCTCTCTAGGAGGGCTATTCCTCTCTCTTATATTGTTCATAAAATGGGTTAATTTTCTGAATGAACTAGCAACAACAATTTCCTCATGTTCATCAAATTGGTACACAATTTAGATGATCACAACAGTTATTCACAACTAATCACACACGTTGTTTCACAATATTTCCATTTCCACTATTCCACATTATTCTCATTTCCATCGTTCCACATTGTTCCATTTCCATTATTCCAATTACAAGTTCCACAACATTCACCACATAGTGATACCACACAATTATACCACAGAAAAGCTTCACAATGATTCTCACATGAATATCGGTTATCAACAATTCACAACTAGCATAGGGGGATTTCACAAGGATCACAGTTAGCCATACATACCTGGAGTTGATTATTTCCTTTTAAACCTTTAGTCCGGTTTGCCAAGCAATCAAGAAGCCAATCTAGTTCATGAATAACACTTAGGTTTTAGAAATTTAAACTCATAGTTACTACCCAATTCCCTTTTTACAAGATTTTTGAGTTTTGAAGCCATGCATGAAATTTTATGATTATAATTCAAAGCAAGTGTATGAGGTTCCCTTTCCAAGCTTAATTTCGAAATTTGGGGGAAATGGGTTAGGGGTTTTACCTGAGAAGTCAATAGAGAAGACAATGCACCAAGAATTATCCAAGCTCCAATGATTTTGAAAGACCAATTGATGAAGAATTTGCTTTCTCTCTATAGGACCATCTCTTCCTCTCTCTTATATTTTTCAGAAAATGGGTTAAAAATGAGGGATAGGGTGTATTTATTAAAGAGGGGTCGAGCTTATATTTTTAGAAAAATAACTGGGCGAGCTCAATCTACGATGAAACTTTGCAATCGTAGAACAGACATGCGGTCCGCAGAAATGGATCAAACTTCAAACCTCTCGGGTTGGGAATGCGGTGAATATGCGGTCCGCATTTGAGTTCTGCGGTCGCAGAATGCACTGCAGAACTGACCTTCGAATTTCCTTAGGGAAAATATGCGATCACTCTGCGGTCCGCATATTGATTATGCGATCGCACATTTGATCGCATTTTCAAGATAAAAAATTGGTTGCTCTCTGATACACTCTGCGGTAGGAATGCGGTTCACATAGCTGATCTGCGACCGCATTCTCGACCGCATTTTGACTATTTTCTGGAAAAATTTCACATTTTTAAGCTCAAAACAGTAAAAAAAGATCCGATCCACATAGGTAAACTCGAATCTATGGGCTGCTAACATCTAAGCAATCCTTTTCACGGAGCCTTACATCCTCCCCCGCTTAAGATCATCCGTCCTCAAATGAGGACTTGGGAACCAAATGAGTTTGAAAACATGATATGCAAGTTTCTACACTTATATTCACTTTCAAGTTTGTTTTAGAAAAAATATTTTGCCAGAGTTTCCTTTGTAATATGGACATAACCACCTGTCAAAGAATCCCCAAAACACATTCCCAAGCATTACTACACAATCCTTCTACCTTTACAACAGTTGTAAAATGCATAATCCTCACACTTGCAGATATTCAACCTCTCGATACACTTTTCAACCATTTTGGCACACTACTTGAAATCAAATTAAGCACTAATCACCTGTACTTATTAAAGACATTCACCTATCACAAGGGTACGATGCAGTTATTTATTTCAATATAATTCCTCCATGCAAAACTAATGATTGCACAATTAGAACACTTTGATACACAGTCTCCATGCAAAATTAGTTATTACTTCCATACATCACCTTACCATGGGAACACGAAAATTTCATTACCAAAAAGGACTACACATTGCTCAATTAGTTACAACACATAAACGTGGTTGGCACAACTTGGAGAAACTACAACAATAAGGAACTTGGAGAGAGAAAGGATGATTCTTACATCTAATGCAAACAAACACTAACCTTCATAAGGGGCAAGATTCGCACGATCATTTATGATCTTATTCAAATAGATGGGGGTATTTTATCTTCATCTCATCTTCCTCTTCCCACGTGGCTTCCTCGACTTGTTGGTTTCTCCACAAAACCTTAACTGAAGCAATTTACTTGTTCCGCAACTTTGAGACTTGCCTGTCCAGAATAGCAACCGGAATCTCTTCATATGATAACTCTTCCGTAACCTTGATGTCTTCAACTGGAACAATCTTAGATGGATCACCCACAACTTTCCTCAACATGGATACGTGAAACACCTGGTGCACTATGGACATTTCAGGGGCAATTCCAAACTATATGCAACTTGACCGATCCTTTGAATGACTTGATAAGGCCCGACATACCTAGGAATTAGTTTTCCCTTCTTCCCAAAGCGCATGACTCCCTTCATAGGGGACACCCTCAAGAATACCCAATCTTCTTCTTGAAACGTCAATTCTCTTCGATGCGCGTCCACATAGGGTTTCTGGCGACTTTGAGCAGTCTTCATTCTCTCCTGAATGACTCTTTCCTTCTCCATGGCTCGGTGCATGAGATATGGCCCTAATAATTCCGCTTCACCAACCTCGAACCTCCCGATCGGGGACCTACACCTTCTTCCGTACAATGCTTCGAATGGGGCCATTTGGATGCTAGCATGGAAGATATAATTATAAGCAAACTATATAAGGGGCAAGTGATCATCCCAATTACCTTTGAAATCCAAGACACATGCCCGCAACATATCCTCGAGCGTCTAAATAGTCCACTCTGCTTGGCCATCGGTCTGCGGATGAAAAGTTGTGCTGAGATTCACTTGAGTACCCAAACCCTGCTGAAATTTCCTCCAGAACTTAGCTGTAAACTGAGCTCTTCAATCCGAAATAATAGAAAGTGGAGTACCATGAAGCCTCACTATCTTCTTGATATACAACCGAGCATATTGTTCCGCAGTATCGGTGGACTTGACTGGCAAAAAAGTGAGCTGATTTGGTGAGCCTATCCACAACTACCCAGATTGAGTCGAACTTGTGCTGAGTACGAGATAGTCCTGTCACGAAGTCCATATTAATCATTTCCCACTTCCACATTGGTATTTCTATAAGCTGAGTCAACTCTCCCGGCCGCTGATGCTCGGCATTCACTTACTGGTAATTCAGAAACTTAGAGACAAAGTCTGCTACACTCTTCTTCATATAACTCCACTAATAGATATCCTTGAGATCGTGATACATCTTTGTAGATCCTGGGTGCACTGAATATCTAGAATGATGAGCCTCCGCCATTACCCTCTCCCGAAAATTATCCACATCTGAGACAACCAACCTGCCATGGCACCGTAGTACATCATCGCTGATACCGAGCGAGAATGCTGAAATTTTGTTACTTAGAGCTGGTCCCTTCAATTGTGCCAATGTTGGATCAACAAACTGCTTTTCTTTAACCTCTGCCACGAGCGACAATTCTGCTGTATTATGCACCATGAGTTCCTCCTCATTCGGGGCCGAGATACAAACCCCAAGGCCGGCCAACTGATACACCTCCCGAGCAAGGAACCTTTGATCCGCTCTCAAGTGAGCCAAGCTACCCATGGATTTCCGACTGAGGGCATCAGCCACCACGTTCACCTTCCATGGATGGTACAAGATGTACATATCATAATCCTTAAGAAATTCTAACCACCGCCTCTGCCTCAAATTTAGATCCTTCTGCTGGAATAAATATTGAAGACTCATATGATATGAAAACACATCTACACGAACCCCATAAAGATAATGTCGCCATATTTTCTAGGCGAACACAACTGCTGCAAGCTCCAAATCATGCGTCGGATAATTCTTCTCATGATTCATGAGTTGCCTGGAAGCATATGCTATAACCTTCCTGTGCTGCATCAGAACACGCCCTAAACCAACCCTGGAGGCATCACAATAAACCATAAACCCCTCTGTGCCCTCTAGCAAGGCCAATACTGGTACCGAAGTCAACCTTGTCTTCAATTCTTGAAAACTTTTCTCATAAGCATCTGACCACTGGAATTTAGCTGATTTATGCGTCAATTTAGTCAAAGGAGAGGCGAAGGTGGAGAATCCCTCTACAAACCTCCGATAATACCATGCTAACCCCAAGAAGATACGGATCTCCGTCGGGTTCGTGGGCCTAGGCCAATCCTTCACTGCTGCAATCTTTTGGGGGATTCTCAATCCCCTCACTGGAAACAACATGACCAGTAAAGCGACGGACTCCAACCAAAATTCACATTTGGAAAACTTGGCATACAATTGGTGCTGATGCAGAGTCTGCGAAACCGCGCTAAGGTGGCTGGCATGATTCTACCTGCTCCGCGAATATATGCGAATGTCGTCAATGAAAACAATCACGAAGGAGTCTAAAAATGACTTGAATTCCCGATTCATAAGATCCATAAAAGCTGTCGGGGCGTTGGTTTGCCCAAAAGACATGACCAAGAATTCAAAGTGGCCATAACGTGTTCTGAAAGCGGTCTTAGGAATATCCTGCTCCATGATCTTCAATTGGTGGTACGCGGACCGCAAGTTAATTTTGGAGAAGAACCTTGCACCTTGCAATTGATCGAACAAATCATCTATCCGAGGTAAACGGTATTATTTTTTATTGTGACTTTATTAAGCTGCCGATATTCGATACACATCCGAAGTGACCCATCCTTCTTTCTGACAAAAAGAACCGGAGCACCCCATGGCGACAAACTTGGGCGGATAAACCCCTTGTCCTATAGATCCCTCAACTGCTCTTTCAACTCTCGCAACTCTGTTGGCGACATTCTGTACGGCGGAATAGATATTGGCTGGGTATCCGGCAATACATCAATCCCGAAATCAATCTCCCTATCTGGTGGAATTCCTGGAAGCTCATCTGGAAATACCTCAAGAAACTCATTCATAACTGGCACAGACTCGGGGGCAGGAACTTTTGGAGTAGTATCCGCCACCCAGACTAAATGATAAATGCACCCCTTTCTGATCATCTTCGAAGCCTTGAGGTAGAAAAAAAAACCTACCCTTCAGCACAGTACCATTTCCCTTCCACTCAACAACCGGCTCATTAAGGAAGTCGAGCCTCATGGCTCTCGTCCGCCAATCAAGTTTAGTAAAGCACGAATAGAGCCAATCCATCCCCATGATTACATCAAAATCCACCATCCCAAGCTCGATAAGACCAGCCGTGGCAACACGACCACCTACCATATCAACAAAATTCCTATGGACCCGCGCGGCTGTAATAGGATCACCAACTGGAGTCGATACAGAGAACGGCTCAAGAAGTTGTTCGGGTTCAATCCCAAAACTCGAAGCAACAAATGGAGTGACATAGGACAAAGAAGACCCCGGATCAATAAGAGCACAGCAATCGAAGGTCTGAATAGATATGATACCTGTGACAACATCTGGGGAAGCCTCAACACTCCGACGGCCACTCAATGCATAAAACCTGCTGGGTCCGCCCCTACCACGAGCTCCACCTCTGGCTGCACCACGCCTTGCTAGGGTTGGAGGGCACACTGATGACGTAGAACCTAATGAACTAGATGGCTGAGAAAGTCCCCTGCCCGTGCCCTGTCTGGGCGCACGGCAGTCCCACTGTATGTGATCTCTCACCTCACAATTGCAACACACTAGAGCATCCAAGTAACAAGCCTCTGTATGAAATCTCCTACACTTGGGACATATTCCTCCTTGTTGTCGAGGTCTCATCCCCGAATGACTGAACTGGCAGGACCTCCTGCTGTCTGAACCTGGCCCCAAAGGGCTACTCTGCTGGAAACGATGCACAGATGGTGGTGCGCTAGCTGAGGACTCAGCATAAGACTGAGATGGTCCTGATTACCCTCTCCCTGGAGCTGACCACCCTGAGTGACCCATAGACCGGGCCCTGTTGCTACTCTCTCTGTCTGATCAAATCTTCAACTTCCTGGCCTATATGGCCTGAGCAAAACCCACGATCTTTCCATAGTTCATGTCTGAATGCAAAGCCGTTGTAGCAGCCTCATTTACCACTAAAGGGTTGAGTCCCTGAACGAACCGCCGAACTCTAGCCTCCATAGTCGACAGCAACTGAGGAGCATACTTGGACAACCTCACGAACTCCATATGATACTCCCAAACACTCATGCTACCCTGCTTAAGAACCTCAAACTTGGTGGCACGGGATTCCATGGTCTCGGCAAGCAAAACGTGGTCCATCAAGGCATCTACGAACTCAACCCATCTAACTGGAGGGCTCCCCTCCTAACGGGAATCCTCCCACATCTCGAACCACGAACGCCTAGCCCCCTTCAACCTGTATGAAGCTAATTCTGCCCCTTCTATCTATGTAGCCTTTATCACTCGAAGGGTCTTCTACATCTCATAAAGGAATTCTTGCGGATCGGCCTCTAGGTCAGCGCTGGAGAACTCTGGAGGATTCAATCGAAAAAACTGATAAACTCTGGAGCTTGAGGAATCTCCCTGTCCGGTGGAGGACACAGAGGCATCATGAGATCTGTGGGCCTGGGCGGCCACTAACTGCGTCAACATACGGATAGCTTCCCTAAGGTCTCCATCAGAAATTCCGGGATCGCAAGCTGGAGCAACATCAGGATTAGAAGCATTAGAAGGAGGGATAGGATCACCCTCGGTCGCTGCTAGGACATGATTTCTTGGATCAGGAACGGATGGAGCAGGCAAATTCAGAACGAGGGAATCACTCTCACCCACGGCAGTCGGCACATGACCAACAGCCGCACTGGAAGTGGCATTGGCCCCTAGGCCAAGTCTAGTATTCTTCTTGGGTGCCATCACTGAAATTTTGAAATAAAGCATGAATTAGATACAACATCACTTCATCGCACGATGTTGGAATAACAAAGAAGAAGATCATTTTTCCTAAATGCCCGTGTAGCCCCCAACTTATAGATGTGGTCGACAACACACTGATAAGAAAGGCTCTACTAGGCACGGCTCCGAGACATCCTAGGACTCCTTTAAAACCTTAGGCTCTGATACCATGTTTGTCACGCCCCAAATCAGGGGGCATGACCGGAACTCAACCGGGTATCCCCAGTCGAGTGGACCTGGGTGCCTTTCGTATTCCCCACGCATTACCCCACATCATTCAATGATAATTAGCCAAAAGATATTCTATTTGCAACTAAGAACATATGATTTATCTTTTATAAACACACATTATGATTAACAGGGAACATCTTTTACAAAACATGCATTATGATTAACAGGGAACGTGATATACAAGTTTACTGCGCCCAATACATACACCTTCAGACATAAGTTCTAACCCACATACCACTGTCTACGGAGCCTCTAAAAGAGAGATAGTACAACACTTGCCGGCGACAAGGCCCCGGCTATACCTTTAGAAAAAAATACACAAGAACTTCCAAAATACAACAACATAGGTGGCATGGGCAACACAAAGCCCCAGAAGAAAAAGGGCTCACCAACACGAATATCGCTGCTAGAGAGAAGGAGGAGCTACGAACGGTGGACTGGAGTGCCTACCACAGATCCACCTACAATAATAACACGAATGTAGCGCCCCCGGCAAAAGGGACGTCAGTACATTTGAATTGTACTGGCATGCATGAACAAACTCTGTCCCAAGTGAACTCAAGCCAAAATACATATACAAACATAGAACTGAACAACAATAGTACAATTACAACCATGGAGCAACAACCAAACATCTCACAAAAATTGATTCAAGTAGTCATACAAAGGAGCAATCAGTGCCCCACAAGTTACAAACTCTCATGCTGTCTCCTTTCACATTTCCACGTTTATCATTTCATGATTCATATTCATATCAGTAGTGATATTGGATCACACTTTTCCACCCTTATTTCCTCGTCCACCCTTATTACCTCGGCCACCCTTATCACCCCAACCCACACCTTATTTCACCCTGTTGCGGCGCGCAACCTGACCCTGCCTGACAGTTTTCAATTCACAACAACAAACAGCACATCAACAAATACAAGAAATCAACTATGACACATTGTTAACATGGATCCACAACAAGGGTAATGCAATTCCACAACTAGCAAAAACAATTTCCCCATACTCATCAAATTGGTACACAATTTAGATCATCAAAACAGTTATTCACAACTAATCATACACGTTGTTCCACAATATTTCCATTTCCACTATTCAACATTATTCCCATTTCCATTGTTCCACATTGTTCCATTTCCATTGTTCCAATTAAAAGTTCCACAACATTCAAAACATAGTGATACCACACAATTATACCACACAAAAGCTTCACAATGATTCTCACATGAATATCATCTATCAACAATTTCACAACTAGCATAGGGCGATTTCACAAGGATCACAGTTAGCCATACATACTTGGAGTTGATTATTCACTTTTAAACCTCTAGTCCGATTTTCCAAGCAATCAAGAAGTCAATCTAGCTCATGAACAACACTTAGGTTTTAGAAATTTAAACTCATAGTCACTACCCAATTCCCTTTTTACAAGATTTTTGAGTTTTGAAGCCATGCATGAGATTTTATGAAGAAAATTCAAAGAAAGTGTATGGGGTTCCCTTCCCAAGCTTAATTTCAAAATTTGGGGAAAATGGGTTAGGGATTTTACCTGAGAAGTCAATAGAGAAGACAATGCACCAAGAATTTTCCAAGCTCCAATGATTTTGAAAGACCAATTGATGAAGAATTTACTTTCTCTCTCTAGGACCCTCTCTTCCTCTCTCTTATATTGTTCAGAAAATGGGTTAAAATGAGGGATGGAGTATTTTTATTAAAGTGGGGTCGGGCTTAGATTTTTAGAAAAATAACTGGGCAAGATTAATCTGCGACGCAACTCTTCGATCGCAGAACATACATGCGGTCCGCAGAATGAACTGCAGAAATGGCTCAAATTTCAAACCTCTCGGGTTGGGAATGCGGTGAATATGCGATCCGCATTTGAGTTTTGCGGTCGCAGAATGCACCGCAGAAACTGACCTTCAATCCTCAGGGACAATATGCGATTACTCTGTGGTCCGCATATTGATTATGCGATCGCAGATTTGACCGCATTTTCAAGATCAAAAATTGGTTGCTCTCTGATTCACTATGCGATTGGAATGCGGTCTGCATATCTGATCTGCGAACGCATTCTTGACCGCATTTCGACCATTTTTTTGAAAATATTTGATTTTACATATTAAAGTTCAAAACAGTAAAAAGGATCTGATCCACATAAGTAGACTCGACTCTATGGGCTGATAACATCTGAGCACTCCTTTTCAGGGGCCTTACACAAAGGATGATTTGAAGAAGGCAAAAAAGTTGAAAAAGAAGGCATGGTCCTATGACTATCCCACGCCTCTCCCTGTCCTTCGTCAAGTTAGGGGTCATGAAGCGCCAGGTGTCAGTAGTTCCAAAGCCTATGGCCAACTTTGATGAAGAGCTAACTGAAAGGTTCCGGAGCCTATTTGATGAGGTGAACATGGTGGAAATTGGGGAAGGTTCCAGCAAGGCAAATGTGCAGTTTATTGGGCCAAAAATGAAGCTTAGCAATTGGAAGGCTACTCCTCTACCTACTCGGAAGAAGTTATAGAAGTTTGCTTTGTTTTCCTTTCTTTTATCTGGATTATTCCAAGGTTGTAATCCAGATTTCCATTTTTCGCTTGTTTTGATGTAAAAACCCTTCTATCCTTTATTTTCAATGAAATGTAATTTCTCTTTTTCTATTACTCCTGATATTGTCATTTTTGTCTTTTTTTGTACAGTTCTTTTTAAGCTGCTTTGATATGCATGCAGAATATTCAGCCAAGTGTTAAAAGCCAATCTAACTCTAAAATAATAATCCAAGAAATAGAGTGTGATGATGAAACAGAATATGATGAAGAAATGGCATTTAAGGAAATTAGTAAAGAACTAAATCATTTTAAAGAGAAACCCAAGCCTAATTTGAATGAAGAAGCAATCAATTTAGGAGATCCAAATAATATTAGGAAAACCAAGATAAGTGTACACTTGGAACCACAAATCAATGAAGAAATAATCAAAGCATTTTTTGATTATATAGTCATTTTTGAATGGTAATATGAAGACATGTCGAGTTCGAGTACTCACTTGATAGTTCACAAATTGCCAACTGATCCGGCATTCCCTCTCGTCAAACAGAAGTTAAAGAATTTCAAGACTGATATGAGTGTGAAGATCAAGGAAGAAATCACAAAACAGTTGGATGCAAATTTCATTCGAGTCACACGATACCCCACTTGGCTAGCTAATGTTATGCTAGTATCGAAGAAGGATGGAAAGACTAGGGTGTGCGTTGAATACCGCAATCTCAACAAAGAAAGTCCAAAGGATAACTTCTCATTACCAAATATCCATAAATTCACAACTATTCCAAGCATGAGATCAGATCTATTGTGGATTGCTATAAAGAGTACCACCATAACATAATGGATGAGGAAGATTAAAAAAAGACAGCGTTCATCACGCTGTGGGGGAACATATTGCTACCACGTATGCTATTTGGTTTGAAGAACGCTGTGGCACTTACATGAGGGCAATGACTACCGTGTTTCGTGGCATGATACACAAGGAGATCAAGGTATATGTGGATTATGTGATCATAAATTCAAGAAAGCAGTCCGACCATGTTGGAGACTTGAGAAAGTTTTTCCAAAGGCTCTGCAGATACAATCTTAAGCTGAACCATACAAAGTGTGCATTTGGTGTTCCTTGTGGAAACTATTGGGGTTCATAGTCAGTTACCGAGACATTGAATTGGATCCATCAAATATCAAGTCTATCAACGAATTGACACCGCCAAGGAATAAAACTGAGGTGATGAGTTTTCTCGGGCATTTAAACTACATCAGCATGTTTATTGCTCAACTCACGACAACTTCTGACCCCATCTTTAAGTTTCTGAAGAAGGACACTGCGGTCAAACGGACCAACGAGTGCCAAGAGGCATTTGATAGGATCAAGGGGTACCTATCAAAACCCACCTATGTTGGTCTTACAGGAGCCTGGGAGACCTTTAATTATTTATTTGAGAGTCCTGGATAATTCATTCGGTTGCATGTTGGGTCAACATGACATCACTAGTAGGAAGGAGCAAGCCATCTATTATCTCAGCAAGAAGTTCACATCCTATGATGTTAAGTATACTTCCCTTGAAAAGACATGTTGCGCCCTGACTTGGGTGGCACACAAGTCGAAGCATTATCTATCATCCTACACTACCTACCTCATGTCTCGCCTGGATACTCTAAAGTATATCATTCAAGAGCCTATGCCCACAGGAAGACTCACAAAGTGGTAGATTTTGCTCATAGAGTTTGACATCATCTATGTATTTGGAACCGCGATGAAAGCCCAAGCATTGGCCGATCATTTGGCTGAGAACCTGATGGATGAAGAGTATGAGCCATTGAAGACTTATTTTCTTGATGAAAAGGTGATGCATATTGACAAGGTGGAGCAGGATGAAAATCCACGTTGGAAACTTTTCTTTGATGGAGTCGCGAACATGAAATGTGTTGGAATAAGGGCGGTGCTGATTTCTAAAATAGGAAATCACTACCCTGTTACAGCCTAATTTCATTTATATTATACCAATAACATGGCTCAATACAAGGAATGCATTCTAGGTTTGAGGTTAGCTATAGATATGGGAGTACAAGAAGTCTTGATCTTGGGAGATTCGGATCTGTTGGTGTACCAAATTCAGGGAGAATGGGAGACTCGGGATTTAAAGCTCATATATCGACAATACTTGCATGATCTTTGTCAACAGTTCAGATTTGTAGAGTTCAAGCATATTCCTAGGATCCATAATGAGGTTGTCGATGCATTGGCTACTCTAGCGTCAATGTTACACCACCCGGATAAGGCTAATGTTGACCCTATGCATATTCAAGTTCATGATCAACATACTTACAATAATGTGGATGATGAGGAACTTGATGGTGAACTGTGGTTCCATGATATACGGGAATACATCTAGATGGGGGTGTATCCGGTACAGGCTACATGTGATCAAAAGAGAACAATTTGACATTTGGCTAGTGGATTTTTCTTGAGCGGGGGGATTCTGTACAAGAGGACTCCAGATCCTAGACTGCTGAGTTGCATAAATGCTAAACAAGCCACTACTATCATGACTAAAGTGCATTACGGAGTTTGGGGCCGCATATGAGTGAGTATGATTTGGCAAAGAAGATTCTTCGAGTGGGGTATTATTGGCTCACAAGAGATTGTATCAGCTTCGTACGTAAGTGTCTTCCCTGCCAGGTACACAGTTATTTGATTCATTCTCCTCCCTTTAAGTTGTATACAATGTCCATACATTTGCCCTTTGTCTCTTGGGGCATGAATGTCATTGGACCAATTGATTCGGCGGCATCGAACGGGGATAGGTTTATTCTGGTGGCCATCGATTATTTCACTAAGTGGGTTAAAGATATGACTTTCAAATCTATGACCAAGAAGGCAGTGTTACATTTTGTCCATTCAAACCTCATTTGTCGGTTCGAAATCCCCAAGGTAATCATCATAGATAATTGTGCTAATTTTAACAGCCATTTGATAAAAGAGGTATACCAACAGTTCAAGATTATACATCAAAATTCCAATCCGTATCACCCCAAGGCAAATGGAGCTGTTTAGGTGGCTAACAAGAAAATATAGAAAATACTTCGAAAGATGGTGCAAGACTCTAGGCAATGAAATGAAAAGCTTCCTTTTGCTTTGATGGGCTATTACACTACTGTTCGCACTTCAGTAGGTGAAACTCCTTATTTGTTGGTATATGGTACTGAAGCAATTATACCCATGGAAGTTGAAATTCCATCCATTACGATTGTTGCTAAAGCTGAAATTAATGATGATGAGTGGGTCAAAACCCATTTGGAGCAGTTAATTCTGATCGATGAGAAAAGACTGGTGGGATTATGTCATGGTCAATTGTACCAAAAGAGGATGGCAAGAGCATACAACAAGAAGGTGCATCCCAAGAATTTTTGAAGTGGGTCAGCAAGTATCAAAACACATCCTTCCACATCAGGCTGAAGCTAAAGGCAAGTTCACCCCAAATTGGCAGGGGTCATTCATTGTAAGAAGAGTGTTGTCCAACGATGCTTTGTATTTAATAGATATAGAAGGCAAATATGTAGATATGGCTATACATTTTGATCTATTCAAGAGATATTACGTATGATTTCTTTGGTTTGTTTGCATTTGTGTTATTTGTATTTGGCATATTTCGAAGATTAGAATGACGAAAACATTTTATTCAGCTATACAAACACTTTTATCCTTTGTTACCCCTTGAGCCTTATTTATTTTTTTTTCATATCCCTCTTTCGGAATCGGAAGTTAAAATTTTGAAATGTAAATAAAAAAAAGAAAAAAAGAAAAAGAGAAAATGGAAAATGAGGAAAAGTAAAATAAAAGAAAGAAAAAGAAAAAGAAAGTGAAAGAAAAGTAACAAAAATAAAGCAACTCCTAAGACTTGAACTACGTTCGACATGACTCCTTTTAAGGATATGTAGACGGCCTCACGGCTCGGTCTCACCGAAATAAATCAAAGTTCCCCAGACTCAAAGAAATTGGGGGAGAATTTGTGGTTTTGTAAAAGATCCGACTCCAAAAGTTGTACTTCTGAACCCTTTCATTATAAGCTGTTTTGAGCCTGCATGCCGCCTTTTCTTTCTAACCCTATCCAAAATCCTACATTACGGTCCAAAGGAAGACCTTCCGATCAATCTTTGAGGAATTCCAAGTCAAACGGTATAGAGGTATGATTCACATCATGGGCAACACTCCATTAAGCACAACAAAAAATTAATAAATGAGAGAGTCTTATTGGTGAAAATACTCACGAGCACCATAAGGCAATGGAAATATGAGAGAAAAATTAAAAAATTAGAGATTCATATTGGTGAAAACCCTCGCGGACATCGTATGGAAACAGTGAGTTGAGAGGTAAACAAATGAGAGAGGTTTGTTGGTGAAAACCATCAGGGCACCACAAGCCGAATGAGGCTCGTGACTTTGCAGAGAGATTGGATTGTGGAGAAATCCTGATTTTGAAGTATGAAGACGGGGCACAAAATGAAATATGATTAGGTGAACGGTCTGGGCTGATTAATCCGAAATGTATGTCATGATCATTGGTTCCAGTTGCTTCACTAAGATTAGTCTCTTTTACATTCTTCTTCAAATAGTCATCTTGTTTCAAATTTTCTTCTTTATGCCGAATTCTCGAAGTCGCTTCGTTTCATTTTTTTGGGGGTCTACTTCTCTAAGTCGTTTTCAATGTTAGCCTTGTTATGCAATCACGAAAGGATTTCAAAGCTTATTACTAACTTTCAATTGCATAAAGCAAAGTGTGGCCAAAGCATACCATAAATAACATGATTCCAAATGAGAAATAAGGTGTTAGTAGGAGTTCAAGTGATCAAGTGTATTCATGAAATTTTAGGATGTATTTAGGTTCGAAATGGAGGGAAATAAATGTAAACAACAGGATAAGTATAAGGCACTCGGGTCATTCATGGTTTTGTGGTTGAGGTTCGATCAGAAGGTCAAACAATTCTTTGCTAGCCCAAGGCAGCTAATCGAAACAAAGCAATGGTAGTGGAAAGGCCACCTTCAGCAAGACTGCAGCAAACTAACCACCACATTTTCAAACTGATAAGATTTAATTTAATTGAAACAGGGGCAGGAAATCTTGTGTTTTAGAGTAACCCTCCATGAGGAAAGCATGAACCAGATAGGTTTAACCGTGAGTTCTCAGGACCCTCCTGGATAATGGGATTTAATTTAAAATTCTTATGGCCCTCCTGGATAATGGGATTTAATTTCAAATTCTCAGGATCCTCCTGGATAATGAGGTTTAAGTTCAAGTTTTCAGGACCCTATTGGATAATGGGATTTAAGTCATGTTCTCAGGACCCACCTGGATAATGAGATTTAAGTTTAAGTTTTCAGGACCCTCCTGGATAATGGGATTTATGTTCAAGTTTGTGAGGCCCTCCTAGATAATGGGATTTAAGTTCAAATTTTCAGGACCCTCATGAATAATGGGATTTAATTTCAAGTCCCCAAGACACTCGTGTATAATGGGGTTTAGTTTTAAGTTTCTAAAACCTTCATAGATAACGAGATTTAATTTTAATTTTCAGGGCCCTCATCGATAATGGGATTTAGCTTTTAAATTTTTATAGATCTTTCGGTTAAAATGATTCAGTAAACACTCACATATGTTCCAGTATCAAACTGGAGCAGAAAAGATTTTTTTATTTTGTTTATTTGGTTGTAATGGTAGGCGCCCACCTGGAGAACAAGGAAATTTATTTTAGTTTCAGCATCACGCGCCCACCTGGATAAAAAGGGAATTCATTCTAGTGTTAGCATCAGGCGCTCGCCTGGATAACAAAGGAATTTATTTTAGTTTCAACATCAGGCCTCCACCTAAATAACATGGGAATTCATTTTAGTTTCAGCATCAGGCACCCACCTAGATAACAAGGGAATTCATGTCAGTTTCAGCATCAGGCGTCCACCTGAATAACAAAGGAACTCATTTTAGTTTCAGCATCGGGCCCACTTGGATAACAAGGGAATCATTTTCAATTTTAGCATCAGGCTCTCACCTGGAGAATAAGGGAATTCATTTTAGTTTCAGCATCAAGCGCCCACCTGGAGAATAAGGAAATTCTCATTTTCAGTTTTAGCATTAGGCGCCCACCTGGAGAATGCGGGGATACATTTTAGTTTTGGTATCAGGCATCCACCTGGATAACAAGGGAATTCATTTTTAGTTTCAGCATCAGGTGCCCGTCTGGAGAATAAGGGAATTCATTTCATGTTTCAGCATCAGACATCCACCTGGATAATAGTGGAATTCATTTTCAGTTTTACCATCAGGCACTCACCTGGAGAATGAGGGAATACATTTTAGAAATAAGCTCAAGACAACAACAGGAACTCGCCTGAAGAATGAGGCCTATTCAAGTTAGAAATAACTAAAGTTCGCCTCAAGAATGCGAGTCAATAGCTCGGGATACACGGCAGAACCGCAAAAGTTTCAAGATCAAGTTTGAAGACATATAGATAGGAATCTTGTGAGTAATAGATTATAGGTTTGCCTAGCTTCTTTTCAGTTTAGTTTAGGTGTAATAAAGAGTTCAGCAAGCAGTAACACTGATAGAAGCAGTGAAATCACAGCTTCCCGATAGTCCCAACTATCAAAAAATTGTAGAACTACACTAACCTAATTCCTTTAAAGTCAAGGATATGTAGGCAACCTCGGAGGTTCGGTCAGATCTTTCAAAAATACTCCCCACGGAGTATCCAAACGGGCAAAATCGCTCGTATTCGCTCACTTTATTTTTGTCCGTTAACTCTTCGTGTTTTCGAGCAAAGAGAGGCAACTGTGAGCACGTAATTTTTGCCCGACCAAAATACTTCTATAAAATCACAAAATAATTTTTCGTAGTTCATTTTAAATTTTATAGAATTTCTAGGAACATTTGCTCAATTGTTTGCATTTTTTGCATGCATTAAAAGCATAGAAAATAATTAAAAATATATATTGCATTAATAATTTTATAATTGCATTTTAGTTTAATTGTTAGTTAATTGCATCTACCAAAGAAGGGAAATTAAAAAAATTGCATTATTCCGTTTTAGCTTTAGTTTCTTACTTTCTCTCATTAGTATTAAAAACAATTAATTATTTAGTGTTAGAATTAGATAGCCAGGTCGATTTCTTTATTAGATTTTATTTATTTTTAATTAAGTTTATTAGTATTTAAAAGTTGGAAATGAAAGGAATTTAATTCTTTTAAAATGAGGGTTTTGTTTGAACTCAAAATTGGGCCAAATGTGGGTCAAGCCCAAAACTTTTCGCCCTAGAACAACCCAACCCAATCCCTTACCCGGTCCAAATACCCCAATACACCAAACGACGTTGTTTCACCCATTTAAATCCCAACCATTAATCTTCAATGATCCAACGACTGGGAACTAAGTCCCCATTTCCCATATAAGTATCTGAATCACCCCCCCTAAACTCTAGAGACTCGCATTCTCGTCGCCCTCTCACTTTAAACATAAGCCTAGCCACCCTAATATTCTATGCAAACCCTGCCGGCGCTACCACCCAACGATCTCTAAAACTACTAAAATTGACACCATGAAAACACCATCTTCCCCTCTTTCTATACCTCATAACCATGTCCTTATATGTTCTTTTATTGATATTGAATTCAAAAAGTCAATTCTTTTCTTTTTCTCGGGTCGACTTCACACATTCTATTACGTATAGAAATAGTCATGTCAATCTTCCCGGTAAAAAAGAACTGTTTTGCACGATCTTAAGAGTGCCTAGTTCCACAAGCGTTGCTTTTCAAATAAAAATAAAAACCCACTCAGGTCAATAGATCCTTTCATCATGGGTCACTTTCCCTAATCAATTTTTATTACTAAAAACGACCTCCGCAAGACCTTCACCCGGAAGACAGAATCGCAGGTAGACAACAATCAGTTGTGAACCTAGAAATCCCCAAAATTTAAATCTAAAAGTCAAAACCCTAGTTTTTTTGGCAAGTCTCTAATTTTCCGTTCAGTTTTAGTCCATTTGAATCCAATACCTACATCAATCTATTGTTCTTGATGACAGAAATCGATTGATGTTAGTCTCAGTTTATTTTATGCCGCTGGAATCTGTCCGAGTTTGCGATTGATTAGTTCAAATCAAGCTTTGTTTGCTCTTGGGGTGATTTATCTTTCTACTTTTTCCTTCATAATCTTTTCCTGCTTAGCTTGCATGGTTTAGTGTTAGGTTAATTACAGTGTGTATTTTGTTTGTGCTTATTCAAATTTGTTAAGTCATCATCTAAACAGTCTTTTTAATGAGTTTTAACAACTTTCCTTTGTTAAGAGTCGTTAATGGGTTCTTGATAATTTTTGTTTCGGCCTCATTTCAGAGTTGGTTCATGCTAAATTTATTCGGGGCTAGGGTTAGTCTAAAGGTTTAATTGCATAATATTTTATTTCTTTGATCTTTGATTCATGATGATTCTTGCATTGTTTTGTTGGTCCTGATTTGCAAATAGATAAGCACTTATAGGGTTAATTGAACAAAAAGAAAACTTGGGGGTGGGGGGTGAGTCATTGGAAGGGTATGAAATAGGAAATTTAGATAAGACCATGTGAGAAAGTTCCAGAATATAGGCACCTGGCCCTATTTGGCCAGTACAAAATATTGAAATCAATTAGGGGCTGGCAAGTGTATACGGTCATTAGTTCATTTCCATTGAAGTGTTCACTGAAGGGTCTATTGATTAGCATGTTTCCATGGTGTGTTTTTCTAAAAATATGGGGTCTAAGCCTATAAAATTTCAAAGGATATTCAATATTAATTGTTAGATGGTATTCGAGTCTCCAGTTGCAATAGAAGTAATTACAAACCTGGTTTCAATGTAACTAATTGGTAGTCTGAGTTAAGTAATTTTATATTAGTGTCACTAACGGTATGGTGATGAATTAGACTCATAATATGGTTGATCAGCCTGTGATTTCTATTCCAGAATTTTTACAATATTTTGTATCACATGTGATTTATAGTAAGTTAAGTCTCAAGTGGGCCTTAATATGGAAGGCTCTCTTGCTGGGAGCAATTGGGCCTGGTTCTAGCCTAGATGAGACAACCTGGTTGGAAGCAGGCTCAACGGTATCTTATATTGATTTCTTTAACTTTTTGGGCTCAATTGCGAGCCCAATTATCTTCAGCATTTCTTTACTCACTAAGTTTTTTCTTGTTTAGATAATAAAAGAGTTCTATCGTTGAAGGTATTTTTGTTAAAAATTGGTCCTGGTTTTGGCCCCATCAATATTGCCCAACCAAAATCATGCAGGCTTGATATATTCATCTTTAATCTTGGGCTCAATTTCGAGCCCAGTCCGCAAGTTGTATTTACCTCGAAGTTTTCCTTAGATAATAGGCCTGCCATTGGCCCGACTTCTTTCGAATAATTTTCAAGCTAAGCACATTCTTCTAATTCAGGCTCACAAGTAATAGCTCTCTATATTAAATTCCAAACTTAGTTTAAACATGAACTTTCGTAGTTTTGCTTTAGGCGCGCTATAATAAAACTATCATACTTACGGGTACTGTTCCCCGTAACGTAGTTGTGATACATAATTTCCAAATCCGAGGGTACATTTATGTGACCCGACCACAATGACTAATAATGTTAATAAATTAAAACATGATATAGATCGTGGATACGGTTCCTGTGACATGATTCACAATTTGTACAAAACAAACAAGTATACAACAATAGTGACATGTTCCAGAAATAATTCCATAAGTAATTAAAAGCGGCCAAAGGTTAAAAATGCACAATAGGTATAAACACATGTAATTAATCAGATAATTTGGCTAATAATAATGATTGAGAGACCGTGCTAAAACCGTGAAACCCAGAAATGCCTAACACCTTCTCCCAGATTAACAAAATTTCTTATCCGGATTTCTATGTTTCGCGGACCGTAAATCGAGTTAAACCTCTTCGATTCGGAATTTTAAATCGGTGACTTGGGACACCACAAATTATGCCAAGTGGAAACTCTGAATTTGAATAATTAATTCTGTTTCGATTGTTGTCACTTTAATTGGAAAAACTCTGTTATACCCCCTTTCGGGTAAAAAAATAGGTGTGACAACTATATTTCTCGTTATACCAGAAACATAAACCCAAAGATAATTTCTCTTCCATTTCTGTAGTTATAAGTCTTCTTGAAGACTTGATTGTGGTCTTCTTGTCAACTCTCCTAGTACTCTCAGGAGTCTGACCTTGAGAATATGTCACGACCCTAAATTCGGACCCGATCGTGATGGCGCCTATCGTTAAACAAGGCCAGTCGACACAATTTTCCAATCCTTTTAAATAGATATAATAATTCAATTTAAGTCATTAACATACAATAAATCCCAAAATAAAAGTGGTAGAACATTTGCGGAAATAAACACAGCCCGACATCAGGGTGTCACCAGTCATGAGCATCTCAAAATATGTCTAAGAATAGGAAAAGACTAAATAGTCTAATACAATTCAGTACAAAAGAAGATAAAGATAGGAAGGAGAAGCACTGGGTTGCGAATGCCGAGCAACTATCTAGTGAACTCCGCACAGTCTGCTGGAAGCAATCAACCCTCGCTAGTAGGACGCGAAGCTCCTAAATCTACACAGAGGGTGCAGGGAGTAATGTGAGTATGCCAACTCAGTGAGTAATAAAAGTAAATGAAGGATTAGCGATAAGAAAAACACGTAAAATCACAGCAAAATGCTACAAAGAGATAGTGAAAAACCTTTGCAAAGCAATAAAACAGTGAAATCTCATAAAACACCTTAGTTCAGTATAAGCTTATTTAAAACATATTTTAATAGTTAAACAAGTGAATGAAAAATAAAGAGAAAAAGATAAACACATAAAATAAGCCTCTCAGGCACAGTATCAATAGGATCTACCCCTCGGGCAATAACATAGAACAACATTAGCCCCTTGGGCTATATCACATATCACACTGGGCACCCCCTGCTCACTGAGGATGTACAGACTCCGGGAGGGGTCCCTTACGGCCCAAGAGCAATAGCAAGCCATCTTGTGGCATAAATCAATAGGCTCTCGACCTCATATCAAGCCACCTTGTAGCATACAACTCAGGCCCCCGACCTCATAATCATGAATCAGCTCAATACCGCTACGGCGCGCAGCCCAATCCCATAATAACCTCATAACACAGACCCTCTATCCTACTCAGTAAGAAATCTCTAAAAGCCACTCAGGCACACTAAAATATGATACTCAGCTCAAAATATCATTTAAATTTTCAAAACAGCATAAACATGGATGAGTTATGAAAACAGTGGAATATTGCATGACTGTGTACAAATATAAAGTCAAAACAGTGAGGAATACCAGTAAAAATCTCCTAAGGGTCCACATCAGTTGGCAGGAGGCTTAAATATGGAATTCAGCCCAAAACATGATGATAACAAATTAATTTTCTATCAAATACGTAGTAAAACAGCCATTCGGGACGGACTAAGTCACAATCCCTAATAGTGCACGACTCCACGCTTGTCATCTACAATTTGCGTCACCTCAATATAGAACAACAATGTGAAATCCGGGGTTTCATACCCTCAGGACAACATTTACAATCATTACTCACCTCTATCCGGCCCAAACTCTAGATCTTGATGCCTTTGCCTCTCGAATCGGCCTCAACTCGTGTCAAGGCATTGAGTTTCTCCACCCTTTGACATAGGATTAGTCAGTTCTATTTTTCGATGGGGCAGGGAAAGATCTATCCAAAATCAGAATCACAACGTCAAAATATGCTAAGAGAATGAAGCCCATGCGAAAATAATCAAATTCAACATAAATCATGCAATTAACCAAAACCCGACCCCCGAAATCACGTCTCAGAATCCGAAATAATTTACATCAATAAACTCCTTATATTACTACAAGTTCATACATATCAAAAGTACTAAAATCCGACCAGAAATAACCCCTCAAATCCTTGCTCAAAGGTCTCCAATCGCAAGCCCTAATTCCCAATTTTTAGCCCTTAATTTCCATTAATTTCAAGCTGAATCATTGAAATAACACTATTTAATCGAGTTTAGGGTCCAAAAACCTTACATCTATGAAATCCCCTTGAAATCCCTCTTCAAATAGCTCCCTCAAGCTCAAACCCGCATGAAAATGGTGAAGAATAACTCAAAATTTGCGAAGGAAATCTTTTATACCTTCTGTCCCAGGCTTTTCGCACATGCGGTCCTATTACCGCTCATGCGGTACCACTTATGCGGTCCAAGAAACCGCATCTGCGACCCTCACTTAAAACTCAGGTGCTGCATCTGCGATGCAAAATCCCGCACATGCGATAGCGCATGTGCGCTTTCTTAACCGCTTCTGCGGTTCTAGTTGATACCCTCTTTGGCCGCTTCTGCGACTTGATTCCGCATCTACGGGAGTCGCACCTGAGGCCTCCCAACTGCAGATACGGTTATGACAGCAATCCTAAAACTTCAGCTGCAAACCCCCAACTCCTAACCTTCCGTTAACCGTTCAAAATCACCTCGAGGCCCCCAGGAGCTCAACCAAAAGCACAAACAAGTCATATACCACTATTCAAACTTATATCAATCCTCAAAACACCTAAAACAATGTCAAATCAACCAAATCATATTGAATTCAAGCCTAAGGTTCTAACATCTTCCAAATTTCGCTTTTGATCAAAAAGTCTACTAAACCACGTCTGAATGACCTGAAATTTTGCACATACATCCCAAATGATACGACGGACCTACTAAAACTCCCGAAATTTTATTCCGACCCCTATATCAAATCTCACCTATCAATCGGATAATGTCAAAATTCTAATTTCGCCAATTCAATCCTAAATCTACTCCGTACCTCCAAAACACATTCTGATCACGCTCATAAATTCCAAATCACCTCCTGAAGCTATTTAAACTACCGGAACTCACATCCAAGCCCCTTTATCATATAAGTCAATAGCTGGTTGACTTTTCCTATTTAAGCTTACTCAAAAGGGACTAAGTGCTTCAAACCATACCAAAATCTCTTCGAACCCGAGCCAATCAATCCGATAACACATAATATAGCTGAACAAGGCAATAATAAGTAGAAATGGGGAAAACAAAACAATAACTCATGAAACGACCTGCCGGTTCATTACAAAATAACCCCTGGACTATGAATTCCAACCTTATTTTGGGTTAGGTAATAAGGGCCTCGAATTTCTTACAATTGACTGATTTTGTTCCCTTTGCAATCTCAAGGAATGTCCAACCAATTTGGCCAAACTATAAGCTTTCATCAATATTATTGGTGCTAACATTCTCACCTAATCTCCGGCTTCAACCCCTTCAAGAAACAACTAATGGAATATTCCTCCGATAATTCTACTTAATTTAACAACCCATCAAATTTATCCAAGAACTCTTGAATACTGCCACTCTGTTTCAAGTCGATTAAGTCAGCCGTTGAATCCTCATGAAGAGTATGACTAAATCGATGGTACAAAGCTCTCAAGAAATCATTCCAATTTGGCAAGCCTCTTCCTACTCGACCCTTTATCATTGCGCGATGTCGCTGCAGTTCCCTTCCCTCCAAGTTAATCGCAACAGTTTTTACTTTCTTTTCTACTATTGTCCCCATATATTCATAAAACTGCTCACAATGATAAAAATACCCATCCAAGTCGTCCTTATTAAATCTAGGGAACTCTATTCTATAGTATTTGAAACTATGTTTACCTCGTTATGGTGTTTCCCCCAATTCCACCTGAATTGCATCTGGCGGAGTCGAAATCGAAGCTTGATTGTTAGCTGCTACAACTGCTATCAGTTATCGAATTTCCCCGATTACAACCATCGTGTTTTTCCCTTAAGAGTCGAACTTATTCTCTAATTTCCTCAATTTCTCGTTGCATCTCGCCATTTCTCGTCACCTCCGGCATTATTCCAGCCAAGAAAACAATGGCTCTAATACCAAATGGTATGTGCTTAATACAATTTAAGTACGAATCTTTAAAATTAAGGAACTAATTGGAGGAATAGCTCCTAAATACTCTACAATAACAGCTTTAACCAACTAACTGCTTAACTAACTATCCCTTTGAAAGTACTATTATGCGCTCTTATTTACAACAATTGTCTAAAGTACCCCTCCTATTAATTGGTATATAACAAATTATAAATAAAGACATGTAATGACAATTTCTACTGAAGTGAGATCGTGTATAGAAACTCCCAAGATCAGATTATTAGAATACTTAGTCGGCGTTTGGACAAAAGAATTATGAAATTCCGGAAAAAAATAAAATATTATTTTAAGTGAAAATAGTATTTAAGAATTAGAATTGTGTTTGGACATGAATACAATTTGAAATTTTTTTTAAAATTTTTGTGACTGATTTGAAGTGAAAATTTTGAAAAATAACTTTTTGAAATTTTCAACTTTCGAATTTTTTTGAAATTCAACTTCAAGTGAATTTTCACGTCCAAATACTGATTTTGAAAAAAAAAAGGTGCAGTTTTGTCCAAAAAAGTGGAAAAAAATATTATACCCAAACATGCCCTTAAAGATGATTAGATAACACTGGTTTTCTTTGACAGCAAGAAACTAATTTTAACTGTCCATACAGGAAACATGGGTTTTCCCGGAGTTCAAGAAAAAACTAATTTCATTTTATTGGAAATTTGAATCAAGATTAATTAATATTCTTACGTCGTCTAGGATTTGGTATTTACTAATTTATTTTATTTATGTCTAATTAGGATTCACAACTAAACTCGTGTAGGAATAGATTTTCTAGATTCTAGTCAAGTTTAATTTTATTACATTATAAATAGGGGCACTATTACATATTTTCTTTTGAGGAGAGGCATCTTCGATGTAAAGAGATTCAAGAGTTTTTGAGTTGTGAAAAAACCCCCTACCACGCTCTCTTCCTAGTTTAGTAAATTTCTTCTATATGGCTTTTGTTGAATTTTTGCTTGTGCCTAAATTGTTGTTTGGAGTATTTCAATTCTTCAAACTGATATTACAGAAAAAAATTGGATACTCTATTACCTAATTATTGTTATCGTTTGTCCGTGTTCAAAGCAACGAGAAACTGGAAACCAGTAAGAAGAAGAGACACAAACAGAACGTATGTAACGTTTAAAAAAAAAAAAATTCACAGAAATGAAGAAATCCGAGACCACAGAATTCACTGTGTGTCCTTAAGGAATTTAACCCCCTCACTGTACCCGAGGTTGTGGATTATTTCCTCCCAGGATATAACGGATATACCTGTCGTAGGAGTGGCGGTACCTCAAACGCCTACGACTTCGACGAACTCAAATTCGGGAACGAAATCACACTATGACTCGATAGGTTTCAGTTTGCAGAAAAGAATGCAAAAGAATGCAGAATTTTTAATGCTTCCAGTATACGAAAATGAGGCATTGCCTCAGTATATATAGCCTCGAATTGTGACTGTTCGGAAAGGCTTGGTGCCTGTTCGGGAAAGGCCATGCCTTTTCCTGAAAAATAAGAACGTTGGGAAGTTTACAGTTAACAAATTAATATTTTTTTCCCGCGGGAATTAAAATTAATTTCAGAAAATGAAGATTGAATTTTAAATAAATTTGGTCCAAAAAGATTATCAATCAATCAGATCATTTGACCAAATCCAAATCCAAAGCCAAAGCCAAAGCCAAAGCCGAAGCCGAGCCGAGCGACGACGACGGCACGAGGGGAGTCCCTCTTCTTAACCCTTTAAGAGCTAGAAGAAGTGCTTTCTAATATAAGCACATAACTTTCCCTTTCTACCACCAATGTGGTACAAAGCTCCTTTTCAAAGGAACTTTGCTTTGAAACTTCATTTTCCTTCTATTGTCTTCTTCCCTCCATTTCTCATCCACACCAACTTAGCTAGCTTTAATCATTAACTAGCTTTAACAATCCCCCACATGAATGGGGAATGGCTATATGATGAAAAACATGCATGAAAAAAAAAACTGTGTGATTCGTAAGCAAGGATTAATTGCATCTGGATAAGTAGATTTCTCTTTGAACTTTCCGTAGTGAGCATATGTCGGATATACTCGGTCAATCGGTAGATTTGATATCTTTGAACCGTCGAGCTTTGGTGTATACCTAGACAACCACATGTCACACAATTAACCCTTTAACCGTTTTTGGTTCTCATTGTTTTGTTCGTTTCAGCCATGAACACTTCCTGGTTCATAAGTGCGTAGAGAGCTGGCCTTACAGAGTTCTCCTTGAAGCGGCTTACACTTCACACTTACATAGGTGATTCCTAAATGTGTCATCCCGTAGATACACTATTTGATATACCCCGTATCAAACTTAGAAACCATTAAAAAACCTTAATGCTTTATCTTGGTACTGAACATTGTCTCATCACGAGAATGGACCAAAAAGTTATTGTGACAATGTTGAACCGTCATCAATGACTTTGTTTGATCTCTTTGAACCTAGATCTTGGGATCTCATGTCTTCTAGGTAGAGTTACCGCCACGATGACTTGTCCTTGGCCATAGTCCCATTCTCCTCGATGATCTTTCAACCACTTCTCTAGTTAGGCCTTTAGTTAGTGGATCCGACACATTATCTCTTGACTTAACATAGTCAATTGTGATAATTCCACTAGAGAGTAGTTGTCTAACGGTATTATGTCTTCGTCGTATGTGACGAGACTTTCCGTTGTACATAACGCTCCCGGCTCTTCCTATTGCCGCTTGGCTATCGCAATGTATGCATATAGGAGCCAACGGTTTGGGCCAAAATGGAATATCTTCTAAGAAATTCCGGAGCCATTCAGCTTCTTCACCGGCTTTGTCTAGAGCTATGAACTCAGATTCCATTGTAGAGCGGGCGATACATGTCTGTTTGGATGACTTCCAAGACACTGCTCCTCCACCTATAGTAAAAACGTATCCACTTGTGGATTTAGTTTCAGTTGAACCGGTGATCCAATTTGCATCACTGTATCCTTCAATAACTGCAGGATACCTGTTATAATGCAAAACAAAGTTTTGAGTATGTTTCAAATATCCCAAAACTCGTTTCATTGCCAGCCAATGATTTTGGTCGGGATTACTCGTGTAGCGACTTAGTTTACTTATAGCACACGCAATATCAGGTCGCGTACAGTTCATAATATACATCAAACTTCCCAACACTCTGGCATAATCCAATTGAGAATGACTTTCACCTTTATTCTTTGCAAGAGCAAGGTTCATATCAATTGGCGTCTTTGCAACTTTAAAGTCCAAATACTTGAACTTTTCAAGTACTTTTTCAATATAATGAGATTGAGACAATGCTAGACCTTGAGGAGTCTTATGGATTTTAATTCCCAGAATTAAATCGGCAACTCCTAAGTCTTTCATATCAAACTTACTAGCAAGCATGCGCTTAGTAGCATTTATGTTAGCAATGTTGTTACTCATTATTAACATATCATCCACGTATAAACAAACAATGACGACGTGGTTCGGAATGTTCTTAATGTAGACACATTTATCACATTCATTTATCTTGAATCCATTTGACAGCATCGTATGGTCAAATTTTGCATGCCACTGTTTTGGTGCTTGTTTTAGTCCATAAAGAGACTTAACAAGTCTACATACCTTCTTCTCTTTCCCTGGAACTACAAACCCTTCGGGTTGTTCCATGTAAATTTCTTCCTCCAACTCTCCATTTAAGAAGGCTGTTTTCACATCCATTTGATGGATTTCAAGACCGTACACGGCGGCTAATGCTACTAACACCCGAATAGATGTAATCCTCGTTACCGGCGAGTATGTATCAAAGTAATCAAGACCTTCTCGTTGTCTAAACCCTTTAACAACTAGTCTTGCCTTATATTTTTCAATAGTGCCATCAGCTTTCATTTTCCGCTTGAAAATCCATTTGGAACCTAAAGGTTTATTCCCTGGAGGAAGATCAACCAATTCCCAAGTATGGTTGTTCAATATGGATTCTATCTCACTATTGATTGCCTCTTTCCAAAATTGAGCTTCCGATGAAGACGTAGCTTCGTTGAACGTTCGAGGCTCATTTTCTAACAAAAATGTTAAAAATTCCGGTCCAAAGGAAGTAGTCGTCCTTTGACGTTTGCTACGTCTTGGATTTTCCTCATCAGGAATGTTTTCCTTTATTTCTTCCCGAGGTCGTTTAGATTCTTTGCTAGACGACGCACATTCCTTTTTATACGGATATATAGTTTCAAAGAAGTCAGCATTATCTGATTCAATTACCGTATTCACCTGAATGTCGGGATTTTCTGATTTGTGAACCAGAAATCTATATGCCTTACTATTTGTGGCATATCCTATGAAAACACAATCAACGGTTTTAGGTCCTATTTTTACCCTTTTGGGTTTAGGAACTTGCACCTTGGCCAAACACCCCCACACTTTGAAGTATTCCAAATTGGGCTTCCTTCCTTTCCACTTTTCGTATGGAATAGATTTTGTTTTGCTATGGGGCACTCGATTGAGTATTCGGCTAGCTGTTAGAATGGCTTCCCCCCACAAGTTCTGGGGTAAACCAGAACTTATTAACAGGGCATTCATCATTTCTTTCAGTGTTCTATTTTTTCTTTCCGCAATTCCGTTTGATTGTGGCGAGTAAGGAGCAGTTGTTTGATGAATAATGCCATATTCCAAACATATTTGTTCAAAAGGAGATTCATATTCACCGCCCCTATCACTCCTTATCATTTTAATCTTTTTGTTAAGTTGAGTCTCAACTTCAGTTTTGTATTGCCTGAACGCTTCAATTGCTTCATCTTTACTATTAAGTAAATAAACGTAGCAATACCGCGTACTATCGTCAATAAAAGTTATGAAATACTTCTTTCCACCGCGAGATGGAATTGACTTCATGTCACAAATATCTGTATGGATTAAGTCTAAAGGACTTGAATTCCTTTCAACTGACTTATAAGGATGTTTAGCATACTTAGATTCAACACAGATTTGACATTTTGATTGATTGCATTCAAACTTAGGCAATACTTCCAAACTAATCATTTTTCGCAAGGTTCTATAATTGACATGTCCTAAACGTGAATGCCATAAATCATTTGACTCAAGCAAGTAAGACGAAGCAGAAACTTTATTATTATTAGCAACAACCATTACATTCAGTTTGAAAAGGCCCTCTGTGAGGTAGCCTTTTCCTATGTACATTTCGTTCTTACTTATTACAACCTTGTCAGAAACATAAACACATTTAAAACCGTTCTTCACTAGAAGTCCGGTAGATACAAGATTTTTCCTAATTTCAGGAACATGACAGACGTTGTTGAGAGTCACCACCTTGCCAGAGGTCATCTTCAGCAGTATCTTTCCATAACCTTCAATCTTGGCCGTTGCAGAATTTCCCATATATATTGTTTCGTCGGGCCCGGCGGGAGCATATGAAGCAAAGGCTTCTCTAACAGCACAAATGTGGCGAGTGGCGCCAGAGTCAATCCACCACTCTTTCGGACTTCCCACTAGGTTGCACTCGGACAACATAGCGCACAAGTCATCAACCTCCTCGTTTGTTTCAACCATATTAGCCTGACCCTTCTTCTTTTCCTTTTTCGGAGCACGACAGTCTGCAGCTTTGTGTCCGATTTTTCCACAATTATGGCAGTTTCCCTTGAATTTCTTCTTGTTGGGATAGTTCCTTGGTCCCGATGCCTTTTTCCTCTTTTTCATATTAGTTGGGGCAGTTTCAACTATGTGTGCTCCCCCTATGGTTGATCTCCCATTTGCCTTTTTCTCCGCTGCCTTGTTATCTTCCTCGATTCTCAACCGAACGATGAGATCTTCCAATGTCATCTCCTTTCGCTTATGTTTCAAGTAATTTTTGAAGTCCTTCCATGAAGGAGGCAACTTCTCTATCACTGCCGCAACTTGAAACGCCCCACTAATCACCAAACCTACAACAAACAACATGTAAGTGACGGGGCACTGAATACTTTTGACAAAGGCATTAAATAAATTTATACCTTCAGCGAGGAGATCATGGATGATAACCTGCAACTCTTGAACTTGAGTGACAACAGACTTGCCATCTACCATTTTGTAGTCCAAAAACTTGGCAGCGATAAACTTCTTTAAGCCAGCATCTTCTGTTTTATATTTCTTTTCCAACGCATCCCATAGTTCTTTTGATGTTCCCAAATTACTATAGACGTTGTAAAGATCATCCTCCAGTCCGCTAAGAATGTAATTCTTGCACAAAAAATCTGAGTGCTTCCACGCCTCAATTACAACAAATCGTTCATTTTCAGGTGTTGATTCCGGCGGAACCGGAATATCCTCCTTAATAAACTTTTGAAGGCTTAAAGTAGTTAGATAGAAGAACATCTTTTGTTGCCATCGTTTGAAATCAATCCCGGTGAATTTTCCGGGCTTCTCTGCCGGAGCCGGTGCTGGTGCAGTACGACTAGAGGACGCAGCATTGCTCGTAGAACCAACCACGGGGGCTGGTGTGGCAGTAACAGTAGCATTCAAATTTGGAGTTTGGTCTCCCATTTCTGTCGTAGGAAATAACAGAACACTTTAATAATCGGTGAAGATTTTATTTCTTCAAACCGAATCAAATTTACACAAACAGAATTAAAACAAACTTCAAATAGAATGTAATATACTGTATGTAGTATACTTGATGAAGTTTTTATATCTTCAAATCAAGTACCCAAATGAGTAGAAAGTTCTGAAAACTTTAATCTCAACCGGAGTAGAAAATCCGAAGATTTAGTCTCCAAACAACATACAAGTTCGTTACATGCAAACAACAAAATTACAAGTTTCTTTTATTTTCTGGACAGTCACAATTTTATGTTAGGAAAAACTGTATGTATCGTTCTGTAACGTTTTAATCAATAGCAGATGAACACGGAAATAATAAAATTAAATTCCTTAAGCTTGTTATCGTTTGTCCGTGTTCAAAGCAACGAGAAACTGGAAACCAGTAAGAAGAAGAGACACAAACAGAACGTATGTAACGTTTAAAAAAAAAAAAAATTCACAGAAATGAAGAAATCCGAGACCACAGAATTCACTGTGTGTCCTTAAGGAATTTAACCCCCTCACTGTACCCGAGGTTGTGGATTATTTCCTCCCAGGATATAACGGATATACCTGTCGTAGGAGTGGCGGTACCTCAAACGCCTACGACTTCGACGAACTCAAATTCGGGAACGAAATCACACTGTGACTCGATAGGTTTCAGTTTGCAGAAAAGAATGCAAAAGAATGCAGAATTTTTAATGCTTCCAGTATACGAAAATGAGGCATTGCCTCAGTATATATAGCCTCGAATTGTGACTGTTCGGAAAGGCTTGGTGCCTGTTCGGGAAAGGCCATGCCTTTTCCTGAAAAATAAGAACGTTGGGAAGTTTACAGTTAACAAATTAATATTTTTTTCCCGCGGGAATTAAAATTAATTTCAGAAAATGAAGATTGAATTTTAAATAAATTTGGTCCAAAAAGATTATCAATCAATCAGATCATTTGACCAAATCCAAATCCAAAGCCGAAGCCGAGCCGAGCGACGACGACGGCGCGAGGGGAGTCCCTCTTCTTAACCCTTTAAGAGCTAGAAGAAGTGCTTTCTAATATAAGCACATAACTTTCCCTTTCTACCACCAATGTGGTACAAAGCTCCTTTTCAAAGGAACTTTGCTTTGAAACTTCATTTTCCTTCTATTGTCTTCTTC
The DNA here is from genome assembly GCA_034376525.1 of Nicotiana benthamiana. Lineage (NCBI taxonomy): Eukaryota > Viridiplantae > Streptophyta > Magnoliopsida > Solanales > Solanaceae > Nicotiana > Nicotiana benthamiana. Next base: position 71,718,626 of record CM067336.1, read on the forward strand.
CCTCCATTTCTCATCCACACCAACTTAGCTAGCTTTAATCATTAACTAGCTTTAACAATTATCCCGTTATTGTGTTTGATGGAAAAAATATTTTGAAGCTTGGTATCCATAGATGAATTTTTTTAAGGCTATTGGATTATGGTCCACCATTGATGAATGATTTAAGGAAACCCTAGAATGCACAATGCTAGCGGGTGATGCAACTACACAATTTGAGAAGAAGAGTCATTTAGATTATAAGGCATGCTATTCTCGCAGTCTAGATCGAATTGCATGTATCTAAAAAATATTTGCATGCAAAGTCATCAAAGGAAGCTTGGATAATCTTGATGAAGTCAGATCGAAGAGTTGCTGACATAAAATAGGAGGAACTACAAGAGTTTAGGAGTCGATTTGAATTGGCTCGAATGAGACCAACAGAGTTTATGAAAGAATTCTTTACAAGAATTGAAGAAATAGTCAATGTCCTAAGAACAAATGGAGAAGTACTGGAAGAAGATAAAATTGTTGAAAAAAAAATATTGCAGTATTTAAGTTTAAAGTTTAGCAACATGAAAGTTATTCTTGGCTACCAAAGATTTTAAAACTCTCGAACTTGATGGTTTAGAAGGTGAATTGGTAACATATGATAGATCACTGAATTAACGAAAAGATGAGACATTGGAAGAGGCACCACAAGAAAAGGATTATCAACCAAAGGAAAAAGAGCACATCAAAGATGAGAAACATAAATCAAGAAGACCAAAATTCAGAAACAGGGAGAAAATAAGTGAAGACACATGTAATTTTGTCGTGATAGAGATTCCATTGAAAGCGAAGAAAAGTCAAATAATATTCAAATTGATCTGCCAAAAAATTCTATGATTGTTAAAAATGACCATATCGTTGCAGGAGATGTCCATCCAAAATAGGTTGGTGTTTCACAAGAAACATTATTTGATGGAATTGAAGATGAACCTAGTAATGAAAGAAGCAAGATGGTTCATCGAGATAATGTTCTAATCTACACAAGGCTAAGGCAAAAATGGCTTGGAATCCATAACCACAACAACGTATGATTATAGATATTGAAGATGCAATCAATCTCGCACCGTTATTCGAAATTGCATGTTTCAAGGAGCATGATGATATATTTATTGGTGGAATTACTCTACAACTGATAGAATGGTCAATTGGAGTTGAATGAATGTAAAAAATCAACGAAAAGGTAAGTGAAGAAGTAGATGGTTTTGAAGTAAAGGAAAAAGATGTTGATGACATTTTTAAGGAATTTACTATGGTTAAAGCGAAATCATACATGACCAATACTAAAGAAAAATTGAAGTTGATTAAATATGACACTCGTGATTTTGTTGATGCTACATATTTTAGAAAATTGGTGAAGAGTCTATGGTACTTGACTTTTACAAGGCTTGATGTCTACTCATGACATGCTCAAATTTGAATATCTTGGTTTAAGGGATGTTGTTGGAAATTAAACCAAAATTAATTAATATTCATACGTCGTCTAGAATTTGGTATTTACTAGTTTATTTTATTTATGTCTAGTTAGGATTCACAACCAAAATCATGTAGGAATAGGTTTTCTAAATTCTAGTCAAATTTGATTTTATAGTATTATAAATAGGGGCACCACTATATATTTTCTATTGTGGAGAGATAGCTACGATGTAGAGAGATTCAAGAGTTTTTGAGTTGTGAAAAAGCCTCCTACCGCGTTCTCTCCCTAGTAAGTAAATTTCTTCAGTATAGCTTTTATTGAATTTTCACTTGTGCCTAAATTGTTGTTTGGGGTATTTCAATCCTTCACATTTCAATAGTAAGTTGATTGTAATACACTTTAAAATTATAATTTAAATATTAAAATTCACATTACTCCAACATCATTTTATTAGCAGTGATTGTCCATCAATTGTTCAGTAAGCTTTGGATACAAAGGAAGAACTCTTGTATCTATGGAATATAAGCCTAAGTGAAAATGAACAAAAACAACCTAAACTCTCTATTGCATTTTGTAACTTCTTTGTTGAATAAAAGAGAGAAATAAATATATATTTATAAGTAATTGCCAACTCTATTTCAAATTTCTTGCATATTTAGTCGCTATTTCTTACTCCATAAGTTTAACTTACTCGTATTTATTGCTTATTTATTTTTGCAACGACTCCGTCAAAAATAGACAACGAAATATCAAAGAAGGAAATCTGAAAAGGAAAAAAGTTAAAGTTAGTTCAAGCGTTATTGGAGTGGCAGAATTCTTATTTTACATTTAATACTAATTGTGACTTATGTGGGAGAAATTTGGGAGATTTAGGGTGTGCTTGGTACTAAAGAAAATATTTTTCGGATACTGTTTTCAGTTTTTCCATGTTTGGTTTATTTAAATATTTTGGAAAATATTTTTCTCATCCATTCATTTTCCTTTAAATGGAGGAAATATTTTTCTATCAACGGAAGAGAGGGGAAAACATTTTTCAAAACTCTTTTTTAACCTTCCCCATCCTATTTTCCATTCCCGCCAACCCACTCCCACCCCACCCATACCATCCGCCCCACCCTTGCCCCAATCCCCACCCCAACCCTAAATAGAAATATTATTAGTTGCACTTTCTTTTTGATGTATAGATAAAGTATTTTTTTCATTTCAACAAATGAGTATTTTTCTTTTCATGATTTTAAAAAGTATTTTTTTCATTTTAATAAAAAAGTACTTTATTTTCATGATGTAAAAAAGTATTTTCTTTCCTTTTAACAAAATAATGTAGTAAAAAATATTTTTTTTCATTTCAACAAAAAAAAAATTTCCTAAAAAGTATTTTCTACTCTCTAACCAAATACTAGAAAAAAAATTACAGAAAAATTTTTCCACTCACCAACCAATAAGTTATAAAACCACTTATTTTCATAAAAATATTTTCTAAGAAATATACACACCATTGATTGTATGTTATGTTATACTTTTCAGAGAGAAGCAATAAAGAAATTAATTGAAAAGATATGTGAATAAAATTCAAAAAAGTTTATAGGATCATCTTTTCTTTTACTCAAATATTTGACCTTAGACTTAGACTACGTAGCTCGATGGGCGCCGAGATACTCTCACGTATTCGCATATTCTCTTGATAGTTCCTCCCATACAACGACCTTCCGACTTTAAACTACTTTTTTAGTACTATATTTCACATAGAGCCGAACTTATATATAATATTGAGCAGACGCAGATTTAAGATTTTCAATACATAGGTGCACTATTAAAAAAGGAAAAAAAAATATTATGTGAGAATTGATCATTATTCTTCTTGGTAAATAACTCAATATTTAACCAAGTGCACCATTCAGTTTTTTTGGAGTATGGGTATCATCAGTTAATATTAGACCAATTTTAAAAAATATATACATAAAATATCTAATTTTGCAAACAAACCACGAGTTCCCGTGTCCCATAATCTTGCCTATAAATCTGCCTCTGACATTGAGGGATCACCGAACCCCTAAACCTCGATAGAAATACGTATATGCATATCTCTTGAAAATGGTCAATTTGAATAATTTGATATTTGAACGCTAAAAGAATATTGGTGTCCCTACTGCGTGTCCGCCTCTAACTATTCTCACGACGTCATTCATCATTATACCATGTGTTAATGTATGAACCAAAAGCCAATTTCCATTATTGCCAGGAAATAATGTAGTAGAAACAAATAAAAAATTTAGCAAAGCCCAACAAACTACATATGACAAGTTGCAAGAGTTATTTTTAACTTTTTTTCTTTTACAAAGAATTGTTTAATTTAGCACGCACCTCTCCTATTCTTGTCTTAGACTTGAACACAGAGATTAGAGAATGAAAAATCTAATCTGTGGAGTGTGGACCATAATGAAACCGACGCAGATGGAAAAGTCAAATTGGCTGGCTAGGCTGGTACATTGAGATGTCCGAAAAGGAGCCAAATTGTGTGAAATTACAATATGTTTATACCGTATGCGAGATTAAAGTGCTGCCTAGTGTAAGAAGCATCCCGTATTTATGTAGGAGCTGTGTAGGATTGCACTCCAAAGGTGTGATGTAGACAATTTATACCCTGATGAAACATTAGTGACTGATTTCATGGCTCGAAAACGTGACCTTTAGGTCACACGAAAATAACTTTACCGCTGCTCCAAGCCTCTTTTTCAGGGACGGATTTATAGCCTATTTTATGGGGCACGTGAACCCATGATCTTTCCGCCAAACTAGATATTTTATGTATATATTTGTTAGAATTAATCTAATATTATTTACCGGCAGTCATGTTTTAAAAGGGCTAAATGATGCACCCGATTGAATATTTAATTGATATCTAGAGGAACATAGATCAATTTTCAACATTACTTAAAACAAGTATGTGGCTTTTCCATGTATCATATCGAACTGAGATTGTTATGTGGTTCGACTCTATTGATTCTCTCTTCTATCAATAAAAGTATTTTCAACCCTCTACCTTACTAGAGTTAAGATACAATAAACTCAAAGACAAAATACAAAGATGATCACTGCCAACAACAGCATCAACAGTAACATTAATGGGAGTTATGATATACCAGGAAGCAGCAGCAGCAACAGTAGTTTAGGGAATGAGATCGAAGAAATAGAAGATGAAAATATGAATAGTGGTTATGTTGTGGCAACTGAGTTGTTGGAGATCAATGAACACAGAGTAGGGTTAGCCTCCATTAAAGAAGGTGAAGTAGAAGGTAGCTTATATTCCTTTGATTTCCACAACAATGGTGATCATACTGTTGTTTATGTTGCTGTTGGTGATAATAACAAGATTAGCAAAGAGTCAAGTATGGATGCTCTTCTTTGGACTCTTAAACATGTTGTGGCTGATCCATCTTCTACCATTCTTTTCCTCATTCATATCTATCCTCAGACCAAGTGCATCCCTTCTCCTTGTAAGCTCTCTCAACCTCATGTTCTCTCTTTACTTTTCATATCTTGTCCGAGTCGAGGGTCTACCGAACAGCCTCTCTGCCTCCTATAGGTAGCCAGACCCCACTTGTGAGATCGTATTATACTGCGTTTGTTGTTATTGTTTTTTATCTTGTCTATCTCTACCTATTGTATATATGTTCATTGGGTTGACTTGTGAAGTCAACAACTTGAGGCTGGAATGGTTATACGACTGTTTAGATTGATATATTTGATGCAAAAGCCAAGTTTGTAATGATGATTTTGATTAGTTAAAAATGGATCATTCTGTCAATGAAATCATAATTGATACCTCATGAGGAACTGATGGAATGAGTTACTTGCCTATGAACTCGCTCAATCGGCACATGATACAGTACTGCCAACAACAACAACAACAACTACCCAGTATAGTCCCACAAAGTGGGGCCTGGGGAGGGTAATATGTAGACGGGCCTTACCCCTACCCGAAAGGGCAGAGAGGCTGTTTCCAATCGACCCTTGGCTCAGACTGCCAACAAGAATATTAATTGGCGCAGATCATCACTCAAGGCACTAATATTTGTATTAGGATAGAGCGTCCACATCACATCCATAGGGCAAGGGAGGTTTCGGCATTGTGGCTCCGGGTTCAGTGAACCCAGTAACTTTGGTTCAATTCCAGTATTTGTCTTGAAAAAATTATTAATTAGTTATAAATTAACAATTCAGAACCCATTAACTTAAAAGCCTTAGAATGCTGAACTCATAAGCTTGAGATTCTAACTTCACCTCTGTCCTAGGGGTGCAGCCAGAGGCGGACACACACTATAGGTTGAGGGGTCACCAGCACCCGAAAACTTCGGCAAAAATTCCATCTATATTTGCAAATGTCTTTAAAAAATAGTTAGCTTAGCATAGTCACCCGTAGTAATCTTTATGAGCGGTGATAAATTTAATATTGAATGTCATGGTACCCCGACATCCGAATCCTGAGTCCACCTCTGGGTACAGCTCTTCCCCGGATCCTGCATAAATGTGAGATGCTTTACGCATTGGGCTGCTCGTTATCATGGCTCTAAGACCTACGGATTTGTGACAATTGTGTCTGAGAGTCTAAAAAGCTCCTCTTAGTCCAGAATCTCCTCTTATGCTGGAGAAACAACATGCATCAGATTTTGGATTGGATTAGTTTGTTGTAATCTAGGTGAGACTTCAACATTGACAAGTTGTTACTTGTAATGATTACACCAGTGGGAATGATTCCAATAAGTCAAGTGAGTGCTGAGCAGAAGGAGAACTACATGGCTCAAGAAAGAGGCAAGAGGAGGCAGTTCCTTCAAAAGTTTTTTGATGCATGTGCTGCTACAAAGGTACACATTATTTTGATAAACAAAGATAGCACGAGCCTATGTAAGGCTATGTTGCTTAGACTCTCCGAAGATGTTGTCCGGTGCATGTCGGATCCTCCGAAAGCAATGCATTTTTGGACAATCTGACACGAGGCGGCAACATTTTGTAGAGTCCACGCAACATAAATGTAAGGCTTGAGGCTAACCATGTAAAAAGCAATATTCAACAACAGGTTAAAGTTGACACCATACTTATAGAGAGCGACACAGAAGCAAAAGCAATACTGGACCTTATTCCTATCTGCAACATAAGAAGGCTGATCTTGGGCACCTCTAAAGCCAATCTCAAGTATGAAATTCACTTAAATTTTGGAATGCATTGACCCCTCCTAGCTATATATATATATCCTCATTTCTGAATCTTGTTAATCTTAATTCACTTCCCACTTAAGCAGTGACGTAGTCACACTATCTCAAGGGTGGTCAAGCGAACACTTTCGGTTGAAAAATTATATTGCTGTATATAGTTTAAATACTACTTTATATGAGTATATATTACATCTTGCGCGCATTTAACATAGTAGAGTGGGGTAGTCTAGGGTGTTCAAAGTGAGGTGCTTTTAATGGGTTCAAGTCCTTATCTAAACGTTTTCATTAAACGGAGACCACAATATGTGATCTATTGGACTCTTTTTCACTCTAAAAAACATCTCAATATAAATCTCTTAAAACTTAAATTTTGTGAAAATACTAGTAGTATAGTTTATAGTTCTAGTGCAAGTGTTTTATTGTTTAGATTTAACAAATTTGGTGCATCCCTTCATCGAACAAATTAATTTCTTTAAAGTTTGAACTCCCTTGTCGAGATTCCTGGCTACGACACTATTCTTAACTATTTTTTTTGATGGATTTTAAGGAAACTAAAGTCGAAAAAAGGTGGCGGAACAGCGGATGAGATATTACTAAATGCACCTGAATTCTGTGAGGTCAAGATAATATGTGAAGGCAAGGAAATGGTTGAGCTGCAGATGTTTGAAACAACTTCTCCCCAAGCCAGTGCTGGTGACAGTCCAAAGCCAATTCAAAGTCATATCCAAGATCAAAATCAACTCCAGAATGAATCTTTCGGATGTGGATGCTTTAAACCCAGAGTCATGCAGTAAATCGTCAACAATCTGCATTAATTAGATCAATACCGAAAATTCAAGACTGGATGTCAATTTCAAGTATTACCCCCAAAACCTGCCCTAAGGTTTATCATATCATAAAATATGCATGAACGTCTGTAACTATTGTATATCAATAAACAATTAACATACACACCATCTCTGATATCTTAAAAAAGACGTAAAGTTCTGTTTATCCCTTCACTTAACTACGTAACCTTAGATCCTAGTCAACAACGAAGCCAGGAATTTCCCCAAGGATGTTTAAACTTAAAAAAGTAAAAAAGAATTCCGCCAAAGAGTGTTCAATATATGTTATATACCTCTAAAACCTAATATTTTACTTATATACATAGTCTAATTTTCCGACAACCTTATCAAAGTGAAGCTTCGCCCCTGATCCTAGTAACATTGGTCTTTGCATAACTTACAAGTGAATCTGAAGTTGGTCCTATAACACTAAAACTTTGGTATCAGTCAACTCTCACAACTTATCATTTTCTGCAGTCTTCTCAATTCTAAGGCATCATAGTTTTGATTTTTATTTTCTTTTCTCATTTGAATTCAGTTCTTTTTATGTTCTAGTAGTATTATCCTCTGTATTATCCTCCTAAAAGATATGTTCTGTATGCTATGTTAAAAAGTTCCAATCTTTTTGGAATTTAGACCCAATAAAAGGTTTGTTCACCTTACACATAAAGAACTTCACAAAATTAGTAGTACTATCAAATTTTATCAGTAGAAGCAAGCACACACCTACATACCTCAGATGAACAAAAATAACCGTGAAAAAAGAAACAAAAGGAACAAAGTTGAAGCTTACCTCAACAGATCATCAACGACGAAAGAAGATCAAATATCAATAGGTGCAGAAAATCGAAGCAACAACTCAAGAACGCATAGATGAAGACACAGGGGAAAAGAGTAGTATATGGTATAACTTTCAACACGGAGTTAAAATGTATATACGTAAAAATTCATTAAAATTACAAAAATAGTATATATGAACCTATAACTTTAAAATATAATGGGGTCAATGCTAAAAAATTTAAAAATTAAACCCATAAAATTTAAATCCTGAATCCGCGCCTCTAACGGTGAGAAACTAATACTTCGGCCTCAATGTAATACTACAGGAGCCAGTAATCAAAAACTACAGCAGACAATAGAAAAATACAGTGAGACATATGAATGTAATAGAAAGCACAATTCATTGAAGAATTTTTTCAAACACCTGCAGAACAAAAGCTGTTGGCAGGTAAAAGTTTCTACGCAAAAACCCCTAATTTCTCTAGAGAAAACACAAATTTCTAACATGCTATCAAAGATGGAAAAGATGATCCTAGAAGCACAAGATGTATATAGCTGCGGTAATCTATAATTTAGACATTTTTTTTGTTATCAAGAAAAATAATGGAGAAATGATAAATTACTAAAACAAATGTATAAAAAAAAACACTAGCCACCTATAGTTTTCACATATATATGTTTTTTTTAATAGGAACGACATTTATTTATTAATACTAACATCAAATATTATAAAAGGGGTCATGATACTGAGGATCATTAAGAGAAGGTAACACATGCATGGCATTTAGGTTACCAAAAGTAGCTAGAGTTCTGCAGGAAATACATTTTACAGACTTTATACCGCCTTTGTTTGTCGGCATCCTGGTCAAGACAAACGGTGGAGGAAACAACCAGAATTGAACTTTATTTAGTACTAAGTTCTCTACTGCATGCTTGGCCAGCAAGTGAGCCACTTCATTCCCCTGCCTGAATGTGTGTTGCATTTTCACGGTGCCCATTTGATCCAGTAGTGACCTGCAACAATTGAGGATAGAAGTGTAAGCTCTACAACTATCACGAATGAAGGACAGTACCTGGGAAGCGTCTGTCTCTACTATTACTGGGAAAAGTTTTTTGTTGTTAGCGATGCATAATCCTTTGAATAGAACCATAAGTTCTGAGTGGATGGGGTTTTTAGTTATTAATTTTGAGCTAAAGCCTATAATCCAGTCCCGGTTATCATTTCTTATTACCCTGCCAATGCCCCCTATTTTGGTGGATTCGTTATAAGTCCTATCTATATTAAGTTTGAACCAATTAGTGGGTGGTCTGATCCAGGATATATTAAGTTCAATCATCCTATCCCAGTTTGATTCCCTATTTGTTAAGAGGGTGTATTTAATAGATTGATCAATAATTTTCCCAAGTGGGTGGTGGTATTGGTGTTATTGACATTGTTGTTATTTCTAGTTGTCCAAATATTCCACGTAACAAAAGGGAAGAGAGTATTCCAATTGATGAGTTTAGAAGGAATTATGGGATTGGCAGCTTTGAGGTAACTAAGCCAATTTTTGTTTGAGGGGTCAATCCCTGCATTATTAATGCCCAAATTATTCCAAATGTTACGAGCATTGGGACACGTAAGGAAAATATGAATCAGGAATTCTGGTCCAATTTTTTTGTTAGTACTGATAATGTCGTTAAAGTCTCCACCAATCATCCAAGGGCCAGTAAAATTTGTAGAGATCTGTTTTAGATTATCCCACATATTATCTCTTAGAGAAGCTTGAGTACTTAGCATATACAGACAAGAAAAGCCAAGGATACCTGGAGTAAAGCATGGATTTCTTGGCCAGTTCGAGCAAAGTGTTCCACAGTTATACATCATGATTGTAGAGTATAGCCATACCACCTGATTAACCCTCTGCAGGGACTTCTATGAGCTCAGAGAAGTTGAAGTCTTCAAGAAGAGATGCATACATGTGCATCCTTGTTTCAAGTAGGGCAACCAGACATGGTCTATGGGTATCAAGAAGGTCTCTAAAACTTCGGCGAAAATCCTCATTATTTGTACCCCTGACGTTCCAGAATATGATTGTAGTGACTCTATTCATTGTAGGTAATTGGGGATGAATCAAAGGGGTGTCCCTCTCCACTGAGTTGTGGCTCCTTCTTCTCGATGGTACAATATCACTACATGTTTTCCTACGGTGGGGTTGTGCTCGGGCAACTGAAGATGTATTTCTTGCTCCATAGTTCCGGGAAGAGAAGTATTTTTACTTCGTTTAGGTTTGAAAATTCGGCGCTCGGTTGAGTACCTTGTGGATGGGTTCTTCTTCTTCATCTACTAGAGGTTGTGGAGGATTTTGTTCTGGTACATTGGCTTGCATGTTGTTCTGGGGTGGGTTTATAGGTGCTAGGTTTGCTGGATTGATGTTTTCCTGAGTTGCATGGTTGGTCCAAGGCATAAAGATGGGATTGTTTCTCATGCTCTCTCCTGGTGGAAAGAATGGTAGGGTCTGGGGGAGGTTGATGAATTGGTTGGGTGTCTGGGTGAGGTTCCATTGAGGTTGCATCTCTTGGATTAGAGTGTGGCTCGTGTGAGGGACTAGGGGGTGTAGAATGTTGTGGATCCAAGTCTAATTTGTGTAATTGGTCATGTCTAGTTGCATACCCTCCGATAATAACTGAGCTAGATACCTGGAGTTCTGGATGATGATCACCATTTCCTGGCCATTTAGTTGGATATTGAAGGTTATTGCATGGCCCAGTACGCTTGCTTCCAGCCAAGAAGATGGTTGGTAGTTCTGAGGTGGTGGTGGGAAGGTGAAGAATAAAGGTTGTGATTGGAGCTGGTGGGGAAGTGGTGGTGGATTGCCCAGGTGTGAATTCCTGTTGTGAATGGGGATATGAACTAGTTTGAATTTTCTCCTTGTTGTTAGGGGAAGCCTTGGATATTAGGGAGACTAGACTGGTGAAAGGAGTTAATCGTATGATTTGGTAAGGAGATATAGGTTGATCAATAATGGATGCTATTTGCATGCTTAATTGCGTATGGCACTTTATAAAATATTTGGGGGGGGGGGGGGCGGTGTTTGGGTTATCCAGGTGTTCAGTAGTGAGAGCTTCAACCTTTGAATGTGTATCCAAGTGTTGCATATTTTGAGTAAGGGTAGTCTTGGCTTTAGGGGGGTAATTGTATTAGGGTAAGAAGTATGGATATCCGATTAATTCTCTTTACTTATAGTAGTAGAAGGTTCTAGTGATGATTGGGACAGAATTCCCAAAGTTTCCTTGCCTATGGACACTTGGCCAACTTTGTCTTTTGTTGTTTGCATGCATTGGTTAGGCAAGATCATGTCTTGATTTTCATCTAAACAACTATCAAAAACCATGGGCTCATTGGAGTTTAAAAGATCAAAACAATTTGATCTGCTATTATTTAAAGTATTAGGCAAAGTTTTAATTGAATTTTTTGGTTTATAAAAGCTAATAGAGGAAGGTATTCCAAACATACTTGATCCAGTGGAATACTTACCTGTGCTAGTGCCAGGAGTAATGGAACTATTTCATATGCCTTTTGCCAGTACTTGCTGATTCTTGGAAGGTCCTGCAACTTTTTTCTTTTTGCCAAAAGAGACCGTGATTCATTCGTTTGGTGCTTCACTTTTATTGGTGGTATCTCCAATCTTTTGAGTTTTGCTTATTAATGTGATTGGGGGATGGACATCTTGAATGAGTATGTCCCAATTTTTCGCATTGGGTGCAGAGAAAGTTTTCACCCTCATAATGGACCATCTGCCTGTAGTTTCCTATGTACACGAATGGTTTGACAGGCTTGTCCATGGCTACTTCAATACATAAACGTGCATATCTTCCTCTTAGAGTAGAGGGTGTGCAAGCATCTATTTTTAGTAGTTTACCAATAGCAATACCAATTTTCCTTAGAATCAATGAGTAATAAAATTATGTTGGGAGTTGTGGTAGACGAATCCGTATTGCCGATTTTAATTATTTAGCTTCACTTGCTACAAAGTGAGGTTCCCATCTTTGGCGGATAGGTGGAAGACATTGATGAATCATGGGCCGTTTTTTAGAGATTTTGACATATTTTCTTCTTTTGAGAATTTAACAATGAAGTAGTCAGCTCCTAAGTCAATTAAAGAAAAATTCTCACTGGCTATAGTTGAGAGATTTTTTTACTCAGGTATTGATGAAGAATACGCTTACCCATAAGCTTGATAATTAGATAGAACCTCCATGGTTGATAGGTTTTATGTAAGTCCTCTTCAGAGAGGGTGACTTGCAGATCATCATTATCTTCAATGCTTTTTTGAAGCGTTGTTGGATCATCAAACTGCATGCATTGGTCTTGAAAATCACAAGCTCGCATGGGATGATGATTAGATTGACAGTGCATGGAATCTAGAAGAATTTCCTTGTAGGAGGAGGGTTATTCATCCATTGGTGCAGGGATGGAGAGCTCCCAGCTACTATATTATTATGAATAGTAGGGTTAGATGAGGTTGCCGTAGGTTTGAACCTCTCAATGGATTTGTCTAATTCTGGTGGTTTTGGGGGAATTTGAGTAGAAGAAAAGTTATGCAATGGTGATTTTTCCATGAAGGATCAGAATTATTTTAAAGAGAAGGCAGACCTTCTCACTCCTAACAATACAATCTTATCTTTTTTTTTTTCTCGGAAAATGGCAAAAAATGTCCCTAAACTATGGTATAGCTCAGTTATGTCCTCCGTTTGTAAAATGGGCCAAAAATATCCTCGCCGTTATTAAGCCAAAAATACCCCTCAACTTAACAACCTTCCACATCAGTATTTAATATCCTACGTGGCATCCACATAAGCCATGACATGGCAGCCACATAAACGGTCAATTTCAGGAAAGAGCCAAAAATATCCCTTAACTTAACACAATGGGTCAAAAATATCCCTCAACTTAACACAATTGCCTACAATGTTCCTCAACTTAACACAATGAAATGGAAAAAATAAAATATATATTCTAAATTAAATGTGCTGTCATTAATTAAACTTTTTTTCCTCAACAAATTACATCTTCTTATAATATTAATATATTAAGTTATTATTATAAAATATTAACTCAACATTAGTCATTTTTCGAGTTTACTCATACTAATCAATTTTTTTTGTATGAGCTATATAGGATCAACCTTTTCATTCACAAATCTCCAAAAGACTTTTATCCAAAAAAAAATTATTTCAAAAAGACCACAAAAAGAACTTAATTTATTTTATTTGACAAATCTTTAAACAATTATGATAAATGTATTTTTGAGTTCAGTATTAGGTTATAGAAATAACAATAATGTTTTGTATGATATTTTAGCAAGAAGTTCTTATAACTTATACTTTTTCTAATAATTTTTATTTTATTTAATAACTATACTATTAGTATTAAGTAATGTATTTGAGTCATAAAATAAAAATTATTAGAAAAAGTATAAGTTATAAGAACTTCTTGCAAGAATATCGTACAAAACATTATTGTTATTTCTATAACATAATGCTGAATACAAAAATACATTTATCATGATTCTTTAAAGATTTGTCAAATAAAATAAATTACGTTCTTTTTATGGTCTTTTAGAGATAATTTTTTTTGGATAAAAGTCTTTTGGAGATTTGAGAATGAAGAGGTTGATCCTATATAGCTCGTACAAAAAAAATTACTTAGTATGAGTAAAATTGAAAAAATCACTAATGCTGAGTTAATATTTTATAAATAATACCTTCATATATTAATATTATAAGAAGATGTAATTTGTTGAGAAAAAAAGTTTAATTAATGACAGCACATTTAATTTAGATATATATTTTATTTTTGCTATTTTATTGTGTTAAGTTGAGAGATATTTTTGGCCCATTGTATTAAGTTGAGGGACATTTTTGGTCCATTGTGTTAAGTTGAGGGATATTTTTGGCCCATTCCTGGAATTGACAGCTTATGTGGCTGCCATGTCATGGCTTATGTGGATGCCACGTAGGATATTAAATACTGTTTGTGGAAGGCTGTTAAGTTGAGGAATATTTTAGGCCCACTTTAGTGACGACGAGGATATTTTTGGCCCACTTTACAAACGAAGGAAATAACTAAGTTATATACCACAGTTCAGAGACATTTGGCCCTTTTTCGTTTTATTTTTCACATATATATGTTAAAGTATGCTTAGATAGATATTCATTACTCTCTAAATGACATTACACCTTAGGCATTTTGTGCATTCAAATGAAAGCAAATGCAAAAATAGTTGGGTAATTATGCCTGCTAAGAAATTAACATACACCATAATCATCATCTAAAAAAAAAGAAAAAAAGAAAACAACAAAGCCATACAAGATTTTTTGGACGAATAAAAGTGTGTGTCATCATATTATTACGATTATTGACATTCTTGAAAATTTAAATCCTATTTTTATATATCCAGGACGAAGTGGGGGATTTTACCATAGAGAATTGAAAAAATAAAAAAGTAAACATACAAAAACAATCAAGTGGATTCCCCTTCCTCAACCTAACTCAGCTCATGTCTCTACTAGATTGTTTTATTAATTATGCATAGTTATAGTATAGGGTATGAGTTATTAAATATCGACATTAATAATAAAAAATTATCATACAATGATTAGTTATAATAAAACTATTATAAATAAATTACTTACTTTAAACCTTACTTTCTTCTTCACTTTATAAAAAATCTCTTTTTTTTCAAAAGAAAAAGAATTAAATAAATAAAAATAACCTTTTTCTTTGATCTATTTTATTGATATGTTATCCTTTCCCGACCCCATTTTGTTGTACATACTCGATAGTTTACGTTGTTGTTCTTTGACTGCAGTCCAAAGGAAAAGTATGTAAACCAATTTTCAGACAGCAAGATCCCAGCAAAGACTAGCCAAGATCTGCGTCTCCTCTCTTTCCAATCTCTCTCTCTAAGTTTCAGCTGCTGCTGATTGACTATACAGAAGCTTAATTTTCTGGGTTTTAGAAAAAAATGGCGAGTGGGTATGGGGATCCGAGCCAGAAGATAGATTATGTATTCAAGGTAGTGTTAATCGGTGATTCAGCTGTAGGCAAGTCACAGATACTGGCTCGATTTGCTCGTAATGAATTTAGTCTGGATTCTAAGGCCACAATTGGGGTTGAGTTCCAGACACGAACCCTAGTCATTCAACACAAGTCTGTTAAAGCTCAGATCTGGGATACTGCTGGTCAAGAACGGTATCAATATTTTTGACTCTTCAATTCTTCTTTTGAAATTACAGCAAACTCCATTGTTGAATAATCAGAGACGGACTCCAGGATTTAGATTTAATGGTTCAACTTTTAAGATAACTTATTGTACTAAATATAATATTTGTTGAGATTTTAGTAGGTTTTTAAAGGTTACATCCCCGCGGCACTGATGGTGTAATATTTAGACAATCTATTAATAAGTTTGATTGATAACCTTTAATAAATGATAAGTAACCTGCTTTAATTGGTTAAATTACACTGATGTTGTAAAAAATTTACTACACTGTCATCAATGTGTATAACTTAAATCCTATTAGTAATTCCTCAGTCCAAAAGGAATGAAGGGGTTGAGAGTGGAAGGGTCACACTTTTCGTGCTAATTTTGGGGGTGATTCAATATAGGGTGCTATAAAAGTACTATAAATATTTTTTTTTTTTTACATATTTTTAATAATGGTAGTGCCAGAGGCAGCTTGCGGCGACTATTCTCCTGGTATCTCCGACGATAGCACGAGCACACTGAATATGAGCTACATCATATTCAATGATTTAGTTTGGTTGTTTGAGAGTGATTATCAATTAAGAATTAGATGGGTTATTTGAAAGTTTTGGATAATGTAGCAAGTTTTGTGCCAGCTTCAAAATCGCACTCAAAATGATAAGATAAGGCTATCTAAGGCAAAGACTCTGTTGACTCGAAAATTTACGAACTAAAGCAAAGACTTAGTCATGGATTATAGAAGATACGTATTAATCATCACTACTCTTTTTACAACCATATATTATACATGACTAATTTTATTCTTCTATTTCATTTTATATGTCTTAGTTAATTAGTTTTATTGGACACGAAGTTTCAAATGTAGAGAACACTTTTGAATCTTGTGGTCTTAAACTAATGGTGTAAATGACATACCAAAATACCCTTTAAATCTTGTGGTAAACTTGTCATGTCATTCATAAGGGATGTCGTTAGGCGTAAAATGGAAATGTCGGAATTCAAAACTTACTAAATATCGTAGGGTGAGATATATTATAAAAAAAGGAAAGGGTGAAATTCTTTTTGAAACAAACTAACATAGAAAGTAAGACATATTTACTGAAACCAAGGGTTGGTGGGTGAGGGTGGGGTGGGGTGGGGGGTTGTTATGAGTATTACATTTGGTTATCAATTTCCATTAAATACTTATCGTTTACATGGATATAATTGTAATGCGATTTTTCTCTTTTCGAATTGATTTAAAATAGTTAGTCAAACTGAAAACAGCCATGTGCTTGAGTGGAATCATATCGTTAAATATCATTTTAACTTGACTAATCAATTCAGTTGACCATGTTGGGTAGGCTCAGGCCCAAGTTTTTGACAACTCACTGAGTCGGGTTGACTTTGTTGCAGTTTGCTTATTTTGGTTTTCTAATTGATAAGTTCAGTGTGCTCAGTCCTAGTTTGCCTGCTTTAATCATGTTTTCAGCATTGACCAGAAAAGACTCTACCAAGTAGTAGGAAAAATTCATCTTCCAGCATATGCACCATAAACAGAATTTAGTACAGGACCACATCTCGAATATCTTGGTATTGATAGTTGAATTTTAAAACTTTTGATAGTTGAATTTTATAACTTAAGGAGCCAAGTTCTTTTTATTTGGTTCCTCTAGCTGCTCAGGGATTGCTGTGTGCATTTCAACCTCGTGTTTTCTTGTTGAACTCTTTCCTTATGCGGGTTGGGTCTTTCTACTGCTCTTTGTTTATCGAATGTATTCTCTTGTCTAGCAATAGTTTGATATAGTAATTAATATGAAAGGTATCTGTCCTGAATGTTGTAGATTAGGTTGATAGATTGTCTTTCTTGTTTTTGGTTTTCACTAGTTTGGTGGTAACCAGAGAGCTCTTTCTCCAATAATATTCGTTGAACCATCAGGTTGTTTTTCTGTTCACTATGATGTGAATATTTACAGTCTTTTTGACATTCAACCTTTCTAAGATTACCTATTGAAAAGTGTATATTGATGAATTTGTAGATGATTGTGAAATATAATTTTCCATATATAATATCATTGGACAAAAAAGCTACATGTGCTCTATTTTGCCCTAAACTGGATAGGTGATACAAATTTTGTCTATTTCAAGTTGTCACACCATAGATTTTAAGTGTTTATAGTATCCTGAAGGAATCCTATCATACAACACCCCCCCCCCCAACCCAACCCCCCAACCCCAACCCCAAAGCTGAAATGGAATGCATCAATTGCCCTCCTTATATATATAATACATTATCATGAGTCTTGATGGAACTACCAAGTCATTTGCATCTAAGCTAGGACCAAGTATGAAACTAGGACAAGATTGGTGGAGTATGTCCGGGTTTATAAGGTAACAAATTGGACAACTACTTAACTGGTGCAACATAAATGGGATATTATCCATAAATTAGGCCCCATTTTTAGTGATTGTATCCCATAGTCAACAGGAATGGAAGTCATTGTAAATAAAACACGGATATAGATGTGCAAGGTTGAGACACTGCTCTGATGCAATTGTGCGCAATCTCAAAATTTTGGTTCTCGCTCAATTACCAAAAAGAAATTCTTTCATTTGGTTCTCCGTATTTTATTCATCATATAGTATCATGACCATTGCAACCCCAGAGGATAGTCGAGGTCTTTTGGCTCGCTGACAAACTGCTTAAAGATGTTCGGAGGCCACCTAGTTTTGACAGAAATAAAGTAGTACCAACTTTTATTGTCACCAGAATCTCCATCATTGATCCAACCATCTTTAATCTCCTTGCTAGTAGTATTTCATCCTGGTCTATCTCAGGTTAAGAATATAGGCCTTACATGCCCATCATTCATCTTCTCCTTCTTTTAACTCAGTTCTACTTCTACAACACTCTCGTGTAGTTCACCTAAAGATCTTAATGTTTAAATCATTCTTTTCACTGAAAAAGTTGTTGTTTCCATTCAGGTTATTGCATGCTTGTCTGTCCTAATTAGTCAGTTGACCACACCAACAACTTCATTTCACAAGTCTTATTAAGAAACAGCTTTGTTTCATAATATGAACACGGAGATGAAAGGCTCATTTTGAGAGTTCGCAGTATGCACTCACTGATGTGGCTTGAATTCTTGGCTTTGATGGTGCATCTGTCCCTTGCACTAAGTTCTGTGTAGGGTAGCCATCAGTATTCGCATTATGAATTCACATCAGCAGCCACATTGGCGAGGACATATCCAGTTTTCTTTGCCAGCTTTCCTCTGCTTGTTTTTGTTCAGCTTCTTAAAATTACTCTTACATTACAGGTTCCTTTATTGTATTTAATACCCCAAGTTTTGGGGCGAAAATGTCTCATTGAGATGCTTCTTTAATATAGGGTTGGTAATATTTGAGGGGATGGATGGTAACATTCTAAAACATCAATGCCACTTGAGGTTGGATAAATCATGGCATCTTTGATTGCTAGTTGCTTCCTGCTTAGTGCTTACTAATATGCAAAGTATGCCTTCTAAAACATCAATGCCACTTGAGGTTTGGATAAATCATGGCATCTTTGATTGCTAGTTGCTTCCTGCTTAGTGCTTACTAATATGCAAAGTATGCCTGGTATGGATCAGACACTGTAGTTGTTTGGACGAAACATCTACGCTACTATCAAATTGCTATTGTGTGCAAGTGCAATGCCAAATGATCGTTAGAGTTGGTATTTAGCGTATACCCTTCTAGATTCTCACAAGCTCTTATACATTCTTGTTACCAAATGTTGATGTCCCCATCTGAGTGATATCACATTAGGGATCTGAGTAGCTTGATTTCCACTTGTAAAGCTTTTCCTTGTCTAAGACTGTTTCTTGATAAGTGGAATAAAACTTTAACAATTTTTGTAACTGATAACTGATTAGTCATTTCCTTGTCATTATCAGATATAGAGCTGTCACAAGTGCATACTACAGGGGAGCTGTTGGAGCTATGTTGGTTTATGACATAACGAAACGCCAAACCTTTGACCACATACCCCGTTGGCTGGAAGAGTTGCGTGCACATGCCGATAGGAATATCGTGATCATGCTGATCGGAAACAAAACAGATCTTGAAGACCAACGAGCTGTCCCTACCGAAGATGCTAAAGAATTTGCCCAGAAAGAAGGATTATTCTTCTTGGAGACTTCTGCAATGGAAGCGATAAACGTGGAGGACGCATTCTTGACTGTGTTGACAGAGATCTTCAACATTGTAAACAAGAAGAATCTTGCTGCTGATGATAATCAATCCAATGGCAATCCTGCATCTTTAACTGGAAAGAAGATTCTTGTACCTGGTCCTGGACAAGTTATCCCAGCAAAGAAAGCATGTTGTAGTTCTTGAGATATCGGGATTCGACGTTTCTTTCATTAGGCGACAATTTTCCGGGGTATTAAAGTTTCAAAGTTTTACTGATAATCATTCTTGAAAATCTCATGTATTCGGTTGTAAATTTTATTATTTTGTGATAGTTTTTGTGAAAGGAAATTATTATATTGTTGTCTGTGAGGAGTGAGGACAACAGCAGCAGACTACATGTGCTTTTACTAGTTAATATTATGTTTGTTGTTTTACTTCAAAATACATTTCTCTTTCAATCGGAAGGCAAGCTATTCAGAATTTTTTTTTTAAGCTTTCAAAATAGTTTGTTGCTAGGGGTGTTCAAAACCGATTCGAACCGAAAACCAATTCGAAATCGAAGCTTAATGGTTTATTTGTATCGGCTTAACGGTTTAATGGACGGGGAACGGATTAAATTTTTTTTATTAACGGCTTATCGGTTTGGGGGCGGATTAGTTAATTTTCTTAATGGCTAATCCATTAACCCGTTAAGAAAGAATATATATATATATATATATATATATATATATATATATATATATATATATATATATATATATATATATATATAAATAAATAAACGCCCCTGGTGCTGGTGCACCTAACGCCCCCGGTGCTGTAACAACTGCTAGCTTCATGTACTGTGCTATCCCAGCACTGCAAGCTACGGACACATTTCCATGACTATAAACATCATTCTCATGTTGATTATTAGAGTGTTTGTGAATGGCCCATATGCGTTAATAAAGCTGACCTGGGAACAGATAGCCCATAAGTCTTTGAAGGGCAATTCACGAGCACTTGCAACTGTAACTGCTATTATTGATGGAACTGGCTCAATTGGTGCTGCCATTGGACCATTTCTAACGGGTTACATTTCAGCTAAGAGCCGGAACTGGAATGCAGTTTTCGTGATGCTTATGGCAGCATCTTTCGTTGCTGGTTTGCTTGTGACCATGCTAGTTGTAGTATAATTTAGTGGTTTACAAATGTGTTCTGCTTTTTCGCTCATTGTTTTGAAGGCAGTAGTTTCGATTTCTGTACATAGATTCAATTGTGTAATTTTGATTTCTGAATTTGTATGCTAGGCTGTTAGTGAATAATTAATGCACGCAATATAGGCTGAATTAGGCCGATAAACCGCCCGATAACCGCCCGATAAGAGGTCAACCGATACCAATCCGCCCGGTATCTTATCGGGTGGATAACAGATTGATATATTTAAAAATCGATAACCGTTAAGCCAAACCGTTAAGAGTAAATAACCGCCCAATCCGCCAGATAAGCAGCCCTATTTGTTGCAGTCCTTGCGGAGGATTGGTTATACTAAATTGCGGTTTGGCTTTTTTTTTCTTTCTTAGATTTTTAAAATTATTTTTTAAATAGGACAGTGGTCGAATGTGTTAATTTTATCAAGTCTAGTAACTCGTTTGGATGGGCTTGTTTTAAGTGATTTTTAAGTAAAAATTGCACGGGGCGTCCTATTTGGTTGTCCCCATTTAGCTTATATTTACTTTTTAAAAAAGTTTTTGCAGAAAATCATTCTATCCATGATATGTGTGCTTTGGTTGTATTAGCATGATTTTCAGGTATAGGTTTTGATGAATGACAAACAATGAAGTCAAGTGTCAAACAACGTTATTATATGACAAACAATCAAGATTGAATGCCGAGAAGCATATTGATGAATGAATTGCATGGAAAAGCCAAAGACGAGCCCAAAAGTTCAAGACCGAAGACCCAAGGCGTAGGTCGTTAGGTAGAACCAATGTAAGAGCAACGTTTAAGTTATCTCGTCTTTTGGCTCCACATAGGTCATCATAAATATGCATAAAAACATTTTATCAAATCATATTTATCATAAACATATTTCAAATACTTCAAACAAAATGATTTTAACGTTTTCATTTTAACCAAAATGGTTTTTGAAGTAAGTTTTCAATTCTGGACAGCATAGGTGAATAATCGATTATGCAAAAGTGATAATCGATTATTCTGGGAAATTCCATTTATTGGAAATTTCCGCAGAGTAGAATAATCGATTATACACTTGGGCATAATCGATTATCTTGTATCCATTGCCAAAGTCTTTGAACGACAGGCAGATAATCGATTATGCAAATCCAATAATCGATTATTCTAGCACAAAATCAACTTCCGATTTTGTAACGGTAAGCTGATAATCGATTATGCAAATCTGATAATCGATTATCTTGGCATAAGATCAGCATAATTGATTGCCAATTAAGCAACGGACATGCTACTTCTACCACCTATAAATAGAGGTCTTTTGAGCTGATTTGAGACGCACAACACCTCTCATTATTCATATACATATTGATATTATTTGTGCATCATTTTAGAGCTTTTGTTGAGCCAATTGAGAGACAACTTTGAGTTGTTCATAGAGCTAATATTGTATCTCTTTATCTACTCTTGTTAGAGAGTTCTTGTTGTAAAAGAGAAAGGTGTTTGAGAAGACCATATCTTCTCATTGATTGTTGGTTTTGCTAAGTACCCTCAATCTTAGTGTGTGAAGTCTTGTGCTGCGGTATCCACGAGCAAGGTGAAGTCTTGAGGTGAGGTATCCTCGAGCAAGTTGAAGTCTTGTAGAGTGTACATCTACGAGCAAGTGTAACGGTTTGTTAGGCACCCGTAAGCTTAACGGAGTTAGTGGAAACTCGAGAGAGTCTCTCGGGGACTGGACTAGCCACACGTTGTGGTGAACCAGTATAAATCGGTGTGTCCTTTCCTTAATCTTTTAATTACCGCATTTACTTTACTCCTGCAATTTTAATTCCGCAATATTTATCAATATTCTCGTGTCGCACTATTCACCCCCCTAGTGACGGGCATAAATCCTAACAATTGGTATCAGAGCCTAACTCTCTGAAAGCCTTAACCGGTTGATAGAACGATATATTTTTTTGTTGAGAATATTGCACGCAGGAATGATGAGCGAAGGACACTCCACCAATAGGTCTCCACTATTTGACGGAACAAATTAAACATATTGGAAAGAACGGATGAGAATCTTCATCCAATCAAATAACTTTCGCTTGTGGCAAATCATCAAGAACGGTGAACAAATGCAACAAAGAAAGTTGGGGAAACCACGGCTCCAAAGGAGGAAGATGAATATGATGCCGAGGACGTCAAGAAAGTTGAAAATAACGCAAAGGCCGTCAACTTATTATATTGTGCGGTGAATTCGGATGACTATCAGAAGATTTCTTGTTGCACAACCGCCAAGGAGATGTGGGATAAACTCGAGATCACTTATGAAGGTACGCCTCAAGTCCGAGAATCTAAAGTTGATTTTCTAACACATGAATATGAACTCTTTAGAATGAGGGAGAATGAAAGCATCGATATTATGTTCGAACGGTTCTCAATGATCATCAACGATCTCCATGCTCTCGGAAAAGTATACTCGAACAAAGATCTAGTTCGAAAAATCTTGCGGAGTCTCACTCCCGAATGGCGATCCAAAGCCAATGCCATCCAAGAGTCGATAGGAATCACGGACGTCACAATTGATGGACTAAGAGGTAACCTCAAAACTTATGAAAGCACTATTCTTAATCCTTATCTTGGAAATAAAGGTCCAGGTATTGCCTTCAAAGCCTCATCCTCTAAAAGAGAAGAGGTAAGTGATTCGGATAGCGATGATGATAATATTTCCAATGCCTTGATCGAAAAATTTTATAAGTTTATGAAAAAGGAAATAAAGAAGGAAGAACCAAGTCCTTCATGCCAAAATTGTGGAAAACTTGGCCACACCAAATCACATTGTCCAAAACCCAAGGACAAGGAAAAGAAGAAAAACCATAGGCGCGTGACATGGGATTCGGACAGCTCGGGCGATGAAACTGCCGCACTATGCCTCATGGCCAACGAGGAAGAAGAGGTAAGTAATTCTAACTCTTACTCTTATGAAGAATTACAAGAAGCTTTTCAAGAATTATATGATGAATTGAATAAAACTTCAAAAATCTCCAAAGAGGCCAATGCTAAAATTAAAGTTTTAGAAGAGAAAAATAAATTTTTGGAAAATGACAATATTGATCTTAGAAATAAAATTAAGGAGATGCATGAAGATTCTTCAATTGATCAAAATTCAAATTGTTCATCTTGTGATTCTTTGAAATTAGAGAACATAGAACTTAGAAACACACTAGAAAAACGAAGTGTAGACGATCCTAAAACAATTGAAGAAATTAAGAAGAATATTAGAAAGGATGATAGAAATGAAGTTAGACCACCTAGAAATAATTCTAGGAACTTCACTAATGAGTCTAAAATTAATCATTTTAGACCACCTAGAAACAACTCTAGGAATTTTGGTAATGAGTCTAAAATGAATCATTTTAGACCACCTAGAAATAACTCTAGGAATCGCAATACGTCTAGGAATAGCGACTTTAGATCACCTAGAACGTTTTTGGCTCAACCAAGACATATGCACAACCCGAATGTTATATGTCATTATTTCAACCGGGTAGGACACATAGCACTCGTATGTTTTGCAAAACATAGGGATTTATCTTATGGCTATGATTATTATTTGCCTAACCCCCGAGGACCCAAAAGTGGTTGGGTACCTAAAACCTATTTTTAGGTACGTTTGCAGGTGTGCTTGAAGACTACAATATCATAGTAGATACACCAAGCACGAAACCTTATTGCATCAAGGGGGAATTTCGGTTAGTTATCATATTTTTGATAAAAACAAAATAGTTGATATGTGTTAACAATTAATATATCTTTGTTAACAATTGATATTAATTATTTTTGTTGATTCATGTTTTGATAACTTTTATCTCGAATAACAATTGGTATCAATTATTTTTAAAAATAATAATTGATTCATGTTTTGATGAATATTATTTTTGGGTTGTAACAGCTGATATATTCTTGAAAAATAAATGATTCGTGTTTTTAATACAACTATTGGTTTGTTAAAAATTAACTGTTGATATGTTCTTAAGTAATATGATTTGCGAAAAATAACCGTTATTATGGTTGTTATGTTTTTACTAACATTTGGTATTATTTCATGTTGATATGATTTTTTTTAAATATCGTCAATGTATATTCCTCATTGTATTTCCTATTCTATTCTTGACACTAACAATTGATATACCCAAAAAGGGGAAGTGTCGAAAGGGGAAAGTAGCCTTTGTATACTCTCTTTCTGCTAATGCCAAAAGGGGGAAGAGTTTAGGCGATATGCATCAAATAAGGGGGAATGTATCTACGTTATAGTATGTCTTATTTTGGAATTATCATTAAGGGGAATCGTTTGCATGAATTGTATGTTGAGATATAGCATGAATTTAGGGGGAATCCGATATGCATATCTCCTGTTGTTTGTCATTATCAAAAAGGGAGAAATTGTAGAAAATCATTCTATCCATGATAAGTGTGCTTTGGTTGTATTAGCATGATTTTCAGGTATAGGTTTTGATGAATGACAAACAATGAAGTCAAGTGTCAAACAACATTATTATATGACAAACAATCAAGATTGAATGCCGAGAAGCATATTGTGAATGGATTGCATGGAAAAGCCAAAGACGCTCAAAAGTTCAAGACCGAAGACCCAAGGCGTAGGTCGTTAGGTAGAACCAATGTAAGAGCAACGTTTAAGTTATCTCGTCTTTTGGCTCAACATAGGTCATCATAAATATGCATAAAAACTTTTTATCAAATCATATTTATCATAAACATATTTCAAATACTTCAAACAAAATGATTTTAACGTTTTCATTTTAACCAAAATGGTTTTTCAAGTAAGTTTTCAATTCTGGACAGCATAGGTGAATAATCGATTATGCAAAAGTAATAATCGATTATTCTGGGAAATTCTATTTATTGGAAATTTCCGCAGAGTAGGATAATCGATTATACACTTGGGCATAATCGATTATCTTGTATCCGTTGCCAAAGTCTTTGAACGACAGGCAGATAATCGATTATGCAAATCCAATAATCGATTATTCTAGCACAAAATCAGCTTCCGATTTTGTAACGGTAAGCTGATAATCGATTATGCAAATCTGATAATCGATTATCTTGGCATAAAATCAGCATAATTGATTGCCAATTAAGCAACGGACATACTACTTCTACCACCTATAAATAGAGGTCTTTTGAGCTGATTTGAGACACACAACACCTCTCATTATTCATATACATATTGATATTATTTGTGCATCATTTTAGAGCTTTTGTTGAGCCAATTGAGAGACAACTTTGAGTTGTTCATAGAGCTAATATTGTATCTCTTTATCTACTCTTTTTAGAGAGTTCTTGTTGTAAAAGAGAAAGGTGTTTGAGAAGACCATATCTTCTCATTGATTGTCGGGTTTGCTAAGTACCCTCAATCTTAGTGTGTGAAGTCTTGTGGTGCGGTATCCATGAGCAAGGTGAAGTCTTGAGGTGAGGTATCCTCGAGCAAGTTGAAGTCTTGTAGAGTGTACATCTACGAGCAAGTGTAACGGTTTGTTAGGCCCCCGTAAGCTTAACGGAGTTAGTGGAAACTCGAGAGAGTCTCTCGGAGACTGGACTAACAACACGTTGTGGTGAACCAGTATAAATTCGGTGTGTCCTTTCCTTAATCTTTTAATTACCGCATTTACTTTACTCCTGCAATTTTAATTCCGCAATATTTATCAATATTCTCGTGCCGCACTATTCACCCCCCTCTAGTGACGAGCATAAATCCTAACAGTTTTAACTTGTACTCACTGTTTAAACAACTTCAGGCCCTTTTTTCCTCCTCCTTCATTTCTGAATGCTGAAGATAGAGAGAACAACTTGTATTTGCTATTTTAGCTCTTTACAACTAGGAATAAGCTTCTGGATCGTCCAGCTCAGAAATTCTAATTTTTATTTGCTACTGAAACATGAAAGCACGACTTGATTCCCTGCGCATTAAGTGAAGATGTTACTTTTACTAATGGTCTTGTTTTACATGGAGTATTGCTTTTCAGATTTCTTGATAAGTTCTGTTATTCTAAGGCTAAAATATACAATAAATAGTAGTTAGCTATTGGATCTCAATGACAACTTGTTATTGTTGTTTTAGAACTTCAGCTTTAAGAATGTTGAAGTTCAGCAAATATAAACAAAAACTTCAACTTCAGCCCTGAAGTTCATCACAAACATAACAAAGCTTCAGCTACAACACACTAAGGTTAAGCAAATACATAATAAAACTTCAGCTACTAAAAAGCTTAAGTTCAACAATTTAAAACAAAAATATCAGCCAATACATGCTGAAGTTCAGTAAATACAGAATAAAACTTCAGCTACTAGAAAGCTTAAGTTCAGCAATTACAAACAAAAACTTCAGCCAACACATGCTGAAGTTCAGCAAATACAGAATAAAAATTCAGTTACTAGAATGCTTAAGTTCAGCAATTGAACAAAAACTTCAGCCAACACATGCTGTTTGTTTTATTGAACTTTTCCATTTGCATTATGAACTAAAGTTGGCAAGTCAGGCCAAATTTCATGAAGTTTTACTACACTTCAGGCAAATTTTTTTCCTACTTCAGGCCCGTATGCCTGAAGTTACGCGAAAAGTGGGTACGTTTGTAATTTTTTTCGCAAGCGGGTATAAGTTAAAACGTGACCCAAAAAGCGGGTATAGATGCAAATGCCCCGACTTTTAAGCCAAAAAGCCATAAGTTAGGAATTCTAGCTTTTGTTTTTGGCTTATTTTGTCATTAGCTTAAAAACCAGTGCTTAAAAGTGTTTTTTTACTGTATCCAAACACTACAACATAACTTAAAAGCTATTTTGGTTTAAAAGCACTTAAATAAGCCAATCCAAACGGGCTCTAAGTTCGATTTTCTTGGGTTGCATTTGATGTTTAGTGTGTTGTTTGGATTCTCGACCCCAATAAGTATGACGAGGAGCACAATGTGAAAATAGCACGGCTAGCTAGTTTTAGACCGGTAATTGAAAAATAGTCACTATCTTGCTGAAACAGGAAAGTTCCAACATAATATGCTGGATAATGGAGACCCCGCGTATAAACTTCTAGCATATTATGTTGGAACTCTAGCATACAAAAGTTCCGGCATGATATACTGTATTATGGAGCTCATGCATATAAATTATCGTATTATGTTGGAAGTTTGAAGCTCATATGTAAAAAATTTCAAATTCCTGCATATAATATTGGAATATTTTCAGATTTTTAAGAGTATTTTTGTTCAGATTTATCTTTACATGGAAAAATAGCTAAATTTCGATTACTTTTGAAACTACTAATTTTTTTTAATTATCAATTGTAAACTTGATTATTTTTTTATTTTTTTCCAATTTTGATGACTAGGTCTAGTGTATGGTGAAAGAAAAGATCACTAAGCTACCACAAATACAAATGCTTATTCTATATGATCTATTCGTTTTACTTTATTTGACACTTTAATTAATCGTCTAAAAAAGAATGTTACAATTTATATTTTTTTAAAAAGAAAAGCTTTTATATATACATAAATATTATGATATATATTAGAACACAAGTTTTCGATGTTTTTCGTTTCTTGAATTTCGTACCGAATAACTATGTGAAACAAAGTGGAACGAGGAGAGTTGCAAATAAATGTTAGGTACTCGTATATATAATTTTCTTTTCCCAAAAATAATAGGCGATGTTTGTTTTGATTTATTTCAAAACTGCATTTGCAAGGTCGATTCATAAGTTTTTTTTAAGGAAAAAAAAGAAAACAAAATGTTTGTTTGAGCTGTTTTATAGAAAAAGAAAAAAGAACTCATTTTGAAGATTTCTGAACTCAATTAAAAAACTCCAAAAAGCTAGATCAATAACCAATGGCGTGCAAGTCTTTACATATCTCTTGTGCCATTTGCTCTTTGTTCAAAGGACAAGATCAATGACCAATGGCGTGCATACATATCTACAAATTATTGAAAGTTTTAAGATTTTATATTCATTTTACATAAAATTAATGATTGTTTTTTCCTTCAAAATTAATAATAAAAAAATACAATTCTGTTATCAACTTCAATTAGATATTCATTCAAATCCACATCGCGTGAGGGGGTAAAGGTCAACAAACAATCATAATTTATTAATTTTCTTTATCTTCTCCAATTTGATTTGTTTTTTTATTGTCTTTGTCACGATCCCAAAACTAACTTTATCGTGATAGCACTTATCGTGGTACTAGGCAAATCCATACATTACCAAAACAAATGAGATTTTTATTTTTAAGACAATTTCCAAAGCTATTTAATATAAAATCTTCATAAGGAATATAAATCAAAACAAAAGAGCGGAAAGAAAGCCCGACATCAGGGTGTCACTAGTCATGAACATATACCAAGGATTGTCCGATAATACTAAGACATAAACAGTCTGGAAAACCACTAATAACAATGTAAATGAAGATAGGAGGGAGAAAAGTAGGGCTGCAGTCGCCATGCAGCTACCTTGTTAAGACTACTAGAATTCCTGTAAAAAATCGACCAAAAAATAGTGACCAAATTTGGTCTATGAAAAAGAGCGATCAAAGTTGGTCGCTAAACTAGCAAAAATAATAAAATAAATTATATGAAACAAAATAGCGACCAAGGTTGGTCGCTAAAGTAGTCAAAATGTTGACGGGATTGGTCAGACTTGCTTGGTCAAACGCTTGCTGAGATTAGCGATCAATCTTGGTCGCTAAAGTGGGAACCGCTTATAAAATTTTAATAATTAGATTATTATTTTAAAAAAATTATAAAATATAAATATATATAATATAAAATCGGCGACTAACGTTGGTCGCTACATAAAGGCAAGAAAGGTAACGACGATTTTTGGTCGCTTAACTGTGGTCCCAGTTATTCAATTTTAATAATTATATTATTAATTTAATTATTATATAAAATATAATTAAATCTGATTTAAATTTAGCGACCAATTTTGATCGCTAAACTAAATTCATGAATGAATAGCGACCACAATTGGTCACTTATCTGGTCAACAATGGTCAAAATTAAAAATCACTTTTGTATTTACTATGTAAATAATATAAATATAAGTCGTTAATACTTTTGTAATACAAGGGATAAATAGTACTACGAAGCCGGCGTGTGTGTCTATATATGCAATATATGTACTTACGCTATACTATGCACTACGTATAAGTGTATGAGGTAATACCGTATCGAATACATCTTTCATATATATATATATATATATATATATATATATATATACACTTACGCTACACTATGCACTAAGTATAAGTGCATTTACGCGATACTATGCACTAAAGTATAAGTGTATTAGGTAATACTGTATCGAATACAACATATATATATATATATATATATATATATATACATATATATATATTGCTCTGATGGTAAGCACCTCCACTTCCAACCGAGAGGTTGTGAGTTTGAGTCTCCCAAAGAGTAAGGTGGGAAGTTCTTGGAGGGAAGGATGCCGGGGGTCTATTTGGAAACAGCCTCTCTACCCTAGGGTAGAGGTAAGGTGTGCGTACATACTACCCTCCCCATACCTCACTATGTGGGATTATACTGGGTTGTTGTTGTTGTTATATATATATATATATATGTATATATATATATATGTATATATATATATATATGTATATATATATATATATATGTATATATATATATATATATATATATAGTATTCACTTACGCGATACTATGCACTAGAGTATAGTATACCTAATATATATATATATCCACTTACGTTGTACAAAGAACTAAGTATAAGTGTATTAGTTAATACCGTATCGAATATAGCTTTTATATATATATATATATATATATATATATATATATATATATATATATGCACTTATGTTATATTACGCACTAAGAATAAGTGTATTAGCTAATACCGTATCGAATATAGCTTATATATATATATATATATATATATCACGGCCCAAATCTGAGGGCATGACCGGCACTCAATCGGGTATCCCCAGTCGAGTGGACCTAGGTGCCTTTCCAAATTCCCACACGTTGCCCCATATTATTCAATGATAATTAGCCAAAAGTTACCAAATTTGCAATTGAAAGAACATATGATTTCTCTTCTATAAACACATATTATGATTAACAGGGGACATCCTTTACAAATCATACAATATGATTAATGGGGAATGTGGTGAACAAGTTTACAGCGCCCAAAACATAAACCTTTATACATAATTTCTAACCCACATACCACTGTCTACAGAGCCTCTAAGAGAAAGTTAATACAACGCTTGCCGGCAACAAGGCCCCGGCTATACCTTTAAAAAGGACACAACACTCTAAAATACAACAACATGGGTGGCATGAGCCACACAAGGCCCCAGAAGAAAAGGGGCTCACCATACACGAATACCGCCGATGGAGAGGAGGAGGAGCTACGAACGATGGACTGGAGTGCATGCCACGGATCCACTTACAATCATAACACGAATGTAGCACCCCCGGCAAAAGGGACGTCATTACATTTGAATTGTACTGACATGTATGAACAAACTCTGTCCCAAATAAACTCAAGCCAAATTGCATATACAAGTATAGAACTGAACAACAAGAGTACAAGTACAACCATGGAGCAACAACCAAATATTTCACAACAAGTGACGCAAGTAGTCAAACAAAGGGGCAATCAGTGCCCCACAGGTTACAAATTCTCCTGCTCTCTCCTTTCACATTTCAACGTTTATCATTTCATGATTCATATTTATATCAATAGAGATATCGGATCACATTTTTCCACCCTTATTGCCTCGTCCACCCTTATCACCCCAACCCACACCTTATTTTACTGTGTTGCGGCGCACAACCCGACTCCACCTGACAGTTTTCAATTCACAATACAAACAGCACAATGATACATACAAGAAACCAACTCTGACACATTAATTAAAATAGATCCACAACAAGGATAATAAAATCTCACAACTAGCAACAACAATTTCCTCATGTTCATCAAATTGGTACACAATTTGGATCATCACAACACTTATCCACAACTACTCACACACGTTATTCCACAATATTTTCGTTTTCACTGTTCCACATTATTCCTATTTCCATTATTCCACATTGTTTCCATTTCCGTTGTTCCAATTACAAGTTCCGCAACTTTCACCTCAAAGTGTTACCACACAATTATACAACACAAAAGCTTCACAATAATTCTCACATGAATATCAACTATCAACAATTTCACAACTAGCACAGGGCGATTTCACAAGGATCACAGTTAGCCATACATATCTGGAGTTGATTATTCATTTTTAAACCTCTAGTCCAATTCGCCAAGCAATCAAGAAGTCAATCTAGTTCATGAGCAACACTTGGGTTTTAGAAATTTAAACTCATAGTCACTACCCAATTTCCTTTTTACAAGATTTTAGAGTTTTGAAGACATGCATGAAGGTTTCATGAAGAAATTTCAAAGCACGTGTATGGGGTTCCCTTCCCAAGATAAATTTTGAAATTTGGGGGAAATGGGTTAGGGATTTTACCCGAGAAATCAATAGAGAAGACAATGCACCAAAGATTTTCCAAGCTCCAATGATTTTGAAAGACTAGATGATGAAGAATTCACATTTTCTCTCAAGAACCCTCTCTCCCTCTCTCTTATTTTGATCAGAAGTGTGTTAAAAATGAGGGAGAAGGTGTTTTAACAAAATGTGGGTCGGGTTTAAAATTTTAGAAAAAAATACCAGGCGAGCACAATCTGCGACGCGATCTGTGATTGAGAATAGGCATGCAATCCGCAGAATGGACCGCAGAATTGGCCCAAATTTCAAATATCTTGGGTTGGGAATGCGGTGAATATGCGATCCGCATTTGAGTTCTCCGGTCGCAGAATGCACCGCAGAACTGACCTTCGAATTTCCTCACGGACAATATGCAATCACTCTGCAGTCCGCATATTGATTATGCGATTGCAGATTTGATCGAATTTTCAACATCAAAAATTGGTTGCTCTATGATTCACTCTACGGTAGGAATGCGGTCCGCATAGCTGATCTGCGACCGCATTCTGGACCGTATTTTGACCATTTTCTGGAAAAATTTCGATTTCACATTTTTAAGTTCAAAATAGTAAAAAGGATCCGATCCACATAGGTAGACTCGACTCTATGAGCTGCTAACATCTAAGCATCATTTCACAGGGCCTTACATCCTCCCCTGCTTAAGATCATTCGTCCTCAAATGAGGACTTGGGAACCAAATGAGTTTGAAAACATGATATGCAAGTTTCTACACTTTTATCATCTTTCAAGTTTGTTTTAGAAAATATTTTCCAGAGTTTCCTTTGTAATATGGACATATCCACCTGTCAAAGACTTCCCAAAACATCTTCCCAAGCACTACTACACAAACAATTGTAAAATGCATAATCCTCACAGTTGCATATATTCAACCTCTTGATACACTTTTAACCATTTGGCTCACAATATATAATCAAATTAAGCATTAATCACTTTGTACTATTAAAGCTATTTACCTATCACAAGGGTACGACACAGTTATTCATTTCAATACAATTCCTTCATGAAAAAACTAATCATTACACAATTAGAACACCTTGATACACAGTCTCCATGCAAAATTAATTATTACTTCCATACATCACCTTACCATGGGAGCACAAGAACCTTCATTACCAAAAAGGTCTGCACAATGTTCAAATAGTTACAACACATAGAAAAAAAGTTTGTTGGCACAACTTGGAGAAACTACAATTATAAGGCAGGAAAGAGAAGAAATGATTCTTACACCTAATGGAACACATCAATAGCTCTCCTAGGGACAAGATTCGCACGATCATTTCTGAACTTATTCAAATAGATGGCGGTATTTTATCTTCATCTCATCTTCCGCTTCCCACGTGGCTTCCTCGACTTGTTGGTTTCGCCACAACACCTTAACTGAAGCAATCTCCTTGTTCTGCAACTTTCGGACTTGCCTATACAGAATAGCAACCGGAATCTCTTCATACGATAACTCTTCCGTAACCTTGATGTCATCAACTGGCACAATTTCTGACGGATCACCCACATCTTTCCTCAACATGGATACATGAAACACCGGGTGCACTAAGGACATTTTAGGGGGAAATTCCAACCTATAAGCAACTTAACCGATCCTTTGAGTGACTTGATAAGGCCCTACATACCTAGGACTTAGTTTTCCCCTTCTTCCCAAAGCGCATGACTCCTTTCATAGAGGACACCCTCAAGAATACCCAATCTCCTTCTTGAAACATCAATTCTCTTTGACGCACGTCCGCATAGGATTTTTGGCGACATTAAGCAGTCTTCATTCTCTCCTGAATGACTCTTACCTTCTCCCGAAGATTCTCCACATCCGGGACACATAACCTGTCATGGCATCGTAGCACACCATCATTGTTGCCGAGTGAAAATGCTGAAATTTTGTTACTTAGAGCTGCCTCCTTCAAATGTGCCAATGCTGGATCAACAAACTGCTTTTCTTTATCCTCTGCCACGAGCGACGATTCTACTGTACTATGCACCATAAGTTCCTCCTCATTCGAGGCCGAGATACATACCCCAAGTCTGGCCAATTGATGAACCTCCCGATCTAGGAACCTTTGATCCGCTCTCAAGTGAGCCAAGCTAGCCATGAATTTCCGACTGAGGGCGTCGGCCACCATGTTCTGCTTCCCTGGATTGTACAAGATGTCCATGTCATAATCCTTAAGCAATTCTAACCACCGCTGCTGTCTCAAATTCAGCTCCTTCTGCTTGAATAAATATTGATGACTCTTGTGATCTGAAAACACATCTACATGGACCCCATAAAGATAATGTCGCCATATTTTCAAGGCGAACACAACTGCTGCAAGCTCCAAATCATGCGTCGGGTAATTCTTCTCATGATTCTTGAGTTGCCTGGAAGCGTATGCTATGACCTTCCCGTGCTACATCAGAACACACCCTAAACCAACCCTGGAGGCATCACAATAATCTACAAACCCCTCTGTGCCTCTGGAAAGGCTAATACTGGTGCCGAAGTCAACCTTGCCTTCAGTTCCCGGAAACGTTTCTCACAAGCATCTGACCACTGGAACTTTGCTGATTTCTGCGTCAATTTAGTCAAAGGAGAGGCGAGGGTGGAGAATCCCTCTACAAACCTCCGATAATACCATGCTAACCCCAAAAATCTACGGATATCCATTGGGGTCGTGGGCCTAGGCCAATCCTTCACCGCTGCAATTTTTTGGGGGTCCACCTGAATCCCCTCACTGGAAACAACATGACCCAGAAAAGCGACGGACTCCAACCAAAATTCACATTTGGAAAACTTGGCATACAATTGGTGCTGATGTAGAATCTGCAAAATTGCTCTGAGGTGGCTGGCATGATCCTCCCTGCTCCATGAATACACGCGGATGTCGTCAATGAAAACAATCACGAAGGAGTCTAATAATGACTTGAAGACCCGATTCATAAGATCCATAAAAGTTGCCGGGGCATTGGTTATCCCAAAAGACATGACCAAGAATTCAAAGTGGCCATAACGCGTTCTGAAAGAAGTCTTAGGAATATCCTGCTCCCTGAACTTCAATTGGTGGTACCCGGACCGCAAATCAATTTTGGAGACGAACCTTGCACCTTGTAACTGATCGAATAAATCATCTATCCGAGGCAAAGGGTACTTATTCTTAATGGTGACTTTATTAAGCTGCCGATAATCGATACACATCCGAAGCGACCTATCCTTCTTTTTGACTAAAATAACTGGAGCACCCCATGACGACACACTTGGCCGAATAAACCCCTTCTCGAATAGATCCTTCAACTGCTCTTTTAACTCTCGCAACTCTGCTGGCGCCATTCCATACGGTGGAATAGATATTGGTTGGGTATCTGGCAATATATCAATCCCGAAATCAATCTCCCTATCTGGCAGAATTCCTGGAAGCTTATCTGGAAATACCTCAAGAAACTCATTCACAACTGGCACGGACTCGGGGGCAGGTACCTTTGGAGTAGTGTCCGCCTCCCGGACTAAATGATAGATACACCCATTCCTGATCATCTTCGAAGACTTGAGGTATGAAATAAACCTACCCTTCGGCACAACACCATTCCCCTTCCATTCAACAACCGGCTCATTAGGGAACTCGAGCCTCATGAATCTCATCCGGCAATCAAGTTTAGCAAAGCACGACTAGAGACAATCCATCCCCATGATTACATCAAAATCCACCATCCCAAGCTCGATATGGTCAGCTGTGGTAACACGACCACCTACCATAACAACACAATTCATATAGACCCACGTGATTGTAATAGAATCACTAATCAGAGTCAGTACCGAGAACGAGTCAAGAAGCTGCTCGGGTTCAATCCTAAAATTCAAAGCAACAAATGGAGTGACATAGGATAAAGAAGACACTGGGTCAATAATAGCATATCAATCAATGGTCTGAACAGATAGGATATCTGTGACAACATCTGGGAAAGCCTCAGCACTCTGACAGCCACTCAATGCATAAAACCTGTTGGGTCCGCTCCCACCACGAGCTCCACCTCAGGCTGCACCACGCCCTGCTAGGGCTGGAGGGCGCACTGATGACGTAGCAACTGATGAACTGGATGGCTGAGCAAGTCCCCTACCCATGCTCTATCTGGGCGCACGGCAGTCCCGCTGTATGTGACCTCTTACCCCACAATTGTAACACACTGGAGCATCCAAGTAACATGCCTCTGCATGAAATCTCCTACACTTGGGACATATACCTCCCTGCTGTCGAGGTCTCATCCCCGAATGACTAAACTGGCGGGACCTCCTGCTGTCTGAACCTGGCCCCGAAGGGCTACTCTGCTGGAAACGGTGCACAGATGGCGGTGCACTAGCTGAGGACTGAGCATAAGACTGAGATGGTTCTGATGACCCTCTCCCTGGAGTTGACCTCCCTGAGTGACCCATAGACCGAGCCCTGCTGCTACTTTCCCTGTCTACCCGAATCTTCAACTTCCTGGCCTCTTTGGCCTGAGCAAAACCTACGATCTTCCCATAGTTCATGTTTGAATACAAAGCCACTGTATCAACCTCATTTACTACCAACAGACTGAGACCCTGAATGAATCGCCGAACTCTAGCCTCCATAGTCGACACCAATTGAGGAGCATAATTAGACAACCTCACGAACTCCATGTGATACTCCCAAACACTTATACTACCCTGCTTAAGAACCTCAAACTCGGCGGCACGGGCTGCCATGGTCTCGGCAGGCAAGAAGTGGTCAATGAAGGCATCTACGAACTCATCCCATCTAG
This sequence comes from Nicotiana benthamiana, assembly GCA_034376525.1. Lineage (NCBI taxonomy): Eukaryota > Viridiplantae > Streptophyta > Magnoliopsida > Solanales > Solanaceae > Nicotiana > Nicotiana benthamiana. Next base: position 71,755,823 of record CM067336.1, read on the forward strand.
ATGGAGGTCTCCCTTCCTCACTGGAATCCTCCCATATCTCAAACCACGAACTCGCAGCCCCCTTTAGCCTGTATGAAGCCAATTCTACCCATTCTATCTCTGTAGCCTTCATCACTCGAAGGGTCTTGTACATATCATCAAGGAATTCTTGCGGATCGGCATCTGGGTCTGTGCCTGAGAACTCTGGAGGATTCAATTGCAAAAAATGATGAACTCTGGAGCTGGAGGAATCTCCCTGTCCCACTGGAGGACACAAGGGCATCATGAGATCTCTGGGCCTGGGCGGCCGCTAACTGGGTCAACATACGGATAGCTCCCCTAAGGTCTCCATCAGAAATCCCGGGATCGGAAGCTGGAGCAACATCAGGAAGGAGCATTGGCAGGAGGGATACTAGCACCCTCGGCCGTTGTTGGAACATGATTGCTTGGATCAGGAACAGATGGAGCACGCAAATTCAGAACGGGGAATCACTCTCACCCACGGACGTCAACACATGAATCACAGCCGCACTGGAAGTGGCATTGGCCCCTAGGCCAAGTCATGCTTTCTTCTTAGGTGCCATCACTGAAAATTCGAAATAGAGCACTAATTAGAGACAACATCACTTCACCGCACGAACCTTGAATAACAAAGAAAAAGATCATTTTTCCTAAATGCCCGTGTATCCCCCAACTTATAGACGTGGTCGACAACACACTGATAAGAAGGGCTCTACTAGGCACGGCTCCGAGACATCCAAGGACTCCTTTAAAACGTTAGGCTCTGTTACCAAGTTTGTCATGCCCCAAATCCGAGGGCATGACCGGCACTCAACCGGGTATCCCTAGTCGAGTGGACCTGGGTGCCTTTCCTATTTCCCATGCGTTACCCCTCATTATTCAATGATAATTAGCCAAAAGTTACAAAATTTGCAATTGAAAGAACGTATAATTTCATAGCCAAAAGTTACAAAATTTGCAATTGAAAGAACGTATAATTTCTCTTTTATAAACACATATTATGATTAACAGGGGACATCCTTTACAAAGCATACATTATGATTAACGGGGAATGTGGTGAACAAGTTTATAGAGCCCAAAACATACATCATTATACACAAGTTCTAAACCACATACCACTGTCTACGGAGCCTCTAAGAGAAAGTTAATACAACGCTTGCCGACGACAAGGCCCCGGCTACACCTTTACAAAAGGATACAAGACTCTAAAATGCAACAACATGGGTGGCATGAGCCACACAATGCCCCGGAAGGAAAGGGGCTCACCAAACATGAATACCGCCGATAGAGAAGAGGAGGAGCTATTAACGGTGGACTAGTGTGCCTTCAGGATCCACCTACAATCATAACATGAATGTAGCGCCCCCAGCAAAAGGGACGTCAGTACATTTGAATTGTACTGGCATGTATGAACAAACTCTGTCCCAAGTAAACTCAAGCCAAATTGCATATACAAGTATAGAACTGAACAACAAGAGTACAACTACAACCATGGAGCAACAACCAAATATTTCACAACAAGTGATGCAAGTAGTCAAACAAAGGGGCAATCAGTGCCCCAGAGGTTACAAACTCTCCTGCTGTCTCCTTTCACATTTCCACGTTTATCATTTCATGATTCATATTCATATCAGTATAGATATTTGATCACATTTTTCCACCCTTATTGCCTCGTCCACTCTTATTACCTCGGCCACCCTTATTAACCAACCCACACCTTATTTCACTGTGTTGCAGCACGCAACCCAACCCACCTGATAGTTTTCAATTCACAGCAACAAATAGCACAATGACAAATACAAGAAACCAACTATGGCACATTAATTAAAATAGATCCACAACAAGGATAATGAAATCTCACAACTAGCAACAACAATTTCCTCATGTTCATCAAATTGGTACACAATTTGAATCATCACAACAATTATCCACAACTACTCACACACGTTATTCCACAATATTTCCATTTCCACTGTTCCACATTATTCCTATTTCCATTGTTCCACATTGTTTTAACTTCCATGGTTCCACATTATTTTCATTTCTATTGTTCCACATTATTTCCATTTCCGTTGTTCCAATAACAAGTTCCACAACTTTCACCACAAAGTGTTACCACACAATTATACAACACAAAAGCTTCACAATAATTCTCACATGAATATCAACTATCAACAATTTCACAACTAGGACAAGGCAATTTTACAAGGATCATAATTAGCCATACATACCTGGAGTTGATTATTCCTTTTTAAACCTCTAGTCCAATTCGCCAAGACATCAAGAAGTCAATCTAGTTCATGAGTAACACTTAGGTTTTAGATATTTAAACTCATAGTCACTACCCAATTCCCTTTTTACAAGATTTTAGAGTTTTGAAGACATGCATGAAGGTTTCATGAAGAAATTTCAAAGCAAGTGTATGGGGTTCTCTTCCCCAGCTAAATTTCGAAATTTGGGGGAAATGAGTTAGGATTTTACCTGAGAAATCAATAGAGAAGACAATGCACCAAGGATTTTCCAAGCTCTAATGATTTTGAAAGACTAGATGATGAAGAATTCACATTTTCTCTCAGAAACCCTCTCTCCCTCTCTCTTATTTTGATCAGAAGTGTGTTAAAAATGAGGGAGAAGGTGTTTTAACAAAATGTGGGTCGGGTTTAAAATTTTAGAAAAAAATACCAGGCGAGCACAATCTGCGACGCGATCTGTGATTGAGAACAGGCATGCAATCCGCAGAATGGACAGCAGAATTGGCCCAAATTTCAAACCTCTCGGATTGGGAATGCGGTGAATATGCAGTCCGCATTTGAGTTGTGCGGTCGTAGAATGCACCGCATAACTGACATTCGAATTTCCTCAGGGACAATATGCGATCACTCTGCGGTCTGCATATTGATTATGCGATCGGAGTTTTGACCGCATTTTAAACATCAAAAATTGGTTGCTCTCTGATTCACTCTGCGGTAGGAATGCGGTCCGCATAGCTGATCTGCGATCGTATTCTAGACCGCATTTTGACCATTTTCCGAAAAAATTTCGATTTCAAATTTTTAAGTTCAAAACAGTAAAAAGGATCCGATCCACATAGGTAGACTCGACTCTATGAGCTAATAACATCTGAGCACTCATTATATATATATATATATATATATATATATATATATATATATATATACTTACTATTCTATGCACTAACTATGAATGTATCAGGTAATACCTTATTGAATACAGCATATATATAGTTATAATATGTACTTATGCTCTTCATATATATATATATATATATATATATATATATATATATATATATATATATATATATAATATGTACTTACTCTATACTATGCACTAAGTATAAGTATATTAGGTAATACCGTATCGATTACAACACACACACACACACACACACACACACACACATATATATATATATATATATATATATATATATATATATATATATATATATATATATATATACATACATACAAGTGTATTAGGTAATACGGTTTCGAATACAGCTTTTACCTAATTCACTTGTAGGTATGTAGATATATATATATATATATATATATATATATATATATATATATATATAAGATCTATATGATACGGTATTACATAATACAATTATAGTTAGTGCATAGAATAGCGTAAGTACATATATTATATACATAAGTTGTATATACGTAAGTATTATGTAATACCGTATCATATAGATCTTATATATATATATATATATATATATATATATATATATAATTTTTGTACTTACGCTATACTATGCACTAACTATAAGCGCATTAGGTAATACCGTATCAAATACAACTTATATATATATATAATATATGTACTTACGCTATTCTATGCACTAAGTATAAGTGTATGAGGTAATACCATATCGAATACAATATATATATATATATATATATATATATTGAAATAGAGACTAACTTTGGTTGCTTTTTTTGTCAAACGGTCAGAATATAGGGACCAAAGCTTGTCGCTATTTCTAAAAATTTAAAACTGCTTTACCCACCAAAATAGCGACCAACGTTGGTCACTATTTTAATTACAGAACTCTCGAAAACGGGATTCCCTCCCATTCTTTCTAAGAATTTTCCAAAATCCCTCTTTTCTCTCTCACACTCAAACCCTACCCCCCTTCCAACTCCCACCACCAGGCCCCATCCACGCTACCAACAACCACCGTTCAGCCATCACTGTCGCCTCTGCCACTGTTGCGTTTCTCCTTCTCCACCTCCTAAAAATTCAAGGTTACAATTTCAAACCTAGGGTTTCAATTGATTAGTGTTTCAGCCTAGAATTAGTGTTTCAATTGATTATTTAACACTGTATTTTATAGAAACCTAGGGTTTAGATTGTATTTATTATTATTTAACATTTTATAGAAATCTAGGGTTTATGGTATGGGTTGATTATTTAGGCTAGGCTTTCTTGAGTATTTCTTTTTCAATATTTTCGTATGCAATAGATACTAATTTAACGTCAAAGACTTGATCATAGGTAGATATATATTAGGGTATAAATTGAACTTTCAGTTTAATCTTGATTAGCTTATAGGTAGATATTTAATATAGACACATGATAGTATATTTGGATTTTCTCATAAAGTTCAAGACAATGTTAATGTTTAAGGCCTTAAGTGAATCGTTGCGTGGCTTTTGTGGATAATTGAACCTTTTAGGATACGAGTTGAATTATTAGGATTGAATTAGACCTTTTAGGTATGAGTTGAAGCTTTTAGGATATAAATTGAACTTAAACTCGTAGGATATGAATATAACTTTTAGGATATAAATTGAAGCTTTTGTGTATGATTGAATCGTTAGGATATGACTTGAACTTTTGCGGATATGAATTGAACTTTTTAGGATATGAGTTGAATTTTTAGGATATTAATTGAATCATTTAGGTATGAGTTGAAGCTTTTAGGATATAAATTGAATTTTTAGATTAAGTTTAAACTCATAGTATATGAATATAACTGTTAGGATATAAATTGAAGCTTTTATGTATGAGTTGAACCTTTAGGATATAACTTGAACTTTGGTGGATATTAATTGAACCTTTTAGGATACGATTTGAATTTTTAGGATATGAATTGAACCTTTTAGGTATGAGTTGAACCTGTAGGATATAAATTGAACTTAAACGTGTAGGATATGAATATAACTTTTAGGATATAAATTGAAGATTTTGTGTATGAGTTGAACCGTTAGGATATGACTTGAACTTTTGTGGATATGAATTGAAACTTTTAGGGTATGAGTTGAATCTTTTAGGATATAAATTGAACTTTTAGTTTAAGTTTATACTCGTAGTATATGAATATAACTTTTAGGATATACATTGAAGCTTTTATGTATGAGTTGAACCTTTAGGATATGAATTGAAATTTTGGTTTATGTTTTGGAATTTTAGATTGCGGGAGGATTTTGTAGAAGAGGTTGATGATATTATTAGACATGCAATGGAACTTCCACCAAGAATAACTAACATAAAGTACCTGGCTGAATGTGCCTTTAATTGTTATTCTCATTAGCGACAATGATGATGAGAAGGCAATGGCATGTGTTCAAATAGTGATGGTGTAGGTAGGAATTTAGTATTTTCTAAGTAGATAAAGGAAGAGCTTATAGAGTAATTCTCTACTTCATTTTCTATGAGGAAAAGAAGTTTAATTGAGAGTGACGAGATTGATAGAGATGGATTGTGTTCCGTCGGTCATGACGGTCCCCATAAAAAGGGCATCATAAGACTGTATAATGACAGAGATTTTAGGAAGTTTTTTACTCGAATTCTTCCAAGGCTAATAAATACAAGCTTAATATAATATTGACAATAGTTCGTCGGATTTAGGCGACGATTTGACGGACAAAAGTATGGAAATTTTGGTCAAAAGAATTAGAGGTAAAACATTTTTCTTGGTTACCATCACTTTTTTGAAACACATGTTGTTACCTTCTTATTATCATTGTAGCTAATGAGATAAAAAATTGATCAAAGATACACTCCATCATATATCGTATCCAAGTTATTCTCTGTATCAAAGTTCATCCCGAGTAATAGCACCATGAGGATAATCACCAAAGCCACCAATGAACTTTATGATGCCAATGAAGCAAGATGAGCTATTCAATGAAACTTGTATTGTAAAGAAGAAGAAGAGACTGATTCAGAAAGGAGGGTCGAGCCTCGACTACATACATAAAAGTTTTTTACTTTTCATTAAATATTTTGTGACGACCCGACCCGTCGTCACGTGAGTTACCGCTCCACTTTTCCCGTTTTATGCTTCTATATGTTTCATTATATGTGTTGGGAGAATTTGAAGTAATTCGGATAGAGTTTGGTTGGAAATGAGACAATTAGTCTCTTTATGAGAAGGTTAGTTTAAAAAAGTCAACCAAATGTTTACTTATGAGTTATAGGGCTTGGAATGAAATTTCGATGATTTGATTAGTTTTGGGGGATGATTTATGGCTTAGGAGTGAAGTCAGAATTCAATTTAGAGGCCCGGAGTACAATTAGGCTAGAATTGGTTAAGTTTGAATTTTGGCGGATTCCGTTTGATAGGTGAGATTTTGATATGGGGGTCGGAAGGGATTCTGAGAGTTTCAGCAGCCCTATTAGGCAATTTTTGATATGCGTGCAAAGTTTCAGGTCATTTGGAGGTGTTTAGGTCGGGTTTTGATCGAATATGCAATTCAGAAGTTTTTAAAAAATTTAGGCTTTGATTTGATCATAATTGAGGATTTTGATATTAACATTAGCATTTTGTTGATTCGAGCGAGTTTGGATGAAGTATTAGGACTGACCTGTCCTTTTGGTTGGGGCCTCGGGGCTTTGGGGTGATTTCGGGTGGTTGAGCTGAGGTTTTTGGAGATCCATGAAATAGATATTTGGCTTCTGGTATTTTCGCATCTGCAGAAGAGGAGCCACAAAAGCGGTTTCGCAGATGCGGCTGGTTCATCGCAAAAGCATCCAAGAGGGGTCGGGCAGGTTTCGACAAAAGAAGAATTTGCATCGCTTTTGCGGGTCTGCAGAAGCGGGAATGATGTCGCAGAAGCATAAGATGATGTTCCGCAAAAGAGGAAGTTTTATTCCAAAAGCGGAAGGCAAAATTTAAATGAAAAACCGCAGAAGTAGTGGAAAGGGCACATATGCGGTGACCGCAGATGCCGTGCTTGGACCGCAAAAGCGGAAACCACTATTGGCAGAAGGGTTTAAAACATTTAATTCATTTTGCGAGTTCATTAATAAATTCCTCCATTTTTAACCATTTTGGGAGCTTTTTGGAAGAGATTGAAGAGGGTTTTGACGGGAGTTGATTGGGGGTAAGTCTTGTGACTTAGAAACGTCATTTTTGTTAAGAATCAACCTTAAATTCATGGAAAATTTGGGAAAAACTTGAAGAGCTAGGGCTTGAGTTTTTGAATTCTAAATTGAGATTTTATGGCCCATTTGAGCTCCGATTTTAGTAAATTTTATATGTACGAACTCGTGGCGAGACGAGAAATCTGGTGATAAGACTTTCATAATTTTTCGAGAAGTGGGCCTGAGGCTCGGGTTTTGCCAACATCGTGTTTTTGGGTGTTTTTTGAGTTCTTTCAATTGGGTTAAATCCTATTAGCTTATTTTAACCTATTCTTTATGGTTTTGGTTAGATTCTGCACTCGAGGAGGTCAATTTTCGAGGAAAGCGCAAGGCGAGCTAGGATTTTGGCCGGTTTATGGTGAGTAATATTTGTAAATGATATACTGAGGGTTTGAAACCCCGTATTTGCACTATGAATCGCTATGTTGAGATGAAACACGCGCCGTGTGATGGGCGTGGTGATGTTACTGCTTGGGATTCGGACTTGGTCTATCCCGATTGATGACTTACTGTACTTTTGACTGAGACTGAGCTTATATCTGTATGGGGCTAGTCGCCATGTTTGGGGCCTAGTGCCGACCTGTAGAACCCTTAAGGAGCATGTTGAACTGATTGACCTCAGTTTACCTACCGAACTCATACTCTCAGTCATGTCCTTAACTGTGAATCATGAAATAAACCAGACTTAGTGATTTGCACCCTAAATGAGAAATACCTAGGGTTGAATACCCTGTCTTAGCTGAGTGGGCCCGAGAGCCATGTCTATATTGACTGAGAGGGGTCAAGGACCCCAAAGTGATGGTATTTGATATATATCAGATCGGGCAGCACGCCGCGGTAGTATATACATATACATGTATTGGATCGGACTACACGCCGCAGTAGTATATTTTATATATATGGATCGGACTGCACGCCACAATGATATATTATATGGATCGGACTTCACGCCGCAGTGATATATTATATGGACCACACTGCATGCCGCTGTATTATAGCGCTTGGGCTGAAGGAGCCCCTCCGGAGTCTGCACACACCCCTAGTGAGCGCAGTCGACTATATTTATTGGATCGGCCTGCGCGCTGCACTATTATATATATTATATTGGATCAGACTACGCGCCGCAGTACTATGCATTATATCGGATCAGGCTGTGTGCCGCAGCAGTGTTAGTAAATTGTCGGATGGAATAGAGGAGTTTTATCGTTCTCCTTTCCCTGTTTAGCACATATTTACTGCCTTCACTGCTGATATTAGAGTTGTGTAGTGTTCCTACAGGATTTCTTATTTTCAGTCGTTATTTATTGCTATTATTCACTGAGTTGGAGTACTCACTCTACTTCCTGCACCTTGTGTGCAGATACAGGGATCCTGGAGGCTTAGCTGCGATTATCTGATGTTGCCCAGTTCAGTACCGGAGTTATTGAGGTAGCTGCTGACATCTGCAGGACCCGATTTCTCCTCTTATCTATCTTTTACTTATGCATTTAGATTTCCATTGTATAGGATATTGACCAGTTGTATTTAGAGGCTCTAACTCGTGATGCCGGATCCTTTGGGCTGTTATTACTTGTTATGGTTTCTGCACTGTTCCTATTAATATTAAATTGAGAATTTTCTGTTAAACTTGGCATTTTAAGTTAATGATTTGGCTAGAAATTTTCGAATGGTCGGGCTTCTCTAACAAGGCGTTGGGCACCACCACGACCGGGGTTTGGGTCGTGACATATTTTGATTTGCTTTTATATAGATTTTGAAACACTAATTCAATATAATTTTTCATATAGGTTCAATTCGCTTCATAACTGACTTGGGGGAATTCATACACAGTCAACCACCTAGTGAACCGAGCGAGGCAATCCAACTTTCGGACGAGAATGCTGAAAGAACACTCTTTCAGTACTTTATATACTATTATGTTACTTCTATTCTGTTATAACTAATTCACTATTGTGTTAGAACTAATTTATATTGTGTTAGTTCTATTGTGTTAGAATTAATTTACATACCAATTTACTATTGTGTTAGTTCTCTTTAGTTCGAATGGGCTTGTAATAAGCGTTAACTTAGTTTTGTTAGATTAATGTATTAGTTCTATTGAACTTTATTCTTTGTTGCTTTTTATTGTTGTTGTTGTTGGCATAAAATGCCTATTTAGGAAATTGGTATGACTGGCAGGTGGTGTAGCAGAAGAAACAGGCAATTTCTGCCAAAATAATACATAGAAAAGCGACCAAAGATGGTCTCTATCTAGTCGCTTTTCAAGTTAAAAAAAATTTCTGGAGAATAGCGACCAACTTTGGTCTCTATTTTCCTAGATTTCTACAAAAAGCGACCAAATTTGGTCGCTCGTTTATTAAAAAAAATTTCTGGTGATATAGCGACCACAGTTGGTCGCTATTTGTTAAAAATTAAGTTAAATTCATGTATCTAGGGACCAAAGTTGGTCGTTAAATTAATAAAATAAATAAATAATTGAACAAAATAGCAACCAACATTGGTCTCTAGTTTCCATATTTTAAAATATAATATTTGGATTAGAGACCAAAGTTGGTCGCTTTTTAATGATTAATAATAAATAAATAACGTTCTTTTTAGTTAGAGACCAACTTTGGTCGCGAAATTTATATTATTAAATTAATAAAGCAACCAAAGTTGGTCTCTATAGTCAATATCCGAAAAAATAGGTCCATTTAACTTAGATATCAAAGTTGGTCGCTAATAAAAGGGACCATCAATATAGCTACCAGGAACTTTTGGTCGATTTTTGATCGCTTTTTAGCCAAAAAGCGACCAAAGTTGGTCGCTATTTGCGGTCGATTTTTGGCCGAATTCTAGTAGTGTAACTCCAACAAATCCACGATGGATGAAATCAACACTCACTAGCACGTCCAACAACTCCTGAATCTACACATAAGGTGCAGAGAGTAATGTGAATACACCAACTCTGTAAGTAATAAAGGTAAATAAAGACAGAGCAGTAGTGACGGGCAATAAAACATATACAATTCATATCATGAAGTCTAAATAGAATACAACAGGCTTCTAAAATCAGGGTTTCGAATCTACTTAGCTCATTTAAACTCAGTTTCAGTAAAACCGTTTAAAACATCTTTCAACAGTTTTCAAACGAAATGATGAAACAGTGAGTAAAAATGATGAAAACATAAATAGCCCCTCGAGAAAACATCACTCGTGAATAGCCCCTCGGGCAAGCATGAATCATAAACAGCCCCTCGGGCAAGCATGAATCATAAACAGCCCCTCGGGCAAATCTCACATTTACACATATACAGCCCCTCAGGCATACCTCATAATCGCTCGTAAATAGCCTCTCGGGCACAACATGAATAAAGAACAGCCCTTCGGATGAAGTTCACTCGTATACAACCCCTCAACATAAATCATAATTAGCCCCTCGAGCAAATCTCACCATCACTCATATATAGCCCTTCGAGAATAACATCGCTCACAATCAGGATACCCGCGCTCGTTGTGGGTAGACTCTGGAGGGGCTCCTATAGTTCAAACGCTATAACAATCCACCTCGTGGCATAAATCAATTAGGTCCCCGTCCTCATAACAAGATACCTCGTGGCATAAATCAATCAGGTCCTCGGCCTCACAAAATTATGAATCAGTGACAACATGATTCGGCGTGCAACCCGATCCCATAAATATCCTCACAAAAATAGGCCCTCGACCTCACTCATTCATAACCTCTCAAGCCACTTGGGCTATCAGTAAAATAGGGTGCTCAACCCAAAAATAACATTTTTACGCATCAAAATTAATTAATAAAGGCTGAGTTATGAAATCAGTAAACATAGCTTGACTGAATATAGATTTTTAAATCAAAACAGTGAGAGGATAATAAGAAAGACCTCTACGGTTCAAACAGCTTTGACACAAGGCCCAAATATCGCGTTCAACCTAACTATAGTAGCTATTTCTAAATCACATAAGTATCAAATAGTTCTCAGTCAAATATGCAACTCTATAGGTGCTACGAGACGAACCAAGCCAATAAAACCCAAACGGTGCCCGCCCACATGCTCGTCACATAGCATGTGTGTCACCTCACAATAGTAAAATGATGTGAGATTCGGGGTTTCATACCCCCAGGAATAGATTTACAATTATTACTTACATCAAGCCGGTAATCCCTACTCCGCGATGCCCTTGCCTCTGGAATTGACCTTCAAACATTCCGATTATAACCAAAAGTAATACAATGTAATTAATATAGGCCAAGGAACCAATTCCTTACGAAAAACTATCATTTAATACTAAAATCTCGAAATTCACCCAAACCCGGGCCCCGAGCCCAAGTCTCGGAATATGACAAAAATCACAAAACTAAAAACTCCTTTCACTCACGAGTCTATACATACATAATTCATCAAAATTCGACCTCAAATGGTCCCTCAATTCCTCAAATCGAACTCTCCATTTTCCAAGTCCCAATCCCTCAATTTCATCTCTAATTTCTTTTAATTACATGCTCAAACAATTGAAATTCACTTCAAAACCCTCCAAAAAGCTCCAAGTCCGAACAGGAATTGTGGAAAATAATTGAATGTCTCCAATTTATAGGGTCTGTATTGCAAAACCACATATGCGGTCCCATTACTGCATCCGCGGGACCGCTCCTGCGAAAACCTTTCTGCAGAATTTCATTAATAGTCCATTTCCGCTTCTACAAATATCTTGACTGCATCTGCGGTCATCACACATGCAGGGACCAAGATGCACCTACAATTCCATCTGCGCACCTGCGCCTCATACCCGCTTCTGCAGTCCTCGCACATGCAGTTCCCACTCCGCAGGTGCGGTTAAGACAGAATCAACAGCTTCAACTGCATTACCAAATTTCCAAACTCTTGACAACCATCCAAAACCATCAAGAGGCCCTCGGAACCTCAACCAAAAATACCAACAAGTCACATTTCAACCTTCAAACTTAGTCGAATCTTTAGAATACTCAAAAAAACATCAAAATACCGAATCACCCTCGGATTTAAGTCTAAGAACTCCTAATATTTCAAATTTTGCAAACGATGCCGAAACCTACCATACCTAGTCCGAATGACTTGAAATTGTACTCACACATCACAAATGACACTTCGACCCTGTATCAAAATTTTCACTGCCGACCGAGAATTGCCAAATTTTTCATTTTGTCAATTCAAGCCTAATTCTATCACGGACCTCCAAATCACATTTCAGATGCGCTCCCAAGTTCAAGATAACAGAGCTAACCAAATTATAAATATTCAAATCCGAGATTGAACTAAAAAGTCAAAACTTGGTGAAACCTTTCAAATTTACAGCTTTTTGCCGAGAATCATTCTTCTAAATTAATTTCGAATAACCTGAAAATAAAAATCAGCGATCCACATAAGTCATAATATATCATATGGGACTAGTGATGCCCGAGAACTGGCGAGTGAAGTTCAAATGCTTAAAACAACCGATCGAATCGTTACAACCTTGAATAATCAGCCTATATAAATCCTTTTCAAATGGTGTAAACAATTATTATGTTAGAAGTTTTATATATATATATATATGCTGTAAATAGTTGAGATTGTTACAATTACTTGAAAACTTGCCACACATTGGTAGTCCATCACCAGCTATATTTTAGTTCCCTAAAGATCTAAGTCTATTACCTACCATAATGTGTAATGACATTTTGGAAAGACAAACTCTATTTACATCCCTTGACAGTTATTGCATATGATGATCCAATCCGTCGTCTCATGAGTTACTACTCCATTCTTCTTATTTTCTGCTTTCTTATGTTTCAATACTGCTATGGGGTGCTTTAGAATTTATTTGGAGTAATTTTGATAAAAAAATGAGACACTTAGTCTCTTTTAGGAAGTCTTAAGTTGGAAAATTTGACCGGATATTGAATTATGAGTTAGAGGTCTCAAAACTGAATTTCGATGATTCGGTTAGTTTTGGGGGATGATTTAAGGATTAGGAGCGCAATCAGAAGTAATTTTGGAGGTTCGGTGAAGAAGTTAGCCTATTTTGGCGAAGTTAGTATTTTGTCGATTTCCCGTTGATAGGTGAAATTTTGATCTGGGAGTCAGAATGGAATTCTGAGAGTTACAGTAGCTCGTTAAGTGATTTTGGACTTGTGTGAAAAATTTCGATTGATTCGGACGTGTTTAGGTTGGGTTTTTGATTGAATATGAGTTTTGAAAGTTTTAGTTTAACTAAAGGTTTAAATTGATGAAAATTGACAGTTTTGATATTGTTTGAGGTGTTTTGTTGATTGAAACAGTTTGAATAATGTTATGGAATATGTTTGTGTGTTTGATTGAGGCTCGGGGCTTCGTTTTGATTTCGGATGGCTAACGGGTACTTTTGAAGTTGGAAAATTTCGTAATAGACGAAAGTTGTAAATGAGTAGGCACAAGACCTCACTTTGGACGACCATATCTTCAGTTATTTAAGAATTTATATGATGAACAACCTATTCAATTAAAGCCCTTTTATTCTAGTTTCTAACTCAACAAATCGTTCATCATTCGGACATTCCTACACAAAGTTATGACCAAATTACCAAAGCAGCGTAGAAAATTGCACTATCGCGGCATCCCATGCGGCGCCCGGCACGCTGCGTCTGTGTAAATTCCAGTGTGGTCCGAAATTTCATTTCTAGAAACATATTGCATTGACGCCTCATGCCCCGTGGCGCCTCACGCGACGCGATAGTACAAAAATAGGGGTTTTAAGTGTAAAACGACCGTATTTCGCAAGAAAAACATAAGGGGCTATTTTTGAGCGAGCTTGGGAGCTTTTGTCGAGGGTTTTGAAGGGCTTCGACTGGGAATCGACTGCCGGTAAGTTTAATGAGTTATATACATGATTGTATTGATGAATCATCCTTGAAATTCATGAAAACATAGCCAAACCAATGAAATTAGGACTTGAGATTGAAACTTGAAAGAGTTTAAATTGGTGATTTGAGGGGCCAAATGGACTCCGATTCTTGTAAATTTGATATGTATGAACTTGAGGTATAAGGATCGTATTGCTGTAAAAATTTCTGGATTTTGAGATATTGGCCCGGGGCTCGAGTTTTGCTAATTTTGTGATTTTCTATATTTTTCGAGTCTTTTCGATTGGGTTATGTTCCCTTAGCTTAATGTATTCGCTGTGGATTTGGATAGATTTTACGCGCGTGGAGGCCGATTTGAGGAGCAAAGGCGCTGCGGGCTAGAGATTTTGCCGGTTAGAGGTGAGTAATACTTGTAAATGATATCTTGAGGATTCGAAACCACGGATTTGCACATCATAGTGCCGTATTGAGGTGACTTGCACGTCGGATATGAGCGTGGGGTAGAGCACCGTTGAGGATTGTGACTTGGTCCGTCCCGGTTGTTGATTTTACAGGGTATTTAACTGAAATTACTTGTTATCATCATAATTTGGGCTGATTGCCATGTTTGGGGCCTTATGCCGACTTGTAAAATCCTTTGAGGATTGATATTACTGCTTAGCATGATTTTCATATCATCTAACTTCAGTCCAAGGTTTTAAATGCTGTTTTGAAAACTCAACCATAATTCTAAGCATTGAAAACTTGAATGACATTTTAAATGCATTTCGGGCTGGAAACTTCTATTTTGTAAAAGCCCAAGGGGCTTACTATATTATTCTCTGGACTGATTATAAAGTAACTTGAAAAAGTGGTAACAATGACACTGTATGTTATACTTGAAATAGTGGTAACGATGACACTGTAATATATACTTGGAACAGTGGTAACAATGGCACTGTGTGATATAAATTGGTTAAGTAACAATGGCTGCCAGGTCAGGTAACAATGGCTCACCAAGATATTGCGCTTGGGCTGTAGGAGCCCCTCCGGATTCTGTACACACCCCCAATGAGCGTCGTCAATGATAAATAAATATGGATGGCTCGGACTACACGCCGCAGTGGCTACTGAAATGTACCATCATATGTATTGCATTGAATTCATACATTTGTGCACTATTTGTTGTTTGCGTCATTTCTTGAGATTTTGTTTTGTTGTTCTGAGATTGTCTGATCACTTTCAAAGTGGATAAATTTGAGACAATGGTAACAGTGACACTGTATGATATATATGGGTCAGGTAACAGTGGTCGACCAGCACTAAGAATATTGCATGAAGGGCGAGTTGTGAGTTCAATTAGACATACATGCTTTTGCACGAGAGGCTGACTTTCGTGTTAACTTGCACTACCTATCCTACGTTTACTTGTTTAAATTATTGAAAAAAATGATATTTTCAAAAG
The DNA here is from genome assembly GCA_034376525.1 of Nicotiana benthamiana. Classification (NCBI taxonomy): domain Eukaryota; kingdom Viridiplantae; phylum Streptophyta; class Magnoliopsida; order Solanales; family Solanaceae; genus Nicotiana; species Nicotiana benthamiana. The sequence goes on from CM067336.1 coordinate 71,771,530, forward strand.
TGATTTTAAACGGAGGTAGATATTTTCTAAGAAATTTTTCGGACTTACTATTTTCTCAAATAGTTGTGTTGTCTCATATTGCATGGTGGAGTATTCTTACGTGATTTCTTGCCTTCAGTTATTATTTAATCTTATTACCATTGAGTTGGAAGTACTCACTTTACTCCCTACACCTCACGTGCAGTTGCAGGTATTGTTCACCCGGTAGCAGTTATTAGCGGACTGAAGGTATACAATTGTAGTTGAGCAAGGTGACCGTCAGCGTTCACGGCACCATATTTCTTCATTGATTCTAAATTCCATTCTGCATATTGATGGTCTTGTATTAGTATTTAGATTCTTTAGATGCTCGTGACTTGTGACACCCTGATTTGGGCTGTGTTGGGTTGTATTCCGTGAAATTATTTTATTTAATTATCTTGAAACTGTTTAATCTATATATATATATATATATATAAATATATATATATATATATATATATATATATATATATATATATATATATATATATATATATTGTTGAAAAGGCTATTTAATTTGGTTGGCTGACCTTGTCTTCACGAGAGGTGCTATCACGACTGGATTTTGGGATTTGGGTCGTGACATTGCATCACAAAAAATATGGACTTGCATGGAGCTTAGGATTATCAGGATTTTACTGCTTATATTTCTTCCTGCATCTTTTTCTAGTAGATGCGCCACTTGATTTCCCTCACAAAAATTATGTCAAAAAAGTAGGTCCTTCTGCTGGAGCATCGATAATCTGCATGCATGAACAATGTTAGATAAAATAATATAGTCGTGGTGAATTGCTTTGATGGCTTCCGTGGATTCTGTTTCCACCTCGAATGGAAATAGTTGAATTTCGTTGCAATTTTGAGGCCTTCATGGATTGCCTGTAGTTCAGCATAAAGGGTAGAAATTGCACTATCCACTTTTTGTTATTACATTATCCAGTCACCCAAGTGATTTGCGAACACACCCCCTAGAGCAGATTTATTTTCACAATTTATGAAAGTTCCATCCATATTGAATTTGTACCAACATTTTTGTGGTGCATGCCATGCTATATTGATGTGAATTTTATTCTAGGTGGTAGCACATTTGGAATTTAGGTAGTGATATTCTATAGCATGGTTCTTAATAATATTTAGGAGTGGTGGAAAATTTGTATTGTTTATATTATTATTATTATTATTATATTATTATTATTATTATTATTATTATTATTTCTATTAATCCAAATACCCCAAAGTAAAGAGGAAGTAAGTCCGCCCAAGTGATATTGAGAAATTGATAGTCGTTTTTAATTCCTTTAAGTTAAGAAGCCAATAGTTGTTTGTGTTGATTTTGAGTGTATTAATACCCAGAAAGTTGTTAACGTTTTGCCACATGAATTGTCACGACCCGAATGTCTTACTATCGGAGCCCTATGCGCCTACTAATGGGAGCTAGGCAAGCCAACTCCTACATTTTTCTTTCCATTTAATAATTCTTATTAAAAATAATTAGCAATAACAATATTTTAGCGGAATAAATAAATTTAGCGGAACACTTAAGGAAATGATACAAGATACCATAAAGAAATCCAAAACGTAAACTTCTACCCAAGACTGGTGTCACAATACTCACGAACTTCTAAGAATACTAAACACAACCGTTTGAAAGAAATATAAAACTGTTTGTCTCAAATACATGAGATAACAGACTAAAATAAAGATAGAGGAGACGCTGGGTCCTGTGGACGTCTGCAAGACTACCTCGGTGTCTCGATGATCAGAATGCTAACACCCACACTACTACTGCTGTTGTTGCCCGTAACTTGTATCTGCACAAAAGGAGCACAGAGTGCAGAATCAACACAATCGACTCCATGTGCTGGTAAGTGTCTGCCTTATCCCGGCGAAGTAGTGACAAGGCTAGAACAAGGTAAATATAATGATACAAATAGAATAAAGGAACTTCAATTAAGGAGAACAGGTAAATCAACATCTGCACGGCACCGGCCATCGTGCTTTTACTCTCGTTCTCACCAAAACAGTCAAATAAAGTGCACGACATCAACCTTCATGCTTTTCCTCACATACTGTCATAATAAAATGCATGACATCAACCTTCGTGCTTTTCCTAACATACTCTCATATCAAGGCAAGAAAGGACCCTTCGTGCATAATTATTCAAAACATGGCACGGATTGACCTTCGTGCATAATCACTCTTCATCACCAAATCAACAATCACAACCAATCAAGGTGAGGGGAATAAACATATAGTATTAAATATCCCTGCAAGGGAGAATACAATAATAATAGTCTACACGTCCCGGCAAGGGAATAATTTCAGCACATTCTTTTTTAACTCATTTCTTTCTCAAATAACACATTATATGCAGTTGATCCACTAAACAAGACAGTCGTGTCAGATCATTTGAACCAAAGCAATTTATTCTTTCATAGATTCGCAAAGAGTGCGAAATTATCAATTTAAGACACACGGTCATGCTTGACCCCCAACATATAGATACTTGGCACCATGCCTATACGTCAGACTCCACACATAACAAATAGCAATTATACTCAACTCCTATTCCCTCAAGCTAGGATAGATCAAACACTTACCTCGAAGGTTTACGGCCAACTCAATCCTTAAGCAATGCCCTTTGCTTTCGAATTTGGCTCCAATTCAATCGTATCTATACATAATTGATTTAATATCATTAATAATACTTCACAAACTAATGCAAATAGCTAAATATATTTTCTACAACATTTTGCCCCGAATAGTGAAAATTGACCCCGGACCCATGTGGACAAAATACGAGGTTCGAACCATTTTACGATAATCCGTTCACTCACAAGTTCAACCATACCAAAATTACTAAATTTCGATATCATTTCGGCCCTCAAATCCTCAAATCTATTCGAGAGAGTTTCTAAGTTTTTCCCACTAAATTCACGGATTTAACGCAAAAACTAGTAGTAGATTCGGGTAATCTAACCAAAATTAAGTTAAGCACACTTACCCCGTTGTTTTCTATAAAAATCTCCCGAAAATCGCCTCTCCCCAAGCTCCAATTTGGTGAAAATGAAAAATGGGATGACTCCCATTTTCAGAAAATAAGAATCTGTCCAGAAAATGTTGGAGGTACTGTTCACGCGTTCGGGTACTGTTCACGGGGTACTATTTATGGTACTGTTCATGGGGTACTATTTCTGCAATTTTTCTGAATTTTTTCCTACGTCCGAAATCACTCCGAGGCACCTTTGAAACACACCCGAGCCCTTGGAGCTCCATACCAAAATGCACACTGACTCAAAAACATCATACAAACTTGTTCGAACGATCAAATCGCCAAAATAATATCGAAAACACTGAATTGAGCTTAAAATCCAAGAAATCTTTCAAATTTCATAAACTTTCAAAATTTTCAATTAAGGCAGAAACATGTCAAACGACGTCCGTTTTCAACCAAACTTTACAGGAAGCACTTAACCAACATATATGACCTGTACCGGGCATCAGAACCAAAATACGAGCCCGATACTATTACTTTTTAATCAAATTTCATTTTTATTTTCCTTAAACATTTTCAGAAAATAATTTCACAGAAAATTCTTTTCTCGGGCCTGGGACATCGGAATTCGATTCCAGGCATACGCCCAAGTCCCATATTTTTCTATGGACCTTCCGAGACCGTCAAATCACGGGTCCGGGCCCCAAAAATATTGACCAAAGTCAACTTTATCAATATTAATATCAAAATTCTTTAAAGTTTTCACATAATTCATATATATCTACATAAAAAATTTTTGGCTTCGCGTTCGGACTGTTCACGTAAATTGAGGCAACAAATCGTGAGGCTTTCAAGGTCTCGGAAGCTCGAAATAACTAATAAAACAAGTGATGATCTTTTAGGTCATCACATGAATATAGTGCCATGAATTATTGAGGCCCCAATGGGCAAAAATAAATAAATAAAAATCGGTGACGTATGCAGAATTTTGTAAAAATGGTGTTTGTATATTATTGCCATTCAATTTGTATGTGAATTTGGATGTGGGGCTATGGTGGAATTTAAAACTTTACTTTCTGTATTAATGTAATAACATAACTCGCTAGTGATATTATTTTTTTTGGGTCTAGATCTGTATGACTTTTTACCAATTATAATCTTGATCTTTTCTTAAAATAAAAGGGAGAACATAACATGTTTTTCCTAGTTATCACAGCAAATATTTTGAGGGCATACATATAGCCACCTAGGTTCAATTTCTTCCTCCATCCATGGCGGCTTCAAAGTGCCATTTCACATAGGCAAACTGCCAAATATTATATGTATTTGAAGATGCTTGAAAAATACACAAAAGTTATTTGAAGAAGATTAATAACAACACACAATTTCCTAAATGGTTGTTAATGTGGGGGCTCATTTAAGATTAGATACAAAGGATCGGCTGGCTCATTGAAAAATGGTGGTGGATCAGACATGTCTTTTATGTCAGGTAGCTTTAGAAGGAATGGCAAGGCATATCAAGGAATGCTAAGTGGACTAAAGATATGTAATGTCTTTATTATTTTGTCATCTGTACAAGTTTATTATGTGAGTGTATTGTCATGACCACCTCGACACTTATGAGTACATGAGATTGGTTGTGCTCATACTATATTATGTATTTTTTGTGCAGATTTTGGTACCAGCTCTAGTTGTACGTGAGGCGCAGCAGCTTGGACTTGCTTATTGGAGACTCGGGTAAATCTGTTGGCGTCCGCAGACCTTGAAGTCCCCTTCAATTTTCCTATTTTACTGTTTCTTTTCATTCAGAACAGTTGTATTTCTTTCAGACTCTATTTATAGAAAATCTTAGAAACTCATGAGGTGTGATTCCAAATCCGGTTCATAGTAGATATTATGAGTAATTATGTTATTCCGCATTCGATTTTATTTCATTTTAGCTTAATTGACTTTATCTATTGAATTCAAATGATAATTGACTTAGCGGCTCTCTAGCGTTGACTTGTCTAGCAAGTGAAGTATTATGTGCCATCATGGTTCCGAAGGTGAGAATTCGGAGTCATGACAGCTCGCAGTCCTCTCAGCATTTCTGGCAGCTCCGCACGTCAGTGACACATTATCTCACACAGAGAGAGAAGAGCGAAGAGAGAAAAACCACTAATATTTAGGTAGTATATATCATTTTCTTTTCCTAAAAAATAATAGGTGGTGTTTGTTTTGACGTTTTCAAAATTGAGTTTACAAGCTCGATTCTTAAGTTTTTGAAAAGGAAAAAAAACTGTTTGTTTGAGCTGTTTTATAAAAAAGAGAAAAAAAAAGGAACTCATTTTGAAGATTTCTGAACTCAATTAAAAAACTCCAAAAAAATAGATCAAGAACCAATGGCGTGCAAGTCTTTACATAATCTTTCTTATGCCATTTGCTAATTTTTCAAAGGACAAGATCAATGACCAATGGCGTGCATAAACATCTACAAATTATTGAAAGCTTTAAAAACTAGTATTTATTTCACATTAACATAATGCTTCTTTTCCCTTCAAAATTAATAATAAAAAAATACAACTCTGTTATCAACTTCAATTAGATATTCATTCAAATCCACGTCGTGTGAGGGGGAAAAGGTCAACAAACAATCATAATTTATTCATTTTCTTTATCTTCTCCTATCTGATTTGTTTTTCTATTGCCTTTCATAAGATTATTAATTATGGAAATTGTTATACAGATCCTTATCAATCTCAATTCTCGAAGAGGAACAGAGAAGAAATAGTGTAAACAATTATTATAACAGGAATTGTCAACGTTTTGCTACATCAATATCGTGGCCATGAATTATTGAGGCCCCAACAGCCAGCAAAAGCAAAAGACAAAAAAAAAAAAATAGTGAATTTTGTGAAAATGGTGTTTGAATATTATTGCCATTCAGTTTATATGAATTAGGATCTGGGATTGTGGGGAATATAAAACTTTACTTTCTGTTACAGTATAACATCACAACTCATTTGTAATATTGTTTATTTTCTAAGTCTGTACTGCTTTAAAACGCGTTATTAGTGTCTAAGACTTGTTTATTTATATGTGCGGTATTTATATTTGCCCCATCACCTTCTTAAAGATGTGGGACTCGCCTAAACTCATTTTGACCGCTGAGTTTGTCCCGCCATCATTTAAGGTCGTACACGGGGTGGCTCTGATACCATATATAACAACACATCTCACTAGTGATATTGTTCGTTTTAAGCCTAGGTCCGCACGGTTTTAAAACGTATCGCTAAGGTTAATGTTTTTTAATTATATACCGAATATCTCTCTCGTATTATGTCGATGTGAGATTATTATATTTTTACATATTATTTTAAAATAAAATATCACTACACATATATTTTGGTGAATTTTTTCGACGAAGCGGTATCCGATAACACTGAAGCTAATAAGGTGTCTCTGCTACCGGTAAAAACACTCTCATATTCTTGCACAACTTCACATCCACAACTTTTTCACCAAAATTAGAGCTAAAATGCAAATAATAATATTGGTTATTGTCCTGAACGACAAAGCATTAATAGAAAATAGCAAAATGTCCATGTCTCACCATCTTGCAAATCCTTCCATTGTAAATGATGGTGACTTCTACTAATTAATTATGATCAACATTAACAAATTTAAATCAAATCTTATGTCAATGATCAATGGTATAGCAATTAAACTACTTCTTTATGTTCCTTGTACTAATCAAGATCCAATGGTAGAAATTCTTTATAGATTAGTTACTGTAAGCATTATAAATATCATCAACTTGACAAAAATCTTATATTTAATTACATACAAAGTAGTTGCACAATTTATTTACAATTGCAAACAAAACTATGTGGTATCCTTGGTGTCATACATGATGGTTTTTTGAATATAGTATCTTAAAAAGACCTTCAACTTCCTATCAAAATCAAGATTAATGAAACTAAATATGGATTTAAATAACATAAAGTAAAAATCAGAAATTAAACCACTCTGATATAGAATGTCCCCAAGGGCCAACTAGGACTAAGTAAATTATTTTCATCTCTACGGCCAAGAAAAGATACCTTATCCCAAAATTAATATTTCAGCAATAGTCAATTCCCTGCCAAAAGTTAGCACTCATAATTTAAAAAAAATAGCTCGGTGACAAAGTATCCTGCATTCGCGCAAGGTCGGGAAATGGCCGCACCCTAAAGATTGTAGCAATCATAATGCACATACAAAATCTCCACTTGTATCGATTTCATCATCCAAAATAAGATACCTTATCTCAAATTCATATTTCAGCAATATTGGCTTCCATGCCAAAAGTAGCACTCGTAATTAAAAAAAAAAAGAACAATTCAGTGTACAAAGTATTCTGCATGCACACATAATCGGGGAAAGGACCTCATCGGTGCACCCCAATAGTGTAGCGCTTACAATGCACATACAAAATCCCCACTTGTATCAATTTCATCATCTAAATCAGCATCAGTATCAAAATCATCTAGTTCCATGCTAATACTGCTATTAACAAAAGGATCATCACTATTAGATCCCACTGCTGGTGTTCTTGCTTCTTGAATTATAGCCAATGCTTCTTCAATACTTTGTAATGGTTTCTCTCCACCATTCATTTGTACTAAACTTGCTTCCTCTCCTTCCATAAATTCTTTAGGCAAGTTCTTTAAAAACCAAGGATGCTTCTTTATTTCTTCGATAGTTATTCTCTACACGTATAATATTCGACGATTAAACGGTGTTTTACAAGATAAAGAAAGGAGAAAGGGTCACTCATTGCACTAAGCTCTTGCTATGTGCGGTGATTAGAGAAGGGTCAGACCATAAGGGTCTATTATATGCGGCCTTACCCTGCATTTCTGTAAGAGGTTAGTTCCATGGCTCGAACCTGTGACCTCCTGGTCACATGGCAGCAACTTTACTATTTACGCCAAGGTTCCCCATCAAGATAAAGAAATGATCAATGAGCAAAATCGAAACGATTAAGAACTAGAACTCCATACCTTCTCCGGATCAGCTACGAATATTCGAGATAAAAGATGATTACACTCCTTTGAAACTCGAACATAATAAGGGATTGAATACTGCACACTTAATATCCTCTGTCACAAAAATGCAAAAATTTTGAGACAAAGAAAGCAAAACAAGAAGTCACTATGATTTTAAAAATGAATCAGAAGTTTACTGTTATTGTTTTCTTGAAATTTCTTGGATCATCAGGATCTTCAAAAGGATAAGCACCAACCAACATCACATATAATGTGACCCCACAAGACCAAACATCTGCTATCTTCACATCAAAATACATATAAATCTTGAAGATTAGGTCTAACAGATTAATACATTAATTGAAACTACACTTTAAAGGTCATTGTTTGCTACTTTTTCCCTTATCTCCACTGTGCCTTGAGCCGAGGGTCTATCGGAAACAACCTCCCTATGTTCATAAGGTAGGGGTAAGGACCGCATACACACTACCCTCCCCAAATCCTATTTATGGGAATACAGTGAGTTCGCTGTTGTTGTTGTTTGTATTTTAAAGGTCATTATATCATACCTTTCCATCATATTCTTTTCTTGATAAGACTTCTGGCGCGATATAGGCCGGAGTTCCTACTGTAGATTTTGGTTGTGAATGCAATGCTGCTGACTAAACGATGAAATAACACCAGTCAGAAACTGCATTAAGAAATAAACCAATTCGGCGATGGAATATAGTTGTGGTTCATTGCCTTAGAATAGCCAAAATCGCATATTTTCAGACGTTGTGTAGCGCTACCATCTAACAACGTATTTTCAAGCTTAAGATCTCTGTGGCAAATTTGCTGCAATTTCAAGAAAAATAAATCATATTAATGTTGGAGGAATAAACCAATTCGAGATGAACTAAGATAGGCCTGTTTATACCATTGAGTGACAGTAACTGACTCCTGATATAAGTTGTTGAAAGAAAAACCTTCCCTGAACAAAATAACCATAATTCGGACAAGATTACAAATCACATCAGTTAACAATAATTTCAAGATTTTTATCTTATAAAATTTCTAACTGCTACGCAATGTGTTGAAACTGAAATCAGCCATTTATCGGCATATTTTCACAACCAAATTGGTGGTTTGTTGTTACATGGTAATCTTTGCAGCACTGGCAATTACAGAAATAGAAAGAGATCTCTAAAATCTTGTGTTACCTCATCTTCACTGAATCTTCCAGCGTTGCATATTCGTTCGAAAAGCTCTCCTCCAGAAGCATATTCCATAACTATGGCTAGATGAGCTGGAGTTAGCAATACCTGCACAATAAAGATAACTTTTTTTAGCGTTCAAATAAATGCAGCTCGATCGAATTAGACAATTCTCTGCCCTATTAGTAGCAAAAAATAAGAAAAGGAATCATGTACAAAGTCTAGAATCAATGGAGTGGTAACATTAACTAACTCGCGCGTTAAAACACAATCTGATAAAGCATCTCGGCTTCTAAAGTGTTGGTACTAAGGATGTCGTAAGATCAGAAACAACAACAACAACTACTACTACTTCGTCTCTGTCTCAAACAAGTCAGAGTCGGCAATATGAATCGTCATTGACCATGCTTTTTTGTAAGATCATTAACAAGAAAAAAGGAAGAATTTCTACCAATCATCAAGTATTAAAAGATAAGATAAAAGAAAAGGCAATTTGGTTAGAAATGTCTATTTATAACATGATTCCAAATTCCCAGTTAGTGGAAGATAAAGATAATGAAAAAATTCAATTCCAACTTTCACTTTGTGAGGAAGAAACAAATTCAAGTAGGATAGATGGAATCTGATTCAAAGAGGCCATCTTGAGAAATATCCAACTTTAACTCGACAAATAAAAAAGAAAAAGGAAACAAATATTTATTTGAGGTGTATTAAGAACAATTAACAGACATGTTTCTTGAAATGAAACCTTAGCCACCAAGTAACTTTTGGGCAGGTCAATTATTCACTCAACCTATTTTGACCCGCCCAAAATCGGCCAAACCCGTTCATTTAACACCCCATTTACCTCTTTAAATTTAATGATATTTGGATGCCTCAAAGACCTGTGATTCATGATTTCCCTTTGAACATGCTCATCAATCTGCAGAAATAACTCAAAGAATCCAAAATAAGAATCAACAGAGTAATAATAAGGAATCTTTTAAATGAACAAGATCAAAAACTCTGTTACAGCCTCATTATATGCACATATGTACTTGTTTAAAAGAAACTTGATCAGAAGAATGGAAGTCTTGGCATAACTGATAAAGTTATTCCCGCCGTATGACCAGGAGGTCACAGGATGAAGCCGTGGGAATAACCTCTATCATAAATGAATGGTAAGGTTGCGTACAATTGACCTTTGTGGTCCGCCCTTCTCCGGATCCCGCGTATAGTGGTAACTTAGTACACCAGACTACTTTCTTTAAAACTTGATCAGAAGAATTGGCTGATAGAGAGAAGAAAATAAACCTTTTTGCCTCTTTCAATATACTTAACAGCAAAAAGCTCACCACTCCATTTATCTTTCACAAGCTTAGCTACACCAAAATTTCCAGAACCAATGTCTTTAACAATTTCATACCTTTCCATTTTTATATTTCAGCTTCAATACCTCAAATAACCATGCATGAGCAGGAAGAAAAAAAAAACAAAAGGGTGTCTGTTTAATGTTAGGTGTATATATATAGAGACTAAAACTTAAAGATGTCAAGAAAAGAGCTATGTCAAGGGAAGAGCTGTAATTGAAGAAGCTGTTTAAATCTTGCTAACTGGAGAGAATGAAACTCTCTTTGTGATTTTGGTATTTCAAAAGACATTCTTTCTATATTTGAAAGGGGCATAAAATGGTGGGCTCAGAGGCGCAATTAATATTTCAAATTTATAAGTTCGAAATTCTAAGTATTTAAAGTTACTTAGTTATAAATTATTAAAGTATAAATAATCAATAAATTGTTTGAACCAAAGGTTCTAGGTTCGCCGAACCATATCCAGAACACTAGCTCCGCCCATAGTGGGACCAATGGCGGAGTCAAAAATTCTAACCAAAAAGAAAACGCACAAAAATGTTGTTTTGCCAATAAACTAGAAGTTTTTCAACGAAATATATATATATATATATATATATATATATATATATATATATATATATATATATATATATATATAAAACAAAATAATTTTTATTTTATTTGTATAATATAATTTTTGTACGAATAAAATTCGATTGCATCCCTTCGGAGACAGGGAGCTCTGTTCCTAAGTGGGACACCACTAATCTAATGGTTAGAAATTTGAGCATGGCTAAAGCAAGTTGCACATCTAAACGTGGTACATACAATTTAGGTGTCCAAAACGAGACAAAGAAATAAATGAAAGAAGACGAAAATGTAAATACTACAACTTGGTACCTCGGTAGGCTCTACATGCATTATTTTTGGTTTTGTTTGTTAATGTGATCAACTCGTTTATTTGTCCTTACTGAAAGCTACTCGACGGAAAAAGATGTTTAAAAATTCTAGCCAGTGTGGCAATAGAAAAAATTTCATATTTTGCTGCATTTTTTTTTCCGGAATTAGTGTTTGCCCGTAAAATTTTATATTTTACTTGAAGTTGAACTTTAAAATTTTCCGGAATTTTAAAAACTCCAAGAACTATTTTTGAAAAAATTCACTTTAAATCATTCACAAAAATTTAAAACATCTCGAAATTGTATTCATGTCCAAATACAACTTTAATTTTTAAATTTTATTTTTTCCTTTTTTGGAATTTCACAATTCTTATGTCCAAACGCCCACTAATTTTGAAGATTTTTGTGGAATATTAAGCGAGGTAAAATCTTCAAGTTAAGAAACAATCTTTAAGTTTTACGGTCTGAGGAAAGTCATCCAAACTTATTTAAAAGGAATAAAAAAGAAAACATTTTTAGGAAGCTGCATTAATTTAAAAGAAAAAAAAAGAGAAGAAGAAAATTCTGAGGACCGTTGACTTTTCACTATATATCCTTGATTTTTTTTTATTTTTGTTTTTTTGGTTCAACCTTGATTTTGTTGGATGTGAAGGTGACTTAGCAATTAGCATGGAACAAGTCTAGTAAGAGTATGGATTTTATCATTTTTTTCAAAAAGACTCACTCCATTAAACTTTTTTTTGGTCCGAAATATAATATTGCATTAAAATAAAATAAGAAAACTACAGAGAGGTCGATGCATGAGCATCTACGATAAAGTTAGTTGTGTTTATAGTATTACAAATATTGCTAAAAAATAAATGAACAGTTTCTTCATTCCGGGCGAGTGCATGTGTGTTTTTGCATATCATCAAACGTGGGTTGGTCCAAGTTCACAGCATGGCTCGATGGTTCGTATGCAGATCTTCAATAATGAACTCTTCCTGCCTGATCCATGTCCAAAAATTATTTTATAAAATTTGGTGGCTCTTCTAAAATAGTAAAATTGGTTGCAGCTTCCACTTGCAGCCTGCTTTTGCCAAGCAATCAGCCACCTCGTTTCCCTCCCTGTAGGTGTGTGCAATTGTAACACTACACATGCGGTCCTGGAGGTGCCTGAAGTCAGCGAGTATATTAGTATATGCTATGTATCCTTTTTTAGTAGTGTTATTACCTCGTATGCATCAACGTTAATTTCCAGCAGAACCAAGCTATGCGTGTGTGCCAACTCCAGCCCCTGAAATAGAGCTCTAAGTTCTGTATTTATTATGCTTTTTGTATCCAAATTTCATGTGAAGCCTATGATCCAGTTTCTATTCACGTCACGTATTAGCCCTCCTATACCTGCTTTATGAGCGTGTGGTGATACTGCCCCATCAGTATTTAATTTGAATGAATTGTGTTTTGGAGGCAACCACTTGATAAGTATGATATTGGGTATTCTAGGAGTTACCATGTAGGTGGCTAGGTACGTATATTCCTTAGCTTATTGAGTAATTAATTTAATGTGTAACTTTTGTGTGCTATTATTAAAGTTTCGATTAGTACGCAAAATTCAGACGTTCCACAATGTGTAAGTGATAAAAGTTGTAAAGTTAGCATTGTAAGGAATATTGTTCAGCTTAATGTTCATAAGTTGCCTTAACCATTCCGACGGTAGAGAGGATGTGGTGATGGTTGTGGTAAACCATATCAGCCCTAAGTGTTGCTAGATGTGTGTTATTGTAGGACAGTGGAAGAAAAGGAGGTTGATTGTTCCTGATTAATGTGACAACTATGGCAAAGGTCATCTAGTGTAATGCCTATTCGTTGAAGGTACTGTTTCGTCAGTAGATTTTGGTACATGATAAGCCAGACGAAAGTTTTTAATTTTGGTGGGATGGACAATTTCCAAATCCAATTATAAGGAATTACTGGTATAGTAAGATCTTGCCGTAACAATGAGGAATACATCGTTTTTACTGCAAATTTTCCATTGTTCGATAAAGCCCGGTATATAGTGTTTTATTTTTGTGCGTAAACAGGTACGCTGATTGTATTTATAATTTTTTTGAATACTATCAATAAATTGGAAAGGGATATCACCCCAGTTCCAGTCATTATGGTGCCTGTATGAATTGCTAGGCATGTGAATGTGGTTAAGCGAAATGAAGCCATGTATTAGAGACCGAAGGGATGTATTGGGTGCAAGCCAAGCAGTATTCCAGAAGTTGAGATTTGAGTTGGACCCCATTTGTCATTGGATGCCAACCTGGCATTTATGCCATCCCAATACGATATTATGCCATGTGGCTGAGGAATTGCCCTATGTGCATGTGTATTTGTATTTAGGGATGAGCTTGTTGGTTCATAGTTAATTTGTTGAGTGGAATAGGGGCCAGGCTATTTCTGTTAGTAGGGCATTTTTTTAGATGAAGTCTCTGAATATCAAGTCCTCCCAACATCTTTGGAATGATTACCTTCTTCTAGCTGAGTAGGTGGAGTTTTGTTTTTCGATTGGTAATACCCCAAAGAAAGTTACATATGTATTGCTTCATTTGTTGGTGATGTTTTCGGAATTACGATGTATTGCATGACGTGGTTAGGTAAGATATATATGGTTGATTTAATTAGAGTTATTCTACCTAGGAGGGATAGAAACCTAGTTTTCGAATCTGCCAGGAGGAAATGGAAGTCTGACTTAGTGGTCCTCGTATGAAATATGGAAAAACCCAAATATTTTCCACAAAGGTTACCTTCCCCCATGTTAAAACAATTCAAAACAATGTTTTTTGCTTGAGTGGTGTAATTTCTTGAGAATTTTTTTTTGATTTTTGAAAGTTTATAGTTTGTCCTAATAGATTGATAAAGTTATTAAGGGAGTCAATTATAGTGTTGTAGCTTGTAGGAGTTACTTTCGACAATAGAATGATGTAGTCACAAAAAAAAAGATGTGATATTGATGGCCCATGGGAAGAAATTTGTATTTGTTTTCATAGTATGTAATCTACTGAGTTGATATTCCGGGATAATCGTTCTATGCACATAATAAAGATGTATTGGGATAGTGGATCCCCTTGTCTTATGCCACTAGAGGGCTTAAAAACTGAGTACGCGATCCGTTGATTAATATACATATTGATGAGGTCGTAATGCACGACATTATAAGGAATATGAGTTTATTTGGAAAATTGGAAAAATGGAGCATTTCCTTTATGCAGGACAATTCGAATTTATCAAAAGCCTTTTCAAGATCTAGTTTTAGAAGTATATGTCTTATTTTACATGTTTTCTTTCTTTCAGGTGTGTGAGGACTTCTTGCACTAATATGACATTGTCAGATGCTCATTTCCCTTATTGGAAACTAGATTGCATTGGTCCTATTATTTTTGTGAGATATGGCTTTATACAATTTACAGTGATTTTGGAAATTAATTTGTAAATATATTACAAAGACTAATAGGACGGTATTGGTTGATGGATGAAGGATTTTTGACTTTAAGGATTAGGCACAAGTATGTCATGTTAACTTCCCAAGGAATTTGGCTGTATTTGAAAGCGCTATGACAAAAGGTTGTCACAGAGTGACTGATATCGTTCCAAATTTTTTGGAAGAAGTACGGGGTGTAAGCCATCTGGACCCGGAGCCTTGTAAGGTTGAAAGGAGAATAAGGCTTGCTTTATTTCAACCAAAGTCAAAGGTTGCGCCAAATGATTTTGGTCAGCGGTTGTTAAGCAGTTGATTATTGTTGATTCAAATTGTTGTCTGGTAGTAAACTGATGCTGAGTGCGAAACATTTTTTGGTAGTAATTAAATATTTCATATTGTATTTGGCTTGGATGAACAATCTAGTTTCCTACATTTTCTTTTGAAGCGTTGATAAGATTTCGCATACGCCTTTGTAAGGTAGACATATGAAAAAAATTTGTGTTGGAATCCCCTTCATTTAACAATTTAATTCTTGATTTAATTTTTCAAAAATATTCCTCTTGCTTTAGAATACAACTAAATTCTTAGTTTAGTTTAATCTCAAGATTTTGAAGGAATATGCTGGTAGGATAGTGTATTGATGCTTGAATGCTATAAATTTTGGATAATAACTTATGCTTTTTTTTTGAAGACGTTTCCAAACATTTGTTTGTTCCAATATGACACATTTTGCTGAAAATTACAAGTAGCTTTCATTATGGAGGAGGCATTGTGCCATGATTGGCGGACAACAAAGATAAAATTGGGGTGTGTTGTCCATATTTTTTCAAATCTAAATATGTGATTCCTAGGTATATTTTGAGGTTGTAGTGCTACTAGTAATGGTCAATGGTCAGAGTAAGTTCGTGGATGGTATTGTACTATTGCTTCAGGGAATAAATTAAGCCACTTATAGTTGGCTAGTAATCTACTTATCATTTCTAGTATTGTGTGACCTAAACATATTTTATTAGTCCAAGTAAATCGACTACCCTGAAAACCTAAGTTGACTAGACGACAATAGTTGATATTGTTTACAAGGGCATCAACCCTAGTAATACTCTACCCTAAAAATATTTCAGTAGCTCTAGTTACCTCATTAAAGTCCTCCCCCCCCCCACAAAACCAAAGGCATGTAGAAGAATCATGCATGAATTTAAATTTTCCCAATGATCGCTACGTGAGAAAGTGGAGTTATTGGCATATATGGATGAAAATATTGTCTTGTCATAGTAACATCTTCGACCGTAACAAGTTCAGCATGCCATAGTAATACCATACCACCAGACATACCTTGATATTCCATTTGTTCCTTATGTGAGAAATTGAAGTTATTTTTTAAGACAATGTAGCCATGCATACAGGTGTCTAAGAGGACTACTAGGACTGGCCTATAGTTATCCAATACTATCTTAAATTGCCTTCTAAATTCCCCGTTGTTAGAACGCCTAAAATTCCAGAAGATCAGATTCATAATAGATTATGGGTTTAGATTGGTATCTAAATTAGCATAGTCACTCGGCACTCCCGGTGGAGTTCGAGTTGAAGTCATCTGCCTTAGAGCGGGAATTACTACCATGGAATATTTCCCGTCTTGTGGATTTAAATGTGCTATGAGATTGATACTGCATGTTAGTAGCTCTGGTGGGCATTTGAGTATGAACTTTTTTGCCCACTGCTCCTTGACGCTGTATAGATAGAACCCCTTTATCCATCTGAATTTCGTCCTGATTTCCCTCGATTCCTCCATTATTTGTGCTAATTCTAGCCTTTATTGTTCTCCTAGTGCATTGGGTGATAGAGGTGGAGTGGTAGGTGGACTCATGGCGGGTAATATAGGGTCTTTGGTATAGGACGGGGACATGAGTGTGTGTAGTGGTGGAAAAGAGTTCATGTGCTGGAACCACAAGGCATATATCAAGCCCGTGTGGTGTTGTGGATAGAAAGGGCAGTAGTCCCATTACTTGGTTGAAGCTTTATAACGGAGGAGTGAAGGGATTGGCCCATGGTGAGTTGTTGGACGATGGGGGCAATGTGTGATCCACCATAAGGGGAGTATGGAGATTGGGCAATGGTTCTGTGCAACTGCTTCCATTCCCAATCTCATGCCCTATGTGACAATCTCCGTTAAGTGAGTTGGATTCTGGAATAGGAGAATAATTTCCTGGTTGTTGAGTTCCATAGTGAATATTAGGACATAGCCCTACAAACCCATTTCCAACTAGGACTGGAGAGGGTATTCCAGTGGTGGTGATTAGGATGTGTATACCAGTGGGTTTGTGGGGTTAGGGTGAGGTGGTCCGCTCATGATCAATTGTGGAAAGTGAAAGAATTGTTTGTTGGTTTGGTTGACCTCTCTGAAGTTGGTTAGCCAAGGTCGTTGCATTTGAAGTTAGTAATGGGTTGGAGTTATATTGTTGCTTGGTAGAGTGGGGCAAGTAATGGTAGGAGTGATGTTGGAGGATGTGTGAGAGGTTGTGGTATGGATGTATGGTAGTATAGCAGGCATATGGTTAGCCATGGAGAGTTGTGATTCACATAGTTGTAAATCATTGTATGCCATGGAAAGGGCAGAGCTTTTGCGTGTATTTGGAGAAGGAAGGTTGGGGATTGGCCGTTGAGAGGTGGCATGCAAGGAGACGACTCCTAAGTGGGCTACTATAGATTTTGGGTATAAATTGTCAGAAACAGAAGGTGATCTATCATTTGTAGGGTTTCTTGAAGTAGTATTTGTGCCAGCTGTACTAGCTACATGATAGGGTTGGGATAGAGGTTGAGTCTCGATTCAGTCTGTAATAACTTGGGAGTTTTTATTATACTTTAGTGCAGCCGATGGAGTGTGCTCTATTATCATGTTAGTTGGGCTTAGTATAGTTGGTGAGATATTTTTAGGAAAGGTATTGTGTAATATAGGTTGGTATGGAGTGGGCTGAGTGGCCGTATTTTTTGGGTTTGCTGATGTGTTATTATGTGGCGAGTATGGGCTTGGAGGTCCAGTAGGAATTTGTGTAGAAGGACCAATATTGGAATAATGGATTGGTAAGTCCATAAGGTATATTTGGTGGAACATGCCGAAGAGGTTAGTGTCTAACTAAAGGTGATTGCTAGTATTGGCCCATACACGAATAAAATTAGGGTTAGTGACCTTACCTGTACTTGCCTTTTGCTCTGTGGCAGCCACCGACTTTCCTGTCCTCTGTTGATGGTGTTGAGCAGTTACATGTGGATGGTAAGCTTGTGGTTGGATTTTGCGTGGTTGATTTTGCCTGTTGTTGGTATTTGTTTTCTTAGGGAAGGTGGCAATTTTCCATTCGGGGTCAGGAGTAGTGTTTGTTGGGGTGGAACATTGCTTGGTTACAGGATTGGCTGGTAGGGAGTTTAGAGGTGGTGTTGATGAAAACGGGCAATTCCAACTTGCATGGTCAAATCCGCCACACTTTGTACAAAGCAGATTTGGGCTTTCATATAGTAGTACCTGCTTGTGTGAGCCAATATGGATATGGGTTTTGAGAGGCTTTTCGAATGGCACCTCTATGCATATTCGTTCATACCGGCCTCATGTAGTGGTAGTGGTACTTTTAAGAGTTGGCCAATCTTGTTGCCCATCTTTTTAAAAATTTCAAAATCATAGAACTTCATGGGAAGTTCTAGTAGTCTCACCCATAAAGCAGCATAAGTTAACTGTATTGCTGAAGCAATGAACTTGGGTTCCAACGAAGAACGGAAAAGAAATGGTTGAGTATGAACCATGGCCCCTCATGTAGAGTCGTATACATATTGGCTTCATAATAGAATTTGATAAGGAAGAAGTTAGAGCGCAAGTCAATTAGGTGAATTTCTTCTGTGGGGTTCCATAAGTATGTGAGTTTACTTTATAATAGTTGGTGGCCAACCGTTTTGCCAAACACCTTTATGATGATGAAATATTACCAAGGGATGTAAAGTCTAGCTTTGTCTTCGGTGGTCAGAGGGCTGAAATTATCTAGATCATCATTGTTTGATGTTTCATAAGTTAAATCAACTAAGTTTGCTATTGGTTGAGTATCTAGAAAGTTTGTAGGGGAGTTGTGAAGCTGAAGTGGAAGTGAGAGTTTGCAGGAAAGATTTAGGCGGGGATTGGAAATTTGGTTTATTTTGCATAGTGTTTTGATTTGGTGGGTCCAATTGGGGATTGAGGATGATAAAGTATTAGATGCTGAGGGTATTGATTGATATATGAAGAATTATGTGTAGCAAGGTAGGAAAGCAATGAAAGAGTTTAGAGAGGGGCAAGAGTAACATCTTAGAGAGTGAATCTCCCTCCCTCCACTAGTACTTATGCTTTATTATTATTATTATTTGTTTTGATAAAAAGTTTTTTATCTAAAAACTTTATGTGTATTTGCATTCTCGAATTATCGATGTGATACTTTTATTTGCGCACCAAATAATTTTTCTCTCAAACTAAGTTTCTGTGTGACCTATCACGGAACCTCTGGAACTAAGTTTCGCAAAGTCCATTACAAAGATTCTCGGACTAATCTAACAGATTTAGGGCTTGTTGGGCCATATTTGTTTTTCAATTTTTTCGATTTTTTTTATTTTTTTCAGAATCAATGTTTGTCCATAAAATTTTTGTATTTTAGGATTTTTCGAAAATTTGAAAAACTTCAAACTGCTATTTTTTAAAATTTTCACTTCAAATCACTCAGAAAAATTCAAAAATAATATAAACTATATTAATGTTCATGCACAACTTTTGTGACGGCCCAGATGGTCATCATCGCAATTCTGCCTTTCCTTGTGTTTCTGAGGCCTTGAAAACCTCGTATTAGGTTTCCTCGATTTGCATGCGCAGTCTGAGCGTGAAGCCGAAATTTTTTATGTGAAAATATTTGAATTCCGTGTTATAAACTATGAATTTTGATACCAATATTGCAATGATTGACTTTGGCCAACTTTTGGGTAAACGGACCCGACCCGTGATGTGACGGTCCCGGAGGGTCCGTAGTTAACTTTGTGACCCAGGTGTATTCCCGGAATCAGAATCCGAGGTCCCAGGCCCGAGAAAAAATAAATTTTCAATTTATTTGATTTCTGTCAATGTTTAAGGAAAATGAATTTGGAAAAAAAGAGCAAAAGGTAATGGTATCGGGCTCGTATTATGGTTCCGACGCCCGGTACAAGTCAAAAATAATTGTTAAGCACTATCTGTGAAGTTTCATTTGAATCAGACATCGTTTGACGTGTTTCGTACTTGAAAATGATAATTTTGAGTTCCAAGTATTAAAGAGTGAAATTATGACTTTGAGGCTTAATTCTTTGTAAATGGTGCTATTGTGGCAATTTGATCGCACGAGTAAGTTCATATAATATTTTCGAGTCAGTGTACATATTTGGTTTGGAGGCTGGAGTGCTCGGGTGTGTTTTGGAGGTGGTCCGGGGTGGTTTAAAGTTAGGAAAAATATCAGGTTCAGGGTTGCAGGCACCAGTGCGACTGCATACCATTTCCATGCGGTCCGCCTGGGGGCCACGCGGCCGCATCCCTTCCTGTGTGGTCCGCATGGAGCTGCGCGGCCGCGATCCATTTATGTGCGGTCCGCGTGGTTCCGAGCGGCCGCGGTCATTTCTATGCAGTCCGCGTGGAGCTACAAGGCCACGACCATTTTTGTGTGGTCCGCGCTGGGGCCCCAGAAAGGCCTATAAATCCGAAATTTCAGCCATTTTTCCACTGTTCACAAACCCAAAACCTAAGAGGCAATTTTCTAAATAACTTTTCTTCTCCAAAAAGATTGGTAAGTTATTTCTAACTTAATTTTTCTACTCTTTAATATCTTTTAACATAATTTCAACTTCAAACAAAGATTTTAAAAAATGGGAATTTGGGATTTGGAGTAGAACCTAGTTTTTCATAAAATTGGGGGTTTGGACCTCAATTTGGGGTCCGATTTCAATTCTAGTTATAGATATGAGCTCGTGGGGGAATGGGTAATCCGGTTTTGGTTCGAACCTCGAGTTTTGACCACGTGGGCCCGGGGGCATTTTGGAAATTTTGAGTAAAACATTGGAATTTCATTCTTATGCATCCAAATTGATTTAACCAGCATTTGTTTATACATTTGAGTAAATTGTAGTTAGATTCGACTGGCTTTGAAGCAAATTCGAGGGGTAAAGCTATTCTAGAGGCATGAGTTAAGTTGGAAGCCTCTGAGGAAAGTGTTCGATCTAGCTTTGGCTTGAGGGAATATGATTAGATTGTTATTTGTTATGTGTTATGTAGGGTCGGTGTTCAGGTATGGTGACGGTTACCTATGCGCCCGAGTCAAGCATGACCGTGATGTCATATTTGCTATTAAATTGTGAAATAAGTGAGGAATTGTGATAATTACTTGTTACAAGAACCATGAGGTGAAAGTTGAGAATTTAATGAACTAAAAAGGAATTTTTGGTACTTTTCCCTTGCCGGGACCATTTGTTGAGTTGTATTCCTTTGTCGGGACCATTTGTTGAGTTGTATTCCCTTGCCGGGACATATTGTTGAGTTCTATTTCCCTTGCCGGGATCACTTATTGTATTGTTCTCCCTTGCCGGGATATTCTGTCTTGATAGATATATATTTCCTTGTTCCCGTTTGGATGTGACCGTTGTTTGGGAGAGGAAGAGAGAGTAAAAGCATGAAGGGTGATGCCGTGCATTATATTTGACTGTTTTGGTAAGGAATGAGAGTAAAAACACGAAGGGTGTTGCCCTGCAGCCGTTAATTCATTGACTTTCTTGTTTAATTATTATTTACTTAGTTTCATCTCTTGATTGTCGAAGTAATAATTGCAGTGTTACTCCCCCAGAATGTCCCCTTCCCCTTTATTTGCTTAAATTCTTGCTTTATTCGTGTAATTACATATATCTGCACAGGTTGGTTGTGATAGATCCGGTTTAGCCTCGTCACTACCTCGCCGAGGTTAGGCTGGGCACTTACTAGCACATGAGGTCGGTTGTGCTGATACTACGCTTCTGTGCCTTTTTGTGCACAGGTCAGGACCCAGTCTACGGATCGCAGCTTTAGACCGGGAGTGGTCCTTCAGTCCAGAGGCTCCGAGGTAGTTCGCTGGCGTTCGCGGGCCCCGAGTCTCCTCTATCTTTTCTAGTTTTTTATATTCGTATCAAACAGACTCCAGTTGTATTTTCTTTCAAACTATTATTTTTAGTATACTTTAATTGCCCGTGAGCAGTGACACTAGATACTGGATAAAGACATGTTGTTAGTTTCCGCATCTTGTTTTATTATTATTGTTATTAAAAGTCTTTCGCGTGCTTTAATTAATTATTCTAGTATTTAAGTGTTTTTGATATAAATTGTGAAAATTCTTATAAAGGTTGGCTTGCCTAGCTTCAACAGTAGGCGCCATCACGACTCCCGATGGTGGGTAAAATCTGGATGGGGCCGAGACCATTCCAGAGGCCATGGCAGGGGCAGAGCTCAGCCCTAGGCAGCAGTTCCAGAGGTGGAGCCTCATATTGACTTCGATGCGGAGGTTCCAGCTCCTCCAGCCAAGTGGGCCCAGCTCAGGTCCCAGGAGGGGGAATGTTTTCTTCGGATCTTCAGGATCCTCTTTTCCGCATAGTAGGTTTCATGGACAGTGTTGCTAGAGCGAGATTGCTGCCAGTAGCACCAGCCACTTCTCAGGCTGGAGGAGGGGTTCAGACTCCTGATACACGTACTCCGGAGCAGGTAGCTCCTCAGACTCAGGTTCCCTTGGTTTAGACCGCAGTGGCAGCTCAGACAGGTATTACAACTCAGGCCGGAGATGGGACGGTCATGTCTTCAGATGCTTTGTGGAGGCTTGATTGGTTCTCCAAGCTTTTTACTTTCACTTTCAGCAGTACTTCATCGGGGGGATCCCCAGGACTTTCTATATAGTTTTTATGAGATCCTCAAGACTATGGGGATAATGGAGACCAATGGGGTCGATTTTTGCACTTTCAGGCTTCTGGGTTCCGCCAAGACTTGGTGGAGAGATTATTATCTGTCTAGACCAGCAGGGTCCCCAGCTTTGACATGGAATCAGTTTGCAGAGCTATTTTCTGAGAAGTTTCTCCCCGTCACTCAGCGGGAGGCACCTCACAGACAGTTTAAGCATCTTCCGCAAGGTTCTATGACAGTTACACACGTGGCCAGATTTGTTGACTTGGCACGCCTTGTAATAGTGATACTCCCTACAGATCTGGAGAGGGTCCGGAGGTTTATATATGGATTGATTCAGCCTATTCGCCTACAGGTGGCTGTGGGAGTTGGCAGTGATATTACTTTTCAGGAGGCGGCCAATGCGGCCCGCCGAGTAAAGATGGATTTGGCTCGAGGAGGTGGTCAGGGTTCAGACAATAGGCCTCGACATTCTGGCAGATTTAGTGGTTCCTCATCTGGAGGTAGGGATTTCCATGACAGAGACCATCCCCCGAGACATTTCCAGTCGGCACTTTAGGTTTCTCATGGTACGCTAGGCGGTGGTAGCCACCAGCAGTATTACTCAAATCAGCAGCCTTTCAGCACACCACCAGTCCTCATCAGTGCATCGCCACTTCAGAGCTTCAGGGGAGGACATACCGGTCGACAGGGAAAGCAGTTTCAGCCGCCGAGGGCATGTTATGGTTGTGGTGAAACAGGTCATGTTGTCACATTTTGCCCTCGAGCCTCGAGTAGTTCTCAGCAGCAGGGTCCTTGCCCTACGATTCAGGCAGCAGGTGTTCCACAGGCCGCCCAGCCAGCTAGAGGCGGGGGTAGGGATCATAGAGGTGGAGGGAAAGACCATAGAGGTGGAGCCCGGCAGCCAGAGGTAGGGGTCAGTCCGCACCAGATCGTCCCAGGGACTTAGTTCAGGGAGGTGAGGACCAGCCCCGTTGCTATGCATTGCCAGCCAAGCCGGAGGCCGAGTCGTCTGATGTCGTGATTACAGGTACTATGCTGGTCTGTGATAGGGGTGCTTCGGTATTATTTCATCCACGATCTACTTATTCTGTGTCATCCTATTTCGCACCCTATTTGATCATGCCTAGTGAGGCTCTAGGTATTCCTGGATATTGCTCCACACTGGTTGGTGATTCAATAATGGTCGACCGAGTGCATCGCTCTTGTGTAGTAGTATTTGAGGGTATTGAGACCCGTGTCCACCTATTGCTCTTAGACATAGTGGAGGGTATTGAGACCCGTGTCCACCTATTGCTCTTAGACATAGTGGACTTCGATGTCATATTGGGGATGGACTGGTTGTCCCCGTATCATGCTATCTTGGATTGTCACGCCAGACCGTGACCTTTGTATGGCCAGACTTGCCCTGACTTTATTGGAGAGGGACCCTAGGTCATGCCACCCGTAGTGTTATTTCGTATGTCAAGGCTCGACGTATGGTCGAGAAGGGGTTTTTAGCATATTTGGCATATATTCGCGACTCCAGCGCAGAGGTCCCATCTATCGACTCTGTTCCTATTGTTCTGGAGTTCCCCGAGGTTTTTCCTTTAGACCTGCCGGGTATGCCACCCGACAGGGATATTGACTTCTGTATTGATTTGGCTCCTGGCACTCAGCCTATTTCTATTCCGACGTATCGCATGGCCCCGCCTGAGTTGAAAGAGCAGCTTCAGGATTTGCTCGATAAGGGTTTCAATAGACCCAGTGTGTCGCCTTGGGGTGTGCCAATGTTGTTTGTGAAGAAAAAGGACGGGTCGATGAGGATGTGCATTGATTACCGGTAGGTAAACAAGGTGACAATAAAGAACAATTATCCACTGCCGAGGATTCACGATTTGTTTGACCAGATTCAGGGTGCTAAGGTTTTCTCGAAGACAGATTTGAGGTCTGGTTATCATCAATTGAGGATTAGGGCATCTGATGTCCCTAAGACGACTTTTCGTACTCGGTATGAGCATTATGAGTTTTTGGTCATGTCGTTTGGATTGACCAATGCCATGGCAACATTCATGGAGTTGATGAACCGAGTGTTCAGGCTTTACTTGGATCTATTTGTGATTGTATTCATTGATGAATCTTGGTATACTCCCGCAATCAAGAGGAGAATGGGCAGCACCTCAGAGTGGTTCTTCAGACTCAGAAGGATAATCAGTTGTACGCCAAGTTCTCAAAGTGCGAGTTTTTGTTGAGATCAGTAGCATATTTGGGTCATGTCGTATCAATAGAGGGTATTCAGGTGGACCCAAAGAAGATAGAGGCAGTCAAGAATTGGCCTTGACCAGTTTAAGCTACAAATATTCGGATCTTCTTCGGGTTAGCTGGTTACTACAGACGTTTTGTGGAGGGGTTTTCATCCATCGCAGCCCCAATGACTAGATTGACTCAGAAGGGTGCCCAGTTCAGGTGGTCATATGAGTGCGAGGCGAGCTTTCAAATCTCAAGACAGCCCAGACTACGGTACCGATGGCCTTATACTGTATATTGTGATGCTTCCCGCATTGGACTTGGTGCGGTGTCGATGCAGAACGGAAAGGTCATAGCATATGCTTCGAGGAAATTAAAGATCCACGAGAAGAATATCCAGTTCATTACTTAGAGTTGGCAGCTATTGTTCATGCCTTGAAGATCTGGAGGCATTATTTGTATGGTCTGATGTGTGAGGTGTACACGGATCACAAGAGCCTTCAGTACTTGTTCAAGCAGATAGAGTTGAATTTGAGACAGCGGAGGTGGTTGGAGTTGTTGAAAGATTATGATGTTTATATTTTATACCACCTAGGGAAGGCCAATGTGGTGGCCGATGTATTGAGTAGAAAGTCCGCCAGCATGGGTAGTCTTGCATACATTCCGGTCAGCCATAGACCGTTTGCCTTGGATGTTCAGGCCTTGGCCAATAGATTTGTGAGATTGGATATTTCTGAGCCCAGCATAGTGTTAGCTTGCACGGTTGCTCGTTCGTCATTGATGGAGCGTATCCGAGAGCGGTAGTTTGATGATCCCCATTTATGTGTCCTGAGGGTCATGGTGCAGAGGGGAGGTGCCAAGGAGATGACTCTGGGAGATGATGGCATATTGAGGTTGCAAGGGTAGGTTTGTGTGCCCAATGTTGATGGTATTTTAGAGTCGATCTTAGCAGAGGCCTATAGTTCTCGGTATTCTATTCATTCGGGCGCCGCGAAGATGTATCGGGAATTGAGACAACATTATTGGTGGCATAGAATGACGAAATACATTGTTGCATATGTGGCTCGTTGTCAAAATTGTCTGCAGGTTAAGTGCGAGCATCAGAGGCCTGGTGGGTTATTTCAGAGGATTGAGTTTCCCGAGTGGAAGTGGGAGATGATCACTATGGATTTTGTTACTGGCCTTCTGATGAATCGGAAGATGTTTGATACCATATGGGTTATTGTTGATAGGCTGACTAAGTCAGCGCATTTCATCCCAGTTGCCACCACTTATTCATCCGAGAGGTACGCAAAGATTTATATCAGGGAGATCGTTCGCCTTCATGGGGTGCCCATATCTATTATTTCGGATCAGGGTCCGCAATTTACTTCGCATTTCTGGAGAGCAGTGAAACATGAGTTGGGTACCCAGGTCCATTTGAGTACATCATTTAACCCCCAGATGGAGAGACGGTCCGAGAGGACCATTCAGATTCATGAGGATATGCTCCGAGCCTGCGTTATTGATTTTGGAGGCTCGTGGGACCAGTTATTGTGTTAGCGGAGTTTGCCTACAACAACAGCTACCAGTCAGTATTCAGATGGCTCCATATGAGGCGTTGTATGGTCGGCGGTGTCGATCCCCAGTCGGATGGTTTGATCCTGGAGAGGCTCGGTTATTGGGTACGGATTTGGTACAGGAGGCCTTGGATAAGGTCAAGATCATTTAGGATAGACTTCGATCTGCTCAGTCTAGGCAGAAGAGTGTTGCAGACCGTAAGGTCAGGGATGTTGCTTTCATGGTTGGTGAGCGAGTATTGCTCCGTGTGTCGCCTATGAAGGGCGTGATGAGGTTTGGGAAGAAGGGCAAGCTTAGCACTAGGTATATTGGCCCATTTGGGATTCTTGACTGTATGGGGAAGGTGGCTTATAGGCTTGCGTTGCCGCCAAGCTTGTCAGTTGTGCATTCGGTTTCATGTATCGATGCTTCGGAAGTATCACATCGATCCTACCCACGTGTTAGATTTCAATACTGTCCAATTGGACAAGGATCTGTCCTATGAGGAGGAGCCAGCGGCTATTTTAGACTGGTGGGTTTGATAGTTGAGGTCGCAGAGTTTTTCTTCAGTGCGTGTTCAGTGGAGAGGTCAGCCTCCTGAGGCATCGACCTGGGAGTCCGAGTCTGATATGTGGAGCCGTTATCCCCATCTAATCCTCGACTCAGGCACTTCCTTCTTCTATCCGTTCGAGGACGAACGGTAGTTTTATATGTGGGGGATGTGATGACCCAGAGGGTCATCACCGTAATTCTCCCTTTCATTGTGTTTCTGATGCCTTGAAAACCTCTTATTGGATTGCCTCGATTTGCGTTCATAGTCTGGGCGCGAAGCCGGAAATTTTTATGTGAAAATATTTGAATTCCGTGTTGAAAACTATGAATTATGATACCAATATTGCTATGATTGACTTTGGTCAACGTTTTGGGTAAACGGATCCGGACCCGTGATGTGACGGTCCCGAAGGGTTCGTAATTAAATTTGGGACCCGGACATATTCCCGGAATCAGAATCCGAGGTCCCAGGCCCGAGAAAAAATAATTTTTCATTTTAATTGATTCTTGTTAATGTTTAAGGAAAATGATTTAGAAAAAAAAGAGCAGAAGGTAATGGTATCGGGCTCGTATTTTGGTTCCGACGCCCGGTACAAGTCATAAATAATTGTTAAGCACTATCTTTTATTTGAATCGGACGTCGTTTGACGTGTTTTGTACTTGGAAATGGAAATTTTAAGTTCCAAGTGTTAAAGAGTGAAATTACGACTTTGAGGCTTAATTCTATGTAAATGGTGCTATTTTGGCGATTTGATCGCACGAGTAAATTCGTATAATATTTTCGAGTCAGTGTACATGTTTGGTTTGGATCCCCGAGGACTCGAGTGTGTTTTGGAGGTGGTCCGGGATGAATTAAACTTAGGAAAAATATCAGGTTCAGGGTTGCAGGCACAACTGCGGCCGCATACCATTTCCATGCGGTCTGCCATGGGGCCACGCTGCCGCATCCCTTCCTATGTGGTCCGCGTGGAGCTGCGGGGCCGCGATCCATTTCTTAACAGTCAGCGTGGTACCGCGCGGCCACGGTCATTTCTATGCGATCCGCGTGGATCTGCGCGGCCTCGACCATTTTTGTGCGGTCCGCGCCAGGGCCCCAGAAAGGCCTATAAATCCGAAATTTCTGCCATTTTTCCACCGTTCCGATTTTCTAAACGACTTTTCTTCTCCAAAACGATTGGTAAGTGATTTCTAACTTAATTTTTCTACTCTTTAACATAAGTTCAACTTCAAACAAAGATTTTCAAAAATGGGAATATGGAATTTGGGGTAGAACCTAGGTTTTCATAATATTGGGGGTTTGGACCTCAATTTGGGGTCCGATTTCAATTCTAGTTATAGATATGAGCTTGTGGGGAAATGGGTTCAGGTTTTTGTTCGAACATCGAGTTTTGACCACGTGGACCCGGGGGCTTTTTGGGAATTTTGAGTAAAACTTTGGGAATTTTATTCTTATGCATCCAAATTGATTTAACCAGCATTTGTTATTATATTTGAGTAACTTGTGGTTAGATTCTACCGGTTTTTAAGCGATTCGAGGGGTAAAGCTATTCTAGAGGTGTGAGTTGAGTTGGAAGCCTTCGAGGTAAGTGTTCGATCTATCTTTGGCTTGAGGAAATAGGATTAGATTGTTATTTGTTATGTGCTATGTGGAGTCGGTGTATAGGTATGGTGACAGTTACCTATGCGCCCCAGTCAAGCATGACGTGATGTCATATTTGCTATTTAATTGTGAAATAAGTGAGAAATTGTGATAATTACTTGTTACAAGAACCATGAAGTAAAAGTTGAGAATTTAGTGAACCAAAAGGAATTTTTGGTACTTTTCCCTTGCCGGGGCCATTTGTTGAGTTGTATCCCTTGCCGGGACATATTGTTGAGTTGTATTTCCCTTGCCGGGATCACTTGTTGTATTGTTCTCCCTTGCCGGGATATTCTGTCTTGATATATATATATTTCCTTGTTCCCGTTTGGCTGTGATCATTGTTTGGGAGAGGAAGAGAGAGTAAAAGCACAAAGGGAGATGACGTCCACTGTTTATTGAGAATAAAAGCACGAAGGGTGATGCCGTACACTGTTTATTGAGAGTAAAAGCACGAAGGGTGATGCCATGCACTGTTTATCGAGAGTAAAAGCACGAAGGGTGATGCCGTGCATTATATTTTATTATTTTGGTAAGGAATGAGAGTAAAAGCACGAAGGGTGATGTCGTGCAGCCGTTGATTCATTGGCTTTCTTGTTTAATTATTATTTACTCAGTTTCATCTCTTGATTGTAGATGTTATAATTTCACAGTTACTCCCCCAGCATGTCCCTTCCCCTTTATTTGCTTAAATTCTTTTTTGCTTCCTGTTATTACATATATCTGCACAGGTTGATTGCGATAGGTCAGATTTAGCCTCGTCACTACCTCGCCGAGGTTAGACCGGGCACTTACTAGCACATGGGGTCAGTTGTCCTGATACTACGCTTCTGTGCCTTTTTGTGCACTGGTCAGGACCCAATATACGGACCGCAGCTTTAGACCGGGAGTGATCCTTCAGTCTAGAGGCTCCGAGGTAGTTCGCTGGCGTTCGCGGGCCCCGAGTCTCCTCTATCTTTTCTAGTTTGTTATATTTGTATCAAACAGACTCCAGTTGTAATTTCTTTCAGACTATTATTTTTAGTATTCTTTAGTTGTCCGTGAGCAGTGACACCAGATACTGGATAGAGACATGTTGTTAGTTTCCGCATCTTGTTTTATTGTTATTGTTATTAAAAGTCTTTTGCGTGCTTTAATTAATTATTCTAGTATATAAATGTTTTTGATATAAATTGTGAAAATGCTTATAAAGGTTGGCTTGCCTAGTTTCGACAGTAGGCGCCATCATGACTCCCGATGGTAGGTAAAATCCGGGTCGTGACAACTTTATTTTTCAAATACCATTTTCACATTAATATTTTCTTAATACAGTTTTTTGGAATTTCCCATTGTCATATTGTCATGTATTTATGGATACTGAACCTCGCGAATAAGCTTCTTTAGTTGCGTGTGCCTCTCAAGTTCGTGTAAGGCAGTAAGCAGAGGCGGATCTACGCAGTGTGAAGCGGTGTCATCCTACACCGCTTCGCCGGAAAATTTCATTAAATGTACATATAAATTACATGTAAGAATATTTTATTCGAATATATATTTTAAGACGACGTTGTTGAACAAACATCCATGCATAGTTCACTGGTTAAGCACTTCTTCCCTTTTGGAGATGTTACGAGATCAATCCTCAATTCTATATAGAATGTGCATGCTCTTAAATATTTTAAAGCTCTTATTTTTTGAAAAATATGATGTCATGCAGTATAAGGTAAAATCAGACGGGGGGAGGGGGGGGGGGGGATTAATATGTAAGCCAAAGGTAAATAATAAATTCTGAAGTGCGTTGTTCATTTTGAAAAAAAGAATTATTTCAGCCTACTTGAAATCCTAATTTTTAAAACTATTCCTCCTCCTATGCAATATTTTTTAATATAATAATATAATGATTATTTATTTATCTACTTCTTTAAATATCGATACCGCTTACAATATATTCTGCATATGCCCCTGGCAGTAGTCGGCCCCATGCCGTCACTCTGTCATATTTCTCTTTATGTAATACTTTAAATATTGAGCTTAGATAAATAAAAGTAAAAGTTAAGTAATATGTTTATTTACCAAAAGGGACAGGATAGGTGGCCAATTAATATAGGATTATTTCTACTTCCGACCATTGATCACGTGTGATATTTTTATATCATGCTGCTTTACAATATTAAAATTTTAAAAATAATTTTTTAAGATTTTTTATGTATAAAAATAAATTTTTCATGTGTTAAAAGAAAAAAGGTTAAGTTCATTACACTAAAAATAAATTTCTAAAGAGCCAAAAAAATTAGTTGACCTAATTTACGTGACGAGATAAAGAGATCGGAGGTGGTATTATCTTATCCATAATAGTTCAAAAGTTTCTACTTTCAATTGTCAAGAAATAGCTTACATTTTAGATAGAAGATTTTAACATTTTCCAAACCTTATTATTTCGTTCGTTTCAGTTAATGTAAACCTATTTTCCTTTTGATTTGTTCCAAAAAAAATGATTCCTTTCTAAATTTAGAAATAATTTAGCTTGAATTTTCAATTCTACCATTAATAAGAAGTTTTTATAACCACACAAATACTCAGGACTTCTTTTTGACTTGTTTAGGATCATAAATTCAAAAAAAATTTATTTTTTTAAACTGCATATCTAATCAAATAAGTTAGCATAAATTGGAACGGAAAGAGTACTTTCCTTCTGTTATGAAATAATATAAGAACAAGAACAATAGAGAGAAAAGTAGAGAGAGGAGTATTCTTATTGATACTTTGGGATGATTTACAATGGGGTAAGACCCCTCTATTTATAGGCATAGAAAAGACTTAGCCTCAAAGTAAAACTCTTCTATAAGATATACATTCACTCTAATTAGAGTTCTATTTATAACACTCCCCCTTGAATGTCTATTCAATAATGTGCCTCGTTAAAATCTTAATTAAAACAAAACCCAATGGGAAAAAATTATAGAAAAGGAAAAAGAGTACACATGTTTGAATATGCGCCTATTAGTTGCCTCGTTAAAAACCTTGCAAGGAAAACCCATTGGGACAAAACCTTGTAAGGGAAAAAGAGCGCAACGCGCATTAACTCCCCCTGAAAAGAGCATCAATTCACATCCTTTAGCATTTGCATTCCAATCTTGTGCACCATCTTCAAAATGATCTTTTGTAGAGATTTGATAAATAAATCAGCCATATTGATTTGAATAAATATTCCGCACCTTGAAATTATCATTCTTGATAGATATGAACATCTTCATATAATGTCGTGGAATGACTCTTCAATATCTCCATAGAGGTATTCTTGATGCCATCATGCTTATAGTTATAGCAAGATACATATGTACACAAGTTGCACTTAGGATGTGGTATTTCAGGACCAATAATTGTATATGCTTCAAGCAACTTCAATCTTTCATGGATTGACATATAAGTTAAGTCATATAAGCCATATAATAGACTTTAGATGCATATCAAGTTTTCATGTCATGCTAAACAAATAAGATATCGAAAACTGATTACACATACCATTGACTTTATACTTTCAAGTATTTGAACTACATGTCCAAAACTACATGTCTTTCATATGGAATCAATTCTGCTTGAATTGTATCTCTTCCATTTAGCCAATATTTTTGTTTGTATTCGACAAACATAAGATGCTCATCGATATTTAGCGCTATCATAGATGTCGTCGACGAACAGTTTATATCGGTTCCAATAAATTTTCATAAAGACATAACATGGAGATCTCTTTATTCATATATTCAGGTACCTGAATCTCTCATGAGATTTTATGAAGTGTTATGTCATGTGATCTTCTAGATCACTTGCCTACTTATTATGATCACATTGATCATTTGCTCATCTTCTTTATTAAGAAGTTCTTTTTGAAACCGATTTGTCTATACGCCTTAAGCGTATCAAAGACTTTGTCCTTCTAGGACTTAATATGAGCATTTGCAGTGAGAATATAGTTACCTTCTTTGGGTCAGCAAATGCGTATAGCCTGCTTTGCAATATTTTGCAATTGAATTATCCTTTTATGAACTTCAGGTTCATATTATGATATTCGAGGATCTATATATACAAATGATAATTCATCCCATGTAACCTTTTCTCAAGTGTTTATCATGTCTCCCCCTCATGTTAGAAAAGCTAACTTGTTTCCTCAACTTTGAGAGTCCATCTTTGTGCATTATGGTGTTAATGAAAATATACACCGCACATCAATAATAATAAGATGAAATTATTTGGTTCCTGACCCTGAACCACTTGTGAGGGGAGAATATAATATACTCTCGTATACAACGTATATCAAACTGATATATATAACTTTGTTCTCATAAGAAACAGTTTAGCTATTAAGTGGAGGCACTCAATAATTATCTTGCTAAACCAACTATGATATAAACCAACTTATCAAGATGAACTATCTTGAATAGAAATATGGAAATTATCCTCGAAGTTATATTACTGAGCAATTTGCCTCGCAAGCACCGGCTAGGCTGCGGGTTAATAACAATCGCACATGTAGCCATAGATGCATCATATGTGGTATACATGGCAGGTGAATGGGCCCATATTCACCTTTGATATTTCCAGAATTTATGGGATTCAACCCGAACTCTTTAGTTGGTCAATCAATTAATGAGAACAAGTAATATAAGAGAATTCGTAAAGAACTTTCTAGTTCTTTAATATTTACCCATGTGAATTCTCTATTACTGCACATCATACTTAAAATGAGATGGCTTACCCGAATGCCAACTGAATAAATTATCAATATTGATAAACTTCAAATTTACACCATGACATGTGCAATTATCAATAAGCTTCAAGTTTATTATGGTATGGGTTTTTATACCAATAAATATCCACTTTATTGTGGCATTCATTTTTTTGTGTAGTACAAACTGGAGAATAAAGCGGGTAGCTTTTCATATACAAATTATAACCGCTACAAGTTGTAGTAATAGAAGATATCAAATCTTTCCTTTATTTATAGTCTCAATATAATCAATCGCTTTCGCATATACTTTGGAAACTGAATAAGTTTCTTTGAGACTTAATACCACACAATACCTTATTGGTTATCAATTGCGTTTCTCCAACATAGTAATAATTGGCTCTTCTAGAGCTCTCAATTAATTTTGTACTACCACAGATTCATCAACATCCATGTGGTGAATATCTCTTTTAAAGAGAAAGTTATACCATTATGGTCATGGTCAAAATTATATGCAAGATATGTTTCTTGCATTATCGTTGTCCTTTAATAGTCATATTTCCAAAATATTTTGGCGTACAATAGGTACGTGACCAACGATCATTCATGCCATAACAATGACATTATTTGCATATATCATCTCAAACCTCCTTCTAGGGGTGAGTGTGGTATATTCAATACCAATGCGTCTGGCATTCGATTTGCTATTCTTTGCAAATGGATAATATTTTGCACCTCTTTTTCACAAATAGAGGTATGTGGATCAAGATGAGATAATGATGCATTTTTCCACAAAATTTCCCGTTTGGTTTCACCAACTTCTCCCCCTAATTTTGGGAAAAGTGTCTCATCGAATTGACAGAGCAAATCGTGCAGTGAACAAATCCCCCGTCAATGTTTCGAGGTAGCGAATAATGGAGGGCGATTCAAACTCAACATATATTCCTAACCTTCTTTGCAAACCCATTTTGGTGCAATATGGCGGTGCTACAGGCACATATACTGCACATCCACAAATTCTGAAGTGGGATATATTAGGTTCATGACCCAAAACTAATTGCAACGGGGAATATTTGTGATAATTCGTCAGTTTGAGACGAACTAGCATTGCTGCATGCAAAATGGCGTGACCCCAAACCGAAGTGGGCAGCCTCATTTTCATGAGTAAATGAGGTATTCAAGATTATACTCATGTATTGTCTCAATCTGATATCCATTTTGAATGATATCTTTAAAACTCAACAAGTTTCTCTTAGACTTGGAGGAGAACATTGTATTCTCTATGATAAACATTGTTCCTCTAGGCATAGTTATAGTTGCTCTTCTGGAGCCTTCAATCAATTTACTACTACCAGAGATTGTAGTAACATCTGCCTTACACATACTTAGTTGAGAGAAATATTTCTTTTCTTTGAGTATCGTATGTGTAGTACATGAATCAACTAAACAAATATTTGATCCAAGTTTGCTTTGTGAGATATCCATATTTGCTTTCCCATGGTTTGACATACAAAAGAAAATACATGAACATGAGAATAAACAAATTCAATCCGTTTATTTCACATTTAAACAATATTTTCAAAATCTGCTGAGGTTAGTTGACTAACTAAATCAGATAGTCGATTATATGTTTTCCATAATCGATTACTTTGCAGTTTGAAAATTTCAGTTTAAGCACTGTCTCAATGTAATCGATTGTTAAACATACATAATCGGTTATTTGCTATTTTGAAAAACTTCAGATCATACTGTCTTAATATAATCGATTGTTAAACATACATAATCGATTATTTGCTATTTTGAAAAACTTCAGATCATACTATCTTAATATAATCGATTGTTAAACATACATAATCGATTATTTGCTATTTTGAAAAACTTCAGATCATACTGTCTTAATATAATCGATTGTTAAACATACACAATCGATTATTTGCTATTTTGAAAAACTTCAGATCATACTATCTTAATATAATCGATTGTTAAACATACATAATCGATTATTTGCTATCTTGAAAAACTTCAGAGCACACTGTCTTAATATAATCGATTGTTGACAAGTATATAATCGATTGTTTTGCAGTTTTAATGCGAAATATTAGATAATCGACTAACTGTTAGGTTAGTCGATTAACTCTACTGAAAAATAGAAATATCTTTGAAATTTAAGCATATTGAAACATTCTGAAGAACTAATACTAACATTATATCATAAACTAACTAATACGAACTGATACTAATGATTATTAGTTTATTCACTAACTAATACAAATTAAATCAAACAATTCCATCTTCCTTCATCACAGATCCATTACCGATTAAGTGGTCTATTTTCCCATCAGGGTGCTCAAAGAAGTCTGCCACATCCAAGTGGGTGATGTCAAAATTGTCGTCAGAGACAAAATCGGTTTCAGGGCCTTTACTCTTTAGAGATGGTTGATAAAGCTCAATCAAATGTCTTGGTACACGGCAAATTTTCGCCCAATGCCCTTTTCCACCGCAACGATAACATATAGTTTATGAACTATTTGCTTTTGGATTCTCATCATATCGTGCTTGTGGCAGAGTGACCAACTTCAGGTTGTCATATCTCTCCTTTAAGCCATTCCACAAGATAGGTGGATCTTTGACTGTAATATATTCCATTTTCAAACCTTCATCAAGGTGATGGCGCAAGAAAATCAAGGCCTTAGCACAGTTTCAAACCTTCATCAAGGTGATGGCGCAAGAAAAACAAGGCCTTAGCACAGTTTCAAACCTTCATCAAGGTGATGGCGCAAGAAAATCAAGGCCTTTGCATAGTCTTGGGTGGATGCATTATTTCTGTCTTTAATGGCGTCTCCAAGGCCCATTGCATCCAAATGGATTTCAGCATCCAACACCCATGTCATGTAGTTCTTGCCCAAAATTTCAAGGGTAACGAACTTTCTTTTCATAATGTCAGACATTACATCAAGAGCGTGTTTATACTTACAGGCTTTATTACAATTATCACATTCACTTCAGGGAATGGTTCATAATCATCTGTATGTGCTATATATAATCTCATGTCAAATATTACTTTCATAAAGTGAAAGATTATTTTGAGAATCTTTATTATTCTCATTATCACAATGATGACGATTATAATTCCGTCTATTGCCACGTCCACATTCATTGATACCTTCATGGTAATAATTTTATCTTCTTTCAGACTTATCACATACTGCTACCACATTCTCTAAAGGGAATGGAGCAAATTCAATTGGACGGATTGTTTTTTTTTTAATTCTTTGCCCACAATCATACATGAATTTGATCATGGAAAGGCATAGAAATTTTATCACTTCATGTGAGTGTAATTTCTTACAAACTCCATTAGAGTTATAATCAAACTTTGTTGTCTATGTTTGTATATGAAATCAAATCGTAGAATTTCAAGAATTTGAAAGGGAAAAGTAAATTACTTACCTTTAAGGTATACCAATAAATGTTGTGATATCAAATATACCTCTTGAGTTTCCATCCCGTTGCATTATTTTATGATGATACCATCTCTTCTATTTTTCCGTATAGAAATTCTCATATGGAGCAGTAGCAATCGTTATTACACTCTTTTGCTTGGAAATTCACCTTCAAAAAGAAAACAAAAGTAAACAACGAGAAAGAAAAAAAATTGAAGAATTTCAGAAACCAAAATATCACAAATCTCGTTTCACTCGAATAAAAAAACCCAAACGACGGAACACGAATTAGAGTGGGTGAATATTGTTGCAACTCGAGATTCTGAGAGCGATAATTGCTGAATATTAAATTCAATTGGTTAGAGACTCGTGCTGATAACGTGTTATGAAATAATATAAGAACAAGAACAATAGAGAGAAAAGTAGAGAGATGAGTATTCTTATTGATACTTTGGGATGATTTACAATGGGGTAAGACCCCCTATTTATAGGCATAAAAAAGACTTAGCCTCAAAGTAAAACTCTTCTATAAGATAGACATTCACTCTAATTAGAGTTCTATTTATAACACCTTCCTTATGTTTTACTTTTCCTACACTCTAATAAATTACAAGGGCAGTGCGCTGCAAAAATACTCTAGATCCGGTATACTAAACTTTTGCTATACGCCGGATTCAAAAAAATATTGGACCACAAAGATCTCTTGTACACAATCATAATTTACATTTTTGCAATAAGTTATTTTCATGGCTCAAACATATAACTTTTTAATCACACAATAATAACATTATCAGTTACCTTAATAGAGTAGTCACCTTAAAATACACACACAAAAAACAAACAAGCAAGAGTAGAGTTTCTGAGAATACTGATTTGAATGAAAGAAATTGATGTTATGAAATAATAAAGAACACGAACAATAATACAAGAACAAGAACAATAGAGAGAAAAGTAGAGAGAGGAGTATTCTTATTGATACTTGGGGATGGTTTACAATGGAATAGAACCCCTATATTTATAGGGAGGTGGTGACTTAGCCACCAAGTAGTAAACCCTAGAATCTCTCTAAATATAGACATTCACCTTAAATAGAGTTCTATTTATAACACTCTCCCTTGAATGTCTATTCAATAATGTGCCTCGTTAAAACCTTAAAACCAAAACCCTAATGGGAAAAATTAAAGAGAAGGAAAAAGAGTACATATGTCTGAATATGCGCCTATTGGTTGCCTCGTTAAAAACCTCGCAAGGAAAACCCAGTTGGGACAAAACCTTGTAAGGGAAAAAGAGTGCAACGCACATTAACTCCCCCTGATAAGAACATCAATTTATATCCTTGAGCATTTGCATTCCAATCTTGTGCACCATCTTCCAAACAATCTTTGGTAGATGTTTGATAAATAAATCAGCCATATTGACTTGAATAAATATTCCGCACCTTGAAATCATCATTCTTGATAGATATGAACATCTTCATATAATGTCGTGGAATGACTCTTCAATATCTTCATAGATGTATTCTCAATGCCATCATGCTTATAGTTATAGCAAGATACATATGTACACAAATTGTACTTAGGATGTGTACTTCAGGACCAAGAATTGTGTATGCTTTAAGCAACTTAAATCTTTCAAGTTAAGTCATATAAATCACATAATAGACTTTAGATGCATATCAAGTTTTCATGTCATGCTAAACAAATAAGATATCGAAAACTGATTATACATACCTTTGACTTTATACTTTCAAGTATTTGAACTATATGTCCAAATCTACATGTCTTTCATATGGAATCAAGTATTTGTATATATGCTTTAAGCGTATCAAAGACTTTGTCCTTCTGGGACTTAATATGAGTATTTGTAGTGAGAATATAGTTACTTTCTTTGGGTCAGCAAATGCGTATAGCATGCTTTGCAATATGTTGCAATTGAATTATCCATTTTATGAACTTCAGGTTCATGATATTCGGGGATTTACATATACAAATGATAATTCATCCCATGTAACCTTTTCTCAAGTGTTTATCATGTCTCCGCCTCATGTTAGAAAAGCTAACTTGTTTCCTCAACTTTGGGAAATCATCTTTGTGCATTATCATGTCAATATACACAGCACATTAATAATAAGATGAAATTATTTGGTTCCTGACCCTAAACCACTTGTGAGGGGAGAATATACTCTCGTATACAAGGTATATCAAACTGATATATATAACTTTGTTCTCATAAGAAACAGTTTAGCTATTAAGTGGAGGCAGTCAATAATTATCTTGCTAAACCAACTTTGATATAAACCAACTTATCAAGATGAACTATCTTGAATAGAAAATCTGGAAATTATGCTCGAAGTTATATTACTGAGCAATTTACCTCGCAAGCACCGGCCAGGCTGCGGGTCAATAACAATCGCGCATGTAACCATATCATAGATGCATCATATGTGGTATACATGGCAGGTGAATGGGCCCATATTCACCTTTGATATTTCCAGAATTTATGGGCTTCAACCCGAATTCTTTAGTTGGTCAGTTCATTAATGAGAACAAGTGATACAAGAGAATTCGTAAAGAACTTTCTAGTTCTTTAATATTCACCCATGTGAATTCTCTATTATTGCACATCATACTTGAAATGAGATGGCTAACCCGAATGCCAACTGAATAAATTATCAATATTGGTAAACTTCAAATTTACACCATGACATGTGCACTTATCAATAAACTTCAGGTTTATTATGACATGGGTTTTTATATCAATAGATATCCACTTTATTGTGGCATTCTTTTGTTTGTGTAGTACAAACTGGAGAATGAAGCGGGTAGCTTTTCATATACAAATTATCCCGCTACATGTTGTAGTAATAGGAGATATCAAATCTTTCCTTCATTTTTAGTCTCAATATAATCAATCGCTTTCGCGTGTACTTTGGAAACTGAATAAGTTTCTTTGAGACTTACTACAGCACAATACTCAATTGTGTTTCTCCAACATAGTAATTGGCTCTTCTAGAGCTCTCAATTAATTTTGTACTACCACAGATTCATCAACATCCATGTGGTGAATATCTCTTTTAAAGAGAAAGTTATACCATTATGGTCATGGTCAAAATTATATGCAAGATATGTTTCTTGCATTATCGTTGTCCTTTAATAGTCATATTTCCAAAATACTTTGGCGTACAATAGGTACGTGACCAACGATCATTCATGCCATATATCATCTCAAACCTCCTTCTAGGGGTGAGTGTGGTATCATCTCAAACCTCCTTCTAGGGGTGAGGGTGGTATATTCAATACCAACTTCATGTTCATATTCTTCCGATAATGAATATGTATTCGTGAGTCAGATGTTGTCACATTCACTGCGGGTATACGTGATTTTGTTATCCTTTTCAAATCTGTAAATGCGTCTGGCATTCGATTTGCTATTCTTTGCAAATGGATAATATTTTGCGCCTCTTTTTCACAAATAGAGGTATGTGGATCAAGATGAGATAATGATGCATTTTTCCACAAAATTTCCCGTTTCGTTTCACCAACTTCTCCCCCTAATTTTGGGAAAAGTGTCTCATCAAATTGACAGTCTGCAAATCATGCAGTGTACAAATCCCCTGTCAATGTTTCGAGGTAGCGAATAATGGAGGACGATTCAAACTCAACATATATTCCTAACCTTCTTTGCGGACCCATTTTGGTGCGGGATGGCGGTGCTATTGGCACATATACTGCGCATCCAAAGATTCTTAAATGGGATATATTAGGTTCATGACCCAAAACCAATTGCAACGGGGAATATTTGTGTCAATTCGTCAGTCAGAGACGAACTAGCATTGCTGCATGCAAAATGGCGTGACCCCAAGCCGAAGTGGGCAGCCTCGTTTTCATAAGTAAATGAGGTATTCAAGATTATACTCATGTATTGTCTCAATCTGATATCCATTTTGAATGATATCTTTAAACTCAACAAGTTCCTTTTAGACTTGGAGGAGAACATTTTGACTGATATCATTAAAACTCAACAAGTTCTTCTTAGACTTGGAGGAGAACATTGCATTCTCTAAAATATCGTTCCTTTAGGCAGAGTTATAGTTTCTCTTCAGGAGCCTTCAATCAATTAATTCCCATGGTTTTCCAAACAAAAGAAAATATACGAACATGAGAATAAACTAATTCAATCCGTTTGTTTCATACTTAAACAATATTTTCGAAATCTGCTGAGGTTATTCGACTAACTAAATCAGATAGTCGATTATATGTTTTCCAAAATCGATTACTTTGCATTTTGAAAATTTCAGTTTAAGCATTTTCTTAAAACAATCGATTGTTAAACATACACAATCGATTGTTGAACATTCACAATCGATTGTTAAACATACACAATAGATTATTTGCTATTTTGAAAACTTCAGATCACACTGTCTTAAGACAATCGATTGTTAAACATTCACAATCGATTGTTGAACATACACAATTGATTGTTAAACATACACAATCGATTATTTGCTATTTTGAAAAACTTCAGATCACAGTCTTAAGACAATCGATTGTTAAACATACACAATCGATTGTTGAACATACACAATCGATTGTTAAACATACACAATCTGTTAGAAACACGTTCTCAATGCAATATACTAAACGTGTACTCTTTTGTAGGTTTTGATGAATGACAAACGAAGCAAAAATTGATATATGACGGAATTCAAGTACAAGCGCACAATGGTTGCGAATAAGATTGAAGTTCAAGATATAGCTTTTAATTGTTATTGAGTTGTTCTAAATTGTAATCTCGATCCTATAACTTGACTCATAGTATGGCCTCTCTCATAAAACTATTTTCCAAAATCATGCATATTTAATTCTGTGTCAAAAAGATTTTAAATCATGCATATTTACATTAGACAAAATGTTTTCTAAACATGCCTCAAAAATCTGGGCTAAAATAATCGATTATGCACTTATGATAATCGATTGTTTCTGAGCCAAGACTGCATGACAATCGATTATGAATTAATGGTAATCG
Source organism: Nicotiana benthamiana (assembly GCA_034376525.1). NCBI lineage: Eukaryota > Viridiplantae > Streptophyta > Magnoliopsida > Solanales > Solanaceae > Nicotiana > Nicotiana benthamiana. The sequence goes on from CM067336.1 coordinate 71,813,488, forward strand.
ATTGTGAGTAAGACAGTGAACATCAGGTTTTTCCAAATCTGCATGATAATCGATTGTGAACAAATGACAATCGATTGTTGTTGAGGTAAAGTTTTTCAATACTCAAAATAATCGATTATGAACTAATGGTGATCGATTGTGTTGAGTTGATGTCTTCCAGTGATTTTAAATTTAATTAAGTAATCGATTATGTCTTTAGATAATCGATTATCACTGAGACAGTAAGTTTTATGATTTTCAGAAAATAACAAGTAATCGATTGTTGCAAAGGACAATCGATTGTTGAAGCTGGCCGTTGTCAAATGATTTTCAAATACCATAAGGTAATCGATTATTGATTCTAGATAATCGATGTTCTGCTTAAAATCTGGAAATGATTTTTAGAACGTTGCTGAAGTAATCGATTATTGATTTTATATAATCGATGTTTTGCTTAAAATCCGGAAATGATTTTTTGAACGTTGCTGAAGTAATCGATTATTGATTTTATATAATCGATGTTTTGCTTAAAATCCGGAAATGATTTTTAGAACGTTGCTAAAGTAATCGATTATGAACTTAGTGTAATCGATTATCTGATTTTGAATATTGCCAGTAATCGATTATAGATTGTGTATAATCGATTGTGAAGCGTTAAATCTGGGATTGATTTTTAAACTGACTGGCAGATAATCGATTGTTTGGTCTTAATAATCGATTATCACTGAGTAATTTCAGCAACTCTTAATTGGCAATTAGGCAACGGTAATGCCAAGTTTTTCAACTATAAATACAGCTTCATTTCAGTGTTTTAAAGATAACAACATATACAAACTGATCATTACATTGCTATAAGCTTTCATTCAATTGTTCTTCATTTTCTACTCATTTCATAAAGCTTTTGAGAGCCATATTATTGCTTAAAGTTGTTGTGATCTTCAACATATTCTTTTACTTATATCTACTCAATAAGGAGTACTTTAGTTAAGTGAGTGTCCAAGTATTTGATATACTTGTAAGAGAATTGCGATTCTCTTGTTTCAAGGAACTTGCGTTTCCTTGGGTGAAGTCTTTGAGATTGCGATCTCCGAGCAACTGTTTGAGGCTTGTGTCCTCAAGTGTGTAACGGTTTGTTGAGCACCCTTAAGCTTAACAAGATAGTGAAAAATCTCGAGAGAGTCTCTCGGGGACTGGACTAACCACGTTGGTGGCCAACCAGTATACATCTTTGTGTAAGTTTATTTTTCTGCATTTATTTTACTTCCTGCAAAGTTTAAATTCCGCAAGAAAACGCTAAATTCTATTAATACGCTATTCACCCCCCCTCTAGCGTAAAGCGTAGTTTCTAACAATTGGTATCAGAGCCCAACTCTCTGAAAACTTAACCGTTTGAGAGAACCATCCATGGCTTCTACTCTTGACTCTTTTGCAGGAATTGAAGAAGGACAATGCTCTACACGACCTCCTCTATTCAACGGCACAAACTACTCATACTGGAAGGAGAGGATGCAAATCTTTGTGCAATCAAATAGCTTTCATTTGTGGAAAGTATTCACCAATGGAAACCAAATCCCAACCAAGAAGGTGGAAGACGAATGGGTTCCAAAGACCGAAGAGGAATATACCGCGGAGGATATTCGTAAGGTTCAAAATAATGCCAAAGCTATAAATTTATTATATTGTGCTGTTAATGCTAACGACTACAGGAAGATATCATGTTGCAAAACAGCAAAAGAAATGTGGGATAAGCTTGAAGTGACATACGAAGGAACCGACCAGGTACAAGAAGCTAAAATTGATTTCTTAACTCACTCTTATGAACTATTCCACATGAAGGAAGGAGAGAAAGTAGACGAAATGTTTGAGCGATTCTCAATGATCGTGAATGATCTACACGCCCTCAAAAAGACGTTTACGGATAGAGAACTTGTCCGAAAGATCCTCAGAAGTCTCACTCCGGCATGGCGATCAAAGGCCGATGCAATCCAAGAATCCATTGGCATCACAAATGTCACAATTGACGCATTAAGAGGTAATCTCAAAACCTATGAATCAACTATACTTAACCCGTTTGTTGATGATCAAAGAAGGCAAAGGATTGCTCTAAAGGCTAGCCAACCACAAATTGATGAGGAAGGTGACAACGAGTTTGGACTCGTTATCAAAAGGTTTCAAAAATTCATGCGCAAAGAGTATGAACGCAAGAACAAAAAGCAAGGTGATCAACTAAAATGCTATGAATGCGGAGAAACCGGGCACATAAAATCAAATTGCCCTAACATCAAAAAGGAGAAGAAACCCTTCAAAAAGCAACGTGCATACATCTCTTGGGGAGGAGATTCCGGAGATGAAGCAAGCGAAGAAGAAGACGATGAAGCAGCAAATTTATGTCTCATGGCTCAAGAAGACGGCAAAGACGAGGTAAGTCAAATCTCTTCTCAAAATTTCTTTACTCTTGATGAAATGAGAAATGCTTTTGATGAACTATATGCTGAATTTATCAAAGCTTCAAAAACTGTCAAAAGTGTTAAAGAAAGCGCTTCTCTAAAAGAAAAAGATTTTCAAACACAGCTTTCATTAAAAGAAAAAGAACTAGAAAAACTGGTTTTCGAAAATGAGAAGCTAAAAGAGGAAAACAAGTTTTATGGAAAAAGAAGTGCTGATAAACCTGAAGGTTCTACTAGAAACTGTTCTTCTTGTGTGCTTCTTAAGAATGAAGTAGCTAGACTTAAAGGCACATTAGATAAGTTTAATTCTTCGCATAAAAACTTGAATGATGTGCTTGTTAATCTAAAATCAACTAAACATGGAATAGGATTCAAGAATGAAGAAAAGGTTGGTGCTAAACCACAACAACCTAGAGCTCAACCTAGGACTAATAACCAAAATGCTTATCCTAGAAGTAGAAATCCTAGAAATAACTTGCATGTTAGACCAAATAGTGAAAATGCTAGAAGACCTAGAAATGATGCATATTTTAGGCCAAACCTTGAACAATTTGGAAGACCAAGAAATGACCCTCCACCTAGAAATAGATATTCTAGAAATGATGCATATTTTAGACAAACTTGTGAACCTCCTAGAGCTCATAATAGGAGAAACAATGGTGTTCAAAGTAGAGTAAGCAACCTTCATTCATCTAGTTACTATGTACCTAGAAAAATGCATAATCCCAACGTGACTTGTCATTATTGTAGACGTATTGGTCATATTGCTCCCGCTTGCTTTACTCGTCATAGACATATAAATCAATTGCATCATTATAACATGCCTAACCCTCAAGGACCCAAGATGGCATGGGTACCTAAAGAACATTAATTTGTTTTGTAGGTGTGCTTGAAGGGATCAAGTGTACTATGGTACCTTGATAATGGATGCTCCAAACACATGACGGGAGATGAATCCAAATTCCTTCAACTAGAGCACAAAGAAGGAGGAAGTGTCACATTTGGTGATAACAATAAAGGAAAAATCATCGGCATTGGTTCGGTCGGTAAGGACGAAAACTCCTCTATTAAACATATACTACTTGTGAAAGGTTTGAAGCATAATCTGTTGAGCATAAGCCAATTATGTGACAAGGGAAATTTTGCTCTATTTAATTCGGATGAATGCCTTGTATTTAGACGTAGTGATTTCAAGATCATACTTCGTGGTTTTAGAATTGATAATATCTATATGGTTGATCTTGCAAACTCCTCATCCGAATATGTTGATTGTTTAGTAAGCAAAGAGGATAACTCTTGGCTATGGCATCGTAGAGTAGCACACATGAACATGCATCTTTTGAACAAGCTTATTTCTCAAAACTTAGTAGTTGGTCTTCCCAGTTTAAAGTTTGAAAATGATTCTATTTGCGATTCTTGTCAAAAAGGGAAGCAAACCAAAGCATCTTTTAAATCCAAGAATATTGTTTCAACGTCTAGACCTTTGCAATTACTTCACATGGATTTATTTGGTCCCTCTCGTATTGAAAGTCTTGGTAAAAATAAATATGTTTTTGTAATTGTTGATGACTTTTCTAGATTTACTTGGACTCTATTTCTTGCAAATAAAAGTGATGCTTTTCAAAATTTCAAGTATTTCCTTAAGCGTGTTCAAAACGAAAAGGAATCGACCGTCACTTCGATTAGAAGTGATCATGTGGGAGAGTTTGATCACAATCTCTTTGCGGATTTTTGTGACGAACTCGGAATCGAACACACCTTTTCTGCTCCACGGACACCACAACAAAATGGGGTGGTGGAAAGGAAAAATAGGTGTCTCGAAGAGATGGCTAGAACCATGATCGACGAAGCTAAGATTCGCAAATACTTTTGGGCGGACGCAGTGAGTACCGCTTGCTATGTTTTAAATAGAGCAGCAATTCGGCTGATACTCATGAAAACCCCATATGAACTTTATAAGGGTAGAAAACCCAACATTTCTCATTTACGTGTTTTTGGTTGTAAATGTTTTGTTCATAATAATGGCAAGGACCAATTGGGTAAGTTTGATGCTAAATCGGATGAAGGTATTTTCATTGGTTATTCCTCACATAGCAAAGCATATAGGATCTTTAACAAAAGAACCCAAATTGTGGAGGAATCCCCTCATGTTGTGTTTTCCGAAGATAATACTCGCTTGGCGAGAAAGGAATCCGGTTTTGATCTTGCAGGTATCTTGGATAGCTTGAAAGATAAAATCCGAGAAGAACCTTCAAAGGAAAACAAAAATGAAATTGGGGAACAACCAACGGAAGAAGCGCCACAATTAGAAAAAGGAATAAATACGCCTAACGAGTGGAGAACGATCAAGGATCATCCTCTCGAACAGGTAATCGGCGATGTTGGAGAAAAGGTAAGTACCCGAAACTCCCTCAAAAACACTTTAGAACTTACTGCTTTTGTTTCTCAAATTGAACCTAAAACCATCTCCGAAGCAATTGGGGATGAATTTTGGACCTTGGCAATGCAAGAGGAGCTTAACCAATTCGAACGCAATAACGTTTGGGATTTGGTGCCAAGACCCGAAGGTCATTCTATAATTGGTACGAAATGGGTTTTTCGCAATAAACTAGATGAAAATGGTATAATCACTAGAAACAAAGCTAGGCTTGTGGCAAAAGGCTATAGTCAAGAATAAGGTATTGATTATGAGGAAACCTATGCTCCCGTAGCTAGATTAGAAGCTATTCGTCTATTACTTGCTTTCGCCTCTTCAATGAATTTTATTCTATATCAAATGGATGTGAAAAGTGCTTTTCTAAATGGTTTTATTGAAGAAGAAGTTTATGTCAAACAACCCCCCGGCTTTGAAGATTTTAAATATCCCGATCATGTTTTCAAACTCAAAAAGGCTCTTTATGGTTTAAAACAAGCTCCTCGAGCTTGGTATGAAAGGTTGAGTAAATTTCTTTTGGAAAATGATTTCATTTGGGGAAAAGTTGACACAACCCTCTTTGTCAAGCATAAAAACAATGATATTTTATTAGTTCAAATATATGTAGACGATATTATATTTGGTGCTACTAACAATGTTTTATGCGAGGAATTTTCCGATCTAATGACTAGCGAATTTGAAATGTCTATGATGGGCGAGTTAACATTCTTTTTGGGGTTACAAGTGAAACAAATGAAAGAAGGTACATTCATATGCCAAGCCAAATATTGCAAAGAACTACTAAAACGCTTTGAGATGAACAATGCAAAAGAAATGACTACTCCCATGAGCACATCCGATCATCTAGACAAAGAGGAAAAAGGTAAGGAAGTCGACACTAAAAAGTATCGAGGTATGATTGGCTCTCTTCTTTATCTTACCGCTAGTTGTCCGGACATCATGTTTAGCGTGTGTTTATGTGCTCGCTATCAGTCATGTCCGAAGGAGTCTCACCTTACTGCGGTGAAACGGATATTAAGGTATCTCATCGGTACTACAAATGTGGGTCTATGGTACCCCAAAGGCTCTTCATGCCAACTTATTGGATATTCCGATTCCGATTTTGCTGGATGCAAATTGGACCGCAAGAGCACAAGTGGCACTTGCCATTTGCTCGGTAGCTCTCTTGTCTCTTGGTTTAGTAAGAAACAAGTAAGTGTTGCGTTGTCTACCACCGAGGCTGAATATGTAGCCGCGGGGAGTTGCTGTGCTCAAATCCTATGGATGAAACAACAACTCTTGGACTATGGCCTAAGTCTTGATCACATTCCTCTTAGATGTGATAACACTAGCGCCATATGCTTGACAAAGAACCCCGTTCTTCATTCGCGAACAAAACACATCAAAATTAGACATCATTTTATTAGAGATCATGTACTCAAAGGCGATGTCGAAATTGAATTTGTTGAAACCAAAAGCCAATTGGCAGACATCTTTACCAAGCCTTTAGAGAAAGAGTCCTTCTTCCGAATTCGCAGTGAACTCGGGATCCTTGACTCCACTTTGATCTAAGTCATGCATTGCATTTTCTTTCCTACATGATTTCTAACTTGAGCGTCGGAGGCGTCTAACTTCTTTTTGCAGGTATCACCCTAGAGCTAAGAGCAATTCTTAAGCAAACCGCGAATCTGCAGCAATGTCCCTATAAAAATCGATTATCCCGTATCAATAATCGACTACCCTCTAATTTTTTTCCAATAAATAAACCTTGTTTATTTCATCTTTTTTCATCTTTCCTTACTATTTTTTTGCTAATGGCAAAAGGGGGAAGAAAACGAGATATCGGGTATGCACCACCTCTTAATTCATTGATTGCTTATAAGCTAAAATTGAGGGGGAACTCTTAAATTGAGGGGGAACAACAACAAAATTGCATAATTGTTACTTGTCTTGAATTGTCAATATCTTTTGCCTAAATTGCAAATCCCGCTTAATGTTTGCCATTATCAAAAAGGGGAAAATTGTTAGAAACACGTTCTGAATGCAATATACTAAACGTGTACTCTTTTGTAGGTTTTGATGAATGACAAACGAAGCAAAAATTGATATATGACGGAATTCAAGTACAAGCGCACAATGGTTGCGAATAAGATTGAAGTTTAAGATATAGCTTTTAATTGTTATTGAGTTGTTCTAAATTGTAATCTCGATCCTATAACTTGACTCATAGTATGGCCTCTCTCATAAAACTATTTTCCAAAATCATGCATATTTAATTCTGTGTCAAAAAGATTTTAAATCATGCATATTTACATTAGACAAAATGTTTTCTAAACATGCCTCAAAAATCTGGGCTAAAATAATCGATTATGCACTTATGATAATCGATTGTTTCTGAGCCAAGACTGCATGACAATCGATTATGAATTAATGGTAATCGATTGTGAGTAAGACAGTGAACATCAGGTTTTTCCAAATCTGCATGATAATCGATTGTGAACAAATGACAATCGATTGTTGTTGAGGTAAAGTTTTTCAATACTCAAAATAATCGATTATGAACTAATGGTGATCGATTGTGTTGAGTTGATGTCTTCCAGTGATTTTAAATTTAATTAATTAATCGATTATGTCTTTAGATAATCGATTATCACTGAGACAGTAAGTTTTATGATTTTCAGAAAATAACAAGTAATCGATTGTTGCAAAGGACAATCGATTGTTGAAGCTGGCCGTTGTCAAATGATTTTCAAATACCATAAGGTAATCGATTATTGATTCTAGATAATCGATGTTCTGCTTAAAATCTGGAAATGATTTTTAGAACGTTGCTGAAGTAATCGATTATTGATTTTATATAATCGATGTTTTGCTTAAAATCCGGAAATGATTTTTAGAACGTTGCTGAAGTAATCGATTATTGATTTTATATAATCGATGTTTTGCTTAAAATCTGGAAATGATTTTTAGAACGTTGCTAAAGTAATCGATTATGAACTTAGTGTAATCGATTATCTGATTTTGAATATTGCCAGTAATCGATTATAGATTGTGTATAATCGATTGTGAAGCGTTAAATCTGGGATTGATTTTTAAACTGACTGGCAGATAATCGATTGTTTGGTCTTAATAATCGATTATCACTGAGTAATTTCAGTAACTCTTAATTGGCAATTAGGCAACGGTAATGCCAAGTTTTTCAACTATAAATACAGCTTCATTTCAGTGTTTTAAAGATAGCAACATACACAAACTGATCATTACATTGCTATAAGCTTTCATTCAATTGTTCTTCATTTTCTACTCATTTCATAAAGCTTTTGAGAGCCATATTATTGCTTAAAGTTGTTGTGATCTTGAACATATTCTTTTACTCATATCTACTCAATAAGGAGTACTTTAGTTAAGTGAGTGTCCAAGTATTTGATATACTTGTAAGAGAATTGCGATTCTCTTGTTTCAAGGAACTTGCATTTCCTTGGGTGAAGTCTTTGAGATTGCGATCTCCGAGCAACTGTTTGAGGCTTGTGTCCTCAAGTGTGTAACGGTTTGTTGAGCACCCTTAAGCTTAACAAGATAGTGAAAAATCTCGAGAGAGTCTCTCGGGGACTGGACTAACCACGTTGGTGGCCAACCAGTATACATCTTTGTGTAAGTTTATTTTTCTGCATTTATTTTACTTCCTGCAAAGTTTAAATTCCGCAAGAAAACGCTAAATTCTATTAATACGCTATTCACCCCCCCTCTAGCGTAAAGCGTAGTTTCTAACCCAATCGATTATTTGCTATTTTGAAAAACTTCAGATCACACTGTCTTAAGACAATCGATTGTTAAACATACACAATCGATTGTTGAATATACACAATCGATTGTTAAACATACACAATCGATTATTTGCTATTTTGAAAAACTTCATATCACACTGTCTTAAGACAATTGTTTGTTAAACATACACAATCGATTGTTGAACATACACAATCGATTGTTAAACATACACAATTGATTATTTGCTATTTTGAAAAACTTCAGATCACACTGTCTTAAGACAATCGATTGTTAAACATACACAATCGATTGTTGAACATACACAATCGATTGTTTTGCAGTTTTAATGCGAAATATTAGATAATCGATTAACTGTTAGGCTAGTCGATTACCTCTACTGGAAAATAAAAATATTATTGAAATCTGAGCATATTGAAACATTCTAAAGAACTAATACTAACATTATATCATAAACTAACTAATACGAGCTGATACTAATGACTATTAGTTTATTCACTAACTATTACAAATAAGTGAAATAAAATCAAACAATTCCATCTTCTTTCATTACAGATCCATCACCGATTAGGTGGTCTATTTTCCCCTCAGGGTGCTCAAAGAAGTCTGCCACATTCAAGTGGGTGATGTCAAAATTGTCGTCAGAGACAAAATTTTGTTTCAGGGCATTTACTCTTTAGAGATGCTTGACAAGGCTCAACCAAATGTCTTGGTACACGGCAAATTTTCGCCTAGTGCCCTTTTCCACCGCAACGATAACATATAGTTTATGAACTGTTTGCTTTTGGATTCTCATCGTATCGTGCTTGTGGCAGAGTGACCAACTTCAGGTTGTCATATCTCTCCTTTAAGCCATTCCACAAGATAGGTGGATCTTTGACTGTGATATATTCAATTTTCAAACCTTCATCAAGGTGATGGCGCAAGTAAATCAAGGCCTTAGCACAGTTTCAAACCTTCATCAAGGCGATGGCGCAAGAAAATCAAGGCCTTAGCACAGTTTCAAACCTTCATCAAGGCGATGGCGCAAGAAAATCAAGGCCTTAGCACAGTTTTAAACCTTCATCAAGGCGATGGCGCAAGAAAATCAAGGCTTAGCATAGTCTTAGGTGGATGCATTATTTCTGTCTTTAATGGCGTCTCCAAGACCCATAGCATCTAAGTGGATTTCAGCATCCAACACCCATGCCATATAGTTCTTGCCCGAAATTTCAAGGGCAACGAACTTTCTTTTCATAATGTCAGACATAAGACACAATTACATCAAGAGTGTGTTCATACTTACAGGCTTTATTACAATTATCACATTCACTTCAGGAAATGGATCATAATGACGATTATAATTCCATCTATTGCCACGTCCACATTCATTGATACCATCATGGTAATAATTTTGTCTTCTTTCAGACTTATCACATACTGCTACCACATTCTCTAAAGGGAATGGAGCAAATTCAATGGGACGGAATTTTAATTCTTTGCCCACAATCATACATGAATTTGATCATGGCAAGGCATAGAAATTTTACCACTTCATGTGAGTGTAATTTCTTACGAACTCCATTAGAGTTATAATCAAACTTTGTTGTCTTTGTTTGTATATAAAATCAAATGGTAGAATTTCAAGAATTTGAAAGGGAAAAGTAAATTACTTACCTTTAAGGTATACCAATAAATGTTGTGATATCAAATATACCTCTTGAGTTTCCATCCCGTTGCATTACTTTATGATGATACCATCTCTTCTATTTTTCCGTATAGAAATTAGAAAAAGGCGGCGATTGAGTTGAGAGAGCCGAATCGGCTATGAAGCAAAAACCCTACACAAACAAAAGTTAAAATAATCGAAAATTTCAATTGGTTAGAGACTCGTGCTGATAACGTGTTATGAAATAATATAAGAACAAGAACAATAATACAAGAACAAGAACAAATAGAGAGAAAAGTAGAGAGAGGAGTATTCTTATTGATACTTGGGGATGGTTTACAATGGAATAGAACCCCTATATTTATAGGGAGGTGGTGACTTAGCCACCAAGTAGTAAACCCTAGAATCTCTCTAAATATAGACATTCACCTTAAATAGAGTTCTATTTATAACAATTGAGCTTTTTTATCATTTAATATCAATTCTTCACTTAAATTTCGTATTGTTTTGTATTTAAATACTTACTCTTATCCGATGGAGCACAGAGGCAATCAATGAAATGTAATGCGTAAAAATTAAATGCCTGTGACGTGTCCAAGAAATGAATAAAAAAGGACACATCATATTCGATTTCATATGAATAATTTTGATCATTGTTCTTTGAATCAGCCCACCTTTCTTGTATTCCTTAAGGAAATTCACTAACTATTGGACCAACACATTGTCCCCTCGGCCCCTCCCCTAAATTTTTTTACTATTAATTTATAAGAAAAATAAAAAATATTAAGAATAAATATAAAAAATGATACCGCTTACAATTCTAATAATGTTATAAAATAATAAAAGAACAAGAACAATATTGTAGAGCAAGGTAGGGAGAGGAGAATTCTTATTGATATTCAGGGATGATTTACAATGGGGTAAGACCCTCTATTTATAGGAGGACAAATGACTTAGCCTCAAAGTAAAACTCTTAGACATTCACTCTAATTAGAATTCTATTCTTAACACTCCCCATTGAATGTTTACTCAATAAATAATGTGCCTTATTAAAACCTTAACTAAAAATAAAACCCAATGGGAAAAAATTCTAAAAAAAAAGGAAAAGAGTACACATATTTAGAAATGCGCCTATTGGTTGCCTCGTTAAAAACCTTGCAAGGAAAACCCAGTGGGACAAAACCTTGTAAGGGAAAAAGAGTGCAACACGCATTAACTCCCCCTGAAAAGAGCATCAATTCACATCCTTAAGTCTTCGCATCCCAATCTTGTGCACTAGCTTCAAGAGATCGTTAGTAGAGATTTGATAAATAAATCATCCATATTAACTATAATGAATATTTGCACCTTGAAATCATAACTCGTGATAGATATATAATTTCTTCACAAATATCGTGGAATGGCTCTTCAATATTTCCATAGAGATATCCTCGCCATCACATTATCATAGTTATAGCAAGATATATTTGTGCATAAATTGTATTAAGGAAGTGGTACCTCAAGATCAAGAATTGTAGATTCTTCAAGCAACTTAAATCCTTCATGGGTTGTCATATAAGTTAAGTCATATAAGTCATATAATAGACTTTAGATGCATATCAAGTTTTTCGTGTCATGCTAAACAAATAAGATATCGAAAACTGATTACACATACCATTGATTTTATACTTTCAAGTATTCGAACTACATGTCCAAAATTACATGCCTTTCATATAGAATCAATTCTACTTGAATTGTATCTCTTCCATTTGGCCAATATTTTTGTTTGTATTCGACAAACATAAGATCCTCATCGATATTTAGCGCTATCATAGATGTCGTCGACGAACATTTTATATCGGTTCCAGTAAATTTCCATAAAGACATAACATGGAGATCTCTTCATTCATATATTCTGGTACCTGAATCTCTCATGAGATTTTATGAAGTGTTATGTCATGTGATCTTCTAGATCACTTGCCTCCTTATTATGATCACTTTGATCATTTGCTCATCTTCTTTATTAAGAAGTTCTTTTGAAACCGATTTGTCTATACGCTTTAAGCGTATCAAAGACTTTGTCCTTCTAGGACTTAATATGAGCATTTGCAGTGAGAATATAGTTACTTTCTTTGGGTCAGCAAATGCTTACCTTTGCAATATGTTGCAATTGAATTATCCTTTTATGAACTTCAAGTTCATATTATGATATTCGAGGATCTATTATACAAATGATAATTCGTTCCATGTAACTTTTTCTCAAGTGTTTATCATGTCTCCCCTTCATGTTAGAAAAACTAACTTGTTTCCTCAACTCTGGGAAATCATCTTTGTGCATTATCATGTTAATATACACAGCACATCAATAATAATAAGATGAAATTATTTGGTTCCTGACCCTGAACTACTTTGGAGCGGAGAATATAATATACTCTCGTGTAGAACGTATATCAAATTGATAAAGATAACTTTGTTCTCATAAGCAATAGTTTAGCTATTAAGTGGAGGCACTCAATAAATTATTTTGCTAAATCAACTATGATATAAACCAACTTATCAAGATGAACTATCTTGAATAGAAAATCTGGAAATTATGCTCGAAATTAGATTAATGAGCAAATTACCTCGCAAGCACCGGCCAGGTTGCAGGTTAATAATAATCGCACATGTAACCCTCTCATAGATGCATCTTATGTGGTATACATGGCAGGTGAATGTGCCCATATTCACCTTTGGTATTTCCAGAATTTATGGGATTCAACCCCAACTTTAGTTGGTCAATTAATTTAATGAGAACAAGTAATACAAGAGAATTCGTAAAGAACTTTCTAGTTATTTAATATTTACCCATGTGAATTCTCTATTATTGTTGCACATCATACTTAAATTGATATGGCTAACCCGAATGCCAATTGAATAAATTATCGATATTGATAAAATTCATATTTACATGTGCAATTATCAGTAAACTCCATGTTTATTATGATATGGGTTTTTATATCAATAAACATCCACTTTATTGTGGTATTCGTTTATTTGTGTAGTACAAACTGGAGAAAAAAGCGGGTAGCTTTTCATATACAGATTATCCCGCTACAAGTTGTAGTAATAGAAGATATCAAATCTTTCCTTTATTTATTGTCTCAATATAATCAACCGCTTTCACATATACTTTGGAAACTGAATAAGTTTCTTTGAGACTTTACTACAACACAATACCTTATTGATAATCAATTGTGTTTCTCCAAAATAATATAATTGGCTCTTACAAAGTTCTCAATTAATTTGGTACTATCACATATTAATCAATATCCATATAGTGAATATTTCTTTTAAAGAGAAAATTGTACCATTATGGTCATGTCAAAATTATATGCAAGATATGTTTCTTGCATTATTATTGTCCTTTAATAATTACATTGACAAATTATTTTGGCGTACAATAGGTACGTGACCAATGACCATTTGATTTGCTATTCTTTGCAAATGAATAATGTTTTGCACCTCTTTTTCACAAATAGAGGCACGTGGATCAGGATGAGAAAATGATGAATTTTTTCATAAAATTTCCCGTTTGGTTTCACCACCAACTTCTCCCCCTAATTTTGGGAAAAGTGTATCATCGAATCGACAGTCTGCAAATCGGACCCATTTTGGTGTGATATGGCGGTGCTACAGGCACATATACTGCGCATCCAAATATTCTTAAATGGGATATATTAGGTTCATGACCCAAAACATATTGCAACTGCATGCAAAATGGCGTGACCCCAAACCGAAGTGGGCAGCCTCGTTTTCATGAGTAATGGTCTTGCAATCAACTGCAGACGTTTAATTAAAGATTCTGCAAGACCATTTTGAGTGTGAACATGAGCTATAGGATGTTCCACTTTTATCCCAATTGAACATTGCATTCTCTATGATAAATATAGTTGATTACATTAAAATAACTACTGATACATTGAATCATCTTATTAACAGCACTTTGTCAAAATATATGTGTGCAGCAGAAAGGCTCGTAAGTGCATTAATCTTTAATCTTTTTTGTGTACAATAAAACAACGTTTACATTCATGTCATTAAATAACATTATACTTAATACATTAGAATATATGTTATAGTTAAGTTCATGTGTACACATTAAAATAACATACATATTAATTTGCTGTATATGGTCGAATTACACTGTTTAATTAATTAGCAGCATCATAAACACATACATTCTAATTGTGCATATTCAATCACAACAGTATTTACATACTTACTTTAATAATCACTTGTAAGACCAAATTTTCATTCATTGTAAGATTCATCATGTTAAACAGTACAGGTGTGCAATTATATAACAATTTTACTAAAAGTTGTACCTAAAATACGTAGCTCTAGTGAACGATCGTGATTTTAAGTGCATTCTTTACACAAGTGTACAGTTGTAACATTGCATAAGGCTAGTAGCACACAGTTAGAGTATCTTCATAAAAAAATTGATAGTATATAGTCACTATGTATAAAAATAGTAACAAAAACTCACATAACATAACTTTCAGTTACTAGATTACAAAATATAATAGTGTTTAGTGTAATAAGTTGAGTTAACATTGCTTTATGATAAAACTGTATGTATAACAGCAATAAAGAAACGCGATTACATTATATATATGTTTATTATATAAGTATGATAAGCTAATGATCAAATACTTGCTTACTACTTTAATAAAAAAAAATATTAATCTTTGAAAATTAAGCATACTGAAACATTCTAAAGAACGAATACTAACACTATTCCATAAATTAAATAATACGAGTTGATACTAATGACTATTAGTTTATTCACTAACAAATACAAATAAGGAAAATAGAATCAAAACAACTCAATCTTCCTTCATCACAGATCCATCACCGATTAAGTGGTCTATTTTCCCCTCAGGGTGCTCAAAGAAGTCTGCCACATCCAAGTGGGTGTTTTCAAAATTATTGTCAGAGACAAAATTGGTTTCAGGGCCTTTACTCTTTAGAGATGCTTGATAAAGCTCAACCAAATGTCTTGGTACACGGCAAATTTTTGCCCAGTGCCCTTCTCCACTGCAACGATAACACATAGTTTTTAAACTATTTGCTTTTGGATCCTCATAATTCCGTTTCCGCTTTCGGTGGTTATCTCTCTTTGGGGGGTGACTAACACCAGGAAAATTTCTTCCTTGTCCACGTCCACGGCCATGACCCCGATCACGACCACGACCACGATTAAAACCATAGCCTTTTCCACGCTTAGCATAATGGGAATACACCTTATCTACTTCAGGCAATGGTGTAGACCCAGTGGGTCGATTTTCGTGATTTCTTATGAGCAGGTCATTGTTTCGCTCAGCCACAAGGAGAAGAGAAATCAGCTCAGAGTACTTTATGAAACCTTTCTCTCTGTATTGTTGCAGAACCATATTGGAGGCATGAAACGTTGTAAACGTTTTTTCAAGCATATCGTAATCAGTGATATTATCTCCACAGAGTTTCAATTTAGAAGTAATTCTGAACATTGCAGAATTATATTCAGAAACAGACTTAAAGTCTTGGAGCCTCAGATGAGTCCAATCATATCGTGCTTGTGGCAGAGTGACCAACTTCAGGTTGTCATATCTCTCATTTAAGCCCTTCCACAAGATAAGTGGATCTTTGACTGTGAGATATTCAATTTTCAAACCTTCATCAAGGTGATGGCGCAAGAAAATCAAGGCCTTAGCACAGTCTTGGGTGGATGCATTATCTCTGTCTTTAATGACGTCTCCAAGACCCATTGCATCCAAATAGATTTCAGCATCCAACACCCATGTCATGTAGTTCTTGCCCGAAATTTCAAGGGCAACGAACTTTCTTTTCATAATGTCAGACATAATTAAAACTAAATTAGGAAGAGAAAAAAATACCTTGATTTTCTCAAGATTCTTGAGATAGTAGAGCTTCGTGCTGATAACGTGTTATAAAATAATAAAAGAACAAGAACAATATTGCAGAGCAAGGTAAGGAGAAGAGAATTCTTATTGATATTCAGGGATGATTTACAATGGGGTAAGATCCTCTATTTATAGGAGGACAAATGACTTAGCCTCAAAGTAAAACTCTTAAACATTCACTCTAATTAAAATTCTATTCTTAATAAATAAGTTATTTATTTATTTATTTCTTGACATTGCCTCTGTTTACGCCACTACCTATAACCACTGCGACAAATACACCAAAAGAGGAAAATGACGTTGGCGTCACGAAAATTATGTCAAAGTTCTCTTTTTTCTTTTTCCTCCAATGTGAAGTGAATGATGGGAGAGGCAACAAACCAATAGGGGGTCAAAGAAATTAATTAGAAACTGCTAATTTTGTCCTTTTACTTCCCTCCAAAAGTTTGGATAAATCATTGACCGACTTTTACTTTTATTTCCCACAAATCCAAATTTTAGCTGTGTAAGATTTATTAGAAGGGAAAACACTCTATTAGAATAGTTTTAATTTTGAACTTGAACTTGAATCTTGTTGTTAAGGTTGGATTGATACTATCATAACTTTCTTCTCTCACTAAGTCACTCGTAGGGGCGGATTGTCTAGTGAATCCAATAACTTTTATTTAAGCCACGCATATGTATTTAAATATTCATTAAATATCTAAAATATTTGATATCCAATTTTTATTATATATTAGGTTCAGATCACCGTAGAAATTTATAAACGTTAAATTTTGGATCAGCCTTTAATCACTCAATCATCGAAAAGTTCTAAGGTTTTGAACTTACCCAAAATTTTGTATAAATACTGTGGATATAGTATAATTTGGTTTGTACGTAGACATGTCATCAATAGTTCTAAATTTTTACTTCTTATATATACCAAATTATAAGGGTTGGCTTATTATAACATATATACACATTAATAAAACTATCCATTCCTGCCTCTTGTTTGTAGTTATTGAAGTGACTCTTGCTTGCTCGTTTCGGAGCCGATGCCTTTCTAGAAAAATATTCTATATATTATATGGTTTATATTTTTCCTCCCAGAACCAGTGTTTGATCGATGAACTATGTATGGGGCAAATTTGGTTCCCCTATGTTCTCATGTTATCTACGCACGCCCTTGACGTAGAGAGCGGCCTAATTGAGGCCGACTCGAGTAAGGTCGGCCCCAGTAAGTGAACGGATCGAGTGACATGACTTAAGACGACGTCGTTTGAAGCTCTGACTCTCCCGTACATGAGACCACCAACCCTTGTACTTTTCTTTGATTATTTCGAGGAAGGTCCTTTAATATATAAAGGGGACCTTCCCTTTGCAAGGACTTATGTGTATTTTGCCATTCAGAATATACAACTCTCTCTCTCTCTCTTGTGCAAAGATTATTACTTGCCTTATTGTTCTTACATCTCAAGCTATCTTTACTATTATTACAGATCTTAGCTATATGATTTTATCTAGTTCATATTACTCTTGATTCCAATTAACCCTTAATATTTTCGATTGTTCTTGAGCCTAATAAGTATTTACATAACTTTTTAGCTAGATAATTTGGCGCCGTCCGTGGGGATTTTGTGAACCAAAGTTGTAGTTTGCTCGTATAGATCCTTCAAAAACCACTTTCTACAACCTAGAATTGCTGAAAACAACGCAAGAATGAAATGTATCATGGATGCTAGAGCCGATCTTATAGGCCCTTTCAACGCGGCTGCTGAAGGGGATGCTCCACACGCAACCCCTAGTACCCTGATAAACGTGGAAAACCCACCTTACCCTTTTGAAGATCTGGTGGTTCCACGAGAAAAAGAGGCTTCTACATATACAACTAAAGAAGAACCCCCAGAGGTAACGAGGTTACTGGAAGAATGATTGACAAATGCTCTGAGTAGTTCAGCTGGGAAGCCACCCCAAAACGCTAGATGCACACCAACACCAGTGACAGACAATGTCGTAACCGAAGATGAACTCGAGGTCACACGAACAAAAAACGTGCCCGCTCATTCTCAAGCTCACGGGGGGACACTCACAACCATCCTAAAAAATATGGAGGAAGCGACCAGATGAAGGAGCACAAAGAAAGAGTGGAAAAGATCCCTGCCAAAGCGAGACGTAGAAGCTGCACCATACCCCATCCCAAAGACCTTCAAAATGCCCCCTACTTGAAGGTATATGACGGGACCTCAGATCCTGAGGACCACCTGATTCACTATGTCACGTCAGTCTAAAGTAACGATTTATAAAAGGAGCAGGTACCATCCGTACTTCAAAAGATGTTCGGCGAAACACTAACAGGAGGGGCCCTAACGTGGTACTCCCAGCTACCAGCCAAAAGCATCTCCACGTTCGAGAAAATGGCAGATAAATTAGTCGCTGCCCACGCAGGATCCAAGAAAGCAGAAGAACGGGTCCACGACATCTTTTAAACATTCTTCCTAAACATTTTTCTCAGTCCCTGAAATTGTCTTTTAAAGTAGTCCTGTAACTCACTCTTTTCTTAAGATATTCCTGCCTCTGAAACTCATTCATAACTTTTCCACATTTTTTCCTACTCAAACCGTCTGCCGATTTCAAATCCATTTACAAACTTATTGCAGTCTTTACTCAATAACCTACAATCGGATCCGAGGTCTTGATGCGGAATTTTTATCCAACTTTATGAGTTAATTGATTCGTCCGCCTCTTAATCTCGTAACTTTAAAGACCAAATGAGTACGTGGAAGTCATGCTAAACTTGTCTCTAGTGATTTACAGGGTTTATATGAGCCTTTAAGTGTTTTCTTTGTACCCCACTTATTTTGCTATTTGTTTTGATTGACGCCTTAGTATTTTGTTCCTTTAAACTCCATATATGCCTCCATCCCTTTCTCCCCTTTAGGATAATAAGTCCAAATACCCCAAGACTGATAGGTCAGGACGGGTATTAGAATGCAATAAGCAAATAAGACTAATTGCATTTAATACCTTAACGGAGTGGGAATGGTAGGATATGGAGATGACTGATGCGCAAATATTGTTAGGATTTATGCTCTTCACTAGGGGGGGGGGGTGAATAGTGAGGCACGAGAATGATGGTAAATTTTGCGGAATTAAAATTGCAGGAATAAAGTAAGTGCAGTAATTAAAAGAGTAAGGAGATGACACACCGAATTTATACTGGTTCACCACAATGTGTGGTTAGTCCAGTCTCCCGAGAGACTCTCTCGAGTTTACACTAACTCCGTTAAGCTTACGGGTGCCTAACAAACTGTTACACTTGCTCGTAGATGTACGCTCTACAAGACTTCAACTTGCTCGAGGATACCTCACCTCAAGACTTCACCTTGCTCGTGGATACCGCACCACAAGACTTCACACACTAAGATTGAAGGTACTTAGCAACCCAACGCATAATGAGAAGATATGGTCTTCTCAAGAACCTTTCTCTTTTACAACAAGAACTCTCTAAGAAGAGTAGATAAAGAGATAAAATATAAGCTCAATGAACAACACAAAGTTATCTCTCAAATGGCTCAACAAAAGCTCTAAAATGATGCACAAATAATATCAAGATGTTTATAGATAATTGAGAGATGTTGTTCATGTAAAATCAACTCCAAAGACCTCTATTTATAGGGTGTGGAGGTGATATAGCCGTTGCCCAACGTTCAAACACTAAATCTTATTTTCCAATAGAATAATCGATTATTGACTTTGCATAATCGATTATGTGACTTTAACGTTCAGAAAACTAGTCGTTGGAAGGCAACGGATACAAGATAATCGATTATGCACAAGGTGATAATCGATTATTTTGTGGGACTAGCCCAATAATCGATTATCACTTTGTACATAATTGATTATTCTGGTTTGCTGGAATTTCCAGATTCCAAATAATTGATTATCAAGTTGTGAATAATCGATTATTTGCCCATTCTGTCCAGAAGTGAAAACTTACTTCAAAAACCATTTTGGTTAAAATGAAAACGTTAAAATCATTTTGTTTGAAGTATATTAAAAATGTTTATGATATATATGATTTAATAAAATTATTTTATGCGTATTAATGATGACCTATGTTGAGCCAAAAGACGAGATAACTTAAATGTTGCTCTTACATTGGTTCTACCTAACGACATACGCCTTGGGTCTTCGGTCTTGAACTTTTGAGCTCGTCTTGGCTTGTCTAAGCAATCCCTTCATCAATATGCTTTTTGGAATCCAATCTTGATTGTTTGATTCATCATCATTGATTCGCTAACCATCTCGATTGTTTGCTAATGCATCTTCATCGTTTGTCATACAATATCGTTGTTTGACAATTGACTTCATTGTTTGTCATTCATCAAAACCTATACCTGGAAATCATGCTAACACAAAAAAGCACACATATCAAATATATCAATGATTTCCAAACGAGGTTAAACGAGGTCTTACAATTTCCTCCTTTTTGATAATGACAAACAATAGGAGATATGCATATCGGATTCCCCCTAAAGACATGCTATATCTCAACATGTAAGTCATGCAAAATATTCCCCCTTAATTGAGTATTCCCCCTCAAATAAGGCATACTAAAAGGTAGAGACATTCCCCCTTATTAGATGCATATCGCCTAAGCTCTTCCCCCTTTTGGCATTAGCAAAAAGATTATACAAAGCCTACTTCCCCCTTTTGACACTTCCCCCTTTTGGGTATACCAACTGTTAGTGTCAAAAATAAAATAGGAAATACAATGAGAAATATACATGATGACGATTTTCAAATAATTAAAAATCATACCAACATAAAATGATACCAAATGTTAGTAAAAACTTAACAACCATATTAAAGGTTATTTTTAGCAAATCATATTACTTAAAAACATATCAACTGTTAATTTTTAACAAACCAATAGTTGTATTAAAAACATGAATCATTTATTTTTCAAGAATATACCAACTGTTATTCAAACCAAAAATAATATTCATCAAAACATGAATCAATCATTATTTTTTAACAAAAATAATTGATACCAATTGTTTTTCAAAATAAAAGTTATCAAAACATGAATCAACAAGAATAATTGATACCAATTGTTAACAAAGACATATCAATCGTTAACACATATCAACTATTTTCTTTTTATCAAAAATATGATAACTAACCGAAAATCCCCCTGGATGCAATAAGGTTTCGTGCTTGGTGCATCTACTACGATATTGTAGTCTTCATGCACACCTGCAAACGTACCTAAAAATAGGTTTTAGGTACCCAAACACTTTTGGGTCCTTGGAGGTTAGGCAAATAATAATCATAGCTAAAAGATAAATCCCTATATTTTGCAAAACATACGGGTGCTATGTGTCCTACCCGGTTGCAATAATGACATATAACATTCGGGTTGTGCATATGTCTTGGTTGAGCCAAAAACGTTCTAGGTGATCTAAAGTCGTTATTCCTAGAAGCGTTGTAATTCCTAGAGTCATTTCTAGGCGGTCTAAAATGATTAATTCTAGACTCATTAATAAAATTCCTAGAATCATTTCTAGGTGGTTTAAAATGATTAATTCTAGACTCATTTACAAAATTCCTAGAATTATTTCTAGGTTGTGCATCGCAATTTCTAACATGATTCTTATTCTTTTTACGCCTTTTATTTTTCTAGGGCTTTTTCTTCTTAATTACTTCCAACAGTTTTAGGATCTTCTACATTTCGTTTTTCTAGTGTGTTCCTAAGTTCTATGTTCTCTAATTTCAAAGAATCACAAGATGTGCAATTAGAATTTTGATCAATTGAAGAAGTTTCATTCATCTCCTTAATTTTATTTCTAAGATCAATATTGTCATTTTCCAAAAATTTATTTTTCTCTTCTAAAACTTTAATTTTAGCCTTGGCCTCTTTGGAGATTTTTGAAGACTTTTTCAATTCATCATATAATTCTTAAAAAGCTCCTTGTAATTCTTCATAGGAGTAAGAGTTAGGAGTACTTACCTCTTCTTCCTCGTTAGCCATGAGGCATAGGGCGGTAGTTTCATCACCCGAGCTGTCCGAATCCCATGTCACGCGCCTTTGGTGTTTCTTCTTCTTCTTGTCCTTGGGTTTTGGACAATGTTACTTGGTGTGGCCAAGTTTTCCACAATTATGGCATGAAGGACTTGGTTCTTCCTTCTTCATTTCCTTCTTCATAAACTTATAAAACTTTTCAATTAAATCGTTGGAAATAGTATCATCATCGCTTTCCGAATCACTTACTTCTACTCTTTTAGAAGATGAGGCTTTGAAGGCAATACCTGGACTTTTCTCATCTCCAAAAAGGTTTAAGAATTGTGCTTTCATAAGTTTTGAGGTTACCTCTTAGTCCATCAATTGTGACGTCCGTGATTCCTATCGACTCTTGGATAGCATTGGCTTTGGAACGCCATTCGGGAGTGAGACTCCGCAAGATTTTTCGAACAAGATCTTTGTTCGAATACACTTTCCCCAGAGCATGGAGATCGTTGATGATCATTGAGAATCGATCAAACATATCATCGATGCTTTCAGGCTCCTTCATTCTAAAGAGTTCATATTCATGTGTTAGAAAATCAACTCTAGCTTCTCGGACTTGAGGCGTACCTTCATAAGTGATTTCAAGCTTATCCCACATCTCTTTGGCGGTTGTGCAGCAAGAGATCTTCCGATAGTCATCCGGATTCACGGCACAATACAACATATTGATGGCCTTTGCGTTATTTTCAACCTTCTTGATGTCTTCGGCATTATATTCATCTTCCTCCTTTGGAACCATGATTTCCCCAACTTTCTTTGTCGGCATTTGTTCACCCTTCTTGATGATGTGCCATAATCGAACGTTATTTGATTGGATGAATATTCTCATCCTCTCTTTCCAATATGCATAATTGGTTCCATCAAATAGTGGAGGCCTAATGGTGGAGTGTCCTTCGCTCATCACACCTGCGTTCAACATTCTCAACAAAAAGATATATATCATTCTCTCAACCGGTTAAGGCTTTCAGAGAGTTAGGCTCTGATACCAACTGTTAGGATTTATGCCCTTCACTAGAGTGGGGGTGAATAGTGAGGCACGAGAATGATGGTAAATTTTGCGGAATTAAAATTGCAGGAATAAAGTAAGTGCAGTAATTAAAAGAGTAAGGAGAGGACACACCGAATTTATACTGGTTCACCACAACGTTATGGTTAGTCCAGTCTCCCGAGAGACTCTCTCGAGTTTACACTAACTCCGTTAAGCTTACGGGTGCCTAACAAACCGTTACACTTGCTCGTAGATGTACGCTCTACAAGACTTCAACTTGCTCGAGGATACCTCACCTCAAGACTTCACCTTGCTCGTGGATACCGCACCACAAGACTTCACACACTAAGATTGAAGGTACTTAGCAACCCAACGCACAATGAGAAGATATGGTCTTCTCAAGAACCTTTCTCTTTTACAACAAGAACTCTCTAAGAAGAGTAGATAAAGAGATACAATATAAGCTCAATGAACAACACAAAGTTGTCTCTCAAATGGCTCAACAAAAGCTCTAAAATGATGCACAAATAATATCAAGATGTTTATAGATAATTGAGAGATGTTGTTCATGTAAAATCAGCTCCAAAGACCTCTATTTATAGGGTGTGGAGGTGATATAGTCGTTGCCCAACGTTCAAACACTAAATCTGATTTTCCAACAGAATAATCGATTATTGACTTTGCATAATCGATTATGTGACTTTAACGTTCAGAAAACTAGTCGTTGGAAGGCAACAGATACAAGATAATCGGTTATGCACAAGGTGATAATCGATTATTTTGTGGGACTAGCCCAATAATCGATTATCACTTTGTGCATAATCGATTATTGTGGTTTGCTGGAATTTCCAGATTCCAAATAATCGATTATCAAGTTGTGAATAATCAATTATTTGCCCATTCTGTCCAGAAGTGAAAACTTACTTCAAAAACCATTTTGGTTAAAATAAAAACGTTAAAATCATTTTGTTTGAAGTGTATTAAAAATGTTTATGATATATATGATTTAATAAAATTATTTTATGCATATTAATGATGACCTATGTTGAGCCAAAAGACGAGATAACTTAAATGTTGCTCTTACATTGGTTCTACCTAACGACCTACGCCTTGGGTCTTCGGTCTTGAAATTTTTGAGCTCGTCTTGGCTTGTCTAAGCAATCCCTTCATCAATATGCTTTTTGGAATCCAATCTTGATTGTTTGATTCATCATCATTGATTCGTCAACCATCTCGATTGTTTGTTAATGCATCTTCATCGTTTGTCATACAATATCGTTGTTTGACAATTGACTTCATTGTTTGTCATTCATCAAAACCTATACCTGGAAATCATGCTAATACAACCAAAGCACACATATCAAATATATCAATGATTTCCAAACGAGGTTAAACGAGGTCTTACAAATATCTCGTGTGAGAATGATTGATGGGTATTGCACCAAAGTGATCCATATTATAGTTAAACCTATGACCCTTTTGTTTGCTTTTCCTTTATTTAAATTAACGTTTCTTCAAACTAATCTTTCTTTTTCCAGAAAAATCACTTGTGTCTTTCTTCTTTCAAATTTGTCAACTTGTTTGTATTTTTTATGTGCAAACTTTTCTTGTCTACTCCTACTCTTCATAAAATCACAATAAAGCATGGGGGAACCACACTAGAGAATCTTGAGGGGTGCCTAACACCTTCCCCTCAAGATAATCTCAAGCCCTTATCCGAACTCTAGTTTCTTTTCTTCTTTTCTCTAAAAGTGTCCTAATGCACTATAATCATTAGGTGGCGAATATTCAAATTTCATAACCCAAATTCCCCGAAAGGGGATAATAGAGTTGTCTCGCTCATAATGTCGTAAATCCGATTTCTGCTTAGAAAAAGGGGGTGTCGATAGCATGGTGACTCTACTGGGGATTTATTTAAGGCTTTTACCATTATGTGCTATTGTGACTTTATTGCTTCCTTAATTGCATTTACTTTCTGTCTTTAATTGTTTCATCAAGAATACTAACTTGACTCTTTATGTTTTCCTTTCCTTTTAGTTTCTTCTTTTACTGCCTTATTATTTCGAGTATGTTGTAGTTTCCAAGAATTTACTGTAATCTTTAATTTTATGAATGTTAAAATACATGCAACTTGCTTCATTATTGTAACTGCATTTCTCAACATCATATTCCACTCGTGCCAAAACAAATCATATAGCAACGCTTATAATGAGTGGTTGCGCCCTTCCAATATTATAACCCCCTAAATGTGGTAAAGGAATATTTGCGGTAAAACTAGTCGATCAACGGCATAGGCGACGATTCCGCACCTTTCCATCTTTATTTATCCGCTCAAGGGTACCTTGTCTAGCACTTCAAAAGGTAGCAACCTTATTCCCTTGAAACTGTTCATGCTTCATGGTCAACCCTAGCCGAGGTAGTTGTGTTGTCTACATATTGACTCCTTAAGATAGCCTAAACCAAAGCCGACTAGGTTTCCTTGAAACCCAAACGGACGCCTCCACAATATGTGCATTTATTTGGAGAACTAAATGCCTTTTGCTAATTATTGATTTAAATAGTCGACTGGTGGGGTTAAGGGCTAACACTTTGTTTTGTAAAAAATGAGGCATGAGGTCCCCAGATTCGGTATGGTATACAATATTCACCCGAGGTTGCTAAGTAGGTGGGAAGCTATTCATGGCAGCGATCAAATCCTCGTTCGCAAGTACTTAGGGATTTTCCCTCACTCCTGGAAATCCAGCCTAACAAAAAGATCATTGAGGCTGCCACTTTGTTTTGGGATAGTGATCGATCACTATTCCGCTTTGGAGACTTAGAATGACCCCTTTGCTAGAAGATATAGGAGGCCTAGCTGGTATCCCTTGGGAGACTCCATGATTTCGTATGCTGGAAAACCGCAAAGGTAGAGGTTTTCTTAAGATGATGGGACTCAAGAAAAATCTCGACCTCTCTTGCTTGAAGGACTCCTAAATACCCTTTGACTTCTTGTACGAGAGATATGGCCACAGCAAGTCCTATCGCACCTACATGGATGAGTTCTCCCTCACTTCTTTAGGACATATACATAGAAGGGTCTTTGTGTTCATGTTTTGCTTCTTGGGCATAGAATTTTCCCTATGAAGAAGGCTAGGATCTATACGAGACTAGACATGGTGACCAAGACCTTAATTGAGGGCATCGACGGGTAGTATTTTATTATAGTGCCTATGATCATCGCGAAAATATATCGAACCTTGGGAAAGAGTTAGCAAGGGGCTCCGCACTTCGAGGGTTGTAATCTGCTACTTCAACTTTGGTTCATAGAACAACTTCAGAAGGGCTACTACAAATAGGAAAATTATACGCAGCGATTCGGATGACCATATCGCTTTTCATTACCCAAAGAGAATGAACTTCACGCCCAACATGTTCGCTCAACCAGAGGACGCCAATGGATGGGTAGAGTTGTTCACAAATCTAAAAGAGGAGTAAGTCCGGTGGATGTTCGAGTGGTCCCCAACAGGGGAGTTCATTGTCCGTTCTTGAGACGCACCATTCCTCATACTCATTGGTCTGAGGGGAACTCATCCTTATGTCCCTCTCCGGACCATGAGGCAAGCTGGAAGAAAACAAATCATACCAAGTATAGAAAAAATGAGTCATTTCAGAGCCGACTTTCAAGATGATGATAGCCTGCATAGATGTCACGCTCAGCACATGTGGCACTGCAAGCTCATCTAAGGGAAGGAATATATTGAACCAGATAGGTATCATTTCGGGTGTGTGCCGCAACACATGTTGGTTGGAAGATGATCACATTGGTTTTGGTCGTCCAGGATTCATTCATAGTCATAGGATTATTGATGAGAAAACTAAAGCGCAAGTCAAATACAATTAACTGCGCAAGAGGATGCAAGAATGTGAGAATGTACATCGGGAAATACATGAAGCCCATTAGAAGCTGATCAACGATTGGAAGGACATGGCTGTCAATGCCAACAACCGTTTGGGATATTTGAAGTGAGGTATAGTGGAGTTAGGAAAGAATTGAAGACTGTCAGAATGCTGAAGGAAGTGCAGGCGGACATCTGGCTCGAGCCTATCTGCTGTTAGGACTATGCGAGTTGATGTAGCTGTACGAGGGAGGCAAGAGTACCGAATCTGGGGAAGGTCCTTATCGGACCAAGTAGTTCGGATTTTTATTTTTCTGCTTTCTTAATGTAAAAAGGCCACTAGCCAACAATGATGTCTTTTATCATTCAGTTGTTTTTGTCTTGTTTTTATCAATAAAATGAGGCATTTAGCTTTATAAGTTCTCCAAATTTAATTTGTCACTGAGCATACCTAGGGCACAACGAGGCACCCAAATTAGGAAACGACTTATATTGTTGCACAACGTGTTTAAATATCGAAATATAATTTTTTCAGAATCCTCACTACTTTTTACCTTTTGTTTTTATTTTATCCTCTTCCACAAAGGTTAGGTCGTGCATTGTGGCACCATCAGCATAGTCCACAAGATCCAAGGGACCTCCACCTCCTCCTCCTCCAAGTCCTACCAGAAACAGGAACAGAGGCAAAATAGGAGATACAAGCGCTACAAAGTAACTTGAGGAAACTTCTTAGAATGTTGCAATTACCAAGGAGAATGCTGCTCATCTGGAGCAAACTTTGCTAAGATTTCGAGAGGAATTGGACCAAGTTAGAAACCTGGCAAACCTATCAATCACTCTCGCCGCTCCTGATGTTGACACCCAGAATCTCGAACCTCCACCAAACACCCTACAACCTCCAATGCAACCCGCTCATGCCCAAGCCTGCAACACATGCAATAACCATCCACTGCTCATTTCAGAACCGCAAAACACCACGAAAGACCGTAATATTCCTATCTTTGTGGACACTACACCCCACTACACTCAGATAATCACAAGTGCACCCTAGTCAGATGACAAGGGTTCTGTTATTCAGAATTTGGCCGCTGAGATCAAGAAGTTGACTACCCGGGTCCAAGGTTTTAAAGGTAACAAAGGCGTGAAAGCGTTGAATTACGAAGATCTCTGTGTTCAGCCATATGTTGAGCTCCCGGAGGGGTACAAACCTCCTAAGTTTGAGATGTTCGATGGTACAAGTGATCCCAGGGTCCACTTGAGACTGTATTGTGATAAGTTGGTAGGAGTCGGAAGGGACGAGAAAATCCGCATGAAGTTGTTCATAAGGAGTTTGAAGGGTGATGCCTTATCATGGTATATTAGCCAGGATGCAAAGAAATGGACTAGTTGGGAGAACATGGCATCTGAATTTATCGACCGATTCAGGTTCAACAATAAGAACGCACCAGATGTGTTCTATAATTAGAATCTCAAGAAAAAGCCCACAAAGACCTTTCGCGAGTATGCTACTTGTTGGAGGTCAGAAGCTGCTAAGGTCAGACCGGCTTTGGAGGAAGAAAAAATGAAGAGGTTCTTCGTCCCTGCACAGGATCCACAGTACTATGAGAGGCTGAGGTTAATAGAAGGCCAAAATTTCTCTAACATCATCAAATTAGGAGAAAGGATTGAAAAAGGCATCAAAAACGATATGGTCACTAACCTCGAGGTATTGCAAGCTACCAACAAGGCTTTACAGTCTGGTGGCACATCGAAGAAAAAGGATGTAAATTCTGTAATGGTTATGCAAAGGAACAATTCTCCTATGAAGTACCAAACCTATCCCTCAGCTCCACTCACATATCAACCTACCCTAAACTACCAAGCACCATCACCCACTTACTAAATTCCACCACCTGCCTACCAATCACCTCCACCGCCCACGTATCAACCCACTTCACCTAGATACTCTCACCCTGCACTTGTGTACCTAGCATACGATTCCCAGCCTTCTCACTACCCGTCACCACCTACTGCCAAAAATTTCCTTGACCCAGACCAAATTTCGATCATAAGCCTCCCAGAAAATATACCGCCATAGCCAAACCAATTGACCAATTATATGAAAAAACTCAAAGCAACCAATTACATTACCCCTATCCTAGCCGTAACTCCAGAAAATCCTTCCCAATGGATCAACCCAAACAAGACTTGTGCATACCATTCCGAGATGAAAGGCCAAACCATCAACGAGTATCGCTCGTTCAAAGACAAAATTCAGAATTTGATTGACAACAATATCATTATAGCAAAGGAGCTCGCTCCTAATGTCCTCAACAACCCTCTGCCTAACCACAAGGGTGGAGCATCCATATGATCGAGATCGAAGATGATTGGGACCCCAAGGGGTCAATCGGTTTGATAGTTGAAGGAGGCGATACTAAGAAGCCAGCAGTTACTCTCAATATCATTGTTGTTCAGATTCAGCCCTCTAAGGGCGATGTGGTAAATGTGTCTATACCGCTCGAGTTTGAATCACCTTCCGCGAAGGCGCCAAAATCGATCGAGGTTGAGTTCGAAGTTCCAAAGGTACCTGCACAATTTGAAATCACTGTGTTACCTCCCAGGATGTCGATTCCAGTCTCCATGATAGACATAACCCCGTTCAAGACAAATTTCATACCTTGGGATTACATCGCTGAGGCTAGAAGGAAGGGAAAGACATATACTGGGGAAGCAATTGCCGCACATGGAATGACAAGGACGGGTAGTGTATACACCCCGAAACATTTAGCTTAGTCTAGCAAGCAAGCCTCTGGGCTGTCGAAACTTGACTAGATGACCATTGGAGGTAGGTACAGGCCAAAGAGTACTTAGTCATCGAGCAACTGAACAAAATTCCAGCACATATTTCTATTATGGCTCTTCTGCAAAGTTCTGAGGCGCATAAAAATGCCTTAATGAAAATACTGAGTGAAGCTTCTGTTCCCAGCAACATAATAGGAGGCAAAATGGAAAACATGGTGGGGCAGGTACCGGAAAGCCACAAGATCACCTTCCACGAGGACGAGTTACCACCGGAAGGGCTTGGTCACAAAAAAGTATTGCACATCACTGTGCAATGCGAGGATCATTTTATCACCAGGATCTTACTTGACGGGGGATCCAGCCTTACAATTTGTCCATTAATAACTCTCAGGACATTAGGTAAAGGATTGCACGAGATCAAAGATGGAGCTATCAGTGTCAAAGCGTTTTCTAGATCTCAGAGGTCCACCATTGGAAAAATTAGCCTTTGCTTACAAATGGGACACACCTGGTTCGATGTTGAGTTTCAAGTCATTGACGTGCCAGCATCCTATAATTTATTGCTGGGACGACCCTGGATCCATGCCGTTAGGGATATTACATTAAAATTTGCATCAAGCTGTAAAATTTAAAAGGAATCATCAGGAGGTAATAATTCATGGCGACAGTAGCAACCCTATATACAGTTTCCAAGCCATCCCGATGATCGGAGGTAGAAGAAAGATAGGGGGAGAAACATACCACCACATCGAGTGAGTCAACACCATGGACAAAGACAAGGTGGGATAACAAGATCGAGAGCATTCTGAATTAGAGCATGTATGAGCTCGGAAAAGGACTTGGCAAGAATCTCCAGGGCATCACCAAGTCTATCAAGTTGAAAAAGCATGGTACCACTTTTGGCATGGGTTATGAATATACTTGGGAGTAGTTCAACCACAGGTTGCCACCATGGTACGGTCCCTACTACCCTCTGGAACACCCTCTACCTTAGTTGGAGCTGACCTTTCAGCCAGCTTATGTCATAAATGGATCAGAGGAAGATGAGACACTAGCAGCAATGAAGAACCTTTTTCTGGAGGATGATATAGATTGCTGTGTTATCTTCTAGGAGGAAGGGGAGGAAGGCCCTTACATTCAAGCTGTGAACCGAGGGGAACACCTCACCAATCGGTCAATCAGGACCACTAGTGCCCGGAGAGCCTCGGGGTAGCAAGTCTAAACAACACATATGCATCACATTTTACTTTTAGTTGATTTTACTTTTTCAGCATTGTCTTTACTTTTGAAAAGAGCTCCGATGTTTCAAACAATGTTGATACCCAATTTTTTTCTATATACTTTTTAACCAAAATATTTTCAAAATAGCTTTTAAACGCATACATAAGCATCCATAAAATATTTGGTATTTATCTATAATCTTTTCAAGCATTTTAAAACCAATTTATAATTTATTTTGCACTATAAAATCCAATATTTGGTATCGAATCTTGTTATAAAATAAATATATTATTTTATTCTCTCATTTACATAAAAAATATAATTTATGTAATTTTTACAGGATTTTACAAAAACATTAGATATTTTTAAATTAAAATTTCATTAAATTGCAATTTTTAGCCAATTTATCAATTTAACGAGTATTTCAAGTATAAATCGTTCCTAGTATTTTTAATCTATTCCCAAATATATTTTTTATTATCTTAGTAATTTTATCGGATATTTAAAAAATTGTTTACTATTTTTTATAAAATTAAATTTGGGAAAATTGGCTATTTAAAATATAGCCCCTATTCATTATATTCTAACCCCAATTTCACACCCAATCCCAGCCCAATTTTAATACCCAATCCACCTGACCCAATTCAAAATATTCGACCCAAACCCAATCCAAACTAAACCCACCCGGTTCCCCATTTCTAATCTTGGCTGTTGATTTCATAAATTAACGACCCGTATCAATACTTACCTAATTAAACACCCAAACCCCCTTAACCCTAATCACTTTTCTCATTCTGTCGCCCTTGAATCCCTAATGTTCTCTGAAGTCTCTCTATACCCTAGTCATTTTCTGCTCTCTTCACCGGCCTTAATGGCCATTCTAGGCCGGAAACTTCCATGCTCGGCCATTTATCACCATCCCTGGCCTTGGAGTTCTAAGATTGGGATGTTCTCGTAAGGGTTGCTGGACTAGAGGTCCTTTAATGGGGATTTCACGGTCAGGTCAAGCTTTTCTCCGGCGAGTCTTTGAAGCTTTGGGTCCTCACCAAGCTCCGATGAGCCGTTCAGGCTTTTCTCGCTATTTTTGAGGCCTTTTATGAAAACCCTAATTGATTTGAGGTTCCTTTTAATGATTCTCTTTGTTATTTCATGATCTTCTCTGAGTTTTGTTGGTTTTCTAGGATTTTTAAGTATCTTTCATCTTTTTCTTCGCCTAGTTGTGTTTTCAAAGACTGTTCGTCTTTTTTCAAAACCCAGGGTTTCTATGAACTGTTTGATTCTTTGATTTTGTTGTTTATTTCTTGCTACTATTTTTTCTTCTCCACGATTCTGAGTATTTTCTACTTTAGCTCTAAATATTTTGCCCCACTGATTACCTTTCTAGGGTTTTCATTTAGTTTGTTCTATGCTTTCGTTGTAGTGTCTTGCTCTTGTTCGTCTTCATCTATGATAATCTTTGTGTTCTGGCTGGTAGTGGAAACCCTAATTTCTAAGGGTATTTTCTATTCATCTTTCTCTGTGAAACCCTAGCAGCCTAATTGCTTTCTCGTAAATGTTTTGCTACATGTCTACTCTGCTATGCCTAGTTTTTGTATGTTCATACTTACGAATCTTTTATAGTACTTCCCTTCCCCTTTCTCTGAAGCCCTAATTGATTTTGGTACAACTGTGATTCTCTAATTGTTCCATGTTCTCTGACTAAGTTCAAACGAGTAAAATCTTGATTCCTTGAATTCCTGGGTGATTACTTTCCTTACATATTCGACCGTGTGACTTTTAAATTTTCTTATGTGTATTTACTCTATATTCTGTGATCAATACTATATTTTCTTTCCAAAATTAGACTTAGGTTGAGTTATTTTTCCATCCGGTTCCTTAATTGAAGGGGTTCCCTTCACCTAATTGATACTAATTGATTTTCTAAATATTTTCCTTGCCTTACTTTTGCTTCTCTTTCAACTATAAATAGGTTCTCTCTTTTCTCACTTAAAGGACATTCTCGAGTTCTATCTACTCTTTACTCACAAAAGATTCTTTGTTTCTCTCTTCTTTGTTACTTTCTCTCTCAGCTAAAGGTTAGCCGGCTGAAAGCCAAGGCTAATTATAGAATTTCTCTTTACTTTTGTCATTCAAGTGCAACTGGTAGGTTCTAATATCAATTACCAATCTTTCAACTACTTGTTTACTTTCACCCTGTCTTTGCCTGTTACACTTTAAGTATTAAGCATGTAATCTCTTTCCCTTTCCCCCTTGTTTGTTTATTTCAGTACTTCATTTGAGTTATGGCATACTTAACTCCCTCTCCCTTTCCCCCAGGCTGTTATATTTCAGTTTAAAGCTCTAACATGTTTATTCCCTTTCCCTGATTCCCTCATTTGTTTTGTGCACTTAGTTTATGTTCTAACATGCTTAATCCCTCTCCCTAATCCCCTTGTGTGTTTCATTATTTCAGTATGTTAAGCTCTTTTCCCTTATCTCTTACCTGTTTGTGTTCCTGCACGCTAATCCTTTTCATTTTCCCGTTGGATGTTTATATTCAGCACCTTTGCATATTATCTGCTTGTGTATTGTTCATCACTATACTTTATTTCCTCTTAGTCTTTCAATTTAATCTTGTATGAGTTCCCTTCCCCTATTAATCCTTGTTTGCTTACGAGTTTGTTTTGGATTAGAATGGCATCTCATTGCCACTTCTAATCTAGAACTAAGGCTTAATTGCCTATACTCAGAATGATCCCACTCCATTTTCCCTTTCTTATGTGTTTGAGCCTTGACAAAGGCCTGTTGGTGTCCTTATCACCTTCCAGGCCCTTGTTTGACTTATTTACAAGTCTGCTCCTCTTTGAAACCTTTGTAAGGAGTATGGGGTGTGCCGGTCTCAATAAATAGTTTGGGTATGACCACTTCATACACTGGTTTCCCCTGTAATTCACTTTACACTTATTCTTAACCCTTTAAGCTCCTACCCCCCTTTGGTAAGACATGCTTAGGGATCTTAACAGTCTTCTCTGAACTTGGATGTCTTAGCGCTTGTAATTCCACACTTGCACTATTCCAATTAGGGTGTAAGCAATGCATGGGTCTCTTTTGAAGGCCTATGGAACTTAGTAACACTCTAAAATGAGAAAAGCCTCGGATCTTGGGAGCTCGGATTTGGTAAACAACATTTATTGGACATTAATGTTGCTTCGAGACTCTTCGGGCCTGTTATAGCTGCTGATGTACTTTTAGATTTTTTACTTCTTTTGATGTCTTTACTTTTCTGCCTAGTTTGTAATAATGTGTAATGTAAAAAACTAGGGGGTATAGTGAAAAGGATGTGAAGGGGTTTACTTTCTCACATGCATTAGAAATCATGCCTATAGGGTCACTTTACTTCATTGCATTAGTTTTCTATATAGTTACCATGTCTATAATTTTACCGCTATTGCATCAATATCACGTAGAAAACTTGCCTATAGGAGTTTATTTTTCTTGCATCAATATCATATAGAAATCATGACGATAGGCTCATTCATCTTTGCATCAGTAGAAATCATGTCTTAGGATCTTTACTTCATCCATGTGTACTGTCACCATGCCTACTTTTTGCGTTGTTGCATCCATCATATAGATACCATGTCCATTGGCTCCTTGTATTGCATCAACTTCATATAGAAACATCTCCATTAGGTTTGCATCTTATAATCTCACCTAGAAAGCAAGCCTATAGGGACTATATAAACGCTAGGCAAAAACAATAGAACGCCTAATTATGTAAAAGTTGTAATCAAAGGGTAATAAACAATTTTAAGTTCAAATCCGTTAATGTTTCCAACAACTCAATTTTTCAACTTATCTTAAATCTATGTACTTTCAAAACGGGCCCAGGTCTGCCCTTTTTCGTATAAATTCTGAGCCTATAAGCTGTCTTCTATATTGAACCTGCAACGGTTTGCTTAAGTTCATGTGTTTCATAGTATTTCAAATCTTCTTACAACCTTTTACTCAACTTATACAATTTATTTACAGCCCTTTTCTTCAAAACTTGTCTGCAGTTATAAATTTCTAACAGACTTCCGTCTGAAGCTCGTGTTTCTTTTTTCCAAAACCTGTCTACGGCTCTAAATAGTTTAAACAGACTGTTGTTAGCAATTGGCATCTTTTCTCTAGAGTCTTATTGATATTCTAAACTCTATCAACTTCTAAAATGGGCCTGGGGAGCTCGAAGCAGATTTTCTATCCAACTCTTATGTGTTAAACTAATCTGCCCACTCTCCTAACCTCTTTTGAAGGCCAAATAAGTAATTGAAGTCATGCTAAACTACTTGTTGTATGTTATGGGGTTTACTGAGCCTTTAATTGTATATTTGCATCCCTCTTATTTGCTACTTGTTTTTGACTATTACTCTAGTATTTTTACCTTTGAATACTCCATATATATATCCTACTTACTTCTCCCCCTTTCTTGGGATTAGAAGTCCTAATACCCCGGGACTAACAGGTTGGGACGGGTATTAGCATGCGATAAGTAAACGATACCAACGCGCTTTAATACCTTAACAGGGTAGGAGGGTAGAATATGGAGATGATGACGATGCGATAATATCATAAAGCGATCCCTCTTTGGGAATATGTACGGGATATTGTATCGAATGATCCATATTTTAGTTAAACCTAGGACCCTTCTTTCTTTTATGTACTTTATTGAAATTCTTTCTTAATCCCTTTTAAACTAATCCACTCTCTTATTTCAAACTTATGTCCTTCCCTTTCATTAAAGCTTCCAAGTTGTGCAAATGCCTTATATGTGAACCTTATTTGTTTAATTGCTTCATCTCTTTATAAAGTCACAATTAGCACGGCCGGGAACCACATTTGTAGATATTGAGTGGTGCCTAACACCTTCCCCTCGAGATAATTTCAAGCCCTTACCCAACTCTGGTTTCTCTCTCAAAAGCACTCTCTTTATCTTAATGTGTTCTAATGCACTATAATCATTTGGTGGCGACTCTTCTAATTCCATAACCCAATTTTCAAACGTGAAATAGAGTTGTTTTACCAATAATGTCGTAAAAACCGATTTCTCTTTTTAAAAGGGGGGGCGTCGACAACATGTCGACTCTGCTGGGAACTTCTTTTAGGCTTTTACCACTACATGTTTTGTGACTTTACCGCTTTCTTTATTTATTGCTTCAATTACTTTTCTTTTATCAATTTCACAATTATTAACTTGTTTCTTCGTGTATTTCTTTTCCTTTAACTATTTTATTGCTTTATTACCTCACTTTATTTCAATTTCGTCTTTAATTTTGAGCATTTATTGTAATGATCCTTCAACATCATTTTCCACTCGTGCCAAACAAATCCAATAGCAACGCTTATAATGAGTGGTTTCTCTCTCCCAATACTTACTAACCCCCTAAATTTGGCAACGGCATACTTGCGGTAAAACCAATCGATCAACTGTGTAGTCGATGGTTCCGCACCTTTCCCTCTTGAGTAGTCCGCTCAAGGGTACCTTGTATAGCAATTCAAAAGTAGAAACCTTACTCCATTTAATTGTTCATGCATCATGGTCAAACTTAGCCGAGTCATTTATGTCGTCCGCATAATGACTCATTAGGATAGCCTATACCAAAATTCCATCGGGTTTCCATGAAAACCAAACAGACATTCATGTTATGTGCATTGATTTGGAGAATTAAATACCTATTGCTAATTATTGATTGAAAGTAGTCGAGTCCGGTGGAGTTAAGGGCCTAACTCTCTATTTTTCAGGAAATTGAGGCACGAGGTCCCCAGATTCGGAATGATATCAAACATTCATCCAAAGTTGCTAAGCTGGTGGGATGATTTGCATGGTAATGATCGGGTTCTTGTCCACGAGCACTTAGAAAATCTTCCTTCACTCCTGGAAGTTAGGCCAAATAACAAGATTGTGGAATTTTCTACTATGTTTTGGGATAGTTAACGGTCCGTCTTCCACTTTGGGGGTATTGAAATGACGCCGCTATTGGAAGAAATTGGGGGTCTAGCCGGAATTCCTTGGGATAGCCCAGGGCTGCTTATGCCGGAAAATCGCAAAGGTAGAGGGTTCCTGAAAATGATGGGGCTCAAAAAGAATCCTAATCTAACTTGTCTAAAGGACTCATACATATCCTTTGACTTCATGTATGGACGGTTTGGACATAGAAAATCATACCGCACTCATATGGATGAGTTCGCCCTCACCTCTTTGGGGCACATACATATGAGCACCTTTGTATTCATGTTCTGTATCTTGTGCATGATAGTTTTTTCCAATGAAGAAGGCTAGAATCCATACAAGACTAGCCATGGTAACCAAGGCCGTAAGGGTATCGACGGGCTGACATTCAGCATAGCACCCATTATCCTCGCCGAACTGTACCGAGCTTTAGAAAAATGTCAACAAGGGGCACTGCACTTTGAAGGGTGCAATTTGCTACTACAACTCTGAATCATTAAGCATCTTCAAAAAGGAGCGTATAGACAGGATATTACACAACGAGATTGGGATGACCATATTACTTTCCATCATCCAAAGCAAATGCACTTCATGCCGGATATGTTTTCTCCGGCGGAAGACGCCAGCGGATGGGTGGATCTATTGGGGAATCTAAGAGAAGAGAAGGTACAATGGATGTACGAGTGGTTTCCAACTGGAGAATTTATCATTCGGTCTAGGGATGCACCATTCCTTGTACTCATCGTCTTAAGTGGAACTTACCCTTATGTCCCTCTCCGAGTCATGAGGCAAGCGGGGAGAAAGAAGATTATACCAAGGGTAGAGAAGATGAGCCACTACAGGGCTGACTTCCAGGATGACGATTGCCCACACAGGTGTCGGGCTCAGCATATGTGGCACTCCAAAATAATTTTGGAAAGGGAATCTATGGAGGCAGACAGGTATCAGGCGGTGCATGCACCACTTTATCCGGGTGGTTAGAAGGTGATCATATTGGCTTGGGAAAAACGGGTTTCGTCCATGATCACAGGGTCATTGATGAGGAGGCTGCAGCAAAGGTCAAGTATAATCAGCTACGTAAGCGGATGCGAGAGTGTGAAAGTGAACATCGGGAAATGCTAGAGGCTCAAGAGAAGGTAATCAATGAATGGAAGGACATGGATGTCTGCGCAAACAACCATTTAGGATACTTGGAGCGGGGTTTAGTGGAGCTGGAAGGAAAGTTTCTGAAAAGGATCAACGACTGTCAGAAAGCTGAAGGTAACAAAGGTGGGCACCTGGCTCGGGCTTACCTATTGCTGGGGCTGTGCGAGCTGATGAAGCTGTACGAGGGAGGCAAAGATACTGAATCCGAGGAAGGTCCTTATGGGACCAAGTAGTTAGGATTTTATTGCTTTCTTGATTTAATAAGGCCACTGGCCATTATTGACAGTATCTTTTATTTCAGTCGTTTTTAACTCGTTCTATTTTCTATCAATAAAATGAGGCATTTGGTATTACGAGTTCTCCAAATCATATTTGTCGCTAGGCCTACCTCGGGCACAATGAGGCACCCAAATAGGAAACGATTTATATTCTTGCAACAACGTGTTTACATACCGCAATGTTTTCTATCTCAGAATCCACGCTAACTTTTTACCTTTTTGTTTTCTTTTGTTTTTATCCCCCCCCCCCCCCCAAAAATTTGTTCTTGCATTCCGGCACCATCAGCATATTCGACAAGATCTAAGGGTCCTCCTCCTACTCCTCCCTCGAGTCCTCCCAGAAAAGATGGCAGATAATGAAGCAAGAAAGGAAATTGAAGGAACTTCTTAGGGTACCCCGATCACCAAGGAAACTGGTGCTCATTTGGAGCAAACTTTGTTAAGGTTTCGAGAGGAGCTAGACCAGGTCCGTAGTTTGGCAAGTCTGTCCATCTCCCTTCCTGCTGCAGATGTCAACAATCAGGTCCCTGCGCCTCCGCAGAAGACCCCATCCCAAGTACGCAACAATGCTCCACCGCTCATCCCTAAGCCTCAAAATGCTTCGAACCACCAGGATACCCCTATCTTTGTAGATACTGTGCCATACTATAAACAATTCATATCAGATATGTCAGAATAGATTCGCTCATTCATAACTTGGTTGCTGAACTCAAGAAACTCACTAGCAGGGTTCAAGGTGTGGAAGGTGATAGCGGTGTAGAGAGTCTGAATTATGAAGACCTTTGTGTTCAACCTGATGTCGAACTCCCGGATGGGTACAAACCTCCTAAGTTCGAGATGTCGGATGATACATGTGATCCTAGGGTTCACCTCATAATGCATTGTGACAAATTAGTGGGAGTTTGTTAGGATTTGAAGATCCGCATGAAGCAATTTATGAGGAGTTTGAATGGGGATGCTTTATCTTGGTACATCAGCCAAGATGCAAAGAAATGGACGAGCTGGGTAAACATGGCTTCTGATTTCATGGACCATTTCAGGTTTAACACTGAGAATGCGCCAGACGTGTTCTACATTTGGAGAAGAAGCCTACTGAAACCTTTCGTGAGTATGCTACTCATTGGAGGCCGGAAGCTGTCAGGCCGTCTTCCGATGAAGAGCAAATGAATAGATTTTTCGTTCGTTACCAGGACCCACAGTATTACGAGAGATTGATGCTGATAAAGGGGCAGAAGTTCGCTGATATCATCACACTGGGAGAAAGGATTGAAGAGGGAATAAAAAATTGTATGGTTGCCAACCTTGAAGCACTGCAGGCCACTAACAAAGCCTTGCAATCTGGTGGTTTATTGAAGAAAAAGGATGTAAACTCCGTAATGGCTGCGCAAAGAAACCATTCTCCTATGAAATACCAACTCTACCCTCCAACTCCACTCATGTACCCACCCTCTTTAAATTACCAAGCACCTTCGCCCACTTACCAAAATCCACCACCCGTCTACCAGTCATCTCCACCACCAACATATCAACCCACCTCGCCAGGATATTCCTAACCCGCACTCGAATACAAAGCCTACACGCCCCAACCTCCTCACTATCCATCACTACCTACCCGTCAAAACCTCCCACGACCAGACCAAATTTTGACCGCAAACCACCCAGACAGTACACTGCTATTGCTGAACCCATTGACAACCTTTATGAGAAGCTCAAAGCCGCTAGATATGTTACACCCATCGCAGCCATAACCCCAGAGAACCCTTCCCAATGGATCAACCCAAATAAAACATGAGCATACCATTCGGGGATGAAAGGCCATACCATTGACGAGTGCCGCTCGTTGAAGGACAAAATCCAGACCTTAATTGACAACAAGGTAATCGTAGCTAAGAAGCCTGCTCCTAATGTTTGTAACAACCCTATACCTGACTATAAAGGTGCAAGCGTCCACATGATTGAGGTAGAAGACGATTGGGACCCCAAAAGGTCGATTGGTTTGATATCTGAGGGAGATGAGCCCAAGAAACCAGCGGTCACTCTTAATCCTATTGTTGTACAAGTCCAGCCATCTGAGGACACCATGGTGAATATATCTATGCCATTTGAGTTCGAGGCACTACCTGCAAAGGTGCCAAAGCCAATTGAGGTGGAATTCGAGACTCCAAAGGCGCCTTCACCAATTGAAGTTACTATGTAGCCTCCAAAAGTGCCCATTTCGATTACCATGTCAGACATAATCCCATTTCAGTCAAAATCCATACCCGGGGACTACACAGCCGAGGCGAGAAGGAAAGGAAAAGCACACCCAGGTGAAACAATAGCCATGAAAGGCATGACTAGAACAGGCAGGGTATACACACCGGAGCACCTAGCTGAGTCCAGCAAGCAGGTTCCTGGATGTTCCATTGAAACTGGACCTGATGATCTCTGCAGAAATGTACAAGCTAAGGAATACTCTTTGTTGAACAGCTAAACAAGACTCCGGCACAGATTTCCATCTTGACATTGTTGCAAAGTTCCGAGGCGCATAAGAATGCCTTGATGAAGATATTGAGCGAGGCTTATTTCCCAAGCAACATAACGGGAGGAGAGATGGCAAACGTGATAAGGCAGGTATTGGAAAGTCACAAAATTACTTTCCATAAGGATGGATTGCCACCTGAAGGGCTCAGTCATAATAAAGAACTACACATCACCGTGCAATGTGAAGATCATTTCATTACCAGAATCCTAGTCGATGGAGGTTCTAGTCTCAACATTTTTCCATTAATCACCCTCAAGAAAATGGGCGAAGGATTGCACGAGATAAAAGATGGGGCTATTAATGTCAAGGATTTTGATGGTTCTCAGAGGTCTACTCTCAGGGAGGTTAGCCTGTGTTTTTGCAAATGAGACCTACTTGGTTTGATGTTGAGTTCCAAGTCATCGACATACCAACCTCTTACAACTTACTGCTGGGACGACCCTGGATTCATGCCGCTGGGGCTGTGGCATCAACGTTACATCAGGCTATGAAGTTCGAATGGAACCATCAGGAATTAATCATCCATGGTGGCGGTAGAAACCCCATATATAGTCGCCAGACCATTCCAATGATCAGAGGCAGAAGAAGAATAGGCGGGGAGACATATCATCATATCGAGCGGTTCAATGCAGTGGATAAAAACAAATGGTGGAGTAACAAGGTTGAGAGCATTTTAAATTGGAGCGGGTATGAACCGGGGAAAGGACTTGGTAAGAATCTTCAAGGTATCACCAAACCTATCCAGTTGAAGAAACGCGGTACTACCTTCAGACTAGGATACGAATAAACTTGGAAAGAATTCAGAAATTGGTCACCGCCATAGCGCGGAGCATATTACCCATAGGAATACCCCATACCTCAGTTGGAGCAGACATTTCAGACAGCCGACACTCTCTACGGGTTAGAGGAAGATGATGCTCTTGCAGCAGTGAAGAACCTGTTTTTGGAGGATGAAATGGACTGCTTGTGATCTTTGAAGAGGAAGGGGAGGAAGGACCTTCCATTCAGGCTGTGAACCGAGAAGAGCGCCTCACCAACTGGTCAATTAGGACCACCATCTCCCGGAAACCTTTGGGGTAGCAAGGCTGAACAAGCATCATGCATCTTTATTCTAGTTGTTTTCTTTATTTTCCGCATTTGTCTTTTCTTTCCAAAAGAGCCCCGTTGTTTTGAACGTATATGAATTCAATCAAAAGAATTTTTCGTTTTATCAAATATCTTGCTATTCATTACTCTTCTCTGCTATTTACTTAATTTTTCACACAGAATTACTATTACGTGTCTTGATGATGAACCAACAACTGTAACTTGCAACGAGGCTATGCAACAAACGGACATAGACTTAGAGGAGGACGATATACCAGAAGAGGTTGTCAAAGAGGCTGAAAATTTTGAGAATAGGCATAGGTCAAACTTGGACAAAACCGAGGTTGTCATATAGGAGATACAGAGAATGTCAAAGAAACGCGCATCAATATCACCGATGGAAAAAGAGAAATATATAGAGTTCTTGAAGGAATATGAGGATATCTTTGCATGGTCTTATGAAGATATGACCGTTCTCAGCACGTCCATCGTCGCTCACAAATTGCCGACAGATTCTGCATGTCCACCGGTAAAGCAGAAGCTCAGAAAATTCAAGACTGATATGAGTCTAAAAATCAAATAGGAGGTTACCAAGCAGGTCAAAGCCAGAGTTCTTCAAGTGGTAGAATATCCAACTTGGTTAGCCAACATTGTGCCAGTTCCGAAGAAAGATGGGAAAGTTAGAGTCTGTGTCAACTACCGGGATCTCAACCGGGCCAGTCCCAAAGACGATTTCCCATTTGCCAAACATACACATCTTGATCGACAACTGTGTCAAGCATGAGTTGCAGTCATTCATCGATTGCTTTGATGGGTATCATCA
This sequence comes from Nicotiana benthamiana, assembly GCA_034376525.1. Lineage (NCBI taxonomy): Eukaryota > Viridiplantae > Streptophyta > Magnoliopsida > Solanales > Solanaceae > Nicotiana > Nicotiana benthamiana. The sequence goes on from CM067336.1 coordinate 71,856,430, forward strand.
GATATTGATGGATGAAGAAGATGCAGAGAAAACGACGTTCATCACACCTTGGGGAATTTATTTCTACCGAATGATGCCGTTTGGGTTGAAGAATGCGGGGGCTACTTACATGAGGGCCATGACTACCCTCTTTCATGACATGATACATAAAGAGATTGAGGTATATGTGGACGATGTCATCATTAAATCCAAGAAGGTTGCAGATCACATGTAGGACCTCCAAAATTTTTCAACAGACTAAGGAGATATAAATTGAAATTGAATCCTGCCAAATGTTCATTTGGGGTCCCTTCGGGAAAGTTATTGGGTTTCATCATAAGTCGCAAAGGAGTAAAGCTGGATCCATCAAAGGTCAAATCTATCAGGAGTTTTCACCGCCAAAGAGCATGAAAGAGGTAGCGCGTTTCCTGGGGACTTAACTATATCAACCAGTTCATTGCTCTGTCTACCTTCATCTGCAAACCTATCTTAAAGATGCTGACGAAGGATGCAGCCTCCAAATGGACTGATGAATGTCAAAAGGTTTTGTTGAGTGAATTCGACATTGTCTATATCACCCAAAAGGCAGTTAAAGGACAGGCTTTGGCAGATCATCTCACAGAGAACCCTGTGGAAGGGGAGTATGAACCATTGAAGACATATATTCCCGACGAGGAAGTAGCTTTCATAGGAGATGATATAGCAGAATCCTATGACGGTTGGAGGATGTTTTTCGACGGGGCCGCAAATTTCAAAGGAGTTGGTATTGGAGCAGTCCTGGTATCGGAAACCGGTCAACACTACCCGGTATCCTCTAAGCTTCGATTTCCGTGCACCAATAACATGGCCAAGTATGAGGCTTTCATCTTAGGGCTTCAATTGGCCATTGATATGAACATTCAAGAGCTGCTAGTGATTGAAGATTCAGACCTACTCATACACCAGGTTCGAGAAGAATGGGCAACTAAAAATTCCAAGATACTCCCTTATTTGTACCACATACAGGAGTGGAGGAAAAGGTTCAGAAAAACGGAATTCTAGCATGTTCCAAGAATACAGAATGAGTTCACAGATGCGCTTGCCACTTTATCATCCATGATTCAGCATCCATATACAAACTTCATCGACCCTATCCCGGTCAATATTCAGGATCAACCGGCATATTGTGCACATGTTGAGGAAGAAGCCGATTGAAAACCCTGGTTCCACGACATCAAAGAGTACTTGACAACAGGAGAATATCCAGAGCTTTCTAACACTACTCAGAAGTGCACGCTTCGGAGGTTGTCCAATAAATTCTTTCACGGCGGAGGAATCACGTATAGGAGAACTCCTGATTTGGGACTGTTAAGGTGTGTCGATGTGAAGGAAGCAACCAAGTTATTGGAAGAAGTGCATTCAGAGACTTGTGGACCGCACATGAATGGTTTTGTTCTGGCAAAGAAAATACTCAGGGGCAGGATATTACTGGATGACCATGGAAACAGACTGCATTCAGTATGTTCGAAGGTGTCACCGCTTTCAGATACATACGGATATGATAAAGGTACCTCCATACGATCTCCCCATGGCCAATCGAGCCTGCCGCATCAAACGGAAACAGGTTCATTCTAGTGGCGATTGACTACTTCACTAAATGGGTTGAAGCAACTTCATAAAGCAGTAACCAAGAAAGTCGTGGCATACTTTGTCCGAGATCGGATGGTCTGTCGGTTCGGTGTTCCAGAGTCGATCGTCACTGATAATGGTTCCAATATTAATAGCAACTTGATGAAAGCGATGTGTGAAACTTTCAAGATCACGCACATGAACTCTACAGCTTATAGACCTTAGATGAATGGAGCTGTGGAAGCCGCTAACAAGAACATCAAGAAAATACTAAGGAAAATGATCGAAATGAATATGCAGTGGCATGAGAATTTGTCATTCTCTCTATTGGGTTGTCGTACTACGGTTCGCACATCAACTGGGGCAACTCCCTACATGCTGGTTTATGGTACAGAGGCAGTAATTTATGCCGAGGTAGAGATTCTATCCTTGAGAATCATACAAGAAGCTGAGCTAGATGACGCAGAATGGGTCAAGGATTGATATGAGCAGTTAGCCCTTATAGATGGGAAAAGAATGAACGCCCTCAGCCCCGGTCATTTATATCAGAACAGAATGTCTAGAGCCTTCAATAAGAGAGTTCGACCAAGGAAGTTTACACTAGGGCAGCTGGTGTTGAAGAAGATATTTCCACATCAAGACGAGGACAAAGGGAAGTTCTCTCCCAATTGGCAGGGTCCATACATTGTTCACCGAGTTCTAACTGGAGGAGCCCTTATTCTTGTAGAAATGGATAGGGAAATCAGGCAAAAACCAATCAACTCAGATGCGGTGAAGAGATACTACATTTAGTCATTATGCTTACTTTATGATGTAATCTAAACTACGTCTGACCTAATTCCTGTATAAGAGGGGATACGTAGGCCGCCCTATGGGTTCAGTCACGTCATTAATAACATTCCATTTTTCCCCACATTTGGAACTGGGGAAAAATTTTGAGGAGGACCCTCAAAATTCCGAAGTCAGCTTGCCAATTTTCAAATCAGCATCGACCCAGTAAATTGGGGCAGAATTTTGAGGAGGACCCTCAAAATTCCAAGGTCAATCCGCTTTCAGTCATTCAGGACCGCCGTCAACAACACTAGCCTAGTTAAACTGGGGCAGAATTTTGAGGAGGATCCTCAAAATTTCAGAGCCAGTGGGGTTGTCGCGCGTTGAACCACATTGCAGTTGTGGTTCATCATAAAAACAAAAACTATCTTTTACTTTAATTTATATACATACATTTGCATCATATTTGCCAAATTTTGCATAAAACCATTTGGATCGCTATCATTCAGCAACGCTACCCCAAATGTTACAAGACGCCACGGGTCAAAGGATGCGGATTAACCTCCCACTTACAGAACTCACGATTTTTCTTTGAATAGGGCAATCCAGGGTGAAAATAGGCAATGCAGGAGCCTTACAAAACCAAAGCCACTACCTACCTGACAAAGGCTTACTATCTACATTCAACGCCCCAGCATTCATCAATAGCACGATCATCTACCAGCTAAGAAAAATCACCATCATCCCCTCCTTTATATTTCTGCAATTTTGCATAAGGCTATTCTCTGCCTTCCGAGGTTAAGCTCTATCTCCATCCTGCATAAGGCTATTTTCTGCCTTTCGAGACTAAGCCTTGTCTCCATCTGCATTTAGCATAAGTCTATTCTCTTCCTTCTAAGGTTAAGCTCTACCTTCATCATGCATAAGGCTATTTTCTGCCTTTCAAGACTAAGCCCTGTCTCCATCTGCATTTTGCATAAGGCTATTCTCTGCCTTTCGAGGATAAGCTCTACCTCCATCCTATATAAGGCTATCTTCTGCCTTTTGAGACTAAGCCCTGACTCCATCTGCATTTTGCATAAGGCTATTCTTTGCCTTCCGAGGTTAAGCCCTACTTCCATCCTGCATAAGGCTATTTTCTGCCTTTCGAAACTAAGCTCTGTCTCCATTCTGCATTTTGGCATAAGGCTATTCTCTGCCTTCCAAGGTTAAGCTCAACCTCCATCTTGCATAAGGCTATCTTCTGCCTTTCGAGACTAAGCTCTGTCTACATCTTGCATTTTGCATAAGGCTATCTTCTGCCTTCCGAGGTTAAGCTCTACCTCCTTTATTTTGCATTCTTGCCGAAATATCGCCACCTTGTTTCATTTGGTTGAAATATCGCCGCTTGCATTTTAAATTTCTGCTCGGCTGAAAGATCGCCACCCTTTCATTCATTCGGCTGAAACATTGCCACCTTCTCATGGGCTGAAATATCGGCAACTTATTCAAAGGCGTCATAGTTTAGAGGCACCATCTGCATAGCCCGAGAACACCATCTCATGGCCTACGAATCTTTACTTTCATGCTCTTCATAGCCCGGATATCATAGTCTGAGTACGCCATCCTAATCGTCCAAAGACAGCATTCATGGTCCAATGGGAACTTGCATCACTTTTAAACAAAGAAATATACAAACACATCTTTCATTTGCAGGTACACCGGATGGCACGACCGTCTCAGCAAGAGTGTCCCGCTCCAGTTCTCCTTGGCTCGTCCGATGTCCAAACCCTTGCCAAATCTCAAACCCCGTTGCGTCCGCCTTTACCGAATTTTCATCGGCATATTACGCCAACGGCTCCTGAACTACATACGGCCCAATTCCCATAAAACCAGGATATGTAGGCAACTCAAAAGCCAAGACACGGTCGAAATGCTCTTACAAGTATCACTTCCGTTCAAAATTGGTCATCTTATCTTTACCCGACAACTCTTTCATCCTCATCGGGTAAAGAGGGGCAGTTGTTGATACCCAATTTTTCCCTATAAACTTTTTAACCAAAATATTTTCAAAATAGCTTTTAAACAAATATATTAGCGTCCAAAAAGTTATTGGTATTTTCATATAATTTTTTCAAGCATTTTAAAACCAATTTACAGCTTATTTTGCACTATAAAATCCAATATTTGGTATCTAATCTTGTTATTTTAATAAATAAATTACTTTATTTTCTTATTTACATAAAAATATAATTTATGTATTTTTTTAGAGGATTTTACAAAGCCATTAGGTATTTTTAAATTAAAACTGTATTAAATTGCAATTTTAGCCTATTTATCAATTTAACGAGTATTTCAAGTATAAATCGTTCCTAGTATTTTTTATCAATTCCCAAATATATTTTTTATTATCTCAGTAATTTTATCAGTTTTTTATAAAATTGTTTACTATTTTTATAAAATTAAATTTGGGAAAATTGGCTATTTAAAATATAGCCCTTATTCTTTCAATTCTAACCCCAATTTCACACCCAATACCAATCCTATTTTAATACCCAATCCAAGTGACACAATTCAAAATATCCGACCCAAACCCAGTCCAAACTAAACCCACCTGGTTCCCCACTTCTAATCTTGGTCGTTGATTTCATAAATCAATGGCCCGTATCAATACTTACCTAATTAAACACCCAAACCCCCTTAACCCTAATAACTTCTCTCATTCTGCTGCCCTTAAATCCCTATTTCTCTCTGAACCTCTCTAAACCCTAGTCATTTTCTGCTTTCTTCATCTGTTTTAATGGCCATTTTAGGCCGGAAACTTCCATGCTCGGTCATTTATCACCATCCCTGGCCTAGGAGTTCTAAGATCGGGACGTTCTCATAAGGGTAGCTGGACAAGAGGTTCTTTAATGGAGTTTTCAAGGCCATGTCATGCTTTTCTCCGGCGAGTCTTTGAAGCCTTGGGTCCTCACAAGCTCCGATGAGTCGTTCAGGCTTTTCTCGCCATTTATGAGGCCTTTTACGAAAACCTAATTGATTCGAGGTTCCTTTTCATGATTCTCTGTGTTATTTTACGATCTTCTCTGAGTTTTGTTGGTTCTCCAGTATTTTTAAGTATCTCTCATCTTTTTCTTCGCCTAGTTGTGTTTTCAAAGACTGTGCGTCTTTTTTCAAAACCTATGGTTTCTATGAACTGTTTGATTCTTTGATTTTTTCATTTATTTCCTGCTACTACGTGTTCTTATCCACGATTCTAAGTATTTTCTACTTTAGCTCTATATATTTTGCCTCACTGATTACCTTTTTAGGGTTTTCATTTAGTTTGTTCTATGTTTTCTTTGTTCTGTCCTGCTCTTGTTCGCTTTCATCTATGATAATCTCTGTGTTCTGACTGGTAGTGGAAACCCTAATTTCTAAGGGTATTTTCTATTCATCTTTCTCTGTGAAACCCTAGCTGCCGAATTGCTTTCTCGTATATGTTTATCCACATGTCTACTCTGCTATGCCTTGTTTTTACATGTTCAGACTTATGAATCTTTTATAGTACTGTTCTTCCCCTTTCTCTGAAACCCTAATTTAATTTGGTACAACTGTGTGATTCTCTAATTGTTCTGTATTCTCTGACTAAGTTCAAACGAGTAAAATCTTGTCTCCTTGATTTCCTGGGTGATTACTTACCATACATATTGAACCGTGTGACTTTTAAATTTTCTTATGTGTATTTTGTTAGAAACACGTTCTCAATGCAATATACTAAACGTGTACTCTTTTGTAGGTTTTGATGAATGACAAACGAAGCAAAAATTGATATATGACGGAATTCAAGTACAAGCGCACAATGGTTGCGAATAAGATTGAAGTTCAAGATATAGCTTTTAATTGTTATTGAGTTGTTCTAAATTGTAATCTCGATCCTATAACTTGACTCATAGTATGGCCTCTCTCATAAAACTATTTTCCAAAATCATGCATATTTAATTCTGTGTCAAAAAGATTTTAAATCATGCATATTTACATTAGACAAAATGTTTTCTAAACATGCCTCAAAAATCTGGGCTAAAATAATCGATTATGTACTTATGATAATCGATTGTTTCTGAGCCAAGACTGCATGACAATCGATTATGGATTAATGGTAATCGATTGTGAGTAAGACAGTGAACATCAGGTTTTTCCAAATCTGCATGATAATCGATTGTGAACAAATGACAATCGATTGTTGTTGAGGTAAAGTTTTTCAATACTCAAAATAATCGATTATGAACTAATGGTGATCGATTGTGTTGAGTTGATGTCTTCCAGTGATTTTAAATTTAATTAAGTAATCGATTATGTCTTTAGATAATCGATTATCACTGAGACAGTAAGTTTTATGATTTTCAGAAAATAACAAGTAATCGATTGTTGCAAAGGACAATCGATTGTTGAAGCTGGCCGTTGTCAAATGATTTTCAAATACCATAAGGTAATCGATTATTGATTCTAGATAATCGATGTTCTACTTAAAATCTGGAAATGATTTTTAGAACGTTGCTGAAGTAATCGATTATTGATTCTAGATAATCGATGTTCTGCTTAAAATCTGGAAATGATTTTTAGAACGATGCTGAAGTAATCGATTATTGATTTTATATAATCGATGTTTTGCTTAAAATCTGGAAATGATTTTTAGAACGTTGCTAAAGTTATCGATTATGAACTTAGTGTAATCAATTATCTGATTTTGAATATTGCCAGTAATCGATTATAGATTATGTAAAATCGATTGTGAAGCGTTAAATCTGGGATTGATTTTTAAACTGACTGGCAGATAATCGATTGTTTGGTCTTAATAATCGATTATCACTGAGTAATTTCAGCAACTCTTAATTGGCAATTAGACAACGGTTGAACCAACTTTTTCAACTATAAATACAGCTTCATTTCAGTGTTTTAAAAACAACAACATACACAAACTGATCAATACATTGCTATAAGCTTTCATTCAATTGTTCTTCATTTTCTACTCATTTCATAAAGCTTTTGAGAGCCATATTATTGCTTAAAGTTGTTGTGATCTTGAACATATTCTTTTAATCATATCTACTCAATAAGGAGTACTTTAGTTAAGTGAGTGTCCAAGTATTTGATATACTTGTAAGAGAATTGCGATTCTCTTGTTTCAAGGAACTTGCGTTTCCTTGGGTGAAGTCTTTGAGATTGCGATCTCCGAGCAACTGTTTGAGGCTTGTGTCCTCAAGTGTGTAACGGTTTGTTGAGCACCCTTAAGCTTAACAAGATAGTGAAAAATCTCGAGAGAGTCTCTCGGGGACTGGACTAACCACGTTGGTGGCCAACCAGTATACATCTTTGTGTAAGTTTATTTTTCTGCATTTATTTTACTTCCTGTAAAGTTTAAATTCCGCAAGAAAACGCTAAATTCTATTAATACGCTATTCACCCCCCCTCTAGCGTAAAGCGTAGTTTCTAACAATTGGTATCAGAGCCCAACTCTCTGAAAACTTAACCGTTTGAGAGAACCATCCATGGCTTCTACTCTTGACTCTTTTGCAGGAATTGAAGAAGGACAATGCTCTACACGACCTCCTCTATTCAACGGCACAAACTACTCATACTGGAAGGAGAGGATGCAAATCTTTGTGCAATCAAATAGCTTTCATTTGTGGAAAGTATTCACCAATGGAAACCAAATCCCAACCAAGAAGGTGGAAGACGAATGGGTTCCAAAGACCGAAGAGGAATATACCGCGGAGGATATTCGTAAGGTTCAAAATAATGCCAAAGCTATAAATTTATTATATTGTGCTGTTAATGCTAACGACTACAGGAAGATATCATGTTGCAAAACAGCAAAAGAAATGTGGGATAAGCTTGAAGTGACATACGAAGGAACCGACCAGGTTCGAGAAGCTAAAATTGATTTCTTAACTCACTCTTATGAACTATTCCACATGAAGGAAGGAGAGAAAGTAGACGAAATGTTTGAGCGATTCTCAATGATTGTGAATGATCTACACGCCCTCAAAAAGACGTTTACGGATAGAGAACTTGTCCGAAAGATCCTTAGAAGTCTCACTCCGGCATGGCGATCAAAGGCCGATGCAATCCAAGAATCCATTGGCATCACAAATGTCACAATTGACGCATTAAGAGGTAATCTCAAAACCTATGAATCAACTATACTTAACCCGTTTGTTGATGATCAAAGAAGGCAAAGGATTGCTCTAAAGGCTAGCCAACCACAAATTGATGAGGAAGGTGACAACGAGTTTGGACTCGTTATCAAAAGGTTTCAAAAATTCATGCGCAAAGAGTATGAACGCAAGAACAAAAAGCAAGGCGATCAACTAAAATGCTATGAATGCGGAGAAACCGGGCACATAAAATCAAATTGCCCTAACATCAAAAAGGAGAAGAAACCCTTCAAAAAGCAACGTGCATACATCTCTTGGGGAGGAGATTCCGGAGATGAAGCAAGCGAAGAAGAAGACGATGAAGCAGCAAATTTATGTCTCATGGCTCAAGAAGACGGCAAAGACGAGGTAAGTCAAATCTCTTCTCAAAATTTCTTTACTCTTGATGAAATGAGAAATGCTTTTGATGAACTATATGCTGAATTTATCAAAGCTTCAAAAACTGTCAAAAGTGTTAAAGAAAGTGCTTCTCTAAAAGAAAAAGATTTTCAAACACAGCTTTCATTAAAAGAAAAAGAATTAGAAAAACTGGTTTTCGAAAATGAGAAGCTAAAAGAGGAAAACAAGTTTTATGGAAAAAGAAGTGCTGATAAACCTGAAGGTTCTACTAGAAATTGTTCTTCTTGTGTGCTTCTTAAGAATGAAGTAGCTAGACTTAAAGGCACATTAGATAAGTTTAATTCTTCGCATAAAAACTTGAATGATGTGCTTGTTAATCTAAAATCAACTAAACATGGAATAGGATTCAAGAATGAAGAAAAGGTTGGTGCTAAACCACAACAACCTAGAGCTCAACCTAGGACTAATAACCAAAATGCTTATCCTAGAAGTAGAAACCCTAGAAATAACTTGCATGTTAGACCAAATAGTGAAAATGCTAGAAGACCTAGAAATGATGCATATTTTAGGCCAAACCTTGAACAACTTAGAAGACCAAGAAATGACCCTCCACCTAGAAATAGATATTCTAGAAATGATGCATATTTTAGACAAACTTGTGAACCTCCTAGAGCTCATAATAGGAGAAACAATGGTGTTCAAAGTAGAGTAAGCAACCTTCATTCATCTAGTTACTATGTACCTAGAAAAATGCATAATCCCAACGTGACTTGTCATTATTGTAGACGTATTGGTCATATTGCTCCCGCTTGCTTTACTCGTCATAGACATATAAATCAATTGCATCATTATAACATGCCTAACCCTCAAGGACCCAAGATGGCATGGGTACCTAAAGAACATTAATTTGTTTTGTAGGTGTGCTTGAAGGGATCAAGTGTACTATGGTACGTTGATAGTGGATGCTCCAAACACATGACGGGAGATGAATCCAAATTCCTTCAACTAGAGCACAAAGAAGGAGGAAGTGTCACATTTGGTGATAACAATAAAGGAAAAATCATCGGCATTGGTTCGGTCGGTAAGGACGAAAACTCCTCTATTAAACATATACTACTTGTGAAAGGTTTGAAGCATAATCTCTTGAGCATAAGCCAATTATGTGACAAGGGAAATCTTGCTCTATTTAATTCGGATGAATGTCTTGTATTTAGACGTAGTGATTTCAAGATCATACTTCGTGGTTTTAGAATTGATAATATCTATAAGGTTGATCTTGCAAACTCCTCACCCGAATATGTCGATTGTTTAGTAAGCAAAGAGGATAACTCTTGGCTATGGCATCGTAGAGTAGCACACATGAACATGCATCTTTTGGACAAGCTTCTTTCTCAAAACTTAGTAGTTGGTCTTCCCAGTTTAAAGTTTGAAAATGATTCTATTTGCGATTCTTGTCAAAAAGGGAAGCAAACCAAAGCATCTTTTAAATCCAAGAATATTGTTTCAACGTCTAGACCTTTGCAATTACTTCACATGGATTTATTTGGTCCCTCTCGTATTGAAAGTCTTGGTAAAAATAAATATGTTTTTGTAATTGTTGATGACTTTTCTAGATTTACTTGGACTCTATTTCTTGCAAATAAAAGTGATGCTTTTCAAAATTTCAAGTATTTCCTTAAGCGTGTTCAAAACGAAAAGGAATCGACCGTCACTTCAATTAGAAGTGATCATGGGGGAGAGTTTGATCACAATCTCTTTGCGGATTTTTGTGACGAACTCGGAATCGAACACACCTTTTCCGCTCCACGGACACCACAACAAAATGGGGTGGTGGAAAGGAAAAATAGGTGTCTCGAAGAGATGGCAAGAACCATGCTCGACGAAGCTAAGATTCCCAAATATTTTTGGGCGGACGGCGTGAGTACCGCTTGCTATGTTTTAAATAGAGCAGCAATTCGGCCGATACTCATGAAAACCCCATATGAACTTTATAAGGGTAGAAAACCCAACATTTCTCATTTACGTGTTTTTGGTTGTAAATGTTTTGTTCATAATAATGGGAAGGGCCAATTGGGTAAGTTTGATGCTAAATCGGATGAAGGTATTTTCATTGGTTATTCCTCACGTAGCAAAGCATATAGGATCTTTAACAAAAGAACCCAAATTATGGAGGAATCCCCTCATGTTGTGTTTTCCGAAGATAATACTCGCTTGGCGAGAAAGGAATCCGGTTTTGATCTTGCAGGTATCTTGGATAGCTTGAAAGATAAAATCCAAGAAGAACCTTCAAAGGAAAACAAAAATGAAATTGGGGAACAACCAACGGAAGAAGTGCCACAATTAGAAAAAGGAATAAATACGCCTAACGAGTGGAGAACGATCAAGGATCATCCTCTCGAACAGGTAATCGGCGATGTTGGAGAAAAGGTAAGTACCCGAAACTCCCTCAAAAACACTTTAGAACTTACTGCTTTTGTTTCTCAAATTGAACCTAAAACCATCTCCGAAGCAATTGGGGATGAATTTTGGACCTTGGCAATGCAAGAGGAGCTTAACCAATTCGAACGCAATAACGTTTGGGATTTGGTGCCAAGACCCGAAGGTCATTCTATAATTGGTACGAAATGGGTTTTTCGCAATAAACTAGATGAAAATGGTATAATCACTAGAAACAAAGCTAGGCTTGTGGCAAAAGGCTATAGTCAAGAAGAAGGTATTGATTATGAGGAAACCTATGCTCCCGTAGCTAGATTAGAAGCTATTCGTCTATTACTTGCTTTCGCCTCTTCAATGAATTTTATTCTATATCAAATGGATGTGAAAAGTGCTTTTCTAAATGGTTTTATTGAAGAAGAAGTTTATGTCAAACAACCCCCCGGCTTTGAAGATTTTAAATATCCCGATCATGTTTTCAAACTCAAAAAGGCTCTTTATGGTTTAAAACAAGCTCCTCGAGCTTGGTATGAAAGGTTGAGTAAATTTCTTTTGGAAAATGATTTCATTAGGGGAAAAGTTGACACAACCCTCTTTGTCAAGCATAAAAACAATGATATTTTATTAGTTCAAATATATGTAGACGATATTATATTTGGTGCTACTAACAATGTTTTATGCAAGGAATTTTCCGATCTAATGACTAGCGAATTTGAAATGTCTATGATGGGCGAGTTAACATTCTTTTTGGGGTTACAAGTGAAACAAATGAAAGAAGGTACATTCATATGCCAAGCCAAATATTGCAAAGAACTACTAAAACGCTTTGAGATGAACAATGCAAAAGAAATGGCTACTCCCATGAGCACATCCGATCATCTAGACAAAGATGAAAAAGGTAAGGAAGTCGATACTAAAAAGTATCGAGGTATGATTGGCTCTCTTCTTTATCTTACCGCTAGTCGTCTGGACATCATGTTTAGCGTGTGTTTATGTGCTCGCTATCAGTCATGTCCGAAGGAGTCTCACCTTACTGCGGTGAAACGGATATTAAGGTATCTCATTGGTACTACAATGTGGGTCTATGGTACCCCAAAGGCTCTTCATGCCAACTTATTGGATATTCCGATTCCGATTTTGCTGGATGCAAATTGGACCGCAAGAGCACAAGTGGCACTTGCCATTTGCTCGGTAGCTCTCTTGTCTCTTGGTTTAGTAAGAAAAAAGTAAGTGTTGCGTTGTCTACCACCGAGGCTGAATATGTAGCCGCGGGGAGTTGCTGTGCTCAAATCCTATGGATGAAACAACAACTCTTGGACTATGGCCTAAGTCTTGATCACATTCCTCTTAGATGTGATAACACTAGCGCCATATGCTTGACGAAGAACCCCGTTCTTCATTCGCGAACAAAACACATCGAAATTAGACATCATTTTATTAGAGATCATGTACTCAAAGGCGATGTCGAAATTGAATTTGTTGAAACCAAAAGCCAATTGGCAGACATCTTTACCAAGCCTTTAGAGAAAGAGTCCTTCTTCCGAATTCGCAGTGAACTCGGGATCCTTGACTCCACTTTGATCTAAGTCATGCATTGCATTTTCTTTCCTACATGATTTCTAACTTGAGCGTCGGAGGCATCTAACTTCTTTTTGCAGGTATCACCCTAGAGCTAAGAGCAATTCTTAAGCAAACCGCGAATCTGCAGCAATGTCCCTATAAAAATCGATTATCCCGTATCAATAATCGACTACCCTCTAATTTTTTTTCCAATAAATAAACCTTGTTTATTTCATCTTTTTGCATCTTTCCTTACTATTTTTTTTGCTAATGGCAAAAGGGGGAAGAAAACGGGATATCGGGTATGCACCACCTCTTAATTCATTGATTGCTTATAAGCTAAAATTGAGGGGGAACAAGAACAAAATTGCATAATTGTTACTTTTCTTGAATTGTCAATATCTTTTGCCTAAATTGCATATCCCGCTTAATGTTTGCCATTATCAAAAAGGGGGAAATTGTTAGAAACACGTTCTCAATGCAATATACTAAACGTGTACTCTTTTGTAGGTTTTGATGAATGACAAACGAAGCAAAAATTGATATATGACGGAATTCAAGTACAAGCGCACAATGGTTGCGAATAAGATTGAAGTTCAAGATATAGCTTTTAATTGTTATTGAGTTGTTCTAAATTGTAATCTCGATCCTATAACTTGACTCATAGTATGGCCTCTCTCATAAAACTATTTTCCAAAATCATGCATATTTAATTCTGTGTCAAAAAGATTTTAAATCATGCATATTTACATTAGACAAAATGTTTTCTAAACATGCCTCAAAAATCTGGGCTAAAATAATCGATTATGTACTTATGATAATTGATTGTTTCTGAGCCAAGACTGCATGACAATCGATTATGGATTAATGGTAATCGATTGTGAGTAAGACAGTGAACATCAGGTTTTTCCAAATCTGCATGATAATCGATTGTGAACAAATGACAATCGATTGTTGTTGAGGTAAAGTTTTTCAATACTCAAAATAATCGATTATGAACTAATGGTGATCGATTGTGTTGAGTTGATGTCTTCCAGTGATTTTAAATTTAATTAAGTAATCGATTATGTCTTTAGATAATCGATTATCACTGAGACAGTAAGTTTTATGATTTTCAGAAAATAACAAGTAATCGATTGTTGCAAAGGACAATCGATTGTTGAAGCTGGCCGTTGTCAAATGATTTTCAAATACCATAAGGTAATCGATTATTGATTCTAGATAATCGATGTTCTGCTTAAAATTTGGAAATAATTTTTAGAACGTTGCTGAAGTAATCGATTATTGATTCTAGATAATCGATGTTCTGCTTAAAATCTGGAAATGATTTTTAGAACGTTGCTGAAGTAATCGATTATTGATTTTATATAATCGATGTTTTGCTTAAAATCTGGAAATGATTTTTAGAACGTTGCTAAAGTTATCGATTATGAACTTAGTGTAATCAATTATCTGATTTTGAATATTGCCAGTAATCGATTATAGATTATGTATAATCGATTGTGAAGCGTTAAATCTGGGATTGATTTTTAAACTGACTGGCAGATAATCGATTGTTTGGTCTTAATAATCGATTATCACTGAGTAATTTCAGCAACTCTTAATTGGCAATTAGACAACGGTTGAACCAACTTTTTCAACTATAAATACAGCTTCATTTCAGTGTTTTAAAAATAACAACATACACAAACTGATCATTACATTGCTATAAGCTTTCATTCAATTGTTCTTCATTTTCTACTCATTTCATAAAGCTTTTGAGAGCCATATTATTGCTTAAAGTTGTTGTGATCTTGAACATATTCTTTTAATCATATCTACTCTATAAGGAGTACTTTAGTTAAGTGAGTGTCCAAGTATTTGATATACTTGTAAGAGAATTGCGATTCTCTTGTTTCAAGGAATTTGCGTTTCCTTGGGTGAAGTCTTTGAGATTGCGATCTCCGAGCAACTGTTTGAGGCTTGTGTCCTCAAGTGTGTAACGGTTTGTTGAGCACCCTTAAGCTTAACAAGATAGTGAAAAATCTCGAGAGAGTCTCTCGGGGACTGGACTAACCACGTTGGTGGCCAACCAGTATACATCTTTGTGTAAGTTTATTTTTCTGCATTTATTTTACTTCCTGCAAAGTTTAAATTCCGCAAGAAAAAGCTAAATTCTATTAATACGCTATTCACCCCCCCCCCCTCTAGCGTAAAGCGTAGTTTCTAACAGTATTTACCCTATATTATGTGATCAATACTATATTTTCTTTCCAAAATTAGACTTAGGTTTAGTTATTTTTCCATCCGGTTCCTTAATTGAAGGGGTTCCCTTCTTCTAATTGATACTAATTGATTTTCTAAATATTTTCCTTGCCTTATTGTTGCTTCTCTTTCAACTATAAATAGGTTCTCTCTTTTCTCATTTAAAGGACATTCTCAAGTTTTCTCTACTCTTTACTCACAAAATATTCTCTGTTTCTCTCTTATTTGCTACTTTCTCTCTCAGCAAAAGGTTAGCCGGCTGAAAGCCAAGGCTAATAATAGAATCTCTCTTTACTTTTGTCATTCAAGTGCAACTGGTAGGTTCTAATCTCAATTACCAATCTTTTAACTACTTGTCTATCCATGTGTACTGTCACCATGCCTACTTTTTGTGTTGTTGCATCCATCATATAGATACCATTTCCATAGACTCCTTGTATTTCATCAACTTCATATAGAAACTATGCCATTAGGTTTGCATCTTATAATCTCACCTAGAAAGCATGCCTATAGGGACTATATAAACGCTAGGCAAAACAGTAGGACGTCTAATTATGTAAAAGATGTAATCAAAGGGTAATAAAATGTTTAAGTCTAGATCCGTTAATGTTTCCAACAACTCAATTTTTAAACTTATCTTAAATCTATTTACTTTCAAAACGGGCCCAGGTCTGCCCTTTTTCGTAAAAAATCTAAGCCTATAAGTTGTCTTCTATATTTAACCTAAAACTATTTGCTGAAGTTCATGTGTTTCAAAGTATTTCAAAACTTCTTACAACCTTTTACTCAACTTATACAATTGATTTACAGCCCTTTTCTCCAAAACTTATCTGCAGTTATAAATTTCTAATAGACTTCCGTCTAAAGCTCGTGTTTCTTTATTTCAAAACCTGTCTGCAGCTCTAAATACTTTAAACAGACTCATGTCTGCAACTAGCAACCTTTCTCTAAAGTCTTACTGATTTTCTAAAGTCTGTCAACTTCTAAAATGGCCCGGGGAGCTCGAAGCAGATTTTCTATCCAACTCTTATGTGTTAAATGAGTATGCCTGCTCTCCTAACCTCTTTTTAAGAACAAATCAGTAATAAAAGTCATGCTAAACTACTTGTTGTATGTTATACTTGAGCCTTTAATTGTATATTTGCATCCCTCTTATTTGCTACTTGTTTTTTATTGCGCTCTAGCATTTTTACCTGAGAATACTCTATATATATATCATACTTCCTTCTCCCCCTTTCTTAGGATTAGAAGTCCTAATACCCCGGGACTAACAGGTTGGGACGGGTATTAGCATGCGATAAGTAAACGATACCAATGCGCTTTAATACCTTAGCGGGGTGGGAGGGTAGAATATGGAGATGATGACGATGCGATAATATCATAAAGCGATCCCTCTTTGGGAATATGTGCGGGATATTGTATCGAATAATCCATATTGTAGTTAAACCTAGGACCCTTCTTTCTTTTATGTACTTTATTTAAATGCTTTCTTTATGCCTTTTAAACTAATCCTCTCTCTTATTTCATACTTATGTCCTTCCCTTTCTTTAAAGCTTTCAAGTTGTGCGAATGCCTTATATGTGAACCTTATTTGTTTAATTGGTTCATCTCTTTATAAAGTCACAATTAGCACGGCCGGGAACCACATTTGTGGATCTTGAGGGGTGCCTAACACCTTCCCCTCGAGATAATTTCAAGCCCTTACCCAACTCTGGTTTCTCTCTCAAAAGCACTCTCTTCATCTTAAAATGTCCTAATGCACTATAATCATTAGGTGGCGACTCTTCTAATTCCATAACCCAATTCCCAAACGGGAAATAGAGTTGTTTTGCTCATACTGTCATAAACCCCGATTTCTCTTTTGAAAAAGGGAGTGTCGACAAATAGTTATGAATTTCATCAAAGCATATTCCAAGTTTATCTTTATGTCTCGTTCTTATTATTTTCTCTACATTTACTTATGTTTACACAACATTACTATTACGTATCATGATGATGTAACTTGCAATGAGGCAATGCGACAAACGGACACAGATTCAGAAGAGGATGAAATACCAGAAGAAGTTGTTAGAGAGGTCAAGAATTTTGAGAACAGACCTAAGTCCAATCTAGACGAAACCGAGGTTGTTAATCTAGGAGACTTAGAAAGTACCAAGGAAACGCGAATCTGTGTACATTTGTCACCACCAGAAAAAAGCTTACACAGAGTTCTTAAAAGAGTATGAAGACATCTTTGCATGGTCCTACGATGACATGACTGATCTCAGCACTTCCTTTGTGACTCACAAGTTACCGACAGATTTGGCACGCCCATCGGTAAAGCAGAAGCTCAAAAAATTCAAGCCAGACATTTAATTTAAAAATCAAAGAAGAGATTACCAAGCACGTTAAAGCCAAGGTTCTCAAAGTGGTAAAATACCTGACATGGTTAGCCAACATCGTGTTGGTACCAAAGAAGGATGGGAAGGTTAGAGTCTGTGTCGAATACCGGGATCTCAACCGGGCCAGTCCTAAGGAAGACTTCCCTTTGGAAAATATACACATATTGATTGACAACTGTGCCAAACATGAGCTGCAGTCGTTCATCGATTGTTTTGCTGGATACCATCAGATATGGATGGACGAAGAGGATGCAGAGAAAACGGCATTTATCACGTCGTGGGTGATGTTCTGTTACAGAATGATGCCATTTGGTTTGAAGAATGCTGGTGCTACCTGCATGAGAGCCATGACCACTATCTTTCATGACATTATACATAAA
Organism: Nicotiana benthamiana; assembly: GCA_034376525.1. Lineage (NCBI taxonomy): Eukaryota > Viridiplantae > Streptophyta > Magnoliopsida > Solanales > Solanaceae > Nicotiana > Nicotiana benthamiana. The sequence continues at coordinate 71,874,301 of CM067336.1, forward strand.
GAAATCGAGGAGTATGTGGATGATGTCATCATCAAATCCAAGAAAGCTGCAGATCACATGGAAGATTTGAGGAAGTTCTTCAACAGGTTGAGGAGATAAAACTTGAAACTGAATCCTGCCAAGTGTGCATTCGGGGTCCCAGCCGGAAAGTTATTGGGTTTCATTGTGAGTTGCTGGGGAATAGAATTAGACCCTTCAAAGGTCAAATCCATTCAAGTGTTGCCACCGTCAACGAACAAGAAGAATGTAATGAGTTTTCTGGGAAGACTCAACTATATCAATCGATTCATAGCTCAGTCCACTATCATTTGTGAACTCATCTTCAAGATGCTAAAGAAGGATGCCGCCACTAAATTGACAAATGATTGTCAAAAGGCTTTCAACAGAATCAAGGAATACTTGTCAACGCCGCTAGTCTTGGTTACGCCCGAGTCAAGGAGGCCTATATTACTTTATCTTGTAGTATTGGATGGAGCATTTGGGTGTGTTCTGGGACAACATGATGAAACGGGAAGAAAGGATCAAGCCATCTACTACCTCAGCAAGAATTTTACCCCGTACGAGGCTCGGTATTCCTAATTAGGGCGCACCAATTGTGCTCCAACCTAGGTAGCTCAGAAACTGAGGCACTATTTCGGTGCTTACACCACTTATGTCATATCCAATATGGATGCATTGAAATATATCTTTCAGTATCCCATTCCTACCGGCATGCTCGCTAAATGGAAAATACTGCTAAGTGAGTTTGACATTGTTTATGTTACCCAAAAGGCAGTCAAAGGACAAGCTTTGGAAGATCACCTCGCCGAGAATCCTGTAGGAGGAGAATACAAACCTCTAAAGACGTATTTTCCTGATGAAGAGGTAGCTTTCATAGGAGAAGACATTGCATAATCCAATGATGGTTGGAGGATGTTTTTTCGATGGAGCTGCAAATTTCAAAGGAGTCAGTATAGGAGCAATCCTGGTATTAGAAATCGGTCGGCATTACTTGGTATCTGCCAAGCTCATATTCACATACACCAACAACATGGCTGAATACGAAGCCTAAATCTTAGGACTCAAACTGGCAATTGACTTAAACATTCAGGAATTACTAGTGATCGGAGACTCAGACCTACTCATATATCTGGTCCGAGAAGAATGTGCTACCAAGACTTCCAAGATACTCCCCTATCTATACCATGTACAGGAGTTGAGGAAGAGATTCAGAAAGACAGAATTCCAGCACATTCCCAGAATACAAAATGAGTTCGCTGATGCCTTAGCCACTTTATCATCCATGATACAGCATCCGGACACAAACTATATTGATCCCATACAGGTCGAGATTAACGACCAACCAGCTTATTGTGCTCATGTCGAGGAAGAAGCCGATGGGAAGCCTTGGTTCCATGATATCAGAGAATACTTGATAACAGGAGAATACCCCTTGCCAATGCTACCCAAAAACACACGCTTCGGAGATTGTCCAACAACTTCTTTCACATTGGAGGAATTATGTATATGAGGACTCCCGATATGGGATTATTAGGATGTGTTGAGGCAATAGAAGCAACCAAACTATTGGAGGAAGTGCACGTAGGGACTTGCGGACCGCACTTGAATGGTTTCGTTTTGGCAGAGAAGATACTCCGAGCAGAGTATTTTTGGATGACTATGGAAATGGACTGCATCCAGTATGTCCGGAGATGCCACCGTAGTCAGATACATGCAGATATGATAAAAGTACCTCCAAACGATTCTACCGCAACAAGCTCACCATGGCCGTTCACCGCTTGGGGAATGGATGTTATTGGACCAATCGAACCAGCCACATCAAACGGGCACAGGTTCATTCTAGTGGCAATTAATTACTTTACCAAATGGGTTGAAGCAGCATCACACAAACCAGTCACCAAGAAAGTAGTAATAGATTTCGTCCATGATCATATGGTTTGTCGGTTCGTTATTCCAAAATTAATCATCACCGATAATGGTTCCAATCTCAACAGCGACCTGATGAAGGTAGTGTGTGAAACATTCAAGATTGAACACAAGAACTCTACAGCTTACAGACCTCAGATGAATGGATCTATAGAAGTAGCCAATAAAAACATCAAGAAGATACTAAGGAAGATAATCGAAAAGCACAAGCAATGGCATGAGAAGTTGTCGTTCTCCTTATTAGGATATCGTACCATGGTCCGCACATCAACTGCGGCCACCCCCTATATATTGGTTTATGGTACAGAGGCGGTCATTCCTGCCGAGGTAGGAATTCCCTCCCTGAGGGTCGTACAAGAAGCAGAATTAGATGATGCAGAGTGGGTCAAGAGTCACTACGAGCAATTATCCCTCATCGACAGAAAGAGAATGAAAGTTGTCTGTCGTGGTCTATTATATCAGAACAGAATGTCCAGAGCCTTTAACAAGAGCAAGCCAAGGAAGTTCACGCCAGGACAGCTGGTATTGAAGAATATATTTCCACGTCAGGATAAATCCAAAGGGAAATTCTCTCCCAATTGGCAAGGTCCATATATGGTGCATCGGGTTCTAACTGGAGGAGCCCTTATTCTCGCAGAAATGGATAGAGATGTCTAGGCGAAAACGATCAACTTAGACGCAATGAAAAGATACTACATTGATCATATGCTTTTTCTGTCAATATGTAATTTGAACTATGTCTGACCTGGTTCCTGATTATGAGGGGATACGCAGGCAGCTCTATGGGTTCTGTCACATTTTAATAAAAATTCCATTTTCCCCGCAACTGGAATTGGGGTAGAATTTTTAGGAGGACCCTCAATATTCGGGAGTCAGCTTGTCAATATCTTCATCAGCGGCGACACAGTAAACTGGGGAAGACATTTGAGGAATCGATTAGTGTTCAGTTATTCAGCACCAGCCCAGTAAATAGGGGAAGAATTTTGAGGAGGACCCTCAAAATTCTGGAGCGAGCAAGGTCGCCGCGTCTTGAACCACGTTGCAGTTTTTGGTTCATCCAAATAAAAACATTTCTATATATATATATATATATATATACTAAGTCATCCGTAAACATTATTTGCGTTACCATCGTTTAGCAACGCTATTCCCATGGTACACGATGCCAAGAGCTAAGGATACAAACTAACCTCCCCTTTACAGAACTCACGATTTTCTTTGGATGCAGGAATTCAGGCCGCGGATCAAAGTACATTTGCTCTTCAGAATCGAAACCCTCAAAGTTTCACTATCCACACCCAACACTCCCTAGCACAGTCTCCATACTGTCGATGCTCCCTTTTTCTAAGCAAAAATTGGGTTTATGACATTACGGGCAAAACAACTCTTTTATCCCCTTTCGAGGAATTTGGGTTATGAAATTTCAAGAGTCGCCACCTAATGATTATAGTGCATTAGGACACTTTTAGAGAAAAGAAGAAAAGAAAACCAGAGTTCGGGTTAGGGCTTGAGATTATCTCGAGAGGAAGGTGTTAGGCACCCCTCAAGATCCACTAGTGTGGTTCCCAGCCTTGCTTAATTGTGACTTTAACAAGAGTAGGAGTAGACAAGCAAAGTTTGCACATAAGAAATATAAACAAACTTTCTTTTTCCAAAAAAATATCACTTATGTCATTCTTCTTTCAAAATTGTCAACTTGTTTATATTTCTTATGTGCAAACTTTGCTTGTCTACTCCTACTCTTCTTAAAGTCACAATTAAGCATGGTCGAGAACCACACTAGTGGATCTTCAAGGGTTCCTAACACCTACCCCTCGAGATAATCTCAAGCCCTTACTTGAACTCTGATCTTCTTTGCTTCTTTTCTCTAAAAGTGTTATAATGCACTATAATCATTAGGTGGCGACTCTTCAAATTTCATAACCCAAATTCCCCGAAAGGGGATAAAAGAGTTGTTTCACCCAGAATGTCGTAAACCCGATTTCTACTTAGAAAAAGGGGTCGTCGACAAAAACACTTTCAAGAACCTTCCTTCCAACTCTACTAGACCTCGTTCCAGATACCCTATCCAATTATCGGCGCTGACACCATATTCTTCCACTCGTCGATCAGCTTCTGGTGGGCTTCCTGTATTTATCGGTGCTCATTTTCACACTCTCGCATCCTCTTACACAATTGATTGTATTTGACTTGCGCTGCAGTTTTCTCATCATTAAGCCTATGTCCTTGGACGAACCTTGGTGACCTAAACCAACATGATTTTCTTCCAACCATCCTGAATAATACGGCACACACCCGGCATGGTACCTGTCTGGCTCAATAGATTCTCTCCTCAAGACGAGCTTGCAGTGCCACATATGTTGAGCTTAACACTTGTGCGGGCTATCATCATCCTGAAAGTCAGCCCTGAAATGACTCCTCTTGTCTATCCTTGTTATGATTTGTTTTCTCCCTTCTTACCTCATGGCTCGGATGGGGACATAAGGATGAGCTCTCATCAGACCGATGAGTATGAGGAATGGTGCATATCGAGAACGAACAATGAACCCCTATTAGGAACCACTCGAACATCCATTGAACTTTCTCTTCTTTAGATTTACCCATCACCCTACGTCTTTCTGCTGAGTGAAAATGTTAGGCATGAAGTTCATTCGCTTGGGGTGGTGGAAAGCGATATGATCATCCCAATCCTTGTGTATAATCTTATGTTGGTGGTCACCTTTCTGAAGGTGTTCTATAGGCCAAAGTTGAAGTAACATATTACAACCCTCGAAGTGCGGAGCCCCTTGTTGACATATTCCAAAGGCTAGATAGATTTCAGCAATGATCATGGGCACTATGCTGAAAGACTGCCAGTCGATCCCCTCCATTAAAGTCTTGGTCGCCATGGCTAGTCTGGTGTGGATCCTAGCCTTTTTAATAGGAAAGACCATCATACCCAGGAAATAGAACATGAACACAAAGACCCTTATGTTTATATACCCTAAAGAGGTGAGGGAGAACTCCTCAGTGTAGGTACGATATGACTTGCTATGGATATACATCTCCAACAAGAAGTCAAACGGTATGTAGGAGTTCTTCAGACAAGCTAGGTCTTGATTTTTCTTGAGTCCCATCATCCTAAAAAAGCCTCCACTTTTGCGGTTTTCCGGCATAAGCAGACCCTGAGTCTCCCAAATGATACCAGCTAGACCCCTTATCTCTTCCAATAAAGGAGTCATTTCTAAATGCATGAAGTGAAATACCAATCGATCACTATCCTAGAACAGAGTTGCAGCCTCTATGATTTTGTTGTTAGGCTGAATTTCTAGAAATGTGGGCAAATTCCCTAACTATTTGTGGACAAGGGTCTGTTTGCTGGCATGAAGATCCTCCCGCCAGCTTAGCAGCTTTCGGTGAATGTTAGTTACCATACCAAATCTGGGGACTTCGTGCCTTCTACAAAACAAAGGGTTTGACCCAGACTCGACTATATAAATCAATAATTAGCACAAAGGCATTTATTTCTCCAAATAAATGCACACAATGTAAAGGCGTCCGTTTCAGTTTTGAGGAAACCCGATGTACTTTGGCTTAGTCTATCTTATTGAGTCATTATGCGGACAACAACTAACTCAGCTAAGTTTGACCATGATGCATGAACAGTTTAATAGAGTAAGGTTTCTATTTTTTTGAAGTGCTAGACAAGGTACCCTTGAGCGGACAACTCAAGAGGAAAGGCACGGAACCGTCAACTACACCATTAATCGACTGGTTTTACCGCAAATATGCCTTTGCCAAATTTAGGGGGAGTGATAATATGGGAAGGGCACAACCACTCATTATAAGCGTTGCTATAGTATTTGTTTTGGCACGAGTGAAGTATGATGTTGAAGAATGCAGTTACAAGAATGAAGCAAGTTGCATGTGTTTTCATGTTCATAAAGCAAAAGATTACAATAAATGTTCGAAAATTACAACGGTATTGAAAAAGAAGTAAACAAAGGGAAAACATGAAGAGCCAAGTCAGTAATCATGATGAAATAATTAAAGGCAAGAAAATAAATACAATTAAGGAAGCAATAAAGTCACACAAAGCATGTAATGGTAAAAGCCTTTAAAAAATTCCCCGGTAGAGTCGCCATGCTGTCGACGCCCCCTTTTCCCCTTTCTCGAAGAACAGGAAAAATGGGTTTACGACATTATGGACAGAACAACTTTTATTCCTTTTTGAGGAATTGGGTTATTGAATTTGAAGATTCGCCACCTAATGATGATAGTGCATTAGGACACTTTTAAAGAAGAGAATAAGATTTTTGAAAGAAAACCAAAGTTCGGGTAATGGCTTGAGATTATCTCGAGAGAAAGGTGTTAGGCACCCCACAAGATCCACTAGTTTGGTTCCTGGCCATGCTTAATTGTGAGTTTAAAAGAAATAGAAGGAAATAAGTAAGGGTTGCACATAGTAGTTACAAATAACTTTAAAACTTTGAAAAGAAAGGAAGAAAGGAAAATCTTTAGAAAAAGCAGTTGATGCAGAGAAATGGAACCACCTATGGAATAAAATATTACGAAAGAAAAGAAAGGAGGCCCTAGGTTTTGATACAATATGGATCACATCAATGCAATACCCAGCAATCACTCCTCAGAGAGGGGTCGCACGAGATATTAGTGCACCGATCATCATATCCATATTCTACCCTTCCCACCCCGTTACGGTATTTAAACACGATTAGTCTCATTTACTTAGTGAATTCTAGTACCCGTCCTTAACTATCAGTCCCGATGTATTAGGACATCTAATCCTAAAAAGGAAGAAAAGGGGTAGGGTCATATATGGGGTTTAAAAGGACAAAATACTATTGGCGACAACCAAAACAAATAGCAAGTAATTGGGAATAAACAAACACACAAGGCTCACACAAAACCTCGTAAGTCACATAGCATCTAGTTTAGCATGTCTTGCATATACTGATTCGGTCTTTCAATTTAAAACTTAAGTGCCGGACTAGTTTAACACATAGAGTCGGATAAAAAGTCTGATCATGAGATGAATTAAAATTCAGGCTAAAGGTTGAAAACCGTTTCAGAAAATGATGATGCAAGTTTAGAAAATTTAAGAGCATTGCAGACTTGTAAGAATTTTTGAAATAAACAGGTTTGGACGAGTTTTGTTGAAATATGCTGAAGCCAATTGCCAAACTATTATCAATACAGATTAAGGCGAGTTTGAACCTCTATAGGCAGGGTATCTATACCTTGATTTTTAAAGGCTCATTACTATTAATAAACCGATAAGAAATGAGTATTTGATTACCTTACAGTTTGCCTATCGTTTATGCATTTTCTATAGACATGATTTCTATATGCAACTGGTTATTTGAGAATTAGGTCCTATAGGCAAGATTTCTAATGTTGAGTTAAGAGACTTTAAAAACCTATAGACCTGATCTCTAGGTGATTAAATCATTTAATCTACAAGCATGATTTCTAAGCGATTGGATAACAAACATGAAACCTATAGGTATGGTATCTAGGTGATTAAAAAATATTAACCTATAGGCATGATATCTACCCTTTTGTGTGATAAAGTAAACCCCTCCCACACCCTTTACTAATGCTTCCCCGCATTCTTTTTACAAGATTATTACAGAACCAGAAGAAAGAAAGTGAACAATAAAAATACATCACAACCAACAGCTAGATCCGAGCAGCCTAATTCAATCTTAAAATCCAATAAGATGTGTTTCACCAAATCCGAATTCCAGATTTCCAAGGCCTTCTCTTTCCCAAAGTGTTACAAAATTCCAAGGAGCTTCAAGAGCCCCAGGCAATGCTTACACTCTGAATAAATGGTGTTGTAATAGAATAGTGCAGTGTGGAATTACCAGCCCTCAAGCATCCAAGTTCAGAGGGAACTCCAGGGTCCCAAAGCACGGCTTACTAAAGGGGGTAGAACTTAGAACTAGGAAGCAGTGCAAAGTGAGAGAGGGAGCCACAAAAGAGGGTAGTCATACGCAATCATGGGCATGGACTAGCACACCCTTGACCCTCTGCTTGGTCCAAGAAAATAAAGAGCAGACTTTAGAAGTTAAACTTGGGTCAGGATGGTGATTAGGACACCACCAGACCTGAGTTAAGGCTCATCACATAAGGGGTAAAGGAAATGGGGAATTGACTTGAGCAGAGGTTCAAGAGAAATTGATTCTAAGTCATGAGTGGCAATAAAAATATCAAAATGACTCAGAATTACTCACATATAATAGGGGGTCAAAGGGAAGGGTACCACATAAGAAAGCATTCACAGAAACATGCAGAAAGCAAGACGGCATAACAGACTTGAATGTGCAGAACATGATGAAACAGAGTATGACAAACTAAATGAAGAATGCATAAAAGAAGAAGGAAAATAAACACATAGTCATGAGGGTAGTATTTAACTAGGGAGACATACCAGATGTAACTTTCAGAAAGCAAAATATCAATAGCAAGTAAACTGCCAGAGAGTCAGAAGTAGCAAACTCAAAAACTTCAGCGAGTACTTGAGAGTTCAAATTAACTCAAAGAATGTTCTCATCATAATAAGAAGAGGAGCAGGGTGCTCAGTAGAGAAAGAAAGTAGCAGTAGAAGATAAAGCAGTGATAGAGAAAGAAGTAGTAGAGAGAGTAGTAGTAGAGAAAGTAGTATATTTTTTAACACAGAGGTGTCTGTGTGTAAAGGTTGTTGTTGCAAAGGTGTGAAGAAGAGTAGTGTGTGTCTCCAAGAGCAGAAGGGTAGTACCTTTTTATAGTGCAAAAAGCGAGTAAACAGAAGGTAAGAAATAATTTTCAGTCAATCACACAAGGATCTCCCATAGGTTAAGGGATTTCATTTCAAACGGCCATGAGACAATTCAGGAAAGAGAAAATAACTAGACCTTTTCGGAGTAGCATAACAAGGGTAAGTACACAGAGTTTAATTAAGGCAAGAACCATATGGTACACGGTTTGAAAAATAAGGAAAGTGAATCAATTAAACAGCTAGTAAATTGAAAACGTTGTTCGAGTGAACTAATTCAGAAAAGGAGGGAGAAAAATTTTAATTTGAAAAATCAGTAACAATCAATCGAGCCTTAGTAAAGGGAAATTGGAATCAATTACAAGTTGGCAGAATCCTTTTGAAAGGAAAAGCTTTCATATATAAAGCACACAAGTTCCAAACAAGAAAAGAAGGACTGGCATAGAAAGTTTCAAATCATAAGCAAAATATTCCACTCTAGTCCAAAGTAGAACCCTAGTTCAAACTCAAATACCAAAAACTCGCAGGAACCCCAAACCCTAGGGTTTCGAATTCGAATAGGGTATAGAAAAGAGGGGCAAGCCCTTGAAATAGACTCAGAGAGTCTCATGAAGAAGCACACGGATACAATAGCAAGTTTGAAGCAACAGAGTGAGAAAATCATAAAGAATAGGTTTAATAAAAGCTCAGAAATCAAGCAAGTTCAGGAGAAAAAAGATGTGACATAGCACTTAAGTGACAGTAGATGGAATAGGTTTAGAACTCAAACAAACTCAGTAAGAAAGAAAAATAGTAATGGAACACACATAAGATGGTCACGTAAAGCATGTTGTAGAAAACCAGTAGAAGAGATAATAAAGCACAAGTAGAAGAACATGCATAATAATGGAAAAACATAAGAACATAAGAAAAGATATCCACAAGCAAAAACACATAAGAACAAAGCATATACAAGAAGATTCACATAAAGAAAGAAAGAAGAAGAAGAAACAAAAATCGTTTTAAGAGTTTTTCAAAGACCCTAGATTGAACAGACTAATTTTAAAAGAGAAGATTGGGGAAAGCTTTAAAACCTCGAGTGTAACACAGATATATTACAGATCTAAGAAAGTAACAGAAGAAAGAACCTCGAACGGCTTTTAGGGTTTTTCAGAAACCATAAAGACGAGAAGGCTTGAAAAGGATCTGGTCTCGAACAGTTCTGGACCATAGCTAGGCCTTTCAAGGCTCAAACACGTCAGAACGTTGCCGGAAAAGCCACAGGAACCCAATTTGGGGTGAAGGGGAGAGAGCACAGGCCATTCATGGCCTGAGAAGCCTTGGACGCCGGTGGAATTTGGTCGGAGAAGATGATAGGGGGCTGCTAGGGTTCGAGAGTTTGAGAGAAGCAGAGGGTTCAAAGGCAGTTGTTGAACGAAAATGAATTAGGTTTGGGGGTGTTTGGTAAATTAAAAAGGAAAGGGCGGCTGTGGGCCGTTGATCAAAATGATTAACGACCGGGATTAAATGATAAAAACCAACGGGTTTAGTCAAACGGGTCAAGGTTCCGGTTAAATTGAATTGGGTTGCTTATTTGGGGCCTGATTTTAGGTCAATTGAGGGTCAAAATAGGCTAAAATTGAAAGAGATTGAGGCCGAAATTGAAATAGCCAGTTTTTCTTTTTTGATTTTATAAAAATAGTAAAAGTATTTTAAAATTAAATTAAAAGTGATAAGCCAATAAATAATATGTAAATATTGTTTTAGAAATATTGTATTGATTTTATAATTAAAAATGCTATTAAATCTGATAGTGGGCTAAAATTGTAATTTCGTGTAATTTAGTTTTGAAAATACCAAATAGACTTGTAAAATTATAGAAAAATCATGTAAATTATATTTGATGTAAATATGAGAATAAAACAGATCATTCTCCAAAATGGCATGTTTTGGGAATAATTATTAGGATTAATGGTGTAGAAATAGGCCATAAATTAGTTCAAAAAATCCTTTGAAATGGCGAAATCTTTCAGGGTGCTCATATATGCGTACATATGCTATTTTGACAGTATTTTGAGGATAAAACAAGTGTCCAAGTATAAAACACAGAAATAGTTGTAAATAATTTTAGAGAAAAAGACGGAGCTATCTAAGGGAAAGAGTAAGTTGCAGAACTATTTTTAAAAAACGAGTTCAGGAAAACTAGAATTTAGTTGGAAAGCATTTAAGCAAAAAATTAGAAACAAACTGTTTCAGAAAAGATGCAGACTTGAAGAGCTCAAATGTACACTGATTCAAGAGAGTTTTATCAAAAAGATTAAGGCTTTTGAAAACATTATTGAATTAAGACTTAAGGACCAGTTAACAAGCTATTACTGCTCTAAACGAATAAGAAAAGTTTGACACGAATCCTATAGTCATGATATCTATATTTGATTTTCAGAACCTGTGAAAGAATTTGCGAATAGGTGACTGTTTTAGTTAACCCTACAGTTGCCTAATGAATATGCATTCCCCATAAATGTGGTATCTATAAATGAATTTTCAGAAAGGTTTAAAACTCCTATAGGCATGATCCCTATATGCATGGTTACAGAACATGAACGTTAAATCCTACGGGCATGCTTTCTATGTGATTTGTAGTATAGTTAAGCGTTAACCCTATTGACATTGTACCTATAAATGAATTTTTAGAAAAGTTTTTAAAACTCCTATAGGCAAGATCTCTATATGCAAGGTTACAGAACATGAACATTAAATCCTATAGGCATGCTTTCTATGTGATTTGTAGAATAGTTAAACGTTAACCCTATAGAAATAGTCTCTAGGTGATTCTGAATCAGAAATATTAAACACACCTATAGGCAGAACTCTAGTAAGTAAAATGAAAGTCATAGAGCATGATATCTACCCTTACTAGTGCAACAAAGTAAAACCCCTCCCACACCCTATGCTATATTTCCCAAGTTCTTTAAAATTTATTACAAACTAGAAGAGAAAGATATAAAATACATCAAAGACTACAATCACATCTAATGTGCCTAAGTTAGGCTAAATGCCTAACAATATGTGATTAACCAGTTCCGGAGTCCAGATTTCCAAAGCCTTCTCTTTATCCAAAGTGTTTCAAAGTTCCAAGGAATCTCAAGGATTCCTGGCATTGCTTACACTCAAGATATCATTTAGAATTAGAATAGTGCAGTGTGGAAGAGCTAGCCCTCAGACATCCAAGTTTAGAGGGAGCTCAGGGGTCCCAAAGCATGGCTTGCAAGAGAGGGGCAGAACTTACAGCTAAAAGTAAGTGCAAAGTGCAAAAGGAAATGGGGATCCATAACAAGTGGTGTTCATGCCCAGCCACAAGTGTAGGCTGGCACACCCCTGACCACTTGTTTGGTAAAAAAAGTCAGGAGCAGACATTGTAGGTCAGACCTAAGTTTGGATAGTGACTTGGACTCTATCAGCTTAAGTCCAAGGCTCAAACACACAATAGGGGAAAAGGGAAGTGGGAATGGATTGAGTTTGGGAGTTCAAAGAACCCAGTTCAGAGTCATAGACAGCAATGTTAAAGTGCTGCTATGGCTAGAACCAAAACTCATACACAAAGTGGTAAGGGGGTAAGGAATTCACATCAGTACAGTAATGCTAAAAACTTAGTGAAAGAAAGAATAACATAATAGGATGTAAACACATAGTGAAGGAGCATTATTTAACTAGGAAGAACATACCAGTTCAAAGTAAGAACAAGAAGAACAACAGAGCAATCACAACAAGTAAACGCAGCAGGAGCAGACTTAAATTTTCAGCAGAATACTTGAAGGCTCGAAGAGAACTCAAAGTTGTTTCAGAAAGGTGAAGAGGGTCTTAATTTAAAGAATATTAATAACACTCAATCAAACATTATAAAAAGGAATTCGGACAATCATAAATAGGAAAAAAAGCCTTTTGAGAGAAAGATGCTCATATATAAAGCACACAAACATCACAAACAAGAGAACACCATATAGAAAAGATTTAGAGTCATAACAGAGAGGTCGAGTTTATTTCCTAGACTGAAAAATAAGTTTGAGAGAGCCCAGGGTTCTATTTCAAAACCCCCAATCAAACTTTTCAAAAACCCCAAACCCTAGGGTTTCCAACTCGAGTGTGATACAAAGAGGGGAAGGCAATCCATTGAAATGGACTCAGGGGTCTCTTTTAAAGACTCATGAGTAAACACACAGACACAGTAGCAAGTATAAAGTACCAGAGTGAAAAAAACATAAAGAACGTGTTTTAAAGAAGACTCGGAACTTAAGCAAGTTTTAGAAGAGAAAAGATGTGATGTATAACTTAGGAAAGAGTAGACGAAACATGCTTAGAGTTCAAATAGAGGTCCAGTAAGGCAAACAAGGATTAAAATCTTAGTAAAAATACCATAAAGGAACATACGAGATAGATATGTAAAAGCATGCTTATAGAAACTAGTAAGAGGAAGAACAGAGCACAAAATAGAATTACATTCATAACACAACAAACATAAGAACACAAGAGAAAAACTCATTAAAACATGGCATAGATAGATCATACAAAGAAAAGCGGAGGAAGAGACAGAAGTCGCTTTGAGACTTTTCCAGAAAACCCTAAATCGAAAACAAACTAATTTCGAAATAAAAATTGGGTGAAAATTTTAAAAGATTGAAGATAGAACAAATTCACCACAGATCTTGGCAAATAAAAGAAGAAGGAACCTCGAAAAGCTTTAGGGTTTCTCTGAAACCCTAGAAATGAGAAGGCTTAGAAGAAAGTCTGGTCTCGAGTCGGAGATGGCCATAGCTAGGCTCCTAAAGCTCGAATACACCGAAGCAAAACCGTAGAGGCCATAGAACCACGGATCAGTAGAGGATCTAAACGAACGCCATCGAGGTCATACCTTGAAATCTCGAACACCCATGGTTTAGGAGTGAAGGAAGGTAAGTACAGGCCGTCTATGGCCTGGAAGCCATGGATTCTAGTGAGATTATGGTCGGAGAAGGGTGAGAAGGGCGAGAGTTTTGAGACCCTTCAAGAGAGTTTGAGAGAAAGAGAGGTTTCAGAGGCGGCAGTCTAAGAGAAATGAGGATTAGGGTTGGGGGTAGGTAGAATAAAAAAGGAAAGGATTAATTGTGGCCGTTGATCAAAAGGATCAACAACTTGGATTAAAAGAATTATTGGGCGGGTCGGACAAATGGGTTAAGGGGTTGGGTTTAAATGAATTGGGCGTGTCTAATTGGGTTCGAATCTGGATTGATTTTAGGCTGAAATTGAAATGGAATTGGGGTTATAATTGAAATGAAATGAAGCTAGATATAAAATAGTGAGTTTTCCCTTATATTTTATAAAAAATAGAAAAAAATATTTTAGAGGCAAATAGAAGGCACTGAATCAGTTAATAATATATGAATGTTAATTTTAAAATACTGAAACCAATTTTATAATTATAAAATACCATTAAATCTTAAGGAGTCTAGTATTACAATTACATGTATTTTGGTTTTAAAAATACCAAACGAACTTTCAAAAATCATGTTAGCTATGTTTTGATGTAAATATGAGAACAAAATAGATTGTTCACCAAAAAAATGATAATTTGGGGAATAATTATTGGATTTTGTGGTACAAAATAGGACATAAATTGGTTTAAAATAATTAAAAATGCCAAGACCTTTTTGATGTGATTATATATGCACATATAGGCGTATTTTGGGTATATAAAAATACATAGGGAAAATTGGGTATCAATAGCTGCCCATCTTTTCCCGAAGAGGATGAAAGAGTTGTCTGGTAAAGATTAGATGGACAATTTTGACCACATCGGCGATTGAAAAGAATTTTGACCAAGCTTTGGCTTCTGAGCTGCCTACATATCCTTGGTTTAATAGGACTCAGTCCATATGTAATTCAGGAACCATTTGTGGAATATGCTGATGGAGATTTGAAAATAGTGGACGCGATATTTGTAGTGGAAACGGTGTTTGGAGTCGGATAGGCTGCGGGAACTGGAGCGGAATCGCTCCTACTGAGACAACCATTTTCTAGCTGGTGTACCTGCAAGTGAGAAATGTGGCGTATATTGCGCATAATTTAAACGTGGTTCAAGTTCCCGTTGGACCATGAATGTTGTTTTCGGACGGTTAGGATGACGTCATCAGACTATGATGTCCTGGGCCATGACGAGCATAAAAATAAAACTTTACAGGCCATGAAATGATGTTCTCGGGCTATGCAGATGGTTCCTCCGAACTATGACGCCTTTGAACGAGTTGGAGATCTTTCAGCCCATGAGAAGGTGGAAATTTTTCAGCCGGTGAATGCAAAGGGTGGCGATTTTTCAGCCAGTTAAAATGCAGGTGGCAATATTGCAGTCATCCAAAAATAAAGTGGCGATATTTCAGCCATGCAAGATGGAGACAAAGCTTAGTCTCGAAAGGCAGATAAGTAGTCTTATGCAGGATGTAGGTAGAGCTTAACATCGGAAGGCAGATAAGTAGCCTTATGCAAAATGCAAATGGAGACAGAGCTTAGTATCGAAAAGTAATTAAGTAGCCTTATACAGGATAGAGGTAGGGCTTAACCTCGGAAGGTAGATAAGTAGCTATATGCAAAATGCAGATGGAGACAATGCTTAGTCTCAAAAGGTAGATAAGTAGACTTATGCAGGATCGAGATAGAGCTTAACCTCGGAAGGTAGATAAGAAACCTTATGCAAAACGCAGATGGAGACAGTGCTTAGTTTCGAAAGGCAGATAAGTAGCCTTATGCAGGATGGAGGTAGAGCTTAACCTCGGAAGGCAGATAAGTAGCCTTATGCAAAATGCGGATGGAGCTAATGCTTAGTCTCGAAAGGCAGATAAGTAGCCTTATGCATGATGGTGGTAGAGCTGAACCTCAAAAGGCAGATAAGTAGCCTTATGCAATGCAAGAATGTAAAGAGGCGAATAGCGGTAACATTTCTTAGCTAATCGTCGATTACGATATAGTGACTCCTGAGGATGTTGTGTGCGGACAGCGATTTTTAATAAGTGACTGTTCTGATAGTTTCGTTCCTAAAAAGTATGCGTGTGCGAATGTATTCAGATGATCTGTCACCTGCATCCAAAGAAAAATTGTGAGTTCTGTAAAGGGGGAAAGGTTAGTTCATCTTCACGTGGTTCCTGACGTCACGTATTATTGGGGTAGCATTGCTAAAATACAACGGTTAAAATGATAGTTATGCATGATTTAGTTGATTTAATGTAAGTATATATTTGAAAAATGATTTTTCCTTCGAATGAACCAACGACCGCAACGTGGTTCAAGACATTGCAACCTTTCTTGCTGCGGAATTTTTAGGGTCCTCCTCAAAATTCTACCCCAGTTTACTAGGTTGGCGCTTCTGACGACTATGCTGAATGATTGAAAATGATCAACCTCGGAATTTTGAGGGTCCCCGTTTACTGGGTTGGCTACTGACGATGAAAAGACTAAGAAACTGACTTTGGAATTTTGAGGGTCTTCCTTAATATTTTGCCCCAGTTCCAATAGCGGGGAAAATGGAATTTTATAATTTTTTTATCGAACCCACAGGGCTACATACTTATCCCCTCTTAAACGGGAATCAGGTCAGGCATAGTTAAAATTACATCATGAAGAAAAACATATAATAATATGTACTATCATTTAACTGCATCTGAATAGATTGGCTTGGCCAGACTTTTCCGTCTATTTCTGGAAGAATATGGGCTCCTCCATTTAGAACCTGGTGAACCATGTACGGACCACGCCAATTGGGAGAGTATTTTCCCTTGGCTTCATCTTGATGTGGAAATATTTTCTTCAATACTAGTTGCCCTGGTGCAAACTTCCTTGGTTTAACTCTCTTGTTGAAGGCTATGAACATTCTTCTAATATGATTGACCATGGCAAACTGCATTCATTCTCATCCCATCTATAAGGGCTAACTGCTCGTAATGACCTCTTACCCATTCTGCATCATCTAAGTCTGCTTCTTGTATGATCCTCAAAGATGGATTTTCTACCTCTGCGGGAATCACTGCCTCTGTACCATAAACCAGCATGTAGGATGTTTCCCCGGTTGATGTGCGGACTATGGTGTGATATCCTAATAAGGCGAGCAATAACTTCTCGTGCCATTGTTTGTGCCATTCAATCATCTTCCTTAGTATCTTCTTGATATTCTTGTTGGCAACTTCCACAGCTCCATTCATCTGAGGTATGTAGGCTGTGGAGTTCTTGTGTGTGATTTTGATGGTTTCACACATTGCTTTCATCAAGTCGCTGTTGAGATTAGAACTATTATCCGTGATGATTGATTCCAGAATTTCGAACTGACAAACAATCCGGTCGCGGACGAAATCTGCTACAATGTTCTTGGTCACTGCTTTGTATAATGCTGCGTCGACCCATCTGGTGAAGTAATCAATTGCCACTAAGATGAACATGTGCCCGTTTGATGCGGCAGGCTCGATTGGTCCGATAATATTTATTCCTAAAGCAGCGAACAGCCAAGGTGAGCTTGTTGCAGTAAGCTCATTTGGCGGCACCTTTATCATGTTTGCATGTATCTAACAGTGATGGCACTTTTTGACAGACTGGATGCAGTCGTTTCCATAGTCATCTAAAAGTATCCTGCTCGGAGTATACTTTTTGCTAGTACAAAACCATTCATGCGCAATCCGCAGGTCCCTGAGTGCATTTCATCCAATAGTTTGGTTGCTTCTATTGCATCGACACACCTTAGCAATCCTAAATTGGGAGTCCTCTTATACAGGATTCCTCCGCTGTGAAAGAAGTTGTTGGATAGCCTCCGAAGCATGCGCTTCTGACTAGTATTGGCAAGCTCTGGGTATTTCCCTGTTGTCAAGTATTCTTTTAAATGTCGTGGAACCATGGTTTCCCATTGGCTTCTTCCTCAACATGAGCACAATAAGCTGGTTGGTCATAAATATTGACTTGAATGGGATCAATAAAATTCGTATCTGGATGCTGGATCATGGATGAAAGAGTAGCTAGTGCATCAGCGAACTCATTTTGTATTCTGGGAACATGCTGGAATTCGGTTTTTGTGAATCTCTTTCTCAACTCCTATATGTGATGCAGATAAAGGAGTATCTTACAATTCTCGGTTGCCCACTCCTCTCAAACCTGATGTTTCAGTAGGTTTGAGTCTCCGATCACTAGTGACTCCTGAATGTTCATATCAATGCCACGATTGAGCCCCAAGATGCACGCTTCGTACTCGGCCATGTTTTTGGTGCATGGGAACCTGAGTTTGGCGGATTCTGGGTAATGCTGACGGTTTCTGATACCAGGACTACTTCTATGCCAACTCCTTTTAAATTTGCAGCCCCGTCAAAAAACAACCAGTAACCATTATAGGATTCTGCAATATCTTCTCCTATGAAATCTATCTCTTTATTAGGAAAATACGTCGTTTGAGGCTCGTATTCTCTACCCACAGGATTCTCGGCGAAGTGATCTACCAAAGCTTGTTCTTTAACTGCCTTCTGGATGACACAAACAATGTCGAATTCACTTAGCAGGATTTTCCATTTGGCGAGCTTGCCAGTAGGCATGGGTTTCAGAAAGATATACTTTAATGGATACATCCTTGATATGAGATAAGTGGTGTAGGCACAGCTAATGCCTCAATTTCTGAGCTACCTAGGTCAGAGCACAACAGGTGCGTTCTATTAAGGAATACCGGGCCTTGTACGGGTAAACTTCTTACTGAGAAAATAGATGGCTTGCTTCTTTCTCCATGCTTCATCATGTTGTCCCAAAACACAAACGAATGCTCCATCCAATACTAGGGGTCTTACTGGTTCAGGCGGAACCAAGACTAGCGACGTAGACAAGTATTCCATAATCCTGACGAAAGCTTTTGACAATCATCAGTCCATTTGGTGGCAACATCCTTCTTCAACATCTTGAAGATAGGTTCACAAATAATAGTGGACTAAGATATGAACCGGCTGATATAGTTGAGTCTTCCCAGAAAACGCATCACTTCCTTCTTGTACTTCGGCGGTGGCAACTCTTGAATGGACTTGACCTTTGACGGATCCAACGGCGGCTCACAATGAAACCAAGTAACTTTCCATTAGGAACCCCGAATGCACATTTGGCGAGATTTAGTTTCAAATTGTATCTCCTTAGTCTGTTGAAAATTTTTCTCAAGTCTTCCATATGATCTATGGCATTCTTGGATTTGATAATGACGCCATCCACATACACATCGATTTCTTTATGTATCATGTCATGAAAGATGGTAGTCACATCCCTCACGTAGGTGGCACTAGAATTCTTTAAACCAAATGGCATCATTCTGTAACAATACATCCCCCATGGCGTGATAAAATCCATTTTCTCCTCATCTTCTTCATCCATCCATATCTGATGGTATCCAGCAAAACAATCGATAATTGACTGCAGCTCATGCTTGGTGTAGTTTTCAATCAGGATATGTATGTTTGGCAAGGAGAAGTCATCTTTGGGACTGGCTCGGTTGAGATCACGGTAGTCGACATAGACTCTAGCCTTCCCATCTTTCTTCGGTACTGGCACGATGTTGGCTAACCATGTTGGATACTGTACTACCCTGAGAACCCTGGCTTTGACTTTCTTGGTAACTTCTTCTTTGATTTTCAAACTCATGTCAGGTTTGAACTTTCTAAACGTCTGTTTCACCGGCGGACATGTCGGATCTGTTGGTAATTTTGAGCTACAATGGAGGTGCTGAGACCAGTCATGTCATCATAGGAAAAAGCAAAGATGTACTCATATTCACTTAGGAACTCTGTGCACTCTTTCTTTCCTGGTAGCGACAAATGCACGTTGATGTGTGTTTCCTTGAAATTCTTGATATCTCCCAAATTAACAATCTCAGTTTCGTCCAAGTTAGATTTAGGCTTGTCCTCAAAGTTCTCGACCTCTCTGACAACTTTTTCTGGTATATCATCCTCTTCTGAATCTACATCCGTTTGTTGCATTGTCTCGTTGAAAGTCACAACCATTGGTTCATCATCAAGATAAGTAAAACTAAATGATAGAGAAAATAATAAGAGCGAGATATATAATAAACTTAGAATGCTTTGATTAAATTCATAATCGTTCGAAACATCGGAGCTCATTTCAAAAGTAAAGGCAATGCGGAAACAAAAAATCAACTAGTAAAAATAAAAGATGTGATGCATGGTGCTTGTTTAGCCTTGCTAACTCGAAGCTCTCCGGGCCCTGGTGGTCCTGATCGACCAATTAGTGAGGAGCTCCCCTTGATTTACAGCTTGTATGGAAGGGCTTTCCTCCCCTTCCTCCTCTAAGATAACACAACAGCCCATATCATCTTCCAGAAACAAGTTTTTATCACTGCCAATGCTTCATCCTCCTCTGATTGACATATGATGTCATCTGGCTGAAAAGTCTGCTCTAGATGAGGTATAGGGTGCTCCAGTGGATAGTATGGGCCGCGCCACGATGGCGACCAATGGTTGAACTCCTCCCTTGTGTATTCATATCCCAAACCAAAAGTAGTACCGTGTTTCTTCAACTTGATGTATTTGGCAATCCCTTGGAGGTTTTTGCCAAGTCCTTTTCCCGGTTCATACCCGCACCAGTTCAGGATACTTTCAATCTTATTGTCCTACTATTTTTCTTTGTCCACACCATTGACCCGCTCGATGTGGTGGTACGTTTCTCTGCCTATTATCCTTCTACCTCTAATCATTGGGATGGTCTGGCGACTGTATATGGGGTTGCTACCCTTGCCATCAATGATTACCTCTTGGTGATTCCATTCGAACTTCACTTCCTGATGCAGGGTTGATGCCACAGCTCTAGCAGCGTCACTACAAAAAAAACTAGAATTAGCTATGAACGTCGTCGCTAAAATGCTCGTTTCTAGCAGAATCTTTTGATAATCCATCACTAATCCGCCTCTAATTGAGATTAGCGATGAATTAATCTGTTTAGCTATAGATTTTGTCCATCGCTAAAACCTTGTTTTTTAGTAGTGCGTGGATCTAGGGTCTCCCCAACAATAGATTGTATGATGTCGGGACGCCTATTACTTGAAAGTCAACATCGAACTAGGTAGGTCCCATCTGCAAGCACAGGCTAATTTCCCCAATGGTGGATCTTTGGGACCTATCAAAAGCTTTAACAATGATAGCTCCATCTTTGATCTCATGTAAACCTTTCCCAATGTCCTGAGAGTTATCAGTGAACAAATGATAAGGCTGGATCCTGCGTCGACCAAGATCCTGGTAATGATGCGATCTTTGCATTGCACGGTGATGTGAAATGCCTGGTTGTGACTTAGTCCTTCCGGTGGTAACTCATATTTGTGAAAGGTGATCTTGTGACTCTCCAACACTTGTCCTACCAGGATGGAAATCTGCGCTGGTGTTTTGTTCAACAGCTCCACAACCGAGTATTCTTTAGCCTATATCATTATCCAAAGATCATTGGTTCCGGTTTTAACAGGCCGTCCGGAGGCTTGCTTGTTGGACTCAGCTAGTGTTCTGGAGTTTATACCATTCCAGTTCTAGGCATGCCCTGTGCGGCGATCGCTTCTCCAGCTTTTGTTTTCCCTTTTCTCCTAACTTCAACTGTGTAATCCCAGGGTATAGTGTTTGAGCTGTATGGGGTCACATCTGTCATTTTGACCGGAATAGGAACCCTTGGAGGTAATACAGAAACTTCAAATGGCGCAGGTGCCTTTGGAATTTTGAACTCGACCTCAATTGGTCCTGGTGCCTTTGCCGGAGGCATTTCCAACTCGAGCACTGTGGACATATTTACCTCATTGCCCTTAGAGGGCTGGATCCGAACAACAATAGAGTTGAGGGTGACTATTGGCTTCTTCGGTTCATCCCCTTCGGCAATTAATCCAATTGACCCTTTGGGGTTCCAATCATCCTCAATCTCGATCATGTGAATGCCTCAACCCTTATGTTCAGGTGGAGTATTGTTGCGGACATTGGAAGTAGAATCCTTTGCTATAGTGACCTTATTATCAATAAAGGTCTAAATCTTATATTTCAATGAGCGACACTCCTCGATGGTATGTCCTTCAATTCCGAAATGGTATGCGTAGGTTTTGTTCGGATTGATCCATTAAGAGGGATTTTTCGGACTTATGGCTGGGATGTGTAACGTAATCGGCTGCTTTGAGTCTTTCATATAATTGGTCAATAGGCTCAGCGAGGCTGTATATTATTTGGAGGGTCTGCGGTCGAAGTTTGGTCTAGGGCGAGGAAAGTTTTAGGGAGTGGGTGGTGACTGATAGTGAGATTGTTGGGAATTATAGGCTTGGTACGCGGGTGCGGGTTGAGAATATCTTGGTGAAATTGGTTGATTTGTAGGTGGTGGAGGCGATTGGTAGGTGGGTGGTGGAATTTGGTTTGTGGGTTAGGGTGCTTGTTAATTCTGGGAAGGCTGATATGCGAGTGGAGTTAGAGGGTATGTTTGGTATTTAATTGGGGACTTGGTTCTTTGCGCAGCCATTACGGAGTTCACATCCTTTTTCTTTGCCGTGTCACCAGGCTGTAAAGCCTTGTTGGTGGCCTGTAATGCTTCAAGATTAGTGACCATACCATTTTTAATGACCTCTTCAATTCTTTCTACCAACTTGATGATATCAGATAATTTCTGACCCTCTATCAGCATCAACCTTTCATAATATTGTGGATCGTGAGCCCAGACAAAGAACCTGTTCATCTCCTCTTCTTCTAAGGCCGGCCTGACCTTGGCAGCTTCTGACCTTCAACGAGTAGCATACTCGAAGAATGTTTCTGTGGGTTTCTTTTTCAGATTCTAGATATAAAACACATCTGGTGCGTTCTTTCTGTTAAACCTAAACCGGTCCATAAAGTCGAATGTCATACCTACCCAGCTAGTCCATTTCTTTGTGTCCTAGCTGATATACCAAGATAAGGCATCTCCTTTCAGACTCCTCATGAACAGCTTTATGCGGATTTTCTCATCTCTTCCAACTCCGGCCAACTTATCACAGTTTGTCCTTAGGTGGACCCTGGGATCACCTGTACCATCGAACATTTCAAACTTGGGAGGTTTGTACCCCTCCGGAAGCTCGACATCTGGCTGAATGAAGAGGTCCTCATAATTCAATCCTTCTGTAGTTTTGCTACATTCGACACCCTGGACCCGGTTAGTCAACTTCTGGAGTTCCGCGGCCAAGTTCCTTATAAGGGAGTCTTTGTTGTCTGATTCTGAAGCACTTGAGATTGGTATAGTGTCCACAAAGACATGAGCATTGTGGAGGTGGTCGTTTGTATTGTTTGGTGGTTCAGGAATGAGTAGTGGAGTGTTATTGGGAGCATGGCATGTGTAGTAGGTTTCAGCATGAGTGGGTTGCATTTGTGGTTGTGGGGTATCTTGTGGAGGTACGGGGTTTTGGGTATTGGTATCAGGAGCAGCAAGAGAAAATGATAGGCTTGCCAAATTTCGAACTTGGTCCAATTCCTCCTGGAATTTTCAAAGTTTCTGTTCAATCTGAGCAGCAGTTCCCCTGGCAATTGGGGTACCCTGAGAAGTTTCCTCCCTATAAATTTCCTTTCTAGCAATGCGTTACCCATTCTACCTTTATTCTTGTTTCTGATAGGACTCGGAGGAGGAGGAGGTAGAGGGCCCATAGATCTTGTAGAGTATGTTGATGGTTCCAGAATGCATGAACTAACCTTTAAGGAGAAGAATAAAAATAAAATAAAATAAAAATAAAAGGTAAAAAGATAGTGCGGATTCTGAGAAAAAGGTATTGCGATATTTAAACACATTGTTCAAGAATATAAGTCGTGTCCTAATTTGGGTGCCTTGTTGTTGCCCAAGGTAGGCCTAGAGATAAATTAACTTTGGAGAACATAAAATGCTAAATACCTCATTTATTGATAAAAATAAGACGAGTCTAAAAAAAACTTAAAATAACTGGAAATAAGGGTGTTACTAAAGGCTAGTGGCCTTATTGCATTATGAAAGCTGGAAATAAAATATCCTAACTACTTGGTCCCAAAAGGACCTTCCCCAGATTCGGTATTCTTGCTTCCCTCATACAACTGCATGAACTCGCGCAGTCCAAGCAGCAGATAGGCTCGGGCCAGATGTCCACCTACATTTCCCTCGGCATTTTTACAGTCTTCAATCCTTTTCAAGAACTTTTCTTCCAGCTCTACTAGACCTCATTCCAGATACCCTAACCGCTTGTTAGCGTTGACAGCCATATCCTTCCACTCGGCGATCAGCTTCTGGTAAGCTTCTTGTATCTCCTGATGCTCATTTTTGCATTCTCAAATTCTTTTGCACAATTGATTGTACTTAACTTGTGCTTCAGCCTTTTTGTTGATAAGCACGTGATCTCCGATGAACCCAGGATAACCCAAACCAGTGAGATTATCTTCCAACCAACCTGAATAGTATGGCACACACCCGTGGTGATTCCTGTCTACCTCAATAGTTTCTCTCCCCAAGACGAGTTTGCAATACCACATGTGCTGAGCTTGACACCTGTAAGGGCTATCATCTTCCTGAAATTCAGCCCTAAAGTGACACATTTTGTCCACCCTTGGTATGATTTGCTTTCTCCCGGCTTGCCTCATGGCTCGGAGAGAGACATAAGGATAAGTTCCCCTTAGAGCGATGAGCATGAGGAATGGTGCATCCCAAGAACAAACAATGAACTCCCCTGATGGGAACCACTCGTACATCCACTGCACTTGATCTTCCTTTATATTCTCAAATAGCTCTACCCATCCTCCAGCGTCCTCTGGCTGCGCAAACATGTTAGGCATGAAGTTCATTCGCTTTGGGTGGTGGAAAGCGATATGATCAACCCAATACCTGTGTATAATTTCCTTCCGGTAATCACCTTTTTAAAGATGTTCTATGAGCCAGATTTGAAGTAAAATATTACAACCTTCAAAGTGTTTGTCCCCTTGCTGAAACTTTCCCAAGGCTCGATATATCTCGGCGACAATCATGGACATTATGTTGAAAGACTGCCCGTCAATCCCTTCCATTAAGGTCTTGGTTACCATGGCTAGTCCAATATGGATCCTAGCCTTCTTCATAGGAGACTATCATCCCCGGGAAATAGAACATGAAGACGAAAACCCTTCTGTGGATGTGCCCTAAAGAGGTAAGGTCAAATTCATCAGTGTAGGTGCGGTAGGACTTGCTATGGCCATATCTCTCGTACAAGTAGTTAAATGGTATGTAGGAGTTTTTCAGACAAGTCATATCCGGGTTTTTCTTGAGTCTCATCATCTTAAGAAAGCCTCTACCTTTGCAATTTTCCGGCATAAGCAGACCCGGAGTCTCCCAAGGAATAACAGCTAGACCCCGTATTTCTTCCAGTAAAGGAGTCATTTCCAAATCCCCGAAGCAAAATACCGACCAATCACTGTCCCAGAACAAAGTTGCAGCCTCTACGATTTTGTTGTCAGGCTGGATTTCCAGAAGTAAAGGCAAATTCCCTAAGTATTTGCGGACAAGGGTCTGGTCGCTTGCATGAAGGTCCTCCCACCAGCTTAGCAGCCTCGGGTGAATGTTGGTTGCCATACCGAATCTGGGGACTTCGTGCCTCATCTTCTGCAAAACAAAGGGTTAGACCCAGACTCGACTATTTAGATCAACAATTAGCTTAATAGGCATTTTAGTTCTCCAAATAAATGCACAAAACATGGAGGTGTCCGTTTGGGTTTCAAGGAAACCCGATGGACTTTGGATTAGGCTATCTTAATGAGTCATTACGCGGACAGCATAACTGACTCGGCTAGGTTTGACCATGATGCATGAACAGTTTAACGGAGCAAGGTTTCTACTTTTGAAGTGCTAGACTGGTACCCTTAAGTGGAAAACTCAAGAGGGAAAGGCGTGGAACCGTAGACTACACCGTTGATCGACTGGTTTTAGCGTAAATATGTATTTTCCAAATTTAGGGGTGATAATATCGGAAGAGCGCAATCACTCATTATAAGCGTTGCTATAGGATTTGTTTTGGCACGAGTGGAGTATGATGTTGAAGATGCAGTTACAAGGATGAAGAAAATTTACATGTATTTTCACGTACATAAGATAAATAATTACAATAAATGCTCGAAATAATAAAGCAGTTAAAGGAAAGAAAAGACACGAAGAGCCAAGTTAGTTTCAGGATGAAATAATTAAAAAGGCAAGAAGTAAAGGCAATTAAAGAAATAATGGAGTTTCAAATTACATGTAACGGTATAAATCCTAAAGAAATCCCCAGCAAAATCACCATGTTGTCGATGCCCCTCTTTCATTCATGGACGGGAATTCCGAAAATCGGATATACAACATTATGGGAGGCCAACTATTTATTCTCTTGCGAGAACTGGGTTTATGATTTTAGAGATTCACCACCTAATGATTATAGTGCATTATGACACTTTAAAGAGATGAAGAATTTGAGAAGAAGGAAATCATAGTATGGGTAAGGGCTTAGAGATTATCTCAGGGGGAAAGTGTTAGGCACTCCTCAAGATCCACTAATGTGGTTCCCGGCCATGCTATAACTGTGACTTTAAGAAGATCAAAGAAACAAATAAGGTTTGCACATAGTCATTACAAATAAGTTTGAAAGCTTTTAAAAGAAAAGAGGAATAAAAAATTTTAGAAAAAAGAAGGATTATTTTTAAGAAAACATAATTTAAAGAAAACATTTGCGAGTAAAGAAAAGGGGAAAGGGGTCCTAGCTTTATACAAAATATGGATCACATCAATGCAATACCCAACGCACACTCCTCAGAAGAGAGGTCACACGTGATATTAGCGGACCGTTCATCATATCCATATTCTACCCTTCCCATCCCGTTAAGGTATTTAAACATGATTAGTCTCATTTACTTATTGCATACTAGTACCCGTCCCAATCTATCAGTCCCGGGGTATTAGGACTTCTAATCCTAAAAAGGGAAGAAAGGGGGTAGGGGGAATTTATAGAGTATAAAGGATAAGATACTAGTTTTGACATACAAAACAAGTAACAAATAGATGGAATGAACAAACAAATAGGTAAGGCTCAAATAAAACCTCTTAAATCAGACAAACACTTAGTTTAGCATGTCTTGACACGTACTGATTTGGTCTTAAAGTTAAACGGCAAACGGAACTGTTTAACACATATATTTAGATAGAAAGTCCGCATTAGACAACTTGCATCCAATTTTTAGAAATTAAGGTATTTGAAGTGAGTTATTTAGAAGGTATTGGTTTCAGAAAATAATTTAATGCAGAAGGATTTTGAAAAGAAAGAAAAGTCTGCAGTGAGTTTAGAAATGAGTGCTAAAAGAAAAGCCAGCAGACTGCCCAAGTATAAAACACAAAAATAGTTGTACAGATCTTTAGAGAAAAATACTGAGCTATCTAAGGAAAAGAGTAAGCTGCAGAAATATTTTTAAAAGACGAGTAAACTAGAATTTAGTTTGAAAGCATTTAGGCAGAATATTAGAAAAGAAACTGTTTCAGAAAAGATGCAGACTTGAAGAACTCAAATGTACACTGATTCAAGAGAGTTTTATCAAAAAGATTAAGTCTTTTGAAAAAGCTATTGAATTAAGACGTTAAGGACCAGTTAACAAGCTATTACTGCTCTAAACGAATCAGACAAGTTTGACGCGATTTCTATAGTCATGATATCTATATTTGATTTTCAGAACCTGTTAAAGGATTTGTGAATAGGTGACTGTTTTAGGTAACCCTACAGTTGCTTCATGAATATTCATTCCCTATAGACATGGTATCTATAAATGAATTTTGAGAAAGGTTTTATACTCCTATAGGCAGGATCTCTATATGTATAGTTACAGAACATGAACGTAAATCCTATAGGCATGCTTTCTATGTGATTTGTAGTATAGTTAAGCGTTAACTCTATAGACATGGTATCTATAGGCAAGATTTCTATATGCATGGTTACAGAACATGAACGTTAAATCCTATAGGCATGCTTTCTAAGTGATTTGTGGTATAGTTAAGCGTTAACCCTATAGACATGGTATCTAGGTGACTTTGAATCAAAAATATTGAACAGACCTATAGGCAGGATTTCTAGTAAAAAAAATTAAAGTCCTACAGCATGATATCTACTAGGGGTGTACAAAGGAAACCGACAAACCGCACCAACTCGATAATCCGAGTCAAACCGAGAAAAAAAAACCGGACTATGGTTTGGTGTTAGAAAAAAACCGACCATAATTGGTTTGGTTTGGTTTGGTTTGGTTTTAACTAAAGAAAGTCAAAACGAAACCAACCAATCAGACATTTGATATATAGAAATTTTAGATATATTTAATATATAAATATACTTATTGTAATGTAATTTTTAAATATTTCTTAAAAAGTTTCATAATTTTATCTTTTAAGATATTATATTATTTCAAGGTCAGACTTAGAACTTTTGAATACTCAAATAAGTTTTATAGCCATTAATATTAGTAAATTAAATAATGCTAACAACCAATACTAATGCTAACAAAGGACATTCAATTCAATATTACGAACGGGGATGTATTGAATATCTTTTTTTTGTTTTAAAATAATTTAGATAAAAATGCATAGCCTATTTTTATTTTGCTTTAGCTTTTACTCATGTAATTAATACTCCCTTATTAGTCTAATTATTTTAACATGACTTAGTGCATTTAGATTATGTTTATTTTTATTATGACTTTTTAATTAGCAATATTTATATTACATAATTTTATTGTCTTTATTGTTGAATATTTTAGGATAATCTCATGACACATCTCATATTATGTATTATTATCTTGGAAATATTTTATATAGTTGTATCTTACTAGGATTAAAGAAATATTTTGAGCATACGTTATACGTTTTGTTCTACGAAGATTTTATCGCAAAAAAAAATTCAAAAAACCCGAATAACGCGAAAATCCGAGAAAAACCAATATTGAAAAACCCGAGCTTTATTGGTTTCGTTTGGTCTTTAGATTTAATAACCCGGCACAATTGGTTTGATTTGGTAATTGTGAAATCCGAACCAATCCGGTCTATGAGATTGAGTTTATTTCCTATACTCAAAAATGAGTTTGAGAGAGCCCATGGTTCTAAAATAGAACCCTAGTCTAAAAACCCAATCAAACTTTTCAAGAACCCCAAACCCTAGGTTTCTAACTCGAGTGTGATACAGAGAGGGGAAGGCAAGCCATTGAAATGGACTCTGAGATCTCTTTCAGAGCCTTATGAGTAAACACACGGTAACAAGTTTGAAGCAAATGAGTGGAAAAACATAAAGAACATGTCTTAAAGAAGAATCGGAACTTAAACAAGTTTTAGAAGAGAAAAGAGGTGATGTATAACTTAGAAAACAGTAGATGAAACATGCTTCGAGTTCAGACAGAGGTCCAGTAAGGCAAACAAGGATTAAAAGCTTACTAAAAATACAGTAAAGGAACATACCAGATAGACATGTAAAAGCATGCTTATAGAAACCAGTAGAAGGAAGAACATAGCACATAATAGAACTACATTCATAACACGGCAAACATAAGAACACAAGAGAAAAACTCAAAAGAACATGGCATAGACAGATTGAGACTTTTCCATAAAACCCTAAATTGAAAAAAAATCTAATTTTGAAATAAATATTGGGGGAAAAGCTTAAAAGATCAAAAATAGCACAGATTCACCACAGATCTAGGCAAATAAAAGAATATGGAACCTCGAATAACTTTAGGGTTTCTCTGAAACCCTAGAAATGAGAAGGCTTGGAAGAAAGTCTGGTCTCAAGTCAGAGATGGCCATAGCTAGGCTCCTAAAGCGCGAATGCGCCAGAGCGAAGCCGAAGAGGCCATAGAACCACGGATCTGTAGAGGATATGAACAAACGCCATCGAGGTCAGATCTCAAAATCTTGAAAACCATGGTTTATGAGTGAAGGAAGGTAAGTAAAGGCCATTTATGACCTGGAAAGCCATGGATTCCGGTGAGATTATGGTCGGAGAAGGGTGAGAAGGGCTAGGGTTTCGAGACCCTTCGAAAGAGTTTGAGAGAAAGAGAGGTTTCTGAGGCGGCTGTCTAAGAGAAATGAGGATTAGGGTTGGGGGTATGTAGAATTAAAAAAGAAATGATTAATTGTGGTTGTTGATCAAAAGGACCAACGGCCTGGATTAAATGGATTTCCGGGCGGGTCGGATAAATGGGTTAAGGGGTTGGGTTTAAATGAATTGGGCTGGTCCAATTGGGTTCGAAATTTGATTGATTTTAGGCTGAAATTGAAATGGAATTGGGGTTACAATTGAAATGAAATGAGGCTAGATAATAAATAGCCAGTTTTTCCCTTTTATTTTATAAAAAATAGTAAAAAATGTTCTAAAGGTAAATTAAAGGCACTAAATCAGTTTATATTATATAAATATTAAATTAAAAATACTGAAACCAATTTTATAGTAATAAAATGCCATTAAATATTAAGGAGGCTAGTATTGCAATCACATGCATTTTGGTTTAAAAATACCAAACGAACTTGCAAAAATGTGCAAAAATCATGTTAGCTACGTTTTGATATAAATATAAGAATAAAATAGATTGTTCACCAAAAAATAATAATTTTTGAAATAATTATTGGATTTTGTGGTACAAAATAGCAATAAATTGGTTTTAAAATCATTAAAAATGACAAGACCTTTGATGTTCTTATATACGCACATATAGGCTATTTTGAAAGTATTTTGGGTATATAAAAATACATAAGAAAAAATTGGGTATCAACATGTATTTGATTAGAACTTGTTAGAGAATCATCCTACTTGGATTAAATTGTGGTAGTTGGGCTTCGCGCCAATTATTTGAATCCTTCAGGGATTACTATCACCATTTTTACATTTTTGGCATATTATTTGATCTCAGTCCTAAGTTTTAATATTATTTTGCAAAATCAGCCATCTTTCGATGATTTAAAAATTTAAATAGTGTTTTATTGACTTTTTTGAGCTGGAAACTATCATTTTAATATTTCCCGAGGGGCTTTTATGATTATTAGACTGTGGATGGCACGGGCTGCGCGCCACATCGATATTATATTGATATTGAGGCTGAGAGCCAGATTGATGCCATGAGATAGCTTGATATTGCACTTAGGTTGTAGGAGCCCTCCGGAGTCTGTACACACCCCCATGAGCGCCGTCGATGATAAATAAATTGGTTGGCTTGGGCTGCACGTTGCAGTGGGCACCTGATGTACCATCATATGCATTGATTGCACTCATGATTTTTATTCATTATCTGTTATTTGTACTATTTATTGAAAACTTTACCTATTGTTTTGGTATTATCTGATCATTGAGTGTTGGGCCCGAGGGGCGGATTTCTGTGCTTATCTGTACTATTGCTACTGCATTCATTTGCATAACTGTTAAAAAGGAATTTTCAAAGAGTCTTTAAACTGAGATAAAATATTTCTTTAAATATTTCATAGCTTCACTGCTTTTTCTCAAAAAGGTTTTTCTCTGCTTCTATACAGCATGATGATCTGTTATACGTGATTTCTTACAGCTCAGTTGTTATTTACTTTTATTACTCAGTTAGTTGGAGTACTCACTTTACTCCATGCACCTCGTGTGCAGATACAGGTATTTGTTTATCCGGTAGCGGGTTTTGAGCTAATTGAAGATTTGCTATCATAGCTGAGCAAGGTGACCACCAGCGTTCGCGGTACTGGATTTTCAACCTTTTGATTCTAAATTCCATACTATATACTAGTGACCTTGTAGATGTATTTAGACTTTTTTAGATGTTAGTGACTTGTGACACCCCGATTTGGCTGTATTTGGGTTGTACTTCCGCTAAATAATGTTATTAAATCATCTTTAATATTGTTTATTCATCTTTATATACTTTTGAAAAAGACAATTAAGGTTGGTTGGCTGGACTTGTCTTCACAAGTGACGTCATCACGATCGGAGCAGGGTTTGGATCGTGACAGTTTTTTTTAATACCTTTAATCATCGTATGTTAGACCTGTGTATTTTGAAAGTTTACGTAACACATAAAAAACCTATCTTACATGGAAATATTTCACACAAGCGGAAATACAAAATGATCTTTTCTTCTTTCTTATGACTGCTTCAAGTATATATACAAAGGTAATATATTTGTATCGAACAAGGGCAGAGTATTAATTTACAGGATCACACAAATCCAGTAACCTTTCCTTATATCCTATATTTACTTTCTAATCCGGTAATTGAAATGAGCTAAGCTGGATGCCATATTCATAATTTGTAGTAAATGGATGTGAGCATTGAATAAAGAAGAGTAAAAAGATTTTTTGTTTCCATCTTTGTAGTTCTAGTCTGTTTAATTACACATACTTTGGTTTAGGGTTGGGCTTCGGCCTGTTCGATTCGATTTTCATGAAGTTCAGTTTGATTTGTTGGGTTTCGATTTTCTTTTTGGTGCACTAATAATCCAACAAAAATTAACTCAATTTCTTCGATTTTTTCTAATTCTGTTTGGTCGATTTTCGGTTCAATTTGGTTGTTTTGGTCTTGTTGTATTGAGCTTTTAAATCGAACTTTTCTACTAAAACAATATGACTTATTTCATGTTTTAGTGCAACTAAAACACGAAAATGCGATACTTATAATATGATTAGTAAATCTTTTACTTGATAAAGGAAACATAATTCATTGGAAAAATATTACTTACAATATAATTATCTCGTAGACAGCAACATCGGCTACACACAAGAAAACAAACATGAAAAATGCATTTGCAAACGAAAAGAGATAATTTTTAGAATGTGGGACTTTATTTGGGTTTGGGCTTCAAATTTTATAATGTAAATATGTGAAAAAGTTGGGCTAGAAAACTTATGAAGAGCCCAGAGACTAGGACCACTAGTAGAAAACTTTGATTTTTCAGTTTAACTGAAACCGAAGTTGCAAAGTCAAGCACCGAACCGAACACCTAAATTATAGAAAACATAAACCATAAACTAATTGAATAAGCCGAAAAATAGAAATTGAATAACTCAAATTACGTGTCACAACCAAAATTCACTAAGGGTCATGATGACTCCTGACACCGCTACCAGGCAAGCCAACCGTCAATACTTAATTTAATTTTTATTTTGATAGTTTTAAAATAATGATTTTTCTTGAATTTAAGAGTAAAACATGGACTTTACAGAATAAATAATAATGTTTTTAACAATTTCAATATTGAATAACACGTAATCATCCCACAACTCGGTGTCACAAGTGCATGAGCAGTTACTAAGAAATAATATAAAACAATGACTGTCCGGAATATAAATTGGACAGAGAAGAAAATACAGTACAGTACTCTCAATGAGACTCTGCTGGCTTTGGGCCGTCTCGAGTGGTGTAGCTTACCTAACTCTCTGTATCAACCATGCTGCTACGCCCAACTAGGCCACTAGACATACATGTGCCCGTATAATAAAAATACACAACAAGTGTAGTATGAGTACAAAAAAACGTATACCCAGTAAGTATTCCGTCTAACCTCGAAGAAGTAGTGACGAGAGGCCAACTTCGACACTTACTAGCAGTCCAATAATAATGTAATAAGTGTGAGTAATCATGGATTTATTAGATACGACAATAAACTCAAGTAAAACAAGTAAACAATCCTATTTCTATTAGGAAGTCTCCAAATTCATATTCCATTATTTATCAATTTATCTCGAACCAAGGATGCAATATCAATTTTTCTAAATCTCAAGCAAGAATTACAAGCATGCACAAATTATGCCGAGATCGTACAGCCCGATCCAACATAAATGCAAAATGTGCACTCCTGAGGGTCAAACGGCGCGAACCATAGATGCATCTATTACCCCGCTCGAATCATATGTGTGATACGGTCAAATATAAATAATAAAGTTATCCCGCTCACGAATCATACGACACAGATACTTATAGATACACACTTTCAAACAGTCAATTAAGAATTCATCAAGAAACATTTATCCATGGAAAAGTCAATTCTCTTTTAACTATTTAAGAAAATGAAGTTTAGTCCCTTTTTAGAAATTCTTTTACTAATTCGATATGATTTAAGCAATTTAAGTTGTCAATAAGATTAGAAATAGTTCAGGTATAGCATGCTTTTGGGTCCTAGACTACCCGGACTAAAGCACAGTAGTAGCTACGCACGGACTCTTGTCACCTCGGGAGTACGTAGCCTTCACAAATAGAAGCATATAACCAATTATTTCACCTATGGGGACAGTTTCCTTTTACAAGGTTAGAAAGGAGACTTACCTTGCTTCGAAGTTCCCGGCTCCCAAGCCTTTCAAACAACTCGACCAATGCCCAACTTCCAAAACTCACTTTTGCTTTATTAACACTCACAAGCTATTAATCCTCCTCCGACATCATAACATTGAGTAAAATGCTCATACGCTACCAAATTGATATCTACAATTACAATTAAAATATGACTCAAAAATATTTACCAATACACTTATAGCTCACAGGTTGGCTACAAGCCTCCGGCTCAAATCGTCTAATAGGTTCACTCACTAGCACATTCAACTCTACTCTTATCCATTAATACCCATTTGAAGTCATCAATGATACTACATTAATTGTCCAACACCGCCAAATTACTATTCATCGTTTTCCTTAACAAACATTTTCAAAATATTCAATTCGATGATTACTTAGTTAAACACTTCCAACTAAGCTAGAAAATGATTTCTTAGGTTCATTGCATCCTTTAATTTCATTTCTAAGAAACTATTTATCTTTTCCTCATTTTCTCAAGAACACTATTCATGCTATGAACTAGGGCTTATGAAATCAATTATTCGAGCACAACAACTTGAAAAAAATATTAGAATTACTCTCTCCAACTCATAAAAAATGAGCTTGAAGCATTAGAATTACCTTCTTGAAGTCGTTTCTTAAAAATCTAATGTTGGGAAAATTTGGTGTTCTTGAACAACTTGGAAGATTTCTGGGGATTTAAAAAATTGAATGATGCTAATCTAGTATTAACAGGATTTTATTAACTTAAAAACCACACACACAAAAACAACTCATCTTGTATTCCTCAGTAATACTCAAGGTAGAATCCACCATGAAAGAACCAATCCTTAGCTCAAGAAAGCCCCCAAAAATGGATGTTGCCCAACTGCCTTATATAGGCATGGGTGCTTCAGCAAGTTGTACCTTGCACTGTGCAGGTTGTACCTCATGTTATAAGTTTTTCCCTGCTAGACACCATTTACTAAAACATCGATAACTCCTTGTATGGATATACATATAATGTTCGATTTAAAGAATCAGAAACTAGACTCGAAGATCTTTCATTTGATAGGCTGTCCTCTATGTAACTCATTATATATTTGAGATATGAGCTTCCAAAGTTGGCTCCACGCATCAGAAATTTCTGGCGAAATAGCTTTTACCAGCCTTTATTCAATCGATCATACCTTTCTGTACAAATATTCAAATGATGAATGGTTTATCTTTCTAGAAACTAGAATTTAAGGGATACAACTCTTGAGTTTAACAAATTTTTAGATTATTTATAGATTACAAGATCTAAGCTCCTAAAGTCAGTTCTGCAATTGCACCAATGCTGTCCAAAAACAGCTTCTGCAGCAGAAAAATGCAGCAACTCCTACTGTTCGAAATCCATTCCGTTAACCTTCCGAAATCAACCCGAGGCCCTAAGGACCTTAACCAATTATACCAAGATGTCCTAAAATACAATGCAAACTTAATCGAGTCTTCAAACCACATCAAACAACGTCAAAACTATGTATCGCGCATCTAATCGAATTATGAGTTTTCAAATCTTCTAACTTTTACATTATGTGCTAAAACATACCTAATCAATTCAGAATGACTTAAAATTTTTCACACAAGTCACATTTGACAGTACGAACCTACTCCAACTTTCAGAATTAGAATCCAACCCCGATATCAAAAAGACCACTATCGGTCAAACTTCTCAAAAACCTTCAAATTTTTAACTTTCGCCAAATGACTCCAAAATTACCTATGGACCTCCAAATCCACTTCCAATCGTGATCCCGATACCAAAATCACATATGGAGCTATTCCTAGACTCGAAATCCCCAACGGAAATCGACAACATTGAAATAACCAATTGCCAAGTCAACATATCCTTGAGTCTATACTCTTGACAAGAACTATTACCTCAATCTGAACCAAATAATGTTATTTGATCTTTAATATACTTCATACAACCCGATTGCACCGATCCTAGATCCAATAAGCTCGTCTAACCCAGTACGATATGCTCAGGTAACAGCTACCACAGACATGACTAAAAGTCACATATGATGTGTAATGACCTAAAATGTCATCACTTATTTTTAAAATGAATTCTATATTCTGAGGCCTTAAAAACCTCTTTTAGCATCATCTCAATTTGCGTTTGTAGTTCAGGCGCATAGCCAGAAAGCTATTATGTGGAAAATCTATATAAAAAAGATGAATTTTGACTAAAAGGAATTAATTTGACTTCGATCAATGTTTTGAGTAAACGGATCTGGACCCGTGATTTGACGGTCTCGGAGGGTCTGTAGCAAAATATGTTACTTAGGTGTATGCCCGAAATCGAATTTCGAGGTCCTAAGTCCGGGAAATTAATTTTTAAAAGAAATTATTTTTTGAAAATATAAAGATTTTTTAAAGTGAAATGTTATGTGAAACTTGTGGTATCGGGTTCGTATTATGGTTCCAGAGCCCGGTATAGGTTTAATATAATTTATATGTATTGTCAGTAAAGTTTGGTAAGACACAGAATCCATTTGACGTGATTCGGACGTTAAATTCAAAATTTTATGTTTAAAGATATTTTGAGAAATTTCATTGATTTTAAGGTTTAATTCAATGTTGATGATGTTATTTTGGTGATTTTATTACATGAATAAGTCCGTAGGATATTTTTGAGGTTGTGTGTATATTTTGTTTGGAGCCCTGAGGGCTCGGGTGAGTTTTGGATAAGCCACGGAGCATATTTTGGAAGGAGAAAATTGAAGATTTCTCAGTTGGTGTGATAAGGTCTTCAGGCTTCGCAAATGTGAAGCCTGGCTCGCAAATGCAACCAACCGTCGCAAATTTAAAAAAGTGGACTGGCAGCCAAAGTTGCAAATACGACTTTATCCTTACAAATGCGATGATGGCTGGAAGGCTGATGTATCACAAATGCGACATACGTTTCGCAAATGCGGAAGTCCAAACTTCCTAAAGGGTTCACAAATGCGAGCTATGTTTTGAAATTCCCAACTTAGCATAGGTCTTGTTCGCAATTGCGAACCCCTATTCGCATTTTCCACATCTGCACCTGCAACTTTTATACTTAGATAAATTTTTAACCCATATTCATATCCTCTCAAAATATAAATTCTCTAGGATGATTTTGTCATAGGATTCTTTTTCTCCAAATCAATTGTAAGTAGTTTTAAAATCGTTTCTTAAATCCTTAATAAACATGATTTCAACTCAAAATCAATGGTTTTTATGAGGGGAAATAGAGTATTTTGGGTAGAACATATGTTTTTCAAAAATTGGAGATTTGGACCTCGATTTGCGTTTTGATTTCAAAACAAATTATATATTTGGGTTCGTGGGGAAACGGGTAATCGCGAACCTCGGGTTTTGACCATGTTGGCCCGAGGGTGATTTTTGACTTTTTGGGTAAAAGTTTGGAAAACTCATTTTCATGCATTTAGATTAATTCATTTAGCATTTATCGATGTAATTAAGTAACTTGTGGCTAGATTCGAGCAAATTGGTGGTGGAATCAAGGGGTAACGCTATAATTGAAATGCAAATTGTGTTCGTGGCATCGAGGTTATTGTTTGGTCTAACTTTAGCTTGAGGAATTAGGAGTTGTGCCTTATTTGCTATGTGTTAGTTGTGGAGTATGACGTATAGACATGGTGATGAGTATCTATACGCCGGTGTCAAGCCTGCTCGTGAGCCTTGTATTATAATTGTTATGACTCCGTTGTGGTTTATTATGCCTCACATGTTATTATCATCATTGTTCCCTTTCCGGGATGTTTGTTTTGATATTATCATTCCCTTTCAGGGATATTTGTTTTGATATTATTATTCCCTTGCCGGGATGTTGTTGAAATATTAATGTTCCCTTGCCGGGAAGTTGTTATATTGCTCTTGTTCCCTTGCCGGGAAATATTGATTGTTATTGTTCCCTTGCAGGCGTGCAACCCGATCCCATTTCACATATCATGTGGCATGCTTGCCACAAGATATATGAAATGGGAGCGGGTGGCACGCCTGCCACAAGATATATGAAATGGGAACGGGTGGCACGCCTGCCATATGATATATAAAATGGGAGTGGGTGGCACGCCTACCACAAGATAAATGAAATAGGAGTGTGTGTCACGCCTGCCATAAGATATTTGAAGTAGGAAGGGGTGGCACGCCTGCCACATGATATGTGAAATGGGATCGGGTTGCACGCCTGCAACGAGATAAATAAAATGGGATCGAGTTGCAGGCCTGCAAGAAGATGTGAAATGAAAGTGAATTATGCCTTTGTTTCTCCTTATCCTTGTTAGTAGTTGGATTTTGGTTCCTTTATAATTCTCTTGATATCCTGTTGTTACCTGTTATTCCCCGAAGCATGTTTTCCCCCTTCTGACGTATATTATATTACTGTACATGTTTATTTGGTAGTCTGGTCCTAGCCTCGTCACTGCTTTGCCGAGGTTAGGCTAGGCACTTACCAGCACATCGGATCAGTTGTGTTGATACTATACTTTGCACTATGTGGAGATCCCGGAGCAGCTCTTGGACCGTATTTTGGAGGCTACCTTCAGTCCACGCGGAGATCCAAGGTAGACATACAAGCGTCCGAAGGCCCTGGCGTCTCCTCTATCCTTTATTTCCCGTTTCATCTCTTTGCTTCATAAACAGTGTGCTTTTTTATTTTCAGACATTGTATTTAGCAGTCTTAGACCGTCTGTGGTACTGTGACACCAGTTCTAGGTGATTAAGGCTTAAACAGTTGTAATAGATTCAGGTTTCTGATATTTTATTGATTTTCTTCTACTTACTTTAAAATTTCTGTTGTTTACACGTGATGGTCTTAAAATTGTAAAAGAGCATAAAATTGATAAAAATGTCAATGTTTGATAATTGTCTTGCCTAGCTCATATTAGTAGGCGCCATCATGACTCTGGAGAGTAGAAAATCCAGGTCTTGACATGATGCCATAATGTGCCAATAAGCTACAAACTCGAACGCAATACGTAAGGAAAACAATCTCTGGAATGGACTACTCAACTCACGATGCTAATATGGACTTTCCTCATAAAATGGAAAACAAAACACATAAAAATTAGAATACAGAAAACTATACTCAACATCATACGGTTGCGGCGTGCAACCCGATCCAAATAACATGCCCACGGTGGCGTACACCCGTTCCACACATAAAATTCACATAAATATACACCCACAGAGTGAAATTTCTCATTACTTACAAAATACTGAATATCGGTCACAAGCACATTAAGTTCATAATACCATCCATGGGGAAACTGATAGCGTCGTAAGCTACAAAACTCAAGCCCAACTAAGGTGTGATATATAACCTGAGTCACAGGAGCCATCATGCTCACTTAACACCATCGCTAAGTGGACCTCACACATAAGAAATTTTCCAAAACCAATTAACAACTCACACGGCACCATATAGTACTACGTGAAATAGCCGACGGCAAAATAACATACCATGTTCGAATACTCCTCCATAAAGAGTGCTACGCTGAAACGAACGTATTCGGCCTAATATAAAACCCATATTCATATTTGAGTCCACTCAAATACCTCAAGCCAATTCTAGTCGCCCGCACTAGGCTAATAACCTTCATAGGTCCATAATAACCTCCTTTTTCTCATAACACAAGAACAACTATCGTAATCGGAGAAACCTCCACCATTCATAGCCCAATAAACTGAGTGCCCTCCAGGAATAAATTCTCAAACTAATGATATTACCAAAAAATCCATACTTGGTTTCAACGTTTAATAAATTAAGTGACTACATGTCATACTTATACAATCTTCCCGTGGAACACGCTCCCCTGACCTTCCGCACTAGGAAACAGGTCTACCTATCCATACCACCAGCCATACTAATGCTGTAAAGAATAACAAGGATCCGCCAATCAGAACACAAAACCTCTTACACGGGACGTCGATCTCAGGTGCCACTAAAAACAATACCAGCTTACTCTAACATTTGAATCCTTTCCTGCTCATTCGAGCTCATGACATTCTTGCTCACACAAAACCGCAACTTTGATCCTCAACTTTTGAATACCATGTCATTCACTGTACTTAATCATGCCAATACGCAAGAGTACAAGAATTTCATCTTAACTTTGGGACAACTGATAGGGTAAACACTCCATCATATAGAAACCTTTTACTTAACTCATTTCAAGAGAACCACATGCAACATGTGACTGAATTCTCATACTCGCAGAAAATACCAATCTCAGGTAGTGGTCTAAACCACCATAACTCTTTAGTGATTCATCTGCACATAACATGCCATAATACTCGAAAGCCTCCAAATAAAATAAATTATAACGATCATCAAGCCTCACACACACCGCCACAATTCACATGTATAACTTAACATGCTGAAGGAACTGATCACTACCACCATCACGCCAATTCAAATATTGCTAATTACACTCATAGGGATACTTCCTCTATGAGTCCGAAGTATTTTCTTCCTTTTTCTCCAATTCTACACTATAGACCGAAGATAACAAAGAACATTCCAAGCCTCATATTCATAACCCTCTACAATAAGCTCGATACTCAACCATACTATGGACTCAAAATCCTTAGGCACCCCACTTTACCCTTTGAATCCACTAGGACTGTGGCTGAGAGTCGTCCACTCTGACTTGGCCCCAAATATAATTAACTCAAAGGCTCTGCTAGCACTTGAACACTCTCTCAAAGAAGCACCCAGCTGAATCACATTTATTGCAGATCACCTCTACACGAAGCATAGATCTTGATTCTTCCCAAACCCTGGACATAAATTGATAAGTCCAATTATAGTACACATTCTTCAAACCCTTTCCTCAAATCACCACTGGTGCTCTCTTTACTTAATCATTATAACCCATCAATACACTGATAACCAGGAACCTCACAAGTAGATGACCATGCAATCCAATCGTAGGCGGTGGGCCTCTCCCACTTATCTCGAAACTACCACTACATAACTATGAAACCCACCAAGGTTCAACCTTCATATCTGACGTGACCCTGCACTATCGACCCATCAAATTCTTTGAAACCTTCTCGTGGTGCTGCACCAAGCACAATTCTACAAAATCAGTAACCCATCCTAAGAATGTGCTCATTCACTAGCTGAAAAAGTCCGTTCACTCCCCATTTGACAACTACTAAAAGGTGCGATAGTACCTTCAAATCCAAAGTCATGTTGTAACCTTCTTCATATCAAGCAACACTTTTCTGTTATATCAAATCTCACACCGTATAATAGCCAAATATTTCAATTTAAGTCTGTAAACCAAGTCACCATCCACCATAAATCCCAAGTAACTCTAAGCTTTCCTTATGGCGTATAGTCATCCTACCACATAACCCACGTGCTATTCTGCCCCAAAGGCGAATTGAAGAAAACCATAACACCGGCAAACTTAACGTATTCAACAGGGACAATGACACCACATCATAGATGAAAATTCCACCACGCTCGAAAATACCAAGTCTCATTACTCCATAAAATCGAACTTGAACATTTATAGCCCAATTGCCTCTCCACCGGGAAATAAAATTCTGAATTTCTGAATCTTGCATTGAGTAAACATCCTTCCAAGTCATTCACTACTTCAACGCATAGACAAACACTCTACTATTAATCCAATATTATGCGATAACAGCACACGAATCATCATAACAATTAATGCCAAATCTCAAAACCATAGGTTATACTAAAACTGAGCTGAAATGATAGAACGGCCTTTCACAAGGTGCCTTCCATAGCCCGATCAAATATGCAAGGAGGAACATCCTGCACCACATCTGTAGTCCATTACATTTTCTCAATTCCTGATTTATAATAAGCACTTCACGTCATATGAGATTGAGAAGAAAGCAAACAAAGGCATAAGCCTCAAAGGAATCAAACCGCACGATGAGGAATCAAGAAGGGAAGTACTCCTAACAGCCCTGTAGCCTCTCGAAGATAAGTACAGATGTCTCCATACTGATCCACAAGACTCTATTAAACTCACTCATGACTCGTAGGGCCTAAAGGAACCTAGTGCTCTGATACCATGTTGTCATGACCCAAAATCCACTAAGGGTCGTGATGGTGCCGGAAGCCGTTGTCAGGCAAGCCAACCATCAATACTTAACTAAATTACCATTTTGAAAATTTTGAAATCATAATTTTTCTTGAATTTAAGAGTAAAAGATGGACTTTATAGAATAAATAATAATGTTTTTAATAATTTCAATATTGAATAACCCATAATCCTCCCAGAACCCGGTTACATTAGCAGTTTCTAAGAAATAATATAAAACAATGACCGTCCGGAATACAAATTAGATAGAGAAGAAAATATAGTACAGTATACTGAAGGAGACTCTGCTGGTTGCGGGTCGTCTCGAGAGGTGCAGCTCAGCTAAGTCTCCGTATAACAATACTATTGCGCCCGACTTGGTCACTAAATGTAACGACCTGGCCAGTCATTTTTAGAATTTACATCCCGAGCCCCTATTAACTGCTTCTCCTAAGTTCATTTCCTCTATCTTGCTTTGTCGGGACGTTCGGTGTTGGGTTTCGGAGAGTTTTGAGATAGTTGGTCCCTAAATGAGAATTTAAGTATTTGAAAGTGATCTGTAGTTAGAATAGTATGAAAATAATCTTGGAATGGATATTCGATAGTTTTGTAAGCTCCTTTAGGTGTTTTCAGGATTGGGAGCGTGTTCGGAATGCAATTTAAAAATCGTAGCTCATTTAGACTTTAAATGCCGAAGTATGAATTTTTAAAGTTTCCGATCCAATTGTGAGTTTTTATCCAAGGGTTGGAATGGAATTCTAAAATTTTCAGTAGCTCCATCATGCCATTTGGGAGGTGTGGGCAAAATTTCAGGTCATTTGGATGTGTCTTGGTTAGGTTTTTGATCGAAAGCGTATGTTAATGAAATTTGAAGTTCTTTGGCTCAAATCCTTGACTAATTCGAGTTTTCGGTGTTGTTTTAGGTGTTTTAAGGATTGGTACAGGTTTGAATGATGTTATGGTCAATGTTCGTAGGTTTGGTTAATGGTCAATGTTCGTAGGTTTGGTTAAGGTCCCGGGGGGCCTCAGGTATGTTTCCGATGCTCAACGGGGCATTTCTTGTGTTGAAAAGTGTTGCAGATTTCTCTTCAATTCTGCTGCAGATTTTCCTTCTGTGTGATTGCAGCTTCACCTTCATGATCACATAGTGCAAGTCCAGAAGAGGTCCAAATCCTCTTATGTGATCGCATAACTTCAATCGTAATTGCATAATGCTGCCTTCCCCTTCTTCGCGTTCGTAGTCGTTTCTCCGCGTTCGCATAGTAGAATTTAGGAGCTGGTGCCTCATTGTTAATTCCTCTTCGTGATCGCGTGATCCTGTCTACGATCTCATAGTTCTTCTTGTTCCTCTTCTGCGATCGCAGGCCTAAAGCTGCATTTGCATATACAAAATTCTGGAACTTATAACTTTACTCTCCGCGATCACAGCTCAATTCATGCAATCGCATTGAACAAATCCCTGGGCAGTTATAAACATTTCCAAATCCGAAGTTTTGTCATTTTTATCAAAACACAAGCTTGGGAGCTCGGATTTGGGAGAAATTTTCAAGGTTTTTCGGGGGCAACTACTGGGTAACGATTCTCCACTCCCTTAT
This sequence comes from Nicotiana benthamiana, assembly GCA_034376525.1. Taxonomy (NCBI): domain Eukaryota; kingdom Viridiplantae; phylum Streptophyta; class Magnoliopsida; order Solanales; family Solanaceae; genus Nicotiana; species Nicotiana benthamiana. The sequence goes on from CM067336.1 coordinate 71,917,948, forward strand.
GCTTAAAACCCACTAATCTAATCGCGAGTTCATCCTTAATTTCGGATTTTTGAATGAGAAATGGGAAAAACTTCATAGACCAAACTATTGAATTTTAAATGGGTGTTTGACCTCCGATTTGAGAGATTTTTATATGGTTAGACTCGTGAGAGTACGAGGTTCTGAAAATATAAAATTTATCCGAGTTCGAGATGTTGGCCTGAGGGGTGTTTTAATTATTTTACCTAATTTTATGTCTTAGCTTTGAATTAAATAGTAGAATCAGTTTCTTGCGATCTTATTTATGATATGTAATTGAATGAATAGATTTGGGCTATTTGGAGTCAGATACTAGTGGAAAAGGCATGATTTCTAGTTGATTTAGTGTTGATTTGAGGTAAATGGCTTGTCTAACCTTGTGTGAGGGACCTTTCCCCTTAAGATATGATATTTGATATTTGAATGCCTTGTACGTGAGGTGACGAGCGCATACTTGAGCTAATTGTTAAAAATCTATTTTTTTAACTTGAAGTATTTAAATTGAGTTTCCTTGCTTACTTGTTTATTCTAATTGTGAGTTTAACATGTATTAGCTTAGAGAAGCATGTTTAGTTAACTTACTTGCCTTATTGCTTAAACTGTCTTGTTTGCACTCTCTGAAGCATGTTAGTCTAGAATTTACTATTACTTGTTCTGCGTTTAGCATTTCTCCTAAAGGTTGAGCTATTATTGTGTGTTTTAAATTTGGGACTACGGGATGGCATCCCGGGGATCCCCTTGCATTGATATGTTCTTGATTGAGGGTGTGGGATACAAGAGATCCCTGACACATGAATATATAAGTATTGAGGATACCAAGAGATCCTCAGGATACCAAGAGATCCCTGGCACATGAATATATAAGTATTGAGGATACCAAGAGATCCTCGGGATACCAAGAGATCCCTTGTATATATGATGAGGATATCAAGAGATCCTCGGGATACCAAGATATCCCCGGCTATTATTTCTTGTTGTGAGCTGTATTCCTTATATTGTTGTTCTACTTTCTATTACTGCTTTCCTTATTTATCCTATTTAGATTGTCGTTGTAGACTTTATCTATACTGTTTCCTTATCCTATCATTTCTTATGTTTATCTCAGTAGGGCCCTGACCTTCCTTGTCACTATACGACCGAGGTTAGACTTGGCACTTACTGAGTACCGCTGTGGTGTACTCATGCCTTTTCTGCGCATGTTTTTCATGTGCAGAACCAGGTACCTCCATCCAGGCATATTACTCTCGAGGAGGAGAGATCTAGATGAGACTTCGAGGTACTTATGCAGCATCCATAGACTAGAAGTCTCTATCTTATTCCAGCTTTAGTAGATAGTATTTCCTTTCTTTCAGTTGTTTAGACATTCTGGAGTTAGAGCAGTGTATAACTCTTCTATTAACCTGTGTTTCCCGTGAGTTTCTGAATTTTGGTATTTTGTTATAGATTTTTCCGTGATGATTGAGTTGTATATATCGAGCGGCACTTATATACAGTTTCTCTTGTAGTTGTTAAAGCTTAATTGTTTATTTTCTGCAAGTTTAATTTATTTTTCCGCATTATTAGGCTTACCTAGTCATAGGAACTAGGTGCCGTCACGACATGTTCATGGTTGGTTAACTGGGATTGTGACACAAGACATACATGTGAATGTGCAACAAAAATGCACAGCAACTTTAGTATGAGTACAAAAAATAACGTGTACCCAGTAAGTGTCATGTCTAACCTCGAAGAAGTGGTGACGAGAGGCTGACTTCGACACATACTAGCGGTCAAATAATAATCTATTAATAATGTGAATAATAATGAATTTATTAGAAATGGCAATAAGCTCAAGTAAATGAAGAAAACAGGTAAAAAATCCTTTTTATATTAGGAAGTCTCTAAATTCATATTCCATTGTTTATCAATTTATCTCGGACCAGGGAGGCAATATCAATTTTTGTAAATCTCAAGCAAGAATTACAAGCATACGCAAATCATGCCAAGGTCGTACAGCCTGATCCAACATAAATGTAAAATGTTGTCACGACCCAGTTCACTCTCCGTGAACATGTCGTGACGGCACCTAGTCCCTACGACTAGGTAAGCCTAACAATGCGGAATATAAACCAATTTGCGGAAGATAATAACAAAAATGAACTGGTGAAATAAATCAGTGTTCTAGATGTTGCCTGGCACATACAATATTAACTCTCATAGCCAAACAAAGTTCCCAAAATCAGGAATCTCACAAATCACAATCTAAGGGATACATAAGAAGATCTGACTCAAGAATCTCTATACAAGAAGAAATACTGGAAAGACTATACTTATTACAGAAAGATGGAAACAAGTCACTAACTCATTATTCTATAATGATGCTTACATAAGGTCTTTTCAACTCTTTCCACAATTTTACTAAAAATCTCGGACCAGCCACAACTCATGAAAACCCGGCATCTGAAGTCTAACACTTGGCATCTTGTGCCCCATCAATCTCACGACCATGCTAACAACTAACTAGTCAACTAGGGCCACTCTCACATATATAATGGGTAAACGAGGGCGTATCTTCACCCCTAGCCAATTCAGGAGGGATTCATCTCTAATAAGAGGGACCAACTACGTGTATTCTTGTGCAAGTGTATGTAATCAGAATTCTACCAACTAGTAAGCATAAGAAATGGAACGACCAATACCCAAATTATTCGCACCTGAATAGAATCAATGAAAATATCAGTTCAAAACATAATGAGTTTAATGGGGGTTTCCCAGGATATCGTCCTACAGTCTCAAACATAGATATGTGTGCTAGGGATCTCTTGGTAACCTCAATAAATGTACTAGGGATCTCTTGGTATCCCGAGGATCTCTTGGTATCCTCAATATATATACTAGGGATCTCTTGGTATCCCGAGGATCTCTTGGTATCCTCAATACATGTGCTGGGGATCTCCTGGTATCCCGAGGATCTCTTGGTATCCTCAATGTATATACTACGGATCTTGGTATCTCAATACATGTGCTGGGGATCTCCTGGTATCCCGCAACACAGCACTATCAACATAAATGTACAGCCAAAACAATAAAATAGCAATATCCCGGCAAGGGGGTCGACAATGGAAGACAATAACATCCTCGCAAGGGAATCAACAACAGAAAAACAATAAGGTCCCCAAAAGGGAATCAACAACAGAAACAATAGCGTCCTGGCAAGGGAATCAACAAAATAAAACAATAATCTCCCAGAAAGGGAATCCACAACAGCTAAAAAGGTCATGGAACACCAAGGAAAAACATAATAACCTCAACGATAAAACAAGACATAATAAATGCATAAAAACTACACTGATACCACAACAGTTGGGCATGTAATATATTTGCACGAAGCCGCAGATGAACTTACAATCAAGGAGTATCCAATAGTAAGGAAGTTAACATGAATCAAATGCTTACAATTTAAGAAAATATCAATTTAATCATAAGATAGCCATCTTCTTTCCAATTGAGACCGATTAATTACATGAGATATAAAATTTATGATTTCCAATTAAAGGCGAGTGGTTAGGACGGATAATATGACTATAGAATGGGAATTGTCTACATTTAAACACGTAAAAAGTCAATTAAACAGCAAGAGTAAATAAAGAAGAGCAAACAATACAAAGTAAGACATGTAGAGGTGAAACTAATAACAGGGAACTCAATTGTATCAATATCATCTTCAAACTCGGTGATTTCAAGAGTCTAAGAGACTAAAAGGGACAATTTACCACAAAAAAATCCGAGCACGCACTCATCACCTCGTGTACACAGAATGCAATCAATAGAGAAGACTCAAATCCTAAAGGGAAATCCCCCCACACAAGGTTAGGCAAGATACTTACCTCAAACCGACTAAAATCAACTAGCAATCACGTTCTTGCCATGAGTTCTCGTCTCCAAATGGCCCAAATCTATTCAATCAAATCACACATTGTAAATAATATCTCAAGCAACTAATTCTACAATTTAATTCAAAGCTTAAGCACGACATTAGGTAAAATGATCATAATGCCCCTCAGGGCAACATCTCAGAATCGAATAATTTTTACATTTTCAGAACCCTCGTACTCTCACGAGTCCAACCATATAAAAATCTCCCAAATCGAAGGTCAAATACTCACTCAAAATACAATAATTATGTCTAAGAAGTTTCATCCAATTTTCCCCAATTTTGACCCAGAAATTCGAATTCAAATGGTGGATTTAACTAGATATTGATAGAAAACAATTAAATGAGGTAAAGGAAACATTACCCAGTGATCTCCTCTTCGAAATCCACCCAAAATTGCCTTCTCCCGAGCTAAATTTTTATTTCTCTAACTTTTGAAATAAACCCTCGGATTTCCCCTTTTCAAAACAGTGCTTTCTGCTAGTGCGGTCCCACACATGCAGACCACGAGCCGCTTCTACTACTCCTCACTTAAATCACAAGTTCCGCATCTGCGGTCACAAGAACCGCCTCTGCGATTCCGCCTTTATGGAAACTAGACCTCTTCAGCGGTCTCTGAAGAATATTCCCAATCCGCTTCTGCAGTGAGCCAGGCCGCTTCTGAGGCTCCACTTCTGCGGTTGCCAAACCGCAAAAGCGAAAATATCAGAAGAGTAGCTACAATTTTCTTCCAACTGCAAAAACTTGTCCGTTGAGCAACCGAAACACACCCGAGGCCCCCAGGATCTCACCCAACCACACACACAAGTCATATAACCTAACACGGACTCGCTCGAAGTTCCAAATCATATAACACAACATCAAAAGAATGAACCAAACCAAAAATAAAGTTTATGAACTTCTAAATCTTTAAATATTGAAACCCATGCCGAAACCAATCAAGTCAACTCGAAATGATACCAAATTTTACAGACAAGTCCAAAATAACATAACAAAGCCAACTCTCGGTATCGTATTCCGACCCCGATATCCCAAAAGTCAACTGTGGGTCAAACTTCTTCATTTTCCCACTTCAACTTTCACCGAAATGCCCCAATTTACTCTACGGGCCTCCAAATCTGAATCCGGACACGCACCTAAGTTCAAAATCACCATAGGAAGTTGTTGAGATCCTTCACAACTCAGTCCGGGGTCGTTTACCCAAAAGTCCAATTCCGGTCAACTTTTCACCATTCTAACTTCCAAGACAAGGTTTCTTCTCTAAATCTGACTCTAAACCATCCAAAAGTCGAATTCCACCATGCACGCTAGTCGATACTCATATTATGAAGCGGTTCTAGACCTTATGCCGCTGAATAACTTAATTTTTCAAAACGACCAGTCGGGTCGTTACATCCTCCCCCTCTTAAAACCAACGTTAGTCCTCGCACATGCTAAGATTCGCCTCAAAGTCCTCAAGACACTGAGTGTGCACTTCCAACATACACCCGCGGGTGATCCCACGTCACCCAATCGGCTCTAAGCATGACGACATCATCTCAATTAAAAATTAGTCTTCCTAGTATACCAATAAGCCTTCAAGCCAAAAAATTTCACCTTCCATCCAATTCCAAAAGACCTAATTCAAAATCTATATCCGGCATCAGTCTCAACCAGCTATTTCAGTACAAGCCGACACACACAAGGTATAGCCACACAACATGACACACCACGCATAGTCCCATAATAACATTTTTTATAGAAATACTTTTATCGGCCATAAGCCTCATATTCAATAGGAACCCTTTTCAAACCTCCACAACACTGGCAATGATACAATAACCATGAAAACCACTTGACAAAACACGCGGTTAATCAAATATAAGCCAATACCAACGGCTACACACCCCACAAACTAAAACTCAAGAAGCATAGAACGAAAATGAATGACTATGGGAAAGGAAAACACATAAGAGAACTAACAAACAATTTAACTAGCACAAAATTCTTCTAAATCACAAATCTACAAGACACCTAACAAGAAAGAATAAAAGCATATAATGGACTCAGAAAGATCTTATACTGATATAACTCTCACCGCAGTACACAACCCGGTCTCAACATATCAAATCACCTGAAATCACGAGGATCCTGCCCTCAACACTGAGTCACAAGTAGGGTTCACACCAACCCATCTAGAAACTCGCACTAGATCAATTCTGTCGGTAATTTACAACACACACTGGCTCCCACACCGGTGGAGCATAGAAATCACAGCTCGTAAGCAAGAATACACAAAAGTGACATCAAACCTACCAAAAAAAAAACAACAAGAATTTACTACTAGCCTCGTAACTCTAATCAATAGCTAGAAACAGACGATAGACACGGCTATCACTCATAGTACCTCCCAACAGGATAGTCACATAAATAGAGTGCAAATTATGAAATCACTCCCATAAATGGAACAACAAACAAGGAACTCAACCAGATAAGTAGAAGTGTGATGAACTGCATAGAGTGCCTCTCTATAGTCAACTGAGTTAGTACCAAAATGACAATAGCTAGCACACCGCCCTCAAGAATAGTATATGAAACACATAAACGAGCCGGGCCTCCCCCTCTTGGGTGCTCTCTACCTGCCTGAATACCTCATTGCGGCACATCGGTCCAAAATCTGGGACAATCTCTCACCATGTGGCTAGTACCACCATACTCAACACCCTCTCTGCCGACGAGCGGTGGGGAACTGTGCGGTACGGGTGCTCTGAGACCCCTGAACACCTGAATCACCATGCATAGCCTAAAATGTGAACTGAACTGGCTTACCCAAAAAACATCTACCGTTGCGTACCCTGCCTCTGAAACCAGGACCAGTATATCTAACCGGCCTACGAGGCCTCCTCGCCTTTTGAAGATGTCTATCCTGATCTCGTCTACTCTCTCTCATGACCCTGCCTACCCTCTCTCTCTCTCTGGCATGCATACCCTCTATCCTCCTAACAATGTTTATCACCTGCTGATATGGAATGTCCATCTCTAACTCACGAGCCATACTGGATCTGATGCTGGGAATAAGATCCTCAATAAATCGAAAAACCTTCACACGAATAGTAGAAACCAAGGCTGAGGCATGTCTAGCCAAACTGGTGTATCAGACATCATACTCCGAGACGGTCATAACACCCTGACACAAATGCTCAAACTCCACGTGCCATGAATCCCTTAGGCTCCAAGGAAAAAATTCTCGCAAGAACATATCTGAAAATCTAGGCCCAAGTCAGTGAAGTTGCCTCGCCTGGGCTATCGAACTCATAGGTACGCCACCTGTACTAGGCGGCTCCTAGAAGCTGGAAAGTAGTGAAAAGGAACCCCGCTCGATCCAAAATTCCCATAGTATGGAAAATGAGATAACACTCATCAGGAAATTCCAGGGCATCCTCCGATGCTAAACCACTGAATTTAGGAGGCCTAAATCTCTCAAGTCTCATCTACTACTGCTCAGAAGCCACTGCCATACCTTCTTGCTGAATTGGTGCTGCAGGCAATGCAGGAATAATCCCAGGGACTTGCTCAATATGTGCTCACTGCTCAGGAATGCAGGCGGCGAGAGTATATGCTCCTTCCCCGGCCTGGGGTGTAGCTACAGTATGTGGAAACAGTCCTACCTGAGCCAAAATGGTATACGTACTCATGAACTCTGCCAAAGTCTCCTGAAGGATTGGAGTAGCAGTAGTTGTAGGCGTCAGATGCTCGGACTTCGGTTGGATCTACTGGTGGTACCCCGGCAGTTGTTCGCTCAAGTGCTCTCGCTGCACCACCTGTGCATCTTCATACTCTAGCCCGGCCCCGGCCTCTGACGGCTGCAACAAGAGGCACGGGTGCCAGATCACCTCGGGCAGTATGTGTCCTCACCATCGGTGAGAGAGTGGAAGGCAGAGGTTTAGGATTGTGAATGCCAAAATCTCGCACGACAGGGAAATCAGATAAAGTGAAATTTTTCCTAGCGGTTACATAGCCTCTCACAGATAAGTACAGACATATCCATACCGATCCACGAGACTCTAATAAACCAGCTTGTGATCTGTGACTCATATGAACCTACAGCTCTGATACCAACTTGTCACGATCCCAGTTTACCCTCCGTGAACATATCGTGACGGCACCTAGTCCCTACGACTAGCTAAGCCTAACAATGCGGAATATAAACCAATTTGCGAAAGATAATAACAAAACTGAACTGGTGAAATAAATCATTGTTCAAGGTGCCGCCTAGCACATACAATATCAACTCTCATAGCTAAACAAAGTTCCCAAAACTAGGAATCTCACAAATCACAAGCTAAGGGATACATAAGAAGCTTTGACTCAAGAATGTCTATACAATAAGAAATACAGGAAGGACTATACTTATTACAAAAAGCTGGAAAGGGACTTCTCGGTCTGCTAACGCAACAGATATACCTCCAAATCTCTACCGATACGCCACCCTCCAAGGCCGATAGAACTGAATGGGGGTACATGTATCTGCACAACAAAAGTGTGCAGAAGAGTAGCAAGAGCACACCACAATGGTGCCCAGTAAGTATCAAGACTAACCTCGATGGAGAAATGACGAGGAATAGTCAAGACACCTACTAGGCAATAAATAGTATAATCATAGGGATGATGGAAACGATATATAATTATGTAAAGACTGCATGAATGACTAAATGCTACAACTCACAATGAAGGAAAATGGCAACAAGTAACAACGCAAATATAGTAAATGATGATGCGAAATGACTGTAGAATCATAATCCAAATCCTAAGGTCACAACACAGCAAGGAAAAACAAGTCACTAACTCATTATTCTGCGATGATTCTTACATAAGGTCTTTTCAACTCTTTCCACAACTCTACAAAAAATCTCGGACCAGCCACAACTCATGAAAACCCAGCATCTAAAGTCTAACACTTAGCATCTTATGCCCCATCAATCTCACTGTCATGCAAACAAATAACTAGTCAACTAGGGCCACTCTAACATATATAAAGGGTAAACAAGGGCGTATCACCACCCCTAGCCAATTCAGGAGGGATTCCTCTCTAATAGGAGGGTCCAACTATGTGTATGCTTGTGCAAGTGTATCTAATCAGAATTATACCAACTATTAAGCATAAGAAATGGAACGACCAGTACCTGAATTATTCGCACCAGGATAGAATCAATGAAAATATCAGTTCAGAACGCAATGAGTTTAACAGGGTCTCCCAGGATATCGTCCTATAGTCTCAAATATAGATATATATGCTAGGGATCTCTTGGTATCCCGAGGATCTCTTGGTAACCTCAGTAGATGTACTAGGGATCTCTTGGTATCCTGAGGATCTCTTGGTATCCTCAAAAGGTGTACTGGGGATCTCCTGGTATCTCGAGGATCTCTTGGTATCCTCAATATATATACTAGAGATCTCTTGGTATCCTCAATACATGTGCTGGGTATCTCCTAGTATCCCAAGGATCTCTTAGTATCCCCAATATATATACTAGGGATCTCTTGGTGTCCCGAGGATCTCTTGGCATCCTCAATACATGTGCTGGGATCTCCTCGTATCCCGCAACACAACACAATCAACATAGATGTACAGCCCAAACAAAAGAATAGCAATATCCCGGCAAGGGGGTCGACAATGGAAGACAATAACATCCCGGCAAGGGAGTCAACAACAGAAAAACAATAAGGTCCCAGCAAGGGAATCAACAACAGAAACAATAACGTCCCGGCAAGTGAATCAACAACAGATAATAATAACATCCCGGTAAGGCAATCAACAATAGCTAAAAAGGTCACAAAACACAAAGGAAAAACACAAAAGCCTCAACGATAAAACAAGACATAGTAAGCACATAATAACTACACCGATACCACAACAGTTGGACATGTAATATATTTGCACAAAGTCACAAATGAACTTATAATCAAGGAGTATCCAATAGTAAGGAAGTTAACATGAATCAAATGATTACAATTTGAGAAATATCAATTTAATCATAAGATACCCATCTTCTTTCCAATTGAGACCGATTAATTACATGAGATATAACATTTATGATTTCCAATTAAAGGCGAGTAGTTAGGATGGATAATATGATTATAGAAGGGTAATTGACTATAGTTAAACACGAAAAAAGTCAATTAAACAGCAAGAGTAAATCAAGAAGAGCAAACAATAACAGCAAGAGTAAATCAAGAAGAGCAAACAATACCAAGTAAGACACGTAGAGGTAAAACTAATAACATGGAACTTAATTGTATCTATATCATCATCAAACTCGATGATTTCAAGAGTCTAAGAGCCTAAAAGGGAAAATTTACCACAAATAAATCCAAACACGCACTCGTCACCTCACGTACCCGGAATGCAATCAACAGAGAAGACTCAAATCCTAATGGGAATTCCCCCACACAAAGTTAGGCAAGATACTTACCTCAAACCGTCTAAAATCAACTAGCAATCAAGTTCTTGCCATGAGTTCTCGACTCCAAATGGCCCAAATCTATTCAATTAAATCACACATTGTAAATAATACAAGCAACTAATTCTACAATTTAATCAAAGCTAAAACGCGAAATTAGGTAAAATGACCAAAATGCCCCTTGGGCCAATGTTTCGAAATCGAATATTTTTGCATTTTCAGAACCCTCATACTCTCACGAGCCCAGCCATATAAAAATCTCCCAAATCGGAGATCAAATGCTCACTCAAAACACAATAATTAAGTCTAAGAAGTTTCATCCAATTTTCCCCAATTTTGACCTAGAAATTCAAATTCAGATGGTGGATTTAACTAGATATTGATAAAAACAACTAAATGAGGTTAATGAAGCATTACCCAGTGATCTCCTCTTCGAAATCCACCCAAAATCGCCTTCTCCCAAGCTAAATTTTTATTTCTCTAACTTTTGAAATTAACCCTTGGATTTCTCCTTTTCAGAACAATGTAATCTGCTTCTGCAGACAAGGGACCGCTTCTGCGGTCCCCCCACATGCGGACCATGAGCCGCTTTTGCGACTCCTCACTTAAATCACAAGTTTTCCTTCAGCGGTCACAAGAATCGCCTCTGCGGTTCCGCCTTTGCGGAAACTAGACCGCTTATGCGGTCTCCGAAGAATATGCCCAAATCGCTTCTGCGGTGAGCCAGGTCACTTCTGCGGCCCCACTTCTGCGGTTCCCAAACCGCAGAAGCGAAAATATCAGAAGAGTAGCTGCAATTTTCTTCCAACTACAAAAACTTGTCCGTTGAGCAACTAAAATACACCCGAGGCCCCCTGGACCTCAACCAAACACACACAAGTCATATAACCTAACACGGACTCACTCAAAGATCAAAATCATATAACACAACATCGAAAGAATGAATCAAATCAAAAATCAGGTTTATTAACTTCTAAATCTTCAAATATCGAAACCCATGGCGAAACCTATTAATTCAACTTGAAATGACGCCACATTTTACAGACAAGTCCAAAATAACATAACGGATCTATTCCAACTCTCGGGATTACATTCCGACCCCGATATCCCAAAAGTCAACCATGGGTCAAACTTCTTCATTTTCCCACTTCAACTTTTGCCGACATGCCCCGATTCACTCTACGGACCTCCAAATCCGAATTCGGATGCGCGCCTATGTCCAAAATCACCATACAAAGCTGCTGAGATCATCCACGACTCAGTCTGGGGTCATTTACCCAAAAGTCCAATTCCGGTCAACTTTTCACCATTCTAACTTCTAAGACAAGGTTTCTTCTCTAAATCTGACTCTAAACCATCCGTAAGCCGAATTCCACCATGCACGCTAGTTGATAATTATATTACAAAGCAGTTCCAGACCTTATGCTATGGAACAGAGCTTAATTTCTCAAAATGACTGGTCGGGTCGTTACAAATGTGTACTGCCGAGGGTCGAACATCGCGAACTATAGATGCATCTATTACCATGCTCGCGAATCATACGTGCGATGCGGTCAAATATAAATAGTAGAGTTACCCCACTCGCGAATCATACATGCGATAGGTACTTATAGATACATATTTTTAAATAGTCAATTAAGAATTTATCAGGAAACATTTATACAAGAAAAAGCCAATTCTCTTTTAACTATTTAAGAAAATGAAGCTTAGTCCCTCTTTATAAATTATTATACTACTTCGATATGATTTAAGCAATTTAAGTTATCAATAATATTACAAATAGTTCAGATATAGCATGCATTTGAGTCCTAGACTACCTTCCACAGACTCACGGTACTTCGTGCATACGTAGCCCCCACAAATAAAAGCATATAACCAATTATTTCACCTATGGGGACAATTCCATTTTACAAGGTTAAAAATGAGACTTACCTCGCTTCGAAGTTCTATAGCCGGCTCCCAAGCATTTCAAACAATTCGATCGATGCCAACGCTCCAAAACTAAATTTTGTTTTATTAATATTCACAAGCTCTTAATCCTCCTACGAAATCGTAGTATTGAGTAAGATGCTCACAAGCAACTGTGACAACCTGGCCGGTCTCCTTTAGAATTTAAGCCCCGTTCCCCCTATTAACTGCTTCCCCTAAGTATATTTCTGCTACTTTGATTTTCTGGGACGTTCAGTCCTAGAATTCGGAGTCTTTTGGGACACAGTCCCGAAATGAGAGCTTAAGTGTTGGAAAGTGGTCCGTACAGAACAGTGTGAAGACGACCTTAGAATGGGAATCTGATGGTTTCGTTAGCTTCAATAGGTGATTTCGGGATTGGGAACGTGTTCGAAATATATTTTGGATGTCCGTAGCTCATTTAGGCTAGAAATGTCGAAAGTTAGAATTTGGAGGTATAGAATTTGGAGGTTTCCGGTTCGATAGTGAATCTTTTATCCAAGGGTTGGAACGGGAATCCGGAAGTTTCTGTAGCATCGTCATATCATTTGGGACGTGCATGAAAAATTTCAGGTCAATCAGACGAGTGTAGGTTAGGTTTTGGATCGAAAGTGTGTTTTGGATGAACTTGAAGTTCTTAGGCTTGAATCTTTTATTTAATCGGGTTTCCGGTGTTGTTTTGGAGGTTTTAAGGATTGGTACAAGTTTGCATGATGTTAGGGGATATGTTTGTAGGTTTGGTGGAGGTCCCGTGAGCCTCAGGTGTGTTTCGGATGCTCAATGGAGCACTTTTAGGACTTGAGAAGTTGCAGATTTTATGCTCTAATGTTGCAGAGCTTTTCTTCTCTACGATCGCATCACTAATCATGTGATCGCATGGTGCCTTTGGTGGGGGCCATATCTCCTTCAATGCGACCACAAAGCCCTTCATGCAATCGCACAGTTCTGTTTCCCCCTTCTCTGTATTCGCACATCCTTTCCCGCGTTCGCATTGAGCAATTCGAGCTGGTGGCTCAGAGGTCCCATTTCATCTATTCGATCGCAGGACCCGTTATGCGGCCGCATAGTGCTACTTGTCCCCCTTATGCGATTGTAAGACCTCCTATGCATTTGCATAGGCCACTTTTGGGGCCCATGAATTTTACTCTACGCGATTGCATTCCCTTTCATGTGATCGCATTGAACAAAACCCTTGTGCAGATATAAATATTTCAAAACGAGGGTTCTTCCATTATTAACAAAACTCAAGCTAGAGAGCTCGGATTTGAGAGATTTTTCGAGGGCTTTTCAGAGGCAATGATTGGGTACCAATTCCTTACTCCTCTATGACTAAATCCCACTAATCTAATCTAATCTTGAATTCAACCTTTAATTTCGGATTTTGAATGAAAAATTGGGTAAAGTTCTTAGACCTAATTACGAGGATTTGAGGGGGCATTTGACCTCTGATTTGAGAGATTTTATATGGTTAGACTAATGAGAGTACAAGGTTTCTGAAAATATAAAAATTATTCGATTCTGAGACGTTGGCCTGAGGGGCATTTTGGTCATTTTACCTATTTTCGCGCCTTAGCTTTAATTTTAATCGTGGAATTAGTTACTTGCGATATTATTTATAATATGTAATTGGCTTGGATAGATTCGAGCCACTTGAAGTTGGATACTCGTGGCAAGGGCATCGTTTCATAGTGGTTTTGTACGGGTTCGAGGTAAGTGGCTTGTCTAACCTTGTGTGGGGGACCTCTCCCCTTATGACTTCTTATCTGCTAATTTAAATGCCTTGTGCGCGAGGTGACGAGCGTGTACTAATTATTGAAAAATCCACTTTACTTGAATTGTTTAAACTGTGTTTTCTCTATTTATTTGACTGATTTCAATGCAAGATTAATCTGTGTTAGTTAGAAAAGATGATTAGATAGAATTAATTAATTAATTGCTTATTTGACTAAATTGTACTAGGTGAAGCATGTTAGGTTAGTCATAGCTGATTGTTGGTGTTCTATATTTGATTTTTCCTGTAAACTCTTAGTTGTGGTTGCGCATTTAAATTGGGACTACGGATGTGAATTCCGGGAGCTCCCCCTTGTTTGTTTACTTTGGGACTACGGGTTTGATTCCCGATATATCCCCCTGTACGGTTATATGGAACTATGGCAAAGCAGCCGGTAGATTCCACCGGTACTGGTATTGATATGATGGACTACGGGTTAGATTCCCGGGATATTCTCCAGATATTCAATTCTGATGGACTACGGGTTAGATTCCCGGGAGATCCTTCAGATATTCAAATGCGATGGACTACGGGTTAGATTCCCGGGAAATTCACTAGACATTTGAGGAAAAAGGACTACAAGACGGTATCCTGGAAGGTCCACATGGCACCCTGATATTTAGTGATACTTTGTTGTGTTATTTCCTTACTTAGTTTAATTGTCGTTGACTTGCAGCTTCTATCCTATTTTTATCCTTGTTTTTCCTGATATTCTTTGACTTACGATGTTCATTATTTTTATCATGTTTATTCTCAGTAAGGCCCTGAACTTCCTCGTCACTACCCAACCGAGGTTAGGCTTGGCACTTACTGAGTACCCGATGTGGTGTACTCACACCTCTTCTGCGCATGTTTTTCATGTGCAGATCCAGATACTTCCGGCCAGGTGCATTATCAGTGATCCAGGAGTTATACTCGGAGACTTGAGGTATATATCTGCCCCGTCCGTAGATCCGAAGAGTCTCCCTCTCATTCTATCTATAGTTAGCTAGTTGCTATTCCGTTCTTTTTGTATTAGACTATTCTGGTGATTAGAGCATCGTATGTTCTTCTATAGCCTGTGTAGCCCGTGGGATTCTGGATTTTGGGAGTTATTTATAGCATTTTGGTATTTCGGTATTGTTCCAGGCGGCAACTCTATACATTTCTTTATGTTATTCGGTATTTTGTGGTTATTTTTTGTAGACATTGTAATTCCGCAACGTGTTAGGCTTACCTAGTCGCAAAGACTAGGTGCCGTCATGAGAGGTTCACAATTGGTGAACTAGGGTCGTGATAGCCACCAACAAATTGATATATACAATTACAACCCAATTACAATTAAAATATGACTCAAAAATATTTATCAATATCTATCTATGGATCACAAGTTGGCTACAAGCCTCCGGCTCAAATCGTTTAATAGGTTCACTCACTATCACATTCAACTCTACTCTTATCATTTAATACCCATTTAAAGTCATTATTGACACTGCATTAATTCTCCAACACCACCAAATTAATATTCAATCGTTTTCCTTAACCAAAATTTCCAAAATATTCAATTCGGTGATTACTTAATTGAACACTTCCAACTAAGCTAGAAAATGATTTTATAGGTTCATTGCATCCTTTAATTTCATTTCTAAGAACACTATTTATCTTTCCCTCATTTTCTCAAGAACATTATTCATGCTATGAACTAGGGATGATGAAATCAATTATCCGACCATAATA
The DNA here is from genome assembly GCA_034376525.1 of Nicotiana benthamiana. NCBI lineage: Eukaryota > Viridiplantae > Streptophyta > Magnoliopsida > Solanales > Solanaceae > Nicotiana > Nicotiana benthamiana. The sequence continues at coordinate 71,933,753 of CM067336.1, forward strand.
ACTTGAAACAAATATTAGAATTACTCTCCCCGACTCATAAGAAATAAGCTTAGAGCATTAGAATTACCTTCTTGAATTTTTTCTTAAAAATTCAATGTTTGGAAAATCTGGTGTTCTTGAACAACTTGGAAGATTTCTAGGGATTTAAAAGATTGAATTAATACTAGTGTTAATAGGATGTTATTAACTTAAAATATCCAAAACAAACTCACCTTGTGTCCTTAAGTAGTCCCCAAGGTTGAATCCACCATGAAAAAACCAATCCCAAGCTCAAGAAAGCCCCAAAAAACGGCTGCTGCCCGACTGCCTTATATCGGCACAGGTGCTTCAGTGAGTTGTACCTTGCGTTGTGTAGGTTGTACCTCATATTACAAGTTTTTCCCTGCTGGACACCTTTTTCTAAATCGTCTATAACTCCTTGTAGAAATATATATATGATGTATGGTTTAAAGAATTAGAAACTAGACTTGAATATTTTTCATTTGATAGGTTGTACACTATATAAATCCTTATATATTTTGAGATATAAGCTTCCAAATTTGCTTCCACACATCAGTAATTTATGTCAGAACTGCTTTACCAGCCTTTATTCAATTGATCATATCTTTCTGTACAAATATCCAAATGATAATTGGTTTATTTTTCTGGAACTAGAATGCAAGGGCTACAACTTTTATCTTTTACAAATTTTAAGATTCCTTATAGATTACAAGTTCTAAGCTCCCAAAGTCAGCTCTGCGATTGCACCAATGTTGTCCAAAACAGCTTCTGCAGCAGAAAATGCAGCAGCTCCTATAGTTTGAAATCCATTCTGTTAACCTTCCGAAATCAGCCCGAGGCCCTCGGGACTTTAACCAATTATACCAACATTTCCAAAAATACAAAACTTAATCAAGGCTTCAAACCACGTCAAACAATGTCAAAACTACAAATCGCACATCGAGTCGAATTATGAGTTTTCAAATCTTCCAACTTTTATATTTTGCGCTGACAAATCAATTCGGAATGACTTCAAATTTTGCACAGAAGTCACATTCGATATTACGGACCTATTCTTACTTTCGGAATCAAAATCCAACTCCCATATTAAAAGTCCACTCTCGGTCAAACTTCTCAAAAACCTTCAAATTTTTAACTTTCGCCAAATGACTCCAAAATGACCTTTAGACCTCGAAATCCACTTCCGATCACGCTCCCAATACCATAATTACCAAACGGAGCTATTCCTAGACTCGGAATCCCTAACGGACATCAATAGCATTGAAATGTACTTCAACCCGAATTTATGAAATACTTTTAAAATGTTAACTTCCACAACAAGCACTAAAACACTTTCGGTTCATCCAAAATCCGATCTGAACATACGCCCAAGCCCGAAATCATCCTACGAATCTGCTGAAACCTTAAAATTCCGATTTCAAGGTCATTTACTTAATAATGTAATCTTAATCAATTCTTTTAACTTAAAGCTTCCAAAATGAGAATTCACTTTTCAAATCAACACCGAACTTTCCGGAATTCGATTCCGACCATGCATACAAGTCATAATACTTGAAGTGAAGCTTCTCATGGCCTCAAGCTATTGAACGACGTGCTAAAGCTCAGAACTACCGCTCGGGTCGTTACATTACGGTTCGGCCGGTATTATTCCCCCCCCCCCCCCCCAACACTTTGGTCACAACAGCGAAATCAATGACAGTTAAGCGTAAATTTATGGCTGTCAAACATGAGGGTTGTAGTGATTTTGGGTGGCTCAAAATAGACCGGGTCAATAAATGCATGGATAAATGACCTGCCTAAAAGTAACTTGGCTGAAATGGACGGAGTCAAGTTGGGCTAAAATTTGAATCATAACCAAACCGGCCAAATTATTACCAAGCTTTAATTAATATGTATTTTTTTCTTATGGATTGTTTAATTATCAAATAAGACTTTTGTTCTTTTGTCATTGTAACTTGGCTGAAATGGGCGGGGTCAAGTTTGAAGTTTATATCTCAATTTTGAGGGGTTTTGGTGAAGAGTAGAGTTGGTTTTGGCTAAATTTCAGATTGAAACTCAATTGAAACTCATATGCAGAAATTGTAGAAAAATTTTAGACTGTTGTTTATTTATTTGTCTTTTATTCATTTACCTATTGTATGAAAGTTGAACAATATTTTATAAAATTAAAATAATATTATATTGTAGTTGTGTATATATGGAGACAAAAAAGGAAAATAAAAACATAGGATCATATCTGCTATGTATAATTATTCGCGATTTCAATATGGAATTGAGTATCACCAATGAGAACACAGTTGCGGGTCTGTGCTGTTACATTTTCTATTAAATTCTGGTTGTATATAAATGTCCTACGCTTTATCTACATTTTATGTACAAAATAACCTACATGTCAGAGTAATATATATATATATATATCAGTATGGACTTTTAAAATATCTACAAAATTTCTACATTTATTCTACAATAAAAACTATATATCATTTGGAAAATTAATATGAAATGCAGAATTTTAATATTTTACAAAGTATCTACAAATTTTTTACAAACTATTCATAACAGCATTTATCTTTATTTTCATGCAGGTTAGTCTGGAACACTAAAGTTACTTGATATGCCAACGTCTTCCGTTATAGAGGAATATGAAAGTATAATAATAACAGATAGTACACCAAGTTTAATTCAAGCAGGACAAGTATACCAAGACAACTAATTATACATAGTAAAACAAATTTTATATAACTAATTATAAATTATACAACTTATCTACCGCTTATCTATAATTTTGTACAACTTTCACACAGTATTTTCATCCAGTTAAATAAACATACAGCTTACATACAAATTTTATGTAAAATTACAATAATCTTTTGTTTTTTTTTTGTATCTGATCTATACATAGTAAAAATAAATTTCATACAACTAATTATATATTATACAACTTATCTATAAATTATCTACAGTTTGCATATATTATTTCTACTCATTTATATACAACTATATACCACTTAAATACGAATTTTATACAATATTGTTCAACTTTCATACAATAGTTAAATGAATAAAAGAACAATAAATAAACAACGGTCTATAATTTTATACAATTTCCACAATATAATGTATGTTATGTCTTCTTCTTCTTCTTCTTCTTCTTCTTCTTCTTCTTCTTCTTCTTCTTCTTCTTCTTCTTCTTCTTCGACTTCTTCTTCGACGAGTTTCAATTTGAAATTCAGCCAAAATCAAGTTTAGTATTCACCAAAACTCTTCAAATTGAGATATAAATTCCAAACCATATTCCCAATTATTTCAACAACACCCAATCCAAAAAAAATTATTTTTGAAAACTCAAATTCGAATTCAAAATTTCAAAGCTTTTTAATGATTGTCAATTGTGAAATTGCTGCTCTCTTTTCCTTTGCTTTATATTACTGAAATTTGGGATTGAGAGATAGCGAGAGACTTAGAGAGAATTCTCAATTCTTTGCAACAACATCCAATCCAAACAAACAAATGTCGTTTGAAAATCCAAATTCGAATTCAAAGTTTCAAAGCTTTTTAATGGTGTGAGGGCTACAAATTTTTGCTGGTTTTAGAAGAGGAAATCGTGGGGTATGCTTTGATATGTGAGCGAGGTGGTGAGATTTGGAGAGAGAAACTTGGGGGAGTGGGAATATACGGTTGAGTAAAATTAGGAGACTAATTAATACCATTAAAATTCTAAAATGGTATATAAACGGTAGTTAGGATATAGAAGGTAATTATATTAAAAGTTAAACATGGATGGTAATATAGTTTACTATAGAGAAATTTTCATAAAGCACTATCTTTTAGTAGTAATTAGCCTTTTATAGATACCATTTGCTATATTACGGATTATAGATACCTTGTATGTGATTATAAGATGTATTTGATGTATTTAAGCTATTGTATTCATGAATACAGTAGCAAAACTAGGCGTGAATCAGGGAAGTCCAGCTAATCAGTTGTTGTATTCGAGTGTATTTGACTGTATTCTTGGAGTGAAATATGAGATTACATCTGGATAGATTATTGTATTCGACTATATTCACGGCATGAAATAGGGGATTACACTGTTTTTAAACGGAAAATGAATCAACTAACATAATAGACTCCTAATATAACTCAACAAACTCAATTATAACACACAAATTTTGAATTTTCAGTTATAAAAAAGATTCTCAACAGAAAAATACCCCAAAAAACATAGCAAACTTCAGAGAAATTATATAATACATTTGAATACATAAATTATATTAATTTAAAAAACTTATGAATATATTCATGGTATATAGCGAGACAGTGAATACAATGATATACATAAAATACAGCAGGATATATTGAAATACAATGAGAAAAAAAGACTGAATACAATGTAATACATGAAATATAACGAGATACATTGAAGTACAATGAAAAAAAGACAATGAATATATTGACATATATGAAAATACATTGAAATATATTAACAGAAAATCAAGTTGCTCAGCCTCAAACTCCATCGCCTTTATTCAAGAATAAACCCTAATTTCCGGTGAATCCGCTATTCATCGGAAGTACGTAGTGAAAACGCGTCGCCTTCGTGGAAATTTCACTCTGAGTTTTTTGGAAATAAAAATTCCTTTAAATTATTAAAAGCATGCCCTAGTGGAGCAATGTTGTCTTTTTTGCCAAAACCTACTGAAAAAAGATCCCAAGAATGACTCCACAACTATAACGACTGATCTCCTTTCGCCTTATACTGCCACGTTACTAATGAATCTACCATAACTATTGTACTTTTGAAAGCTAATATATGAAAGCGCTCTTCTTTCAAATCTGCCATAACTATTGTACTCTCTCCATAAAATCCAGCATCCCACACAGAAATCCAAATCTTTATGCATAGAAATATAAGAAAGCTTTCTTCTTTCAAAATTTTGGCGCTTTAACCAACTATTTCCGTTTTTTTCTTTCTAGAAATAATTGGAAATTGATGTACTAAATCTTTAAACAAAAACCTAGATTTACAATTCGAAATCAGCATCTCTGAAGTGAGATTTTCACAAATTCGGTGGAAGGAAGAGAAAAGCAAAAATTTTAATGGGATGGGGGAAGAGAATGGGATATATAAAAATAGAGAGAAAAAGAAAAAAATGTAACTGATTAGCGTATTTAGTGTCTTAAGGCTAGAAGGTGATTATATTTAAATATTTTTCTTAAATCTTAAAAAGGTATTTATAGAATATAATTTTTGTAAATGATATTTACTTAAAATAAATAAAATAAATAAGGTGTTAACCTTTATTATATGAGATAAAAATTTCTTTACTATATGACCTTATTTCAAGTAATAATACCCAATTATCTTTCGGTCCGCCCAAATGAAGTACTCCTAACCGGAAGACCGGCCCACGAAGCCAAAATCTCCCCATTTACAGACTAATAAAACCAAAATAGGAGGAGAACCCCAAAAACTGCCCTCTTTCCACATTCTCTCAACTTTCTCTTTCTAAAAACTCTTCCTATCTCTTTCTCTAGCACACAGACCATCAATGGCATCGCCGCGCGAGGAGAACGTGTACCTGGCGAAGCTTGCTGAGCAAGCCGAACGCTACGAGGAGATGGTAGAGTTCATGGAGAAAGTCGTCGGCGCCGGCGACGACGAACTCACCGTCGAGGAACGCAACCTTCTCTCCGTCGCGTACAAAAACGTGATCGGAGCGAGGAGAGCGTCGTGGCGCATAATTTCATCGATCGAGCAGAAAGAAGAGAGTCGCGGTAACGAAGATCATGTGGCCTCTATTAAAACCTACAGATCTAAGATCGAATCTGAATTGACTTCGATCTGTAACGGTATCCTTAAGCTGCTCGATTCAAAACTCATTGGCACCGCTGCTACCGGTGACTCTAAGGTTTTCTATTTGAAAATGAAGGGAGATTATTACAGGTACTTGGCTGAGTTCAAAACCGGAGCTGAGAGAAAAGAAGCCGCCGAGAATACTCTTTCGGCTTACAAGTCGGCTCAGGTTAGGCGTTCATTCTTTATCATTTCGCTAATTTTGGAGAAAAATCTGATATGATTTCAGCTCTGCAAAAGAATGGCGATGTTGTCTGTGTTGCAAAATTAAAAATTCCATAAAGATCACAATTTTTACACACCATAAATGAATGTCGATGGGAAAGATTTCTTATGCTAAACAATATACTCAGTTCCATTCTATGTTATCTCGCTTGACTAGGCACTTAGTTTAAGAAAGAAAGACTTTAGAACTTGTGGTCGAAAATATGCCATAAGTATTTGCATGTCTATAAATCATCTCGTTAGTGGAAAATGAGAAGTTAAATTGTTTTTAAATATAGAAAGATGCAATTTTTGGGACAAACTAAAAAGGAAGGAGTGTCCGGTAAATTATGACATGAAGTAAAATATTTTGAAAGTTTTCATCAAAGGAGAAAAATTTATTGGGCTAAACAATGTAGTATTATATTGCGGAAGCATGAAGTTGACATCTTTCTATCCTTTTCAGGATATTGCTAATGTTGAATTAGCCCCTACCCACCCAATCCGATTGGGGCTAGCTCTCAATTTCTCAGTGTTTTACTATGAGATATTGAACTCTCCTGATCGTGCTTGTAATCTCGCCAAACAGGTAATAAATTTATTGTATTTCTTGTTTTAAAACATTCAAAAGACTTCTCTAAAAGAAAAAAAAGATGTTTGTATCTATTTTCTGATGTTTATGGTTTGTATGGTTGTTTAAAAGGCATTTGATGAGGCTATTGCGGAGCTTGACACCCTGGGAGAGGAGTCCTACAAGGATAGCACTTTGATTATGCAACTTCTTCGTGATAACCTCACTTTGTGGACCTCGGATATGCAGGTAAGTTCTTCTGTTCTCTTGTTTATTGGATTGGTTTATTTGTTCGTCTTTGATAGTTCAGCTAATCCATATCTTGTTGGCTTCTCTTCTTCAGGATGATGGAACTGATGAGATCAAAGAACCATCAAAAGCAGAGGAGCAACAGTAATGTGAGTGAAGCCTCTTTGCTTAGGATTGCAATCCTGTGGCATAACTTTGCTCATTGATCGAAATTTACTGTTTGTGTAGTTCTGAATTCCCTGCATCGTAATACCTAAAAGCACTGTTTCTTGCCATTTGTTGTTTTAAGATTACTTTTTTCCTCACTATTTCCCTTGTATTTGGATGCTCCAGTGAAACTCTTTTATTTCGTGGAAATGAATTCTTGTTTTTACAGAGCAAATTATCATTTTGTATTTCCATTTTCTCTAAGGAATGGGGGGCATTGCTGATTTGATCTCCCTTTAAATTCAGCGTTTTGATTGCCTACTCCATCTTGTATTCACATGGATATGTGCTTAGTGAATTTGTATCAAGTCAAGATTGGATTTTCTTGAGATACATGCTTTATGTTGCATTAACATACTCTTCTCAGATAGTACTACCAAATATCATCCCATCTGTCAAAATAGTACTTTTTCTTTTCTTATTTGGTAGTATTCACAATTAGTGTAGGATAGATCTATGTAACAATCCTTGGAAGAACTTTTTGCTCTGTTTCTTAGGCTGGCAAATCTCTGGCTGCTGCTATCTGACCCACTTTAAAATGTTTCCATGATAATGTGCACACTTGTTCTGTCATTTTACCTAATAAAAGGAGTCCCATCATGGCCCTTGCCTTGTTCATTGAATAAAGTTTTTTGTCGGGGCGGCAACACATTGGCTAGATGTCTGGTTCAGTCAAGATTCTCTGATTAATTTTGGGTTTGAATTTTGAAACTTCAAATGCTAATGTTGGTAACAATATTAGAGATTTTTTAGTACCAAACTCTGATAGACTGTTCTTTACCCTTGTTCCAGCATCCGCACTCAGAAACTTTGTTTTGCCAAAGGCAAAATAAATGCCTAATACTAGCCAGTACTTGAATGGATATGTTAAAAGCGTTCTTCTTGATGATTAAAGCTGGCACTTGCACTTTCTGTTCCGCTTTTCCAAACTTTATTGTTCGATTCACGTGACTTGCAAACCTAATGTTAGGATTCTTAACTGAACAGTTTAATCCACAAGTCACCTGTGCTCCTGCATACTAGGTAGAACGCATTAGAGAAAATAATGCATGCTGTAGCTTTTGGTATTAATAATCTCCTGTTTGGTACACTTTTTCAATTTATGTAATTACTAACAGCAACTCCAACCTTACCCCATCCGTAAAAAAAAGGGGTAATTTTGCCCCAACCCCTCCCCCATATTTGTCCCCAAAATGGGGTATGAATAGTGTTCCCTCAGATGTGGGGTACACTATGCATCTCCCCCATTACTATTTACCCATATTTTGTTATTATTTTAATTATTTAATCTTTTAGTTTAACTCTATATATACTAATTATGTTTATGTAATATCTTTGTAATATTAATATTATATCTTAACTTTGGTGCATAATTTTAATAAGCTAATTTTCGTGCATTTATTAGTTTTATGTAAAATTATAAGCTAATTTTATTATAAGTTAATTGTACAAAAAATATATAATTATCTCAAAAAAAATAAATGTTGCAAATATAAAATATCTATATATACTTAAAAGCCAAAGGTAAAAGCTTCTCATTAAGCCAAATGGCATAACACTTGATTGTCACATGTAATGTTAAGACAAAACAAACCAAGTTTCTAACTAAAAAATACTTCTCAATTTTAAATTTTAATTTAATTGGTTAATGTAGAAGTTTAAATTAGTTTCAAACCTATTATCTAGAGTAATAGATTCCACTACTTACAACTGCTAATTATGGTTTCTCCTACGGAAGGTAGTTTTTTTTTTGGTAATTAAAATTTGTATTAATCACCAAAGAGGTTTCGTTACAAATCCATCGTGCAGCTCAGTGCCCAGCTGACTATCAAAAAGAAACTTAAAACACTGTCGACTGTCACTATACCTATCCTTCTATTTCACAGTAAAAAATGCTGAAGCTGTAGGCTAACTTTAGGGGTACCCCTAACATTACAGACATACGCAATGGTCCTAATTAATTGATCACTAGAACAAAAGACATTCTTAAACATGCTCTAGTTTCTTTCTAACCAAATAACATAGAACAATTCTGCTATAGTTATTTTGAATATATGAGCTCGACTGGTTTTCCCTTTAGCTTTGATAATAATCCAGTGAATAAACTGCTCCCAATTCTGGATATTAGGCTGAGTTACTTCAATCTACAACATTGCTTGATGCCTCAGTTGGCTAGTGAAAGAACAGGAAAAGAAGAGATGGTCTCTGTTCTCCACACCTTGTTGGCATAGTACACAGGTGCTATCCACATTCGAGTTCCACTGGATCAACCTATCTTTAGTAGGTAATCTATCTTGAAGCACCAACCAAAGGTTAAAAACTGCCTTGGGTCTGGCATAATTTTGGATGGTTAAGTTCTTCCTCATGACTCTAGGTAATTGTCCAATCTGATGTAGATACAGCATCCTTATAATACACACTGGTTTATGCATCATCTGATATTGTTGCAATAGAACAGTAGCTTCAATTATCTTCCGGACCATCCAGCTGGCTTGCTTGGGAATAGTTATGGACTCTAACTGCTGTTGCTTTATATAGACTGAGTGAATCCATCTTACCAATAGGGCATCTTTCTTATGAGCCAAATCCCAGCAAAGCTTGGCAATAGCAGCTTTGTTCCACACTAGCAGATTCATTATGTTTAAACCTCCAGCTGACTTTGGCAAGCACAATTTATCCCAGGCAATATATGCTTTTTTTGATATACTGGCTGAACCTGTCCATATAAAGGATCTACATACTGCTTCTAACATCTTTAAGATTTTTGAAGGAATAAGGAAAAGTTGGGCCAGTAAGCTTGTATGCCAAAGATCACTGATTGAACTAATTGAATTCTACCAGCATATGATAATTTCCTGGCAGTCCAGGATGTGATCCTGGCAGTGATCCTTTCCACCAGTGGCTGCCACTGAACTAAGGTCATCTTCTTGGTAGATAAAGGAACTCCCAAGTATTTGAAAGGAAACTCCCCATGTACATAGCCAAGATGATCAACAATTTGATGCTGGATATCAGTAGTAACCCCACCAAAGTAAACTGCACTCTTACTGAGATTAGCTTTCAACCCAGAGGCTTCAGTGAAGCGAGCAAAGTACTTAAACATAGCTGTTACAGATTGATGCTCCCCCTTGACAAACAGCAATAGGTCATCTACAAAGCTAAGGTGAGTAATACCTAGTTTTTTACAACCAGGGTGAAATAGAAAAGCTTTATCCTTCTTCAATTTAGCAAGAGCTCTACTTAAATACTCCATCACTATGGCAAACAAAAAGGGGGAAATTGGATCACCCTGTCTCAGTCCTTTAGCTGCCTGGAAGGGTTCAGTAGTTTCCCCATTCACCATCACTGTATAACTGACTGTTTGGACACATTCCATAATCCATTTTATAAACCTGACTGGGAAATCTAAAGCCTCCATTACCTGCTCTAAGAAAATCCATTCAACAGAATCATATGCCTTCTGCAAATCAATTTTAATCATGCATCTAAGAGATACATGAGATGTTGAGTAATTTTTGATTAGTTCATGGGCCAGTATAACATTTTCTGCAATCTTCCTGCCTGGGATGAAACCTGCTTGAGCATCACAAATGATATTGGACATGATTTTTTGTAATCTATTGGCCAATATCTTAGAAATTATTTTGTATAAGACTGAGCAGCAAGCAATTGGTCGAAATTCTTTAACTGTTTGTTGATTAGCAACTTTGGGTACCAAGATAAGGGAAGCACAATTGGCTGGTCTATGATGTTTGTTGGACTGGAAAAAATTCTTGATTGCCTTGATTATATGATTGCCAGTGATACTCCAGGCCTTCTTAAAGAAAAAAATATTATATCCATCAATCCCCGGGGCTTTGTCATCACCAATGAATTTTAAACTGTCCAGAATCTCAGAAGCAGTGATATCAGCAGCTAAATTTTTTTTTCTAGTGATGTGTAAGCTTTGGAACACTACTCATATACAATCTGTTAATTGCTAGTAATGAGGCAGCTGATGTACCCATTAGTGACTTAAAAAAATCATTGATCTCCTTTTTAAGGTCATCTGGATTGGTAATCCTGGATCCCCCTGCTGTAACCAGTTCTGTTATGCTTTTGTATTGATTCCTTTCCTTCAAGACAACAGTAAAATATTTGTTATTCGAGTCTCCCAATTGGATCCATCTGGCACTGGACTTTTGTTGCAGGATATTCTCTTCAATCATTGACCATTTTTTTAACTTCGATACAAGTTCTTTCTCTTTAAGCTGCAAATCATCAGTATAAGCCAGCATCATCTGGCTCTGAATGTCCTTCAATTCCTTCCTGCTAGACTCAATTTTCTGTGCAATGTTCTTAAAATCTCTAGCATTTAGAGATTATAAAACTGGTTTCAGTAACTTGAGATTATTCCATACATCCTTGACAGTACACTGAGTAGTGTTTTTCCAGTTCCCCTTGATAAGTTGCTGAAAGTCCTCATGATTAGCCCATGCATTATAGAATCTGAAAGGAGCCTTCCTGAGAATAGTATCTTCAGTCAGAGTAAGCACCATTGGGTTATGATCAGAGATTAATGGATAACCATACACTGTTTGTACATGGCTCCATTTAATCATCCATTCATAATTACCAAAGATTCTGTCCAATCTGCTACAAACTCTATCCTTGCAGTTTGTTTGTTGGACCATGTGAAAAATTCCCCTTTCCAGGGAAGTTTTGAGAGCCCAGACAGTTGTATACATTGACTGAAGTCCAGAGTTTCAGCTTGTTTCACTTGGCTACATGATTGCCTATCATTGATAGACATGACAGCATTGAAATCACCTGCTACTAGCCAAGGCTCTGTAATAGCAGTAGAAAAGTTCTGTAGTTGTTGCCACAATGTTCTCCTTTGATCCATGCCATTGAACCCATACACCACAGTGAGGTAGCAAACCAGATTACCTGCAGAGGTCCTGACACTGCAATGAAGAAATTGAGCCTCCTCCTGAATACCAGTGATCATAAACTTCTGAGTATCCCATAGGACCCAAATTCTACCATTCGGAGAGCCTCTATAGTTAGTTAGCATATCCCAGCTAGGTACCAACAGCTTAGCAAATCTATCTGCATTTCCCTCCTTAACCTTTGTCTCTACCAGACCAACAAGGTTAAATTTATTAGACCTAATATATTCCTTAGCTTCCTTCTGCTTATACCTTTTATTCACACCTCTAATGTTCCAAAATAAACACTTCATTGGGTATAACTAGGACCCCCTTCATCTGGGGGATTTCCTGGCCTACTAACTGACATTACTTGAAATCTGTTACTCACCACAACATGAGATAAAGGGGGAAAGTTTGTAAGGTTGAACTCTGGAGACTGAACCTGTTTACCTCTATCTTCCTGTTTGTTTGACTCTGTACTTCCTAAAGGAGCAACATAATGCTCTTTGGGAGGTACATCATTCTGCTTTGGTCCAAGCTGTTGTTTAGGAACCTCCTGCTGCTGCATACCAGGCTGGTTTGTAGCTTTAGCTCTCCATTCCTGAAGCACTTTAGGTTTTTGCATTTGGGTAGGTTGGGAAGGTTTGGGATTAACCAAACAATTGTGTCCAACCATAAGGCATTTCTCACAATACGATGGTTTCCAATCATAAGCCACTTCCTGCAAAAATTTCTTCCCATTTGGATCTATTAACTCAATCTCACTTGGCAACTCTTTAGAAACATTCACCTCAATAAGCATGCGAGCATATGAAATTCTAGTCTGTTTAGTCGTACATTCATCAGCAAAAATGGGCTTACCCAGTACACTGGCTATCCTACTCAAGGATCTGATTCCCCAGCATGACATATGGAGTTTAGGAAACTTGACCCACAATGGAATTTCAGTAGGAAAAGCAGCATTGAAATCTAAGTCAGCAGTCCATTGCTTCAGGACCATAGGTCTATTTGCAATGGAGTATGGACCAGCACAGAGAACTTCTTTAGCATCTTCAAGTGATCGGAATTTCACTACATAGTAGCCCTCCTCATGAAATAGAGGTCTGGTTCAGGTACATGGGACCAATGCAGGTTAATGAACCGTTTCATTGCATTGTAACCTGGCCCATTCCCTAAAACAAAAACTACTAGGGCACACTTCCATTTCTGTTCTTCCACCTCCACTTCTTCTTTAATCAAATGACCTACTGGTTTGCCATCAATCATAGTCGGTGGAATATACTCCAACGCGATGCTATTAGAAGCAAATCGATTCTTCTAAAAGAGATTTGCCCATCCTTTAGCTACTTCATTGGTCCCCTCCTCTGGTTTGTTTTGTTCTGTCACATATGCTAGAGGTAGCTTCTGCATGTGGTCGATTCCACCATTTCCTTGCACCACCGGGGGATGAGGAAGCAAGGAAACCTCATCTTCATCTATCACCTCAACTGATTGAGTCAATGGAACAGTGTCAACCAATGGAACAGTATCGGCCAATGGAACAGTGTCAATAGGGTTATTTACACTTACTGGGTGGTTTATAGTTGAGATAATTTGATCTATGGTTGTAACTGGTAGTTTTCTAGGGCGACCCCTGCCTCGTCCCCTTCCTCTCGCCATGGAAGCCAAGCTCGACGTACGTTAACTAACGAGCGCCGAGAGGAGAGAAGAAGAAGAAGAAGAAAGAGCTTCTTTTTTTGGTTCTTTATACACTACTTTTATTGCACAATTTTATTTACGAAAGGTAGTTGTTCCCATTACCTGCAGAATCTAATCTAATAATTTTAAAAATTAAAAATGTAAACATATAATGTTTAAAAGGGTAATTCCTATCTTAAAAATTTGGCAAAATATAGTAAAAAATTATATTATAAATAGAATAACTGCTTCTCCTAAATCAATATTGAGGAATAAATTATACATATCAAAGGAGGAAACAGTTACATCACCTCTAAGTTTTGGGATTGAAAAAGAAAAATTAAGCTTTTACTATGTTGTTGGCTTTAAACATTCTTTAGATTAGTAGTATTTTTCTTAGTATAATTTAAATTATATTACAAATATTGGGTTCTCTTATATATATAAAATAACACCCCATTATACCATGTTCCCTATTTTTCTTTCTTCACTCACGCCCCACTCCCCCACTTTCCTCCTTTCACTTTCTCACATCCCCACTTATAAATTTTTTGCACAAGACTAGATAATTACTTATTCAGCTTTATAAATAAAGGGGAAAGGAACTCACGGAGAAGGAGAAAAAATCACGCACACATGCATACACACAAGAAAAGAAACAGAAACTACCCAATCATTAATCTATAAACGAAAAATTAAAAAAAATTCCCATTTTTCTAGCTTATAGATCTCGCGTCAAAGATAATTTTCCTTAATCTAAGTTTGAATTGAAAAAAAGCACGTGAAACAAAATGGGTTTTAGTTTGAGATCGGTTTGAGTTTGAAAAGTTGAGGTCTGCGATTCAAGAGTTCGAGATTCCAATTCGCAGTTTCGGCATTTAGTCTGACGATTGTTACTTTGTTATCCCGATTCAATTGCAAATTTTCAATTTTATTCATCTATACAAAGGTCTTCTTCACACAATAATATTAATGAGTTATTATTATAGTAATTATTTTGAATATATTTGTAACAGAAAATTAGTTTGATTTTGAATTCAATTGAGACAAAATAAATCTCTTATTGAATGCTCAGGGCAGACGTTACCTTGTTGAAAGAACTATTAATGACTTTAAATGTTAACGTTTTATATGCCTTGAAAAGCTTATGGTTTTGATAATTAGATCAGATTGTGCATTTTCTATTGCACTATTTATATTCTTTATTTTTATATCTTGATAAGAGAGAAAAGAAAAAAAATAAAACTTTTTCGTCTAGATTTCTTTTATGGTGCTGGGTTTATTTTGATCAAGCTTTGTTGTTTCTTCTTCTATTTATATTAGAAGAGCTTATTGAATCCTAGGGGATACGCCATATATTATTTATCACGGCGTGAGCGAAATATCCTTAAAGACAATGCCCTTGACACGCCTCAAGCTAAACCTTTTATTCTCCATAATCATCCAATTTTTCCAACAATCTTTAGGATATTTCCACTTTATTCTTATGGAAAATACCGATTAAGTGTATTATTCATGTTGAATTTTTGTACTTTTGGACCTCAAAATTGGATTATGGTGGACTTTAAACATGGTAGCTTGTTCCACTTTACATGTTTTTTTGTGACTTAATATTTTACTATCAGGTACGTGTAATTGGACTAATACTAAATTTAAGTCATTTCATGCTTATTCTCGAGACTATAACATGCAGATAAACTTTGACCTCAAGATGATACATATAATATTATTTCAATTTTAGATGTGTTTATAGTTATACATTATTTGCTAATGTGAATTTGTATTTTTAATTTTGTATGTATATTTTGCATAGTGAAAGGTGCTGCACTAATTTTTGTAGTTCTCTTGATCTATAGTATAATAAACATTCTCTATTAACATATTTAAGAGGCAATATGATATTTCGGTAATTGTAAAATTTCCTAGCATGTCAAAAAGACAATTTGTTATGTTGCTTGAGATTATGAGAATAAATGATATTTACATTTATATACTATTTAAAGGTTAGTGACCTCTTGCGATGAAGTTAATATTTCTGGTCATGTATAGTTTTTAATTTGGAGATAAAATATTTTGGGTGAAGCTATATTATTAGCTTGTTATTTATAAAGCAGAACTCTTTATGAGTGGTGAGTTTATCTCCTTAACCAGAAATTTTCGAAAATGTGGGGAACCATAATGTCCAAAGTTATATAGCATGATCCTATGAAAGAAAAATAAGATAAATTTTTTTATTAATGTTATAATAAAGCCGTACAATGAAAGATAAAAAATATGTTGTATTTCATGCTATGAAAAGTTGTGTTGCTTCAGGTCTCTTAGTCATTTGGGTAAAGAAATTGTTGAATTGTAACTCATCTCCTACTGATTTGAGATATTTCTGTAGAAGTTAAAGCTGCTTCTACATTTTAAAAAAAATTACTTTGGTATTATAATATGGAAGATACCAAAAGGAAAACTAAATTCTTATGTGTTGAAAGATGATTCAAAAAACACTTGTACATAAGTCAAGTTTTATTCTATTTGAGATCATTTTATACTTTATTTGAGAAATACTACACGTTAATATTTTATATGTGGATGTTCCACAGTATTAGAATGTTACAGTGATGATATTGAATCTCTGATTCAGATGAAAAAAACTAGCTAGTTGTTGTGTGATCATCTTTTGGTAGACGTTGTGGTATTAAAATTTCTTGGAAGTAAGGTTGATTAAGCAACCTCTTGGTGAGTTAAACCGACAATAATTTTGTCGATGAATTGTGATTGCCAAGGTGCAATAACCATTGTAAAAAAATTAAATCTCTCAATGGGAAGAGTAGATACGTTCTCTAGAGACATTATGTGATATAGCAATTTCTTAGATATGAGAATTTTTTATACATATTATGTGTAGTCAAAAGAGGATGGGGTTGAGACTTTTGTCAATTTGAGATGTATTAACAATGATGGTAACCCAACCTATGTGATTGGAGATTCCATGAAGTAGGTTCATATGGATAATAACAAGTTATTAGATGATCAAATATGCATTATTAAATTATGTCTCTTCCTATGGTATTTGTGTGTTTATAGTGCAAGACTGCAAGTAATGTGAGGTTGAGTTATTAAACTCTTAATCCAATAATCCATAGCCTATTGTAGGTGGTGTATTGGCTGCAGAATACACTTGATGGATGGACCTACATGAGTGTGGAGTGGGGCTGCTCCTATGAAATTAGTGGTAAAATTTGTAAAGCACTCATGAAAACAGGCGCGCGCATGGCTTATTAGCGCAAAACCGCGATAAACAACAATATGTGTGCGAGTATAATGTGATAGATAAGACTCTAAACTTACAACAAAATTCTTGGTTTGTAGAAGTTTTAAACTTCACCAATTTTTCTGTAAGTTTAATCTTATTTTATCTACATCTGGTTCATAGTCCAAGACACCAGATTCGACATATTATGCTTATTTGTGAAAACCCAGCAAATTTTTTAATATTATTATTTCATTATTTTTTAATTATTCTTTTTGAGATATGTGGAGAATTGATGAAAAAATACTTTTGATATCTCAAAAAGAATATTCCAAAATTATATCTAAAAGCATGTCTAGATTCATTTTCACACTATTATATTAATGAGTTATTATTATAGTAATTATTTTAAATATATTTGTAACAGAATATTAGTTTGATTGTGAATTCAATTGAGACAAAATAAATCTTATTGAATGCTCAGGGCAGACGTTACTTTGTTGAAAGAATTATTAAGCGTTTGACAGCCTTAATGGCTTTAAATTTTAACGTTTTATATGCTTTGAAAAGCTTATGACTTTGATAATTAGATCAGATTGTGCATTTTCTATCGTACGATTTATACTCTTTATTTTTATATCTTGATAAGAGAGAAAAGAAAAAAAATAAAACTTTTTCTTCTAGTTTTCTTTTATGGTGCTGGGTTTATTTTGATCAAGCTTTGTTGTTTTTGCTCCTAGTTATACTAGAAGTGTTTGTTAAATTCTGGGGAATACGCCTAATATTATTTATCACGATGTGGGCGAAATATTTTTAAGAACAGTATCCTTGACATACCTCAAGCTAAACCTTTTATTCTCTGTAATGAACCAATTTTTCAACAGATTCTTTCTCAAATATCGACCACATATATGAAGGTGGGCAACTTGAAAGAATGAAACCATCAACTTTAAGTTTATGCGTTGATGGTGTAAAAGATTTGCACAACCAAGTCTAACGACAATAACAAACAATTCCCTCTATATAATTTCTGATGGCAATAAGGGAATATAATTAAACTATTACGACTATTTAGTTACACTTATTGTTTGAAAATTCTTATCGACTATAATATTCAACTCGATGCATGTTTAGCTACAGTATTTCTCCTTCTTTTTTGAAAAATAATACTCTGCTCTCAAAATTATATATATATAGCGCTTTTTGACACGGGCTAAAAATAAAAATAGCGCTTTTTTTGTCGGCAAGAAAGGTGGTTGACATGTACATTTTCACTAAGACTATCTCCGGGACTCCAATTAATGTGAGGAAATGCTTAGTTTAATCATAGGGAATAATCCGCTTTAATGTAATTGAGATGGGTTTAAGTGTTTTTGGCTTAGATGGATCTCTTAGAATAGATATTTAGGTGATGTTGGTGTTCTTAGATTTTTTCAATAATTCTCCAATTACTACTAAAAAAAATTTCTTGGATCCTTCCAATTATTTGTACTTCTGTTTGCAGCTCAATCCAGCTCAGCTTTGTGCTGGATAGCATTTTAAAAATTGACTACAACTGAGAATGATATATTAAAAATTTTAGCTGTTTGATAGCCCATGTGAAGAGCAAGGCACAAGTACATTCATATACAATTTTATTGCAGAGAAACTTGCTATTGATATGAAAATTATGAACCTGTCATTTTAATTTTAGGCTTCTGTTAAAAAGTATGTGTATTTAAGGAAAATCAAACATTTTATTTCCTACTAATACGGTTATTTATAATATTCTAATTAGCACCTACATCAATATTTGAGTTCAAAAATTCAAATACGCGCATAGATGGAGCCAGGATTTCAACCTTATTGGTCATGCATTTAACAACGATGACTTTAAGTGCTAATGACGGAGGGTCTAACTTTAATATTTTTATATATTTAATGAATTTCTTAATAGAATACACAATCTGAGCAAAATCTATTCGATTGAACCTGTAGCTCGACTTCTGCCACCACCCCCTGCAAGTATGGATGCATGGCCAATGTAGGTAAAAGTAAATTTATCTATCAATATTTGGGTAGAGAAAAAGAAATCACATAATATTTTTCCTTTATTAGGATCCGGACCATGGTCTTCTTGATTTCAATTTTATTGACTATCAGGCCATACTCTTTAGTCCTAGATCGCAAACCTTATTCTTCTGCACTCGGTCCATTTAGGATCTCAATAATACAAGACTATCAGGTTCGAGCACCGGATATAGAGTCACCTTTGCTAGAGAGCATTTTACTCCTCAATGTGGAACTTCTCAATGCGAATTCAGAATTAGTCGGTCCCAGTGCAGGTACTGAATACCGGGTTGGAAACTATAAAAAAAACACTGAACAAACATTTACACTAAGATATCACGGATTTCAAATACAAGCAGAACCTATTAAGATGTTAAGCTGAGGGTTGTTCAATGACCAACGTCGATGGAGTTGGCGGGGAATTTGATGGATCAGACTCTGAGATCGCCCTGGGGGATGTGGACGGGCTTGTGATGAGTCTCACGTAGGTGGAGATAACGACGGAAGGGTCCGGCCGTCGAATTGTGATCCCGGGGGCTTACAATTTATTGCTAAACAGCAAACAGGCTGCATCGGACTTCAGAGGATGTACCTTCATCTAAAGACGTGGTATTGATCCCTCCATCCCCCCACCCCCCTCAAAAAAAAAAAAGAAGAGAGAAATCCATTTTATTTCAATCGGATAGGAGGGTTTTGTGCTGTGTTGTGTAGATGCTTATTCCTTTTAGATAATGCAATGACTTGATAATTCTGAATCCTAGATATATTTCTGCATTTTATGTGATAGAAATTTTGTTTTCAGGAAACAAAAAGGAGTTAATACTGAAGAGTAAAGAAAAAGATGAATACAATAAGCACAATTGTGAGGCTGCAATCATTATTAATTATTTCCTTATAGACAGAGTTTACAACAAGATTTATAGAAGGCTAAATCGAAGATGAAAATTACTGTACTAAATCAAGCTGTATCCACTCCAGTAATTTTCATGTTGGTGTAGCTACAAGGTTCATAATCCAGTTAATTCTCTTATTGTTAAGTGCTTACCAACTGTACCATTCTGGGAAATATGGAGATAAGGTTACGTGCAAAGGCGGATATAGAATTTTTTAAAACATAAGTGTATCACTAAAGAAAAGAGAAAAAAGAAAGTATTTAGTGGGAATTAATCCCTCTTCCTTTGGGTAAATAATTCCAACATTCAAACATGTCGTGCTAAATTCGGAACTGAAAGAACCTACGTCAAGTGGTCTCGAGAGTAGATATCTTTCATTATTATTCACCTAATGAACCATTTCTTCTGCAACATCAAACCAACAACAACATATTCAATATAATTTTACAAGTGGAGTCTGAGGAGAATAGTGTGTATGCAGACCTTACTCCTACACTGTGAAAGCAGTGAGGCTATTTTCGAAAACCCTCAGCCAGGGGCATATGTAGCTTAAGGGGTATGGTTTCACGTGAACTCATACTCCTTTCCTTAAATCATGTATAATAATGTTATATTTCTTTAAAATTACTTAAATATATGTATCTGCACTATATATATATACATATATATATATATATATATGTGTGTGTGTGTGTGTGTGTACATATATGTATATATCTGTATATATATATATATATATATATATATATATATATATATATGTATGTATATATATATATATGTGTGTGTATATATATATATATGTGTGTGTATATATATATATGTGTGTGTGTGTGTGCGCGCGTGTGTGAAAATAACTACGATGTCATAAGGAATATAATTTTGAACCTTTAGTTTTAAAAGTGTAGTAAACTCGTGATAAAACACTAAAGTTAAACCCGTCAGATATAAATTTTAGATCCATTCAGATATGAAATTACAACAAGAAGGAATAAAACAGTCTCAAGTATACACAGACTGTATTGGACAAGTAGTAGGGACAACTTCATTAAGAAACTAGGTTTAGAAAAAAAAACAAATTAACTTGCAGCTCTACTTAGAAGGGGAGCTTTAGCGTAACTGGTAAATTTGCTGCCATGTGACCAAGAGGTCATGGGTTCAAGCCGTGTAAACATCCCCTTGCAGAAATGTTGGGTAAGGTCGCGTACAATAGACCCTTGTGATACAGCTCTTCCTAGGACCTCGCCCATAACGGGAACTTAGTGCATCAGACACTAAGTTCTTTTTTTTCGGCAATTTCAGGTACTTCCTTTTAAAATAGATTGATATCCACAACGTCCATCATTGTCCTAGGAAATGCTCGTCTTATCCACTCCACCAACGTCTATCCCATCCCACAACTTCAACGGTCAGCTCCTCCATCCCCACCCTCCCCGTTGACTGCCCCCTTCCGGCGGCCCCCTCCCCCTCTGGCGACCCCCTTCCCTCCGGTGACCTTGAAGATAGTAAGTTCTCTCTCTCTTTCTCCTCTCCTCTCTCTTTACACTATCCCCCCCCTCAAACGGTCAGCTCCCCTTTCCCACTCATCCCCGGCGACTGCCCCTCCCTTTCCCATCGGTGAACCCAGAAGGCACTGCCACCAACGCGTCGGGCAGCTCCCCTTCCCCATTTTTATTGATTTTTATCCCCCCCATTCTCCCTTTCACCCCTCCCCTCTCTTCACCCCTTATCCCACCCTCTCATTTTGGGGGTTGTTGTGTGTGGTGTGTGTGATTTTCAGGTATCTGTCGCGACGGAAGAGACGAGCTTGCGACGTTTGGAAGCAAAGAGCGAAGCATCACCGACCGAAAAGTGCAAGAGTGTGCGAAAGTTGTCATCAGGCGAATCAAAGCATACTTTCAGGATTTTTTACCGGGAGTTGGTATCTCCCGATCTTTTATTTTACTCTGTACACTCTTTTACGTACTCTAGATAGTGTCCTGTATGTGGTTTACTCTGTAGCTATCTAGCTAACATCCCTTTAAATATTTCGCTAAAGTTCGAGTGTGCGTCACTATTTTCTGTAGTCGGCTGGAGGGATAGTGGCCGCGGCGGGGAATGGTAGTGTAAGGTCATGTCCTCGAGGGATGGGGGTGGGAGTGAGCAGGGGAGCAGGGACTGACTCTGTGGACAGGGTGGGAGGTAACGGTGGGAAGAGGATAGCGGACGAACATAGTGTAACACCCCTCAAATTTATAAAAAAGTTTGAGACACGTTAATTATAGAACTAATTTATTATTATTATTATTATTATTTTATTTTTCTTGCCTATAGTGATATATATATATATATATATATATATATATATATATATATATATATATATATATATATATATATATATATATATAGATACGCACACGCATAACAATAATTGAATATACAATTAGGGAAATATTACTAATTTTAATATTATTAATTATTAAAAGTGGGTATCATTAATTATTAGTTAAGTATAAAAAAAGAAAAAAAAAACAAAACAAAACAAGAATGGAGCACGTAACTTAGCCCATAAATGGTTGTGAAAGGAAAGACTTAAGCAAGTCTTATAACCTAAAGAACAGAATGCTGTTTTAAAAAAAAAAAACAACACAGAAGTCGTTCTTTTGTTTTCGCAGCAATCACAAGGCACACACAGAGCAAAAAGAAAATTTTAGGGTTCTATACAAATCACAAATTCTTGAACTCGGGTATATAAAATTTCATGTGGTCAATTACTCTAGAGTAGTAATAGGTAAAAATATAATAGCTAATTCTCTTCTTCTTCTTCTTTTATATCAACCAAATTTCATGTTTAGGTGTGAAATTTTGAAATTGACTAAAAATACATTGGTTGCTGTAGAGTCGATTGTTTGACTGGGGCCTACGTATTGGCTCGAGAAGTTTTGAGGTGAGTTGATATAACCATTTACTAAAGGGGTTTAACTCACAAAAGCACGCATACAAGGTGTTTGATGAATTTCTTAAAAGAGTTTATCTTTATTTAATTGGAGCGAGTGGGTATCCATTAATTTAGAATTGTTCTAGTAAAAGTTTAGATGATCTATTATGCTATATGTGCTTAAATTTTCAGATTTTTGTGTTATTCTTATATGCTATTTTCATGTTGAGAATTTTGAAGAAGAAAAAAATCTTTAGAAATATTTTTATATGTTTATTTCGTTCTTATGCCATGCTTTACATTTAAGGGCACCAATATGACCATGTACATAATGTTCTATAAAGAAAAGATTTAGACTTGAAAAGTCACAAGAAGAAGTTTTAGAAAGAAAATATTTTTGGGGAGTATCCGTTATTCTGAGAAGGGGTCATCGTCCAGGCCCAGAGTCCTGACCAAGGCGTTGACTTCCTGAAACTACTTGTGCCAAAGTAGGGAGCACACGAGCCGAGGGTCTCGTTGCTGAGAATTTGCTTAGCCATGCTAAGGTATGATACATGAACGCTGAGAACCATGAAGCGAGTGGCACCTCGTGGATTGGGCCTATTCGATCAGATTGAGATCGAACCCGTGCCGATCACACGGCGACTGAGACAGAATTAAGTCAGGATAGTTGGAACTCCCAAAGTATAAAGTGAAGTATTTTTTTAAAAGAAAGAAAAGAAAAGAATTTCTTTTAGAATATTCATAAGTTGCTATTATGCAATTATTTTAGAATTATTCTTATAAGCTTTAAGTCTTACATGCATTTATAAGATTTGCTAGTAATGTATATGTTATCAAAGTTTCTCCCCATGTTATTGAGACTCACTGAGTACAATGGATGGTATTGACGTTCTCTTTTGGGAACCTACGTTGGTCTGCTGTACAACGTAGGAACCGAATTTGCAGGTGAGCAGGCTACGATTTAGGACTTCCTCCCCTTCCGGTGATATTGGTGAGCTCCGCTTTTGTTCGTGGAGTACTCTTTGAGTCATTTTCATTTAGCTATTTCTTTGTTTATTGAGAAAACTGGCCAGGAAATCTCATGTCCTGAGCAGTGCATCAGTTTATCAGTAGAGGCTTCATAGACATAGTCATTGGGTTGAGAAGCAGATGTTATTTTTTTTTTATAACTTAGCAGTAATTCAGTAATTACTACGAATAAAGCTTTGGATTTTATTTATTTAAATATTTAAATTAATCAAAAGTATTTGGTTAGAGTATTTCTTTGATGCATGTAAAGTTTGGAGCTATAATAAGTTTGATAAGCAGAGATGGTTCGCTCGGTCATGTTTAATGATCGAGTGCCGGTCTCGGCTTGTTCAAAAAATGGGTCGTGACAAACTTGGTTTCAGAGCCTCAGGTTTCTGGAGTCCTAGGGGTCTATGAAGCAGTTAGTAGAGTCTTGTTTATGGGTATGAAGCGCGCCATATTTATAAACAAGAGGCTACAAGCATTTAGGAAAAGTCTCATTTTTGTCATACTTTAGATCGTGCAGTATATCCTACCTCTAAGAAATTATCTAATGTATTCGTTTCTCCAGAATTCGCAGAAATGCTCGTACTCGCAACTCTGACACCGACATCAGGATGCTGCTCAAGAAACTCTTGCTACTATTGTGGCCCAAGGCAGAACTAAAAAGGCTTCAACACAGAAAAGGAAGAGTAAATCCACAGAGAGGGTTCAAGTACCCCAGGTTGAACATGAGGAAGGGTTGGAGCATAATGATCTAGTACCCCAGGAACCAATACTTCCCCCAACAACAGCTCTGGCTCAGGCAACTATATCTCCCGATGTAGGTCAGATGTTTAATGTTGTCAACAGTTCTATGGATATGTTTAAAGCCTTTATGGCCAACCAAATCGAGAGAAGAGATGAGATTCCGCCTCCATCAAATAGACAGAACAATTCTGGGTCCTCAAGAGTTAATGAATTTTTAAAGTTGAGTCCTCCAGTGTTCCATGGTTCTATAGCTGATGAAGATCCAATGTTGTGGCTGGAGGGTGCCAAAAAAGCCTTCCGAGTGATGAAAGCATTTGATGATGAATTTGTGGAGCTGACTGCTTACCAGCTTACGGATATGGCCGGCGCTTGGTTTGAGATGTGGGAAATTGAAAGAGATGAAGATGATGGTCCGCCTACCTGGGAAGAATTTGAAGAGGCCTTCATGGATAATTTTATCCCAGAAGAGGATAGGGAAGCTAAGACTACAGAGTTCGAACAGCTCAAGCAAGGGAATAGAAGTGTGCAAGAGTACTACATGGAATTCATATGGATGGTTAGGCATGCTCCTCACATGGTTAAGACAGAAAGATCAAAGATTCATAGGTTTGTTGGCGGTGTGGATTACCACATTAAGGATACGAAATCAGCTGCAGCAGTAGGAATGACAGCTTTCTCATGTGTTGTGGGGTTCGCCAAACACTTAGAAAAATACAAACAACAAAGGAGAGAGCAGAAAGAGCATAACAAGAAATCTCGAACATTGGGCAGGTTTAATGGTACATCCAGCAGAAGTGGAAGAGATTCCTCTAATAAGAACTCATTAGCACCATCTCAGTCAAGTCATCAGTCTGGTGGTGGGTCTTCCTTCAGACGTAATCAGGGTTATGGAAATCAGTCTCACCAGAATCAGAATTTTAGAGCATCATCCTCACATAGCTAGAGTCATGTTGAGCAACATTCACAACAGCAAGGTATTTGTGGAACATGTAAGCGGCAACAATCAGGTCAGTGCAAGCTCGGGTTTCATGGTTGCTACCATTGTGGAGACATTGGTCATATAAAGACCAACTGCCCAAAGTTGCAACGTAATTTCAGTGGTGGATCAACTCGTCCTTCTAGTTCCTCAGCTACTGCAGTTGCACCACCTCAGGCTCGTGGCTCTCATAATCAGACTAGGCATGGAGCAGGCAGAGGTGCAGACTGAGTTACTCAAGGAGGGGGACAAGCCCGTTTGTTTTCTACTCTTGATCGTCAGCGTGCAGAGTCATCTGCAGAAGTTATTACAGATATACTTTTAGTCTGCTCACATAATGCTTATGCCTTATTGGACCTAGGTTCAACATTTTCATATGTGACTCCGTACTTCAATAAACCTCGGTCTAGAACCTGAACAACTTAGTGAGTCATTCCTAGTATCTACTCCAGTTGGCTAGTCAGTGAAAGTCACCAGAGTCTATTGAGGTTGTATAGTTTCAGTTCAAGGTCGTAACACCAAACCGATCTCATAGAGTTAGAAATGGTGGATTTTGATGTGATAATGGGTATGGATTGGCTGTCTTCCTGCTATGCCATGTTAGATTGTCATGCCAAGATAGTCAGGTTCCAATTTCCAAATGAACAAGTCTTAGAGTGGAAGGGTAGTTAAGCATCTCTTGTAGGTAAGTTTATTTCTTACCTTAAGGCACAACGAATGATCGGTAAGGGGTGTCTCGCCTATTTGGCCCACATTATTAATCCAAAATCAGAACCACCAACACTTCAGTCAGTGCCAGTTGTTAGAGAATTTCCAGAAGTTTTCCTAGATGACCTTCCCGGACTTCCTCCTGAAAGAATCATAGACTTTGGCATTGTTCTCATGCTAGGCACTTCGCCCATATCTATACCTCTTTATATGATAGCTCCAGCAGAACTTAATGAGTCGAGAGAAGAGTTGATTGACTTTCTTGACAAGGGCTTTATCAAACCGAGTGTTTCACCGTAGGGTGCCGCGGTCCTGTTTGTCAAAAAGAAAGACGGGTCTCTCAGAATGTGTGTCGACTATCGGCAGTTAAATAAAGTTACCATTAAGAACAAGTACCCACTGCCTTTAGAATCAGAAAAGAGGATATATCTAAAACAGCATTTAGAACTCGCTACGGGCACTATGAATATGTGATGATGTCCTTCGAGTTGAAAAGTGCTCCAGCTGCATTCATGGACCTCATGAACAGAATTTTCAAGCCATTCCTGGATACCTTTACAATTGTGTTTATAGATGATATTTTTGTGTACTATAAGAGCAAGGAAGATCATGCACAACACCTCAGAATAGCCTTGCAGACCTTGAAGGTAAATGAGCTTTATGCCAAGTTTTCAAAATGTGAGTTCTGGTTGCAATCAGTGGAATTCTTGGGCGACGTGGTATCTAGTGAAGGAATAAAAGTAGACCCTCAGAATACAGAAGTAGTCAAGAACTGGCCTAGGCCGACAATGCCAACCGAAATCAGGAGTTTCTTGGTGTTAGCTGGCTACAATAGAAGGTTTGTGGAGGGGTTTTCCTTACTTGCATCTCCATTAAATAAGTTGAATCAGAAAGCAGTCAAGTTCCAATGGTCAAACGCTTGTGAGCAGAGTTTTCAAGAGTTAAAGAAGAGGTTGACCACTGCACCTGTGTTATCCTTGCCGACAGGCTCAGGTGGTTTCACAGTGTATTGTGATGCCTCCAGAGTAGGTCTTGGTTGTGTTCTTATGCAAAATGGAAAATTTATTTCTTATGCTTCTAGGAAGTTAAAGAATCATGAAAAGAACTACCGCACACACGACTTGGAGCTTGCAGCAGTGGTGTTTGCATCAAAGATATGGAGACATTACCTTTATGGTGAGCATTATGAAGTGTTTACAGACCACAAAAGCCTCCAGTACATTTTCAAGAAAAAATAACTAAATTTGAGACAGAGAAGGTGGCTCGAGCTATTGAAAGAGTATGACATCAATATCCTTTATTACCCGGGCAAAGCTAATGTGGTAGCAGATGCACTTAGTAGGACGTCAATGGGCGTTTTTGCCCATCTTGCAGAACAAAGGCGATCTTTGGGTCAAGAAATTCAAAAACTGGAAAATGATGGAATTAGATTGGATGAGACCGAAGAAGGAGATATAACTACTTATTCCTTAGCGCAATCCTCCCTTGTTGCGCTTGTTAAGGTTAAGCAAGACGAAGATCCGTACTTAGTGAAATTAAAAGAAGGAGTCAGAAACAAAGAAATCACTGCTTTCACTCTAGGAAGTGAGTTTGAAGTTGAATGATCGGTTATGTGTGCCTGATGTAGGTGGTCTTAGGAAGGCCATAATAGAGGAAGCTCACGGTTTGAGGTACTCTATCCACCCAGGTGCTACCAAAATGTATTTAGATTTGAATGAGTTGTATTGGTAGAAAGGCATGAAGAAACAAGTAGAAGATCATGTGGTTAAACGTTTAAATTGTCACCAAGTCAAAGCCGAGCATCAGAGGCCTGGTGGCGTAGCTCAAGAAATATAAATACCACAGTGGAAGTGAGAGATGATTAATATGGATTTTGTAGTAGGTCTACCTCTCACGTACCATAAACATGATTCAATTTGGGTTATTGTAGACCGACTGACAAGTCCGCGCATTTCCTACCAATAAAGACGACATATTCCGTAGAGCAGTATGCATAGTTGTACATCAAAGAAATAGTCTGATTGCATGGTACTCCAGTTTCAATCATATCGGACAGAGGCCATCAATTCACGGCGCAGATTTGGCAGCCATTTCAGAAAGATTAGGAACCAAGGTCAATTTAAGCACCACTTAAATCAACAGACCGATGGCCAAGCGGAAAGGACCATTCAGACTCTTGAAATATGTTGCGTGTGTGTATTATAGATTTTGGAGGTAATTGGGATGATCACTTGCTGCTTATAGAATTTTCTTGCAATAACAGCTATCAGGCCAGCATTGATATAGCTCCTTATGAGGCGTTGTATGGGCGGAGATGTAGGTCACCAGTGGGTTGGTTTGAACCAGCAGAGGTGCCGTTGATTGGTCCAGAGTTTTTTTGTGAGGCCTTGGAGAAAGTTCAGCTAATTAGAGAAAGACTTAAAGCGGCTCAGAGTCGTCAAAAGTCTTATTCAGACAAGAGGCATCATGAGTTAGAGTTCATGGTTGGTGATAAAGTGTTTTTGAAAGTTTCACCAATGAAAGGAGTTATGAGGTTTGTAAGAAAGGGAAACTTAGCCCTAGATTTATCGGACCTTATGAAATTCTAGAAAAGAAAGGAAATGTGGCTTATAAGCTAGCGCTACCCGTTGAGTTGTCCTCTGTTCATCCTGTTTTTCATGTATCTATGATTAGAAAGTACATTTATGATGAGGTGCATATAATACCTGCCAATACCATAGAAATTAAAGAAGGTTTGACATATGAAGAGGTACCAATAGAAATCCTCGATAGACAAGTAAGAAAGTTGAGAACAAAAGATATGGCATCGGTAAAGGTTTTGTGGAGTAATCGTGAGTCAAAAGAAGCTACATGGGAGGTCGAGGAAGATATGAGGAAGAAGTATCCTTATTTATTTGAGTAACAAGGTATGTGAACCTAGGTTAGACATTTATATTTCATTTATTAAATTAGCAAGTGTTTATGTCCTTCCTATATTATATTTAGTTGTGGTAGTAGTTTAGTTTATGCAGTAGTATATTTAATTCATTAAAGTGATTTACTTGTGCTAAAGTTGTTGTGCTTTAGATTCTTGTTAGTTATTGTGGTAGCTCATTGTCGGAGTGTGAGTAATTAATTTATAAGCTGTGTATGGTACTTATGAATGACCTGTTATGGTATATTTGGTTGTAGTTGGTGTAGTTGTGGTATTTTTGACACGGATATTTTTTTTGATAATCCAATTTACAAGGGAAAATCTGCCGAAATTTTTACAAATTTAAGGAGTTAGCCAAAACTTTGAGCCCCTTAGAAAAGTGAGTAGTGCTAAGAAAACATAAGAGGTTCAATGACTTAAGGAATGACTATTAGCTTAAGAGTAAGACCTACATTTGAGGACGAATGTTTTTAAGGATGGAAGACTGTAACACCCCTCAAATTTATAAAAAAGTTTGAGACACGTTAATTATAGAACTAACTTATTATTATTATTTTATTTTTCTTGCATATAGTGAAATATATATATACACATACATACAGACACATAAAAATAATTGAATATACAATTAGGGAAATATTACTAATTATAATATTATTAATTATTAAAAGTAGGTATCATTAAATATTAGTTAAGTTAAAAAAAGGAAAAAAAACAAACAAAAAAAAGAATGGAGCACGTGCCTTAGCCCATTAAGGGCTGTGAAAGGCAAGACTTAAGCAAGTCTTATAACCTAAAGAACATAACACTGGTTTTTTTAAAAAAAAAAGACAACAACACAGAAGTCGTTCTTTTGTTTTCGCATCAATCGCAAGGCACACGCAAAGCAAAAAGAAAATTCTAGGGTTCTATACGAACCATAAATTCTTAAACTCAGGTATATAAAATTTCATGTGGTCAATTACTCTAGAGTAGTAATAGGTAAAAATAGAATAGTTAATTCTTTTATTCTTTTATATCAACAAAAGTTCATGTTTAGGTGTGAAACTTTGAAATTGATTAAAAATACATTGGTTGCTGTAGAGTCGATTGTTTGACTGGTGTCAATTGGACTAGATCCTACGTATTAGCTCGAGAAGTTTTGAGGTGAGTTGATATAACCCTTTACTAAAGTGGTTTAACTCACGAAAGCACGCATACAAGGTGTTCTATAATATTTTAAAGAGTTTATCTATATTTAATTAGAGCGAGTGAGTATCCATTAGTTTAGAATTGTTCTAGTAAAAGTTTAAATAATCTATTATACTATATGTGCTTAAATTTTCAGATTTTTGTGTTATTCTTATATGCTATTTTCATGTTGAGAATTTTGAAGAAGTAAAAAATCTTTAGAAATATGTTTATATGTTTATTTCGTTCTTATGCCATGCTTTACATTTAAGGGGACCAATATCAGCATGTCACAAGAAGTTTTAGAAAGAAAAGATTTTTGGGGAGTATCCGTTATTTTGAGAAGGGGTCATCGTCCAGGCCCAAGGTCCTGACCAAGACCGAGGGTCTCATTGCTGAGAATTTACTTAGTCATGCTAAGGTATGATACATGAGCGCTGAGAACCATGAAGCATGTGGCACCTCGTGGATTGGGCCTATTCGATCAGGTTGGGATCGAACCCGTGCCGATCACACGGTGACTGAGACAAAATTAAGTCAAGATAGTTGGAACTTCAAAAGTATAAAGTGAAGTATTTTTTTTTCAAAGAAAGAAAAGAAATGAATTTCTTTTAGAATATTCATAAGTTGCTATTATGCAATTATTTTAGAATTATTCTTATAAGCTTTAAGTCTTACATGCACTTATAACCTTTACTAGTAATGTATATGTTATTAAAGTTTCTCCCCCTGTTATTGAGACTCACTGAGTACAATGAACCTACGTCGGTCTGCGGTACAACGTAGGAACCGGATTTGCAGGCGAGCATGCTACGAATTAGGACTCCCTCCCCCTCCGGTCATATTGGTGAGCTCCGCTTTTATTCGTGGAGTACTCTTTGAGTCATTTTCATTTAGCTATTTCTTTGTTTATTTAGAGAACTGGTCAGGAAATCTCATGTCCTGAGCAGTGCGTCAGTTTATCAGTAGAGGCTTCATAGACATAGTCATTGGGTTGAGATTCAGATGTTATTTTTTTATAACTTAGCACTAATTCATGAGTTACTACAAATAAAGCTTTGGAGTTTATTTATTTAAATATTAAAATTAATCATAAGTATTTGGATAGAGTAATACTTTGTTGCATATAAAGTTTGGAGTTATAATAAGTTTGATAAGAAGAGATGGTTCGCTCGGTCAGGTTTAATGATCGAGTGCCGGTCTCGGCTTGTTAAAAAAATGGGTCGTGACAAACTTGGTATCAGAGCCTCAGGTTTCTGGAGTCCTAGGGGTCTATGAAGCAATTAGTAGAGTCTTGTTTATGGGTATGAAGCGAGCCATATTTATAAACAGGATGCTACAAGCATTGAGGAAAAATCTCATTTTTGTCATACTTTAGATCGTGCAGTATATCCTACCTCTAAGAAATTATCTAATGTATTTGTTTCTCCAAAATTTGCAAAAATGCTCGTACTCGCAACTCTGACACCGACACTCAGGATGTTGCTCAAGAAACTCTTGCTACTATTGTGGCCCAAGGCAGAACTAAAAAGGCTTCAACCCAGAAAAGGAAGAGTAAATCCACAGAGGGGGTTCAAGTACCCCTGGTCGAACATGAGGAAGGATTGGAGCATAATGATCCAGTACCCCAGGATCCAATACTGCCCCCAACAACAGCTCCGGCTCAGGCAACTATATCTCCTGATGTAGGTCAGATGTTTAATGTTGTCAACATTGCTATGGAGATTTTTAAAGTCTTTATGGCCAACCAGAACGACAAAAGAGATGAGATTCCGCTCATCAAATAGACAGAACAATTCTGGGTCCTCAAGAGTTAATGAATTATTAAAGTTGAGTCCTCTAGTGTTTCATGGTTCTATAGCTGATAAAGATCTGATGTTGTGGCTGGAGGGTGTCAAAAAAGCCCTCTGAGCGATCAAATCATTCGATGATGAAGTTGTGGAGCTGGCTACTTACCAGCTTAGGGATGTGGCCGGCGCTTGGTTTGAGATGTGGGAAAATGAAAGAGATGAAGATGATGGTCCGCCTACCTTGGAAGAATTTGAAGAGGCCTTCATGGCTAATTTTATCCTAGAAGAGGATAGGGAAGCTAAGACTATAGAGTTCGAACAACTCAAGCAAGGGAATAGAAGTGTGCAAGAGTACTACATGGAATTCATAAGGTTGGCTAAGCATGCTCCTCACATGGTTAAGACAGAAAGAGAAAAGATTCGCAGGTTTGTTGGCGGTTTGGCTTACCATATAAAGATACGACATCAGCTGCAGCAGTAAGAGT
Source organism: Nicotiana benthamiana (assembly GCA_034376525.1). Classification (NCBI taxonomy): domain Eukaryota; kingdom Viridiplantae; phylum Streptophyta; class Magnoliopsida; order Solanales; family Solanaceae; genus Nicotiana; species Nicotiana benthamiana. Next base: position 71,966,338 of record CM067336.1, read on the forward strand.
GATAGCATTTTCATCGGTTGTAGGGTTCGCCAAGCACTTAGGAAAATACAAACAACAAAGGAGAGAACAGAAAGAGCATAACAAGAAATCTCGGACATCGGGCAGGTTTAATGGTACATCCAGCAGAAGTGGAAGGGATTCCTCTAATAAGAACTCATTAGCACCATCTCAGTCCAGCCATCAGTCTGGTGGTGGGTCTTCCTTCGGACGTAATCAGGGTTATGGAAATCAGTCTCGCCAGAATCAGAATTTTAGAGCATCATCCTCACATAGCCAGAGTCATGCTGAGCAACAATCATAACAGCAAGGTATTTGTGGAACATGTAAGCGGCAACAATTAGGTCAGTGCAAGCTCGGGTTTCATGGTTTCTACCATTGTGGAGACATTGGTCATATAAAGACCAACTGCCCAAAGTTGCAACGTAATTTCAGTGGTGGATCAACTCGTCCTTCTAGTTCCTCAGCTACTGCAGTTGCACCACCTCATGCTCGTGGTTCTCATAATCAGACTGGGCATGGAGCAGGCAGAGGTGCAGACCGAGTAACTCAAGGAGGGGGACAACCCCGTTCATTTTCTACTCTTGATCGTCAGAGTGCAGAGTCATCTGCAGAAGTTATTACAGATATACTTTTAGTCTGCTCACATAATGCTTATGCCTTATTGGACCTAGGTTCAACATTTTCATATGTGACTCCGTACTTCAATAAACCTCGGTCTAGAACCTGAACAACTTAGTGAGTCATTCCTAGTATCTACTCCAGTTGGCTAGTCAGTGAAAGTCACCAGAGTCTATTGAGGTTGTATAGTTTCAGTTCAAGGTCGTAACACCAAACCGATCTCATAGAGTTAGAAATGGTGGATTTTGATGTGATAATGGGTATGGATTGGCTGTCTTCCTGCTATGCCATGTTAGATTGTCATGCCAAGATAGTCAGGTTCCAATTTCCAAATGAACAAGTCTTAGAGTGGAAGGGTAGTTAAGCATCTCTTGTAGGTAAGTTTATTTCTTACCTTAAGGCACAACGAATGATCGGTAAGGGGTGTCTCGCCTATTTGGCCCACATTATTAATCCAAAATCAGAACCACCAACACTTTAGTCAGTGCCAGTTGTTAGAGAATTTCCAGAAGTTTTCCTAGATGACCTTCCCGGACTTCCTCCTGAAAGAATCATAGACTTTGGCATTGTTCTCATGCTAGGCACTTAGCCCATATCTATACCTCTTTATATGATAGCTCCAGCAGAAATTAATGAGTCGAGAGAAGAGTTGAATGACCTTATTGACAAGGGCTTTATCAAACCGAGTGTTTCACCGTAGGGTGCCGCGGTCCTGTTTGTCAAAAAGAAAGACGGGTCTCTCAGAATGTGTGTCGACTATTGGCAGTTAAATAAAGTTACCATTAAGAACAAGTACCCATTGCCAAGAATTGATGATTTATTTGATCAACTTCAGGATGCAAAGTAGTTTTCAAAAATAGACTTGAGGTCGGGGTACCATCAGTTGAGAATCAGAAAAGAGGATATATCTAAAATCGGCTTTAGAACTCGCTACGGGTACTATGAATTTCTAATAATGTCCTTCGAGTTGAAAAATGCTCCAGCTGCATTCATGAACCTCATGAACAGAATTTTCAAGCCATTCCTGGATACCTTTATTATTGTGTTTATAGACAATATTTTGGTGTACTCTAAGAGCTAGGAAGATCATGTAGAACACTTCAGAATAGCCTTGCAGACCTTGAAGGAGAGTGAGCTTTATGCCAAGTTTTCAAAATGTGAGTTCTGGTTGCAGTCAGTGGCATTCTTAGGCTACGTGGTATCTAGTGAAGGAATAAAAGTAAACCCTCAAAAGACAGAAGCAGTCAAGAACTGGCCTAGGCCGACAACGCCAATCGAAATCAGTAGTTTCTTGGGGGTAAGCTGGCTACTATAGAAGGTTTTTGGAGGGGTTTACCTTACTTGCAGCTCCATTTACTAAGTTGACTCAGAAAGCAGTCAAGTTCCAATGGTCAAACGCTTGTGAGCAGAGTTTTCAAGAGTTAAAGAAGAAGTTGACCACTGCACCTGTGTTAACCTTGCCGACAGGCTCAGGTGGTTTCACAGTGTATTGTGATGCCTCCAGAGTGGGTCTTGGTTGTGTTCTTATGAAAAATGGAAAAGTTATTGTTTATGCTTCTAGGCAGTTAAAGAATCATGAAAACAACTACCTCACACATGACTTGGACCTTGCAGCTGTGGTGTTTGCATTATAGATATGGAGACATTACCTTTATGGTGAGCATTCTGAAGTGTTTACAGACCACAAAAGCCTCCAGTACATTTTCAAGAAAAAAGAACTAAATTTGAGACAGAGAAGGTGGCTCGAGCTATTGAAAGATTATGACATCAATATCCTTTATTACCCGGGAAAAGCTAATGTGGTAGCAGATGCACTTATTAGGAAGTCAATGGGCGCTTTGGCCCATCTTGCAGAACAAAGGCGATCTTTGGGTCGAGAAATTCAAAAACTGGGAAATGATGGAATTAGATTGGATGAGACCGAAGAAGGAGATATAAATGCTTATGCCTTAGCGCAATCCTCCCTTGTTTCACTTGTTAAGGTTAAGCAAGACGAAGATCCGTACTTAGTGAAATTAAAAGAAGGAGTCAGAAACAAATAAATCACTGCTTTCACTCTAGGAAGTGATGGAGTTTTGAAGTTGAATGATCGGTTATGTGTGCCTGATGTAGGTGGTCTTAGGAAGGCCATAATGGAGGAAGCTCACAGTTCGAGGTACTTTATCCACCCAGGTGCTACCAAAATGTATTTGGATTTGAAAGAGTTGTATTGGTGGAAAGGCATAAAGAAACAAGTAGCAGATCATGTGATTAAATGTTTAAATTGCCAGCAAGTCAAAGCCGAGCATCAGAGGCCTAGTGGCGTAGCTCAAGAAATAGAAATACCACAGTGGAAGTGGGAGATGATTAATATGGATTTTGTTAGGATTTATGTCCGTCACTAGAGGGGGGGTGAATAGTGCGGCAAGAGAATATTGATAAATATTGCGGAATTAAAATTGCAGGAGTAAAATAAATTTGGTAATTAAAATAGTAATGAAAGAACACACCGAATTTATCCTGATTCACCACAACGTGTGGTTAGTCCAGTCCCCGAGAGACTCTCTCGAGATTCCACTAACTCCATTAAGCTTGCGGGTGCCTAACAAACCGTTACACTTGCTCGTAGATGTACACTCTACAAGACTTCAACTTGCTCGAGGATACCTCACCTCAAGACTTCACCTTGCTCGTGGATACCGCACCACAAGACTTCACACACTAAGATTGAGGGTACTTAGCAAACCCGACAATCAATGAGAAGATATGGTCTTCTCAAACACCTTTCTCTTTTACAAAAAGAACTCTCCAATAAGAGTAGATAAAGAGATACAAAATAAGCTCTATGAACAACTCAAAGTTATCTCTCAAATGGCTCAACAAAAGCTCTATAATGATGCACAAATGATATCAATATGTATATGAATAATGAGAGGTGTTGTGTGTTTCAATTCAGCTCAAAAGACCTCTATTTATAGGTGGTAGAAGTAGTATGTCCGTTGCTTAATTGGCAATCAATTATGCTGATTTTATGCCAAGATAATCGATTATCAGATTGGATAATCGATTATCAGCTTACCGTTACAAAATCGGAAGCTGATTTTATGCAGGATAATCGATTATTGTGATATGCATAATCGATTATTTTTTTACAGTGTTCAAAAACTTAGCAACGGATACAAGATAATCGATTATGCACTTCTGATAATCGATTATTTTGCTGTTTTGTAAATTCCGGTTCACTGTCTTAACATAATCGATTATCAGAATAAGCATAATCGATTATTTCTGTCCAGCTTTGAAAGACATGCTTAAAATTCATTTTGGCTAAAATAAAAATGTTTGAAATCATTTTGTTTGAAGTATTTGAAATATGATTTGATAAAATGATTTTATGCATATTTATGATGACCTATGTTGAGCCAAAAGACGAGATAACTTTAAATGTTGCTCTTACATTTGTCCTACCTAACGATCTACGCCTTGGGTCTTCGGTCTTGAACTTTTGAGCTCGTCTTTGGCTTGTCTATGCAATTCCGTCGTCAATATGCTTCTCGGCATTCAATCTTGATTGTTTGTCATATAATAACATTGTTTGACACTTGACTTCATTGTTTGTCATTCATCGACTTCGTTGTTTGTCATAACCTATACCTGAAAATCATGCTAATACAACCAAAGCACACATATCATGGATAGAGTGACTTTCTACAATTTTCCCCTTTTTGATAATGACAAACAACAGGAGATATGCATATCGGATTCCCCCTATATTCATGCTATATCTCAAGATACAATTCATGCAGACTATTCCCCTTAATGATAATTCCCCCTCAAATAAGGCATACTATAACGTCGATACATTCCCCCTTATTTGATGCATATCGCCTAAACTCTTCCCCCTTTTGGCATTAGCAAAAAGAGAGTATACAAAGGCTATTATCCCCTTTCGACACTTCCCCTTTTGGGTATATCAATTGTTAGTGTCAAATATAAGATAGGAAATACAATGAGGAATATACATTGACGATATTTAAAAAATCATATCAACATGAAATAATACCAAATGTTAGTAAAAATATAACAACCATATCAAAGGTTATTTTTAGCGAATATACCAACTGTTATTCAAACTGGAGAGATATTCATCAAAACATCAATTATTATTTTTAACAAAAATAATTGATATCAATTGTTATTCAAGATAAAAGTTATCAAAACACGAATCAACAAAAATAATTAATATCAATTGTTAACAAAGATATATTAATTGTTAACACATATCAACTATTACGTTTTATCAAAAAAAATGATAACTAACCGAAATTCCCCCTCGATGCAATAAGGTTTCGTGCTTGGTGCATCTACTACGATATTGTAGTCTTCAAGCACACCTGCAAACGTACCTAAAAATAGGTTTTCGGTACCCAACTACTTTTGGGTCCTTGGGGGTTAGGCAAATAATAATCATAGTCAAAAGATAAATCTCTATGTTTTGCAAAACATACGGGTGCTATGTGTCCTACCCGGTTGCAATAATGACATATAACATTCGGGTTGTGCATATGTCTTGGTTGAGCCAAAAACGTTCTAGGTGATCTAAAGTCGTTATTCCTAGACGTATTGCAATTCCTAGAGTTATTTCTAGGTGGTCTAAAATGATTCATTTTAGACTTATTAGTGAAGTTCCTAGAATTATTTCTAGGTGGTCTAACTTCATTTCTATCATCCTTTCGAATATTCTTCTTAATTTCTTCAATTATTTTAGGATCATTAACACTATGTTTTTCTAGTGTGTTCCTAAGTTCTATGTTCTCTATTTTCAAAGAACTACAAGAAGAGCAATTGGAACTTTGATCAATTGAAGAAATTTCATTCATCTCCTTAATTTTATTTCTAAGATCAATATTGTCATTTTCCAAAAATTTATTTTTCTCTTCTAAACCTTTAATTTTAGCCTTGGCCTCTTTGGAGATTTTTGAAGACTTTTTCAATTCATCAAATAATTCTTCAAAAGCTTCTTGTAATTCTTCAAAAGAATAAGAGTTAGAATTATTTAACTCTTCTTCCTTGTTGGCCATGAGGCATAATGCGGCAGTTTTATCGCTCGAGCTGTCCGAATCCCATGTCACACGCCTTTGGTGTTTGTTCTTCTTCTTGTCCTTGGATTTTGGACAATGTGATTTGGTGTGGCCAAGTTTTCCACAATTTTGGCATGAAGGACTTGGTTCTTCCTTCTTTATTTCCTTTTTCATAAGCTTATAAAACTTTTCAATTATATCATTGGATATAATATCATCATCGCTTTCCGAATCACTTACCTCTACTCTTTTAGAAGATGAGGCTTTGAAGGCAATATTCGAACATTTACTTCTAAGATAGGGATTAAGAATTGTGCTTTCATAAGTTTCGAGGTTACCTCTTAGTCCATCAATTGTGACATCCGTGATTCCTATCGACTCTTGGATGGCATTGGCTTTGGAACGCCATTCGGGAGTGAGACTCCGTAGGATTTTTCGAACAAGATCTTTGTACATGTACACTTTCCCGAGAGCATGGAGATCGTTGACGATTTTTGAGAATCGTTCGAACATAATACCGATGGGTTCTTTCTCCCTCATTTTAAAGAGTTCATATTCATGAGTTAGAAAATCAACTTTAGATTCTCGGACTTGAGACGTACCTTCATAAGTGATCTCGAGTTTATCCCACATCTCCTTGGCGGTTGTGCAGCAAGAAATCTTCCGATAGTCATCCGGATTCACCGCACAATATAATAAGTTGACGGCCTTTGCGTTATTTTCAACTTTCTTGACGTCCTCGGCATCATATTCATCTTCCTCCTTTGGAACCGTGGTTTCCCCAACTTTCTTTGTTGGCATTTGTTCACCGTTCTTGATGATTTGCCACAAGCGAAAGTTATTTGATTGGATGAAGATTCTCATCCGCTCTTTCCAATATGTGTAATTTGTTCCGTCAAATAGTGGAGGCCTATAGGTGGAGTGTCCTTCGCTCATCATTCCTGCGTTCAATATTCTTAACAAAAAATATATATCGTTCTCTCAACCGGTTAAGGCTTTCAGAGAGCTAGGCTCTGATACTAATTGTTAGGATTTATGCCCGTCACTAGAGGGGGGGTGAATAGTGCGGCACGAGAATATTGATAAATATTGCGGAATTAAAATTGCAGGAGTAAAATAAATTCGGTAATTAAAATAGTAAGGAAAGAACACACCGAATTTATCCTGGTTCACCACAACGTGTGGTTAGTCCAGTCCCCGAGAGACTCTCTCGAGATTCCACTAACTGCGTTAAGCTTACGGGTGCCTAACAAACCGTTACACTTGCTCGTAGATGTACATTCTACAAGACTTCAACTTGCTCGAGGATACCTCACCTCAAGACTTCACCGTGCTCGTGGATACCGCACCACAAGACTTCACACACTAAGATTGAGGGTACTTAGCAAACCCGACAATCAATGAGAAGATATGGTCTTCTCAAACACCTTTCTCTTTTACAAAAAGAACTCTCTAATAAGAGTAGATAAAGAGATAAAAAAATAAGATCTATGAACAACTCAAAGTTGTCTCTCAAATGGCTCAACAAAAGCTCTATAATGATGCACAAATGATATCAATATGTATATGAATAATGAGAGGTGTTGTGTGTTTCAATTCAGCTCAAAAGACCTCTATTTTATAGGTGGTAGAAGTAGTATGTCCGTTGCTTAATTGGCAATCAATTATGCTGATTTTATGCCAAGATAATCGATTATCAGCTTACCGTTACAAAATCGGAAGCTGATTTTAGGCAGGATAATCGATTATTGAATATGCATAATCGACTATTTTGTTACAGTGTTCAAAAACTTGGCAACGGATACAAGATAATCGATTATGCACTTCTGATAATTGATTATTTTGCTGTTTTGTAAATTCCGGTTCACTGTCTTAACATAATCGATTATCAGAATAAGCATAATCGATTATTTCTGTCCAGCTTTGAAAGACATGTTTAAAATTCATTTTGGCTAAAATGAAAATGTTTGAAATCATTTTGTTTTAAGTATTTAAAATATGATTTGATAAAATGATTTTATGCATATTTATGATGACCTATGTTGAGCCAATAGACGAGATAACTTTAAATGTTGCTCTTACATTAGTCCTACCTAACGACCTACGCCTTGGGTCTTCGGTCTTGAACTTTTGAGCTCGTCTTTGTCTTGTCTATGCAATTCCGTCATCAATATGCTTCTCGGCATTCAATCTTGATTGTTTGTCATATAATTACATTGTTTGACACTTGACTTCATTGTTTGTCATTCATCGACTTCGTTGTTTGTCATTCATCAAAACCAATACCTGAAAATCATGCTAATACAACCAAAGCACACATATCATGGATAGAGTGATTTTCTACAGATTTCGTAATAGGTCTACCTCTCACGTACCGTAAACATGATTCAATTTGGGTTATTTTAGACCGACTGACAAAGTCCGCGCATTTCCTACCAGTAAAGACGACAGATTACGCTGAGTAGTATGCACAGTTGTACATAAAATAAATAGTCTGATTGTATGGTACTCCAGTTTCAATCATAGCGGACAGAGGCCCTCAATTCATACGACGTATTTTTGGCAGGCATTTCAGAAAAGATTAGGAACCAAGGTCAGTTAAGCACCGCTTTTCCATCCACATACTGATGGTCAGGCAGAAAAGACCATTCAGACTCTCGAAGATATGTTGCGCGTGTGTGTTATAGATTTTGGAGGTAATTGGGATGATCACTTGACACTTATAGAATTTTCTTACAATAACAGCTATCAAGCTAGCATTGGTATGGCTCCTTATGAGGCATTGTATGGGCGGAGATGCAGGTCTCCAGTGGGTTGGTTTGAACCAGCAGAGGTGTCGTTGATTGGTCCAGAGTTATTTTGTGAGGCCTTGGAGAAAGTTCAGCTAATTAGAGAAAGACTTAAAGCGGCTAAGAGTCGTCAAAAGTCTTATCTGACAAGAGGCATCGTGAGTTAGAGTTCATGGTTGGTGATAAAATGTTTTTGAAAGTTTAACCAGTGAAAGGAGTTATGAGGTTTGTAAGAAAGGGAAACTTAGCCCTAGATTTATCGGACCTTATGAAATTCTAGAAAAGAAAGGAAATGTGGCTTATAAGCTAGCGCTACCCGTTGAGTTGTCCTCTGTTCATCCTGTTTTTCATGTATCTATGATTAGAAAGTACATTTATGATGAGGTGCATATAATACCTGCCAATACCATAGAAATTAAAGAAGGTTTGACATATGAAGAGGTACCAATAGAAATCCTCGATAGACAAGTAAGAAAGTTGAGAACAAAAGATATGGCATCGGTAAAGGTTTTGTGGAGTAATCGTGAGTCAAAAGAAGCTACATGGGAGGTCGAGGAAGATATGAGGAAGAAGTATCCTTATTTATTTGAGTAACAAGGTATGTGAACCTAGGTTAGACATTTATATTTCATTTATTAAATTAGCAAGTGTTTATGTCCTTCCTATATTATATTTAGTTGTGGTAGTAGTTTAGTTTATGCAGTAGTATATTTAATTCATTAAAGTGATTTACTTGTGCTAAAGTTGTTGTGCTTTAGATTCTTGTTAGTTATTGTGGTAGCTCATTGTCGGAGTGTGAGTAATTAATTTATAAGCTGTGTATGGTACTTATGAATGACCTGTTATGGTATATTTGGTTGTAGTTGGTGTAGTTGTGGTATTTTTGACACGGATATTTTTTTTGATAATCCAATTTACAAGGGAAACTATGCCGAAATTTTTACAAATTTAAAGAGTTAGCCAAAATTTTGAGTCCCATAGAAAGTGAGTAGTGCTACGAAAACTTAAGAGGTTCACAGACTTAAGGAATGACTGTTAGCTTAAGAGTAAGGCCTTAGCAACTTTCGAGGACGAATGTTTTTAAGGAGGGAAAACTGTAACACCCCTCAAATTTATAAAAAAGTTTGAGACACATTAATTATAGAACTAATTAATTATTATTATTTTATTTTTCTTGCCTATAGTGATATATATATATATATATATATATACATAAAAATAATTGTATATACAATTAGGGAAATATTACTAATTTTAATATTATTAATTATTAAAAGTGGGTATCATTATTTATTAGTTAAGTTAAAAAAAAGGAAAAAAAACAAAACAAAACAAGAATGGAGCACGTGCCTTAGCCCGTAAAGGGCTGTGAAAGGCAAGACTTAAGCAAGTCTTATAACCTAAAGAACAGAGTGCTGTTTTTAAAAAAAACAACTCAGAAGTCGTTCTTTTGTTTTCGCAGCAATCGCAGGGCACACGCAGAGCAAAAAGAAAATTCTAGGGTTCTGTACAAATCATAAATTTTTGAACTCAGGTATATAAAATTTCATGTGGTCAATTACTCTAAAGTAGTAATAGGTAAAAATAGAATAGTTAATTCTCCTATTTTTCTATATCAACGAAATTTCATGTTTAGGTGTGAAACATTGAAATTGATTAAAAATACATTGTTTGTTGTAGAGTCGATTGTTTGACTGGTGTCAATTGGACTGGGGCCTACGTATTGACTCGAGAAGTTTTGAGGTGAGCTGATATAACCCTTTACTAAAGTGGTTTAACTCACAAAAGCATGCATACACGGTGTTTAATGAATTGCTTAAAAGAGTTTATCTTTATTTTATTAGAGCGAGTGAGTACCCATTAATTTAGAATTATTCTAGTAAAAGTTTAGATGATCTATAATGCTATATGTGCTTAATTTTTCAGATTTTTGTGTTATTCTTATATGTTATTTTCATGTTGAGAATTTTGAAGAAGAAAACAATCTATAGAAATATTTTTATATGTTTATTTCATTCTTATGATATGCTTTACATTTAAGGGCACCAATATGACCATGTACATAATGTTCTATAAAGAAAATATTTAGACTTGAAAAGTCACAAGAAGAAGTTTTAGAAAGAAAAGATTTTTGGGGAGTATCCGTTATTCTGAGAAGGGGTCATCGTCCAGGCCCAGGGTCCTGACAAAGGCATTGACTTCCTGAAACTACTTATGCCAAAGTAGGGAGCACACGAGCCGAAGGTCTCGTTGCTGAGAATTTACTTAGCCATGCTAAGGTATGATACATGAGCGCTGAGAACCATGAAGCGAGTGGCACCTCGTGCATTGGGCCTATTCGATCAGGTTGGGATCGAACCCGTGCCGATCACACGGTGACTGAGACAGAATTATGTCAGGATAATTGGAACTCCCAAAGTATAAAGTAAAGTATTTTTTTTAAAATAAAGAAAAGAAAAGAATTTCTTTTAGAATATTCATAAGTTGCTATTATGCAATTATTTTAGAATTATTCTTATAAGCTTCAAGTCTTACATGCATTTATAACCTTTGCTAGTAATGTATATATGTTATCAAAGTTTCTCCCCCTGTTATTGAGACTCACTGAGTACAATGGATGGTATTGACGTTCTTTTTTGGGAACCTACATTCTTCTGCGGTACAACGTAGGAACCGGATTTGCAGGCGAGCAGGCTACGATTTAGGACTTCCTCCCCTTCCGGTGATATTGGTGAGCTCCGCTTTTGTTCGTGGATTACTCTTTGAGTCATTTTCATTTAGTTATTTCTTTGTTTGTTTAGAGAACTGGCCAAGAAATCTTATGCTCTGAGCAGTGCCTCAATTTATCAGTAGAGACTTCATAAACATAGTCATTGGGTTGAGATTCAGATGTTATTTTTTTTATAACTTAGCAGTAATTCAGTAGTTACTACGAATAAAGCTTTGGAGTTTATTCATTTAATATCTAAATTAATCAAACGTATTTGGTTAGAGTATTGCTTTGATGCATATAAAGTTATGAGTTATAATAAGTTTGATAAGCAGAGATGGTTCGCTCGGTCATGTTTAATGATCGAGTGCCGGTCTCGGCTTGTTCAAAAAATGGGTCGTTACACATAGATTGAGGCCTCTACCATGCTCATTAAATATGCTTGTAGTCCCTCAGCCGGCGACTTTGTGACCCAGTACCTTCATTAGCTGTAAATTAGAGTGCATTTAAGACAAGTTTCAACTGAGAAAATCTTCAGAATATGGATTAGGACAGATTTTTTTTATTTCTTTGTTCTCTCTTAAGAAGAAGAAATGTTGATGGAAGAACACTGTATGCCGCAAAAACAAGGTCGGTGAATTCATAAGCCAGAGCCACGCCTTTAACTACCGCTGCATTCACTGTCGGTAAACAAGCAAAGCTCCTTTTAAAATGTGTAGAAGGAATAATGAAAGAAATAAAATAAGACGGAAATTTTGATATATTAATTATAAAAAGATAGGACCCCATGATGATACGTGTAAAATAATAAATGACTTTAGTATTTGACGTGTTCTTTTTGTCAGGTAACTGAGTTACACGCTCTGAAGAAGGAGTTTATTCATAATCGATTGGTTGAGTTGATGTGCTAATATGGTAAAGTGAAATGTTTATATATAGGCTTTAAAATTCGGTACAAATTTAAGGGGTCAGGAGGCCATTTCACCATTTAAATATTCCCTCCCAAAAGATAATGCACAAATATTATTTTTTCCACTAACACATTGAAAAAAAAAGTTCATTAAATTAATGAATGAAAAGGAATAAACAAATGAATCAAAAATAAGTATTAGAGGCGATAAAAGGTGGAAAAGACATTTCCAAGCTTGCAAACAGAAAGCCAAACAGTACAGGTAAACACATTCATAATATATTTTTATTTAATTCTGGTTCAAGCATTCAAACCATAATTACTATAAAAAGGTAAAATAGGTTAAAAACCACTCAAATATTAAATTTACAACATGAGGGAATTCAACGCTCAAAGTACAAACAGTATATGACACCAAGTAGTTCGGAAATCATCTAACAACAACAACAATAACAAATACATTATATTTCCATAAGTGGGATTTGGCAAGGATAATGTATACACATGTCTTACCCTAACCCTTACCTATTGAAGATAGAGAGGTTGTTTCCAATGGACAATCAACTCAGAAATATTAAAGAAATCAGGTAAACAAAAAGCCATCATATTAACTTGCAGCTCAGAAAGCACACCACCTTAAGAGATGCTAACTTCTATGTTGCCAAAAATATGTTCTTGATTTTGTGAAGCCTCTTAACTACATCTTTCATGGTTATCCTGGATTCTGGCCTTTTCTTTGTGCAGTCCAAAGCCAATTGTATCATGGATGCTATGCAAATTTCACTTTTAGAATTGACCTGTTCTTCCTCAAGAAAAAGATTGGCATCCACAACTTCCATCAATGTCCCTGAAAATGCTCGTTTTATCCACTGCTTCGTCTGTTGGCCTTCTTTTTGCCAGAACCTCCATCAACGTTATTCCGTAGCTGTAAACATCACCGCTAGTGGACACTATTCCCTCCGAGCCATATTCTTAAAAGAACGAAAACGATAAAGAATTACTCATCCGATAATAACAATAATTATGTAGTAACAAGTACTTGCTTTCTATTTAATTACAGAATCCGGAAGTACTTAATTTTGATAAGAGAAAGGATTTATGATAAGTGAGAAAAGAAAGAGAATAGCATACCTGGTGCAATGTAACCAAGAGTACCCAATGTCTCGGTGTGTGCCATGGATTTGCTTACCGCTAAAATTTTAGAGATGCCAAAATCACCAACATGAGCCACCATATCTTCATCCAAAAGAACATTGGCTGGCTTTATGTCGCAATGAATTATCGGAGTGTCATGACAATAAGAAAATGTGCTTCTCCATGCAGTTACTATGCATTTGTAAACAGACTGCTTTAAAGGGATTTGGAAACTTGATTTGTGTAGTTGCCCACGTTACTCCATCTATATATGCCCTTTCATAAGGTTTAGACTTCAGCACTAAGTGAATAGGAGTCTATTGTTTTCTAGTGAAGCTTAGATATTACCAATTTTTTCCTGACCTCAACCTAAACAATTGCATGCATTATCTATTGCAAAATCTTAATAAACCAGCAGATAAAAAGAAAAATCAAATTTCATTTTTGAAACAACAACAACAACAACAAAAACCAAGTACAATCCCACAAGTGGGATCTGGAAAGAGTAATGTGTATACAGCCTTGGGCTCACGAAAAGAAACAAAAAACAAGCACCAAGCGGTAACAACAACAAGATAGTAAAAATCGAAACGGAAAGAACAACATGTAAAAAAAATGATTAACACTAATACTCTCGACTACCTGCTAGCAATTTTTGAAATAATAAATAGAAAATATATACTTTTTCTTGGTGGATTTTCGCCATCTCCTCAATTAAATGTATTCTGATTAGATAAGTGGATGTAAAAATAATACTCCTACTAATTTCAAACCATATTGCTTTTAACTAAAATTAATTTGAAAATTTCTTTAAGAAGCTTTTTTGAATCAAATTCAATTCCATGTCATAGTAATCACGATGAGGGTGTGGAAGTCGAGGATCAGGGTAGAAGGTTAGCAGGTAGGTGAGAGTTCCCCCTTTCTTACCAGTAATACTAGTAGCACGCATGTACTTCCCTATTTCTCAGATTTATATTATATCATGTTGTTTAGTTTATTTCAGTTATCATATTCTCATGTTCTTATTATTTTGGTAGTGCTTATTCTTTTCTCCCCTCTCTTTGCGTCTTCTTCTTCTTCTTCTTCCTCTTCCTCTTCCTCTTCCTCTTCCTCTTCCTCCTTGAATCGAGGGTCTATTGGAAACAATCTCTCTACATTTACTTGGTAGGGGTAAGCGTACACGTTACCCTGTTCAGACCCCACATGTGGGAATATACTGTTAGTAAACTGTATTTGTAAAACAATTCTGGAAATATAAATTAATATAAACAGAAATTATGATAAACAGAAATGACATAAAACAAAATTATCATAAACAATTCGAGCCCACTGAATTCATAGTGTCTCCTTAAAGAATTTAATCCCCTTCTAGCCCCCAAGGTTATGGAATATTTTCTTCCAGGATGAATGAATTGCACACTGGTGTAGTGGTACTCCAAACGCTTGTGTTTCAGCGAACACAAAGATCAGTAGCAAATTACACTTACTTTTTGTTTTGTTTGTATGCTAAAAGTATGCAGAAGAAGGAGAGAAAACTTAGAAATTTGTAGTTAAATTCTGAGCAGAATAGTGTTGTATTTATAGCCAAAATTTGGGCTGGAATCTGAAGAGGTGAAACTCTTTAGAATGGTTGTTTCAAAACTGCCACAGCATAAATGCCATTACATAAATGGCTATTTACTCAACAATAAAGAGGAAAAATTGATGGGTAGTTAATTTTCTGCTACAAAAATAGAAAAACGGATTAGATTTAATATTAATATTCTGTTATTAACAAATATTTAATAACATATTTTTGTTAATATTTTACTATTAACAAATAGATTTGGTCCAAAAAGTTAATCAATCATTTGACCAAATCTGAATCTGAATCCGAAGCCGAAGCCGAGCCGAACGAGCGATGACGACACGAGGCTTGCTTTCTTCTCAACTATTTAAGATCTAGAAGAAAAGCAATTGCTTATAAACCCATAAAAATCTCTTCCTCTTCCAATATGGGACAATGTCCATATGCCAAGGGAGGGAAACTTGAAATTTCACTCAAAAATTTCATTTCTCTCCATTTTTCATTCACCCTTTTTTAAGTATTTAATTTATTAATTAAATACATAAACCCAACAATCCCCCACATGAATGGGGAATGGCTATATCGCGAAAGTATGCATGAAAAAATGTGTGATTCACAAGCAAGGATTAATTGCATCTGGATAAGTAGGTTTCCCTTTGAACTTTCCGTAGTGAACTTATGTCGGATATACTCGATCAATCGGTAGATTTTATATCTTTGAACCGTCGAACTTTGGTGTATAACTAGACAACCACAAGTCACACAACCAACCCTTAACCGTCTTTGGTTCTCATTGTTGTGTTCGTTTCAGCCACAAACACCACCTGGTTTCATAAGTGCGTAGAGAACTAGCCTTACAAAATTCTCCTTGAAGCGGCTAACACTTCACACTTACATAGGCAATTCCTAAACGTGTCATCCAGTAGATACACTATTTGATATACCCCGTATCAAACCTAGAAATCATTAAAAAGCCTTAATGCTTTATCCTTTGTACTGAACATTGTCTCATTACGAGAATGGACCAAAAGTTTAGTTGACAATGTTGAACCATCATAAATGACTTTGTTTGATCTCCTTGAACCTAGATCTTGGGATCTCTAGTCTTCTAGGTAGAGTTACCGCCACAATGACTTGTTCTCGGCCACAGTCCCATTCCCTTTGATGACTTTTCAACTACCTCTCTAGTTAGGCCTTTTGTAAGTGGATCCGACACATTATCACTTAACTTTACATAGTCAATCGTGATAATTCCTCTAGAGAGTAATTGTCTAACGGTTTTATGTCTTCGTCGTATATGAAGAGATTTACCGATATACATAACGCTCCCAATCCTTCCAATTGCCGCTTGACTATCACAATGCATGCATGTTGGTGCCAATGGTTTGGGCCAAAATGGAATATCTTCTAAGAAATTCCTGAGCCATTCAGCTTCTTCACCGGCTTTATCCAAGGCTATGAACTCGGCCTCCATTATAGAGCGGGCAATAAAAGTTTGTTTGGTTGACTTCCAAGATACCGCTCCTCCACCAATAGTGAACACATATCCACTTGTAGACTTAGAATTAGTTGATCTGGTGATCCAATTTGCATCACAGTATCCCTCAATGACTGCAGGATATTTACTGTAGTGCAAAATAAAGTCCTAGGTATGTACTAAATACCCCAAAACTCGTTTCATGGCCATCCAATGAGATTGACCTGGATTACTCGTATATAGACTCAATTTACTTATAGCACAAGCTATATCTGGTCGTGTACAATTCATGATGTACATTAAACATCCCAACACACGAACATAATCCAATTGTGATATGCTTTGGCATTTGTTCTTTGCTAATGCAAGATTCATGTCAATTGGAGTCTTTGCAACATTAAAGCCCAAGTACTTGAATTTTTCAAGTATTGTCTTAATATAATGAGATTGTGACAATGCTAGACCTTGAGAAGTCTTATGGATCTTAATTCCCAGAATTAAATCAGCAACTCCTAAGTCTTTCATATCAAACTGGCTAGTTGGCATACGCTTAGTAGCATTTATGTTGGCAATGTCATTACTCATTATGAGCATATCATCCATATATAAGCAAACAATGACTATGTGATATGGAAAATTTTTAATGTACACACATTTATTACATTCATTTATCTTAAACCCATTTGACAATATTGTTTGGTTAAATTTTGCATGTCATTGTTTGGGTGCTTGTGTTAGTCCATAAAGGAATTTAACAAGTCTACAGACCTTCTTTTCTCTACTTGGAACCACAAACCCTTCAGGTTGTTCCATGTAAATTTCTTCCTCCAACTCTCCATTTAAGAAGGTCGTCTTCACATCTATTTGACGAATTTCAAGACCATAAACTACAGCTAATGCTACCAACGTTCGTATGGACGTAATTTTTGTAACTGGAGAGTATGTATCAAAATAGTCAAGACCTTCTTTTTGTCTATACCCTTTGACCACAAGTCTTGCCTTATATTTGTCAATAGTGCCATCATCTTTCCTTTTCCTCTTAAAGATCCATTTAGAACCCAATGGTTTATTTCCAGGAGGAAGATCAACCAATTTTCATGTATGGTTGTTCAGTATGGATTCAATTTCACTATTGACTGCCTCTTTCCATTACAATGATTCCGAAGAAGACATAGCTTCTTTAAATGTTTGAGGCTCATTTTCGAATAAGAAAGTCACAAAATCTGGTCCAAGTGAAGTAGATGTTCTTTGACATTTACTACGTCTTGGATCATCATGGTTAAGTGTACTTTCTTTTGTTTCTTCCCGAGGTCGTTTGGATCCTTCACCAATCGACTCACATTCCTTTTTATATGGATATATATTTTCAAAGAATTCAGCACAATCTGATTCTATAACCGTAATATTATGAATGTAGGGATTTTCTGATTTATGAACCAGAAATGGATATGCTTTACTATTATTTGCATATCCTATGAAAACACAATCAACAGTTTTCGGTCCTATTTTTACCCTTTTGGGTTAAGGAACTTGTATTTTTGTCAAACACCCCCACACTTTAAAATAATTCAAGTTGCGCTTCCTTCCTTTTCATTTCTCATATGGAATTGATTGTGTTTTGCTATGGGGTACTCGATTTAGTATTCGGCTAGCCGTAAGAACGGCTTCCCCCACAAGTTCTGTGGCAAACCAGAACTTATCAATAATGTGTTCATCATCTCCTTTAATGAACGATTCTTTCTTTCTGAAATCTCATTGGATTGGGCCGTGTAAGGGTTCGTTGTTTGATGAATAATTCCATATTCTAAACATATTTGTTCAAATGGAGATTCATATTCAGCACCCTTATCACTTCTTATCATTTTGATTTTCTTGTTAAGTAGGATTTCAACTTTATTTTTGTATTGCTTGAACGCGTCTATTGCTTTATCTTTACTATTAAGTAAGTAAACATAGCAATATCTAGTACTATCTTCAATCAAAGTTATGAAATACTTCTTTCTACAGCGAGATGGTATTGACTTCATATCACAAATATTTGTGTCAATTAAGTCTAAAGGATTTAAATTCCTTTCAACTGACTTATTTTAACATACTTGGATTCCACACATACTTGACATTTTGATTTGTCACATTCAAATTTAGGCAGTACTTCCAAATTAATTATTTTTCGTAAGGTTTTACAATTAACATGACCCAAACGTATATTCCATAATTCATTTGACTCAAGCAAGTATGACGAAGCTGAAATTTTATTATTATTCTCCACAACCATTACATTCAGCTTGAAAATGCCCTCAGTGAGGTAACCTTTTCCTACAAATATTTTATTCTTACTTATTACAACCTTATCGGAAACAAAAACACACTTAAATCTATTCTTAACAAGAAGTCCAGTAGAGAATAAATTTTTCTAATTTAGGGAACATGAAGGACATTGTTCAAAGTCACCATTTTGCCGGAAGTCATTTTGACAAATATCTTCCCACATTCTTCAATCTTGGCCTTTGCAGCATTTCCCATGGAAATTGTCTCATCGGGTCCAACAGGAGCATAAGTAGCAAAAGCTTCCTTGATAGTACAAACATGGCGAGTGGCTCCAGAATCAATCCGCCACTCTTTAGGATTGCCCACAAAGTTACATTCGGAAAGCATGGCGCATAAGTCATCAAAATCATCATGCTTTTCTACCATGTTTGCTTGACCCTTCTTCTTGTCTTTCTTCGAAGCACGACACTCTGTAGATTTGTGTCCGGTTTATCCGCAGTTGTAGCAGTTTCCACTGAACCGCTTCTTACTTGGGTTGTATTTCGGACCAGAAGCTTTCTTTCTCTTCTTGTTCTCTTCAACAATATTTGCTCCCAATATTGTTGAACTTACACGGCCTCTTTTTTCAGCAGCTTTGTTGTCCTCTTCAATCCTCAATCTATCAATGAGATCTTCAAGAGACATCTCCTTGTATTTGTGTTTCAAGTAGTTTTTGAAGTCCTTCCACAAAGGAGGCAACTTTTCAATCATTGCTGCTACTTGGAATGTTTCATTGATGACAAGACCTTCAATGAAATTTCCGTTAGTAAGAATACTTAGATTAATACTTTCAACATCAATATTAATTTGATTCATATCTTCAGCAAGGAGATCGTGAATAATCACTTGCAGTTCTTGGACTTGAGTAATAATAAATTTGCTATCTACCATTTTATAGTCCAAAAACTTTGCAACCACGAACTTTTTTAACCCGGCATCTTCAGTTTTATACTTCCTTTCAAGCGCAGTCCACTGTTCTTTTGACATTTCCACGCCACTGTAGGCATTATACAAAGCATCCTCCAACCCGATAAGAGTATAATTCTTCCACAAAAAATCAAAATGCTTCCACGCCTCAGTCACGAGCAAGTGTTACTTATCAGGAGTATCATCGGCCAGTACAGGAACATCTTCTTTGATGAACTTCTGAACACTTAAGGTAGTCAAATAGAAGAACATATTTTGCTACCAGCGGCTGGAAATCAATCCCGGAAAATTTTCCGGGTTTCTCCGCCGGTGCCAATGCTGTCGGAGTTCGGCTCGTTGATGCATTGGCTGTCACTATTGGAACAACTTATTTCTCATTCTCATTAGTCATTTCTATAAAAGAATGACACCAACGTTAATATCATATAGATTTTAATAGAGTACAAAACCACAAAGGTTTTACTCTACAGAAAATAATAATACGAATATAGAAATGAATTAAATTCCTTAAGTTTGTTAGTAAACTGTATTTGTAAAACAATTCTGAAAATACAAATTAATATAAACAGAAATTATGATAAACAGAAATGACATAAAACAAAATGATCATAAACAATTCGAGCCCACTGAATTCACAATGTCTCCTTATAGAATTTAATCTCCTTCTAGCACCCAAAGTTATGGATTATTTCCTCCCATGATAGAACGAATTATACACTGGTGTAGTGGTACTCCAAACGCTAGTGTTTCAGCGAACACAAAGATCAGTAGCAAATCACACTTACTTTTTGCTTTGTTTGTATGCTAAAAGTATGCAGAAGAATGAGAAGAAACTCAAAAATTCGTAGTTAAATTCTGAGCAGAATAGTATTGTATTCATAGCCAAAATTTGGGCTGGAATCTGAAGAGTTGAAACTCTTCAGAATGGCTTTTTCTGCAGAACTGCCACAACACAAATGCCATTACATAAATGGCTATTTACTCAACAATAAAGAGGGAAAACGGATTGAATTTAATATTAATATTTTGTTATTAACAAATATTTAATAACATATTTTTGTTATAAGCTGAAGCCGAGCCGAGCAACGACGACGGCGGCGCGAGGCTTGCTTTCTTCTTAACTCTTTAAGAGCTAGAAGAAGAGCAATTGCTTATAAACCCATAAAAAATCTCTTCTTCTTTCAATATGGAACAATGTCCTTATGCCAAGGGAAGAAAACTTGAAATTTCACTAAAAAATTTCATTTACATCTTCTAGTTATCATAGAAATGACGCTGAAAATTCTCACTTCTAGACTTGACAGATTCCACAAGTATCTTTTCAGTAACTTCACAGAGCAATTGGCATTGCCCGAATCTTCACGGCAAAGGCAAGAATTCAAACATATGTGTGGCTAAATAAAAGATTCTTTTTTCAACAGATAATGTCATAGAAATTAGAATGAGAGAATGTTTAACATATGGAGAACACTTAATTACTTTCTTCTAAATAATTTTGTTCTATTTAGGAAAAACTTATCCAAAATTTTCCCCTTTTATGTGGTGTATAATATACACATTATTGCAATCAAGTGAATTGCGGAAGCTCAAGGGCAATAAAAATGAGGAAATTGATTGACATACAAATCAAATTAAAGCACGAGGATTATGGTCCACTTGCCCTGATAGTTTGACACAACTTGCAATTTCTTCAATAAATTAAAGAAGAAAAGTCAATAGAGGATCCGAACTCTATCGTTCTGCGCCACTCTTCGAGCTTCGAACAATGCCGATGCTATTCCGCTCATCGCTTTGCTCTCTTTCTCTCTCTTTAGCCTCTTCCGCCTCAATTAGGGGTGTGCATTCGATTTATCGATTCGATTCTGACCCTTATCGATAATTACTTATCGATTATCGATTCTTACATATGCTTATCGTTATCGTTTCAATAAGGTTTCGATTTTTTCGATTTCGATTTATCGATTTTGGAGGCTTATCGATTCGATTTATCGATAACACCAATAAGGCACCCTTTCCGTTTTAGTCCATACCGAAGAATATTACATTATATATTTCAAGACAATAATTGTAAACTTCTCATTTTACTCTTAATAACATACTTTTATAACATATAGTGTCACAGAGATCGTAAATTCACAAATTCAGATACATATAACTTTACACACGTCAAGTTTACTTCAATGCTTTTTAGAGATGCAGCATCATCGAAATGAGAAGGGATTTTCCCAAGATGCTTACATTTCGTTAAAACCAAATGTTCAAGCTTAGTTGGGCAGTTCTGCAATGGTCGAAATTTGGGACCAAGGTAAACGAAACTTGGACAAAGTCAATTCCATTAGTTGTGAGGGGAAATTGAACTTGTGAGGAAGTTTAGCTGGATAGCTGTTGGAAACCAGCTTTAAAAAGCTACAGAATATAGCAAATTAGCAATACATCCAGCCAATTTGGAGTTACAGAGTGCATATCCTTCTTTTACCCATTATAATTTATCAACAGCTTAGTCTTTCTTTCAGCAGCAGCAGTATTCAGCAGCAGACAGCAGCAGAAAGATCAGCAGCAGCAGTAGGATTCAGCAGCAGCAGACAGCAATACAACAACAACATCAGACAACAATACAACAACAACAGCAGACAGCAGCATTCTGCTTAACAAAAAGAAGAAAGATCAACAGCTTAACAAAAAGAAGAAAGAAGAAGAAAGATAAGCAGCAGCAGTAGGATTCAGCAGCAGCAGACAGCAATACAACAACAACAGCAGACAACAATACAACAGCAACAGTAGGATTCAGCACAGATAGCAGACAGCAGCATTCAGCATATAGCAAATTAGCAATACATCCAGCCAATCTGGAGTTACAGAGTGCATATCAACAGCTTACCCATTATAATTTATCGGCAGCAGCAGTATTCAGCAGCAGACAGCAGCAGAAAGATCAGACAACAATACAACAATTGCAAGTTATTAAAGAGAAAAATATTAAGAACTTTGTAATACATCACATTCTTTTACAAAGTATATTATTTAAAAAAGAGAACTTACATAGCCGAAACAATAAAATGAACAAAGAGGAAAAAGCAATGGCAAACTCAGCAGCAATGACAATTAAAAAACCTTCACAACAGCCATGAAATTGGAGCGAGAATTAGACAGATTAAGAACGACATCAGCCATTATATTCAGTCGTCAAAATTTAAAAGTCTAAATAGACCCGAAACAAATTGGGGAAATAAAGAAATTGGCGAAAAAATGAAAATAAACCTGACCTGAAATATGAAAAGAACTTACCTGAAGCACTTCAGAGCGGGAGAGAGCGGCGATGTTTCTTATTAATGTTTGGGAGAAAATGAGGAAGACGAAGAAGTAAGAACAAGAACCGAAGAAGATCGTTTATCAAAGAAGAAGAAGGAAGCTGCGCAGTATATTGTAATTAGGATTTAGGGTTTACTGATTATATAGCAGTATATATATATAAGCGAAGTGTTAGGACTTAGGTTAGGCAAGGGCAAGCAGCGAAGACTAAGAGTCAGTCAGTGAAGTAGCGAACTGTATTGTAAGGATAGGGTAGCCATATTATTATAAAATAAGGGTATATTCGTCTTTATAGTATATCTTATCGATTTATCGATAAACCGATAAACCGAATGGCCAAAATCGAAATCGAATCGATAAACCGATAAGAAAAATTTTTTGAAATCGAAATCGAATCGATAAACCGATATCAATAAACCGATAACAAATAATCGATTCGATTTATCGATAAACCGATTCGAATGCACACCCCTAGCCTCAATCTCTGACCTGAGTTCTCCATTTTCTCGCCTCAATCCTTACGACTTGTAAAGCTTATTTATATGCTTAGAAGTCCCAGTAGCATTTACCACCTGAGTTGCCATTTATATTAGCACGTTTGACCAAAAATATATTTGACCAAAATTTGATTTGTTTGACTAACCTTTTGAAACAAAAAAAAAATACTTTTGAGGAGAAGCAGAAGCACAAAAAAATAATTTTTCTCCGAAAGCGTTTTGAAAAATACTTTTGAGGTTTGGCCAAACAAACTATAAGTCGCAGTTAGTAATTGCTTTTTGTAAGATGCATTAGCAATTGCATTTTGTAAGTCGTATTTAGCAATTGCATTTTGTAAGTCGTATTTAGCAATTGCGATTATAAAGATTTAAAAGTCACATTTTTAAAATTGTGATTTATAAGTTGTACTTATCACTATGTGACCAAAATATCGGTTTTGAGTAATGTAGCTCATAAATCGTTATTTAGGAATACGACTTCTAAATTGATAATGTGAAAATGCAGCATATAAATCGCAGTTGCTAAATGTATAAGTCGTATTTTTGCATTATCAATAGTAGTTTTGCCTTATCAATTTATGAGTCATATTTCTAAATAATGATTATGAGCCACATTACTCAAAAGTGATATATTAATCACATTCCTCAAATGTGATATATAAATCGCATTCCGCCAACGATTATAAGTTGACATTTTTTGCATTTGTTATTAGTAATGCATTTATAACTTGTATATATAAATTGTGTTTAAGCCAACATCATCTCCGAGACCGTTGATTATCTCAGTTAACTAGAACGCTTGTATATTTTATTTCATATATGATTATTATATATTTTTGAAAATCTCACAAAAATTATATACTAGTGGAATTTTTTGCCTCCTTATGGTCTATTAAGATTAATTATTTTTCATTAGCTTATAATAAGATTTAGATAATTATTTACGTTATTTGTGTTGAAGTTACTAATGCTCTTTTGTTGTTTTTGTTTTTGTTGTCCCTTTCCTTCACTGAGCCGAGGGTCGATTGGAAACAGCCTATTTGCCCTTTCGGGTAGGGGTAAGGCCCGTCTACATATTATTCTCCCCAGACCCCACTCTGTGAGACTATGCTGGATAGTTGTTGTTGTTGTTGT
This sequence comes from Nicotiana benthamiana, assembly GCA_034376525.1. Lineage (NCBI taxonomy): Eukaryota > Viridiplantae > Streptophyta > Magnoliopsida > Solanales > Solanaceae > Nicotiana > Nicotiana benthamiana. The sequence goes on from CM067336.1 coordinate 71,990,777, forward strand.
TGTAGTTTATATAATCAGCTTTATCAGTTTTGTTCGAGTTAGTTAGTTTAGTGGCTAAGTATAGTTAGTCAAGAGTAGTGATAGTTGTGGGTTTATTTTTGGTTAGTTAGCTTTGTCCTTACGCTCTTGTATATAGTGGGAAAAGTTCCACTCAGTTGAGCAATTCAATTGCATAGAGAAGAATCTCTTTTTCTTCCAAGGTGTTCATTTAGCTATCCTCTTCTTTTTCTCTTTCTACTACCATTGATCTCAAGGTATAAAGCTTTCGCCATTGATGCTGGTGCACTCGCAGCTCAGCTAATGTGGAAAACTATTGTTTCATTGACAGAATTTTGATATGGTATTAGAACAAGGTCAAAAGTTTCGATTCATTCTCCCGGATCAGTTAAATTTAGATTCACCATCCTCGATTTTGTTTTGATCTTACGCGTGATAGCTTTGTTCTCATCGATTTCAATTCATACCTTTTAAAATTCTCTATCAGAATTCTAGATCTGTAATTAGAATCTTCTGTTGGTTAGTTAGCTTAATTTTACACCTTGTAAGAGATGGCTACTGTCGGAGATGATGAGCAGTCTATGCCGACCATTGCTGAATCTCCTAATCAGTCAATTGATGACACTAGTAGTCCTTTTTACTTGCATCCATCTGATAATTAAGGAATAGCACTTGTTACTATTCCATTTGATGGATTTGGTTATCTCTCATGAAGAAGGGGTGTGATGAGAGCCCTATCAGTGAAAAATAAACTAGGATTTATCAATGGAGACTGTAAGAGGCTAGATCCAGACTCCTCAAGCTATCGATTATGGGAGAGATGTGATGATATGGTGACTTCATGGATTTTGAATTCCTTGGCGAAGGAAATTGCAGATAGTGTTGAGTATGTGCAATCGAGTAGTAGAAAGAGCTTGAAGATCGATATGATCAATCAAATGGAACAGAGCTCTACACATTCAAAAGGAGATTAATGATTTGTCCCAAGGAGCTCTGGACATTACTAGCTACTATATAAAAATGAAAAAGTTGTGGGAAGAACTTAATACTTTTATTGCTATGACTAATTGCACATGCAATTGCACATGTGGAGCAAGGGAAGGTATGCACAAAGTAGAACAGGACACAAAGCAGCATCCGAAGATACTTGTTTGAGCAAAAAGTATAAAACTCTTTTGTTGAACTAATTATTGATAATAAAGAAGGTAAATCTTATCCAAACATAATTAATTCCAGATCCAAGCATATAAAGTGCAAAATACAAAGATCAAGAACGCATAAGCTTTGTTAATGTGATAATCGTACATCAAACATAAGAGATGAGCTTACATCTAGAGCAAATATGCATTGTAATCATGGGGATCCAAGAAAGAGAAGAGGGGTAACTGGTGATAAATAAGAGGTTCCTTTTGTTTCCTCTATTGTGGTTGCAATCCTCCCAAAAAATACCCCTTTCTCTGAGCTCCCTCCCCCATATATATATATATATATATATATATATATATATATATATATATATATATATATATATATATATATATATATATAGTTATTTTCCCTTTTATCCAATGGTCTTTGATCGTCATACTTTCTTATGACTGTACTTTTGTCGTCTACTTGAACATCACTTGTTCTATGATGTACGCTTTTCGGTGATTTTACCCCGATGATGGCCGAGGCGCTCTTTGCTATCTCTCCCCATGGGCATGGTTACAGCATGGTCGACTCCTTATCGTTCCTCTTAAGGACGACCACTCTGGTCAGATTTTGACCCATACAGTTAGTCTCTTCGTCCGTCGAGGTTGCCTTTTAGCGAACTCAATTGGTAAACTTTGTCGATTCTAAAGTCAGGAGAAATCTGAATGTTTATGCCTTGAGCGAGATCCTTAGATCGAGGTGGTGTCATGACGCTTCAATGGTACCACCAGACTGTTACTTCCGTTTGGAATTGAATCGTTGTATTGATTCGATACATCATGAATAGCCACTGTCATTATGGCGTACATTTCTCAGGCATTGTATCGTTTTTTATGCCCTATCAGTTTTGATTGGCGTCTCTTGGATTTCCCGCTCAGGACTTTTATGTTCCTATAAATAGGGAAAAACACCATTTTATTTCTTCACTTTTCGAATTATCTGAAAAGTTTTGCAAATCTTTACATTCTTAGATATTTCAATCTTCTGAGTTCATGCTCCTGCTAGTCAGAACTTGACGCCACCATCTTCTCTCTTCCTTCCTCATACTCATTTATTCCGATCAATCGAGACAAATGACTGGTACTTCTTCCCACGCTGACAGACTCGTCGAAGCTCCAGTGTTGTAAAATAATGCACCTGTTCTCGGAGAAGGAGCGGAGGCGGTGAAAGATGAGGGGGTTCCAACATCGACTAAAATATTGCGCCGTCCGGGGAAATTAAAATGATTTTAACAGCCCTGCCGGAGAAGAATCGGATCCTGCATCATCTAACATGGATGAAGCGGCGATTGCGGTGCTCAAGACCAAGTGAACAATTCAGAATCACATTGAAATAGTACCGGCGATGGGGACAAACATTGTACATCTGCACTTCCCAGGGTACTGCACATTCTACACATACCCTTTTGTTATCGGGTATACGCTTCCACTCCCCTTCCTTATGATAGGCTTCTATCGCTTCTATGAAATGTTTCCGGCTCAGCTTTCACCATACATGTACAAACTCTTCCTCATGCTGCTCAAGTACGCAGTCGGTCGAGAGGTCACCTTGGGGCATATGCTTAATATTTTCTCCCTCCAACTTATCTGAGGCTCGATAATCGACATACGCCACCAAGGAACAAAGATTTTGGTGGTGAATATGGACGATAAGGCTAATCGTCATTTTTGGGAGAATTATTTCTTCGTACAGACCGAGCACCTTGTAGTGGACCCATCAAGGTTTCTCGAGACATGGAACTTCACCGATAAGATTTTCCTTTGTTTAGTTTGTGACTACTCTTGAGGGAGTGGCTGAGCATTTCTCTTTAGGTGGCTTTGCTAATTCATTTTCTGCATTCGCAGCTGAAAGATTGCCTCCCCAACCCTTTAATGACATCCGCGAGTAGGTTAATACTATTCTTCCACATACAGTGGGGGTCCGTGAGCGGGAGTCCTTCTATGAGAGATACGGGCGTAAGCCTCTCACTAGTAAGTCGGCTCGTTGCAATTTCCTTGTTCTTTGACTTGTAATTTGATCTTGTTACTTACATGATTGTTTTTCTCCATTAACAGGGAGAGTGCAAAGGGCGAGTTCTCCTCCACTCGCGTTCCGTCAATCGGCGCCTTCGACAAGACCCGCGCCGAGGTCTACTCCCTGGCCTACATCAAGAGCTACTCAACCTACACTTACGTCCGGGGACGTGTGCATGGAAATTATTCCTCAATCCGAGACTCTGGCTCCTACTACCTGCTCAACAGATGAATCTTCCCATGTTGATGGCGGAAAGAGTCCATCGAAGAGAGGTGAGTAGAGTCTGAAGTGGATCTTTTAGCTGAAGCATCTTCAGGGGGCGACCTTCATTTGGCTGTGTCTGAAATCAGCGGTGATGCTAACGCATCCGCAGAGGCAAACTAGATGGTTGAGGCTTCGACAATTGAGAACGATCAACAGGCTATTGCGACAAGAAGTTGGGGTCCTGAGGTCGCTGTTGCCGTTTTGGGTGGGCCTTTATCATCTAGACTGAACCCAGCTTCTTCTTCGTCCACAAAAACGGGAAAGGGTGTCATGGTCGATGAATACGAGTCTGACTCCGACCTTGATCCTGATGATGTCAGGATGTTCGATGAGGGTTTTACCCGCACTGTGGTAAGAGCGGGAGGTCCTTCCCGTATACTCGAGATTCCATCTGATTTTAATTTTTTGCGGATATGAAAGTTTTGGAGCCGCAGTTTCTCCTTCTATGCTCCACCGCAGAGTGTTAATACCCAATTTTTTACTATATATTTTTTGCACTCCAAATACTTTCAAAATAGCATATGTATGCATGTATAAGTGGGTCGGGGTACATTGGTATTTTTTTAATTATTGAGATTTTTAAAAATCAATTTACTGTTTATTTCGAAAGTACGAAGGCAAAAATTATTTTCTAATTTATTATTTTTAGTGAATAATGTGCTTCACTCCCATATTTACAACAAAATATAATATATGGAATATTTGCACATTTTACAAATTTATTTGGGATTTTTAAGGCTAATTACACAAATTGCAATTATAGCCAATTTCATAATTAACTGTGTTTCATAGTTACAAAATCATTTTTGTTATTTTTTATATTAATATTATATGTTATTAAATAGTTCATATTTTAATTTTGATTTTTAAATGATTTTAGCTATTTCACAAAATTATTTGGGAAACATTGACTATTTAAACCATAGTCAAGATTTATTTAAAATATAGCCAATATCAACCCCTATTTTCAGCCCAAAATTAAAACCCAATTTGATGACTCATACCCTTCAGTTTACCGACCCATCTTTTGCTCGATATGAGCCGTTGATCAATTGAGATCAACGGCCCAGATTAATTTGACATAATTAAAATCAAATACCCCCCCCCACCCTTGCATTCACACAAGCCCGTCTCTCTATCTCTCTAACAGATTCTCTCTAACCCTTCATCTCTCTAGAGCCTTCTGGTTCTCTCCGTCTTCTTCGATGATGACCATCGCCTCTCCGGTTCACTCCTCCCTCACTTCTCTCAACCTCCAGCAACCATGGAATCCTTGTATCGTTGTTTTCTCTCTAAAGTTTGAACTTTGTAGCCAGCAGCTTCCGCCATGAAAGAGGTCACTGAAGTTTATTTGGGTCTGTTTCCGGCTTTTCTCCGGTGGTCTTTGTACGATGATGCCTTCTATGGCATTGTGTACGAGTTTAACAACCAGGTTCTTCGTTTTTCCTAATTTTTTTGAAAACCCTAATTTTTCCTCTTTAATCTCCACTCTTTTAAAACAACTCTTGGTTTGATTTTTGTTTTCTACTCTAATTTTACTTAGCTTTTCCGGTTATTTCAAATTTTTTTGGACGATTACCACTCTTTCAGATTAGGGTTTCTGAGCCCTTCTTCAAAATCGTTTCTTCTACTCTTTCTGAGTGTTATGTATTTGATTGCGTTTGTTTATTTCACTTGTTTATTTGTTTTCCTTGTTAACTTGGGTTTCATACTGTAATTTCTGTTGCTAGTGTTTCTTAACCCCTTTCGAAAATACTTTACTTTTCTGATTTTTGAGTACTAGTCCGTAACTCTTAGTACTACTTCTAAGTATTTTGTTAAAGTCTGATGAAAACTCTAACCTTACATGTTTGTATCTGTATTTGACTGTTTGCATGTTCTTCTAGGTTCTTCTTTGAGTTTCATGTTCTCTGCTTTAATCTTGCTGCTAGTGTTTCATTCCCTACCATGCTGTTTTATTCTCTTAAGGTTTCTGGTCGTTTATATGGTGATTTTATACTAACTCTTACCATCTATTTAAGGCTGTAATTACTGGCTTTAAAATTGTGATTTTGTATTCTCTTTACAGTTTGGCACTAATTTCGAATTTTCTTCCTCAATCAGTGAGATACATTCGTCCATTAATAATTAATTTCCTAGGTTTTCAATCTCGAAAATTATTTTCCAGAATTAAAGTGGTACTTTCCTTATATATGTGTACAAGTATGTCTACTTATTTGCTTGACACATTTCCCTGGTTAAAGTCTCATGTACCTAGTTTGCATTGTATACCTTATACTATTTTGTTTCCTTATGTGACCATGCCATACTTTGTGATTCTTTTCCTTTTAAAAATGACTGCTTATTACCGTTTGACTATGATTCCTTAATTAAAGGGGAGTCCCTATACTTATTTGATTATGATTGATATTAGTTCCTTAAATACAGATTGATACCTTATTTGTTCACTCGTTTTTAATACTATAAATACTCCCCACTTTTCTCTTTGAACACACCAACACACGCTGCTCTCACAACCTCAGACTCTCTGAATTCTCTCTTCCTCTACTATCTCATTCTCTTGTTTGAACACTCAATTGGCTCATAGCCAAGATTTGGTAGCTTGGGTTGATTACTTTACACTACTGGGTTCTGTTTGTTTGTCTACATTTGGTATGTTGCTGCTGTTGTTCTCATATTGTTGTTGATTTTCTCAAATTGTTGTCGCTATTCTCATACTGTTGTTACTCGCACTGCTCATTCTTTGCACACTTTGCCCTTCCTTTGTGCATCATTGCATTGCTATTGTATCATATTACCTGCAACTGATATGTCACCTATTTAATATACAGTTGCCACAACAACATCCTCCTATTAGTTTTGAAATTCATATTATTTCTTGTGTGCTTTTACCTATGGTTCAGTTGCTCTTATTGCCACTAGCATGCAGTTTTTAATCTACTAGTTTAACTTAGCATGTTCTCCCTTATCCCCCTTCCCCTTGTCTCAATGCATGTTTCTCCTTCCATGTGCACTACTGCTTGGCTACTTAACAACCCTGAAACCTCTCCCTTGGGTTGATTATATTTGGGATTTGGTGCAGTAAAAACTCAATCCTTGTCTTACAACCATGCTTGATTATTTTCCTCCACTATGTTGACTGTACACTCTACTTATTTGCTCCCTTATCCCCTCCCCTGTCTCAATGAGTGTTTACCTTTCCTTGTATGCTACTACCATGCATCCATGTCTGCTTGGCTACTTGTTTAGTCTAAAATCTCTGTTTGAAGCTAAGTGCATTAAAGTTTGGTGCAGTAAGAAATTAAACCCCTGTCTTGCAATCATGTCTGATTATTTTTCCTCCAATATGTTGTCTGTATGGGAGTAGTTCACTTTACTTATTTGTCCCTTTTCCCATTTTCCCCCTATTAGTGTGATGTCCTGCTGTTCTAAAACTGATCAGTCTAAAAATAATTCCAAAAGAACTTTTTAAACTCTTTCAACTATTTCTTAAAACTGGCTCAACTTTTCAAATTCTTTCGACTATTTTCTTAAATTCTCTCAATGCTTACAACTGCTTTCTTAAACTGTCTCTCAATTGTTTTTCAACTCTATCAATTACAATCTCATTCTTACAGCTTTAGGGTTTGCCCCCTAGTGTAAGCACTGCCATGGGATCCTTGAGCACCCATGGAACTCTGATGCACATGGCTGGCACTTCCAATGCTTGCACTTGTCTAATTGGAACATTTTTGGGTGCTTGGTATTGGCCAGGGTTTCAAACGAACCCTTAGGGAACTTTGTCGCACCCATACCTTGGTAATGGCTGTGAAACTCGAAAGGAGTGAGGTTGGAGATGCTTGGGCCTGGCTGAAGGCTCTCTATAGAGTAACTTCTTATTTTCTTTTTATCACTGTTGTATTTTTCATTATTTGGCTATAATAATTTGTAAAGAACAATGAGGATTATAGTGAAATTGGGAAGGATTATGCATGATTATTAAGGGTATGGGTAGAAAACATGATTATAGGACTTTACTTATCTATTTGCGCAATAGAAACCATGTATAGGACATGCATCTCACATATAGACATCTTGATTTTAGGTCTTTCACTTTCAGCTTGTTATAATCACAATCGGTTACTAATCAAATTACTGCCTTGCATTTAGACACCATGTTTTCGGGCCTCTATATGCATTAGACACCATGTACTTAGGGTCTTTCTTTTGCAACTGTTGAATGCCTTACTAATCTTGCTAAACAAAAAAAATGTAAGACTGGTTAACAAACTCCTCATTAAAAACTGAAAACCATTGCATGCTCACCATTTTTAATAACGCCTAGGCAAACCTTAGACCGGAAAAAAAATATAAGATGGGCTAATCATCTTCAAGTTTGTGTTCAAACTAATTCGTCTCTGTCTGAATTCGTTCGTTTCTGAATCCTTCTCTATTTTTTACAAACCTCGGCCACATTTTTAACCTTCTATGCAAGGGGTTTCTACTGTAATTTCTTGTCCAGATTTGAACCACTATTTGAAATGACTGATTACTAATTCTCAAAGAACCTGTGTGTTTATTGTTTTGCTATATGCTTCTTTAATCTCAAAAAAATGCTTTTACGTTTGTTCTTTTACCTTGTCTGACTTAAACTGTTTTACTGGGCATTCCAAATTGTCTTCTAAATGACTTTCTGCAGATTTCTAAAACTTCTACTGCCTCTAATAAGTTCTGAACGTTTCTGTCTTATGTTTTTTTCTGCAAAATCTCTTACTTCGGTTTGATTTAAACTCCAGCTTTTAAAACTCTCTCTTCCTTAGAACATACATGTGTTTGAGACGTGCTAATTACGTGTTCTCTTATAGAAGGTTATTTGAGCCTTTTATATGTTCTATATGATAACTTTATATGCAAGTCCTATTTGTTTTTGAATGTCAACTAGTATTTTAACCTTTAAACTTAAGGGTTCCACCTAGTTCCTACCTCATAGGAATAGCGATCCTAAATGCCCTCTAGGATCTATAGGACGGGACGGGTAATAGCACGCAATAAGCATTCGTGACTAATTCACACACTTAAATAACCTCTAAGGGGTGGGAAGGGTATAATATGGAGATGATGACGATGTGATAATATCATAAAGCGACCCCTCTTTGGGAATATGTGTGGGATATTACATCGAATGATCCATATTGTAGTTAAACCTAGGACCCTTCTCTCTTTTGCTTCTTTTATTCAAATGTTCTTTCATAGTAATGCTTTTCAAATCAACTCTCTTTTATTTGCGTCCTTCTTTCTTCTTCAAAGCTTCTCAAGTTATATGAATGTTCTATTTGTAACCCTTACTTGTTTAATTGCTTCATCTTTTATGAAGTCGCAATTTAGACGGCCGGGAACCACACTAGTGGATCTTGAGGGGTGTCAACACCTTCCCCTCGAGATAATCTCAAGCCCTTACCCGAACTTTGGTTTTCTTTTCAAAATAATATCTCCTAAGTTTCCTAATGCACTATAGTCATTAGGTGGCGAGTCTTCCAATTCCATAACCTAATTCCCAAACGGGAAATAGAGTTGTTTTGCCCATAATGTCGTAAACCTGATTTCGCTTTATTTTAAGGGAAAAAGGGGCCGTCGACACAGAGTTTGAGGCTTTTTGGGACGTCAGCGATGTTGAATTAATGCATGAAGTGGATGCTATGGGCCTCAGCGTAAGTTTCTTCTCTTTGTTTTTTTGTGTTCCTTTTGTTTTTGACGCCCTTGGCCTTTACCGATTTCTTTGTTTTTTTGGCTTTCAATCTTACATGTTGGAGATCAAAAGGGCTCACAGTGCTGACACTCGAGCCAATATTTTTCTAATGATGCTGGAAATGTATCGGCGCTACCGCAACAAGTACAGTGACATGCATGAGTGGCTCAAGGCGAGCACCAGCAATTAATCTCTCAGGGATGAGCCAGAGAAAAGGGATCAGGAGCTAACGCAGTCCATTTGCTGGAATAGTGAGCTTGAGGAGCTACTTCGTGCAAAAGATGATGTCCTTGAGTTGGGAAAAGGGGTCGCTGCATAGTGTGAGCATCTTCGGGTGAAGGGGATGTCATTGCAATCCGAGATCAATCAAAATGCCATCAGAGATGCGGCTTTGAGCGCAGAATGGATGGGGAAGTTAGACAAGCTGGAGAGGAAAGTGTCCGAGTTGGAGAGCGCCGAGAATGCTCGGGCGTCAGTCTCAGCAAGGGCGGCAACGTCAGAGGAGACTATCTGTGTCTTTCAATCCGAACAGGAATTCTAAAGGGCAATGACACACTAATGGAGGCGAGGCTTGAAGAGAGTATTGGAGAAATTGACCGGGAAGCTTCAAACTTAGGAGATAGGGTTGATGTAATTGAGGCTGAAAAGCCGCAACTTTTTGCCTAAGTTGAATTTGCCTCTGCCGCTATTCCTCGCCACTTGCACGAGCTTTGGGTTCATCCCGAGGCCTAACGGAACATATACAAAAGCTTGTGGGGGCGAGCAATATTTTTGAGGATGCCTATGAAGGAGCCCGGACGGAGGCATTAGAGGCTCGTGTCAACTGTGGCTACGACACTGCGACACCGGAGGCTGGTGAGGATGTTGATGTTGAGAAGGAATTTCTTGGAGATGATGAAGGGGAGAGCGGTGGTGATGACGCCGAGTGAAAAGTTGTTGCATTAGTATTTGTTTGTTTTTTTTATTGGGCATGTTTTTCACATATGAAAGGTGCGGCCGTTGTGCACGTGTATAAATAAAAGGGTTGTTTCGTCGTTGTACATCCTTTAAATTCCTTCCCCTTCCCTTTTCCTTACATTTATTTTGGCTTAGACCTTCAAATTTTTGTATGGAAAATCTCTGATTTCTCGTTTTGGGAATCTGACCTTGACTTGGCCGAATAGGGACTCGTCATGTGAGTCTGAATGGAGTTTCTTCGGTTTTGCATGTTTGGGCGAGATTGACTTTTGATTTATCACTTTAGGCGGACTCATCTTTGATTCAAATGAGGTTGAATTCAGATTCGTCATTTTGAACGAAGTCGGTCTCGACTTGAATCATTCGAGGTGGATGGAATTCACTTGCTGATTTAGGCGAAGTCGACTTTTCATATGTATTTGAGCGGGGTCGAACATGGAATTTTGATCGGAGTCAATTTCTGACTTATTGGACAAGCTCGTAGGATGAAATTTTTTGTTTGATGATGACCGGTGGCCGCAAAGGCATTATTTCGAGTAAGATTGAAATGTTAGTCTGTGTGATTTGAGTGAGGTCAAATTTTTCTTCTAGCTATGGCCCTTGGCCGTAGGGGTGTTATTTCGAATTAAGGTTGAAATATTAACTCGTTGCGATTCAGGCGAGGTCGAATTATTTTTTTTTGGTGATGGCCTTTGGCCGTATGGGTGCTATTTCGAACTGAGGTCGAATGTTAGCCCATTGCGATTCGAGCAAGGTCGAACTCTTTATTAGGCGATGGCCTTTGGCCGTAGGGGCGTTATTTTGAACTGAGGTCGAAATGTTTGCCCGTTGCGATTCAAGCGAGGTTGAATTTTTCTTTTTGCGATGGCCTTTGGCCGTAGGGGTGTTATTTCAAGATGAGGTTGAAATGTTAATGTCGACGCCCCCTTTTTCTAGGAGTCAAAATCAGGTATACGATATTTGGGAGGACAACTTTACTCCTTTTCGAGAATTTGGGTTTAGGAGTTGAAGAGTCGCCACCTAATGATTATAGTGCATTATGACACTTTTAATGGTTTGAGTTGAAGATACCAGAGTTTGGATAAGGGCTAGAAATTATCTCGAGGGGAAGGTGTTAGGTACCCCTCAAGATCCAATAGTGTGGTCCAGACCATGTTTCAATTGTGACTTTACAAATCAGCAAGTAAGGCTTAAACAAAGGGAGTTCTCACGTAATTTTGTAAGTAAATTGAGAGTTTGAAAAAATAAAGGAGAAAAAAGTTTAGAGAGATAGTTTGAACAACTTAAGAAAAAATTAAAAGTAAAAGTGATAAGGAGGTCCTAGCTTTACAAATAATATGGGTCACATCAACGCAATACCATGCGTACACTGCTCAAAAGAGGGGTCGCATGTGATATTACCGCACCGGTCATCATATCCATATTCTACCCTTCACTACCCCGTAAAGGTTATTTAAACGTTTGGATTAGTCACGAATGCTTATTGCATGTTGTACTCGCCCCGTCCTATAAGTCCTAGAGGGCATTAGGACCACTATTCTTACAACGTAAGGACTAGGCTGAACCTTTAGATTTAAAGGACAAAATATTAGGCGTCATTCATAACAGGTAGGACTACACATAAAAGGAATAATGCAAGAAAGCAAATGAAAGGCTCACAAATCCCTCTACAAATAAACATGCAGTTAGCATGTCTCAAACACATTTAAGGTCTAAAATAAGATTTTAAAACAGGAAGGTCGGAAAAGATAAGTTGCAGAAGAAGTCTAAGGTTTAAAGAAAATTTAGTGCCTTGACGAATGTCTGATTTTAAGAAACAAAAGATTGCAGTAGTATAGGTAAACATTGTTTAAAACATACTTAAAAAATACAGTAATAGGGCTTAAAGTAACCTGCTAGCAGCACGATTCTGGACAAGTAAACAACTCAGTAGAAAAAACAGAGGCACGAAAATGGAATTGGAGTTTTAACAGAATAAATTTTAAACAAGGGTTGTAGTTCATCGGTTAAAGAGGCTGAGTAAGCAAAAGCGTGATTACATGGTCTAGACCTAAAGCTTGCCTAGGTGTCTTATTCAATTCATAGTTACCTTAAAGGTGAACATGCATAATAATCCAGTTTTAAAGAGAAGACGCGGTTTAGCCCAAATTTTGTGTTACAAAAGAAGCAACTAGTGAGATGCTCAATAATTACAACCCAAATGAAACAAAATTACTAAGTAACATGATATATAATGCACAAAAGCTCCTAAACATGGTCTCTAAATGCAGTAGTAAATATTTTAAGAAAAGAAATAATTGCTCATTAATTACTAGTTGATTACGAGGTGAGTATGATGATCTGAAAGTAAAGAGCCTAAACAGGATATTTATATGCAAAAATTCATGTACTACACATGGTTTCTATTGCACAAATAAGTAAGGTAAAGCCCTATAGACATGTTATCTACCCATTAATTAAACCAAAATATGCATAATCCCCACACATGTCACTATAGACCCTTTCAATTATTAACAAATTACTACAAACCATAATAGATGAATTACATAATAAAAGAAAAAAAAGAAGTTACTATATTAGGAGCCTTCAACTAGGCCCAATTCTTCCAATCTTACTTATTTCGAGTTTCACATCCCTTTGCCATGGTTTGGGTGCGACAAAGATCCCTAAGGGCCCATTAGGCTCCTTGGCCAATACCAGCACCCAAATAATATCAAATATTGAACAAGTGCATTTTGGAATTACCAACCTTGTGCATCAAAGTTCAATGAGGGCTCAAGAGGTACCCAAGGCAATGCTTACACAAAGGGGCATGACCTAAACTCTAGGAGTAGTGAGAGTGTGACAAAGTTTTTAAAGAAAACAAAAGAGTTGAAAAGAAACAGTTTAGGAGAATGATTCATACAGAAGCAGTTTTGAAAGAAGACCATGTGATAATTATAACAACATCACATATAGTTCAAAGAAGTAAACACAAACAGGGAAAGAGGGATGGGGACAAGTAATATTTCTAAAAGTAAAATCATAGAAGGAATAGAATAAAGTTTAGTATGTATAAAAATATGTTGTTTTGAGAGTTGTAAATCAAATGGAGGGCATACCAGTCAAGAATGAGATATTTAGAGCAGTAGTGAGCAATAATATATAGAGAAGTGAACAGCAGTATGCAGACCAAAGGAGGTAGCAATGTAAGAACAGTAGAACAGTAAAGAAGCCTAAATCACTCAGTCTTGGCTTGAAGCGGACTGAGTAATCAGTAGTCTTAAGGAAAGTGAGAGAGGTGTAGAAACAAGAGGGAACACTGAGTATGTTTTGGTGTAAGAGAGAATTCAGAACAATGAATTTTTTTGGTGTGTCTGGAAGTGAGAAGAGAGGAGAGTGCATATAGTAGTTGATATCATAGTAAATAAGGTAAAGGAAATCAATTTTCATCAATCCAGGAAACCACATAATTAATCAGGCAAAATGAATCAGCAAGTATTCCTTTAGTTAAGGGGTAATTAGCCAACGATAAAGAGCATAACACTTTTAAGGAAAGAATATCAAGTAAGACTTAGGCACATGGTAGATAATTAAGGGTAAATACACCAAGGTTCAATTAAGGAAACCATTAGTGAAGAATCAATAAGTAACACGGTTAATCAAAACAAGGAAAGAAACTAATTAAGATTTAAAATACATGGAAATAATCGAGAATCAACACATAGGTATTACTATAACAATTCGGTGAATCAAGGTTTTGAAACAACACTAATTTAGGGAAAATAACATAGACTTCCATGAATAAACAAATAAGCCAAATATAAACGGAAAGAATCGAATTTGAAACCTTGATAAAGGCATACTACGGCAAAAATCACAAGATACTCTAATTATGCTAGAGTAATCACATAAATCAAAGCACAGTATATAGGCATGTATCAAATAGCACGGACAAGTACAGAATCCGAACAAAGTTTCAAAGTTTGTGCGGGTTTTAGCATAGGCTGTTTAAGGTTAAGGTAGAACCCAACAAAATCAACAAAAACTCATAGACACATAGGGTTAAACACTTAAAACCAGGAAGCATTTCAGAAACCCTAGTTTTGAAAAGAAGAACAAAATGACGAAAACTTGAGTAATCAAAGAAATTGAGTAGAGAGTACTGTAAAACATAAAGAATAAGTTGAAAAATTGTTTTACAAGACATAGATTAACGGACTAAGGCAGAAATTAGTGTTTCATAATAAATCAGTGAGAGATAAGGAACCTGGATGCGAAACTAGTTAATAATGGCATTCGCAGTAATATCAGACTATAAACCATCAGAGAAAGGTCGAAGACAGGACAGGCAAGGCCTTCGGTGACCATCTTGCATGGTGGAAGCTTTTGGAGTCTCGAAGCTAGAGAGAATCGATCAAGATACTGTTCCATGGAGGCTGGTGGTCGAGAGAAGTGAGGATGGATGTGGTCGGAGAGGCGGTGGCTTCATCGGAGATGAGAGAGAAAACCAAAAGGTTCTAAAGAGTAGGAGAGCAAACGTTAGAATAGAGATAGAGATAGAGATAGAGAGAGAGAGAGAGAGAGAGAGAGAGAGAGAGAGACCTCTCTGAAGTGAGGGGTTTGGGGGGTTATTAGGTTATAATTTAGGAAATAGAATCTGGGTTGTTGATCTTATTTGATCAATGACTCATATCAGATCAGGGATGGATCGGGTATTTGAATTGGGTATGGTTTGGTTTATTTAGGATATGGGTAGGGGAATTTGGGGTTGAAATTGGGGTTCAATTTGGGCTATGGTTGTAATAAAATCTGGCCAGCATTTAAATAGCCATTTTTCCTTTATTTTTATTTTATTAAAATAGTGAAAATATTTTGACAGAAATTAAAAGTATCGAATCAACTAATACTTCAAATATTAATTATAAAATACTGGAACTAAGTTTACAATTACAAAATACTATTAATTCGAAAGATTGGCTATAATTGTAATTATATGCAATTTAATTTTAAAATGCCAAATAAATCTGTAAAAAGATGCAAAAATCACCTTAATTATATTTTGTTGTATATATGAGAATAAAATAAATTATTCAAAAATTTGGAAATAATTATTGAATTTTGTAGTATTAAAATAGACATTAATCTGGCTTAAAAATCTTTAAACATTTTGAAAAAAACACCAAAACACATGGGTATGCTCATATACGCATATATATGTATTTTGAAAGTAGTTTGAGTATATAAAAATAATTAGGGATAAATTGGGTATCAACAGCTGTCCCTATTTACCCGCGAAGGCTGGAAGAGTTATCAGGTAAAGATAGGATGGCCAATTTTGACCGAAAGAGGTAATTTTGAAAAGATTTTGACCGTGCTCTTGTTTTTGAGCTGCCTACATATCCCCGATCTTATAGAAATCAAGCCATATGTAGTTCAGGAACCATTGACAGAATATGCCAATGGAGATTTTGAAAGGCGAACGCTATGTTATATTGAGAAAAAGTGGTTTAAATCTGATATGTTGTGGGAACCGGAGCGGGATCTCTCCTGCTAAGATGATCGTTTGAAAGCCGATGTACATGCAAGTAAGCAATGCAACATATATTGGGCATAAATTAAACGTGGTGCAAGTTCCCATTGGACCATGAATGCTGTCTTTGGATGGTTGGAATGAAGTCCTGGGCCATGAAGTGCGTAATAAAAGATTCGCAGGTTATGAAATGATATGCTCACGCCATGTAGATGGTGCCTATGAACTATGATTCCTTTGAATAGGTTGGCGATCTTTCAGCCCATGAGATGTAGAAGGTGGTGGTCTTTTGGCCGATGCAAGACGAATACAGTGGCGATATTTCAGCCATACACAATAAGAAGTGACGATATTTCAGCCATGCAGGATGGAGACAGAGCTTAGTCTCGGAAGACATGAAAATATCCTTATGCAAATAATGCGGATGGAGACAGTTCTTAGTATCCAAAGGCAGAAAAGTAGCCTTATGTAGAATGCATATGGAGACAGTGCTTAGACTTAGAAGGCAGAAGAGTCCTTATGCAGAATGGAGATAGAGATAGTGCTTAGTCTCGGAAGGCAGAAGAGTAGACTTATGCAGAAATGCAGATGGAGACAACGCTTAGTCTCGGAAGGCAGAAGAGTAGCCGTATGCAGAATGCAGATGGAGACAATGCTTAGTCTCGGAAGGCAGAAAAATAGCCTTATGCAAAAAATGCCGATGGAGACAGTTCTTAGTCTAGAAAGGCAGAAAAGTAGCCTTATGCAGAATGCAGATGGATACATTCTTAGTCTCAAAAGGCAGAAAAGTAGCCTTATGCAAAATACAGATGGAGACGGTGCTTAGTCTCGAAAGGTAGAAAAAATAGCCTTATGTAGAAAATGCAGATGGAGATAGTGCTTAGTCTAGAAAGGCGTAAGAGTAGCCTTATGCAGAAAATACAGATGGAGGCAGTGCTTAGTCTTGGAAGACAGAAGAGTATCATTATGTATAATGCAGATGGAGACAGTGCTTAGTCTCGGAAGGTAGAAAAATAGCCTTATGCTGAAAATGTAGATGGAGATAGTGCTTAGTCTCGGAAGGCAGAATAATAGCGTTATGCAGAATGCAGCTGGAGGTAGAGCTTAACCTCGAAAAGCAGAAAATTAGCCTTATGCAGAATGCAGATAGAGACAGTGCTTAGTCTCGGAAGGCAGAAAAATAGCCTTATGCAGAAAAAGCAGATGGAGACATTGCTTAGTCTCGGAAGGTAGAATAATAGCCTTATGCAGATCGCAGCTGGAGGTAGAGCTTAACCTCGGAAGGCAGAAGATTAGCCTTATGCAGAATGCAGATAGAGACAGTGCTTAGTCTCGGAAGGCAGAAAAATAGCCTTATGCGGAAAATGCAAAAATGTAAAAGGGAATAGTAATGAAATCTCTTAAATGGTAGCTGATTGTGATATTGTGGCTGCTGAGGATGTCATGTGCGAATAGAAATTGAGAATAAGTGATGATTATGAGTACTTGCGTCCTTGTAAGAGCGTGGGTGCATAAACATACTTAATGATATTGCGAATCGAGCGCTTGCATGAAAGAAAAATTGTGAGTTTTGTAAATGGGGGAGGTCAGTTCATCTTCCCGTAGCCTTCGCTCGTCCTGTTTGACGTTGAGCGTTGCTAAACACAACAATTTGATAACAGTCATGCATGATTTCGTAAAATAATATAACATACATACATAATTGAAAATAGTTTTCTTTAGATAAACCGATGACTGTGATGCGGTTCAAGACATTGAAACCTCTCGCTCCAGAATTTTGAGGGTCCTTCTCAAAATTCTCCCCCAGTTTATTGGGCGGGTGCTTCTAACGGCTACGTGCAATGAATGGTTGAAAATCAACTTCGGAATTTTGAAGTTCTTCCACAAAATTCTGCCCCAGTTTACTGGGCTGGCACTTCTGGCGGGTGCGTAAGATGAATGGCTGAGAATCAACTTCGGAATTTATAGGGTCCTTCTCAAAATTCTGCCATAGTTTCCAATAGCAGGGGGAAATGGAATTTTTATTAACTTGTGATAAAACTCATAGGGTTGCCTACATATCCCTTCTTAAACGAGAATCAGGTCAGGCGTAGTTACATCATAAATAAATCATCAAAATTACACATAGTATCGTTTCACTTTATCTGAATTGATTGGCTTTGGCCAGACTTCTCCGTCCATTTCGGCAAGTATAAGGGCTCCTCCTATTAGAACCCGGTGAACCATGTACGGACCCTTCCAATTGGGAGAGAATTTCTCCTTGGCTTCATCTTGATGTGGGAATATTTTCTTCAACACCGGCTGCCCTGGTGTAAACTTCCTCAGCTTGACTCTTTTTTTGAAAGCTCTGGACATTCTGTTTTGATATAATTGACCATGGCAAACTGAATTCATTCTTTTCCCATCTATAAGATCCAACTGCTCGTAGCGACCTCTTACCCATTATGCATCATCCAACTCTGCTTCTTGTATGATCCTTGAGGAGTGAATTTCTACCTTGGTGGGAATGACCGCCTTTGTACCATATACCAGCATGTAGGGAGCAACCTGGGTTGATGTGTGGACTGTGGTGCGGTATCCCAATATGGTGAATGATAACTTGTCATGCCATTGTTTGTGCCTTTCAATTATCTTCCTTAGTATCTTCTTAATATTCTTGTTGGCTACTTCTATAGCTCCATTCATCTGAGGCCAGTAGGCTGTAGAGTTCTTGTGTTTGATCTTGAATGTCTCACACATTGCTTTCATCAAGTCGCTGTTGAGATTGGAACCATTATCAATGATGATTAATTCCAAAATATTGAACTGACAAACAATACGGTCGCGGACGAAATCTGCCACAACTTTCTTAGTTATTACCTTGTAAAATGCTGCTTCGACCCATTTGGTAAATTATCAATTACCACTAGAATAAACCTGCGCCCATTTGATGTGACAGACTCTATAGGTGCGATAACATCCATTACCCAAGTGTCGAATGGCCATGGTGAGCTTGTTGCAGTAAGCCCGTTTGGAGGCACCTTTATCATATCTGCATGTATCTGACAGCGATGGCATTTGTGAACATACTAGATACAGACTGTTTCCATAGTCATCCAAAAATACCCATCTCAGAGTATCTTCTTTGCTAAGACAACCATTCATGTGCAGCCCACAGGTCCCTGCATGCACTTCGTCTAATAGTCTGGATGCTTCTTTTGCTTCGACACACCTTAATAATCCCAAATCGGGAGTCCTCCTGTACAGGATTCCTCCACTGTGAAAGAAGTTGTTAGACAATCACCGAAGGGTACGCTACTAAGTAATTGTGGCAAGCTCAAGATATTCTCCTGTGGTCAAGTACTCTTTGATGTCCTGGAACCATGGTTTCCCATCTGCTTATTCCTCAACATGAGCACAATAACCTGGCTGATCATACATTTTTACCGGGATTGAATCAATGAAATTCTTATCTGGATGCTGAATCATAGAGAATAGAGTAGCCAATGCATCGGCAAACTCATTCTGGACCCTGTGATATGCTGAAACTCCATCTTTGTGAACCTCTTCCTCAACTCCTGTATATGATGTAAATAGGAGAGTATCTTAGGGTACTTGGTCTCCCATTCTTTCAGACCTGATGTATGAGCATATATGAATCCCCGATCACTAGTAACTCCTAAATATTCATATCAATGGCTAGTTTGAGCATTAAAATTAGGATTCTTCCTCTGTCATGTTGTTGGTGCATGGGAACCTGAGTTTGGCGAATATCGGGTAATGTTGGCCGGTTTATGATACTAGGACTGCTCCTATGCCAACTCATTTGAAATTTGCTGCTCCGTCGAAGAACATCCTCCAGCCATTATAGGATTCTGCAATATTTTCTCCTATGAAAGATACCTCTTCGTGGGGAAAATATGTCTTTAAAGGTTTGTATTCTCTAACTACGGGATTCTCGGCAAGGTGATCTTCCAAATCTTGTCCTTTGACCGTATTCTGAGTGACATAAACAATGTCAAATTCAATTAGCAGGATTTGCCACTTAGGTAGCTTGCCAATGGGCATGGGTTTCTGAAAAATATACTTTAGCGGGTCCATTCTGGATATGAGATGAGTACTGTAGGCACAAAAATAATGCCACAATTTCTGAGCTACCCAAGTCAGAGCACAACAAGTGCGCTCTAGAAGAGAATACCGGGCCTCGTACGGGGTGAACTTCTTGTTGAGGTAGTAGATGGCTTGCTCCTTTCTCCCTATTTTATCACGTTGTCCCAAAACACAATTGAATGCTCCATCCAATAATGTGAGGTAAAACAATAGAGGTCTTCCTGGTTCGGGCGGAACCAAGACTGGCGGTTTTGACAACTATTCCTTAATTCTGTAAAACGCTTATGACAATCGTCAGTTCATTTGGTGGCAGCATCTTTCTTCAAAATTTTAAAGATTGGTTTATAAATGGCAGTGGGCTGAGCTATGAACAAGCTAATATTGTTTAGTCTCCCCAGGAAACTCATCATGTCCTTTTTATTTGGTGGCGGTAACTTTTGAATGGCCTTAACCTTTGACGGATCCAATCTAATCCGTCGACGACTTACGATAAAACCCAGTAATTTTCTGGCAGGAACCCCGAATGCAGGCGGGATTCATTTTCAGATTGTATCGTCTTAGTCTATTAAAGAACTTCCTCAAGTCTTCTATATGATTAGTGGCTTTCTTGGATTTGATGATGACATCGTCTACATATACCTCGATCTCCTTGTGTATCATGTCGTGAAAGATAGTAGGCATGGCCGTAATGTAGGTGGCACCAGCATTCTTCAAACCAAATGACATCATTTTGTAACAGTGCATCCCCCACGGCATAATGAAAGCTGTTTTATCGCATATTCTTCATCCATCCATATCTGATAATACCCAGCAAAACAATCAAAAATGATTACAGCTCATGCTTAGCGCAGAAGTCAATTAGAATGTGTATATTTTGCAACGAGCGGCATTCGTCGATGGTATGCCCCTTCATGCCGGAGTGATATGCACATGTTTTGTTTGGGTTGATCCATTGGGAAGGATTTTTTGGAGTTAAGACAGGGATAGGTTTAATGTAACTGGCTGCTTTAAGGCTTTCATACAGCTGGTCAATTGGTCGGCGATGGTTGTATATTGTCTGGGAGGTCTGCGGTCGAAGTTTGGTCAAGGTCTAGGGAAATTTTGGTGAGTGTGAGGTGATTGATAATGTGAGGATTGGGCATTATAGGCTTGGTAGACAAGTTCAGGGTAAGCGTATCTAGGTGAAGTGAGTTGATATGTGAGAGGTGGATATGATTGGTAAGTAGATGGGTGGTAGAATTTGGTATGAGGGCGTGGGTGCTTGGTAATTTGGGGTAGGCTGATATGTGAGTGGAGGTAATGGGTATGTTTGGTACTTCATCGGAGATTTTGTCCTCTATGCAACCATCACTGAATTCACATCCTTCTTCTTCGACGTGCCACCAGACTGTAAAGCCTTGTTGGTGACCTGTAATGCTTCGAGGTTTGTGACCATACTAGTTTTGATGCCTTCTTCAATTTTCTCTCCTAGCTTGATGATATCAGAGAATTTTTGGCCTTCGATCAGCATTAACCTCTCATAATATTATGGGTCCTGAGCCCGGACAAAGAACCTGTTCATTTGTTCCTTTTCTAAGGCCGGCTTGACCTTAGTTGCCTCTCTCCAACGAGTAGCATACTCGCAAAATGTTTCTGTAGGTTTCTTCTTTAAGTTTTGGATGTAGAATATGTCTGGTGCATTCTTTGTATTAAATCTGAACCTGTCCATAAAATTACGCCATACCTACCCAATTTGTCCACTTTTTGGAGTCTTGGCTGATGTACCAAGATAAGGCGTCCCCTTTCATACTTCTCATGAAGATTTTTATGCGGATCTTCTCATCCCTTCCGACTTCGACTAGCTTATCACAATATGTCCTCAAATGAACTCTGGGATCCCCTGTGCCATCGAATATTTCGAACTTGGGGGGTTTGTACCCCTCCGGAAGTTCCTCATAGTTCATCCCCTCGATACATTTGCTTCCTTCAACACCCTGGACTCAGCTAGTTAGCCTTTTGAGTTCTGCGTCCAAGTTCCTGATGAGGGATTCTTTTTCATCAGACTAAGATGTACTTGAGATTGGTTGAGTGTGGTGGGATACATTATCCACGTAGATGGGACTGTTGCGGAAGTGGTCATTTTTGGTGTTCAGTGGTTCGGGAGGTATTATTGGGAGTATGGCATGTGTTGCGGTGCTGATTATGAGTGGGTTGCTTCTGTGGTTGTGGGGAGTTCTATGGAGGTGCGGGATTTTGGGTGTTGGGAAAGTTGACATCCTGATCGGTGAGAGAAAATGAATGAACTTGGTCCAATTCTTCTGAATCTTTAGCAACTTTTGGTCAAGTTGGGAAGCAATTTCCTTGGCAACCGGGGTACCCTGAGGAATCTCAACTCTTTCAATTTCCTTTATGACGTTTGAATCTCCCATTCTTCCTTTTTTCTTATTCCGGATAGGACTCGAAAGAGGAGGAGGTGGAGGGCCCTTGGATCTTGTAGAGTATGATGACAATGCCAGAGTGCAAAAACTAACCTTTTTGGGAAGGGGAATAAAAATAAAAGAAAAACAAAAGGTGATAAGTTAGTGCGGATTATGAGAAGAAAACGTTGCCATATTTAAACACATACCGAAAGAATATAAATCGCGTCCTAATTTAGGTGCCTCGTTTTGCTCGAGGTAGGCCTAGGACAAATTAACTTTGGAGAACTTATAATGCTAAATGCATCATTTTATTGATAAAACAAGACAAATCCCAAAATGACACTAGAATAACGGAAAGTAAAAATATCACTAGTGGCCCTATTACATTATTAAAGCAAAAGAAAAAGGTCCCTAACTACTTGGTCCCAGAAGGACCTTCCCCACATTCGACACTTTTATCTCCCTCAAACAGCTTCAACAGCTCGCGCAGTCCTAGCAGCAGATAAGCTTAGGTCAAATGTCCGCCCGCATTTCCCTCAGTGTTTTGACAATCTTTGATCCTTTTTATGAACTTCCCTTGGACCTCCACTAGACCTCGCTCCAAATACCTAGTCGCTTGTTGGCGCTGACAGCCATATCCTTCCACTCATCGATCAACTTCTGATGGGATACTTGTATTTCCCAATGGTCACTTTCACATTCTTGAATTCTTTTGTGCAGTTGGTTGTACTTAACTTGTGCTTCGGCCTTTTCGTCAATAACGTTCTGACCTCGAATGAACCCTGGTTGACCCAAACCATTGTGATTTTCTTCCAACCAACCTGAATAGTGTGGTACACAACCGGCGTGATATCTGTCTGGCTCAATAGAATCTTTCCCCAAGATGATTTTGCAGTGCCACATGTGCTAAGCTTGGCACTTGTGAGGGCTATCATCGCCCCGGAAGTCAGCCCTGAAATGATTTATTTTGTCGATCTTTGTTATGATTTTCTTTCTTCCAACCTGCCTCATGACTCGGAGAGGAACGTAGGGATAGGTTCTTCTTAAACCAATGAGTATGAGAAATGGTGCATCTCGGGAGCGAACAATGAATTCTCCTATAGGGAACCACTCGAACATCCACTGCACTTGGTCTTCTTTCAGGTTCTTAAATAACTCTACCCATCCTCTATCATCCTCTGACTGAGCGAACATGTTAGGCATAAAATTCATTAGCTTTGGTTGATGGAAATCGATGTGATAATCCAAGTCTCTGCACAGAATCGCTTGCCGGTATTCACCCTTGTGGAGGTGCTCCATGAGCCAGAGCTGAAGCAATAAGTTACAAACCTTAAAATGTTTGGCCCCTCGTTGACAATTTTCGAGGGCCCGGTATATTTCAACGACGATCATAGGCACTATGTTGAAAGATTGTTCGCCAATTCCTTCCATCAAAGTGTTGGTTACCATGTCCCGTCTGGTGTAGATCCTAGCCTTCTTCAAGGGGAATACTATCATCCCCAAAAAGCAGAACATTAAGATAAATATTCTTCTGTAGATGTGCCCCAAAGAAGTAAGGGCAAATTCATCTAGGTAGGTACGGTATGACTTGCTACGGCCGTACCTTTCGTACAGATAGTCTAATGGGATGTAAGAGTCTTTCAAATAGGTTAAGTTTGGGTTTTTCTTTAGTCCCGTCATCTTGAAAAAACCCTTACCCTTGCGATTTTCTGGCATAAATAAACCTGGAGTCTCCCAAGGAATACCGTCTAACCCTCATATTTCCTCGAGTAAATGAGTCATTTCAAGGTCCCCGAAGTGGAACACGCACATGTCACTATCCCAAAATAGAGTTGCAGCCTATATGATTTGTTCTCATGTTGTATCTCCAAAAGAGAATGCAGGTTCCCTAAGTACTTGCATATGAGATTTCGATCGCTTGCATGAAGATCCTCCCACCAGCTTAGCAGCCTTGGGTAGATATTGGTTACCGTGCTGAATCTGGGGACTTCGTGCCTTATTTTATGCATAACAAAGTGTTAGTATTGATTATTTAAACCAATAATAAAAAGCATTTAGTTCTCCCAATAAACACATAGAATATGGGTTCGTTTGGTTTTCCAGGAAACCCGGTGGACTTTGGACAAGGCTATCTTAATGAGTCATTAAATAGACAACATAACTGACTCGGCTAGGTTTGACCTTGATGCATGTAAAGTTAAATATAGTAAGGTTTCTATGGGGTATTAGACATGTATCCTTGAGCGGACAACTCAAGGAAAAGGCACGGAACCGTCGACTGTACCGCTGATCAACTGGTTTTATCACAAATATGCCTTTGCCAAATTTAAAGGGTGATAAAATTAGAAGAGCGCAACCACTCATTATAAGTGTTGCTATGGTACTTTGTTTGGCACATGTGGAATATGATATTGAAGATGCAATTACAAGAAAGAAACAGATTGTCATGTATTTCCAAATTCATAAGATACTAATTAAAATAATTGCTCTTAATTACATTAGTATTAAAGGAAAGCGGTAAGAAAGCATTAAAGAAAGGAAACAAAAAAATAAGTCAGTTTCATAGAAGAAGAGATAAGGACATTTAAGTAAAAGCAATAAAAAATCAATAAAGTCACAAATAACATGAAATGGTAAAAGCCTAAAGAAATCCCCAGCAGAGTCCCCATGATGTCGACGGCCCCTTTTTCTAGGAGTCGAAATCGGGTATACGACATTTGGGAGGACAACTCTATTCCCTTTCGAGAGTTTGGGTTTAGGAGTTGAATAGTCGCCCCCTAATGATTATAGCGCATTATGACACTTTTAAGGGTTTGAGTTGAAGAAACTAGATATCGAGTAAGGGTTAGAAATTATCTCGAGGGAAAGGTGTTAGGCACCCCTCAAGATCAACTAGTGTGGTCCCGACCATGTTACAATTGTGACATAACAAATAAACAATTAAGGCTCAAACAAAAGGAGTTCTCACATAATTTTGTAAGTAAAATTGAGAGTTTGAAAAAATAAAGGAGCACAAAGTTTAGAGAAATAGTTTGAACAACTTAAGAATAAATAACAAGTAAAAGGGATAAGGGGTTCCTAGATTTACAAATAATATGGATCACATCAATGCAATGCCCGGCGTACACTCCTCAAAAGAGGGGTCGCACGTGATATTAGCGCACCATCCATCATATCCATATTCAACCCTTCCCTACCCCGTAAAAGGTTATTTAAACGTGTGGATTGGTCACAAATGCTTATTGCGAGTTGTACCCATCCCATCCTATAAGTCCTAGAGAGTATTAGGACCACTATTCTTACAAGGTAAAGACTAGGCTGAACCCTTAGGATTAAAGGACAAAATACTAGGCGCCATTCATAATAAGTAGGAATACACATAAAAGGAATAATGCAAGAAAGCAAATGAAAGGCTCACATATCCCTCTACAAATGAACATGCAGTTAGCACGTCTCAAATACATTTAAGGACTAAAAAAAGAGTATAAAATAGGAAGGTCGGAAAAGATAGGTTGCAGAAGAAGTCTAAGGTTTAAGGAAAATTAAGTGCCTTGAAGAAGGTCTGATTTTCATATACAAAAGATTGCAGTAGTATAGGTAAACATTATTTAAAACATACTTAAAAAATACAGTAATAAGGTTTGCAGTAACCTGCTAGCAGCACGATTCTGGACAAGTAAACAACTCAGCAGAAAAATAGAGGCACGAAAATGGAGTGGAGTTTTAACAGAATAAATTTTAAACAAGGGTTGTAGTTCATCAGTTAAAGAGGACAAGTAATCAGAAGCGCGTGATTAATTTATTAGACCTAAAGCTTGCCCATGTGTCTTATTTAATGCCTAATTACCTATAAGGTGAACATGCATATTAATCCAATTTTAAAGAGAAGACGCGGTTTAGCCCAAATTTTGTGTTAAGCAACTGGTGAGATTACAACCCAGATGAAACAAAAGTCCTAAGTAACATGATATCTACTGCACACAAGCTCCTAAACATGGTCTCTAAATGAAATAGTAATTTTTTAAGAAAAGAAATAGTTGTTCATTAATTACTAGTTGATTACGAAGTGAGTATGATGATCTGAAAGTAAAGAGCCTAAATAGGATATCTATATGCAAAAATGCATGTCCTACACATGGTTTCTATTGCACAAATAAGGCAAAGCCCTATAGACATGTTATATACCCATCAATTAAACCAAAACATGCATAATTCCCACACATCTCAAAATAGACCCCATCAGTTGTTTACAAATTATTACAAACCATAATAGCTGATTTAGATCATGAAAGAAAAAAATAAGAAGTTATTGTATAGGGATCCTTCAACTAGGCCCAATTCTCCAACCTCACTTCTCTCGAGTTTCACATCCCTTTGCCAAAGTTTGGGTGCAGCAAAGATCCCTAAGGACCCATTGGGGTCCTTGGGAAACACCAGCACCCAACTACTATCAAACATTGAACAAGTGCAGTGTGGAATTACCACCCTTGTGCATCAAAGTTCAATGGGTGATCAAGAGGTACCCAAGGCAATGCTTACATGAAGGGGGCCGGACCTAAACTCTAGGAGTAGTGAGAGTGTGACAGAGTTTTTAAAGAAAACAAAAGAGTTGGAAAGATGGTTTAAGAGAATGATTCATACAAAAGTAATTTTGAAAGAAGACCATGTGATAATTCTGACAGCATCACATATAGTTTGGAGAAGTAAACACAAACAGGGAAAGGGGGATGAGGACAAGTAATATTTCAGAAAAAAACTTATACAGTCACACCATGTTTCAAACAATAAAAATGGCCAGGAGTACATGCTGGTTATGGCAGGGGAGCAAATCAATACGCATGCTAGGTTAAGAGAAGGATGAACTAAACACAGGAACATACTAATTGCAGTAAGAACAACAGAACCACAAGTAAAAGCATAGAAGGAACAGAACAAAATGCAGTATTTATAAAAATATATTAATTTGAGAGCTGTAAATCAAATGGAGGGCATACAAGTCAAGAATGAGATATTATCGAGAAGTAGTGAGCAATAGTATGCAGAGAAGTGAGCAGCAATATGCAGAGCAAAGGAGGTAGCAATGTAAAGAGCAGTAGAACAGTAAAGCAGCCTAAATCACTCAGCCTTGGCTTGAAGCCGACTGAGTAATAAGTAGTCACAAGGAAAGTGAGAGAGGTTGTGTAGAAATAAGAGGGAACACTGAGTATGTTTTGGTGTAAGAGAAAATTCAAAACAATGAATTTTTTCGTGTGTCTGGAAGTGAGAAGAGAGGAGAGTACACATAGTAGTTGAGAGCATAGTAAAATAAGGTAAAGGAAATCAATTTTCATCAATCAAGGAAACCACAGAATTAATCAGGCAAAAGTAATCAACAAGTCTTCCTTTAGTTAAGGGGTAATTAGCCAACGGTAAGGAGCATAACACACTTAAGCAAAGAAGATTAAGTAAGACTTGGGCACATGTTAGACAATTAATGGTAAATACACCAGGGTTCAATTAAGGAAACCATTAGTGAAGAATGAATAAGTAACGCAGTTAATCAAAATACGGTAAGAAACTAATTAAGATTGCAAATACATGGAAATAATCAAGAATCAGCACATAGGTATTACCATAACAATTCAGTGAATCAAGGATTCGAAACAACACTAATTTAGGGAAAAACATAGACTTCCATAAATAAACAAATAAGCAAAACATAAACGGAAATAATCAAATCTGAAACCTTGATAGAGGCATTCTAGGTCAAAAATCACAAGATATTCTAATTACGCAAAAGTAATCACATAAATCAAAGCACATGACATAGGCATGTATCAAATAACACGGAAGAGTCTGAACAAAGTTTCAAAGATT
The DNA here is from genome assembly GCA_034376525.1 of Nicotiana benthamiana. Classification (NCBI taxonomy): domain Eukaryota; kingdom Viridiplantae; phylum Streptophyta; class Magnoliopsida; order Solanales; family Solanaceae; genus Nicotiana; species Nicotiana benthamiana. Next base: position 72,018,786 of record CM067336.1, read on the forward strand.
GGGGGGTTTTAGCATAGGCTAGTTAAGGTTAAGGTAACCCAACAAAATCAACAAAGACTCATAGAAAGATAGGGTTAAACACTTAGAACCAGAAAACATTTCGAAAAAGAGGGTTTTCAGAAACCCTAGTTTTAAAAAGAAGAACAAAATGACAAAAACTTGAGTAATTAAAGAAATTGAGTAGAGAGTAGTGTAAAATACAAAGAATAAGTTGAAAAATTGTTTTACAAGACAGAGATTAAGGGACTTAGATAGAAATTAGGGTTTCGCAATAAATTAGTGAGAGATAAGGAACGTGGCTGTGAAACTCGTTAATAATGGCATTTGCAGTACCATCGGACTATAAACCATAAGAGAAAGGCCAAAAACAGGCCAGGCAAGGCCTTTGGTGACCATCTTGCATTGTGGAATCCTTCGGAGTCTCGAATCTAGAGGGAATCAAGATACCATTCCATGGAGAATAGTGGTCGAGAGAAGTGAAGATGGATGTGGCCGAAGAGGCGGTGGCTTCATCGGAGATGAGAGAGAGAATCAGAAGGTTCTAAAGAGTAGGGAGAGCAAACATAAGCATAGAGAGAGAGAGAGAGAGAGAGAGAGAGAGAGAGAGAGACTGTCTCTAAAGTGAGGGGTTTGGGGGGTCATCAGGTTTTAATTTAGGAAATAGAATCTGGGTCGTTGATCTTATTTGATCAATGACTTGTATCAGATCAGGGTTGGATCGGGTATTTGAATTGGGTATGGGCTGGGTGATTTAGGGTATGGGGCGGGGAAATTGGGGTTCAATTTGGGCTATGATTGTAATAAAATTTGGCCAGCATTTAAATAGCCATTTTTTCCTTTTTATTAAATAATGAAAAATATTTTGAAAGAAATTAAAAAAATTGAATCAACTAATAATATATACATACTAATTATAAATACTAGAACTAATTTTAAAATTACAAAATAATTGCTATAATTGCAATTATATGCAATTTAGTTTTTAAAATGACAAATAAATCTGTAAAAATATGCAAAAATCACCTTAATTATATTTTAGCGTAAATATGAGAATAAAATAAATTATTCACAAAAATTATAAATTTTGGGAATAGTTATTGAATTTTGTGGTATTAAAATAGATAATAAATTGGTATAAAATCTTTTAAAATTTTGGAAAAAACACCAAAATACTTGGGTATGCTCATATACACATACATATGTTATTTTGAAAGTATTTTGAGTATATAAAAATATCTAAAAAATTGTGTATCAAAAGTTAACCCATTGCGATTCGAGCGAGGTCGATTTTTTCATTTTTAGGCGATGACCTTTGGCCGTAGGGGTGTTATTTCGAACTGAGGTTGAAATGTTAACCCGTTGCGATTCAAGCTAGGCCAAAATTTGCTTTTGCCAATGGCCCTTGGCTGTAGGGGTGTTATTTCGAACTAAGATTGACATATTAACCCGTTGTGATTCAAGCGAGGTCGAATCTTTCTTTTGGTGGTGGCTCTCGGCCGTAGGGGTGTTATTTCGAACGGAGGTCGAAATTTTAACCCGTTGCGATGCAAGCGAAGTTGAACTTTCCTTTTCGCGATGGACCTTGTCCTCAGGGGTGTTATTTTGGACTGAGGTCGACATGTTAACCCATTGTGATTCGAGCGAGGTCAAATCTTTCTTTTGACGATGGTTCTTGGTCGTAGGGGTGTTACTTTGAACTGAGGTCAAAATGTTAACCCATCGTGATTCGAGCAAGGCCGAATTTTTCTTTTTTTAGGCGATGGCATTTGGCTGTAGCGATGTTATTTTTAATTGAGGTAAAGATGTTAACCCGTTGCGATTCTAGCAAGGTCTAATTTTTATTTTGGCAATGGCCCTTGGTCGTAGGGGTGTTATTTCAAACGGAGGTCGAAATGTTAACCCGTTGCGATTTGAGCGAGGTTGAATCTTTCTTTGGTGATGAACCTTGGCCGTAGGGGTATTATTTCGAACTGAGGTCGACATGTTAACCCGCTGCAATTCGAGCGAGGTTGAATTTTTCTTTTTAGGGGTGTTATTTCGAATTGGGTCGAAATGTTAAGCCGTTGCCATTCGAGCGAGGTCAAATTTTTCTTTTTCAGGCGATGGTCTTTGACCGTAGGGGTGTTATTTCGAACTGAGGTCGACATGTTAACCCGTTGTGATTCGAGCAAGTTTGAATCTTTCTTTTGGCTATGGCCCTTGGCCATAAGGGTGTTATTTCAAACTGAGGTCGAAATGTTAACCTGTTGCGGTTTGAGTGAGGTCGAATCTTTCTTTTATCGATGGCCCTTGGTCGTAGGGGTGTTATTTTTAACTGAGGCCGAAATGTTAACCCGTTGTTTCTTTGTCGTATTTTGGAGAATCACATGTCACTATATTGTTTTTGTATACAGCGGGGTGGATCCTGCGTACTCGATTTTTTTTTTGGGAAAACATTGAGCATTTCCTGGGGGAGTCCCAGTTTTGCTTAGCTTCTGCATTTCCTGGGCGAGTCCCAATTTGCTTAATTTTGCTTGCATTGGATAATACGATGCATTTCCTGGGGGGTCCCAGTTTTCTTAATTTTTCTTGCATTGGAGAATGTGTTTCCTAGGTGAGTCCCAATTTGCTTAATTTTACTTGAATTGGAGAATACATTGATGGGGAGTACAAAATGTTATTGTTTCACTCATTGGAGAATGTTATATGTTAGTTTATGTGAATCCTCCAAACTATTGAGTATCTGGTCCTCTATGAGATAATGTGTAGAATGCAGTAAATACTATAAGTAAAGAAAGCAAAAGATTTTCTACGTGAAAAAATCCCACACATGGGGATAAAATAACCACGTCCTACTTTTGTAGGCTTTTAACTCTACTAACTTGTAATCTACCTATTATAAGCCACTTTTCAAAATCCCTATTGCAAAAATTTCAAACTAACTTGTGATGCAACCACCTCAAGCCACTCTATAACTCTCCTAGTTACAAAGGATTTAAACTTATGACTATTCCTAGTCACAACATTAACTCAGAAGTTTACGAATTTGGTTTGTTCCTATGACAACCCTTCTAAGAAAGCAAACTAGGAATTTCAATGAAGAATAAATAACAAGATTACTACTCAACTACGGATGTACATTAACTCATTTAGAAACTGATCCTTAGTGGAGTAATCTTCTTGTTCTTGACACACCAATGACTTCAATGTTGGATGAACACTTTAGTTTCCTAAGAGAATATCACTAAATGCTCAAGCGATGGTGTATCTTGCACCAGGTTATTTTATCACAAAAGATAGCACAATGGATAATGATGTCAACTCTTGGTGTACGCTTCTTCCCAATGAGAAGTGATTGCTGTATTGTCTGCACAACCGCTTCTGGGCAGTTGCGTTCCAGCTGGATAGTGGACTTTGTACTTCTATAAGGACACACCAACGGACCAGGTCCTAGTTGTGTTCCTCTTCTGTGACAGTTGCTAGATGGTCACTTTCTTCTGCTATATTCCAGCCGTGCACTTGACTTGTACTTCTGTCAGATAATCCTAAGGGAGCAGGTCCTTGTTGTGTTCCTCTTTATATTGATTGCGTACAATCACTGAGTTGTGTTTGTGTTGGAGAACCCTAAGAGACCAGGTCATCAGGTCCATGTTGCATTCCTCCCTGTGGTCGTTCATCCATTTGCTAATTTTCAGACTTCGACTAGTTCACATAAAATGTATCCTGAGGGGTGGGTTCTTTGTCTGGTTATTCATGACACGATTGTTAGATCATCAAAACATAAGAAGCATAAGCCTAAGACATTGAAAACCCATCACTATACATACTTGTTTTATACATATATTGGAGAAGTTTCCATGTATCTAGTCCCTTCATTTCCCGACCTGGGGAAGTAGTCAATAGGCGGGGTGATGAATCATACTTGAACTTCGAGACATCTCCTTCATCACCCATTAAAAACTTCCCCAAGTACCCAATTGGGGCGAAACACGTGTGAGGTAAAAAAAGTACGACTTGAGGGGTGTCCTTTTTTAGGAGTTGAAGTATTTAAGGTGGGTGACATTTCAATTATTTTGTAGTAGTTTTCCTTCTATTGTTTATAGTTGGAATGCTCTTTTTCTTGCTTGCCCGTGTAGGCGCTCGTGTTTCTTTTTAAACCAACAGAGGGTAAAGCAAAATGAAATTTTCTGTACCTCGATCCAACTGATCGGTGAAGAGGAGGGGTTACTCGTTCTGTCTGGTGTTCTAATGGTTGATAGAATGGTGGTTTTAGATTTGACGGCCATATTCAGTTCCATTTTTAATAACGTCTAAGCTTTGAGTGGGTTGGGCCCACCATACTTGATGTAGTGTTGAAATCGAGTTCCGGTTTGATTTCGTTCAATTTGTACCCAAAATAAGGGAGACATGTCATACTTCATTCATGGACTATCCCATGTGTGGGGGAATGTGAAAGTACAGTAGGATGTGCATATTCTTTCACAGGACCACGCAGCAAGCTGTCATCCTCCCATCAAGGGTGGGAACGTGGGTTAATATACTAGGTGAATGTGTCAAATGGGGGTGTGGTCACGTCAGATGACCACGATCCTATTTTGTACGTGCGTACGTCATGCTAAATCTATCGCTACTAGCGAGAAATGAGTTTTGCGTAGATATTTATTATAACTTCTACTTTTATGGGGCAGCCTGATCTAAAATAGCATGTAAGGTTTATTTACCGCTCTTTTGAGTGGGTGGTTACATTTTTCCGGTCCTAGATCTAAAGGAAACTAAGAAATTTGGCTAAGAAATCCCCACAGATGGCTCCAAATTTTTAAAGCAAAAAGTATAAAACTCTTTTGTCAAACTAATTATTGATAATAAAGAAGGTAAATCTTAGCCAAACATAATTAATTCTAGATCCAAGCATATAAAGTGTGAAATACAAGAAGATCAAGAACATATAAGATTTGTTAATGTGATGATCGTACATCAAACATGAGAGATGAGCTTACATTTAGAGCAGAGATGCATCGTAATCATGGAAGCCAAGAAAGAGAAGAGGGGTAACTGTTGATAAATAAGAGATTCTTCTTGTTTCTTCTATTGTAGTTGCAATCCTCCCAATATATATATATATATAGAGAGAGAGAGAGAGAGAGAGAGTTCCTTTCCCTTTTATCCATTGGTCTTTGACCATCGTACTTTCTTATGACTGTACCTTTCGTCGTCTGCTTGAACACCGCTTGTTCTATGATTTACGGTTTTCCGACGATTTGACCCCGACGATAACCGATGCATTCTTCGCTATCTCGCCCCATGGGCATGGTTATAGCATTGTCGACCCCTTATTGTTCCTCTTACGGATGACCACTCTGGTTAGATTTTGACCCATACAATATTAAGCATACTGGTGATGAGAACCGCAATGCTCAAAATGTGAGTGTCGCAAAGGAATTATACAATAAACTTGTGAATATACTACAACAATTCCAATCAGGAGGAGGAAGAGACAGCTCAGACAATGCCAACACTTCATCAGTAAACTTTGCATGTATCATAGCTTGCACCTCCTCTATTGATTTTGGGAAACTCTCATGTTAATGTTTCAAAAACAAGGCTGACTTATGGATTATAGATTCAAGGGCATCAAATAATATGACTTTTAATAGATCCTTATTAACCAATATTGTAACTCTACCTTATCCTCTACTTGTCATTCTCCCAAATGGTTACAAAGTGAAGGTGACTAAGGTTGGTAATGTTATACTTACTCCGAAGATCACTTTGAAAAGGGTAATGCTTGTTCCTTCTTTTAGATACAACCTAATTTTTGTTCACTCTCTAACCTCTCATCTTATTTGTCTTGTTGCCTTCATTAAGCATTGTTGTATACTGCATGCCCCTTTAATGAAAAGCATATGGTGATTGGTAGAGTCAAAGACGGGGTTTGCATCTCATGCCTAAGGTGCTTGAAAACCAACCGTGCAAATTCTGAAGCTAACGCCATTGATTTCTTGTCCATCCCTGTCACTCACTGCACTTGTAACAGATAATGTCTATTTTCATTCTATTGTAGATATATCATCTCATGTCAATAAGTGTGTTCTTTCATCCTCAATTGTAAATAGTTCGAATGCAGGTATTGAAGAACTGTTTCATTCATCATCTAATTCTCCTAGTGCATTTTCTCATCTATGTGTTGGAGACAGTTTAGATGTTCTGTGGCATAACAGACTTGGACATGTTTCCTTTGTAAAAATGAAAAATATCTCCTCTATTCTTGTGACTTTTTCTTCTAAACAACTTTTGAATTTCACCATTTGCCCAATGGCCAGGCAGGAAAGGCTCCCATTTCCTTAGAGAACTAGCACAACCAATAAGATTTTTGAGCTCCTACATGTTGAATTATAAGGACCATATCATGTGCTCATACATGATAAGTACAAGTATTTTATTACCATTGTGGATGACATCAGTAGGTCCACTTCGAATCATCTCCTATCCAGTAAGAGTAATGCCCATCAAGTACTTAAGGGATTTATTAGTCTGGTGGAAAACTAGTTTGGAGTGAATGTAAGCTATGAGAACAGACAATGGTCTAGAGCTCACCAATGCAGGAACAAACATGTTATTTCAATCCAAAGGTATCATACATCAAAGAACTTTCCCATACACTCCACAACAAAATAGTATAGTGGAAAGAAAGCACAAGTATCTCCTTGAAACTGCTAGAGCTCTCCTCTTTCAATCTAAATTGTCCCTAAGGTACTGGGGTGAATGTATACTCTATACAACCTTCATCATAAACAGACTCTCTTCCACTTCTATTAATGATCAAACTCCATATGAATTTTTGTATAAAAGAAAGCCAAAGTGCTCTCACCTAAAAATTTTTGGTTTCCTGTGCTACCCCACTGTACCTTACCTCAGAGGGACAAATTTGAACCTTGAACAACACCATATGTATTTGTTGGCTATCCCTTCAATATAAAAGGATATAAGGTCTTAAGTCTAGCCACTAGAAAGATTACTGTCTCCAGATATGTAGTTTTCAATGAATCTATCTTTCCATTTGCAACCAATATGAATACATCTTCCCAATCATGTTTCCCTTATTCAATTCTTTTTATTGAACCTCTATGTGAGGAACCTTCTGATAGTACAAACATTACATAACAAACATCTGAATACTTGAGTGATCAAAGGAGTAATGCTGACAACATAACTAATCTCAAGTCAGCTAGACATAATCACTCCTCATTACCCTCCATAGGACCTAATTCTCCAATACAATTTTCATCACAAGACCATGCTGAACAACCTCATACAGAACCCATGCAGCTAAGACAGTCCTCAAGAACACACAAGACACCTAGTTATTTGCAAGATTATATACACTCTCTACCTAAACTTAAAACAAATCCTAACTCCCTTAATGCATTATTTTCTATGAAACATCATGTTGCCTCTGATCTATTAACTCCTAACAGTCAAGTTTTTGTGAGAAATGTTTGTCATGACAGGGAACAATCATCATATAAGGAAGCAACTATTGATCCTGCATGACAAGTTGCAATGAAACAGGAATTTGAGGCTCTATATTCCAACCATACTTGGGACCTGATGGCCCTTCCACCAGGGAAGCAAGCAATATGATGCAAGTGGGTTTACAAACACAATATGCATGAATAGACAATACAGAGACATTCTCCCCAGTGGTGATGATGAAAACAGTGAGAGCATTAATAGCCACAACACTGAAGAAGGGGTGGTGCATATCTCAGCCAGATGTAAACAATGCCTTCCTCCGTGGAGACCTTAATGAGGAAGCATATATGCAAACTCCACCTGGACTTGTTGTGGATAAACCTGGACTGGTATGCAAACTAAACAAGTCTCTCTATAGTTTAAAGCAAGCCAGTCGATAGTGGTATGCAGAGTTGACTGAGGCTTTGTGCTCAAAAGGATATACACACTGCATGAATGACTACTCACTCTTTTTAATAAAAATGGAAATTCCTTCGTGTATGTTGCAATATATGTGTGGATGATGTGCTACTTACTAGAACTAATCATAAAGAGATCACACAATTGAAAAACTACTTACATGAGCGGTTTAAGATCAAAGATCTGGGACAACTACACTACTTTCTAGGGCTGGAGGTGATGTACAAGGATGATTGTGTAATAATTTCTCAAAGGAAATTTGTGTTGGAAATGTTGAAGGAGTATAATTACTTAGATTACAAGCCTTGTTCTTCACCTTTAGATCCCACAATAAAGCTTAAATCCAAGAAGGTACCATCCTACAGGATCCTACATACTACAGAAAACTGGTAGGTAAGCTAAATTTCCTAACTAACACTAGACCGGACATTGCATATAGTGTTCAGCCTTGAGTCAGTTCATGCAAGAGCCCAGAAAACCTCGTTTGAAGTCAACTTTCCATATACTTAGATACTTAAAAAGTTATCCCGCTCTAGGAATCTTCATGTCCAAGGATGCAGATTGTACAATCAAAGCATATTGGAACTCTGATTTGGGCAAGTTGACCAAATTCCAGGAGATCCATCACAGGCTATTTGGTACTTCTGGGAAATAGCCCTGTTAGCTAGAAGTCCAAGAAATAGGAAACTATATCACTATCTTCTTCATAAGTAGAGTACAGGGCTTTGAGCAAAGTAGTGGGGAACTGATATGGTTGAGCAGGTTGTTTGGAGAACTAGATGTCCCTTTGTCAATGCTTATTTCAGTGTTATGTGACAGTCAATTTGCACTTCACATTGCCAAGAATCCAGTCTTCCACAAGAGAACCAAATACATAGAAGTGGACTTTCACTTTATGTGTGATCAATTACAAGCAGGATTAGTTTCACTCCACCACATTCGAACAGATAGTCAACTGGCAGATATTTTGACTAAAGCCTTAACTGGATCAAACATAGTGCCACATTGGGCAAGTTGGTTGTGTCTGCAACACCTCCAACTTAAGGGAGAGTATTAAGATTAATTATTTTCCATTAACTTATATAATCGAATTATCAATTTTGTTAGAGTTAATTAGTTATTTTAGTGGCTAAGTATAGTTAGCCAAGAGTAGTGATAGCTGTCAGTTTGTTTTTGGTTAGTCAGCTTTGTCATTGCACTCTTGCATATAGTGGGAGAAGTTCTATTCAGTTGAGTAATTCAATTGAATAGAGAAGAGCCTCTTTTTTCTTTCTAGAATGTTCATCTGGCTATCTTCTCCTTCTTCTCTTTCGACAACCATTGAGCTCAAGGTATGAAGCTTCCGTCGTTGATGCTAGTGCACTCGCAACTCAGCTAAGAAAACTACTATTTCATTGACAGAATTTTGATATGGTCTTTATCCATACCATTCTTATTTTTTTCAGCTGTCAGGGGCGGTTTGTTTTTTTAAAGTAACACGGAGTGTATCTCTCCCGTGCCTCCTTGAATTTTTTAATTCACTTGATTGAGAATGCCACCTGTCACCTTGACAATAGTCCACATGTCACGAATTTTTTCCACTAATGCAACAGTGAACAAGAGAAAATAAACAAACAATAATAACAAAAGAAAATCATACAATTGAAGAAAATGACTTAGCGTGTAATAACAAAAATGTAGGAATACGAAGCTATAAGAATAATGCGAAAACTACTGGGTAATGGATTATTGCATGACCTTTGTATTGTTATATGTACATACTTATCGTGTTATTTTTGGGTTATTTTTTTACAAAATAGGCAGAAATAGCATTTTGGGATATAATTAACTGTTGACTTGACTTCAAATTCAACAACAACAACATACCTAGTAAAGTTTTATTAGTGAGGTTTGGAAGAGAGTAGAGTATACACAGACCTTACCCCTACTCCAAAAAGGATATAGAGGCTCAAATTCAAGGATAGATATATTAATATACTTATTTGCATTATCAAGAAAGACAACAAAGAATAGATAAAAGATAAAGACATACGACCCAATGGAAAAAGAAAGACGAGGACACAAGAAGAGAGGTATAGCCATTTTGGCCACGCTTAAAAAATCATCTTATTCTAAGAAGTATTTTTTTAGAAGTATTTTTTTCTCAAAAGTATTTTTTTAGAGTCGGATGTATAGCCCAAATCACGAGGCACGTAAACCCATGATCTTTTCGTCAAACTAGATATTTTATATACGTATTTTCTTAGAAGTTATCTAATATTATGTATTGGCACCCATGTTGCAAAAAGACAGAATAGTACAGTTGGTTCAATGTTGGGTTTTTACCCAAATGAACATGGATCGATTCTCACTTAATATTTTTTTTTCATTTTCGCTTCTCGTACTTTTTGTGAGAAACAATTTGTGTTTGACTAATTAATTTAAAATTTTACTTTTGAACAACAATTAGTGTTTGGCCAAGTTCTTAAAAGTAATTATAAGTATAATTTTCTCAAAAGTATTTTTTTTAAAAGTGCTTTTACACTCTATTTGGATCATTGTTACCCATCGTATTATAATATATTGTGTTGTATTGTACTGTATTATATCGTTCTGATGGATACAATATTTAGATAGATTGTATCATTTGTTGTTGTTAAATATTATCTTTGTTATTTGGTTTGACTGTATTGTACTGCTAAATTTATCAAAATACTATCAATAATTTTAAGTATGATGCTTATTAAGAATTACTCATAAAGATAATTTATTTTCTTGACCTCCTCATCAATCAATTTAGTACATAAAATAAATATGAACTGAAAATAGAACTCTTCTTCATAGAACACATTGTTAAGTATATAGGAGAATTCAAATACATGCTAATAGGATTGTACAAAAAAAGAAAGAAATCTAGTCAAAGTCAGAAACTAATTAGAACAGTACTTCAGCATAAAATCTCATCGTGTAAAACTTCAAATGAGTCAATCAATATTTAATATTCTAATGCTATTAAAGAATCTTACTAGTGGCCGAATCCACTTCAAGTATTTAAACTAATTACTCTCTCCGCTCTAATTTTTGTGAATTTGTTTGATTGGGCACGAAGTTTAAGAAAAATAAAAAAAAATTTGAAATTTGCGGTCCTAAACAAGGCAAAAAGGGACCCAAAATATTTGTGTGATTATAAAAGTATTTCATTAAGGGTAGAATTGAAAGTTTAAGCTAAATTGTTTCCAAATTTAAAGAGGGGTCAATCTTTCTGGAACGGCCAAAAAGGAAATAGGTTCACATAAACTGGAACATTTGGAATAGAACAATACTAATGGTTTCATCTAGAGAGGCTACAAACAGTGTACTTCATGGTTCATAGATTCGTACATGGATAATTATTACAACAGAAGCCACGCATAATTCATGTTTGAAATTTCTTGTTGTTTTTTGCTATATCTGTAAGACCCCGTAAAAATGAGTGCACAAATCCTAGTAACTCATAGAGTCAGGTCCACCTTTCTACTGATTTTATACTTAAATATCTAGAGTCAAAGTTTTCCAGAAAAATATCATTTGTGCGGTCAAGAATACGGTCGCAGATAAGGCATGCGGACGACATTTCGTCCACAGAGTTAGTCAGAGAGTTAGCCAAATTGGATGTTGAAAATGCGGTCCATTATGCGATCGCATAACCAATATACAGACCACATAGCTGTCGCATAAACTTCTCGAGGATTTGGGAAGGTCAGTTCTACGGTGCAATATGCTACCAGAGAACAGAAATACGGAACGCATTCCCACCGTATACCCAAGCAGAGAGGCCAGCAATTTGGGACCCTTCTGCGGTCAAATCTACGGACCGCATGTCAACTCTGCGACCGCAGATACTGCACGAGCTTCAATTTTCTAAATTTTAAACCTGGACCCTTTTCTAATAAAACACCCCAACCCCTCATTTTTACGTATTTTCTTAACAAAACAAGAGAGAGGGAAGGGAGAGTTCTTGAGAGAGAAAGGATTCTTCATCAAATTGATTCTCCAAAAAAAAACTATCCGGGCCGGAAAATTTTAATTTATTGTCTTCATTTCTACTCTTACAGGTACAATCCCTAACCATTTTCCCCAATTTTCATATTTTTGCTAAAGGAGGGAGTCTTATGCTTTGATTCTTGAACTAATAATTGAAAACCCTCATGCATGTCACTCAAAACCTAAAATCTAGTAAGGGAAAATTGGGTAGAAGTAGAGAGCTATGCTTGATAGCCTAAATAAGTCGGGTAGTAATTGTGAACTTCAGTTCTAAGGTGCATGTGTTAATTTGTAAATTAGATTGATGTGGCTAGATAGCTTGGTGACTGAGAATAGGAACTTAAAAAGGGAATTCGACTTCAGGTATGTATGGCTAACCTTAATCCTTGTGAAATCGCCTTGTTTGATATGTGAATTGTTTAGTAATTGATATTTATGTGGGTTATTTGTGAGCTTCTTGTGATTGGTATGATTGTGAATGCATCTTGTGGTAAAATTCGAAGAATAAGTAATTAAAAGGATTCATAAATGGAGAAACCAGAACAACTTTGGTAACAATGTACTTGAAATGTTGTGGGCATTTTATGGTGACTTAAATTGCGTATGAACTGTTGAAAATAATGAAATTGGTACTACTAGCTATGGACACTTGTAACATTGTTGTGGTTATGTCTTGAGAAGTATTGTTGTTTATCTTTGTGAATTGTTATTGTGGTTGTGATTGTTTGTGAATTGAAACTGTACGGCGGGGTCGGGTTGCGCACTGCAACACAGAGTTATAAAGTGTGGGTTGTGATGGTAAGGGTGGCCGAGGTAATAAGGGTGGAAAAATGATCGAAATAACTATTGAAATAACACTTGAGAAAATTTATGAAATTATTGATGTGAAATTGTGGAAGGGGAAAACATGAGAGTTTGTAAACTTGTTTGACATTGATTGTTCCTTTGTTTGGCTTGATTGTACTTTTTATATGAGTTTGGTTGTTGCATCTATTGTTATTTTCTTCTTGCGTACGGCTTGAGTTTACTTGGGATAAGTTTTGTTCATACATACCAGTACAATTCAAATGTGCTGACGTCCCTTTTGTCGGAGGCGCTACATTCGTGTTATGATTGTAGGTGGATCTATAGCAGGTACTCCAGTCCACCGTCCGTAGCACCTCCTCATTCCATGTCAGCTGTATTGGTGAGCCCCTTTCCTTCCGGGGCCCTGCGTGGTTCATGTCGCCTCTGTTCTTGTATTTTAAGATCTTATTTTGGTGTGTGTGTAAAAGGTATAGCCGGAGCCTTGTTACCGGCAAGTATTGTACTGACATCTTTTATCCTTAGAGCCTCCGTAGACAGAAAATGTGGGTCATGAACTATGTAATATGTACTTTGTATTTTGGGAATTGTAAATTGTAAACCACGCTAATATCATCCATGTTATATATGCTTTGTAAAAGGTGTTTTCAATTATAAGTAATTGTTCCACTCGTTTTTAAGTAATGAAAGATGAGGGGTAACTCGTGGGTCAGGAAAGGCACTCAGGTCCACTCGATTGGGATACCCGGTCGAGTGCCAATCATGTTCCTCGGGTTTGGGGCGGACGTTATCATAAACCATGATATTAACTTAATAAATTATATCACCAGAACATATAGTTTGCAAATATCTTAAGTGAACTAACCAGGGAAATTACATAAGAAAAGAGAGGTAAAACTAAGCAAAAAAATTGCATGGCAGAATGATGGAGACAAAGTACGTAGTTGGGTGAAGTATAATATAAATAATAGGGTAAAGGGTAAAACTAAAATATATAATAATAAGTGCGGGCGTAATTGAAAAGAAAATAAGGAACAATCCCACCACACCGATTTGGTTGTTCATAATGGAGTTTTTCATTGTTCCGGAACAATGAATTTAACAATACAATACAATCACTTTCATATTAACGATAAAAATAAAATATTGTATCTAGGGTAACAATACAATATAATACAATGAGAAACAACCATCCAAACAATATGCCAGGGAGAAATTATAATTTTCTGCTTCTCCAAAACCGTTTATGCTTATAATAAAAAATATTTTTTTCTTCTAAAAGCTTGTTCAAACACTTCAAATTTTTTTAAAAAAAGTGCTTTTAAATTCAGAGAAACTTGATAAAACAGACTATTAGCAGAGTAAGTTGTAGAAGTAGAAATGGTTGATATAGCAAAATATGTTACACGCGAAATTTTTAAGTTTTTTTTCTTTTCAAAAGAAATTAAAACACACACATATATCAATAATTAGTACAAAAATGAAGGAAACATTTAGGTTTTTATTTCAAAAGAAAATAAAGCACACACATACACATAAAAAGTATAGTGTCGCTATAGAATTTGTGTTAGTCGGACCCAAAAGACAAAATCAGAGCATGTTTGAGCATAAGAATTTTTTCACATTTTTTCACAACCACTATTTGGCCATAAAATTTCCAACTTTCACTTGAAGATTAATTTTGAAATTTTTCGAAAATTTGAAACTCCAAAAAGCTGTTTTTCAAAAATTTCACTTCAATCACTCACAAAAATTTAATAATAATCCAAAATTATATTGATGTCCAAACAAAACTCTAATGTTCAAAAACAATCCTTATTTGAAAAAAATGAAAATTTACAATTCTTATGTCCAAACGCCCACTAAGTCTCTCTTTTCTAATATACTTTTAATTACGAAAACGTTTACTCTCTCTCTCCAACGCTCACTGTCAACGCCCAATGGTAACATTACAAAATTTCTAACAAGACTAATCTAGTCACCGGCAACCACCATCCACCCAGGTAAGTGCCCTCGCCCCTCTCTCTTCCCCATCATCCAACACCCCCCATATCTCTCCCTGCCCATTTCTCTCACCCCCGCCTCTTCTCATTTCCCGTCTTGTCTTCTCCTGCTCTTACCCAGCGAGACAAAAATCAGTCGCCAGTGAGTGGGAACAACCACAATCAGGGTTCAAGCCTGGTTACGGTGCCGTGGTGACACATAAACCAGATCCGTCTTCATGCCAGAGCTTTCCGACACGACGCAGCAGGACCTGTTTAACAGTTTCAGTTAGATTGGTGTCTTTGGGTGGGGAGTGAGGCGTGCACATGAAAAAAGTGAAAAAACAACCAGAGTATCAGAATGGAATAGAAAGAGTTGGACACGAATGATCCAGGGGGATGCAATACAATCGACTATACCAAGACAATTCTCAGGTTATAGTCACGGGAATTGGTACCTCCCGTTTGACTATTTGCCTCTATTGTGTTAATAAAATTGCTTCCATTTTATTTCTTATTAGATTAGTCACCAAATTAGGGTGCTTGTAATGGTATCTTGTCTTATTCTAGTGTGTTCCGTGGTGTCTGGTAGTGACTCCCCCTAGTCCGCAGGGATATAATGGCTGTAGTCTGGGATGGTCAAGTGAGCTCATGTCCTCGGGGCGTGGGAGGGTGGTTCGTGAGGTAGGGCGGGGGGCTAGGAGGTGGGTTGGGATGCAAGGGAGGTAAAGGAAATAAGGGTGTCCATCGGTTGAGAATTGGGTCATGGAACGTAGGTTCATTGACATGTAAATCTATAGAGTTGGCAAAGATCCTCAAAAAGAAGAGGGACAATATATCGTGTGTCCAGGAGACAAGGTGGGCAAGGTCGAGAGCGAGGGGGCGTGAATGGGTATAAACTTTGAAACTCTGGAAGCCGGAAGGGTAGGAATGGAGTGGGTATTTTGGTGGACAGGGAACTTAGAGAGTCGGTTGTTGAGGTTAGACGAGTGAATGATATGGGCCTAGATGAGGAGGTTAAATGGTGCTTTTGGGAGGGGTTGGATGAGATTATTTGGCAGGTACCACATACTAAGAAGTTATTCATATGAGGGGATTTTAATGGCCATATTGGGTCGACCGCAGGTGTGTATGATGAAGTGCATGGAGGCTTTGGCTTTGGGGAGAGGAACGAAGGAGAAACCTCGTTACTGGACTTCGCTAAGGCTTTTGGGTTGATGGTTTCTAACTCTTGCTTTCCGAAGAGGGAAGAGCATTTGGTTACTTTTTAAAATGCGGTTGTGAAGACTCATATTGACTATCCCCTCCTCAGAAGGCACGATAGAGGGTTGCGCAGGGATTGCAAGGTGATTCCAGGTAAGATACTCGTGACGCGACATAGGATCTTGGTGATGGACATTGGTATTATGATGAAGAGGAGGAATATATCTGCTCGAGGAAGACCAAGAATCAGGTGGGGAGCCTTAACTAAGTACACAACTTAAGAGTTGGAAGGGGGGTTGTCGGTTATGGGAGCTTGGAGGATCAGTGGTGACGCGAACTCTATGTGGTCAATGACAGTAAAATGTATAAAAGAGGTTGCGAAAGAGGTTTTAGGGGTCTCAACAGGCGTCTCCGGCCGACACAATGGAGACTGGTGGTGGAATAAAGTGGTAAAAGATAAAGTGGAAGCGAAAAATGAGGCATACCAAAAGTTAGTGGGGAGCATAGGTGAGGGGGAGAGGCGAGCGTGCATGGAGAGGTATAATGTAGCTAGGAAGGAAGCGAAGCTGGTGGTTACAGAGGCTAAGACTGTGGCTTAGTATATATGAGAAACTAGGGGAGAAAGGAGGGGAGAATAAGTTATTTAGGCTGGCCAAGCTGAGAGAGAGGAAAGCTCGAGATTTAGATCAAGTGAGATGCATCAAGGGCGACGATGGTAGAGTATTGATGAAAGATTCTCAGATTAAGAGGAGATGACAGACTTACTTCCAAAAACTTCTCAATGAAGTAGGGGATCGGGATATTGTGCTCTGTGAATTGGAGTATTCCGGGAGTCACAGTGACTTTGGGTACTGTAGACGCATCAATGTTGAGGAGGTTGTAAGAGCTATGAGTAAGATGAGCAGGGGAAAAGCGACCACGCCTGACGAGATTCCGGTAGAATTTTGGAAGTGTGTTGGGAAAACGGGGTTGGAGTGACTAACTAGGTTGTTGAATGTTATTTTTAATGCGAAGAGGATGCCAAATGAGTGGTGGTGGAGTACAGTGGTCCCACTATATAAGAACAAATGTGATATCCAAAGTTGTAACAATTATATGGGTATCAAATTACTAAGCCATAATATGAAAATATGGGAGAGGGTGGTTGAAGCAAGGTTGAGGATGAGAGTATTCGTCTCCGAGAATCAAATTGGTTTCATGCCGGGTCGTTCTACTACAGAAGCTATACACCTTGTAAAGAGGTTAGTTGAACAGTACATAGATAGGAAGAAAGATCTGCACATGGTGTTTATTGACCTAGAAAAAGCGTATGACAAAGTTCCTAGAGAAGTTCTCTGGAGAAGCTTGAAGGCAAAAGGAGTGTCGGTTCCCTACATTGTGGCGATTAAGGACATGTATGATGGGGAAAATACTTAGGTAAGGACAGTAGGAGGCAACTCTGAAGATTTTCCGGTTGTTATGGGGTTACGCCAAGGTTCTGCGCTCAGTCTGTTCCTATTCACCATAGTGATGGACGCGTTAATACATCACATTTAAGGGGATGTGTCATGGTGCATGCTATTCGCCGATGACATAGTTCTGATCGATGAATCGCGAATCGGTGTTAACGAGAGGCTGGAGGTTTGGAGACAAACTCTTGAATCTAAGGGTTTCAAGCTTAGCAGGACAAAGACTGTGTACCTGGAGTGTAAGTTCAGCGTTGAGCAAAGGGAAGTGGGTGTGGATGTGAGGCTTGAATCACAAGTCATCCCGAGTAGAGATAACTTCAAGTACCTTGGATCAGTTATCTAGGGGGGAGGGGTGATCGACGAGGATGTTACACACCATATCGGGGTAAGATGGATGAAATGGAGGTTAGCATCTGGAGTATTGTGTGGCAAAAGAATGCCATTGATACTCAAAAGTAAGTTCTATAAAGCGGTGGTTAGGTCCTCTATGATGTACTTTGCTGAGTTGGCCAGTTAAGAAATCACATTTCCAAAAGATGAAGGTAGTAGTAATGAGGATGTTGAGGTGGATGTGCGGGCATAGTAGGATGGATAAGATTAAGAATGATGATATTAGGGAGAAGGTGTGCGTGGCTTCCATTGATGACAAGATGCAGGAAGCAAGGCTCAGATGGTTCGGGCACGTTCAGAGGAGAAGCCCAGATGTTCCGATAAGAAGGTGCGAACGGCTGGTTGTAGATGGCGCGAGAAGAGGTAGATGGCGGCCTAAGAAGTATTGGGGGGAGGTGATTAAACAGGATATGACGATGCTTCAGATTTCCGAGGACATGACACTTGATAGGAACAGGTGGAGGTCGAGTATTAGAGTTATATGCTAGGAGGTAGTTGATTTTGGCCTTATGCCATAACTTTGGGAGACTTGATTGGTAGGAATACTATTTTGCTTTTGCTTTGTATCATTCCTTTATTTTTATTTTATTCCTATTTTTCATATATATTTTTACATTTTATTTCTGTGATGTTACTAATATTGTCTTCGTTTGTCTTTTTTATTTTTCGTCTTGAGCCGAGGGTCTTTCGGAAATAGCCTCTCTACTCCTTCGGGATAGGAGTAAGGCATGCGTACACACTAACCTCCCCATACCCCCACTAATGGAATTTCACTATGTTGTTATTGTTTTGTCCCAATTTATATAGTATCCCTTTCTTGTTAGTCAGTTAGAAAAAGAAGAATTATATTTAATAATAATTTTAATATTAAATTTCTCTTTTTAATAAAATAATATTTAGCCAATGAAGGGAGTATAACTTAATAAAAGAAAATTCAATTTTTTTTATATTCTAGGAAGAGGGAAGAAGGCGCTAATTTCAATTCAAAATCAACTTCAGCGACTGTATAACCCTTCCGAGTTTGCACGTCTCTTCGTTTGTCCCTCCACTTTTTTTTCCTAAGGTTTTTATCGTACAATGCATACACCTGATTCTTCTACCTACAACCGCCGGTTCCCGGCGCCGGGGATGTATCCGCAGCACACTGACCGTCCGGCGAATCACCGGCCCTATAGGCCTGGATATTATGCTTCGAATTACAAGCTTGATCCGCCGCCGGGAAATTGGCACAAGCAGCCGAATTTCATAGTCCAGCTTCATTCCCGTAGTAACCACCGGAGAATCAGCCGGTCAGATTTGAACGCTCTAATTGAAAAATTACCGTTTTTCCCTCGAAATTCCTTTGTATTTACCAAAGTTTCATTTTCGGGTCACTGCTGTACGATCAATGGAGCGAAACACTTGAAGTGGTTGTGGAATTATGGAGAACAAGGCTCGAAGGCGGGCATTGTTTACGCCGTGTGTGAAACGAAATGTTGATGTTACATCCGATAAGGATGAGTTGAAGGAGAGGGTAAAATTGGTATTTTTGGAGAAGTTGAAGGGGTGTTATTAGTAGAGGCTGAATTGTTACAAAAGTGGGAGACAAGTTGGATTTGGTGTGCGACGAAATTACATAATTGGACAAATTACTAAAGAGTAGAAATAACTTGAAGGTGTACAATGTGATTATGAAGAATAAGGAGGGGTTTAAGAAGGAGGAGATTTGATAAGGAAGAGGATAAAGGAGTTTAGAGTAGGGATTGAATGTATTATTCAGCATTTGGAGGAGAAGGGTTTTGAGGAAGAGGAAGAGGAAGAGGGTTTAAGGGTGTTTAAGATTGGGAGACTTTGATTGGAATAAAATTCATTGTTTGATGATGAGAGAGTGTTGTAGGGCTCGATGATTGCTTGCCAATTTTCGCTTTCCGGCAAAAGATACTTAGACAAATACATTATCAACAGGTGCCTAATCTATTCATGTTTTTATTTAGTTTAAGTTTTATACACTGATAGTCAGCGGATTTATGCTTACCGAAGTGGTGTCTTGGTTGGAAAATTTACTAAATATATATATTAAATACTGTACGGAAACATATAACTAGGAAAAAATGACACCACTTGACATAAAATTGTGTTTTGGTGTGTTAGTAATGTGCTTGATTTTTCTCTAAGAGGTCAAAGGTTTAAACCTCCTAGCACATTTTTCTTTTGCAAATACTCAAGACCTCTTATAACTTAAGATTCAACAAAATTAATAGACTAAGGTTATTTCTATGATAATCAAAGTTATACTTTAATTCTTTTATAAATTCGGACACCGCTTATAAAAATTTCGACGTATGCCCTGCTGACAGTGTAAAGGATAAAAAAATCTTTAAGCTGTCAGTGCATCTAATTTGAATTCATTGGAGTTGTTACCTTGTCTGATACATTTGAATCCATTCGAGTTTTTACCTAGTGGAATATAGTGGACACGCAAATACTTACTTGCACCACAGACATACTGCATGCACCAAAGTAATAAGTGCAGGGCATGTGTCTTATACATAAGATTTGTCAGCTAACATTGTTAATAGGGAAAAAGGTCAAAAGTATCCTTCTACTATTGTTTATCGATTACTTGTGCCACCCGTTATACTTTTCGTCCATTCTTGTCTCTACCATTAATAAAGTTCTAAAAATTACCTCTAACCCGAACGCTTTGACACTGTGGCAGCTTACTCCTAAAATTTTTTCCATGTCAGCTACCAAGTCATTAATTAAACCACATACCCACTCAAATGTAATATTAAATGTAGCTTCTTCCACTAATATCCAAGTGTTGCTGGATGTCCAGTCCAAAATTACTGGTTTTCCCACCGTTCCTTTTGATCCATTTCCTTTAAGAATGAAAAGAAAATTATGCTTCAATGTTACTGTACAGAATAATGTACATTATGCATTTTTTGCATTAAGGATTCCAAATTAATACGAAGTACTTGATTTCAAACATATAAAGGACAGCAGTCTGCAGAGAAGGAACTATCAAGGTTTTCTTATGGTATTTTTTGCTTCTAAATGGGAGGAAACCAGGGAAATAAAACCTTTAGATTTATTCTGCTGCATGCTTTCGTAGAATTTGTTGGTGAATAACAAGAGCCTTCACCATCGACATCATTGCCGTCATCGCCGCCGCTAACCAAGCAGCCATCACCTCCCCTGGAAAAGCCTCAAAAGCTTCAGCGGAGAAAGAGTGGTACCAGGCCATTGCACCAAATTTCAGGCCATTCCACCATGCCAATCGTCGTCCCCAAACTTCTGCAACTCTCTGATGAGCACCAGGTGGCCGGAAATGGAGTTCCGGACATCCAAATCGACCAAAACCAATGCGAAATGATTTTTGCTGATGAGGAGATTGCTCCCAACACCTCAAAGACAACAACAATGGGCCAATCTTCTTGAATCTGAAGAAAAAAAATTCTGCAGAGTCGACCATGCCAGGTGCTCGACAAAATGCGAAAGTCAGGGGAAAACACTCACACATATATAGATCTGTACAAAAATAATAAAGGGAAGGTGGGAAAACCAGCAATTTTGGACTGTGTTTCAAGAAAGAAAATGTTGAATCTTAATTGCAAATTTGCAAGTTTAATTTATTATACTGTTTCTATGCGACCAAGGTTTTAAAAAGGGGAATTATGGTACAAGCTATTATTGTTTTCTATTAATTTCTATTTTTTCTGTTTCTTTAGTTAAGAACTTGCGGCCTTAAGAGTAAATTGGTTCTTTGTTTGGTGTTTCTAAATGATCATAGAGTGCGAGGAGCAGTGGTTTTTGGATGGGGATAATGGCTATTGGTAAAGTTGGAAGGCGAGGGAGTTTGAGGGAGAAGAAGATGATAATATTTTAATTAGAAAATGGGTGGCTTTATTAATGACTTGCCAGCTGACATGGCAGCTGACAGGGATAAAATTGATGTGGTCAGCTGCCACAGAGTCAAAATGTTACGGTTAGTGGTATCTTTTCAAACTTCATTAACGACAGGGAGGAATGGCCGAAAAGTGTAACGGGTGGCACAAGTAACCAATAAGCAATAGTAGATGGGCAATTTTGACCCTTTGCCCGTGTTAATATATGCATTCTTACCTAAATTAACCAATTAACAGTGTCATTAACTGTTGTATATTGGTGTATGCACCAGTCGTATAAGTTATTTCTGTATGGGGAAACTGCACATGTACACGAGCCTCCCCCTTGCATTTATGAGAATACACAAACATGTGACTTAGAGGTTGCCAAATAGCAACTATACCTTGTGCTAGGGCTTGCCTTCTCTTTTTCCTGGATGTTAATTAGCAAAAGAAAAATATTATTCATCCTTTGTTATCATTCCGGCTCGCGATAAAAGGAATAGTGAGCTGAACTTATCCTGAAAACATAAAAAAATAATAACAATCTTAAATTTTTACTTCGAATTTACTATAAAGAAGAAATTTTGAACTGCCATTTGAAAATGAAAATATTGTTAATTTTGGAGTATCTTGACTGGAATATTAGGTAAAGGAGTTATATTACTTACGGAGAAATTAAATTGTGTTGAGTCATCGTGTTTGCTGTAGGCAGTTTTGAGAAGCTGTTTATTTTTGCGCCCCCCTCAACCCTCCGTTGTTGTCCAGTCTAGCATAGTATTACACAAATGCCTTGTTCATATTTGACTTTGCGAAAATGGATATTTAGTTCTGGAGGACTTTCACTTGCTCCTAGCATACCTGTGTAATATCAGTTATTTACAAGTCATCTGTATTGAGTTCGTTTGAGCTTGATTCTTATAAATATATATATATATATATATATATATATATATATATATATATATATATATTTGTGGACTATACTGGGTAGTTGTTGTTGTATATATATACTGCAACTCTTGCAAATTCTAGATGACCGTCTTGATTGGCGAGACTGGATCAGGAAAAAGTACACAACTGGTTCTATTCCTAGCTGATTCTGGAGTGACTGGTTATGGATCTATAGTTTGTACTCAGCCCCGGAAGCTTGCTGCCAATTATTTGGCACAAAGGATGCAACACGAAAGCGAAGGGTGTTATGATGACACCTCGGTCATATGCTATTCTTCATATTCATCTGGTCA
This sequence comes from Nicotiana benthamiana, assembly GCA_034376525.1. Lineage (NCBI taxonomy): Eukaryota > Viridiplantae > Streptophyta > Magnoliopsida > Solanales > Solanaceae > Nicotiana > Nicotiana benthamiana. The sequence goes on from CM067336.1 coordinate 72,041,642, forward strand.
TAAATTTGATTCAAAGATTGTGTTTATGACAGATCATTGCCTTCTATAGCACTATATGGTCGATAAGAATTTGTCCAAGATTTCATGTATTGTTGTTGATGAGGCACATGAAAGAAGCTTGCCTAAACACTGATCTACTTTTAGCATTGATAAAGATTCTGTGCCATCATAGGCTTGATCTGAGGCATGTTATTATGTCTGCCACAGCTGATGCAGACCAGCTTGCTGATTACTTCTTTGGCTGTGGAACGTTCCACGTGGCTTGGTAAAACTTATCCGGTTGATATTAAATATGTTCCACGTGAATCCACTGGATGTCTTGGTGATGGCTCAATTTCCTCTTATGTTTATGATGTTGTTAAGATGGTGACTGAAATCCATGAAACAGAGGGAGAGGGAACAGTCCTAGCCTTCTTGACTTCTCAAATTGAACTCGAATGGGCTTGTGAGAAGTTTCAATCATCATCAGCCATTGGTTTACCTTTACATGGCAAACTATCCTATGAAGAACAGCATAGAGTTTTTCTCAGCTATCCGGGGAAGAGAAAGGTCATATTCAGTACAAATGTTGCTGAGACATCATTGACAATTCCAGGGGTTAAGTATGTTGTTGATTCTGGCATGGTCGAAGAAAGCAGGCTTGAACCTGGCACTTGCATGAGTATTCTCAGGATATGCAATGTCAGCCAGAGCTCTGCTAATCAACGGGCTGGCCGTGCTGGGAGAACTGAATCAGGAAGGTGTTATAGACTTTACTCAGAAAGTGATTTTGAGGCTATGCCTTGTCATCAGGAACCTGAAATTCACAAGGTTCATCTTGGTGTTGCAGTGTTGAGGATTCTTGCTCTGGGCATTAAGAACGTGCAACATTTTGATTTTGTTGACACACCTAGCGCTAAAGCTATTGAGATGGCCACCAGAAATCTGGTTCAGTTAGGAGCTGTTAGGCAAAAAGATGATGCTTATGAATTAACTACAGACGGGCGAAAAATAGTCAAGTTGGGTATTGAACCTCGGCTAGGCAAAATGATCCTGGGCTGCTTTAATAAACATTTGAGTAGAGAAGGTGTTGTTCTTGCTGCTGTTATGGCTAATTCGAGCAGTATTTTTTGTAGGATTGGTTCTGAAGGAGACAAGCTAAAATCTGATTGCTTGAAGGTGCAATTTTGCCATCCAAATGGTGATCTATTCACTCTACTTTCTGTTTACAGAGAATGGGAGGCTGTGCCTAGGGAAAGGAAGAATGGCTGGTGTTGGGATAATAGCATCAATGCCAAATCCATGAGGAGATGCCAGGAGACTGTGCAAGAACTGGAAGCTTGCCTCGAGAACGAACTTAATATTATTATTGCAAGCTACTGGCTTTGGGATCCTCAAGTGCATACTGAGCATGATGAAACTGTGAAATGTATAATACTTTTTCCCCTTGCAGAGAATGTTGCTATGTATTATGGATTTGATCAGCTAGGTTATGAGGTAGCACTAAGTGGGAAGTATATCCAACTACATCCATCCTGTTCACTGTTAAATTTTGATCGACGACCGACCTGGGTAGTTTTTGGTGAAATCCTTGCTGCAGCTAATGAGTATCTGGTCTGTGTTACCGCATTTGAGTTTAGTTCTCTTTGTACTCTTAGTCCTTCCCCGTTGTTTAATTTTCTGGAGATGGATGCCCAAAAAGCTGGAAAAGAAGGTTTTAACAGGTTTTGGGAGCATGCTATTGAAAAGATTCTGTGGAAAATCAAACAGTATTGCAATAACCTTGTTTCACGCATTAGAACTAAACATTTGGATGAAAGGATTGGCATTCAAGTTAAGGTTGATAAGAATGAGGTTTGTTATATGCTTCGTCCAGTGACATGGACCGTGTTTTGGGCCAAGTGAATGATGCACTAGAGTATGAAAGCAAGTTGTTGCAGAATGAATGCTTGGAGAAATGCCTATTCAATGGTGGATCAGCTGCTTCGGCCTCAGTTGCCCTCTTTGGAGCTGGTGCAATTGTTAAGCATTTGGAGCTTAAGAAGAGATTCTTGGCTGTTGACATATTTCATTCAAATACAAAAGTGGTTGATGATAAGGTACTGCTGATGTTTTTGGAGAGAAACACATCGGGTGATATTTGTGCACTGCGCAAGTCCTCAGGCATTGGCCACGACAATGAGGACAACAGATGGGGCATGGTAACATTTCTTTCTCCTGATGCTGCTAAACAAGCTACATTGTTGGATCAGGTAGAATGTAGTGGTGGCTTTCAAAAAGTTGTTCCTTCGAGGAGTGTATTCTGTAATGACCAAAAGCAGTTTTCCTCTGTTCTCAGAGCTAAAGTTTATTGGCCTCATAGATGCAGTAATGGTGTAGCTATTGTAAAATGTGAACCATACGATGTTGCTTTTATAGTAAATGATTTCTCTGGTGTAATGATAGGTGGAAACTTTATCCGTTCAAAGGCAATCAATAAGTACATTGACAGCATACTAATTTCAGGACTTAATAGCGATCATTCTGAACCAGAGATATTTGACGTTTTGAGTGCAGCAACAAATATGAAAATTCTGGATTTCTTCTTGGTGAGAGGAGATGCTGAATCCTCCAATTGCTGCTTGTGAAGAAGCACTTAGGAGAGAAATATCCTCCTTCATGCCTAAAAGAATCCTTTTAGTCCAGTCTATTCGGGTTTAGGTCTTCACCGGAACCAAAGGACACTTACATGCAAGCTGCTGTCCTGTTTGATGGAAGTTTGCATCTTGAAGCAGCTGAGGCTTTGGAGCAAATTGATGGCAAGGTTTTGTCTGTATGCCTTCCCTGGCAGAATATAAGATGTCAGCAACTGTTTCACACCTCTGTTTCCTGACCTGCACCAGTTTATCATGTTATTAGGAACCAGCTGGATTCTTTACTTGCATGTCTCCGGCGAAGAAAGGGTATCTTTTACTGCTCTAAGTTATATTTCTTCTCTCTGGTTGTATTTTTTGAAAATTTTAATCTAACTAATATCATCTCTGCTGAATTGCTTCTTAATAAAGGCATGGCAATGTGGGAAATAGAAATAAACTATAGAGCAGCGGCTGAAATGATATCTAATTTAGGTGGCAGAGTTAGTGTACCCTATTACTACCGCTAATGCGGATTGCTACTGTCACTTTTTCGTTTCCTTATTCCTCGACCAGAATGAAATTGGACTCGGAGAAATACACCATTTTAAAGTAAATTATATATGTAGAAACTAAATAAAATCTATGAATTGAAACTACTTGTTCCAAAATATCAAAATTTGTCTGAAAACATCACCATCAGAGTTAAAGAGTTGACTAAAGATAAAAGAAAAGTCAGAAAATTTGGGGTGGAAATCGAACTTTTTCTTTCTGTGTGTGTCTGTAAGTTTCCTTTTCTTTTGTGCTAGATGACATTGAAAAAGGAGTTGTTGATACTTTATGGTTATATGAAAGTACAAAGTTATTTACAAAGTGCCTGAGCACTATCACAAACCCTAACTCTTCTCCCAGAGTTGATGTTAATCTGATGATTACTTTCCTTGTACTACCCAGATTCAACTTAAATATCACTTGTCTGGTCAAATTCTAAATGGTAACTGAAAAAAGCATTCTTGCATATTGCAGATTCCCCTCTCTCTTGCTCCATTCTGGAGATGCAGAAAAACAACAACAACAACAACAACTATCCAGTATAGTCCCACAAAGTGGGGTCTGGGGAGGGTAATATGTAGACGGGCCTTACCCCTACCCGAAAGGGCAGAGAGGCTGTCTCCAATCGACCCTCGGCTCAGTGAAGGAAAGGAACAACAAAAACAAAAACAACAAAAGAGCATTAGTAACTTCAACATAAATAGCGTAAATAATTATCTAAACATAAAAACCTAAAAATAGAAACATAAAAACTATAAATAAAATAGCATGCAATAATAGACAGTAACTAGCATAAGACAAAATCCAATACACAAATCTTTTATGAATAGCCCCGCCAAGCCTCACCCAACCCCGGGTGAGGAGTATGAAAAACTCTAGGGGCCCCTATCCCACAACCCTGATACTAGACCTCCATACTTTCCTATAAAAGGCCATGTCCTCAGAAACCCGCATTCTAGCCATGTCATGCCTAATCACCTCTCCCCAATACCTTTTAGGCCTCCCTCTGCCTCACCGTACGTCGACCATCTCCAGCCGCTCACAACTCCTCACCGGGGCGTCAGGACTTCTCCTCCGCACATGCCCGAACCACCTCAGCCTCGCTTCACGCATCTTCTCATCTACCGGGGCCACCCCCACCTTCTCCCGAATAACTTCATTCTTAATCTTATCTAACCTGGTGAGCCCGCACATCCACCTGAGCAAGAGATGCAGAAAAACATAGTAGGATATAAGGAGAAGGGGGGATGTTCTGTAAAACTCTTTTAGTAAAAGTGATCTCTTTGTAAAACAATTTTAATTTATTAAATAAAGACAACAAAATTATTCAGAGACATTGATTACTGATTAGGTGGTACTTGGCTACTGAGAAAACTTTGGATTGCTTTGCAGGTGTGGAGTGCAATCTGGAGAGAAATGTAAATGGGTCTTATAGGGTTAAAGTATCTGCTACTGGTACAAAGATTGTGGCAGAATTGAGAAGGCCATTGGAGCAACTTATGAAAGGCAAGATTGTGGATCATGTGGGAATTTCTCCAACTGTCGTTCAACTTCTATTTTCAAGAGAAGGGACTAATATTATGAAGATGGTTCAGCGGGAGACAGGAACCTATATTCTTTTTGACAGGCATAGTCTTTATGTGAGAATCTTTGATTCCTCAAACATGATTGATATGGCGCACCAGAGTTTTGTTAATGCTCTTTTGGCACTACAGGAAGCAAGCAACTTGAAGTGCATCTTCGTGGAGGACTTTTGCCTCTTGACCTGATGAAAAGAGTTGTTCAGAGGTTTGGACTAGATCTTAGTGGTCTCAAACTAAAGGTGCCCGATGCAGAGCTCTCTCTGAACACTAGGCGCCATTGCATCTCTATTAGAGGTACTAAAGAGATGAAGCAAAAAGATGAGGAGATAATTTCTGAAATTTCTCAAACAAGCGGGTTTCCAAATCGAAGGATGGATGATGAGGCTGACTGTCCTATTTGCTTGTGTGAACTCGAGGATGCTTATAGACTTGAAGGTTGTACGCACGTCTTCTGTCGATCATGCTTGTTGGAAATGTGCGAGTCTGCAATCAGAAGCAGGGAAGGTTTGCCGCTATGTTGTATGCATAAAGGTTGTGGAGCACATATGCTGCTTGCTGATTTGAGGTCTCTATTGTCAAGTGAGAAGTTGGAAGAATTTTTCAGGGCTTCTATTGGGGCATTGGTAGCAGCAAGCGAGGGTCACTACCATTTTTGCCCCTCACCTGACTGCCCTTCTGTGTATCGTGTTGCTGAATCAGGGTTGGTGCGCCTTTTGCCTGTGGTGCATGTTATGTGGAGACGTGTACGTGCTGCCATCTGGAATATCATCCCTACATCTCGTGCGAGAAGTACCGGGAGATCAAGGATGACCCAGATTTCTCTCTAAAGGAATGGTCCAAGGGGAAAGAGAATGTGAAGAAATGTCCTGTTTGCGGGTTTACAATAGAGAAGGTGGATGGTTGCAATCATATCGAGTGAAGGTGTGGAAAACATGTTTGCTGGATTTGTTTGGTATTGTTCAACAGCAGCGATGATTGCTATAACAATTTAAGGTCTATTCACCAGGCCATTATATGAGGTACAAATAACTGTTTTTCAATAACATAGGTGTAAATATTTGCTTCTATATATATTCCCGGTCTCCCCTTATATGTATATAAACAAATAAACAAATAAACAAGTAAATGTATGTAGTATACACAATCGGAAGCCATCTTTATATCCCTAGTACAAATGTTTATTTCTGCCCGTTTACATGACGTGATTGCATGATCTTGAATCCTGGTCTGATTAATTCACATTTGTGCATAAGGCTCATTTAGAGAGAAGTACTTTTCACCAATAGTTAATCCATTCTCAAGGTTCAAATTTGAGATTTCTGATTAAGGATGAACGGATCTTATCCACCCGCCACATCTCTTGGTGTTTTTTAAAGGTTTTCGAGATGGTTGGTTATTCTTGGCATGAGTTTACCTGGTCCATCTTTAGAGCTCGTGACTGCTACCTGCTGCATAAGATATTTTCTCTACAAAATATGTAACGTGAGAGTCCTTATACTAAAACTTTTAATCCATGATTTCCAACTCTATTCGTATTTCATTGTCGTTTCAGAAAATAAGCCTAATAAGTGGTAAAGGAAAGCTGATCACAGAAATTGTTATTATTTTCAGCTAGGCTTGCTGCGCAAATCACAATGATATTAAATGAAAATGTTTTGCCTCTGATTTCCATTCAATGACACTATTCACTTTGTAAGAAACTTTATTGAGAAACTTCAGAATTTCCTTGTTTTCCATGCTTAACACTAGCGTTTAGCATTCAGAAACATTTAATGGTCTCACTGCTTTCAAATTTTCAATAGCAAAGAGTAAAATTGAAGAAGAATAAGAAAGATAAATGTATTCATTATGATGAGAAAAAATGTAGACTAATTATCAAGTTGGAGATTAAAGTGATGTGGCAAAATTACGGGGATGACTTGAGGCTGGGGGTGGAAGGCGCTCTCACGGGTTTAAAACGCATCACTAGGGTCTAAGGCCTATCTATTTATACCCAACATCTTTTTTCGTGTTTTGTCGATATGAGATTTGCTTAGGGTGTCACATACTCCCCCTCCCGTACGGGACTTAGCGTCCTCAGGTTGTCCCACCACGTTCAAGGTTGCACGCGAAGTGGCTCTAATACCACTAATTATGGGTGTCTTTAATTTTTTATCCACTAATTATAATGCTCAGCAAAAATAGCCACTACTAATAGAAAAAAGACAATTTTACCCTTTCTTCATTTCTTTCGCGTTGCTTTACTCTTATTTCGCGTTGCGTTGCATTTTGCTTCTAAATTTGTTATTTCTCGTAGCCTTCAACATCGTTACATGTTTGATCCCAAAATTGAAAAAGTAGATCTGCTTTAGTTGCTAATAACTTTTCCTAATTCATATTTGTCTAATTGTGTGAATGTTCAAAGGTTTTCTTTCATCAAGTAAGGTTATTTTATAATAAAAAAGGGCACAAAACAAGTGCAAAAAAGACTTAGTTTTTGTTTCTTTTGCGTTCAAAGATTAAAAGTTAAGGACATAACAATTTAAAAGTTAAGAACATACAGTCCTTAAATTTGACATGCAGGTTCAAAAAATAAGGACAGATAGTCCTTAACTTATAGTTTCGAGTTCAAAACTTAAGGACAGTCAGTATTTAAGTTATTTTTTCAAGTTCAAAACTTAAGGACTTTCTGTCCTTAACTTTGAGTTTCAGGTTCAAAAGTTAAGGACAAGTAGTCCTTAACTTATAGTTTCAAGTTCAAAACTTAAGACAAACAGTCCTAAGTTATTGTTTCAAGTTCAAAATTTAAGGACTGACATTCCTTAAGTTATTGTTTCGAGTTCAAAACTTAAGGACATGCAATCCTTAACTTTGAGTTTAAAGTTCAAAAGTTAAGGTCAGACATTCCTTAACTTACAGTTACACGTTCAAAAGTTAAGGACAAGCAATACTTAATTTATAGTTACAAGTTCAAAGTTAAGGACGCTTGGTCTTGAAGTTTGAGTTCTAAGTTCAAAAGATAAGGACATGTAACCTTGAAATCCTCAACTTAGAGTTCCAAGTTCAAAAGTTAAAGACATGTAGTCCTGAAGTCTTGAACTTAGAGTTTCAAGTTCAAAAGTTAAGGACATGTAGTCCTGAAATCTTGAAGTTAAGGACATGAGCAGAAGGGTATTTTCGTCCTACTAGATAAAGTTTATTAAACATGTGGCTAAAGACTAAAGACATTTAAAATGCTGGCTTTTAAAATAAAGACATGAGCCGTTAGTGGCTATCTGTGCACATCGCCCCTAATACCATATGTAATAGCCCTGTCTGCTAGTGATATTATACGCTCTGGGCCTAGGCCCTCACATGTTTAAAATGCGTCATAAAGATCTAAGGCCTATCTATTTATATACCCAACATCTCTCCTGTGTTTTGTCGATGTAGGATTTGCCTAGATATAATTTTTTTTTTTTTTGCAGAATTTATTTTAGTACAGCTTACAATGTTGATGGCCCGAGATAGTTCATTCAATGGGCTAGGGTGACTTCGTTTCACCTTACCAACTTCAGGGAAATTCCGAATACTAGCCTTAGATCATTTCTACAAATAAGTGTGGCGTGCCTTAGGGGAAGGATGAAGCTGTGGATGACAATGAATGGGAAGACACCAACTGAGGAAGGTGATGCCTGGGAAGTTCATATTTCAGAAGGAAATGGGGGCAGGGTAGAGCTCGGCAAAGGGTTTGAGAATAGGGTAGGGTCTTGTCCTTAAGATTCAGATAAGAAAAGAGTTCCAAACTTTTATGCATGCACCTCCGTATAAGTGCTGCATACAAGTTCCGGCCAGGATGATTGTTTTCATAAATTTCACATAAGATAAAAGCTCTTTTCATCATCAGAAACAACCTGATTTCCGACCTCTTGCATTGCATTACCATAACGAAAAGTTCTGCTTTCATTTCCCCCGTATGGAACACTGAGTTACTTACGTTACGGTCTTCAGCAGGCTTTTGCTTGCATTGTATTATTTGTCTACGTACCGGAACTGATAACATTCGAGATTATACAAGATTATACACAAAAGATCTTTTTTTGCGTCTCTCTAGCCCTATGTCTCTTACCCCTAGGAGGTCTTCCTCCACTAGCAGGTATTTTCGGTAAATTCTATTTATTCTGGTGTGGATGGCAGGCAAGCCTTGTACCTAGCCTCGATTCACGTTGCAAATATTGTCCAATGATTCATGAAAACATCCAAAGAGCAGAGATGGCGCATCTGACCTTTCTTCTTCAGTGTCAGGCATAAAGAGCCTTTGGGATTGCTGAATCACCACCCTACGTCATCATTTTCATACTTTTTTGTTAAGTAACATGAGCACCCGAGGAGATCGGAGAGCTGTTGGCGGGGCAGAAGTGCATCCGCCCCAGATAAACTACCCTACCACAGCACAGTCCACACCGTCTACTGCCACCCTTACAATAAAGGTCAAATTATTAAAAGAAAAAGTCTACTAAAATAGCCATAGCTCTATATACTTTATCAATTGTTGAAAGATGTGGTTTGTAGCTCATTTCACCAATTAAACACTAGCTTCTGCACTTAGTTGACCTACCCTTTTGCTATTTGTGATGGACCAAAGGCCAAGTGTAGATATAGGAAAACATACCTAATGTGAATGGCATATTTTCAAGTTTTGGAAGAAACAAACATTGATCGAATTGTCATTTTGGTAAATCACATTTGAGGTCAACTAAGCGGTTTGTAAATTGCTACACTTGTCAACTTTTATTATGTGGCGGAGTTTGTTTTGACATAAAATTCTGAAAAAGAAAAAAAAAAGATTTTGAACTTATGATTGGACACTTGACATGACATCTATATAGTTATAAACGTATATTATTGGTGTTTTCATATATAGAGATGTAAGATGTCACCCACAAATCAAAATTACTACTCCATCCGTTTCAATTCAGGGGAGGTAGTTTGGTCCGGCATGAAGTTTAAGAAAAAAAATAAAATTCTGAAGCTTGTGATATTAAAAGCTTAAGGAATAAAATTTTGTGGGACTATGATATTTGTGTGGTTATAAAAACTTTTTATTAAGGATAAAATAGGTAAAATAAAGAGTTTATAGTTAAATTATTTTCAATTATAAAAATGTGTCATGCTTTTTGAAACACACTAATAAAGAAAGCGTGTTATCTAAATTGAAACAAATAGAGTACTTAAGAATCATTGGATTACCTTAATCATCCAAAAAGAAAAAGGGAAACCACCTACCCTACTAATACCTAAGATTTTAATGATTAATTCTACGGGTGATTTTAATTTGTGTCTCACACAACTTACATTAGTTATGTGGGGTCTTTTTTTATTTTACATATTTGTAGACCCATATCTTACGTATTTGGGTCCATAAAATTCCGGGACCCTCACAATTTTGAGACAAAAAAGAAACTTCACACAATTAATGTCATTTATGCGAGACACAAAATAAATTTTTTCTTAATTCTACTAACTAACTTACCCAACGAGTTACGATACCTCCTTATAAATATTACTTAATTCATTCTCTTACCTATTTTAACTAAACATGTATAAACAAAAAACCCTAATCATTTTTTTTGTAGTTTTATTCATTATTAGACCCCTCCAATTTTTTTACGTGATTTAAGCCTCCACGTCATCATTTTTTAACACGTATAGTACGAGAAAACATCTCTTGACTTTCACAAATCTACCCAAAAATAACGAATCTAAAAATTCTTACAAAATTCTTCTCCTCATCCCCACCAAAAAACAAGTGAAAAAAAAACCCTTAGCAAATTCAGACCAAAAATCCTCATATTTTTAGCTACTTAGATATATCTTAATTAAACAAATTCCAAAAAGGGTTACAATTTTCTTGGTTTCTTGAAAAAAAAAAAACATTTTCTTGAAAATTTTAAGGTACCAGTTTCACTCTATTGTTTTCAACTTCCCTCTATTTTCTTCTTCTTCTTCTTCTTATGGCTTTGTATAATAGGAAGATGCTAGTTATAGCTAAAGATAAAATGGCTATTTGTTTAAATTGTTCACCAGAAAGATGTCCTACTGAATGTGGTGTTGGTCCATTTTTACCACCCCCTTCTAATTCTGTTACAAGTGAAAATCATCATATGCCATTTTATTTTATAATTATGCTTTGTGTTCTTGGGGCAATTTTTGTGTTTATTTGTTATATGATTACTCTTAAAAAGTTCAAAATGAATACAAGAAGAAGTTCTCAAGATTTGAGTGGAAATAGTGAAGATTTTCTTGATGAAAATCATGGGCCAATTTTGGATCATCCAATTTGGTATATACATACAATTGGATTACCACAATCGATAATTGAATCGATTCCTGTGTTTAGGTTTAATAAGAAAGAGGGTTTGATTGAAGGTACTGATTGTTCTGTTTGTTTGAATGAATTTGATGAAGATGAGTCTCTTAGGTTGTTGCCTAAATGTAGTCATGCTTTTCATGTTCCTTGTATTGATACTTGGTTGGTTTCACACACGAATTGCCCCGTGTGTCGTGCTCCTATTGTTTCTGATTTAAATGCTGCATTACAAATGAACAATGTGGAAATTTCCTCTACTGCTGTGAATGATTTTATTTCAAGTGATGTTAATCCAGTGGAGAATAGAAGTAGTGGTTATGATTTGGAAAATCAAGAATTGAGGGAAGAGGAAAGTCGCGAAATGAGGTTAGGAGGTGAAAATCTTGATGTATTGACAAATGATGAAGGGAAAGTTATCGGAATTTTGGAGAAAATACTTGGTGTTTTAGATGAAAGGGGAAAAGGGTTGCGAGTATTTAGTGATTTAGCGGAGCGTTGTGTGAAAGTAAACGACGAATTGCAACCAACACGGAGGTCAGTTTCAATGGATCCATCAGCTGTTTCATCGGTACATCTTGCTATGAACGAAACAACAACAACAACAACAACTACCCAGTATACTCCCACCAGGTGGGGTCTGGGGAGGGTAATATGTATGCAGTCTTACCCCTACCCAAAAGGGCAGAGAGGCTGCTTCCATGCGACCCTCGGCGCATAGGACAGAATGAAAAGCTGCATTGGAAAAACAAAGACAAAATTAGTAACCAAGGCAAGACAAAACAAAATAACAAAACAAAGCATAAGTAATCCTGCAGAAATAACGTAAATGGTTATGTAAACATAAGGAACATAAATACCGTCGCAACCAAGAGGGGACCTAGGCTAAAACACTAGACATCGATGGGTAACCCTACTATCCCACCCCCAACCCCGGGTGAGGCGAACGAAGGACTCTAAGAGCCCCTATCCTGCAACCCTGATTCTAGACCTCCAGACTCCCCTATCGAGGGTCATGTCCTCGGTAACCTGCATTTTAGTCATGTCCTGCCTAATCACCTCTCCCCAATGCTTCTTAGGCCTCCCTCTACCCCGCCGACCACCAGCAATCTCCAGCCGCTCGCAGCTCCTCACCGGGGCATCGGGACCCCTCCTCCGTACATGCCCGAACCACCTCAGCCTCGCTTCCCGCATCTTCTCGTCCACTGGGGCCACCTCTACCTTCTGACGAATAACTTCATTCCTAATCTTATCCAGCCTGGTGTGCCCACACATCCACCTAAGCATCCTCATCTCAGCAACCTTCATTCTCTGGACATGGGAGTTCTTCACGGGCCAGCACTCTGCCCCGTACAACATCGCTGGTCTAACCACGGCTCTGTAGAATTTCCCTTTGAGTTTGTGTGGGATTTTCTTGTCACACAGGACCCCAGAAGCAAGCCTCCACTTCGACCACCCTGCTCCTATCCGATGGGTGACGTCCCCGTCAATCTCTCCGTCCCCCTGAATCACAGACCCAAGATATCGGACACTGTCCCTCTTGGCGATGGCCTGAGAACCAAGCATCACATCCCTGCCCACCCCACTCGGCTCGTCACTGAACTTGCACTCCAGATATTCTGTCTTAGATCTGCTTATCTTGAAACCTTTAGACTCGAGGGTCTGTCTCCATACCTCTAACTTCTCACTAACACCGGCCCTCGTCTCGTCTATCAATATTATATCATCAGCAAAGAGCATACACCAGGGCACATCCCCCTGGATATGACGGGTTAGAGCATCTATCACTAAGGCGAACAACATGGGACTCAGCGCCGATCCTTGATGGAGCCCTATTACCACAGGAAAATGGTCTGAATCGCCACCCACCGTCCTCACCCTAGTCTTAGCCCCATCGTACATGTCCTTGATAACTCTGATATAGGCTTCTGGCACACTCTTCGCCTCCAAGCACCTCCATAGCACCTCCTTCGGAACCTTGTCATACGCCTTCTCCAAGTCGATAAGCACCATATGCAGGTCCTTCTTCTTATCCCTGAATTGTTCCGCCAGCCGCCTGACTAGGTGAATAGCCTCAGTGGTGGAGCGGCCCGGCATGAAACTGAACTGGTTCCCCGATATAATCGTCGCCCCCCTCATTCGCGCCTCAATCACCCTCTCCCAAACCTTCATCGTGTGGCTCATTAGTTTAATACCCCTATAGTTGTTGCAGCACTGGATGTCCCCCTTGTTCTTGTACAAGGGCACCACTGTACTCCACCGCCACTCATCCGGCATCCTCTTAGTCTTGAATATCACGTTGAATAGCCTAGAGAGCCACTCCCCTCCAGGTTTACCCATGCACTTCCAAAACTCCACCGGGATCTCGTCAGGCCCGGTTGCTCGACCCCTACTCATCCTGCGCAACGCCCCTAAGACCTCCTCCACCCTAATGCGCCTGCAGTACCCAAGGTCTCTATGACGCTCTGAATGCCCCAGCTCCCCTAGCTCTATGCTCCGATCCCCCTCCTCGTTAAGAAGGTCCCGAAAGTACGTCTGCCACCTCTGTTTGACTTGCGATTCCCCCATCAAAACTCTACCATCCTCGTCCTTGATACACCTGACCTGGTCTAGGTCACGAGCTTTCCTTTCCCTTGCTTTAGCCAGCCGAAATAGCTTCTTTTCCCCACCTTTCTCCCCTAGTTCCTCATACATGCGACTGAACGCCGCGTTTTTAGCTTCCGTGACTGCCATCTTAGCTTCTCTTCTCGCCTCCCTGTAGGACAACCTGTTCACTCTCCGCTCCTCCTCGCTTGTGCTCCCTGCCAACCTTGCGAACGCCGCCTTCTTCGCCTCCACTTTTCCTTTGACTACATCGTTCCACCACCAATCACCCTGATGCCTACCTGAATATCCCTTAGAAACCCCGAGCACGTCCCGTGCTACCCCCCTAACCAAGCTAGCTGTCGCTGACCACATAGCGTCCGCTTCCCCATAACTTCTCCAAGCTCCGCCCTCTTCTAACCTCCTTTCCATCTCCTGAGCTTTCTCCTTGGACAAAGCTCCCCATCTAATCCTCGGTTGACCCCGGGCGCCCCTCCTCTTCTTCTTCACCCAGAGATCAACATCCATCACTAGGAGCCTATGAAGAGTTGAAAGAGACTCTCCCGGGATAACTTTGCAATCCTTGCACAGACCCCTGTCGCTCCTTCTGATGAGGATGTAATCAATTTGAGTTCTCGCCGCCGCACTCTTGAAGGTTTGCTATGAACGAAACGAACTTGGAAAATGATGAAGGGTGTTCAAATTCAGAAGATCAATTGGCTGAGAAGACGGAAAATTCTGATATAGGTTCGAAGAGAGGAAGTATAAATTCGAGCTTATATGAAGCGATGAAGAGTTCTTCCTTCGGTCGTTCACTACAAAAAGTGCCAATTTGTATGATCAAGAGATCATTTTCTACAAGTGGAAAGTGTTCAGTATCCACAAGTGAAAAGGAGGTCAAGAATCAAGAAAATCAATGTAAGTGAAGCTCAAAGATTTTGATTCTTGAATATCATAAGGGGTTCAAGTTTTTGTATTTGGAACCCTGTCAAAAAAACATATTGGAAAATAATGTCCACTTAATAAGAAATCATGAAGCTGAATTGAGCTGATTCAGAATTCTTCAAAGGAAAGATCTTTGAAAGATGAATGGTATTGGCCATGTTTAGAACACCCCCCCGCCCCCTTCCATAAACCCCCAACAAGAAAGAGAATTACAAATTGTACAAGTTTATCTTGTCAATGTTGTGATGCACTTAACAAACAAGATAATATGAACTTGATCCTTGCATTACCATTTTTTGTTGATGAAGGCAGGAGGTTTTTTCCTATGACTCTCTACTACTTTTATATTTCAATTTGCTTTATTGTTGCGTCTGTATTTGCTTGAACCGAGGGTCTATTTGAAACGACTATCTACCTGCACAAGGTAGGGATAAGGTTTGGGTAAGCAGTAGCTTCCTCAGACTCCATATGTGAGAATATACTAGGTATGTTATTGTAGTTTGTTGAAGGCGGAAGTTTTTAGGTACTTTTAAATATCTAAATTTTTGAATGATATCTAAGTTTCTGAGCTTCCAGGTCACAGTTTCAAATTCAGGTCTAGTATATAAGTGGAGAAGGATACAGATCAAGCCCATGATCCACCAAATCTCGAACCGTGCGCTATTGGTCCCCGGGAATTTCTTCGTTATAAAAAAAAATGATATCTAAGTTTCTGAAATAATAGACTAGAGTGGGGAAACAGCCTCTCTGCCCTTTCGGGTAGGTAAGGCTCGTCTACATATTACCCTCCCCAGACCCCACTTTGTGGGACTATACTGGGTAGTTGTTGTTGTTGTTGTTGGGGAAACAGAAGGAAATTCAGGAATTTCACCTTGTTGAAAGGAAAATGATAATGTGTTTATGATACAGTTTGTATAACAAGTATATAACATAAGCAATGCTCTGAATTAGTTGTTCTATTAGGCTGTGTTTAATGTGTCCAACATGGAAAATGTTGATTACAACAGTCATGGATTACTTTTAAAGGGCAGTCCGGTGCCATAAACTCTCACTATTTACAGGGTTCGGGAAAGAGCCGAACCACAAGGGTCTATTGTACACAGTTTTACCTTATATTTCTGCAAGAAGTTATTTCCACGGCTTGAACCCGTGATCTCCTGATCACATACAAGAAACTTTACCAGTCATGAATTACTTTCTACAACAATAACAGCTTTCCAAACATACTGACCGTAACGCTCCTTGGTCAGGGGCTATGACTCTCATATCCTTTCAATTTTTTTTTTCGATTTCATATCACTGTTGGAATATTTTTAAAGACGACTTGGTTAGGACGGTTCACAATTTTTTTGGGCAACGAGTTTGCTACCCCACTATATGAAAATCCCCAGGGTTGCTCAGGTAGCGTGACAAATGGTCATATTACCAAAAGCTAACAGCATAAGAAAAATTGCATCTGCTCATCTACCTTGACTTAATTTATGATATCAAATTTGCATGTCCCTACTCTGGTAGGAAAGTTAATTAAAAATCAGCCTTCAATAAATTCAGCAGATATGAGTAGGCACCAAAATTAATAACATATGCAGCAATAACTTTGGTTGATGATGAGTCCTCTACTGGAGGAGAAAATGTTGATGAAATGCAGGGTTGGAGCTAGAAGATTACGTAGTCCAAACTTTATATTTGTATTGATGTTAAGAATTTATTAAATATGTACAAAAATTAACTTAAAAATTCAATTGCTACCATCTAAGTTTAAGCTAAATTATTTTTAATTTAGAAACGTGTCATTCTTTTTGTAACGGACCAAAAAGGAAATAGGTTCACATAAACTGGAACGAGGGGACTATTATATAGCTGCTGTAAAAATAATAGTAGAACAAATATTTAAAAATTATATATATATATATATATATATATATATATATATATATATATTCTGTATGTTACATACAAAGTTTGTACACTTTTCGACTAGTAGATGTAAATAGTTTCTGACGGGGACTAAAAGTAGGGGAAGTGCACAGTTAGCCACTAATAACAAATATATTTACTTTTAAGCCACCGTTTAAAATATCTTTAGTCTTTAGCCACTGCTTTAATAAACTTTAACTGCCCTGATGAAAATACCCTTCTGCTCACGTCCTTAACTTCAAGACTACATGTCCTTAACTTTTGAACTTGGAACTCTAAATTCAGGACTTCAGGACTACATGTCCTTAACTTTTGAACTTGTAACTCAAACTTCAGGACTTCAGGACTACATGTCATTAACTATTGAACTTGGAACTCTAAGTTTAGGACTTCAGGACTATATGTCCTTAACTTTTGGACTTGAACTCAAACTTCAGGACTACACGCCTTAACTTTTGAACTTGAAACTCTAAGTTCAGGACTTCAAGGCTACATGTCCTTGACTTTTGAGCTTGGAACGCAAACTTTAAGACCAAGCGTCCTTAACTTTTGACCTTGTAACTATAAGTTAAGGACTGTTTGTCCTTAACTTTTGAACGTGTATGTAAGTTAAGGACTGTTTGTCATTAACTTTTGAATTTGAAAATCAAAGTTAACGACCTATTGTCCTTAACTTTTGAACTTGGAATGGTAAGTTAAGGACTGTATGTTCTTAACTTTTGAACTTGTAACTGGAAGTTAAGGACAACATGTCCTTAACTTTAGAACTTGTAAACTGTAAGTTTAGGACTTATTGTCCTTAAAGAGATGAACCATATATCTAAGTACTTTTAACATGAAAACACATAGTCAAAGGAAGATATCTAGTGTAAATACGTAAACACCACAATTGATGTGGTCACCCACCTGCATTAAATCATATTAGGCAAGACACCATGGGTATAAACCTACATATTTCCTGGTTTACCCAAGTAAAGTCCATGAGTAAGTAAATATTGGATCTGGACGTACAAAATTTTCAAGTTTTCTGTGTAATGCAACAGTTCTTGGTATTAGGGTCAGCGATCAGTTCTCCAAATTCACTGTTTCCGTTCGGGAAGGAAAGAGTAACAACGTCCTTTTATATTTATTTTAATAAACTAGTGGCTACTTTTTCTCAACATTAAAAATATTGGATAAAAAGTAAATACCACTTTAAATAGTGGCTAACCCATATAATTTTTACCTAAAAGTAATAATGCCCCAATTTTTTTTGACTCTTACGCCAATGACCCATTAAGTATTGTAGCCCATTAAATGAAGCAACTAGGGTCTACATATCGTAGTAAATACGAATTTATACGTCCTATAGAAAACTTTAGTACCTTATTTATTTTAAAATATTACATCATATAAATACCTTTTATCCTTTATAGTAAAAAATCTAAATATAGTTACATTCTACAATTAAGGCGCCATATATGCTAAAAATTATTTTTTTCTCACATAATTACATCGTATCTGCAAACTCCAATACAATCTCTCTCCGTTTGCATACAACCAGACTCTCTTCTCCCATAAACCCTAGTTTCTTAACAAAAAGAATAATAAAGACGAAGGAGTATTTACTGCATGTTTGGCGGCTAGGAGGAGACAAGTATAGGGATCAGAGAAATTGGAACGAGTCATAAAGGGCTGAAGGGAATTAGGCGAAATTATAAGATTTGCTTTCGAGTTTGCAGAATAGAAGAAGAAATAAATGGTGATGCTGAAGAAGGCAACGCACCATGTTCCTCACTACGTTGCGGGTAGTAACGGTTACGATTTCTTGCACCAGAACTTTCAAGGTTGGGGTTTTTGTAGATGCGTTAGGGGGCTAACAGCCGAAATTAATGGCTGGCCGCCAGCCGACGAAGCCATAGGGCTGTTTCTCTCTCTAGATCGTCCAAATCGCCTATTTGTATTCAGTTGTATTCGAATGTATTCTTCAGCTGTATTCACTTGTATTAAGGTTTAATTAGTTTTATTTAACTACTTTAGTTGTATTTTGTTGCATTCAAGAGTTTATTCAGCTGTATTCAGTTGTATTTTTGTTGTATTCAAGTGATTTATTCAGATGAATTAAGGTGTATTTTGTTATATACAACTGTATTATTCATATGTATTTCTCTTTATTCAGCTATAATTTTTATTATGTATTTTTCAAATACATATTAATGAGGGATCATTTTAGTTCGTTGCGTTAAATTAGGAGAATATCGTGTGATTTTATTTTCTTCCATTTTTAGCGCAGATACATTATTGTATTTAATGTTAATGTCGCTCGAATACAGCTAAATACATGTCAAACTTAGCTGGAATTCCAGATTTTACGCCTATGTTTTTTGTTGTATTAATGAGTACAACAACTTAAATACATGATATACATTGTATCAAAACATAAAAGGTATCTATAACACATAGTATAGCAAAGGGTATCTATAAATGGCTAATTAGACCAAAAAGATGGTGCTTTATAAAAAAATTCCAAAATAGTACCATGTGTCCGGTGTGAGTAATTGGAAAAGAAAAATAGGACTATCGAATAACAACAGAAGCCAATTCTTGTTATGAAACATTAGATTACGGTGGAGGTTCATAACTCCTATAACACCCTCATTATCTTCATAACTCTCACTACTTCAATACTTATGGTTGTAACTCTCATATCTATGATCTCAAAAGCTTAATGACATATTTATGGAATTCTTTTGGTATACCTCTATGTAGTATTATAAATAGAGGATGAGAAGTCATTTTGTAATACGCTTGAATATATGGAAGAAATAGAATCTCTCTTCTCTTTCTCTCTATATCTCTTATCTATTTTCTTATTTTATTACTTTGAGCTAAATTTCGTAACAATTTTTTTATTTTTGAGTAATTTTTCTGTGTTGTTCAACAAATTATTATTCGAAGTTGTAATCTCAATTTCAAAAATTTTGAAATAAAATTTTCAAATACTTGCACAAACAATTGTCAATCATCAATTTAGTCGACTAACACCATATCATGAAAACTTTGTCTTTTTCAACACTTTTTAATGATCAACAACGAAGTTTTAAGATTTAAAAAGTAAATTATTAAACTAGTGTTTTGACTACAAATTTAAGTATATATTGTCAAGATTCAAACGATGTTAACATTAATCAATCATTAACTTACTGTTTTTAGCTCCAAACAAGAATCGGGTTTCAATATTGAAGAACTAAGAAATTCTTGGTGAAAAAAAAGAAGCCTATTTTTGCAACGAAGTCAAAAACGCGGATAATATTTAAAAACCAACCCCTTAGAGAGACAACCGGTGCAATTTTTTGATTTATAAATTATATACAATAGCGGTGTTGTTATGAAATAATATAAGAACAAGAACAATAATATAAGAATAAGAACAATAGAGAGAAAAGTAGAGAGAGGATTATTCTTATTGATACTTTGGGATGGTTTACAATGGAATAGAACCCCTTTATTTATAGGGAGGTGGTGACTTAGCCACCAAGAAGTAAACCCTAGAATCTCTCTAAATATGGACATTCACCTAAAATAGAATATTTTATAACACTCCCCCTTGAATGTCTATTCAATAATGTCCCTCGTTAAAACCTTAACTAAAACAAAACCCAATGGGAAAAAATTAAAGAAAAGGAAAAAGAGTACACATGTTTGAATATGCGCCTATTGGTTGCCTAGTTAAAAACCTTGCAAGGAAAATCCATTGGGACAAAACCTTGTAAGGGAAAAAGAGTGCAACGCGCATTAACTCCCCCTGAAAAGAGCATTAATTCATAACCTTGAGTCTTCGCATTCCGATCTTATGAACCAGCTTCTTGAAGGTTGACGTTGGTAGAGATTTTGTGAACAAATCAACCATATTATCGCTTGAACGAATCTGTTGCACATTGATATCACCATTCTTTTGAAGATCATGTGTGAAAAATAACTTTGGTGAAATATGCTTTGTTCTATCTCCTTTTATGAATCCTCCCTTCAATTGAGCTATACATGCTGCATTGTCTTCATACAAAGTCGTGGGTAGTTTGTTACACTTCAAACCACATTTGTCTTGAATATGATGCATTATAGACCTCAACCACACACACTCCCGACTTGCTTCATGAATAGCGATTATCTCGGCATGATTAGATGAAGTAGCCACAATTATTGCTTAGTCGATCGCCAAGATATGGCGGTGCCTCCACAGGTAAACACATAACCCATTTGAGATCGAGCCTTGTGTGGGTCGGATAAATATCCAGCATCAGCATAACAAACAAGATCAGGACTGCAATTATTGCTGTAACATAAGCCCATATCGGTAGTCCCTTTTAGGTACCGCAATATATGTTTGATCCCATTCCAATGTCTCCTTGTGGGAGCCGAGCTATACCTTGCTAAGACATTAACTAAAAAGGTTATGTCAGGCCTTGTAGTATTTGCAAGATACATTAGTGCGCCAATTGCACTAAGATATGGTACTTCAGGACCAAGTAGCTCTTCATTCCTTTCTTGTGGTCGGAATGGATCTTTATTCACATCAAGTGATCGAACAACCATCTGATTAAAGGATATGCTCCATCCATGTAAAACCGTTTCAGTACCTTTTCTATATAGGTAGATTGATGAACAAAAATTCCGTTTGCCAAATATTCAATTTGCAAACCAAGACATAATTTTGTCTTTCCGAGATCTTTCATCTCGAATTCATTGTTTAGATAATCAATTGCCTTTTGGAGTTCTATGGGGGTTCCAATAAGGTTTATGTCATCGACATATACGGCAAGTACAACAAATTCCGATGTTGTTTTCTTTATAAAAACACAGGGGCAAATGGCATCATTTATATAGCCTTCTTTTAATAAATACTCACTAAGACGATTATACCACATTCGTCCTGATTGCTTTAGACCATACAAGGATCTTTGCAATTTGATTGAAAACATTTCCCGGGACTTTGAATTATGAGCGTTTGGCATTTTGAGTCCATCGGGAATTTTCATGTATATCTCATTATCCAGTGAGCCATAAAGATAGGCAGTAACCACATCCATTAAATGCATGTCAAGCTTTTCAAGGGCAGCAAAACTAATGAGATAACGAAAAATTATGGCATCCATTACAGGCGAATATGTCTCTTCATAATCGACACCAGGCCTTTGAGAAAATCCTTGAGCAACAAGGCGTGCCTTATATCTTTGTACCTCGTTTTTCTCATTTCTCTTGCGTACAAAGACCCATTTATAGCCAACAGGCTTAACACCATTAAGTGTTTCAACTATAGGGCCAAAAACTTCACGTTTTGCCAGTGAATTCAATTCTGATTGGATTGCTTCTTGCCATTTTGGCCAATCATGTCTTTTTCGACATTCTCCAACAGATTGAGGTTCAAGATCCTCACTTTCTTGCATAATTCTAGATGCGACATTAAAAGCAAAGACATAATTCACCACTATATCCACTCAATTAAAATTTGCCTCAATATCGATTGGATTTATTGTTAGTTCCTTATTTTCTTGAGTCTCGGGCTCAATGGATTCTTCATGAATCTCAGAATTTATTAAATCATGAATTTCCTCATGAGATTCTTTCGTAGTGTCATTTTGATCGTTTGCTTTCCTCTTTCTAGGATTTCGATCTTTGGAACCTAATGGCCTGCCACGCTTCAGGCGTGCATTCGACTCATTGGATATGACACTAGATGATTGTCCAACAGGGACATCAATACGTATTGGAACATTCTCTGCGGGGATGTGGGATTTTGTTATCCTTTTCAAGTCCGTAAATGCGCCAGGCATTTGATTTGCTATTCTTTGCAAATGGATAATCTTTTGCACCTCTTTTTCACAAATAGAGGTATGTGGATCAAGATGAGATAATGATGCATTTTTCCAAAAAATTTCCCGTTTGGTTTCACCAACTTCTCCCCCTAATTTTGGGAAAAGTGTCTCATCAAATTGACAGTCTGCAAATCGTGCAGTGAACAAATCCCCTGTCAATGTTTCGAGGTAGTGAATAATGGAGGGCGATTCAAACCCAACATATATTCCTAACCTTCTTTGCGGACCTATTTTGGTGCGGTATGGCGGTGCTATAGGCACATATACTGCGCATCTAAAGATTCTTAAATGGGATATATTGGGTTCATGACCCAAAACCAATTGTAACGGGGAATATTTGTGATAATTCGTCGGTCTGAGCATTGCTGCATGCAAAATGGCGTGACCCCATACCGAAGTGGACAACCTCCTTTTCATGAGTAATGGTCTTGCAATCAACTGCAGGTGTTTAATTAAAGATTCTGCAAGACCGTTTTGAGTGTGAACACGAGCTACAGAATGTTCCACTTTTATCCCAATTGATAAGCAATAATCATTAAATGCTTGGGATGAAAACTCAGCAGCATTATCCAGTCTAATAGACTTGATTGGATTATCAGGAAATTGTGCTCGTAGTCGAATTATTTGTGCCATTAGTTTTGCAAACGCAAGGTTGCGTGATGACAACAGGCACACATGAGACCATCTACAGGATGCGTCTATTAAGACCATAAAATATCTAAAGGACCCACTAGGTGAGTGAATAGGTCCACAAATGTCCCCTTGTATACGTTCCAAAAACGTAGGTGACTCAATCCCAACCTTTATTGGTGATGGTCTAATAATTAACTTGCCTTGATAACAAGAAGTGCAAGAAAATTCATTATTTAAAAGAATCTTGAAATTCTTTAACGGATGCCCATATGAGCTTTCTATAATCCATCTCATCATGATTGATCCAGGGTGTCCCAATCGATCATGCCAAAGTACAAAAGTATTGGAATCAGTAACCTTTTGGTTTACTGTTGAATGTGCCTCAATTGCACTAATTTTTGTCCAATACAGGCCACAAGATAAAGACGGGAATTTCTCAATAATCCTCTTTTGGCCAGAGACATTCTTTGTAATGATGAGATATTCAAGATTATTCTCATCTATTGTCTCAATATGATAGCCATTCCGGCGTATATCTTTAAAACTCAACAAGTTTCTCTTAGACTTGGAGGAGAACATTGCATTCTCTATGATAAACATTGTTCCTCTAGGCAGAGTTATAGTTGCTCTTCCAGAGCCTTCAATCAATTTATTACTACCAGAGATTGTAGTAACATCTGCCTTACACATACTTAGTTGAGAGAAATATTTCTTTTCTTTGAGTATCGTATGTGTAGTACATGAATCAACTAAACAAATATATTTACAGTTGGACGTTGATCCAAGCTTGCTTTGTGAGATATCCATATTTGCTTTCCCATGGTTTGACATACAAAAGAAATACACGAATATGAGAATAAACAAATTCAATCCGTTTGTTTCACATTTAAACAATATTTTCAAAATCTGCTGAGGTTAGTCGATTAACTTAGTTGATAGTCGACTATCTTGGTAAGCAGTCATTAGGTTAGTCAACTAACTAAATCAGATAGTCGACTATCTTGCCTTGCGGAAAAGTCCAGTTTTAATGCAAAATATTAGATAATCGACTAACTGTTAGGTTAATCGATTAACTCTACTGGAAAATAAAAATATCTTTGAAATTTAGGCATATTGAAACATTCTAAAGAACTAATTATATCATAAACTAACTAATACGAGCTGATACTAATGACTATTAGTTTATTCACTAACTAATACAAATAAGTAAAATAAAATCAAACAATTCCATCTTCCTTCATCACAGATCCATCACCGATTAAGTGGTCTATTTTCCCCTCGGGTTGCTCAAAGAAGTCTGCCACATCCAGGTGAGTGATGTCAAAATTGTCGTCAGAGACAAAATTTGTTTCAGGGCCTTTATTCTTTAGAGATGCTTGATAAAGATCAACCAAATGTCTTGGTACACGGCAAGCTTTTGACCAGTGCCTTTTTCCACTGCAACGATAACATATAGTTTCTGAACTATTTGCCTTAGAATCCTCATAATCCCGTTTCTGCTTTTGGTGGTTATATCTCTTTGGGGGGTGACGGACATCAGGGAAATTTCTTCCTTGTCTACGTCCACGGCCATGACCCCGATTACGACCACGACCATGATTAAAGCCATAGCCTTTTCCATGCTTGGCATAATGAGAATACACCTTATCTGCTTCAAGCAATGGTGTAGACCCAGTGGGTCGATTTTTGTGATTTCTCATGAGCAGGTCATTGTTTCGCTCAGCCACAAGGAGAAGAGAAATCAGTTCAGAGTACTTTTTGAAACCTTTCTCTCTGTACTGTTGTTGCAGTACCATATTGGAGGCATGAAACGTTGTAAGCGTTTTTTCAAGCATATCATAATCAGAGATATTATCTCCACAGAGTTTCAATTTAGAAGTAATTCTGAACATTGCAGAATTATATTCAGAAACAGACTTAAAGTCTTGGAGCCTCGCCCATATCATGCTTGTGGCAGAGTGACCAACTTCAGGTTGTCATATCTCTCCTTTAAGCCTTTCCACAAGATGAGTGGATCTTTGACTGTGAGATATTCAATTTTCAAACCTTCATCAAGATGATGGCGCAAGAAAATCAAGGCCTTAGCACAGTCTAGGGTGGATGCTTTATCTCTGTCTTTAATGGCGTCTCCAAGACCCATAGCATCTAAGTGGATTTCAGCATCCAACACCCATGTCATATAGTTCTTGCCCGAAATTTCAAGGGCAACGAACTTTCTTTTCATAATATCAGACATAATTAAAACCAAATTCGAAAAAAGGGAAATACCTTAATTTTCTCAAGAGGATTCTTGAGACGGTAGAGTCTCGTGCTGATAACGTGTTATGAAATAATATAAGAACAAGAACAATAATACAAGAACAAGAACAATAGAGAGAAAAGTAGAGAGAGGAGTATTCTTATTGATACTTTGGGATGGTTTACAATGGAATAGAACCCCTTTATTTATAGGGAGGTGGTGACTTAGCCACCAAGAAGTAAACCCTAGAATCTCTCTAAATATGGACATTCACCTAAAATAGAATATTTTATAACAGGTGTAAAGTTTTAATGTTGTTGTGTAGTTAACATGCCAATTGTAGTACTTTTACTAAGTGACCAACTTATTAAAATTTACTTGTAATTACCTTATAATAACATAATTATGTATCTTTCATAATATCATTCTATTTTTTTTCCATTGGTGGAAATAAGAAAAATTCCAATATGTTAAGAAATGAGAGCAAATAGAACAATATAGTAATAGAGATAAGATGTATATGAGGAATATGTTTAACACTATTCTAGTGTCTTGCTGTTGGAAAGGAACTAAATTTTGCTAATAAACTTACTGCAAAAGTTATATCTGGTCGAATATTATTTCCAAGATATATTAGTTCCCCAATTGCACTAAAATATGGAGTCTCATCACCAAGAAGCTCTCCATTATTTTTATGAGGTCGAAATAAATCTTTATTTATATCAAGTGATCTCATAACCATCGGGGTACTCAATGGATGCGCTTTATCCATATAAAAAATGCTTTGGATGTTTTCAGTATAAGTTGATTGATAGACAAAAATTTCATCTTTCATATGCTTAATTTGAAGATCAAAATAATTTTTTTTTATCTTTCTAAGATATTTCATTCAAACTCTTTCCAATGATATTTAGATCATCCTTATACCCTTCTTTCAGCAAGTACTCACTCAAGCGATTCACTTTGATTGTTTCAATCCATATAAGGTTTTTTAAACTTTATTGAATACACATAAACCTTTATAAGTTTCATGCACTTTAAATCCTTCAGGAATTTTCATATAAATTTTGTTGTCTAATGTGCCGTACAAAAAGGCCATGCCAACATCCATCAGACGTATATCAAGTTTCATGGACTGCCAGATTTATACCATACCTGAAGGTGATTGCATCCACCACAGGAGCATATGTCTCCATATAATCAATGCTAGGTCTTTGCGAAAATGCTTGTGCCACAAGTCGTGCTTTATATCTAATGACTTCATTTTTATCATTTTATTTTTGCACAAAACCCCATTTATATTTCACTGGCTTTATTCCTTCAGGTGTTCAAACTATACATCCGAATGTTTCACGTTTTTCAAGTGAAATTAATTTTGCTTGGATAACATCTTTTCATTTTCGCCAATCATTTCTCTGTTTACATTCATCGACATATCTTGGTTCAAGATCCTCATCTTATTGTATTAATTCAACATCAATATTATAAGCACAAATGAGAAAGAGAGACTAAATCTAGGAAACTTGGCTAACAAAGAATTGGGGCGAACTCAAAAAATTGATAGCCTCAATTAAAGGGTCAAATCTAGAGATAATAAGACCCAACTTGAGCATACATTACTTGATTTGTGCAATACCCATTTGGACTTGAGAAAGCCAAATTGGACAAAATTACTCAAACTACCGAGAGGTATAGAGTGAACAATTACATGTGATTGCTATATTATAATCCTGAATAATCAAACTTGCCCTAGACTTTACAACCTGTTAGGTAACCACCTAGGTGGAAGTCACGACCTTAGATCCTTTATCATTTGAAAAAAACCAAAACCAAAAATATTATCTTCTAGTTTATTACTTGCAATCAGTAGCTAAAGTAAAAATAGAAACAACCAACAAGAATGTGGAAGTGCAAATTGAGGCACCTTATACAATTACACTATGTGGATACATAATCCCATTTTTAACTCCCTGAGGATTCAAACCCGACTCGTGTTAGGATTTATTATTGCTTCGACCGCCTCACTATTTATACTCGTAGTGTGAGTTTGGGCGAGATCAATGTCCATAACTCCAAAATGAATAACACCTACTACTCTTCCTCATTATCTCCATAACTCCCACTACTCCAATACCTACACTTGTAACTCCCATAACCTCCCCATGATCTTCCTCCGTGAACTCAAATGCTGAATGCCGTGTTTATGGCTTTTGTATACCTCTATATAATATTATAAATAGAGGATGAGAAATGATATTTTACACACTTGAAAAATACTTGAATACATGAAAGAAATAAGAATCTCTCATCTCTTTCTTTAATATCTCTTAGTTTATTTTTATTATTCTATTGTTACGTTGTGCTAAGTTTGTTAACAAGTATTACTTAGTTGATAGCACACAATTGTTACTATTAATTAGGAGTATATTGCTTGAATGCATTCTTAATTTTTGGATATACATTAATTTTTTTAAGTTTCTTCTTCCTCTTCCTCTTCCTCTTCCTCTTCCTCGTCCTCCTCTTCCTCTCCCTCTCCTTCTCCCTCTTCCTCTTCCTCGTCCTCATTTTCCTCCTTTTCTTCTTCTTCTTCTTCTTCTTCTTCTTTCTCCTCTTCCTCTTCCTCCTCCTCCTCCTCCTCCTCCTGGTTGCATCTTAGTTGATGTACTTTCACTTAAAATCCAGATTGTTTTTTCCAAATTTCCATGATATTACTTCAATATGTTTAATATGCTGGAGTGTGGTCAATGCTATGTGAATATGCTCAAACATGAAGTGTAGGTTCGAAAGTTTTCACTTCATATTGGTTGTTTGTTGGTGTTCTAATTTTGAGGGACTAAAGTCAGTGTTATTGTTATTTAATTCTTTAAAAGTCAAGAGACTGAATCCAAGTTCGAGGGATACTTGCATGTTGGCACGTATCCTTTGTGTGGGTACCTGCCCTAGTAGAACTTGATGTAAACTGCTTTTCGATTTGGTTCTCATTGAATGAAGCTTCTACTTTGTTCCAATCTATCTTATTAGAGTTCCTATTAAAGAACTAATTCGTGTACAAACATATTGGGATGGACTTCCCAAAAGTCAGCATTGGCCTTGGCAGTAGGATCTTTTATTTACCCCCTATATCCCAATTTTTCGTTGTTTGCTCTTTCCCTTATATTTGGCATCGGCTTATAAAAGTCAAGACTAAAATGGTTAAAAGTTATACAATTAGAAGAATAAAAGGAAAGATGCAACCAATCCATTCTCTACTTACAAAGTTACAATTAGAGAAAATTCTACTATACCCATTCTTATTTAATAACTTTATTTATTCTCTTTTGTAGATGGAGCAACTGAAAAAAGGGAAGATGGAGAAGGTGGAGCAACTGAACAAAGGGAAGATGAAAATAGTGAAAATCTAGACCTTACTTAAGAAGAACTTTGAGTTGTTCTCGATATTCTTGGAGTCTTTTGTTATAGCATTTGAAACTTTAACTTTTGAAGTGTTGAACTGTAAAACTTATGTAATTGGGTTAAAACATTTTGCTATTATCGTTATTCTTAGCTTATTGGATATGAAATATTATGAAGTATTTTATCTTTTTTATTTACGTAAGAAATAATACATAAAGTACCCATCAAAATTATCCGAAAAACTTATTTACTCACCTAAACTTTACGGGAGACCGTTTACCCCACTATTCTAAACTTAAGTGAATTTAATACCCTCCCCCCTCTGCGCAAAACATGTAGTTCACGTTGTAGTTGCGTGTGAAGGCAAAAAAAAAAATATTAAAGTAGTCCAGGTGTCATTTTTTAATAGGATATTACAACTAATTAACTTAATATTATTTTTTTCTCTTTTCTTTTTCATTTTTCTTTTTTAACATGAAAATATTATCTTTAAAAACAATTTTTTTTCTGTTTTTACAAAATTTATTTTTTCCAGTTTTTACAAAAAAAATCTTTTAAAAAATTGAAAACTGAAAGAAAAAAACATTTGTCAGAAACGAAAATATTTTGTTGGAAATGATTTTTTCATTTAAAAAAACAAAATATTTTTGTTAAAACTATCTTTTTAGTTTTTACTAATTTTTCATATTTTACAAAAGAAAGATTTGTTCAAAAACTATTTCTTTTAAGTTTTTACAATTTGTTATGCAAAATTTTTTCAGTATCTAAACTAAGTAGATACAATTTTTTTAATTTTTAAACTGAGTAGATATTGAGAAGATTTTGCAAAACAAATTGTAAAAACTTAAAAAAATAGATTTTTAACAAACTATTTTATTTTTTAAAATTAAAAAAAATCCAGCAAAGTATTTTTGTTTTTGAAAAATATTATTTTTTTAGTTTTTAAAGATTTTTCTTTGTATAAACAATCTTTTTTTCTGAAAACAGAAAAAATAAATTTAGCAAAACAAATTTTTAAAACAGATTTTTTTTGTTTTTTAACATAATATTTTCGTTAAAATTAAAAATTTAAAAAAAATAGAAAAACTGAAAATAGGGGTTATGGCGCGTGTAATTAAACACGGCCACCACAAGACTTGATTCAGGTTTAAGGGGGTTGTAAATTCACTTAAGTTTAGAATAGTGGGGTAAACGTCAACCGCAAAGTTTAGGTGTGTAAATGGCTTTTCGGACAAGTTTAATGGGTACTTTATGTATTATCTCTTTATATAATTTCCAAGTTATAATTACAAATATTTTCAAGTGGTAATGTCAATTAAATGTTTAAAATAGCCGAATAGAATCGTTGCAATAAGCACAAATGTCGTGCCATAGACATTCTAAATCTTTCCGATAGGTCTTGCAAACTGTTCCATAAAGTGTGATAAACTGATACAATAGAAACAAAACTGTTACGGTAGTGCAATAAAACCGTTACAATAGCTGTAAATAAACGTTGCAATAGCATACAAAATCATTGCAATAACATACATAACAACAATTACTACCCAGTATAGTCCCACAAAATGAGGTCTGGGGAGGGTAATATGTAGACGGGCATTACCCCTACCTGAAAGGGCAGAGAGGCTATCTCCAATCGACCCTGCGCTCACTGAAGGGAAGGAAAAACAAAAAACAAAAAATAGAAAATAAAAGAGTATTAGTAACTCCAGCAGAAATAGCGTAAATAATTATCTAAATATAATAACCATAAATAAAATAACATGCAATAATATCAGAGAGTAACTGCCATAAATAACTACCATAAGGGAGGCAATAAAATCCCCAAGTCCCTCTTGGCGATGGCCTGAGATCCAATCATCACGTCCCTGCCTACTTCGCTCAACTCGGAGCTAAACTTGCACTCCAGGTATTCTGTCTTAGATCTTCTTATTTTGAAACCCTTAGACTCGAGAGTCTGTCTCCATACCTCTAACCTTTAAATAACACCGACCCTCGTCTCGTCTATCATACATAACCGTTGCAATAAACTATATTGTAACAGTTTCCAACCATTGTAGTAAATAATATGGTAACAGTTTACAACCGTTGCATAAACTATAAGGTAACGGTATTTAACCGTTGCAGTTGAAATGAATACTCGTTGCTTCAAACAGAGGAAAAACCGTTGCGATAGCTGTATCTATAGCAACGGTGTTGTCAACAGTTGCCAAAATCGTTGCTGTAGATCTATTGGCACGCGAGCCGATGGCACAGTCATTGAACCGTTCCAATACATTTATGGCAACAGTTGGCCTATCAATTGCAACGGTTTACCTGCCGTTGCCAAGACCTATTTTCGAGTAGTGTATAAATTACACCTATCTCCATCACTACCTTTGCTCTTTACCAACAAACTTTTCTCTCTTGCTGTTTTTTTTTCCCTTCATGTTTTCTTTATGAAATTATTGTTTTATCAGTTTCATATTTCCTATAACTGCCTTTAGTTCATATTTCCAGTATTTGTGGGATAATGATCAAATTTCATCTTACCACCTTTTTCATGCAACTTACCATATTTTATATATTAAGTTAAATGAAATATTCTCTGTTCTTCTTTTCTTTTCTATTTTCTAAATGTAGTAATAATGTGTAATCATTTAATGTCATCATTGATCTTATATCTTTTTTGCTGTTCCATTAATCAATAGCAATAACTTGCTAGCTTATAAATATGAAAGTCGAGATCTCATCATAGAAATATCTCCTTTTCTCTTTTTCTTTTGGTCCGTCTATGGTTAAGATTAGGGGTGTGCATTCGAATCGATCTATTGATAAATCAAATCGATTATCTGTTATCGGTTTATCGATAATCAAAATCGAAAAAATCGAAACCTTATTGAAGACAACGATAAACATATGTACAAATCGGTAATCGATAAGTAATTATCGATAAGGGTCAAAATTGAATCGATAAATTAAATGCACACCCCTAATTATTTCATCTACCATATTTAAGGAATGATCACATTTAAAGCTCAAGGGAATGAAGTTCAAATTAATGAAAAATAGAATTAGCAATGATGATGCATTTTTATTTTCTTAATACCGTTGGAGTGTTGGTGGCATACATTTGATCCCTTTGATAATAGGTGAATTTGACTATATTCATGACCTAAATAACCACCTTCTTGTATTGTTTTGATATTAAAAGTGTTAGCAAAAATTCTTATATGGGTGCTTTTTTGTGTTTTCAGGCTATAAGCGACGAGGAAGGCGAGAAATACTTTTGGAGTCGAGAAAATAGGGCAACCATGCAAACTCCCAACCAAATCGCGCTAAAACAGGCCAAGGATTCAGAGGCAGCTGTTGGCCGCTGTCCAGCCGCGACCGCGGCAGGAACGCGAAGAAATCATGCTGCAGACAACTCGAGATTCAGAGAGGCTTCACGGGCGCGGTTCACCCGCGACCGCGCCTCAACCGCGAAAGGCGTGCTCCTGGACAGGGGTAATTATGGAAAAACGTGGATTTAGCCCTAAAACCTATATTAGTCACTAGGTTTTGCCCCTTAGAGGCATGTATTGATTATTTTGAGTTCTTGGAAGGAAAAACAAGTGTTAGAGAATAGCTCAAACCTATTTCTTTTTCCCTTTTGATTTTTATTGCTAGATTATGTTGAATGTTAATTTAGTTTGTTTACCCATAATTATGAGTAGCTAATTTCCCTGTCTAAGGTCTTGATGGGACTTATTGGGGGTTGAACTTCTTGTTTATGTTAATGAAAATTTGTCGGTCTTCATCTTTATTTATTCAACTATGTTCTTGTTGTAGTTAATTGACAGGATCCTCAATTAGCTGTGCCTATTTAGTGTGCATAACTTGGAAAAGAGATTTAGGTTATTGTTGAATAACACCACTCCTAAAGTAATAAGAGGAATCTATAACTGCGGGTTTAAATGCAGGATTAGGAATAACGAAGCTTTGGTGCAATATTAAATGAACTGTGTTAATTAAAGCTAGCTAGTGTATCTCGGGAGAGTGCAATAGTATGTACTGTAATTGCTTGGGAGAGAGTTGCGGTGAATTGAGTGTTCATTATTGATAAAGCATGTTGGTAAATGTGTATGAAGCATAAATAGAAGGGATTCCATCAATAGGGGAAGTCATTACCTTAGCGTTTCTCTCATTCTTGTTTACAACCTCAGTTAGTTAGCTATAGTTTGTTACTTTTCCATAATCTTAGTTTGTAGTAAAATCTCCACTTGTGATTCAGAAGTCTTGGGAAGCTGGTTCTGAAGAATTTAGTGGGTCTAAAGGTGGTAGTTGATAGTTTGACTCTCTGTGGATTCGACCCTGGCATAATACTCGGGTTTTATTTACAATGTCCGCGGAGTCCTTTTTAGAGGGCATACTTGGGCGTGATCAAGTTTTGGCGCCATTGCCAGGGAGTTAACGGAATTACCAATTGCCATTGCTAGAGTTACAAAAGTTCTTGGTGTAGCTAGTTTCTTTACACCCAATTTTGATTGAAACTTTTGACGGTTGACTTGGTTGCATAGGTGTATGCCTAGAAACTCTACAAGGACTGGAGAATTACTTGAAGGACTCTCAGACTTTGAAAAAATATTTCGGGCATTGAACCGTGCCAACATAAGACTTCAACCATCTCAACAGACAGATGAAATCGAAACTGAAATGGAAGGCGTAATTGACCCCAACGGAAATGACAGACAGGAGCAAGTCAACTTAAATGCTGGAGAAGTGGCACCTCTTGTGCCGGAGGGTGCACTTTATGACTGGGCACAACCGACGGCTGATAATTTGGCAATTGGCATAGCTGTGCTAGAAATACATGCTCAATCATTCCAAATTACAAACAATATGCTGCATTTGTTGCAAAAAGGGATTTTTTTTTCTGGAATGCAAGTGGAAGACCCTCAACAACACTTAAAGAATTTCCTGTCCATATGCAAAACTCAGAGGTAGCCCAATGTGACTCCGATAGCAATCACGCTGCTATTATTTCCTTTCTCTGTGACAGGAGCTGCTCAGGTTTAGCTAAACTCACTCCCCATCAACTCCATTGAAACTTGGGATGAGTTAGTCAAACAGTGTCACAACAAGTTCCATTCGCCCAATAAAACAACACAACAAATTGATGAGATCGTGAGCTTCAAATAGAAACCTATGGAAACTTTGCACGAGACATGGGGAAGGTTCAAAGGAATGTTGGTGATTTGTCCCCATCATGGTATTCCAAAGCAGATGTTGGGACAACGATTTTACATGGGACTTTCTGACAGTATGAAGCATATTGTAAATGCCTCAGTTGGTGGGGAATTTTTAAGCAAGACGTGGAGAGAAGGCTAGAATCTGTTGGACAAAATGGCTCAGAATTCAGGGCGGACAACCAGATGTGGCGACTCTTTTGACACATATGAGCATCCTCACCAAGAAGGTGGAGGAGTCGGGACAAAAACAGCAGGTACATATAGTTGATACTACCAATGGGGGCTTGTGCATATCCTGCATCAGTCAGCCAATTGGTAATTCATGGAACGTAGAGCATGACCTTCATCATCAGCAACCTGAAGATAGGAATTATGTGGCTAACTACGGGGGTCAGAGGCAAGGTAATCAGAACTGGAGCCTGCAAACTCAGCAGCAGTACAGGCCACCGCGACCACATTACAATACAGGGAATATGGGAGGTATGAGACCCCCCAACAACATGGCACTTTATCCTAGGCTGCAAGGGTATAATAATCAGCAACAAGGGTACCACCCACATCAGCAGCAACATGGTGGGAGACAAGAAGATGGGTTCTCCAGGCTAGAAACGATGATACAACAAGTGATTGGGTCCAATGCAAAGATAAATGATAGGGTAGATGCATATGATGCAGCTATTAAAAATATTGAAGTGCAAGTGGGCCAGATTGCTATGTCTTTGAATAACTATCCTCAAGGGACATTGCATGTAGATACTCAGACCAACCCCAAAGATCAGGTCTCGAAGCAGCTGATGGTGGTGAGTCTCTGCAATGGGATAGATCTTGATGTTGAGTAGGAAAGAGGTCATGAGAATATGCAGACAAATACACTCATTCAGGTACCCATTGAGCTGGATGAATCAACAAGGCTGACAGATCTGACAGTCATGCATGTTCATGAAAATCATAATATGCAGCAAGAGAGCGAGAAAGTCACCGAAACAGTAGGAGAGCCAGTGGAGGAGATGATAGTTGAGAAGTAAAAGTCCCAAGTCATTGGAAAGAAAAGACCTCCTGCACCATTCCCACAAAGATTGGCCAAGCACTAAAAGGAAGAGCAATACAAGAAGTTCTTTGACATGCTCAAGCAAATTCAGGTAAATATTTCATTGATCGAAGCTTTGAAGGAAATGCATGGGTACGCAAAAAGAATGAAAGACTTAATGTCTCAGAAGTTTGACTTCTAAGACTTGGCCACAGTGACTATCACGCAGACTTGTAGTGCAGTGGTAACTAGACCGTTTGCTGAGAAGCTCTCTGATCCTGGGAGCTTTACCATCCCATGCACTATTGGGAACTATGCCTTCGCAAAGGCACTCTGTGACTTAGGGGCCATCAGTAATCTTATGCCCCTGGTTGTTTACAAGAGGTTGGGCATCGGGAGAGCTAGACACACCTCTATGTTGTTGCAGCTGGCAGACGGGACAGTGAAGCGTCCATTTGGGATCCTCGATGATGTTCTTATTTAGGTGGGAAATTTGTGTTCCCTGCAGATTTTGTGATCTTGGATTGCAAGGTGGACGAAGAGATTCCTATCATATTAGGAAGACCGTTCTTAGCCATAGGGAGAGCCTTGATTGATTGTGAGATCGGGGAGCTCAAGATGAGGCTCAATGACGAGGGGATCATATTTAATGTGCAAAAATCTATGCGGCGACCAAGTGACTTTTCCAATTGTTCTCTAATTGATGTCGTAGATGTGATCCTCCAGTCTCATGATGATGTATTGACGGTAGAGGATCCTTTGGATGCATCTCTGACAAATTTGAAGGAGGTGGACGATGAAGAGTTGGCATAATGGGTGTTGGCCTTGGAAGGTAAGGGGTTTTGGGATAGAAAGCTGGAATTTGAACCCCTACACTTGGAGAAGAGAGAGAGTCCTCTAGCTAAACCGTCCATTGAAGAACGACCGAAGCTGGAGCTAAAGCCCTTGCCAGCTCACCCCACGTATGAATTTCTGGGACCGAACTCCACATTACCTGTTATTATCTCATCTGGTTTGCTAGATGTGCAGGTGAAATAGTTTTTACAGTTACTGAAGGAATGCAAAACTTCCATTGGATGGACCATGGCAGATATCAAGGGGATTAGCCCCGCCAATT
This sequence comes from Nicotiana benthamiana, assembly GCA_034376525.1. Lineage (NCBI taxonomy): Eukaryota > Viridiplantae > Streptophyta > Magnoliopsida > Solanales > Solanaceae > Nicotiana > Nicotiana benthamiana. The sequence goes on from CM067336.1 coordinate 72,077,609, forward strand.
GTATGCACAAGATTCTGCTGGAAGAGGGACACAGACCTTCTACGGAACATCAAATGAGGCTGAATCCAAATATGAAGGAAGTGGTGAAGAAGGAGGTAATTACGTGGTTAGATGCGGGGATCATCTTCCATATCTCTGATAGCAGCTGGGTTAGCTCAGTTCAGTGTGTGCCTAAGAAGGGTGGCATGACGGTTGTGAAAAATGAGATAAATGAGCTAATCTCTACGAGAACCGTCAGTGGCTGGAGAATATGAATAGATTATAGAAAGCTGAATCTTGCCACTCGAAAAGACCACTTCCCACTTCCCTTCATTGATCAGATGCTGGACAGATTGGCTGGGAGGTCTCACTTTTGCTTCCTCGATCGGTACTCAAGGTACAACCAGATCTTTATTTCCTCTAAGGACCGAGAGAAGATCTCATTCACTTGCCCCTACGGCATTTATGCCTTCAGGAGGATGCCATTTGGCCTTTGCAATGCACCCGCCACATTCTAACGATGCATAAAGGCCATTTTCACTGATATGGTTGAAGAAATAATGGAGGTGTTCATGGATGATTTCTTAGTGGTGGGGAATTCGTTTGATGAGTGCCTTGAGAATCTGACACGTGTGCTGAAACGATGCATCGAGACTAATCTGGTGCTGAATTGGGAAAAGTGCCATTTCATGGTGCAAGAAGGCATAGTCTTGGGGCACCGAGTGTCAAGCAAGGGGATAGAAGTTGATCGAGCCAAAGTTGATGTCATAGAAAAGTTGCCTCCGCCAACCTCGGTCAAAGCAATCAGAAGCTTTCTTGGACATGCCGGTTTATACCGACGGTTCATTAAATATTTCTCCAAAATGGCCAACCCTCTCTGTAAGTTGCTGGAAAAAGATAACCTGTTTGTGTTTTCTGATGCATGCATGGTAGCATTTGAAGAGCTGAAGCAAAAGCTGGTCATGACACCAATCATTGTTGCCCCCAACTGGGAGCAAACTTTCGAGCTAATGTGTGATGCTAGTGACTATGTAGTGGGGGCAGTGCTGGGCCAGCTGAAGGACAAATTGATGCATCCAATCTACTATGCAAGTAGAATGCTGAGTGGGTCCCAACTGAATTACACAGTGACCGAGAAAGAGATATTAGCTGTGGTATTTGCATTCGACAAGTTCCGGTCCTACCTGATAGGATCGAAGGTAATTGAATACACTGACCATGCAACTCTTAGATACTTGATAGAGAAGAAAGACTCTAATCCACACCTGATTCGTTGGGTGTTGTTGCTACAAGAGTTTGATCTCGAGATACGTGACCGAAAGAGCACTGAGAACCAAGTCGCTGATCATCTGTCATGACTTGAGGGAGCTGAAAATACAATTGAGGTGGAGGGTATTCTGGAAACCTTTCCAGACGAGCAACTGCTCGTAGCTAACCATCTAGAAGCACCATGGTATGCGGATTTGGCCAACTACCTAGCTTGTGGTATAGTCCCTCACGACCTGTCTTCGGTCTAGAGGAAGCGTTTCTTTCGTGAAAGCCGTATGTATTATTGGTATAAGCCCTATCTTTTTAGAATATGTCTGGATAACATGATTCGGAGATGCGTCAACGAGATGGAACAATCCTCTATTTTGCAGGCATGTCATGCATCGGCTTATGTGGGACACTTTGGAGGAGTGAGGACTGCAGCAAAGGTGCTTAAGGCCGGGTTTTGTTTGGCCAATAGTGTTCAAAGATGCTCACACATGGGTAAAAGGTTGAAATGAATGCTAATGCACCGGGAACATCTCCCAGCGCTACGAGATTCCCATGAACCCGATTCAGGAGGTTGAAGTGTTTGATGTTTGGGGGATAGATTTCATGGGTCCCTTCGTCAGCTCTTACGGCAATAAGTACATTCTTGTTGTTGTTGATTATGTGTCCAAGTGGGTGGAAGCTATAGCATTACCCACCAATGATGCAAAAGTGGTGGTGGGGTTTCTGAGAAAAAACATATTCACCCGCTTTGGGACACCACGGGCGATAATAAGTGACGGAGGCACTCATTTCTGCAACAGAGCAATTTAGAAGTTGTTGGCAAAATACAATTTGCGCCACAAGGTGGCTACTCCGTACCACCCACAAACTAGTGGACAGGTGGAGAGTCTCCAATAGAGAGATAAAGAGTGTTCTGACAAAAACTGTAAACGCCACAAGAACATATTGGCCAAGAAAGTTAGATGATGCACTCTGGGCGTATAGAACAGCATTCAAGACACCTATTGGTATGTCTCCATACAAGTTGGTGTTTGGGAGGGCATGTCACCTGCCGGTAGAACTTGAGCACAGAGCGTGGTGGGCACTGAAATAGCTGAATCTTGACATGGAAGTTGCAGGCTCATCTAAAGCCACAAAATTGCATGAGGTGGAGGAGTTCCGACATCTTGCTTTTGAGATCACAAGACTATATAAAGAAAGAATAAAAAGGCTGCATGATCGGCACATTGTGGAGCGAACCTTCAAATCCAGGGACATGGTATTGTGATACAACTCAAGATAGCGGTTGTTCCCGAGTAAGCTAAAATCACGATGGTCTAGACCATTTTGAGTGGTTGAAGTCCTCCCGTCTGGAGCTGTTGAAGTTGCTTCTGAGGATGACTCTCGCACATTTAGAGTCAATAGTCAGCGGTTGAAATTATACCTGGGAACGAGCGAATCTAAGGAAGGAACTGCACTCAACTTGAATGAGCCGCAGAGGTCGAGCGAGCCGTAAATGCGCTCATCTGAGTCGTGCCGCGACGTTAAATCAGGCGCTCTTGGGAGGAAACCCACGAAAGTGTTGTAATTGCAATCCTTTAGAATATGAAAAAAAAAAGAAAAAAAAAGCGTCAGATTCAGAGAAGGGCCCAGACCGTGGTCCTACAGCGGTCGAGGGCCAAGCGCGGCCCTGACCCCTCTCTGAACCTTGTCTCCCACGGTCCCACCACGAACGCGAGCCCGGCATAGCCCTGACCCCTCTCTGAATCTTTTCCCCCGCGGTCCTACCGCGACCGCGGTCGAACCGCGGAGCTCATGCACCGGGTAAGTTTTTTTAAATTTTTATTTTTTATTTACCCCCTCTTTCCCAAAATACCCCCCAGTCCTTAAAACCCCTCTTTTTTTCTTTCTTCCCCCCATCAGGGAAATCACTCACTCTCTCTCTCTCTTCACTTCTTTCTAAATTTTTCTCTCTTATTTCTCAATGTTTCTCTCCAAAGACACTCCCATCTCACCCAAGTTCTCCACCAACTTCCCCAAACCCTTTCCCACCGTCACCCCAAGTAAGCTTCTTCTTCTTTTTCTTTAGTTTAACTACTAATTTAGTGTAATTTAGTTTATTTTTGTTTACATTAACCCTAGGTAGCACTAGTTTAAATTCTTGTTTTACTTATTAATTGTTAGTGTTGTATATGACTGTAGTTGTTATTATGGGATGGTTTGGTCATTATTTGTTGGGCCTCCATTATCTTTGAGGGTATAAGGCTTGTTTAGCTATGTTGGAGGCCTAGAAAGTTATTTATGGAGTTGTAGTAGTTGGAAGTCCATGTTTGGTTTGAAATTGATGAGTGCTTTGTTAGTTTGGGGCAGGCTATGCCCAATTCTAAGTGTAGGGTCTGTTAGCGGTGAGTTAGAGACTATATTGTTTGTAAACTGGGTGAAAGAGTAAGTGTGGGGTGGTGTTGGCCACTTTTTGTATTTAGCTAGGTTGTCAGTCTTTCACTACAATGCTAATGGGGCGTGGGTGTCACTTGGAACTACAAAATGAGGTGTTGTTGTGGTGTCGGTAGGTGGTGTAGTCTGAGTAACCACCCGTTTGACACTGCTTTGAATGAATTTAATGGGTTGTCTTGTCTCTATGCAGGTACTATGACTAGAAAGAAGCAAAAGCAAGGGGCTGGCCCATCCAACCAACCCACATATGACGAGTCTAGGTTCGCTTCTGAACAGGCGGAGGATGATTTTCACGCTAATGGTAGAAAGACCTTTATTCAGGATGTTCCGATTGACCGGGCTTCCCTCTGAGCGAAAAAAGAGGAGATGTACGAGGAAATTCGGCGGCAACAGATGGAATTCCTGTTTGATGATCCTTGCCCGATCAACCCGATGATTGTGCGAGAATTTTATGCCAACTGCCCGGTTTCTTCGCTTAGGCGAGTGTTTGTGAGGGGTATGTATTTCCAGGCACATGTCCCATACATTAAGAGGGTATTCCGACTGCCTGCATTTACGGGCAATGTTGATTACTACCATGGACGGCCCGATGTCACATGGGATGATTTGATTACCGCAGTTTGTGTTGGGGGGAAAGTGAATTGGGTCACGGATGGCGTGACCTTGAACTCTAACTCCTTTACGCACCTTGCAAAATGTTGGCTGACCGTGATCCGCACCCGCTTCATACCGTCCGGGAACACCATGTTAGGATTTATGCCCGTCACTAGAGAGGGGGTGAATAGTGTGGCACGAGAATATTGATAAATATTGCGGAATTAAAATTGCAGGAATAAAATAAATTCGGTAATTAAAATAACAAGGAAAGAACGCACCGAATTTATCCTGGTTCACCACGACTTGTGGCTAGTCCAGTCCCCGAGAGACTCTCTCGAGATTCCACTAACTCCGTTAAGCTTACGGGTGCCTAACAAACCGTTACAATTGCTCGTAGATGTACACTCTACAAGACTTCAACTTGCTCGAGGATACCGCATCTCAAGACTTCACTTTGCTCGTGGATACTGCACCACAAGACTTCAACCACTAAGACTTAGGGTACTTAGCGAACCCGACAATCAATGAGAAGATATGTTCTTCTCAAACACCTTTCTCTTCTTACGACAAGACTCTCTCAAAAGAGTAGATAAAGTGATACAAATTTAGCTCTATGAACAACACAAAGTTGTCTCTCAAATGGCTCAACAAAAGCTCTAAAATGATGCTCAAATAATGTCAATATGTATATCAATATTGGGAGGTGTTGTGTGTTTAAAATCAGCTCAAAAGATCTCTTTTTATAGGTGAAAAAGGGTGCATGACCGTTGCTTAATTGACAATTAATTATGCTGATTTTGTGCTGAGATAATCGATTATTTATGTCACATAATCGATTATTTGTTAACGTTAAAAAATCGGAATCAGATTCTGCTCACATATAATCGATTATGCCTCTAACGTTCCGAAAATCAGAATCCCCGATTTTCTGCCAAATAACGATTATTTGATAGAGATAATCGATTATGTCTCTAACGTTCCGAAAATCAAAAGCTGATTCTCCGCTGGATAATCGATTATCTAATTGATATAATCGATTATATTGAGACAGTGTTTCAAACACTTTGGCAACGGTAATCACATAATCGATTATGCACTTTGTATAATCGATTATTCTGTGGCAGTGTTCAAACACTTTGGCCACTGTTATAACATAATCGATTATGCTGATTTGTATAATCGATTATTTTAGTCCAGTTTTGAAAACTTACTTCAAAAACCATTTTGGTTAAAATGAAAACTTTAACATCATTTTGTTTGAAGTATTTAAAATATGTTTATGATAAATATGATTTAATAAAATAATTTTATGCATATTTATGATGACCTATGTTGAGCCAAAAGACGAGATAACTTAAACGTTGCTCTTACATTGGTTCTACCTAACGACCTACGCCTTGGGTCTTCGGTCTTGAACATTTGAGCTAGTCTTTGGCTTGTCTATGCAATTCCGTCATCAATATGCTTCTCGCCATTCAATCTCGATTGTTTGTCATATAATATCGTTGTTTGACACTTGACTTCATTGTTTGTCATTCATCAAAACCTATACCTGAAAATCATGCTCATACAACCAAAGCGCACATATCATAGATAGAGTGATTTTCTACACACCACAGACGTGAATTTCAATTGAGCGGTCTTGACTTGGTGCTTTGTGACGGGCAAAGAATTTGATGCTGCCCGGATTATTGGGGATGAGATGTTTCAGAGGGGCCCGTTGCTATCTAAGAGGTTTTACTTTCCCTCGTTGGTGACTTATCTGTGTCAACTGAAGAACGTGCCCACATATCCTATAGATGGCACAGTACCTCTTGCCGCTCCATTCAGAGCTGCTCGCATTACCATAGGCCTGGGTGCTCGGGCTCCTATTCAGATCGATAATGATGATGATGCCCCAGCCCATCCTGTTCCATCTTGGTGGTCCAGTGACACTGCCGGACCTTCTAGAAGCACTCAGGCTGGATCTGGCTTCTCCAAGTCTCAGTCTTCGCGGCCAATATTGCAGTCCATAGAGGAAAAGGTCGCGGAACTCCTCACCTCTGTGTATGGTCTTCATACGAGAATTGATGACATGTCTCAGCGACAAGAAAGATCAGATAGGCGGTTCATGTACTGGTTCCGTGCACTGGGGAGGGCATGCAATGTGGACCCAGCCACCGTCTCCGACTCAGATTGAGTCTTAGGGAAGTCTTTTTACCCTTCTGCTCTTTACTTGCTTGATATGATATGGGGACATGCCATAATTTTAAGATTAGGGTGGGAGACTTGCTCTGAATGTATGTTGTATTGTATATAAAAAAAAGAAAAAATAAAAAATAAAATAAAATTTTGTTGGTGTTGTAACTTTAGATAATTGTTGTATGTATCTGGGTATGCTTTTATTAGATATAACTGACTTGACCCAATGACGGACACTTGTCGACGATTCTCTTGAGGGTCAAAGTCGGAATTAGATATAACTTAAAAAGAAAATAACAACAACAAAAAAACACAGTGAGAGGGCTCTTCCTGAGGACGGACCACTTGGACAGTACTCTTGAGGGAAGTAGTCCATGTAGATACTTTTTCTTATTTTATTTTTCCTTTTTAGGTAGTGTAGCAATTCACCCTTGGTTTTTCTTTTAACCACGGTTCTTTTCCAAGGGTTTTTCTTGAACCGGGTTGGGTAGATTTTTCCTTTTGTAGTTTAGGACTAAGATGGGTGAAGGCTAGATTGCGACCCCTGATGTTCACACCTGCAAATTATAATAATGAGCTTGAGAGTGTGAAGGCTAGAATCAGTTGTAGACTTGTAATTCTATGCCTTAATTTTGCACATCTATTCTTGCTTGAACGCTCGTATGAGTGTGTTGATGAACTGACTCAGAATGAGTTGCATGCTATGTGTATGTGAGGTTTTACCTGCTTTTTGTGTTTGCATGTGATACCTAGAACTTGCCCTGTGTGTTTGCAAAGAGAAATAGAAGCTGTTAAGTTTTAGTGATGATTGAGGCATTTCTTTGTTTAAGCCCTTATATAAATCTTGTGAATCCACCTGTACATATGTCCATAGTTAACCCCACTTGAGCCTGAAGACTATTCTTTGGTAACCCTGCAATGAACTATATCCCTGAGTTTGAATAAATTGTTTGAACCTGTACCTCCTAGAAGCACTTGAATTAATGCATAACATACAAAAGTCAAAGTGTGGGGTGGTAGGGAGTAGCAAAAAAGGGGGAATCAAGAATGAGTAAAATGAATAATACACTGGTCTTGTAGAAAAAAAAAGAGAAACAAAGAAAATAAATCAAAAAAAAAAGAGAGATACAGAAAATAAGAGGCCAGTGCACCTGAAGAAAAGTAGGGGACGACTATAAAATAAAAATGTAGAGTAATGGGTGGGGCTAAACATGGAAACGGATAAGAAAAAGGGAAGTATGTATTAAAAGTACTTAGGGAGGTTAGTTAGTATATCCAAATGTATCCTACCCATCCCTGGCCTACATTACAGCCAAATAAAGACCTCTTGATCTTTGACTAAAACAACTCGATTAGTAGAGTACTACACTAGAGGCAAGCTTATGGTGTGTCTGTGTGACCTGTGAATGCTCTTTGCTGAGAGTGAGCAAATTCTTGCTATCTTTAGTTCATTGTATTTAAATTAAATGTGTGTGGAACTTCTCTCAGAATGTTGATGTGAGGGCATGTGACTCAGGAAGAAAAAGTGAGTCTTCACCTCTGTAAAGTAAATAGAGTGAGGTTGATTGTGTCATGGCAGTAGAGTCTACATCTTGGGTCTGGCTGTTGCATTTCTTAGGTTGGTCCGTGAAAATGGCAGGTGTGACATAGCTTCGGGTAATGCATCAAACGGTTAGGCCTAGAAGTGTGTTTTAGCTTGCTCGAGGATGAAAAAAGGTTTAAGTGTGGGGTGTCGATAATAGGTGAATTTGACTACATTCAGGCCCTAATTAACCACCTTCTTGTATTGTTTTGATATTAAAAGTGTTAGCAAAAATGCTCTTATGGGTGCTTTTTCGTGTTTTCAGGCTATAAGCTACGAGGAATGCGAGAAGTACTTTTGGAGTCGAGAAAATAGGCCAACCATGCAAACTGCCAACCAAATCGCGTTGAAATAGGCCAAGGATTCAGAGGCAGCTGTTGACTGCGGTCCAGCCGCGACCGCTAAAGGAACACGAAGAAATCATGCTGCAGACAACTCGAGATTCAGAGAGGCTTCACGGGCGTGGTTCACCTGCGACCGCGCCTTGACCACGAAAGGCGTGCTCTTGGACATGGGTAATTATGGGAAAATGTGGAATTTAGCCCTAAAACCTATATTAGTCACTAGGTTTCGCCCCTTAGAGGCATGTATTGATTATTTTGAGTTCTTGGAAGGAAAAACAAGTGTGAGAGAATAGCTCAAACCTATTTCTTATTCCCTATTGATTTTTATTGCTAGATTATGTTGAATATTAATTTAGTTTGTTTACCATAGTTATGAGTAGCTAATTTCCATGTCTAAGGTCTTGATGGAACCTATTGGGGGTTGAACTTCTTGTTTATGTTAATGCAAATTTGCCGGTTTTCGTATTTATTTATTCAACTACGTTCTTGTTGTAGTTTATTGACAGGATCCTCAATTAACTGTGCCTATTTAGTGTGCATAATTTGGAAAAGAGTGCATATTTAGGTTATTGTTGAATAACACCACACCTAAAGTAATAAGAGGAATCTATAACTGCGGGTTTAAAGGCGGGATTAGGAATAACGAAGCTTTGGTGCAATATTATATGAACTGTGTTAATTAAAGCTAGCTAGTGTATCTCGGGAAAGTGCAATAGTATGTACTGTAATTGCTCGAGAGAGAGTTGCGGTGAATTGGGTGTTCATTATTGATAAAGCATGTTGGTAAATTTGTATGAAGCATAAACATGAGAGATTCCATCAATAGGGGAAGTCATTACCTTAGCGTTTCTCTCATTCTTGTTTACAACCTTAGTTAGTTAGCTATAGTTTGTTACTTTTCTACAATCTTAGTTAGTAGTAAAATCTCCACTTGTGATTAAGAAGTCTTGGGAAGCTGGTTTCTGAAGAATTTAGTGGGTCTAAAGGTGGTAGTTGATAGGTTGACTATCTGTGGATTCGACCCTGGGCATAATACTCGGGTTTTATTTGCAACATCCGCAAAGTCCTTTTTAGAGGGCATACTTCGGCGTGATCACCCTTACTTTAGTTTCGTTGCATGTGCTTGTTGACACAATTTTTATGTCATAAATGGTGTTCGTCTTATTTTAGCTTCTTTCTGTCCATATTAGTTAGGCGTGTTTATAGCGATATACTTTCCGCGGAATCTCGTAAATTTTCTTATTGGTGTAATCGATAACCGAATCGATAAGCCCCAAAAATTGATTAATCAAAATCGAAAAAATCAAAACGTTATTGAAACGATAATGATAAGCATATGTACAAATCGATAATCGATAAGTAACTATCGATAAGGGTCAAAACCGAATGCACACCCCTAGTTAAGATAATAGTATAAATTTAGCCTGATCATTTTGGTTTTTCTCATCAAATGTTTACTCCATTTTTTTAGTCAAATAGAATCGAAGTTCAATTACAGAGGGAAAAAATGGCAGCCAATAGTCTCAGCATTATGGAAAATTTGGAGGAAGCCATTTTGTCCCATCCAGACGAAATTTTGTCACTCAAGTTCAGGTACATTGCTAAATATAATGATATTAATAATGGATGGCGGATACAAGATTCAAATTCGATAGGTTCAACTTTTAGGTTCTTACCACTGAACACATCACTAGACATCCTGATGCATTAAGTTTCCATTATGTGTGGGGTCCGGGTAAGGGTCGAACCACAAGGGTCTATTGTAAACAGACTTTTCCTGCATTTCTCCAAGAGGTTGTTTCCACGGCTTGAACTCGTGACCTCCTGGTCACATGATCGCAATGTATCGGGAAAATTTGGTTCCATAAGTTCTCATGCTATCTATGCACGCCCTTGGCATGGAGGCCGGCCCAACTAAGGCACCCGAGTAAGGTCGACCCGAGTAAGTGGACAGCCCGGTTAACATGACCCAAGACGGCGTCGTTTGAAGCTCTGTCTCTTTCGTACAGCCACCAACTTCTATACTTTTCTTTGATTTTCGAGGAAGGTCTCCTAATATACAAAGGAGACCTACCCTTTGTAATTGGAATATACAACCAATTCTCTCTCTCTCTCTCTTGTGCAAAGATTACTACTTGTTCCAATATTCTAACATCTTAAGATATCTACATCTCATCATTATCACCGATCGTAGCTCGATAATACCCTGTATTTCATATTACGCTTGATTTCGATTTACCCTTTTATATTTTCGATTGTTCTCGAGCATACTAAGTATTCACATAATTTTTTAGCCAAACAATTTGGTACCGTCTATGGGGATTTCGTGAGTCAAAGTTGTAGTTTACTTCTAGAGATCCTTCAAAAACCATTTTCTACAACCTAAAATGACTGAAAACAACGCAAGAATGAAAGCCATCGTGGATGTTAGAGCCGATCTCATAGGCCCTCTCAATGCGGCTACTGAAGGGGATGCTCTACACGTAACCCCTAGTACCCTGATAAACGTGGAAAACCCACCTTCCCCTTATGAAGGTCTGTTGGTTCCACGAGAAAAAGAGGCTTCTACATCTACAACAAAAGAATTACCCCCAGAGGTAAATAGGCTACTGGAAGAGTAGATGACAAACTCTCTGAGTAGTTTAGCTGAGAGTCCACCCTAAAGCGCCAGATGCGCACCAACAACAGACCACGTTGCAGCCGAAGTTGAACCGAGGTCTCATGAACGAACAACATGCCCGTCGATGCTCAAGCTCACGGCGGCACACTCACAACCATCCTCAAAAAGATGGAGGAAATGGAAAATTAAAATAGGTCGCTTCGCAACCAGATGAAGGAACACCAAGACAGAGTGGACAAGATCCCGGGTGCGCCTAAGCTACAGCCAAAGAGAGACGTGGGAAGGTTCGTTGAACAACCCTACACAGAGGGAGCTGCACCATACCCCATCCCAAAAATCTTCAAAATTCCCCCTAATTGAAGGTATATGACGGGACCTCAGATCCGAGGACCATCTGATTCATTATGTCACAACAGTCAAAGGTAACGATCTTCAAAGGAGCATGTACCGTCCGTACTTCTAAAGAAGCTCGGCGAAACGTTAACAGGAGGGTCCCTAGCGTGGTACTCTGAGCTACCGGCCAAAAGCATCTCCACATTTGAGGAAATGGAAGATAAGTTTGTCACCGCCCATGCAGGAGCCAAGAAAGCAGAAGCACGGGTCAACGACATCTTTGTTGTCCGAGAGGCCTCAGGATAAGGGCTCAGAGAGTTCTTAGCCAGGTTCAACAGGTTTAGAATAAGCCTACCAAACGTGTTAGAAGGCATGGCAATCGCGACTTTTCAAAACGGGCTCAGCAGAGATGGTTCAAGGGAAACCAAGAAACTGCTTAGCCGCCTTATGAAATATCCCCCCACCACCTGAGAAGAAATTCACAACGCCTACTGTGCCGAGGTACGTGGAGACGACAACGACCTTACTGGCCCAACCCATTGGTTAATAGCGGTGCACCCAGAAATCCGAAGAGACTGACGCAACGAGGGATGACGGGAACAAGTCCCATGCCTCAACAGGGAGAGGCACCAACCATACATCAGATCTTTGCATCCACCACCACCAAGGAACACAGACGCCTTACAACGATGTGTCGCCCCACTGCGGAACGACAGAGGTATGCCTCCTTTACTATCTGCACATAAGTTTTGTGTATCTCCTTCAGAAGTACTGTACGCACTGGAGAAGCTGGGGCAACAAAGTACAGTGGCCGGTAAAGATGAAGTCCGACCCCGCCAAGAGAAAATCAAATGCCCTATGTGAGTTCCACCAAGAACGAGGGCACAAAATCGAAGACTGCATAGGTCTCCGGCAGCAGGTGGCCCCGATGTTAAACCAAGGATTCCTGAAAGAACAACTAAGCGACAAAGGAAAACTCAACTTCGCACGTGGGCGGAAGCAACCTCATGGCCCGCCAAGGCTGCCCTCATCAACACGCACCATCAACATGATCATTAGTGACGGCAACTACTAGCGATCAACCATGTCAAATTCACCACCACTCACAATTAAAGTGAACCATCGCTCACGAACGGTATGACGACTTCAAAGATAATATCACCTTTGATAAGTCTGATACCGACGATTTGTTTTCCCCCCATTATGATGATTTAGTTATTACTTTACGCAAAGTCGACAATGGCAGCGGCGCATGTATCATTCATCCAAGAGTCCTTGCACTAATGGGACTCAAGGATAAGATAATACCATGCTGTATAGCACTAACTGGTTTAACAATGCAGTTGAAAGAACCTTAGGGGAGGTAACACTACCCGTTCTAGCGAGAGGAGTTACGATGGAAACCACTCTCCACGTAATAAACCAAGTAACGGCATATACGACCATCATCGGACGTCCGTGGGTACATGCCATGAGGGCAGTCCCCTCCAATTTCTACCAAGTGATCAAATTCCCTACCCCATGGTGGGTGTTCAGCATACGGGGCGAGCCGCACACCACCCAAGAGTGTTATCAAATCGCTCAATATTAAACGCACACTAAACAACTCAAAGAAGCAAGTGGGGAAGCATAGATATCTGCCCTGTCGTGGACTATGGTCCAGCCGTTAGAGGACGCCATCAAAGATCCTGACGACGTTGAGGCTAACAAGGCCACGGTTGAAGACCTCGACCCCGTCCAGCTGAGCAACAACGATTCTATCCAAGTAAGTATCATGAATTTCTATCTAACCATGCAGACATGTTTGCTTTTTCCCATATAGATATGCCAGGGATTCCACGAGAAATTGCCTTCCACAAATTGAATGTCGATCCGCTACACCCGCCCGTGTTGAAGGTAAGGAGAAAATTCGATGCTGCCATTAATGAAGCAGTAAGTGAAGAAGTAGACAAGCTGCTGGCGAACGGTTCCATTAGGGAGTCCAAGTATCTGGAATGGGTCACCAACATTGTAATGGTGAAAAAGAAAAAAAATGGGAAGTGGCGGATGTGCATGGATTTCACCGACCTAAACAAAGCATGTCTAAAAGATTCGTTCCCACTACCCCACATCGACCAATCAATAGATGCAACGGTAGGACATGAGCTGTTAAGCTTCCCGAACGTGTACTCCGGCTACAATCAAATCATTTGGCCGAGGAAGATCGGGAGAAAACAACTTTCATCACTCACCAGGGAACATACTGCTACAAGAAAATGCCCTTCGGGCTCAAGAATGCGGGGGCCACATACCAAAGGTAGGTGACTACGATGCTCAAAGAACAACTCGTAAAAATGATGGAGATCTATATTGATGACATGCTAGTGAAGTAATCAAAGAAAGAGGACCACTTCTAGCACTTGAAAGAAGCCTTCAAAATATTAAGAAGATACGGTATGAAACTGAATCCTGAAAAATGTGCCTTCGGCGTAGCCTCGGGAAAGTTTCTGGGGTTTCTGGTGTCACAAAGGGGCATTGAATTCAACCTAGACCAGACCAGATCAAGGCAATAGAAGCCATCCCAGAAATACTAAGCAGCAAAAAACAAGTGCAAAAGCTGACAGGTCGAATAGTCGCCCTCTCTAGCTTCATCTCACGCTCCTCCGACAGGTGCCATAAATTCTTCGGTGTATTGGAAAAAGACCAGGGACTACAATGGACCTAAGAATGTGTCGAGGCATTTAGGAATTTGAACGCATATCTGTCGTCACCACCCATACTAATCAAATCCAACCTAGGCGAACCGCTGTTGGTGTACTTGGTCGTATTGGAAGTCGCGGTCAGTGCCGTCCTAGTGCGCGAAATAAAGGTACGCAATCTCCTATTTATTAGATTAGCAAAACTTTAGTTAACGCCGAATCCCGGTACTCACACCTTGAGAGTCTGGTGTTAGAACTCATAATTTCTTCACAAAAGCTACGACCCTATTTCCAGTGCCACCCCATAAGGGTAGTGACGACCTTCCCTTTAAGGAGCATCTTACACAAGCCCGAACTCTCAGGCCGGCTTGCCAGATGGGCCGTTGAGCTCAGCGAGCATGAAATCACATACCTTTCAAGGACCGCCATCAAGTCTCAAGTCCTAGCCGACTTTATTGCCGACTTCAGTGTGGAAGTCTTTCCAGAGGCGGAACTCGAGGTACAACGCACATCCTACAAAAACTTCCTATGGGTCCTTTATACGGATGGCGCTGCCAATGCGTCGGGATCGGGACTAGGACTCATCCTTGAGGTCCCCATGGGCAGAACAATTTGCCAGTCCATACGATGCCTGGAAATGACTAACAACGAGGCCGAGTATGAAGCCGTTATTGCAGGCATGAAACTAGCCATCAAGTATGAGGCTCGCCGATTCCTCCTCCATTGAGACTCCCAACTTGTAGGAAACCAGGTCACTGAGACTTATCAAATCAAAGAGCAAAGACTACAAAAGTACCAAATAGAAATCCACAAGCTAATGGCTACGTTTGACGAATGCCGTTTCGAACAAATCCCCAGAGCATGGAACATCGAAGCGGACGGCCCGGCAAAGTTGGCCGCAGCCACCAAAAACATCAACAGAGAAAGTGTGGTCACACTCCTCCACTTGGCCATTGATCATACCCAGGTACTTTCTTTAAACTTAACTTGGGACTGGCGCAACCATTTTATATCTTATCTACAGAACGGGACATTACCCCCCCGACAAAAAAAAAGTAAAGAAACTTCGCCTACAGACCGCCCGGTATTGCATGATCGACAATGGCCTGTACAAATGGACGTTTGGTGGGCCCCTGTCCAAATGATTAGGGCCACACCAAACGAGGCCGGTACTCTAAGAAGTGCACGAAGGCCATTGTGGCGCCCACACTGGCAACCACGCCCTTGTGCGATGCATCATATGTGCCGGCTATACTGGCCCACCATGAAGAAAGAAGCGGCCGAATATGTCCGCCGATGCGAACAATGCCAGAAGTACGCCCCAATGATACACCAGCAAGAAGAGCCCTTCCATTCTGTCACTTCCCCCTGGCTCTTCATCAAATGGGGAATGGATGTAGTCGGCCCCCTACCCGCAGGACGAGGAAAGGTATGATTTTTACTTGTTTTAACTGACTATTTATCCAAGTGGGTGGAAGCAGGTGCATACGCGAAAATACGCGAACAAGAAGTCATCGCCTTCATATGGAAAAAATTATATGCCTTTTTGGCATCTCCGAAGAAATCAGTTGCAACAACGGACGATAGTTCGTAAAAGGCCAAAAAATGACCGAGTTCTTCGAGAAATGGCGCATCAAAAGGATACTATCCATGCCGTACCACCCCGATGCCAACGGCTAAGAGGAGTCCTCCAATAAAACCATTCTAAACATACTGAAAAAGAAGCTTGAAGACGCCAAAGGGCTATGGCCCGAACTACTACCTGAAGTGTTATGGGCACATTAAACTACACCCAAATCCAGCACCGAGGAAACCACGTACTCACTAGTTTATGGAACCGACGCGGTCATACTCGTCGAAGTGGGCAAACCTAGCCTAAGTTATTCACACGCAAGTGGAACATAAAACGACACCAATAGACTTCAAGATCTTGATAAAGCAGAAGAAAGAAGGGAAATGGCCCACAAAAGGATGGTAGCCCAAAAACAACAAGTCGAAAGATATTACAACAAAAGGGAAAAAATAAGGCCACTCAAAGTAGGAGACTACGTCCTCAAAGCCAAGACGTTGGCCTCCAAAGACCCAAGTGAAGGAAAACAGGGCACAAACTGGGAAGGGCCCTACAAGATCACGGCGGCAGCCAGGAAAGGGGCATTCCAGCTAGAGACAATTGGAAGGAAAAACACTCCAGAACAATTGGAACCTCACTCACCTCAAACATTTCCACTTCTAAAAGGAGTCCTCTAAGTCGTACTCTTTTTCCCTTACCGAGTTTTGTCCCAATTGGGTTTTCTTGGGAAGATTTTTAACGAGGCAACAAAGGGAACACTTGGAGAGTTTAGTAGTAGAAGTGTATCATATGAGCCTCTCCGTGTACTCCCCAAGCCCGACATGATACAAGGACTGGACTAGTGCCATCGCAAATGTATGAAAAGGCTATGGCCATCTCCAATGTATGAAAAGGCTACAACCATCTCCAGATGTATGAAAAGGCTACAGCCATTTCCAATGAATGAAAAGGCTACGACCATCTCCAATGTATGAAAAGGCTACGGCCATCTCCAATGTATGAAAAGGCTACGACCATCTCCAATGTATGAAAAGTCCACGGACATCTCCAGATTTATGAAAAGGCTACGGCCATCTCCAAATGTACGGAAAGGCTAAGGCCATCGTTTTACACAACTAAGGCTGTAAAAAAGTTTACATGGCTAAGGCCATCATTTTTACACAACTAAGGTCGTAAAAAAAATTTACATGGCTAAGGCCATCATTTTTACACGGTTAAGGCCGTAAAAAATTTTACATGGCTAAGGCCATCGTTTTTACATGGCTAAGGCTGTAAAAACCCTTACATGGTTAAGGACATCATTTTTACACGGCTAAGGCCGTAAAAACTCTTGCATGGATAAAGCCATCATTTTACACGTTTAAGGCCATAAAATTTTACATGGCTAAGGCCGCCGTCGAACACGAATTAAGGCCGTCAAATTTTACATAGCTAAAAGCCATCTTTCTATATGGCTAAGTCCACCCTTTTCGCGTAACTAAGGTTGTCAAATTTTACGTGGCCAAAGCCATCATTTCTGCACGATCAAGGCCGCCGAATCTTAAATGCTCAAAGTGGTCGCCACCGAATGACCCACTTAGCTTCAACTACGACAAAAAAGCACTAAGGCGATGATAAAAAATACAACAAGGTTCCAGAAAACAGAAACAGATTAACTATGGCAAAAGTCATATGTCTTTATCTTTAAAAGGGTCAACACCCATGATACAAAAATAGGTATTTACAAACATATTTGTTTACAAAAATCCTAAAGGCCTCCGCCACTCCGCTCATCCTTCCCCGCCTGGTCTTCATGTGGCCCGTCTTCATTCCCAGGAGGATACGTCTTGAAAATCCAAGAGTTGGACTCCAAATGGTTAACATCTGCAGAGTTACTCCCCTCCCGGGCCGGTGATTTAGGACTATAACCGGCTGCTTCACGGGCAGCTCTAACCAACTGGCGTTGACTCTCAACCTCCGCCTCAAATGCTCGTCCGATTGCCAAAAATTCTTCAAGTACGACCAGCCGAGCCTCCGCATGCACCCACTTCCCATGTGCCTCACGAGACGCATCAGCCTGTGCAAGAGCCCGCTTGAGGTCCTCAACCTCGGCCTTCTTAGCATCAAGTTCCGTCGTTAAGGCCGCAACTTGAGCGCGCAATTCCGCCGCCTCCTCTGTTGTCACACCCTTTTTGAAACAAACTTCACTAAACCCTCATAAAATTAATAAAGAGATTTAGTAAAGCTTGAAAAGGGTTTTTCAATTTTGAAAAGTGACAAAAATTCGTTTCAAAAGGAAAATAACTCAGATTCGCCACCTGACATTTGATTTCGGTGTGACAGGCTACCGGTTTTTAAAAAATATTTTCCTTTTAAAATACTTGGACTCAAAACTAAGTCCGCACCAGAGATTTGGGTAAGGGGGTTCATTTGACTCGGGGAGAAAGTGTTAGGCACTCCCCAAGTACCGTGAAGGTCACGGTTGTGTACATGATCAAGTTGGCTTTTAGAATATTTAAATTAAGAAAAACACATAAAATAAGAACAAACACACAAGAGGTTCGAGGTCGCTCCCACCTAATAAAAGAAAATTTGAACTAAAACTAAAAATACTATGAGCTTCACTTCAGGCCTCCAAATACAAGTATTTCAAGGCATTCCCTGAAATAAAATATACATAAGTCCTTGGGACATTCCCCGGATAAATTCAACTAGGGTAACGACCTCTTACCTCGAAAAAGCAAACAAGTAGAAAAATCCTAAGATTGCCTACCCAAATGATGACGGCCTAACATGCTCCTAGCAAACAATATAATAAGAGAAAAATAAATAAAACTAAAGAAGTAAAAATTAATTTCATGCTCACTCCCTTTTCAATATTTCATCTTAATATTAAACGAAGCCCGTTATATAAAACATGGAGACAAATCCTTAAATCAGTTCGATGCTACTAAATGAAACCATTCACTAAAAGTACTAGACCAAATGACACACATAAAAGATTAAAAATTACCATCCGAACACTTAGCATCACGGAAACAAACCTAAAGGATCAGAAGCTAAACTTTAACCTATAAGCTTTAATGGGATCTAAGAACAAATGAAAATAAGTCAGCCAAAAGTATTTCAACCAGTGATAATTCTAAATGGGGTCAATGAAAGAGGTTCTGAATCAAGAAATGACATCGATCCGTCAAAACTCAAAAGGAATTTCCTAATCACCAAAGTTTCACAAATTAAACATACTAACTAATTCACTAAGGAAAAATAATGCAATTTTGTATAATTTATCATATGACTAAATTTAGATATATAAACGTCAAATGACACTAAAGTCAATAACTGTTGTGAGATAAGGAAAATAACATGTTCAATGAAAACTTTGTGATGAAACACAATTTAAAAACTGACAAACCAGGCCAACTGATATGAACTAATTTCCAACAGAATTTCAAGCAGTTTGCCAAACTTCTTTTAAAAATATAACATAAAACCAGTGGAGAATCTAAAAATGCTAGGAGCATATTAGCCAAACACTAGGTAGATAAACCCTATTAAAAGAAAAACTACAATACAAGTATCGATTTACATAAAGCAGACATACTTCATATTCCAATTTTTAAGTCATACAATATCACAAAAGCAGACATACTGCTAGGCTTTGTAGAAAATTTTAACAATACTGCTAAGGAAAAGGCACATGAACAATCACAAAGGCCAAGCTGCAAGTAGGGGTGCCGATTTGAGCCCAAATCCATTTAACCCGTTTAACTAACCCAAAGATTAATGGGTTACGCTACAATATTTTAGCTCATGGATTAATTTGGGTTGAGCCAAAAAACTAACCCCCCTCCAATCCCCACAACAGAGGATCTCAACCCAACTTATTTAGAAATTTACTTAGTTGTCCCAATTTTTTATTTCTTATTTTTTAATTTTCTATTCTTTTATTTTTTTACACCACCCACCCACTCACCCTACCCCTACCCCCAAAAAAAAATTTACTTTCTTTTGTATTTGTAGTTTTCTATTTTTTTATACTTCTGCGCCACCCACCCTCCATATTAACCCCCGTCCAATCCCCCCCAACCCCTAAAAAAATTTCACTTTTTTTTTGTATTTTTAATTTTAAATTTTTATTTTTTTATTTTTATGCACCACCCACCCTACCTCCACCCCACCCCCTCCCCGACGCAAAGCCCCTCAAAAAAATATTACTCTTTTTTTGTATTTTTAATTTTCTATTTTTTATTTTTATGCAGCACCCACCCTACCCCACCCCCACCTCACCCCCACACCCATCCCCCATAAAATATTTGTCAACTTACATATTTTAAGGTAAAATATTTTTTTTAATGAAAGATAAGCATGGTTCTAAAACATGGGTCAAGTTGGGCGAATTGGGTTATGACCTATTGTTTAGCCTATCTTTATCCAACACATCTTAGCCCAAATACACTTTGGGCTGTGTTGGGCAATGACCTATTTATTACCTCACTCATCTTGACCCGTCCAAATTCAGCCCAACCCGCCCATTTGTCACCCCTAGCTGCAAGCACATTAAACTTAGCTGAACGCAAGTGTTGTCGGAAGATAAGACCTAAACATACACACCATAAACTAAATCAAAGAGAAATTTAACAAAGTTTCAGAAATTACTAATAACTTGACCCAAGCAGCAGTTACTTTGTTCCATATCTAGTCAAGTAGAGAAGAATTTTTTTTTGAAATGAACCTATTACGCCAATATTCTTATAAACGAGGGATCAGCAGATACAAGGTTTTGCTCCTTAGAATTCAAACAAGACAGAACAACCACACCAACCGCCACTTAGATCGACACCCCAATCGACAACCAGAAGGAAAAGGTAAACCTTGAATCCTTAGGCACGCACCATGATTTTTGGACGTCGCAATCGAAATCAAAATGAGGAACAGATTTTTTTTTATTCTTTTTCTTTTCAAATCTGAAAGGACCCAGTAAGATGAAAAGTCTAAAAATCCTTCAAGAAAGAACCCTAGTTTTCTCCTAGTTTTTCGATTTTCTGATTTCTTTTTCTCCTATCACCCAATTTCTGTCCAAAAGCCCCAAATATATATCCCTCTCCCGAGTCTTCTACTTTTTCAGCAAGAAATTCCCAGAACCGTGTGGACCCCCTCAAAAACCAAAAATTCGAAAACCTTTTTTGGTAGACAAAAAATAAAAGATGGAGGTCTTGGATCAAAATCTTGATCCAATGGCTCCCACTTTCTAATCTTTTATCCAAAGGCTTCAATTTTCTTAAAAAAGAAAAAGAAAGGCAAAATGTGTGAAAATGATGAGACTTGTACGAAGTGTGTGATGTGGAAGAAGGAGAGGGGGGAGGGGGCATGGGAGGACCAGGCTGAGCGAACTCATCCGATTCCGGCATGTTCGGACGAGTTCGAGTGGTGGGACGCGGGCATAGCTGGGGTGGCGGCTGCTCTTGGAAGGGTATATTTGGGGTGTGGGGAAATAATATGGGCCATTGGATTAATTTGGATGGAGGGCTAGGATTTAAGTTATAAAATGGGACATGTCGGCGGGTAATTGGGCTGGTTTAGTTGGGGAAGTGGGCTGCCTTGTTTGGGCTTTAAATTTCCGGAATTGGGCCACAATTTGGGGTTTTAACCCCTTTAAATTCACCAATTAAGAAAACTTAAATATTTTTATTTATAAAAATGATTTAAAAATAACTCTAACTAATAAAAGTAAACTATATCATACTTATGAAACTATATATATATATATATATATATATATATATATATATATATATATATGATTGTTTATATAAATTATTATATTAAAAATAAAAGTAGAATCATAGAAAAACAAAAGATATTGCTATAAAATACTAATGACCTTAAGTTAAAAATAAAATAAGAAAATATATAATAAAACTATTTTGTATTTTATTTTATTTTTCAATTTTTTTTAAATTTTATGCCTTTAAAAATAGAGCTAAAATTAATAAAAAGTGAAATCATATAGGAATAAGGCCAAACAAATATCCTAAAAATACTAGAACTATCAAAAGTAATTATAATGCGTGGATCAAAATTTACATGTCTACAACTGCCCCTCTTTGACGGGAAACACAAGGTGTTTTCAGACAAAGAACAACAAGACATGATTTTTGACCCAACCATTATTTAAAGAGACAAAAACCTAGAGAAAAGAGAATGTGTCCGAGCCCTGATCTTGGAGCGGCCTACATATCCTTAGCTATAAAGGAATTAGGCCACGTGTAGTTCGAAGTGAGAAGCGCGATGGAGTATCAAGGTGGAGAGTCGAGTCAAGTGCCGTCGAGGTTCCAGTCCGCGGTTCTTTCCATTACATAAACAATAAAAGGGAAAAATTATAGCAAAATTAAAAGATAAATACAAGATCCTATCTACTTCTTGTTCTGAAACTTTCTTGAATCTTTACTTGATCTTCAATATGCAACTGAGAACGGGCACTGCTCTTCAGGCGGGCTCATGATGCTTCTTGAATTTATGAGTTGAAGTAGCTCAAAAAATAATTCTCCCGTTATCCAGGTGTGCCTGATTGCAAATGAAATGTATTCCCTTGTAATCCAGGCGGGCGTTTGATTGCAAAGACTGGAAATGTATTCCCTTGTTATCCAGGTGGACGCCTGATTGCAAAGACTTGAAATTTATTCCCTTGTTATCCAAGTGGGCGCCTGATTGTAAAGACTTGAAATGTATTCCCTTGTTATCCATGTGGACGCCTGATTGTAAAGACTTGAAATGTATTCCCTTGTTATCCAGGTGGGCACCTGATATTGCAACAAAACCGACCAAACAGATGAAAATTTTCTGCCCCAAATTGGGATCAGGGCATATTCGTGAGTGTTAATCGGATTATATTACCTACAGAACTCTAAGAATTTAAAAGCTAAATCTCATTATCCAGGAGGGTCCTGAGAGTTTTAAAAACTAAATCTCATTATCCAGGAGGGTCTTGAGAATTTTAAAAACTAAATCCCATTATCCAGAAGAGTCATGAGAATTTTAAAAACTAAATCACATTATCTATAAGGGTCTTGAGAATTTTAAAAACTAAATTTTATTATCCAGGAGGGTCCTCAGAATTTCACAAACTAAAATCTCATTATCTAAGAGGGTCCTGAGAATTCTAAAACTAAATCCCATTATCCAGAAGGGTCCTAAAACTTCTAAACTAAATCCCATTATCCATGAGCGTCCTAAGAATTTTCAAAAGTAAATCTCATTTTCAAGAAGGGTCCTGAAACTTCTAAAATAAATCTCATTATCCAGGAGGATCCTGAGAATTTTAAAAACTAAATTCCATTATCCAGGAGGGTCCTCAACATTTTAAAACTATATTCTATTATCCAAGAGGGTCTTGAGAATTTTAAAAACTAAATCTCATTATCTAGGAGGTCCTGAGAATTTTAAAAACTAAATCCCATTATCCAAGAGAGTCCTGAAAATTTTAAAAACTAAATCCCATTTCTACGAGGGTCTTGAGAATTTTAAAAACTAAATCTCATTATCCAGGAAGGTCCTGAGAATTTTCAAAACTAAATCCCGTTATCCAGGAAGGTCCTGACACATTTAAACAAAATCTCATAATCCAGGAGGGTCCTGAGAATTTTAAAAACTAAATCCCATTATCCAGGAGGGTCCTGAACATTTTAGAACTAAATCACATTATCCAAGAGGGTCCTGAGAATTTCAAAAACTGAATCTCATTATCCAGGAGGGTCCTAAGAATTTTAAAAACTAAATCCCATTATCCAAGAGGGTCCTGAGACTTTTAAACTAAATCCCATTATTCAGGAGGGTCCTGGGAATTTTAAAAAATAATCTCATTATCCAGGAGGGTCCTGAGAATTTTAAAAACTAAATCCCATTATCCGGAAGAGTCCTGAGCATTTTAAAACTAAATCTCATTATTGTGAGAATTTTAAAAACTAATTCCCATTATCTAGGAGGGTCATGAGAATTTTAAAAAATAAATCTCATTATCCAGGAGGGTCATGAGAATTTTAAAAACTAATTTCCATTATCCAGGAGGGTCCTAAGAATTGTAAAAACTAAATCCCATTATCCAGGAGGGTCTTGAGACTTTTAAACTAAATTCCATTATCCAGTAGGGCCCTGAGAATTTTAAAAATAAAATCTCATTATCCAGGAGGGTCCTGAGAATTTTAAATACTAAATCCCATTATTTGGGAGGGTCCTGAGCATTTTAAAACTAAATCGCATTATCCAGGAGGGTCCTGAGAATTTTAAAAACTAAATCCCATTATCCAGGAGAGTCCTGAGCATTTTAAAACTAAATCTCATTATCCAGGTGGGTCGTGAGAATTTTAAAAACTAATTCGCATTATGTAGGAGGGTCATGAGTATTTAAAAAATAAATCTTATTATCCAGAAGGGTCCTGAGAATTTTAAAAACTAATTGCCATTATCCAGGAGGGTCCTGAGAATTTTAAAAACTAAATCCCATTATCCAGGAGGGTCTTGAGACTTATAAACTAAATTCCATTATCCAGTAGGGTCCTGAGAATTTTAAAAACTAAATCCCATTATCCAGGAGGGTCCTAAGAATTTTAAATACTAAATCCCATTATCTCGGAGGGTCTTGATCATATTAAAACAAAATCCCATTATCCAGGAGGGTCCTGAGAATTTTAAAACTAAATCCTATTATCTCGGAGGGTCTTGAGAATAAAAAACTAAATCCCATTATCCAGGAGGATCCTAAGAACTGAGAATGAACATACATGAGCCACGTTGTCATCTTGAAGGACCCTGAACAGAATTTCTTGCTCCCTGAATCATGCTTTACCATGGGAGGTCCCTGTAGACTTAAAATTTCTTGCCCCTGCTTTAGGCAAATAAAATACTATTAGTTGAATCGTGGTGGTTAGTTTGTGGCATCATTGCTAAGCGTCTGCTTTCACCACTGCCATGCTTCATTTCTGACTAGCTGCTTCAGGCTAGCCAGGAGTTGTTTGATCTTTTGACTGAAACTAGACCACGAAACCTCTGCATGACCTAAGTCCCTCGCACTCACTTGTTGCATTGTATTTTTATTTAGAAAGTTGTTAAATCCTTGTATTTCCTCAAAATTAGAGATTCACTTGATTGCCTGAACCCCAGTTATCACCATATTGCTTATTCTAAATCATGTCAGTTTGACGTGCCTGGCCAGAATCCTCTTTGTGCAATTTAGAAGCTGGTAATAGGCTTTGAAATCCTTTCCTACTCGTTTAACAAGGGCTAACTCGAAAGAGACTCATAAAGATAGACTCAAGGAGTAAAATGAAGTGATTTTTCACAAAGGGAACAAATGAAAATTTTGAACACAGATGATTATGTGAAGAAGAATGAGAAAGAGAGGACTTATCTGAGGGAAGTAGCCAGCTCAATGATCATGACATGCATTTCGGACTGATTAGCCTAATCCGTCCAACCAATCATATTTTCAGTTGATGCCCTTCTTCATACTTCAAAACCAGGCTTTCACTGATCCAATTTCTTTGTAAAGTTATGAGCCTCATCCGACTTGTATTGCCCTAAAAGGGTTTTCACCAACAAGCCTCTCTCATTTGTTCATCTCTCCGCTCACCATCGCCTTATGGTGCCCGGGAGGGTTTTCACCAATAAGACTCTCTCATTAAAAAATTTCACTCAGCTCACTATCGCCTTACGGTAGCCGCGAGGGTTTTTCACCAATAAGACTCTCATTTTAAATTTTCTCTTTGCACCCATGAACAAAGTGTTACCCATGATGTAAATCATACCTCTATCTATCTTGACCTGGCATTCTTAAAGATTGATCGGAAGGTATTTCTTCGGACCGTAATTTTAGGCTTCTAGACGGGGTTAGAAAGAAAGGGTACCATGAAGGCTCAAAATAATATATGATGAAAAGGGGTTAAAATTACAACTTTTGAAATTAGATCTTTTCAAAACCAAAATGTTTGCCCCAATTCCTTTGGGTCTGGGGAATTTTAATTTTTATTGTGATGGGACCGAACCGTAAGGCTGCCTACGTATCCTTAAAAGGAATTAGGCCGAACGTAGTTCAAAAGAAAGTTGTTATTTCTTGTTGCTCTTTTTCTTTTCTTTTATTTTTTTTTTTCTCTTTCTCTTTATTTTTTTTCTTTTTCTTCTCTGTTTTTCTTTTTTTCTTTTTTGATTTTCTTCTTTTCTCTTTTTTTCTTTTTCATTTTTCTTATTTTCACTCAGTCATCATCATTTCCATTCTTTACTTCTGCTATTGATTCCAAAAGAGGGGTATGAAAGAAAATAAATGAGGCTAAAAAAGGGTGGCAAATGATGAAAGTGTTTTGGTAGCTGAACAAAATGCCTTCGTCATTTCAACTTTGAACATGCCAAGTACAAAATACAAATGAAGGTAAGCAAGAAAATCATACATAGTACCTCTTAACTGCATGAGAATTGATGGTCATATCTACACATTTGCCTTCTATGTCTGTTAAATACAAAGGACCATTGGGCAGCACTCTTGTCACAACGAATGGCCCCTGCCAATTCGGGACGAACTTCCCTTTAGCTTCAGCCTGATGAGGAAGGATACTTTTCAATACCATCTGGCCCACTTTGAATTTCTGAGGATGCACCTTTTTGTTATATAATCTTTCCATTCTCTTCTGATACAATTGACCATGACATACTGCAGCCAATCTTTTCTCATCAATCAAACTCAACTGCTCAAGCCGGGTTTTGACCCACTCATCGTCATCAATTTCAGCTTCTGCAATGATCCAAATGGAGGGAATCTCAACTTCCGCAGGTATAACTGCCTCAGTTCCATATACTAACAGATATGGAGTTGCACCTACTGAAGTGCGAACAGTAGTGCGATAACCTAGTAATGCAGAAGGCAATTTTTCATGCCACTGCCTAGAACCTTGAACCATCTTACGGAGTATCTTCTTAATGTTCTTGTTGGCAGCCTCAACAACTCCATTTGCCTTGGGGTGATACAGGGTGGAGTTCTGATGCATGATTTTGAACTGTTGGCATACCTCTTTCATCAAATGACTGTTGAGATTAGCAGCATTGTCTGTGATGATCACCTTGGGAATTCCGCACCGGCAAATGATGTTTGAATGCACAAAATCCACCACTGCCTTCTTGGTTATGGCTTTGAAAGTTACAGCATCGACCCACTTGGTAAAGTAATCAATGGCCACCAGGATGAACCTATGCCCGTTCGACGCTGCTGACTTAATTGGCCCAATAACATCCATTCCCCAAGAAATAAAGGGCCAAGGTGCAGACATTGTATGCAACTCATACAGGGGAGAATGAATCAAATCTCCGTGCACCCGGCATTGATGACACTTGCGAACAAAGCTAATACAATCCTGTTCCATGGTGAGCCAATAATAACTTGCTCGAAGTATCTTCTTTGCCAAGACGTGCCCATTCATATGCGGCCCGCAAACTCCAGAATGCACTTCGGCCATGATAGTTGAAGCTTCTTTAGCACGTATGCACCTCAGCAATCCTAAATCCGGAGTCCTCTTGTACAAGATTCCTCCACTCCAGAAAAATCCACTGGTCATACGCCGGATGGTTCTCTTTTGGTCTCATGTAGCATGTACTGGATATATCCCCAACCTGATGTATTCCTTGAAATCGTGGAACCATGTTTTGCCATTGATTTCCTCTTCTACCACATTACAATAAGTGTGTTGATCATGAACTTGGATATCCGCGGGGTCAAAATAAGCCTTGTTTGGATGATGTACCATTGACGCCAGGGTAGCTAGGGCATCAACAATCTCATTATAAATCTTAGGAATATGTCTAAATTCAACTGACCTAAATTGTTGATAGAGATCGTGCAGACACTGTCAGTACGGTATGAGCTTCAAATCTCAAGTCTCCCATTCTCCTTGAATCTGGTGAACCAACAAATCCAAATCTCCCAGAACAAGTATTTCCTGGACTCCCATGTCTACAGCTAACCTCAAACCCATAATGCATGCTTCGTACTCAGCCATGTTGTTGGTGCAAAAAAATCAAAGTTGGGCTGTTACAGGGTAGTGTTGCCCAATTTCAGAGATAAGTACAACCCCTATTCCGACCCCTTTCATGTTAGTAGCTCCATCGAAGAAGAGTTTCCAGCCTGGCTTTCCATCGTGCACAAACACGTCAACACACATGACCTCTTCATGAGGAAAATAAGTCTTCAACGGCTCATTTAATCATCCACCGGATTCTCGGCCAAATGGTCGGCCAAGGCTTGGTCTTTTATCGCAGTCTGAGTCACATAGATGATGTCAAACTCTGTAAGTAAAATCTTCCACTTTGCTAGTCTTCCCGTGAGCATAGGCTTATGAAAGATATACTTCAAGGGATCCATGCGAGAAATGAGGTAAGTAGTGTAGGACGAGAGATAATGCTTTAACTTTTGTTCCACCCAAGTTAAGGCGCAACATGTCCTCTCGAGCAGAGTGTACTTAACCTCATAGGGAGTGAACTTCTTACTGAGATAATAGATTGCTTTCTCCTTCTTCACAGTGATATCATGTTGACCCAACACACAACCAAAAGAATTATCCAGGATTGTCAAATAAAGAATTAAAGGTCTTTCAGGCTCTGGTGGTACCAACACCGGTGGATTCAATAGATACCTTTTGATCTTATCAAATGCTTCTTGACACTCGTTAGTCCACTTGACCGCAGCATTCTTCTTCAGCAACTTAAAGATGGGCTCACAAGTTGTCATGAGCTGAGCAATGAACCTGCTGATGTAATTTAACCTTCCAAGCAAACTCATCACCTCTATTTTGTTCTTTTGCGGCGGCAACTCTTGAATGGCTTTGATCTTTGAGGGATCCAACTCAATACTGCGTCAACTGACGACAAATCCCAGAAGTTTCCCAGAGGGTACACCAAAAGCACATTTCGCTGGATTGAGCTTGAGGTTGTACCTTCAGAGTCATTGGAAAAACTTCTTCAAGTCCTTGACATGGTCAGACTGCTTCTTTGACTTTATGATCACATCATCTACATAAACCCCAATCTCCCTGTGTATCATGTCATGAAATATGGTGGTCATCGCCCTCATGTAGGTCACCCCAATATTTTTCAAACCGAATGGCATTACCCGGTAGCAATATGTCCCCTAGGGCGTGAGGAACGCCATCTTTTCTGTATCTTCCTCATCCATCAAGATCTAGCGATATCATGCGTAGCAATCCACAAAAGACCCAATTTCATGCTTGGCACAATTATCGATCAGAATGTGAATGTTCGGCAATGAAAAATCATCCTTCGGGCTTGCTTTTTTAAGATCAGGGTAATCAACACAGACCCTAGTCTTACCATACTTCTTCAGTACTGGCACAATATTTGCTAACCAAGTGGGATATCGAGTGACCCGGATGACCTTCGCAGTAAGCTGCTTTGTGATTTCTTCCTTGATCTTTACACACATATCGGTCTTGAAATTACACAGCTTTTGCTTGACAGGAGGGAATGCTGGGTTAGTTGGCAATTTATGATCTACCAGATTAGTGATCTGGCCTGGCATATCATCATATGACCACGCCAAAAATCTTTGTACTCAATCAATGTTCTGATTATTTCCTCCTTAACTTGCGGTTCTAAATGCACACTTATCTTGGTTCCCCTAACATCATCCTGGTACCTTAGATTGATTGCTTCCGTTTCACTCAAGTTAGGCTTTGGTTTTTCCTCAAATTGTTTTAGCTCTTTATTGATTTCCCCAAATGCTGCTTCTTCGTCATATTCTTTTTCATCATTATATTTCTACTTCTTGGATTGTTATTTCAGAATTAGATTGGCTTTTAAGACTCAGCTAAAAATTCTTCATGCATGTCATATCATTGAAACCAGCATAAAAAGAACTGTACAGAAGAAGAAAAAGAACAAAATAAACACTATTAAGAATAATGGAGAACAATAAATTGCATTTCATTGAAAATAAAAGGGATAGAAGGGTTTGGACATCAAAACAAGCAGAAACTAAAAATCTGGATTACAACCCTAGAATAACCCAGATAAAAGAAAGGGAAAGAAAGCAAACTACCAAAACTCCTTCCTGGTGGGGAGAGGAGTAGCTTCCCAATTGCTAAGCTTCACATTTGGGCTAAAGAGCTGCACATCTTCTTTACGAGAGCCTTCACCAACTTCTAGCATGTTGACCTCTTCGAACAAACTTTGGAACCTCTTGATCAGCTCTTCATCAACATCAACCACAGGTTTTGCAATTGAAAAGGTTGAAGGTTTTTCAGCCCCTAATTTGAGAAAATACTTAGAGATGTGTGGGACGGGCTTGGGGAGCGACCATGCCTCGTGTTTCAAATTTTAACCCTATTCACGCACGTCTCAGTGGGCATGAATCCTAAACCAAGCGTACCAATATTCCCACTGGGGCGCACTGGTTGCGCAATACCTTGTAGAGATGAGCCCAGACCCTTGCCCGGCACAAAATCATTCTTCAACATTTCATTCGCAACCATGATAGACGCGGAGGATAACTTAGGACCCGAGATGCGTTCTCCTTCAGGAATTTCTCAACAGACATTATCTCAAGAGTCTGATAGACCCAAGGTCCCTTGTCATCTTCAGCTTCGATAAATGGAACAATTGTGTCATTACAAGCTGACAAGTCCACATCACCATGCACAACTATTTCCTGCCTGTCCCATTCAAACTTTACCATTTGGTGCAGAGAAGATGGAACTGCATTAGCAGCATGTATCCAGGGTCTTCCCAGCTACAGAATATAGGAGACAGCCACATCTACCACTTGAAACTCCACGGTAAAATCGACTAGTCCTCTCAACAAATCGAGCATTATGTACCCAACAGAATCTTTACCTCCCCATCAAAGCCTCCAACACACACACACACACACACTGTTCAAATGGATTCTTTCAGTGCCAATCTTCAGTTTCTGCAGAGTAGATACGGGACAAATATTTGCACTGGATCCATTATCAACCAAACCCTTGAAACAACAGAATCTTCACACTTCACCATGAGATAAAGACCTCGATTGTGTTCTGTACCCTCCACAGCCAGTTCATCATATGAGAAAGTGATCCTATTTGCTTCGAAGATCTTGCCAGCTGTATTTTCTAGGTGGTTCACGGTGATCTTATCAGTAACGTGTGCCTAATTCAAAATCTTCATCAAGACCCTGCGATGTTCATCTGAATGTATCAGCAAAGACAAGAGAGACATCTGAGCTGATGTCTTCCTTAGTTGCTCTACGATTGAATATTCCTACACTTTCATCTTTTTCAGGAATTCTTCAGCCTCTTCCTTTGTGACTGATTTCTTTACTAGAATTTGTCTATCTTTGGACGGCTTGGCTTCCTTAGTTCTTCTGAGGTGAAACATCTCCCAGATCGAGTCAATCCTCCAGTTTCATTAACTTCTCCCTCTATTTCATTTCCTTTGTATGTTACTATCACTCATTTGTAATTCCACGAAACAGCCTTGGTATCAACCACTGGAAGTTGGACCACTGGTTTAATGATGATAGGGGTGATAGGATCCCCTTTCACAACTATAACAGGCTTACTCCCAATCCCTGGTACCACCACTTTTGAACTTTTCGGACTTACCCCAATATCTTCCGACAGCCCTTTCACGACCAACACTTGTGGCTTCGAGCTCAGCTTTTCTGTCACCCCTTCAACTGTCAAAGACTTTGCTTCAGTAGAGTCTGGAGCTTTAACCAATCTACCTTCACTGGCCCGAATCATCATGAAGGACTTAGAAGACTTCTTGGGCTCCCCATCCTTGTGAACTATTTCAATCATATGTGTCTCCTCGTGGGCTGGCAAAGGGTTTTGGTTGATTTTTGGAGTATCTCGGCTTTGGACTACAATTTAGTTTGAATCGATGAGCTCCTGGATTGCCGTTTTCAAATGCCAGCACTTCTCTATGTCATGCCCTATAGCATCAGAACAAGAGGCACATCTCAGGGAATAATTGAGGTTCTTTGTAGGGGGATTTGGTATCTTTGACTCAATCGTCCTCAAGACGTCCAACTGCCTTAACCTTTGAAACAAACTGGCATAAGATTCTCCTAGTGGGGTAAACGTTTATTTTCGCTGCCACCTGTCTCTCCTATAATCTGGCCTTGGTCGAAAGTGACCCATTGTTGTTTTGGTAGGGTTGTGGAGGCAGATAGGTATTTTGTGGAGCTGGGTAGATGTTCTGTAGAGATGGAGCATGCCATTACGCGTAAGGAGAGGGTTGAGCATATAACTGTGCATGGTGAACAAGGTATTGGGATGGCCTGGCTGAGTATTGGGGGTTTTGTGGGGAAAAGTAATGTTGAGGTGGATTATATGGAGCTTCGGTGTAGGTTTGACGTCGGGGTTGAGGAAGGGTGTATTTATGAGGTGAACCCCTTGGTCCATGCCATGATCCGAAGACAACCATAGCGACATATTCATTCTTCTTCTTGCCAAGAAAACTTCCAGTACCACTCTGGATTGCCTCGGTGGTTGCTTTTATAGCAGAATAACTCATGATCTTACTCGAATTGAGACCTTCTTCCACCATCTCTCCCATCTTAAACACATCATTGAAAGACTTACCAATGGCTGAGATCAAGTGGCCATAGTAAGTGGGATCCAGGGCTCGAAGAAAGTATTTGACCATCTCGTATTCATCCACAGGAGGATTGACTCGTGCAGCTTGTTCTCTCCATCAAAACCAATATTCTATAAAGCTTTCATCGGGTTTCTTTTCCAAGTTGGTTAGAGATAGGCGATCTGGAACAACGTCTATATTGTAGTGAAATTGCCGAGCGAAGTCCTGAGCCATATCGTCCCAAGTATACCATCTACTAGCGTCCTGGCGGGTGTACCATTCTAAAGCTGACCCACTCAGACTTTGGGTGAAGTACGCCATGAGAAATTCATCTTTCCCGCCGGCACCTCTCATTTTGCTGCAATAACCCCACAGATGAGCTACATGATCCCGATGTCCGTCATACAAGTCGAACTTGGGCATCTTAAAACCGGCAGGTAGTTGGACATCGGGGAAAAAACATAAATCCTATACGCTACACTCACCTGATTACCCAACCCCTGCATATTTCTCAATGGTTTCTCTAGACTCTGTACCTTTCAAAACATCTCATCTTGCTATGCGTTCTTGGGTGGTATGTCAGTTTCAACATGAGGCTCAAATTGGGGAGTGTAAGGGTAAGGATCTGGAACTTTGAATGTGGGCTCCGGTGCATAGTAGTGGGTATCTGGAGCGGGGAATACTGGTTCACTAGAGGATCGATGGAGGGTAGCTCGTGGAGGGGGTACCAAAATAGGGGCAGATGTCAGAGCAGAGTATGAAACTGTTTTGGCTGGTAGAGCATGGAAGGTTTGGGAGGAAGTGCCGGGGTAATTGTGGTAAGGGGTGAAACCAGGAGCATGTTGTGGGGAAAGATCAATGGTATTGGCCATCTAGGATTGAGAGAGTGGTGGAATGGAAGCGGGGTTTTCTATATAATTAGTAGGGAAAGAGGGTGGAAGGTGTCCCTTAATCAAGGCTTGGCACATTTCCTCCATCTGACGCTTCAGCCTTTGGACCTCCTCTTGCCGTTCTGATTTTGATTCAACCAACTCCCTTGGTGGGTCTACAACTCCAGTGTCTGCTTCCTTGCTAGCCATGACTGTTTGACGTTTTGATCGAGTGTTGTAGGCATGACTTGCCAGGATGCCAACAAACTAACCACCTTCCTGAAATTAAACAAAAGTAACAAGGAGCAGCAACACAAAACCTCCATGTGAGCGTTAGGGCATTTATCATATGATAATATCACATTACGTGCAATGCACCTAGGAACAATTAATGGTTCTAAAATGGCTTTGAGGATCGCAGGGTCATATGGCGTCATCCCAATTTGCTCATTTCTATCCTTCCTTCTCTTTCTTTTCCAACACCTCTTATCGCCCCTTTCCCCTTCCCTTTTTTATTTTATTTTATTTTTATGCAAAAATAACTTGAACGAACCCGATGTAGGTTGCCTACGTATCATGTCCCTGATAAATTAGACCAAGCGTAGTTCTGAAAATGTGACTAAAAAATAAACTAAAATAAACTCCTTTTGGGATTTTCATTTAAACACTTTTCGATATTAAAAACAAAAGGAAGTACGATAATGAAAGACATGACAGACTCGACTACACTATGACAGACTCTGACACTTCCTAAATGACTCAGTATTCCTAGACAAGACATTAAAGTAAAAGACAACATAAGACAATCTTAAAACATCTAAATAGAATGACTCCTCAAGCTGCTCCTGAATGCGATGATCCCGGCTGGGACAGGTCTGATGAGGATTCTGATGGCCCCGTCAATCCTATCGAATCTAAGCCCTGTATTATACCTTGTAAGGACACCTCGAAGCTGGGAATGAGAACCCTGGAATGTGCGCCTGCATCTGGAAGGCTGACTCTAGTAAGGTACTCACAGTGTTGTCCCATGTTCTTTACCAACCCTGCCAACTGTGATCTCTGTGACTGAATTGTAGTTCGAACCCCAACCTTTTTAACTGCATGGGCCTCCTCCGTCCGAATAAATCTATCCATCAACTTTCTAAGAAATATCCGTGAGGTGGCCTCCTCGTCAAATACTCCTCTAACACGTCGGGGCAATGGCCTGCTAACCCCCCTCCCCGCCGAGTAGACTCTAGCCATATAAAGTACTCATGGGTATGCCCGGGTGAATGTGGGTCAGTTGCTAAAGTATCACTACCCATCTTCATTGCATGACGCTAATAGGTCTGGATGTCGACCTCCCTATGCGGCATAGTGTCAAATTCCCTAATGAAGTCACGAGAATCAAGAATGTATGGGATTTCTTGTCACCTCCCTAACTGACGCATCGCTCTAGAATGGGTATATGGTCTAGTACACCAAAGTCCTATCAGCACCAAGAAGTCTTGCACGCGATATCCTGCTAAGATCACGTCCAGATCAATCCATAGGTATGACCACAAAATCTTCTCTTCAGTCAAGGACCCCAAATAATCAACCCAATCTTGAACTCCGGGTGGTAAGGCAAACTTATCGAACTTCATCCTATGCTCGATGCACTTCACTCGATCTCTCAGACAACGGTCAATCACATCTTTCTAAAACATGGAGGCAGGATGTAAATGTTTCATCATCCACAACTGTAACAACAAGTTTCTTCCTTCAAAGAACCCCCCACCTTCTCGAATCTTGGTTGAAGCACGATAGATTTCTGCCAAAATTGTCGGAACCAAGGTGACCTTACTATTGTGTTTATTATGGAAGAGTGCAAAGGCTATTGACCCCAGACGTGTGCTAAAATTCCTACCCTCCAGAGGAAATACCAGGAGACCTGACAATGCAATAGCGAAGACCATAGGACGCCTCTTCTCCCAAGAATCATATGATATGGAAAATTCATCTACGAATGTCTCATACCCAGTAGGACGAGCAAACCTCTTGGATAAAAAGTCCAAAGGTACCCAAAATTGATCTAGACACCCCATATGATCTTCCAAATCTATCCCTATGATCCTAAGGAACTTGCTGCTTGAATGAGCCCCTGTGTAAATCAAGTCTTTGTCTAGGTGTGGCAAGCAGGTTAACCCGGCTATCTCAGGTAAGGTGGGTGTCATCTCAAGGTCCCCAAACTTGAATACAATCCCATGTGGATCCCAAAATGTCAACATTGCTTCTACAAGGTCGGTACGGGGAGAGATATCTATTAAAAAAACAAGAGTCCCTAATTTACCCATTAAATCATGTTGCTCTAGTAATGTGAACATGTTCCACCATTTTTCTAGCCTTCTAGGGACTTTGACCACCATTGATACTCTAGCGTTGGCGAGTCTATCCATACCTGAATGGGGAAAAACACGGTTAATGACACAAAACACTATGTGACACCACAATATTTCCAAGGAGACGGTTGGGCTGTTTTTGCAAAATGGCCTTAGGGCCCGAAAGTGGCTAAAAATGCAAACTCAAAAAAAAGGCGACCTTAAAGACATGGGAATAACTCATTAATGGATTCTAACTTTTTTTTAAAAAAAAATCATGGCCCAAAATTATTTTGCAGAAACGACCCATTTCGCAAAAACGACCGATATGGTCAGAGGTGGCTAAATATGAAAACTTAAAAAGGACGAGCCTTAAAATAGCGTTATACCTAGTTGTGGACTCAAGATCCTAAGTCATGGGTTATTGAACCACCTTTGCGAAAATAACCCTATTTTACAAGAATGACCGATTTACACAGGGGCTAAGAACCTTAGACACTTGGAAGATTGGACCATATGTGGGTTGCTTACGTATCTCACCCCAGAAAATGACAATCAGGTTCACGTAGTTCGGGAATATGCAACTAATTGAAAAAACTATATTTTTGTCTTTTATGAAAAATAATGGAAAATAAAATATCTTTTTGGATTTTTTATTTTCAATTTTTGGTCTTTTCAGAAAATAATGAAAAAGTGTAAAAAATATTATTGGATTTTTCAAATTTCAATTTTTTTGCCCTATTTTGGAAAATAATAGAAAAATGTAAATATTTTTGGATTTTTCATTTTCATTTTTCAATTTTGAAACACCATGAAAGAAAAATGTGAGCAGGCCCAACATCATTTATATTTCACCCTCAAATATCCATGGTCCGCCAAATGAGCTTTTTACCCCAAAAGAGATGCAACATGTAGCACATAGGGATGATTAAATGTGTTTTTGGGCCATAAGCCCATTTTTACATAATTTAGATAGGCCTCTTACGACGGGACACGGTACCTGGGACCGAACCCTGCTAGGTTTAAATGATATGATGCATAGGCTGACCTACGGTTGGGGTTCACTAGACAAGACAATTCGAGGCAGCACGTGGTCGATGGAGGCTGCTCTAGCTGTCCCTCCACTCCACGCTCCCACGCACCCCCCCTAAATAAACGAGTGACTCACAAAAAGGCTGTGTACGCTCAAACGTACTCCGGAAGACTTGTTAAAGAAATAAGACTCAGGGTTATGCAAATGATGACAGTTATAAAACAGTAAACCCATAAAGCAAAAATGCAAACAAATAACCAACTAGCAAATAAAATGAATAAACAAAATAAAAATCAAATAAATCAAACAAAACACATAAAAACCTCAACCGAAAATACTAAAAGCCAACAAGATCAAGTATTAGCTCGAACACGCAAGTCCCTAGCAGAGTCGCCAGAGATGTCGCACCCTTTTTTTAAAACAAACTTCACTAAACCCTCTTAAAATTAATAAAGAGATTTAGTAAAACTTGAAAAGGGTTTTTCAATTTTGAAAAGTGACAAAAATTCGTTTCAAAAGGAAAATAACTCAGATTCGCCACCTGACATTTGATTTCGGTGTGACAGGCTACCGGTTTTTAAAAAATATTTTCCTTTTAAAATACTTGGACTCAAAACTAAGTCCGCACCAGAGATTTGGGTAAGGGGGTTCATTTGACTCGGGGAGAAAGTGTTAGGCACTCCCCAAGTACCGTGAAGGTCACGGTTGTGTACATGATCAAGTTGGCTTTTAGAATATTTAAATTAAGAAAAACACATAAAATAAGAACAAACACACAAGAGGTTCGAGGTCGCTCCCACCTAATAAAAGAAAATTTGAACTAAAACTAAAAATACTATGAGCTTCACTTCAGGCCTCCAAATACAAGTATTTCAAGACATTCCCTGAAATAAAATATACATAAGTCCTTGGGACATTCCCCGGATAAATTCAACTAGGGTAACGACCTCTCACCTCGAAAAAGCAAACAAGTAGAAAAATCCTAAGATTGCCTACCCAAATGATGACGGCCTAACATGCTCCTAGCAAACAATATAATAAGAGAAAAATAAATAAAACTAAAGAAGTAAAAATTAATTTCATGCTCACTCCCTTTTCAATATTTCATCTTAATATTAAACGAAGCCCGTTATATAAAACATGGAGACAAATCCTTAAATCAGTTCGATGCTACTAAATGAAACCATTCACTAAAAGTACTAGACCAAATGACACACATAAAAGATTAAAAATTACCATCCGAACACTTAGCATCACGGAAACAAACCTAAAGGATCAGAAGCTAAACTTTAACCTATAAGCTTTAATGGGATCTAAGAACAAATGAAAATAAGTCAGCCAAAAGTATTTCAACCAGTGATAATTCTAAATGGGGTCAATGAAAGAGGTTCTGAATCAAGAAATGACATCGATCCGTCAAAACTCAAAAGGAATTTCCTAATCACCAAAGTTTCACAAATTAAACATACTAACTAATTCACTAAGGAAAAATAATGCAATTTTGTATAATTTATCATATGACTAAATTTAGATATATAAACGTCAAATGACACTAAAGTCAATAACTGTTGTGAGATAAGGAAAATAACATGTTCAATGAAAACTTTGTGATGAAACACAATTTAAAAACTGACAAACCAGGCCAACTGATATGAACTAATTTCCAACAGAATTTCAAGCAGTTTGCCAAACTTCTTTTAAAAATATAACATAAAACCAGTGGAGAATCTAAAAATGCTAGGAGCATATTAGCCAAACACTAGGTAGATAAACCCTATTAAAAGAAAAACTACAATACAAGTATCGATTTACATAAAGCAGACATACTTCATATTCCAATTTTTAAGTCATACAATATCACAAAAGCAGACATACTGCTAGGCTTTGTAGAAAATTTTAACAATACTGCTAAGGAAAAGGCACATGAACAATCACAAAGGCCAAGCTGCAAGTAGGGGTGCCGATTTGAGCCCAAATCCATTTAACCCGTTTAACTAACCCAAAGATTAATGGGTTACGCTACAATATTTTAGCTCATGGATTAATTTGGGTTGAGCCAAAAAACTAACCCCCCTCCAATCCCCACAACAGAGGATCTCAACCCAACTTATTTAGAAATTTACTTAGTTGTCCCAATTTTTTATTTCTTATTTTTTAATTTTCTATTCTTTTATTTTTTTACACCACCCACCCACTCACCCTACCCCTACCCCCAAAAAAAAATTTACTTTCTTTTGTATTTGTAGTTTTCTATTTTTTTATACTTCTGCGCCACCCACCCTCCATATTAACCCCCGTCCAATCCCCCCCAACCCCTAAAAAAATTTCACTTTTTTTTTGTATTTTTAATTTTAAATTTTTATTTTTTTATTTTTATGCACCACCCACCCTACCTCCACCCCACCCCCTCCCCGACGCAAAGCCCCTCAAAAAAATATTACTCTTTTTTTGTATTTTTAATTTTCTATTTTTTATTTTTATGCAGCACCCACCCTACCCCACCCCCACCTCACCCCCACACCCATCCCCCATAAAATATTTGTCAACTTACATATTTTAAGGTAAAATATTTTTTTTAATGAAAGATAAGCATGGTTCTAAAACATGGGTCAAGTTGGGCGAATTGGGTTATGACCTATTGTTTAGCCTATCTTTATCCAACACATCTTAGCCCAAATACACTTTGGGCTGTGTTGGGCAATGACCTATTTATTACCTCACTCATCTTGACCCGTCCAAATTCAGCCCAACCCGCCCATTTGTCACCCCTAGCTGCAAGCACATTAAACTTAGCTGAACGCAAGTGTTGTCGGAAGATAAGACCTAAACATACACACCATAAACTAAATCAAAGAGAAATTTAACAAAGTTTCAGAAATTACTAATAACTTGACCCAAGCAGCAGTTACTTTGTTCCATATCTAGTCAAGTAGAGAAGAATTTTTTTTTGAAATGAACCTATTACGCCAATATTCTTATAAACGAGGGATCAGCAGATACAAGGTTTTGCTCCTTAGAATTCAAACAAGACAGAACAACCACACCAACCGCCACTTAGATCGACACCCCAATCGACAACCAGAAGGAAAAGGTAAACCTTGAATCCTTAGGCACGCACCATGATTTTTGGACGTCGCAATCGAAATCAAAATGAGGAACAGATTTTTTTTTATTCTTTTTCTTTTCAAATCTGAAAGGACCCAGTAAGATGAAAAGTCTAAAAATCCTTCAAGAAAGAACCCTAGTTTTCTCCTAGTTTTTCGATTTTCTGATTTCTTTTTCTCCTATCACCCAATTTCTGTCCAAAAGCCCCAAATATATATCCCTCTCCCGAGTCTTCTACTTTTTCAGCAAGAAATTCCCAGAACCGTGTGGACCCCCTCAAAAACCAAAAATTCGAAAACCTTTTTTGGTAGACAAAAAATAAAAGATGGAGGTCTTGGATCAAAATCTTGATCCAACGGCTCCCACTTTCTAATCTTTTATCCAAAGGCTTCAATTTTCTTAAAAAAGAAAAAGAAAGGCAAAATGTGTGAAAATGATGAGACTTGTACGAAGTGTGTGATGTGGAAGAAGGAGAGGGGGGAGGGGGCATGGGAGGACCAGGCTGAGCGAACTCATCCGATTCCGGCATGTTCGGACGAGTTCGAGTGGTGGGACGCGGGCATAGCTGGGGTGGCGGCTGCTCTTGGAAGGGTATATTTGGGGTGTGGGGAAATAATATGGGCCATTGGATTAATTTGGATGGAGGGCTAGGATTTAAGTTATAAAATGGGACATGTCGGCGGGTAATTGGGCTGGTTTAGTTGGGGAAGTGGGCTGCCTTGTTTGGGCTTTAAATTTCCGGAATTGGGCCACAATTTGGGGTTTTAACCCCTTTAAATTCACCAATTAAGAAAACTTAAATATTTTTATTTATAAAAATGATTTAAAAATAACTCTAACTAATAAAAGTAAACTATATCATACTTATGAAACTATATATATATATATATATATATATATATGATTGTTTATATAAATTATTATATTAAAAATAAAAGTAGAATCATAGAAAAACAAAAGATATTGCTATAAAATACTAATGACCTTAAGTTAAAAATAAAATAAGAAAATATATAATAAAACTATTTTGTATTTTATTTTATTTTTCAATTTTTTTTAAATTTTATGCCTTTAAAAATAGAGCTAAAATTAATAAAAAGTGAAATCATATAGGAATAAGGCCAAACAAATATCCTAAAAATACTAGAACTATCAAAAGTAATTATAATGCGTGGATCAAAATTTACATGTCTACAACTGCCCCTCTTTGACGGGAAACACAAGGTGTTTTCAGACAAAGAACAACAAGACATGATTTTTGACCCAACCATTATTTAAAGAGACAAAAACCTAGAGAAAAGAGAATGTGTCCGAGCCCTGATCTTGGAGCGGCCTACATATCCTTAGCTATAAAGGAATTAGGCCACGTGTAGTTCGAAGTGAGAAGCGCGATGGAGTATCAAGGTGGAGAGTCGAGTCAAGTGCCGTCGAGGTTCCAGTCCGCGGTTCTTTCCATTACATAAACAATAAAAGGGAAAAATTATAGCAAAATTAAAAGATAAATACAAGATCCTATCTACTTCTTGTTCTGAAACTTTCTTGAATCTTTACTTGATCTTCAATATGCAACTGAGAACGGGCACTGCTCTTCAGGCGGGCTCATGATGCTTCTTGAATTTATGAGTTGAAGTAGCTCAAAAAATAATTCTCCCGTTATCCAGGTGTGCCTGATTGCAAATGAAATGTATTCCCTTGTAATCCAGGCGGGCGTTTGATTGCAAAGACTGGAAATGTATTCCCTTGTTATCCAGGTGGACGCCTGATTGCAAAGACTTGAAATTTATTCCCTTGTTATCCAAGTGGGCGCCTGATTGTAAAGACTTGAAATGTATTCCCTTGTTATCCATGTGGACGCCTGATTGTAAAGACTTGAAATGTATTCCCTTGTTATCCAGGTGGGCACCTGATATTGCAACAAAACCGACCAAACAGATGAAAATTTTCTGCCCCAAATTGGGATCAGGGCATATTCGTGAGTGTTAATCGGATTATATTACCTACAGAACTCTAAGAATTTAAAAGCTAAATCTCATTATCCAGGAGGGTCCTGAGAGTTTTAAAAACTAAATCTCATTATCCAGGAGGGTCTTGAGAATTTTAAAAACTAAATCCCATTATCCAGAAGAGTCATGAGAATTTTAAAAACTAAATCACATTATCTATAAGGGTCTTGAGAATTTTAAAAACTAAATTTTATTATCCAGGAGGGTCCTCAGAATTTCACAAACTAAAATCTCATTATCTAAGAGGGTCCTGAGAATTCTAAAACTAAATCCCATTATCCAGAAGGGTCCTAAAACTTCTAAACTAAATCCCATTATCCATGAGCGTCCTAAGAATTTTCAAAAGTAAATCTCATTTTCAAGAAGGGTCCTGAAACTTCTAAAATAAATCTCATTATCCAGGAGGATCCTGAGAATTTTAAAAACTAAATTCCATTATCCAGGAGGGTCCTCAACATTTTAAAACTATATTCTATTATCCAAGAGGGTCTTGAGAATTTTAAAAACTAAATCTCATTATCTAGGAGGTCCTGAGAATTTTAAAAACTAAATCCCATTATCCATGAGAGTCCTGAAAATTTTAAAAACTAAATCCCATTTCTACGAGGGTCTTGAGAATTTTAAAAACTAAATCTCATTATCCAGGAAGGTCCTGAGAATTTTCAAAACTAAATCCCGTTATCCAGGAAGGTCCTGACACATTTAAACAAAATCTCATAATCCAGGAGGGTCCTGAGAATTTTAAAAACTAAATCCCATTATCCAGGAGGGTCCTGAACATTTTAGAACTAAATCACATTATCCAAGAGGGTCCTGAGAATTTCAAAAACTGAATCTCATTATCCAGGAGGGTCCTAAGAATTTTAAAAACTAAATCCCATTATCCAAGAGGGTCCTGAGACTT
Organism: Nicotiana benthamiana; assembly: GCA_034376525.1. Taxonomy (NCBI): domain Eukaryota; kingdom Viridiplantae; phylum Streptophyta; class Magnoliopsida; order Solanales; family Solanaceae; genus Nicotiana; species Nicotiana benthamiana. The sequence goes on from CM067336.1 coordinate 72,120,035, forward strand.
TTAAACTAAATCCCATTATTCAGGAGGGTCCTGGGAATTTTAAAAAATAATCTCATTATCCAGGAGGGTCCTGAGAATTTTAAAAACTAAATCCCATTATCCGGAAGAGTCCTGAGCATTTTAAAACTAAATCTCATTATTGTGAGAATTTTAAAAACTAATTCCCATTATCTAGGAGGGTCATGAGAATTTTAAAAAATAAATCTCATTATCCAGGAGGGTCATGAGAATTTTAAAAACTAATTTCCATTATCCAGGAGGGTCCTAAGAATTGTAAAAACTAAATCCCATTATCCAGGAGGGTCTTGAGACTTTTAAACTAAATTCCATTATCCAGTAGGGCCCTGAGAATTTTAAAAATAAAATCTCATTATCCAGGAGGGTCCTGAGAATTTTAAATACTAAATCCCATTATTTGGGAGGGTCCTGAGCATTTTAAAACTAAATCGCATTATCCAGGAGGGTCCTGAGAATTTTAAAAACTAAATCCCATTATCCAGGAGAGTCCTGAGCATTTTAAAACTAAATCTCATTATCCAGGTGGGTCGTGAGAATTTTAAAAACTAATTCGCATTATGTAGGAGGGTCATGAGTATTTAAAAAATAAATCTCATTATCCAGAAGGGTCCTGAGAATTTTAAAAACTAATTGCCATTATCCAGGAGGGTCCTGAGAATTTTAAAAACTAAATCCCATTATCCAGGAGGGTCTTGAGACTTATAAACTAAATTCCATTATCCAGTAGGGTCCTGAGAATTTTAAAAACTAAATCCCATTATCCAGGAGGGTCCTAAGAATTTTAAATACTAAATCCCATTATCTCGGAGGGTCTTGATCATATTAAAACAAAATCCCATTATCCAGGAGGGTCCTGAGAATTTTAAAACTAAATCCTATTATCTCGGAGGGTCTTGAGAATAAAAAACTAAATCCCATTATCCAGGAGGATCCTAAGAACTGAGAATGAACATACATGAGCCACGTTGTCATCTTGAAGGACCCTGAACAGAATTTCTTGCTCCCTGAATCATGCTTTACCATGGGAGGTCCCTGTAGACTTAAAATTTCTTGCCCCTGCTTTAGGCAAATAAAATACTATTAGTTGAATCGTGGTGGTTAGTTTGTGGCATCATTGCTAAGCGTCTGCTTTCACCACTGCCATGCTTCATTTCTGACTAGCTGCTTCAGGCTAGCCAGGAGTTGTTTGATCTTTTGACTGAAACTAGACCACGAAACCTCTGCATGACCTAAGTCCCTCGCACTCACTTGTTGCATTGTATTTTTATTTAGAAAGTTGTTAAATCCTTGTATTTCCTCAAAATTAGAGATTCACTTGATTGCCTGAACCCCAGTTATCACCATATTGCTTATTCTAAATCATGTCAGTTTGACGTGCCTGGCCAGAATCCTCTTTGTGCAATTTAGAAGCTGGTAATAGGCTTTGAAATCCTTTCCTACTCGTTTAACAAGGGCTAACTCGAAAGAGACTCATAAAGATAGACTCAAGGAGTAAAATGAAGTGATTTTTCACAAAGGGAACAAATGAAAATTTTGAACACAGATGATTATGTGAAGAAGAATGAGAAAGAGAGGACTTATCTGAGGGAAGTAGCCAGCTCAATGATCATGACATGCATTTCGGACTGATTAGCCTAATCCGTCCAACCAATCATATTTTCAGTTGATGCCCTTCTTCATACTTCAAAACCAGGCTTTCACTGATCCAATTTCTTTGTAAAGTTATGAGCCTCATCCGACTTGTATTGCCCTAAAAGGGTTTTCACCAACAAGCCTCTCTCATTTGTTCATCTCTCCGCTCACCATCGCCTTATGGTGCCCGGGAGGGTTTTCACCAATAAGACTCTCTCATTAAAAAATTTCACTCAGCTCACTATCGCCTTACGGTAGCCGCGAGGGTTTTTCACCAATAAGACTCTCATTTTAAATTTTCTCTTTGCACCCATGAACAAAGTGTTACCCATGATGTAAATCATACCTCTATCTATCTTGACCTGGCATTCTTAAAGATTGATCGGAAGGTATTTCTTCGGACCGTAATTTTAGGCTTCTAGACGGGGTTAGAAAGAAAGGGTACCATGAAGGCTCAAAATAATATATGATGAAAAGGGGTTAAAATTACAACTTTTGAAATTAGATCTTTTCAAAACCAAAATGTTTGCCCCAATTCCTTTGGGTCTGGGGAATTTTAATTTTTATTGTGATGGGACCGAACCGTAAGGCTGCCTACGTATCCTTAAAAGGAATTAGGCCGAACGTAGTTCAAAAGAAAGTTGTTATTTCTTGTTGCTCTTTTTCTTTTCTTTTATTTTTTTTTTTCTCTTTCTCTTTATTTTTTTTCTTTTTCTTCTCTGTTTTTCTTTTTTTCTTTTTTGATTTTCTTCTTTTCTCTTTTTTTCTTTTTCATTTTTCTTATTTTCACTCAGTCATCATCATTTCCATTCTTTACTTCTGCTATTGATTCCAAAAGAGGGGTATGAAAGAAAATAAATGAGGCTAAAAAAGGGTGGCAAATGATGAAAGTGTTTTGGTAGCTGAACAAAATGCCTTCGTCATTTCAACTTTGAACATGCCAAGTACAAAATACAAATGAAGGTAAGCAAGAAAATCATACATAGTACCTCTTAACTGCATGAGAATTGATGGTCATATCTACACATTTGCCTTCTATGTCTGTTAAATACAAAGGACCATTGGGCAGCACTCTTGTCACAACGAATGGCCCCTGCCAATTCGGGACGAACTTCCCTTTAGCTTCAGCCTGATGAGGAAGGATACTTTTCAATACCATCTGGCCCACTTTGAATTTCTGAGGATGCACCTTTTTGTTATATAATCTTTCCATTCTCTTCTGATACAATTGACCATGACATACTGCAGCCAATCTTTTCTCATCAATCAAACTCAACTGCTCAAGCCGGGTTTTGACCCACTCATCGTCATCAATTTCAGCTTCTGCAATGATCCAAATGGAGGGAATCTCAACTTCCGCAGGTATAACTGCCTCAGTTCCATATACTAACAGATATGGAGTTGCACCTACTGAAGTGCGAACAGTAGTGCGATAACCTAGTAATGCAGAAGGCAATTTTTCATGCCACTGCCTAGAACCTTGAACCATCTTACGGAGTATCTTCTTAATGTTCTTGTTGGCAGCCTCAACAACTCCATTTGCCTTGGGGTGATACAGGGTGGAGTTCTGATGCATGATTTTGAACTGTTGGCATACCTCTTTCATCAAATGACTGTTGAGATTAGCAGCATTGTCTGTGATGATCACCTTGGGAATTCCGCACCGGCAAATGATGTTTGAATGCACAAAATCCACCACTGCCTTCTTGGTTATGGCTTTGAAAGTTACAGCATCGACCCACTTGGTAAAGTAATCAATGGCCACCAGGATGAACCTATGCCCGTTCGACGCTGCTGACTTAATTGGCCCAATAACATCCATTCCCTAAGAAATAAAGGGCCAAGGTGCAGACATTGTATGCAACTCATACAGGGGAGAATGAATCAAATCTCCGTGCACCCGGCATTGATGACACTTGCGAACAAAGCTAATACAATCCTGTTCCATGGTGAGCCAATAATAACTTGCTCGAAGTATCTTCTTTGCCAAGACGTGCCCATTCATATGCGGCCCGCAAACTCCAGAATGCACTTCGGCCATGATAGTTGAAGCTTCTTTAGCACGTATGCACCTCAGCAATCCTAAATCCGGAGTCCTCTTGTACAAGATTCCTCCACTCCAGAAAAATCCACTGGTCATACGCCGGATGGTTCTCTTTTGGTCTCATGTAGCATGTACTGGATATATCCCCAACCTGATGTATTCCTTGAAATCGTGGAACCATGTTTTGCCATTGATTTCCTCTTCTACCACATTACAATAAGTGTGTTGATCATGAACTTGGATATCCGCGGGGTCAAAATAAGCCTTGTTTGGATGATGTACCATTGACGCCAGGGTAGCTAGGGCATCAACAATCTCATTATAAATCTTAGGAATATGTCTAAATTCAACTGACCTAAATTGTTGATAGAGATCGTGCAGACACTGTCAGTACGGTATGAGCTTCAAATCTCAAGTCTCCCATTCTCCTTGAATCTGGTGAACCAACAAATCCAAATCTCCCAGAACAAGTATTTCCTGGACTCCCATGTCTACAGCTAACCTCAAACCCATAATGCATGCTTCGTACTCAGCCATGTTGTTGGTGCAAAAAAATCAAAGTTGGGCTGTTACAGGGTAGTGTTGCCCAATTTCAGAGATAAGTACAACCCCTATTCCGACCCCTTTCATGTTAGTAGCTCCATCGAAGAAGAGTTTCCAGCCTGGCTTTCCATCGTGCACAAACACGTCAACACACATGACCTCTTCATGAGGAAAATAAGTCTTCAACGGCTCATTTAATCATCCACCGGATTCTCGGCCAAATGGTCGGCCAAGGCTTGGTCTTTTATCGCAGTCTGAGTCACATAGATGATGTCAAACTCTGTAAGTAAAATCTTCCACTTTGCTAGTCTTCCCGTGAGCATAGGCTTATGAAAGATATACTTCAAGGGATCCATGCGAGAAATGAGGTAAGTAGTGTAGGACGAGAGATAATGCTTTAACTTTTGTTCCACCCAAGTTAAGGCGCAACATGTCCTCTCGAGCAGAGTGTACTTAACCTCATAGGGAGTGAACTTCTTACTGAGATAATAGATTGCTTTCTCCTTCTTCACAGTGATATCATGTTGACCCAACACACAACCAAAAGAATTATCCAGGATTGTCAAATAAAGAATTAAAGGTCTTTCAGGCTCTGGTGGTACCAACACCGGTGGATTCAATAGATACCTTTTGATCTTATCAAATGCTTCTTGACACTCGTTAGTCCACTTGACCGCAGCATTCTTCTTCAGCAACTTAAAGATGGGCTCACAAGTTGTCATGAGCTGAGCAATGAACCTGCTGATGTAATTTAACCTTCCAAGCAAACTCATCACCTCTATTTTGTTCTTTTGCGGCGGCAACTCTTGAATGGCTTTGATCTTTGAGGGATCCAACTCAATACTGCGTCAACTGACGACAAATCCCAGAAGTTTCCCAGAGGGTACACCAAAAGCACATTTCGCTGGATTGAGCTTGAGGTTGTACCTTCAGAGTCATTGGAAAAACTTCTTCAAGTCCTTGACATGGTCAGACTGCTTCTTTGACTTTATGATCACATCATCTACATAAACCCCAATCTCCCTGTGTATCATGTCATGAAATATGGTGGTCATCGCCCTCATGTAGGTCACCCCAATATTTTTCAAACCGAATGGCATTACCCGGTAGCAATATGTCCCCTAGGGCGTGAGGAACGCCATCTTTTCTGTATCTTCCTCATCCATCAAGATCTAGCGATATCATGCGTAGCAATCCACAAAAGACCCAATTTCATGCTTGGCACAATTATCGATCAGAATGTGAATGTTCGGCAATGAAAAATCATCCTTCGGGCTTGCTTTTTTAAGATCAGGGTAATCAACACAGACCCTAGTCTTACCATACTTCTTCAGTACTGGCACAATATTTGCTAACCAAGTGGGATATCGAGTGACCCGGATGACCTTCGCAGTAAGCTGCTTTGTGATTTCTTCCTTGATCTTTACACACATATCGGTCTTGAAATTACACAGCTTTTGCTTGACAGGAGGGAATGCTGGGTTAGTTGGCAATTTATGATCTACCAGATTAGTGATCTGGCCTGGCATATCATCATATGACCACGCCAAAAATCTTTGTACTCAATCAATGTTCTGATTATTTCCTCCTTAACTTGCGGTTCTAAATGCACACTTATCTTGGTTCCCCTAACATCATCCTGGTACCTTAGATTGATTGCTTCCGTTTCACTCAAGTTAGGCTTTGGTTTTTCCTCAAATTGTTTTAGCTCTTTATTGATTTCCCCAAATGCTGCTTCTTCGTCATATTCTTTTTCATCATTATATTTCTACTTCTTGGATTGTTATTTCAGAATTAGATTGGCTTTTAAGACTCAGCTAAAAATTCTTCATGCATGTCATATCATTGAAACCAGCATAAAAAGAACTGTACAGAAGAAGAAAAAGAACAAAATAAACACTATTAAGAATAATGGAGAACAATAAATTGCATTTCATTGAAAATAAAAGGGATAGAAGGGTTTGGACATCAAAACAAGCAGAAACTAAAAATCTGGATTACAACCCTAGAATAACCCAGATAAAAGAAAGGGAAAGAAAGCAAACTACCAAAACTCCTTCCTGGTGGGGAGAGGAGTAGCTTCCCAATTGCTAAGCTTCACATTTGGGCTAAAGAGCTGCACATCTTCTTTACGAGAGCCTTCACCAACTTCTAGCATGTTGACCTCTTCGAACAAACTTTGGAACCTCTTGATCAGCTCTTCATCAACATCAACCACAGGTTTTGCAATTGAAAAGGTTGAAGGTTTTTCAGCCCCTAATTTGAGAAAATACTTAGAGATGTGTGGGACGGGCTTGGGGAGCGACCATGCCTCGTGTTTCAAATTTTAACCCTATTCACGCACGTCTCAGTGGGCATGAATCCTAAACCAAGCGTACCAATATTCCCACTGGGGCGCACTGGTTGCGCAATACCTTGTAGAGATGAGCCCAGACCCTTGCCCGGCACAAAATCATTCTTCAACATTTCATTCGCAACCATGATAGACGCGGAGGATAACTTAGGACCCGAGATGCGTTCTCCTTCAGGAATTTCTCAACAGACATTATCTCAAGAGTCTGATAGACCCAAGGTCCCTTGTCATCTTCAGCTTCGATAAATGGAACAATTGTGTCATTACAAGCTGACAAGTCCACATCACCATGCACAACTATTTCCTGCCTGTCCCATTCAAACTTTACCATTTGGTGCAGAGAAGATGGAACTGCATTAGCAGCATGTATCCAGGGTCTTCCCAGCTACAGAATATAGGAGACAGCCACATCTACCACTTGAAACTCCACGGTAAAATCGACTAGTCCTCTCAACAAATCGAGCATTATGTACCCAACAGAATCTTTACCTCCCCATCAAAGCCTCCAACACACACACACACACACACTGTTCAAATGGATTCTTTCAGTGCCAATCTTCAGTTTCTGCAGAGTAGATACGGGACAAATATTTGCACTGGATCCATTATCAACCAAACCCTTGAAACAACAGAATCTTCACACTTCACCATGAGATAAAGACCTCGATTGTGTTCTGTACCCTCCACAGCCAGTTCATCATATGAGAAAGTGATCCTATTTGCTTCGAAGATCTTGCCAGCTGTATTTTCTAGGTGGTTCACGGTGATCTTATCAGTAACGTGTGCCTAATTCAAAATCTTCATCAAGACCCTGCGATGTTCATCTGAATGTATCAGCAAAGACAAGAGAGACATCTGAGCTGATGTCTTCCTTAGTTGCTCTACGATTGAATATTCCTACACTTTCATCTTTTTCAGGAATTCTTCAGCCTCTTCCTTTGTGACTGATTTCTTTACTAGAATTTGTCTATCTTTGGACGGCTTGGCTTCCTTAGTTCTTCTGAGGTGAAACATCTCCCAGATCGAGTCAATCCTCCAGTTTCATTAACTTCTCCCTCTATTTCATTTCCTTTGTATGTTACTATCACTCATTTGTAATTCCACGAAACAGCCTTGGTATCAACCACTGGAAGTTGGACCACTGGTTTAATGATGATAGGGGTGATAGGATCCCCTTTCACAACTATAACAGGCTTACTCCCAATCCCTGGTACCACCACTTTTGAACTTTTCGGACTTACCCCAATATCTTCCGACAGCCCTTTCACGACCAACACTTGTGGCTTCGAGCTCAGCTTTTCTGTCACCCCTTCAACTGTCAAAGACTTTGCTTCAGTAGAGTCTGGAGCTTTAACCAATCTACCTTCACTGGCCCGAATCATCATGAAGGACTTAGAAGACTTCTTGGGCTCCCCATCCTTGTGAACTATTTCAATCATATGTGTCTCCTCGTGGGCTGGCAAAGGGTTTTGGTTGATTTTTGGAGTATCTCGGCTTTGGACTACAATTTAGTTTGAATCGATGAGCTCCTGGATTGCCGTTTTCAAATGCCAGCACTTCTCTATGTCATGCCCTATAGCATCAGAACAAGAGGCACATCTCAGGGAATAATTGAGGTTCTTTGTAGGGGGATTTGGTATCTTTGACTCAATCGTCCTCAAGACGTCCAACTGCCTTAACCTTTGAAACAAACTGGCATAAGATTCTCCTAGTGGGGTAAACGTTTATTTTCGCTGCCACCTGTCTCTCCTATAATCTGGCCTTGGTCGAAAGTGACCCATTGTTGTTTTGGTAGGGTTGTGGAGGCAGATAGGTATTTTGTGGAGCTGGGTAGATGTTCTGTAGAGATGGAGCATGCCATTACGCGTAAGGAGAGGGTTGAGCATATAACTGTGCATGGTGAACAAGGTATTGGGATGGCCTGGCTGAGTATTGGGGGTTTTGTGGGGAAAAGTAATGTTGAGGTGGATTATATGGAGCTTCGGTGTAGGTTTGACGTCGGGGTTGAGGAAGGGTGTATTTATGAGGTGAACCCCTTGGTCCATGCCATGATCCGAAGACAACCATAGCGACATATTCATTCTTCTTCTTGCCAAGAAAACTTCCAGTACCACTCTGGATTGCCTCGGTGGTTGCTTTTATAGCAGAATAACTCATGATCTTACTCGAATTGAGACCTTCTTCCACCATCTCTCCCATCTTAAACACATCATTGAAAGACTTACCAATGGCTGAGATCAAGTGGCCATAGTAAGTGGGATCCAGGGCTCGAAGAAAGTATTTGACCATCTCGTATTCATCCACAGGAGGATTGACTCGTGCAGCTTGTTCTCTCCATCAAAACCAATATTCTATAAAGCTTTCATCGGGTTTCTTTTCCAAGTTGGTTAGAGATAGGCGATCTGGAACAACGTCTATATTGTAGTGAAATTGCCGAGCGAAGTCCTGAGCCATATCGTCCCAAGTATACCATCTACTAGCGTCCTGGCGGGTGTACCATTCTAAAGCTGACCCACTCAGACTTTGGGTGAAGTACGCCATGAGAAATTCATCTTTCCCGCCGGCACCTCTCATTTTGCTGCAATAACCCCACAGATGAGCTACATGATCCCGATGTCCGTCATACAAGTCGAACTTGGGCATCTTAAAACCGGCAGGTAGTTGGACATCGGGGAAAAAACATAAATCCTATACGCTACACTCACCTGATTACCCAACCCCTGCATATTTCTCAATGGTTTCTCTAGACTCTGTACCTTTCAAAACATCTCATCTTGCTATGCGTTCTTGGGTGGTATGTCAGTTTCAACATGAGGCTCAAATTGGGGAGTGTAAGGGTAAGGATCTGGAACTTTGAATGTGGGCTCCGGTGCATAGTAGTGGGTATCTGGAGCGGGGAATACTGGTTCACTAGAGGATCGATGGAGGGTAGCTCGTGGAGGGGGTACCAAAATAGGGGCAGATGTCAGAGCAGAGTATGAAACTGTTTTGGCTGGTAGAGCATGGAAGGTTTGGGAGGAAGTGCCGGGGTAATTGTGGTAAGGGGTGAAACCAGGAGCATGTTGTGGGGAAAGATCAATGGTATTGGCCATCTAGGATTGAGAGAGTGGTGGAATGGAAGCGGGGTTTTCTATATAATTAGTAGGGAAAGAGGGTGGAAGGTGTCCCTTAATCAAGGCTTGGCACATTTCCTCCATCTGACGCTTCAGCCTTTGGACCTCCTCTTGCCGTTCTGATTTTGATTCAACCAACTCCCTTGGTGGGTCTACAACTCCAGTGTCTGCTTCCTTGCTAGCCATGACTGTTTGACGTTTTGATCGAGTGTTGTAGGCATGACTTGCCAGGATGCCAACAAACTAACCACCTTCCTGAAATTAAACAAAAGTAACAAGGAGCAGCAACACAAAACCTCCATGTGAGCGTTAGGGCATTTATCATATGATAATATCACATTACGTGCAATGCACCTAGGAACAATTAATGGTTCTAAAATGGCTTTGAGGATCGCAGGGTCATATGGCGTCATCCCAATTTGCTCATTTCTATCCTTCCTTCTCTTTCTTTTCCAACACCTCTTATCGCCCCTTTCCCCTTCCCTTTTTTATTTTATTTTATTTTTATGCAAAAATAACTTGAACGAACCCGATGTAGGTTGCCTACGTATCATGTCCCTGATAAATTAGACCAAGCGTAGTTCTGAAAATGTGACTAAAAAATAAACTAAAATAAACTCCTTTTGGGATTTTCATTTAAACACTTTTCGATATTAAAAACAAAAGGAAGTACGATAATGAAAGACATGACAGACTCGACTACACTATGACAGACTCTGACACTTCCTAAATGACTCAGTATTCCTAGACAAGACATTAAAGTAAAAGACAACATAAGACAATCTTAAAACATCTAAATAGAATGACTCCTCAAGCTGCTCCTGAATGCGATGATCCCGGCTGGGACAGGTCTGATGAGGATTCTGATGGCCCCGTCAATCCTATCGAATCTAAGCCCTGTATTATACCTTGTAAGGACACCTCGAAGCTGGGAATGAGAACCCTGGAATGTGCGCCTGCATCTGGAAGGCTGACTCTAGTAAGGTACTCACAGTGTTGTCCCATGTTCTTTACCAACCCTGCCAACTGTGATTTCTGTGACTGAATTGTAGTTCGAACCCCAACCTTTTTAACTGCATGGGCCTCCTCCGTCCGAATAAATCTATCCATCAACTTTCTAAGAAATATCCGTGAGGTGGCCTCCTCGTCAAATACTCCTCTAACACGTCGGGGCAATGGCCTGCTAACCCCCCTCCCCGCCGAGTAGACTCTAGCCATATAAAGTACTCATGGGTATGCCCGGGTGAATGTGGGTCAGTTGCTAAAGTATCACTACCCATCTTCATTGCATGACGCTAATAGGTCTGGATGTCGACCTCCCTATGCGGCATAGTGTCAAATTCCCTAATGAAGTCACGAGAATCAAGAATGTATGGGATTTCTTGTCACCTCCCTAACTGACGCATCGCTCTAGAATGGGTATATGGTCTAGTACACCAAAGTCCTATCAGCACCAAGAAGTCTTGCACGCGATATCCTGCTAAGATCACGTCCAGATCAATCCATAGGTATGACCACAAAATCTTCTCTTCAGTCAAGGACCCCAAATAATCAACCCAATCTTGAACTCCGGGTGGTAAGGCAAACTTATCGAACTTCATCCTATGCTCGATGCACTTCACTCGATCTCTCAGACAACGGTCAATCACATCTTTCTAAAACATGGAGGCAGGATGTAAATGTTTCATCATCCACAACTGTAACAACAAGTTTCTTCCTTCAAAGAACCCCCCACCTTCTCGAATCTTGGTTGAAGCACGATAGATTTCTGCCAAAATTGTCGGAACCAAGGTGACCTTACTATTGTGTTTATTATGGAAGAGTGCAAAGGCTATTGACCCCAGACGTGTGCTAAAATTCCTACCCTCCAGAGGAAATACCAGGAGACCTGACAATGCAATAGCGAAGACCATAGGACGCCTCTTCTCCCAAGAATCATATGATATGGAAAATTCATCTACGAATGTCTCATACCCAGTAGGACGAGCAAACCTCTTGGATAAAAAGTCCAAAGGTACCCAAAATTGATCTAGACACCCCATATGATCTTCCAAATCTATCCCTATGATCCTAAGGAACTTGCTGCTTGAATGAGCCCCTGTGTAAATCAAGTCTTTGTCTAGGTGTGGCAAGCAGGTTAACCCGGCTATCTCAGGTAAGGTGGGTGTCATCTCAAGGTCCCCAAACTTGAATACAATCCCATGTGGATCCCAAAATGTCAACATTGCTTCTACAAGGTCGGTACGGGGAGAGATATCTATTAAAAAAACAAGAGTCCCTAATTTACCCATTAAATCATGTTGCTCTAGTAATGTGAACATGTTCCACCATTTTTCTAGCCTTCTAGGGACTTTGACCACCATTGATACTCTAGCGTTGGCGAGTCTATCCATACCTGAATGGGGAAAAACACGGTTAATGACACAAAACACTATGTGACACCACAATATTTCCAAGGAGACGGTTGGGCTGTTTTTGCAAAATGGCCTTAGGGCCCGAAAGTGGCTAAAAATGCAAACTCAAAAAAAAGGCGACCTTAAAGACATGGGAATAACTCATTAATGGATTCTAACTTTTTTTTAAAAAAAAATCATGGCCCAAAATTATTTTGCAGAAACGACCCATTTCGCAAAAACGACCGATATGGTCAGAGGTGGCTAAATATGAAAACTTAAAAAGGACGAGCCTTAAAATAGCGTTATACCTAGTTGTGGACTCAAGATCCTAAGTCATGGGTTATTGAACCACCTTTGCGAAAATAACCCTATTTTACAAGAATGACCGATTTACACAGGGGCTAAGAACCTTAGACACTTGGAAGATTGGACCATATGTGGGTTGCTTACGTATCTCACCCCAGAAAATGACAATCAGGTTCACGTAGTTCGGGAATATGCAACTAATTGAAAAAACTATATTTTTGTCTTTTATGAAAAATAATGGAAAATAAAATATCTTTTTGGATTTTTTATTTTCAATTTTTGGTCTTTTCAGAAAATAATGAAAAAGTGTAAAAAATATTATTGGATTTTTCAAATTTCAATTTTTTTGCCCTATTTTGGAAAATAATAGAAAAATGTAAATATTTTTGGATTTTTCATTTTCATTTTTCAATTTTGAAACACCATGAAAGAAAAATGTGAGCAGGCCCAACATCATTTATATTTCACCCTCAAATATCCATGGTCCGCCAAATGAGCTTTTTACCCCAAAAGAGATGCAACATGTAGCACATAGGGATGATTAAATGTGTTTTTGGGCCATAAGCCCATTTTTACATAATTTAGATAGGCCTCTTACGACGGGACACGGTACCTGGGACCGAACCCTGCTAGGTTTAAATGATATGATGCATAGGCTGACCTACGGTTGGGGTTCACTAGACAAGACAATTCGAGGCAGCACGTGGTCGATGGAGGCTGCTCTAGCTGTCCCTCCACTCCACGCTCCCACGCACCCCCCCTAAATAAACGAGTGACTCACAAAAAGGCTGTGTACGCTCAAACGTACTCCGGAAGACTTGTTAAAGAAATAAGACTCAGGGTTATGCAAATGATGACAGTTATAAAACAGTAAACCCATAAAGCAAAAATGCAAACAAATAACCAACTAGCAAATAAAATGAATAAACAAAATAAAAATCAAATAAATCAAACAAAACACATAAAAACCTCAACCGAAAATACTAAAAGCCAACAAGATCAAGTATTAGCTCGAACACGCAAGTCCCTAGCAGAGTCGCCAGAGATGTCGCACCCTTTTTTTAAAACAAACTTCACTAAACCCTCTTAAAATTAATAAAGAGATTTAGTAAAACTTGAAAAGGGTTTTTCAATTTTGAAAAGTGACAAAAATTCGTTTCAAAAGGAAAATAACTCAGATTCGCCACCTGACATTTGATTTCGGTGTGACAGGCTACCGGTTTTTAAAAAATATTTTCCTTTTAAAATACTTGGACTCAAAACTAAGTCCGCACCAGAGATTTGGGTAAGGGGGTTCATTTGACTCGGGGAGAAAGTGTTAGGCACTCCCCAAGTACCGTGAAGGTCACGGTTGTGTACATGATCAAGTTGGCTTTTAGAATATTTAAATTAAGAAAAACACATAAAATAAGAACAAACACACAAGAGGTTCGAGGTCGCTCCCACCTAATAAAAGAAAATTTGAACTAAAACTAAAAATACTATGAGCTTCACTTCAGGCCTCCAAATACAAGTATTTCAAGACATTCCCTGAAATAAAATATACATAAGTCCTTGGGACATTCCCCGGATAAATTCAACTAGGGTAACGACCTCTCACCTCGAAAAAGCAAACAAGTAGAAAAATCCTAAGATTGCCTACCCAAATGATGACGGCCTAACATGCTCCTAGCAAACAATATAATAAGAGAAAAATAAATAAAACTAAAGAAGTAAAAATTAATTTCATGCTCACTCCCTTTTCAATATTTCATCTTAATATTAAACGAAGCCCGTTATATAAAACATGGAGACAAATCCTTAAATCAGTTCGATGCTACTAAATGAAACCATTCACTAAAAGTACTAGACCAAATGACACACATAAAAGATTAAAAATTACCATCCGAACACTTAGCATCACGGAAACAAACCTAAAGGATCAGAAGCTAAACTTTAACCTATAAGCTTTAATGGGATCTAAGAACAAATGAAAATAAGTCAGCCAAAAGTATTTCAACCAGTGATAATTCTAAATGGGGTCAATGAAAGAGGTTCTGAATCAAGAAATGACATCGATCCGTCAAAACTCAAAAGGAATTTCCTAATCACCAAAGTTTCACAAATTAAACATACTAACTAATTCACTAAGGAAAAATAATGCAATTTTGTATAATTTATCATATGACTAAATTTAGATATATAAACGTCAAATGACACTAAAGTCAATAACTGTTGTGAGATAAGGAAAATAACATGTTCAATGAAAACTTTGTGATGAAACACAATTTAAAAACTGACAAACCAGGCCAACTGATATGAACTAATTTCCAACAGAATTTCAAGCAGTTTGCCAAACTTCTTTTAAAAATATAACATAAAACCAGTGGAGAATCTAAAAATGCTAGGAGCATATTAGCCAAACACTAGGTAGATAAACCCTATTAAAAGAAAAACTACAATACAAGTATCGATTTACATAAAGCAGACATACTTCATATTCCAATTTTTAAGTCATACAATATCACAAAAGCAGACATACTGCTAGGCTTTGTAGAAAATTTTAACAATACTGCTAAGGAAAAGGCACATGAACAATCACAAAGGCCAAACTGCAAGCAAATTAAATTTAACTGAACGCAAGTGTTGCCGGAAGATAAGACTCAAACACGCACACCCAGCACAATGTAAACTAAATCAAAGAGAAATTAAACAAAGTTTGAGAAATTACTAATAACTTGACCAAAGCAGCAGTTACTTTGTTCCATATCTAGTCAAGTAGAGAAGAAAAAAAAGTTTGAAATGAACCTGTTACGCCAATATTCTTATAAACGTGGGATCTATATACAAGGATTTGCTCCTTGGAATTCAAATGAGACAGAACAACCACACGAACCGCCACTTAGATCGATACCCCCAATCGACAACCAAAAGGAAAAGTGTGTGACATGGAAGAAGGAGAGGGGGGGCTAAGCTGAGCGAACTCGTCCGATTCCGGCGAGTTCGAGTGGTGGGACGCGGGCAGAGCTGGGGTGGCAGCTGCTCTTGGATTTTAGGGTTAGAATTTTAGAAATGTTAGGGGTATATTTGGGGTGTGGGGAAATAATGTGGGCCATTGGATTAATTGGGAGGGAGGGCTACGATTTAAGATTTAAAATGGGGTGGGCCGGCGGGTAATTGGGCTGGTTTAGTGGGGTAATTGGCTGCCTTGTTTCAGCCTTAAATTTTCGAAATTGGGTTACAATTTGGGGTTTATCCCCTTTAAATTCACCAATTAAGAAAACTTAAATAATTTAAAAATAATTCGAATAAAAGTAAACTATATCATACATATGAAACTATATATATATAATTGTTTATATAAATTATTATATTCAAAATAAAAGTAAAATCATAGTAAAACAAAAGATATTGCTATAAAATACTAATGGCCTTGAGTGAAAAATAAAATAAGAAAATATGTAATGAAACTATTTTGTATTTTTTTCAATTCTTTTTTTCAGTTTATGCCATTAAAAATAGAACTAAAATTAATAAAAAGTGAAATCCTATAGGAATATGCCCAAATAAATATCCTAAAAATACTAGGATTATTAAAAGTAATTCCAGTGCGTGGGTCAAAAATTATATGTCTCCTTCTGCCACCACATTGCCAAGCTGTAATTCTTCATCCTTAGACTGAATAAGGATCTCCATCTCCGCAGCCCGAGCAACAGTGGCCATGAGTTGCTCGTCAACCTTCTCGAGCTCAGCCACCCTCTTCTTCAACTGCGACTCAGACTGCACGAGGCCCTCACGGAACACCCTAATGTTAGGGTCCTTTTTATACATGTCAGCCATGATCTGGTGTGCCTCACGCTTCCTGTTGTATTTCTACACCAACCTATTGTATTTGGCCACCTTATTCGTCAAGCGTCGACCCCTCTCCGCCTCCAAAATAAGAGTCTGGAAAAAGCCAAAAGATATGTGCAAGGAAAATCACCCTCCACAAATGCGAAAAAAATCAAGTCAAAAGACATACCTGCAAAGCCGCACCCGCCACTCTCCGGGCCAAGTCCCTATCACTAGTCTACGCCAAAGCCTCACTCTCAGCGCCCGCACACAGAAGTGTCATGCTTGCAACCGTCTCCTCACAATTTTCCAACAAATTGTAATGACTGGAAATCACTATACGACGGGTAGACTGGCCGGCTATCGTCTCCGCTTGGTCTAGGGACCCGCCTTCTTCGCCCGCTCCTCAATAGCGATTTTCGGGCTCGCCACATCCACACATTAACCCCATCTCTCTACGGCCTACCACGACCCGCCATCTCGAGCACGTGTCGGGCGGAGGTTAGTCATGGCCTCCCTTCTAAGAGCAGATATCCCCGAGCGAATGGCCTCAGCCATAAAGACCGGCCTAGACTCAGGGCGGGGTGGCTTAACCTTCTCTGCCTGTGTGACCACTGCCTTGCCAGTACGAATCCGGCGTCTTCATCTCCAACGACTCTCCTTCTTCAGGGTCCCCCTCTATGGGACACAAGTTTGGCTCAGACGGTGCCACTTCGGTAGTAGGCGTCCCTATGGGGGAAACCTCGGGGATGGTCCTAGGCACCGCCACTGGTGCCTCCTCGGGCGTCATTTCAAGAAGGGCCCAAGGCAACGCCTCAGTAACTGCTTTGGGAGCCGTCGCTAGTGCAACCTCTTCCCTTAAGGGGGAAGAAACACTACCCCTAGGCGTGCTTACAAGGAGTATATCCTCCTCGTCAGAATCGGGCATTTCCCTAGAAGGGCCAGCCACAGTTTTCTTCTTCTTCTGCGCCTTCTTAGAAGCACCCCGACCTACCAAAACAAGTATAAGTTGAGCAAGGAAAATTAAAGGGAGCCTCCAAGCCATAACGGAAAGGAAAAACCAAGCAAGGCCGTTACCTGTCGGGCCATAGAGCCTGAGGAATTCTGGCCAGGTGCGGCACTCCGCAAACGGTATCAATGCTCTCACCCACGACCTAATGTCATCAATCCTTCGACGAGTGCAAGCTGTCACTACATAAAGGAAAAAAGAAATCTATGATGGGTAAGCCGACGAAATAATATTGCCGTAAAAACTGCATATAGGAATGCTTATAGGCTGTGTTCCATGCCTCCGGGAACCCTTCGGGGTTAGACACTAAATGGTCAGTACGTACGTAGAAAAATTTCTTCCAAAATTTATGATTGGCTTTGTCGTCAGCT
The DNA here is from genome assembly GCA_034376525.1 of Nicotiana benthamiana. Taxonomy (NCBI): domain Eukaryota; kingdom Viridiplantae; phylum Streptophyta; class Magnoliopsida; order Solanales; family Solanaceae; genus Nicotiana; species Nicotiana benthamiana. The sequence continues at coordinate 72,137,630 of CM067336.1, forward strand.
TGCATCACAAAACTCTTCTTGCCCCGACGTACCAACTGGAGCATGGTACCTCTCATGAAGCTCACGCTGAACATTTGCAAGAGGTGGTGAACAGAGACCTCCTTCCCAGCCTTAGCCGTATAGGTGGTAAGAATCCTACACACCACAGCGCATACGGGGTAAACTAGGCCGGACACACCCCATACAAACAACAAAGCTCCTCCGCCAGAGGATTGAACGGGAGGATATATCCAATCCAAAAAGCATAATCATAAAATGTGCAATATCCAGGCCTGTGTACATTGGCGTAGTCCGTCCCAGTTGGGGCCATCTAAACGTAATTAGGAATATTGTTCGACTTCCTAAGAGCATCCAAAAGAGATGACGTCAGTCCACTAAGTTCCCAAGGAGGAAGTTTACATTTGTTATTAAAATCCTTCCTTGTAACCATGTCCTGTGGAAGTATGTTGGTCGTTGATAGAGGAACGAGGACCTCCTCGGCTTCTCCTTCCCTATCATCTGAGGATGATGAAATCCTAGAAGGGGAATCACCCTTGGTCATTTCGCTATCGTGGAGACGCTTCACCATAATGAAAGTTATGAAAGGAAGGCGCTTCAGGGGCACAGGGTTCGATTCCCAGGAACGAAAATTTTAAGAAGATCAACGAGTACCAGAAAATGACGAGGATAAGATTGAGGAAATACTCCCTAAAAAGGTTCGATAAGTTGAATTGGGTTCAACCTCCCCTCTATTTGTAAGGAAAGACACACGGAAATCGAAAAGGCAGGATTCAAAAATCGGCGCGGGAAACCAAAATGTCACGATATGTCCAGAACCAACTCGGGAGCAAAAGTAATGATCACGCACGTGATTGGTGATGTCATCCTAAAAAGAAGCCCTAAAAGGAGGTTATATGTCTACGACATAACGCCTTCGCTTATGTTCGCGCCCTTTTAGACAATTCCTACGGATACGGCCAAATTTCTAGAAAGGTCAAGCATGTATGTCCGTTCGTTGAAGACGTTTCTCAACTACGTCCCCAACAAACGTAGGGACTGTATGTATCAGGAAAATTTGGTTCCCTACGTTCTCATGCTATCTATGCACGCCCTTGGCATGGAGGCCAGCCCAACTAAGGCCGACCTGAGTAAGGTCGACCCCAGTAAGTGGACGGCCCGGTTAACACGACCCAAGACGGCGTCGTTTGAAGCTCTGACTTTTTCGTACACTGAAGCCACCAGCTTCTTTAATAATCTTTGATTATTTCGAGGAAGGTCTCCTAATATATAAAGGAGACCTCCCCTTTGTAAGAGGCTCATGTTTATTTTTGTTACTCGGAATATACAACTCTCTCTCTCTCTCTTGTGCAAAGATTACTACTTGTTCCATTATTCTTACATCTTAAGATATCTACATCTCATCATTATCACTGATCTTAGCTCGATAATACCCTCTAGTTCATATTACACTTGATTTCGATTTACCCTTTTATATTTTTTATTGTTCTCGAGCATAATAAGTATTCACATAACGTTTTAGCCAAACACGCAACTTTACCAGTTACATCAAGGCTCCCTTTCAACTTTACCACTGAACACGGTATACTTTTGAAATTATGAGTGTGATATTTAACATATATATCTATGCACTGTATCGAAACTACTAGGTTTAGTTGAACCTAACTGATTTGAAATGTTTCCATTTGGCACATGATTGAAACTGAAGGGAAAGGGATCATGAAACCACCTGATCTCTTGAACCAGCTGATTTCTGTGAATACTAAGAAAATGGAGTAAATGTTGCTAGTACTGTACTTGTGGAAGTTCTCAGTTTTAGCCAAGAAGTTGTGATAGTACCACCACTGTCACACCCCTTTTTTTAAACAAACCTCACTAAACCCTCTTAAATCAATAAAAGAAGTTAATAAAAGCTTGAAACGGATTTTTCAATTTTGAAAGTGACAAAAAAAATTTCAAAAGGAAATAAATTCAGAGTCGCCACCTGACATTTGATTTCGGTGTGCCAGGTCACAGTTTTTTAAAATAATTTTCCTTTAAAACACTTTTGGACTCTAAAACTATGTCCGCACCAGAGATTAGGGTAAGGAGGTTCATTTGACTCGAGGAGAAGGTGTTAGGCACTCCCCAAGTCCAGTGAAGGTCACGGTTTCATAGTCGAACTAGTTGGCTTTTAGAATATTCGAATTGAGAAAAACAAACACAAAAAAGAAAAATAAACACACAAGAGGCTCGAGGTCATCCCCACCTAAATTAAAGAAAAAGAAAAATGAAAATAAAACAAAAATACTACAAGTTTATATTTTTCAGCCTACGAACACAAATACTGCGGGGCATATACCCCGGGAAAAAAATATACACAAATTCTTCGGGGCATTCCCCGGATAAATTTAACTAAAGGAGGACCTCTCGCCTCGAAACCAAAAGCGAATGAAAAATTCTAAGATTTTCTACCCAAGTATGATCGGCCTAAGCATGCTCCTATCGATAAATTAGTAACACAAAATAAGGAATTGACAAAAAAGCTTCCACAGTTCAAATTGTTTTTACGTCCAAAATACTCACACAAAAACATAATATTTCTACTAGTAATCCCATGATAGAAAATTCATGTTTAGGTTTTAACCCAACATCCCCAAAACCAATTCACAAAGAAATCATATACTTCATAAAGCTAAATAAATAAAACAGACTAACTAATTTGTATTTGTTCTCATATACTGCATCAATGACATCAGTGAAAACTTTAATATAAATGAACCAACCTAAGAAAACAAATAACAGAACGAGCAGAACAATCACAATTGTCGAAGCCTAATAACGATGAAACGAAGAGGAAATTTAAAATTAGATTAAGAGATTAACCTTGAAGATTGATAGCCTTTCCCGTCGCAGTAACAACATATGAATGCAAACCCGAACCGAAAAACCTCGATGGCGAAGGGAACCCGAACACGGACCGGAATGTCGGACTCAACCACGACAAACCTCGACCAATTCGAACCAAAATACACTGGAGCTGGTAAAAATGATTGTCGGTAAAAGCAAGAACTCGATCTACCGGTTATCATCTACGAAGCAACGCTTTCCCGGACTTGGGGAATGCTGGTGTCTTCATCGAGTTATACACGCCTCAATTCACTAAAATTTCTTTTAAGGAAAGAAACAAGAATCTGAAACTCTCCAATTGGTATATTATATAGTATTGGACGTCTTTTTATTTTCTTCCCCAATCCCTCAATTTTTGTCGTTTTCTTTTTGAGGTAAAAAAGTAGATGAACGATGTGGTTCTTCTTGTTGTCTTGGTGTTTGTCTTGTTGTATTCTTGAGGAAGATGATCCTAAGCTAGTTTTTTTTTTTAGTCTTGTTCTTGTGTTAAAAGAAGAAGTGGGCTCCAAATTGGGCCTTCGGGTGGTGTATTTAAATTGGGCTTCAAAATGTGCAAATTTAGGCGAAAAAGGACTGAAAATTCAAATTAAATACGTATAAAATTCTATATTAATTTTGATAAATTATTTGTGTAAAAATAAATTTAAATTTAAATTTGGAACTATTTTTGGTATTTTCAAAGATTATATTAGGATTAAAATAGACTTAAGTAATATACTCTCCTAAAAATATCTAATACGCGAATTAAGTAGAGAAATATGGAACTATTTTTGTAATTTCTAATTTTGTGATAAAGATAATGTAAAAGAGTCAAAATTAATCAAAATAACTATATTAAGACTAAATTAAATATTTTACGTTAAAATTGGTGAAATTTCGGATAGGGTAAAAAATCACGTCTACAACCACAACTTGCACTAGGTGTACGTCCGAGGCCCGGTGGATGAGAGTATTTGTTGCTGAATCTTATGTCACAGAAAGTGGCTGAATTGAGCATTTCTGAATACCTTCGGTTGAAAGAGAACATTGTTGATTCAAGGTAAATATTCATGAATTTGAAGCTAATAGTACTCTTGTTATGAAATAGAAGATTCTTACACTTCTATTTAAGGTGAATGTCTTTAATGTATCTAATTAGAGAGATTTTAGAGTTCTATTAGTGGTAGCTAAGTCTTCCTCTCCCCTATAAATAGAGGTGCTCCCTACCATTGTAAATCATCCCTTGAGACCCCTCTCAACTCAATAAGAAGAACTCTCTCTACTCTTCTCTCTATTGCTATTGTTCTTGCATTATTGTTCTTGTCTTTACTTTAGTTTATAACACGTTATCAGCACGAGACTCTACCGTCTCAAGTATCATTCTCGAAAATCCAAGGTATTTCCCTCTTCCTAATTTAATTTTCGATTGTCTTAACTTTTACTTGTGTAGGGTTTTTCTTCAAAGAAAGAATGAAGAAAGAAAAAGAAAAAAAAAGGAGGAGGCAGAAAGAAACGAAAAGTTGAAAAGAAAAAGGAAAGAAAGAAAGGAAAGAAAGAAAGGAAAGGAAGAAAGGAAGAAAATATTGAAAATATATTTGGTATACCTTAAAGGTAAGTAATTTACTTTTTCTTTTCAAATTCTTGGAATTCTATAAATTTTATATACAAAGTTTGATTATAACTCTAATGGAGTTTGTGAGAAATTATAACCACACGAAGTGGTAAAATCTCTATGTCCTGCCATGATTAAATTCATGTATGATTGTGGACGTGACAAAGAATTCCGTCCAATTGAATTTGCTCCATTCCCTTTAGAGAATGTGGTAGCAGCTTGTGTAAAGCACATGATTTTGATCCATTCCCTGAAGTGAATGTGATAATTGTAATAGAGCCCGTAAGTATGAACACGCTCTTGATGTAATTGTGTCATATGAAAAGAAAGTTCGTTGCCCTCGAAATTTCGGGCAAGAACTATATGACATGGGTGTTGGATGATGAAATCCACTTAGATGCTATGGGTCTTGGAGACGCCATTAAAGACATAAATAATACATCCACCCAAAACTATACGAAGGCCTTGATTTACTTGCGCCATCACCTTGATGAAAGTTTGAAGATTGAACATCTCAACATCAAGGATTCACCCATCTTGTGGAAAGGCTTAAAGAAGAGAGATGACAAACCTGAAGTTGGTCACTCTGCCACAAGCACGATACGATAAGAATCCAAAAGCAAATAGTTTATAAACTATATATTATCGTTGCGGTGAAAACGGGCACTGGTCTAAGTCTTGCCGTATACCATAAAATTTGGTTGACCTTTATTAAGCATCTCGAAAGAGTAAACGCCCTGAAACGAATTTTGTCTCTGACGACAACTTTGACTTCACCCACCTGGATGTGGCAGACTTCTTTAAGCAACCCGATGGGAAGATAGACCACCTAATCGATGATGGATCGGTGATGAAAGAAGATGGAGCTGTTTGATTTATTTGTATTAGTTAATGAATAAACTAATAGTCATTAGTATTAGCTCGTATTAGCTAGTTCATGATATGATATTTGTATTAGTTCTTCAATATGCTCAAATATCAATAAAACTTTTATTTTCCAGTGGGGGTAATCAACTAGCCTGAAAAACTAGTCGATTATCAACTATTTTCGCATTAAAGTTGAAAAACAATTGATCAACAATCGATTGTCGTTGACTAACAATCGATTGTCTTGAAACAGTGAGGTCTGGAATTTTTCAAAAATCACCCACAATCGATTGTCTATATCTAACAATCGATTGTCGTTAGGCAGTGTAATCTGGAATTTTTCAAAAATCATCCACAATCGATTGTCTATGTATAACAATCGATTGTCTATGTTCCAACAATCGATTGTGTGGGTTTAATAATCGATTGTCTTATGAAAAACGCTGAAATTTTCAAACTGCAAAGTAATTGATTATGGACAACATATCTGATTTTGTTTGTCAATTGTTAGTAGCAGATTTTGAAAATATTATGTGACACAAAAGGAATTGAACTTGCTTATTCTTATGTTCCTGTATTTCTTTTGTATGTCATACCATGGAAAGTAAATTGATCGAAGGCTCCGGAAGAGCCAATATAACTCTGCCCAAAGGCACGACGTTAATCATAGAGAATGCTATGTTCTCCTCCAAGTCTATGAGAAACTTGTTGAGTTTTAAAGATGTACGCCGGAATGGCTACAATATTGAGACAATGGATGAAGATAATCTTGAATATCTCATCCTCACTTTAAAGAATGTCTCCGGCCAAAAGAGGGTTATTGAGAAATTCCCGTCTTTATCTTGTGGCCTGTATTGGACAAGAATTAGTGCAATTGAGGCACATTCAACAGTAAATCTAAAGAATACTGAGTCCAATACATTTGTACTTTGGCATGATCGACTGGGTCACCCAGGATCCACCATGATGAGACGGATTATAGAAAGCTCATATGGGCATCCGTTAAAGAATTTCAAAATTCTTTCAAGTAATGAATATCCTTGCACTTCGTGTTATCAAGGCAAGCTGATTATCAGACCATCCCCAACAAAGGTTGGGACTGAGTCACCCCAGTTTCTGGAACGTATACAAGGGGACATTTGTGGACCTATTCACCCACCTAGTGGGTAGTTTAGGTATTTCATGGTCTTGATAGACGCATCCTGTAGATGGTCTAATGTGTGCTTGTTGCCATCACGCAACCTTGCGTTTGCAAAGTTAATGGATAATAGATGAGAATAATCTTGAATTCTTCATGAAAACGTGGCTGCCCATTTCGGTTTGGGTTCACGCCATTTTGCATGCAACAATACTAGTTTGTCGGCTGCCAACTTCGGTTTGGGGTCACGCCATTTTGCATGAAGCAATACTAGTTCGTCGGCTGCCCACTTCGGTTTGGGGTCACGCCATGTTGCATGCAGCAATGCTAGTTCGTCTCTGACTGACGAATTGACACAAATATTCCCCATTGCAATTGGTTTTGGGTCATGAACCCAATATATCCCATTTAAGAAGCTTTGGATGCGCAGTATAGGTGCTTGTAGCACCGCCATCCCGCACCAAAAATGGGTTTGCAAAGAAGGTTAGGAATATATGTTGAGTATGAATCGTCCTCCATTATTCGCTACCTCGAAACATTGACAGGAGATTTGTTCACTGCACTATTTGCAGACTGTCAATTTGATGAGACACTTTTCCCAAAATTAGGGGGAGAAGTCGGTGAAACCAAATGGGAAATTTTGTGGAAAAATGTATCATTATCTCATCTTGATCCACATACCTCTATTTGAAAGAAGGAGGTACAAAAGATTATCCATTTGCAAAGAATAGCAAATCAAATGCCTGACGCATTTACGGACTTGAAGAGGATAAAGAAATCCCACATTCACGCGGAAAATGTTCCGATCCGTATTGAAGTCCCTATTGGACGAATATCTAGTGTCATATCTAATGAGTCAAATGCACGCCAGAAGCGTGGCAGACCATTAGGTTCCAAAAGATCGAAATCCTAGAAAGAGGAAAAAGAACGATCTAAATGACACTATGAAAGAATCACATGAGGACGCTCATGATTTGATTAAATTCACGAAGAATCTATTGAGCCTGAGACTCTTGAAAATACGGAATGCAAGAATGTGAGGATCTCGAACCTCAGTCTGTGGTAGTACAAAATTAATTGAGAGCTCTCGAAGAGCCAATTATTACTATGTTGGAGAAACACAATTGAGTATTGTGCTGTAGTAAGTCTCAAAGAAACTTATTCAGTTTCCAAAAGTACACGCGAAGGCGATTGATGATATTGAGACTATAAATAAAGGAAGGCTTTGATTCTCCTATTACTACAACTTGTAGCGGGGTAATTTGTATATGAAAAGCTACCCGCTTTGTTCTCCAGTTTGTACTACACAAACGAAAGAATGCCACAATAAAGTGGATATCTATTGGTATAAAACCCATGTCATAATAAACCCGAAGTTTATTGATAAGTGCACATGTCATGGTGTAAATTTGAAGTTTACCAATATTGATAATTTATTCAGTTGACATTCGTGTTAGCCATCTCATTTGAAGTATGATGTGCAAATTCACATAGGTGAATATCAAAGAACTAGAAGTTCTTGTTCTCAGTAATAAACTGACCAACTAAAGAGTTCGGGTTGAAGCCCCTTGATTCTGGAAATATCAAAGGTGAATATGGGCCCATTCACCTGCCATGTATACCACATATGATGCATCTATGGAATGGTTACATGCGCCATTGTTATTAACCCGCAGCCTGGCAGTGCTTGCGAGGTAAATCGCTCCGTAATCTAACTTCGAGCATAGTTTCCAGATTCTCTACTCAAGACAGTTCATCTTGATAAGTTGGTTTATATTAAAGTTGGTTTAGCAAGATAATTATTGAGTGCTTCCACTTAATAGCTAAACTGTTTCTTATGAGAACTAAGTTATATATATATCAGTTTGATATAAGTTGTATACGAGAGTATATTCTCCCCTCATAAGTGGTTCAAGGTCAGGAACCAAATAATTTCATCTTATTATTAAGGTGCTGTGTATATTGACATAATGCACAAAGATGATTTTCCAAAGTTGAGGAAACATGTTAGCTTTACTAACATGAGGGGGAGACATGATAAATATTTGAGAAAGTGTTACATGGGATGAATTTTCATTTGTATATGTATATCCCCGAATATCATGATATGAACCTGTAGTTCATAAAAAGGGAAATGCAATTGCAACATATTGCAAAGCATGCTATACGCATTTGCTGACTCAAAGAAAGTAACTAAATGGAAGAGATACAATTCAAGAAGAATTGATTCCATATGAAAGACATGTAGTTTTGAACCTATATTTCAAATGCTTGAAAGTATAAAGGCAAAGGTATGTATAGTCAATTTTCGATATCTTATTTGTTTAGCATGACATGAAAACTTGATATGCAGCTAAAGTCTATTATGTGACTTACATGACTTAACTTGAAAGATTTAAGTTGCTTGAAGCATATGCAATTCTTGGTCCTGAAGTACCGCATCCTAAGTACAATTTGTGTACATATGAATCTTGCTATAACTATAAGCATGATGGCATTGAGAATGCATCTATGGAGATATTGAAGAGCTATTCCGCAACATTATATGAAGATGTTCATATCTATCAAGAATGATGATTTCAAGGTGCGGAATATTTATTCAAGTCAATATGGTTGATTTATTCATCAAGCATCTACCAAAGATCGTTTTGAAGATGATGCACAAGATTGGAATGCAAATGCTCAAGGATATAAATCGATGTACTCATTAGGGGGAGTCAATGCGCGTTGCACTCTTTTTCCCTTACAAGGTTTTGTCCCACTGGGTTTTCCTTGCAAGGTTTTTAACGAGGCAACCAATAGGCGCATATTCAAACATGTGTACTCTTTTTCCTTACTTTAATTTTTCCCATTGGGTTTTGGTTTTAAGGTTTTATGAGGCACATCATTGAATAGACATTCAAGGGGGAGTGTTATGAAATAGAAGATTCTTACACTTCTATTTAAGGTGAATGTCTTTAATGTATCTAATTAGAGAGATTTTAGAGTTCTATTAGTGGTAGCTAAGTCTTTCTCTCCCCTATAAATAGAGGTGCTCCCTACCATTGTAAATCATCCCTTGAGACCCCTCTCAACTCAATAAGAAGAACTCTCTCTACTCTTATCTCTATTGCTATTGTTCTTGCATTATTGTTCTTGTCTTTACTTTAGTTTATAACAACTCTAAAATTTTTCAATTTTTCTTTTGTGAATTGAGGTTTTCTTTTTTGTTTGATTCTTAATGTTTGTGTCTCAAATTGTGTTAACAGTGGAAACATCTTGGAATTGGATAAGGAGATCGCCAAGCGCCTCGTTGATTTTCTCCGATATGATAACTACAAAGGGAAGGTAGTAAAAGTAATTGATGAACAGTTTAGGCTAAAAAAGGCTTTTTTTTGGGGTCAAGTTGTGTGATTATATCCATTTTTTCTAATCGTCAAACGTGTCAACGTGTCAATTTGAATAGTCATTGATGGTGAAAGAAAACATTCAAAGCCTGGAAAGTTTCCAACTTGTTCTGAAAAATGCTAGAGGAATTAATATCTGCACACACTGAATTCAGGCACTCCATATTCCAAGTTTGAGTCCAAGTTTGAAGAGATTGGATTGGAAAGAGGACGGGGTAACACATCTGAACGCCTACAAGAAACCATCAGTCATCTGTTACATCTTTTTGAGTCTCCTGATGCATCTTCTTTGGAGAATTTTCTTGGCAGAATCCCATTGGTTTTCAGTGTTGTCATTCTCTCGCCACATGGTTATTTCGCTCAAGAAAAATGTTCTCAGTTATCCTGACACTGGTGGCCAGGTTTATGTCCAAGGAATATCTACCTTTTGAGCCTTTGATCATGTTCTTTATTACAATCTGAATTAACATTCTCTTTTGGTTGTGAAATGTTGAATAGGTTGTCTACATTCTTGATCAAGTTCCAGCTATGGAGCGTGAGATGCTTCATCATATGAAGCTTCAAGGACTTGATGATATCGTCCCTCGCATCCTTGTTGTAAGTTCTAATGAAATTGTTTTTCTGGCTTCTTTACTTTCTTGGATTGATTTTTTGTTGTTTTATATCAGGTAACAAGGCTGATTCCTGATGCAGTAGGAACCACTTGTGGCGAGCGCATGGAGAAAGTATACAGGGCAGAGCATTCTCATATAATTCGTGTTCCATTTAAAACTGAGAAGGGAATTTTGCGCAAATGGATCTCACGATTTGAAGTCTGGCCATACATGGAAACTTTCACTGAGGTTGAACCTAAAAAAAATAAGAGTTCTGCATTTGAAAATGTCTTTTGACAAAGATACATTCTTATATAAATCATCAGGATGTCGCGGAAGAACTTGTCAAAGAATTGCAAGCTAAACCAGACTTGATCATCGGCAACTATAGTGAGGGAAACCTAGCTGCCTCTTTGCTTGCTAAGAAATTTGGGGCTACTCTGTACTATTGCTCATGCCATGGAAAAAACCAAGTATATAAACTCGGACCTTAATTGGAAGAAGTTCGATGACAAGTATCATTTCTCAAGTCAGTTCACAGCTGATCTTTTTGCCATGAACCACACTGATTTCATCATCACCAGCAGTTTCCAAGAAATCGCTGGAAGGTAAAACAAACGGTTACCATTATGTTATTTTCATTTTTTCCCTAGGTCCGTGTCGTTATAATATTTCCATGATATTTAACCATTATGAATTTGCAGCAAGAATACTGTAGGACAGTATGAGAGTCATGCTACTTTTACCATGCCTGGATTGTATCGAGTAGTCCATGGAATCGATTCATTCGATCCAAAGTTCAACATTGTCTCCCCTGGAGCTGATACGTCGATCTACTTCCCTTACACCGAGAAGAAGAAAAGGCTAACCAAGTTCCATCCAGAAATTGAAGAACTTCTTTACAGTCCAGTCGAGAATAAAGAGCACTTGTTAGTCTCCTTAAGTTTCCTTTATCTACTTCATTTATCAGAAACAGCCTCTCCGTCTTCCAGGGTAGGGGTAAGGTTGCGTACATCCTACCTTCCTCGGACCCCACTTGTGAGAATACGTTGGGTTGTTGTTGTTGTTGTTGTTGTTGTTGTATTTATCTACTTCTTTTCCAACAAGATTAATGATCATTTGTTATCGACATAAACAGATGTGCTTTGAAGGACAGTAATAAGCCAATTCTCTTTTCCATGGCAAGGCTAGATCGCGTAAAGAATCTAACTGGACTCGTGGAATGGTATGCTAAGAATGCGAGACTGAGGGAGCTTGTTAACCTTGTTGTTGTTGGTGGAGACTGAAGGAAAGAATCCAAGGATTTAGAAGAGCAAGCAGAGATGAAAAAGATGTACAACCATATTAAAACCTACAATTTGAATGGCCAATTCAGGTGGATTTCTTCCCAGATGAATCGTGTGAGAAACGGAGAACTTTATCGATACATTGCAGACACGAGAGGTGCTTTCGTTCAACCAGCATTCTACGAGCCTTTTGGTTTGACAGTTATTGAGTCCATGAGTTGTGGTTTGCCAACTTTTGCTACTTGTAATGGTGGACCATTTGAGATTATAGTACATGGAAAATCTGGCTTCCGTATTGACCCTAATCAAGGTGACAAGGCTGCTGATTTGCTGGTTAATTTCTTTGAAAAATCTAAAGAAGATCCAAGTTATTGGGATAACATTTCAAGGGGAGGCGTGCAACTTATCCTCGAGAAGTAAGCTTTAATTTGCATTCAGCACTGTTGAATTGTGTAGCTAGATCACCTAAAAGCTTAAGTTGTTCGAGAGAGCATACGCCTTATTTACTTAATTTTATCTTCAACACACCCACAATGTGATTCTTTTTTAATGAGCCAAGCATGTAAAAATTCTTTTTGTTAATGGCTGGCGGTGAGGCTCGAACTCAGGACCTCTGCAGCTTGCTCTGATACTATGATTTAACTTTTGAACAAACTAAAACTGACCCTTTTTCACTTTTTTTGCTAGGTATACATGGCAAATTTATTCACAGAAAGTGTTGACAATATCCGGGGTTTATGGATTCTGTAAGTATGCAACCAAAAATGACAAAGTTGCCAATGCAAAGAAGTGCTATGTTGAAATGTTTTATGAACTTAGGTTTAAGAAATCCGTAAGTATATATAACCTATGTATTTTAATTGATTTTGTTCATACAATTTTGCACTTTGCTGCTAATTTGTATTTTTGTTGATTTGTATTTTCCACGCGGAGAAAGTTCCATTGCTTGTTGATGAATAGATGAAGAGGCAGATGGAACATACAACGAAGGAGACTGTTGTTTGTGATTTTTTTTGTATTTTTTCTTTTTTGTAAAATAAGTTTCTTTTTTAATGCAATTCCTTGTCCTAATGCCCTTTGAATAGAGAGTTTTATTTGTCAATATTATGCTAGAATTTTTGAGAAAGAAACAAGTCAACTGTATTTTGATATTTTGCTGATTTGTAACTGATATGCCGAAAATAAAGATTTTGCAACAAAAACTATATATCAAACCTCTCTATAACAACCTCATTTGTTCCGATATATATTTGGCTACTATAGAAAAGTGTTGTTATAGAGGACATATATGAAAACACAACATAAAAATCCGTTTCAAAATAAACTTGATTTTTACGGTGAATGGCTATTATATAGAGATATTATAGAGAAGTTTGACTGTAGCTGTAAACTCTGACAAAAACTTTACTTCATTTATGACAGAAAAATTACATTATTTTTTTTCAGATGAGTTACTCCTATACTTCTTGACACCTAAAGCCATGTCTTGAAAACCAAAGTGTAGCCTCTCTTGATAATTTGTCCAAATGAAAAATAACATAAGAAAAGGACAACCAAAAAACCAAAGTATGACAATGGTAAGGCTGTCAATCCTAGAACATTTCCAATTGTTGTGTATGGAATTACTATGCCAATTGTTGATATAACAACAGTAGAACAAACAACTGGCCATGATGCAACTTCCTGAATAAACGGGATCTTTTCTGTTCGGATTAGGTGTATGATAAGTGTTTGCATCAGAAGTCCTTCAACGAACCAAGCAGAACGAAAAAACTCAAAATCAAATCTTGAAACCTTGTAATATAGCAATAGGAATAAGAGGGTTGCTATATCCGATGCAGAACAAAGAGGTCCGTTCCATAGTGTAAACATCATTAAGCCTTTTAGTGACCATCTCTGTGGAGTTTGAACACAGACGTCTTCCATTTTGTCCCAAGGTATTGCGATGTGGCCAAGATTATACAAGATGTTTTGAGTAAGAAGCTGCATTGGCGTCAAGGGCTCAAATCCGAAAATTAATGTTGCGATCAGCAGTGAAATTATGCTACCTAGATTGGCGATCACTGACATTTTAATATACTTCATCGTGTTTCCAAATGTGAGCCGACCTTGCTCAACTCCAGCTACAAGAACATTAAGGTCTTTTTCAAGTAAGATAATGTTAGCAAAGTTTTTGGCCATTGAAGCACCGGAGTCAACAGATATGCCCACATTTGCTGCATCCAATGCAAGCGAATCGTTTACTCCATCTCCTAAGAAACCAACAACATGATTGCCCTTTGTTTGCAATGATTGCACCACCCTTAGTTTCTGAGTAGGTGTAAGTCGGGCGAAAACTGTTGACCTCTTCACTGTGTCATGAAAAGAATCTGTGTCTAGTGACTCAAGGTCAGGTCCAGTGATGACGTGAGTTGTTTTAATACCAACCTCCTTGCATATTCTTATCGCAAGAGATAGAGTATCACCTGTCAACACCTTAGCTTTCACTCCCTTTTCTGCTAGGCGCCATAGCGCTTCTTTTGCAGAATCTTTTGGTGGATCAAAGAAGGATATAAGCCCAACAAACACCATATTGGATTCAATGTCCTCATCGCAGATCATGCTGCTAACTCCAACTTGCTGCCAGACAGCATTAAAAATTATGAATCAACAGATAAGGCGCAATTATATTTCTGCATAAAGAACCTTGGCATGCCTTAAGGTCTAATACTTGTACTTGTGGTACTGATCATTGTCCTTCCTTAGGTCTCTGTTGACCTTTAGGTCACGGGTTCGCGCCGTGGAAGCAGCCGCTAATGCTTGCATTAGGGTAGGCTGTCTACAACACACCCCTTAGGGTGCGGCCAGGCTGCCCTTTGTTTAGTGTAGAAATCAAAGAAAATTTCAGACATACCGGTTGGAGTTGTTTCATTGCCAATCCAAGAACTCGATATCCTTCATTACTTAATTTTTCTGATAGGTCAGTAATTCTTCTGTAGTCTTCTTTGGTGAAAGTGGAAATCCCGCCCTCATCAATGCGCTCAATGAAAGAACATATTCTCAAAATATCTTCTAATGCTCCTTTCGTTATCAGCACTCTGTTACCGATACTCAATTGCTCGTCTTTGACGCTCGTTTTGGTTTCCAATATAACAGATACTCTTCTTCTTGTAAAATCAAAAGGAATCTCATCTATCTTATTCCACTTGGAAGGCTGAAACTTGTATCCATTTGCATATGCATATGCCATAATCGCGTCATCCAGAGGATACTTATTTTGATTTTGGAAGTAAGCATTCAAGAATGCAAAGTGTAGGACTGTTTCATTTGGTGACCCCCAACTATCAAAGTAATTAACCATGGTCGAAAAATTCACCGTCAGTGTACCAGTCTTATCTATGCATATAATATCCCTGGAAATAGAAGAAGAATCAAGGAAATGACACTACGAACTTTGTCTAACGAGGAAATGATGCATGTAGAATCAGGGGCGGATCCACCTCCCGACCTACGGGTTCACATAACCCAGTAGGTTTTGTCCAAACAATGTAAATATGTTTGAAAAATTTACTAAATATCTATAAATATTTGAATGTGAACCCAATTACTATTGAAAATTTGCTCGAGGCTGTTGTAGGAACTCATAAGCATGGAGTCCTGCCTCAGTAAAATTAGTTGCTAACGCGACATAGTTCAGAGTACTGACTAGTTTAAGAAAAAGATATGTGTATGGTCTATGGAAAAACAGTTTACAGTGTAGACTTCACTTACATGGATCCCATGTCTCGTATGGCGATTAGGCTCTTAACTATACATCTATCTTCGGCCATGGCAAGAGCTCCTTTTGCAAGACCGGTATTCACAATAAGGGGAAGCATCTGAGGGGTGAGTGCACTTGCAACTGAGATTCCAAATAGTATACTCTTACTCAGATCATGTGATGTAAAGTAAACGGATAGGACGATAACTGTAACCACAACGAGCATGACACTGATAAGCACATATGATATGTGGCGGATGCCTTTCTCGAAATCATCTGGTGGCCTTTTCTTCCCTATTTTTGAAAAGATTGTGCTGAGGTACGTCTTTAATCCGGTAGAGATAACCAGACCGGTTCCACTACCAGACACCACACTTGTTCCCTAAAATGAAGCACAATACTCTCAATGAAATATAAAAAATAGAATTAAAGGCAAAAACTGATCACCAAATTTTGCTGCAATACAAAATGATGCAAGCAAATCGTAACTATTATTGTTACGTTAGCACCACCACAACAACAACAACAATAGCCCAGTTAAATCCCATAAGTTAGGTCTGGGGAGGGTAGGATGTACACAGCCTTAACCCTGTTAGCACGGATTACTAAAACTCAAAGTACTTGCTCAACCAATCTGTTAATTTACTAATTGGTTGGTTTCAGTTACTAATTTACTAGAAAATTTTACCCCTTTTCAGTCACTTAGATTGGTAAGACCGACTCAGAACAAGAAACAGAACTGCATTCTAAATGCCTGGAGTTACCATAAAGCATATGTTCTTTAGATCAAGCAATGGAGTGCTGTTATCTTCTCTCCCGTAAGCTGTTTTCTCAGTCGTGTCAGATTCGCCTGTTAGTGAAGATTGACTGTTCAAGAATATGCGACGAACTCGTTCAACAATTCCCAACGAGAACGAATCATAGTACATAATTGCTGCATGTTTTACCTGACAACAAGGTGCTTTGATTCAAGAAGCCTCACATCACCGGGGAAAAGATCCCCTGGTTCAACGATTACGATATCGCCTGGTACAACTTCTTTTTGATCAACTTTAACCTGTACTTCAGTCTGAACAATTCTACCAGCACATCGTTGAACCTTTATAGGACACCTAACAAACTCTGCAAGCTTCATTGCTGCTTTTGAGCTGCTGTATTCCTGAGAGAAAAAAGAACTCAAGAATAGGCCTTACTCGAGGTGTATACGTGCACGTGCTCGTGTATTCAAACGTACGAGACCTGGTAAAAGCGGAGAGAGACGCTTATAACGACTAATATGAGCATGATACAGCCATTTGGACTGTCACTTGTAATAGACGAGATTACTGATAGGAAAAGAAGAATGATGTTAAATGGATGAAATGAAGCACTCCACAGAAGATTCCACCACTTTTGGAAAGTATTCTCAAGAGGAATATTTGGGCCAGTTTCTTTAAGTCTTCTGTCAGCTTCAGCAAAGCTCAAGCCTGCACAAGAACAACCTTATGAAATGACAATTTCTTTTTCCTTTTATATAGGTGTTTAGCTCAAATTTTCATTTACTTTAGAAGCATAAAACAATCAAAATAAATGCAGGGCCAATCATAGCAGATCGTAATAAATCTAAAGACCAAAAGAATAAAATATAAGAGACAACGGTTATAGATTAAAGGGAGGAGGATGAAGATCTTTTATTAATGATGTTGGTTTGGTCTGTCTCTCCATGGAGAGATTTAGAGCCTTAGAATGATGTATTCGCAGTCCTCCTTTTAGGGTTCTTTCTCTTAGTATTTATAGCTAGGAGATCTGTCAGCTGGCGCCAGGGGGTTGGGACCACATAGAGGGGACGCTCTCGTAAGGACGGCCAGGCCGTGGCCTTAGTTGTCACAATAGGTAACCGCCCAATAATCTTGTTAATAAATGGTCGTACCATTTATTAATCATGAATATGCTTTAATAAATGCGTTGATCTCATTCATTATAATGAGGTCAAGTTTTGACCCATACAGATAGTCCATCCGCTTATTGAGGTCGTGCCCAGGCCGAGCCCGATGAGCGGATTCTGCCGATAACAGTAGTCGTTTATGCATTGGGGGCGATCGTAGCCCCTTATTCTTCGGAAGTGGCCGTAGCCATTTTTACTTTGGAGGTGGTCGTAGCCATTTATCTTTTGGAGATGGCCGTAACCATTTTTACTTTAGAGATGGTCGTAGCCTTTTATCTTTTGGAGATGGTCGTAGCCATTTTTACTTTACAGATGGCCATAGCCATTTATCTTTTGGAGATGGCCGTAGCCATTTTTACTTTAGATATGGCCGTAGCCTTTTATCTTTTGGAGATGGCCGTAGTTATTTTTACTCTAGAGATGGTCGTAACCTTTTATCTTTTGGAATGGCCGTAGCCATTTTTACTTTACAGATGACCGTAGCCATTTATCTTTTGGAGATGGCCGTAGCCATTTTTACTTTACAGATGGCCGTAGCCATTTACACGCGCTTGGAGAGAATATGATCACGCTTACCGCGTATGAGGGGGACATCATATGCATTGTGACGCATGGGACGTGCCCATGTTACTTCGAGGTCGTCATATCCGTTTCATGGGGGACGCGCCGATTGACGGTTGAACAACCGTTCAATGGTATCTGTCATAATGGTGCCCGTTACTGTAGGCCTGAACCGTTTTGCGGTTGGTCAAGTAGTTAATGGTGACCTTTGGGATTCGTGAAGGTCATTTATGCTTCGTCTATAAATAGGGGTTGTATCGTTCAGTTCTCAGTGGAATTCTGAGAGAGATAGCCCTTCTTGTTTTCAGATTATCTCGTCTTTTATTCCTCGTTAATTCATTCTCCATCATTTTTGTCGGGCCTTCGTATTCTCTTGTAATTCCGGTGAATTTTGCCCTTTTTCTCTCGTTATGCTGATAATGGCGAGCAGTTCTCATTCTGATATAGCTCCGGTGGCGGTTGCGGCTGCTGAGGGCCCATCTATGGTGGTGGGAACCATCGATTCGCCGAATGTTGACCGGTTCCCGCCGGCGATGGACATTCTTT
Organism: Nicotiana benthamiana; assembly: GCA_034376525.1. Lineage (NCBI taxonomy): Eukaryota > Viridiplantae > Streptophyta > Magnoliopsida > Solanales > Solanaceae > Nicotiana > Nicotiana benthamiana. The sequence continues at coordinate 72,156,147 of CM067336.1, forward strand.
TCCTGCCTGGCGACCGATTTTACCGACCTCAAGGGAGAAGATCAAGTGCTTGAAGCTCCTCTGATGGGGAAGTTGGCATTGCTCAGCTGAAGGAGCAATGTGATATTCCTCGCTTCGCTGATATCGTCCTGCCAGGAGCGGCGACAGGGTACACGTCGATCACCGAGGGTACTGCATTTTTTACGCCTACCCTTTCAAGCTGGGATTTAGGCTTCCTCTCCCCATGCTGGTGGTGGACTTTTGTCGCTATTATAGGGTGTGCCCTGGTCAGCTCTTCCCTCCTCGCTACAAAATATTGGCGATGCTGATCAAATATGCGGAGCTGGCACGGAGGGAGATTACACTTAGGCATGTGCTAACTCTGTACGCCCCTCAGAGGGTACGTGACACCATGATTCGGTTGGTCCCTCATGGGGCCGACGACTTAAGGGTGGAGCTCGATGACGAAGTCGCTACCCGTCCCTACGAGCATTTCTTCTACATCAGGACCGATCACCTGGTGGCTTGCGCTACTGACTTCCCAGAGGAGTGGAACTATGCACGTAAGTTTCTCCTACACTGGCTTTGATTTCTTTTGGCTAAATGTTCTGTTTTATATTTGTATATAATGATCTTCTTTTTGTGCTGTAGCGGGAGGTACACCACCGCTATTTTCTGGCATCCGCGAGTAGGTCGAGGCCGTGCTCCCTATTACAACAGGGATTCGCACGTGGGCGTCTTTCTGGGAGGTTCATGGCCGTGGGTTGGTTGCTGGTAAGGATATGGTTTGCTGTTTATTGTTCTATTTTCGTAGTCCTTAATTTCTTTGGCCTAACCCTTCTTCTTTGGCTGTTAGAACGGCCATGGTGTAGGAGGGCTCCTCAGCTTGTTTTTCCGCAGGCCCGCGGCGACTGCCCGAATGATTACAATGCATGTTCGTCATCCGGTTCCAAGGGCAACTTCAGTGGAGTCTTCAGCTGCACACTCTCTGGTACGGCCCGTGCCCCGAGTTGAGGAGTCTCCAGGGGTTGTTTGTTCTAGGGCGGAGCAATCACCAAATTGGAAGAAGATGGGAGGCCGCTGGTTCGGTGCAGGATGGCGTTCACCCCGGCTCTTCCGGTGGTGATTAGTTTAGACTCTTCGCCATCGGCGGAGGAAGAGGGTGCAGCGGACCTTGCCCCAGAGGGCGAGTGCTCAGTGGGGATTTCCCCGGTTGGCTCAGGCCAAGGTGACACAATCACTTCGGTGATTCAAGTTTCTGTTCTTGTTGCTGAGAGGGAAGGTAGTTCCTCGGCAACTGTTTTGGTGGAGAATGCGTGCGCTGACATTTTGGCTAATGCAGGCACTTCGACGTCTCGGGCGGCACAGGCCTCGACTTCTAGGGCGTTGGAAGGAAGGGGCGCCTCAGGAGAGGGGAACGATTCGGAGTCTGATATGGATCCCGAGGACGTCCGTCTTTCTCAGGAGGGTTATACCCGCCCAGCGGTGCAGGCCGAAGGGGATTACCGTTATTTGGAGATCCCTAACAACCTGGACCAACTGCCCGAGGAGGAGAACCTGGTGACACTGTTCAGGGTTCTGTGCTCGGAAGCGGAGAGCGCTTCCCTGAGGGGTATCTCGGACGTCGAGTTGATGGGCGAGGTGGTCGCCTAAGTATAAAGGTATGCATAAAACTTTGGTTTGCTTTCTTTCTTAGCATGTCTTCTTGTATTAACTGTCGCTCTGTTTGTTGTAGACATTTTTGCTGGAGGTGGAGAGCATCAGGCGGGCAAACGTCCGCTCGGCGGTTTTTGTGCGGTTATTGGAGAAGTACTGCCGCTACCATGACCGGTTCCGCGGCTTGCATGAACGTATAAGGAACGACCCACGGAACTGGGAGTTGGTAGAAGAGCTGGCGCGGTGAGAGCTTCATATGCAACAGACCCTCAGCAGGGTAATCGCTCTTGAGGGGCAGCTCTGCCAAGCGAACGAGGGGATGGATGTTGAGAGAAGGGCGGCTGCTCAGAGGGAGCGCCAAAATCAGGCTGCTGCAGCAGAGGTCGCTGAAGCTTTTACTAGGAAAGTGGCTGCCCTAGAGACTGAGGCCGCCACTTCAAGGGAGCGGGCAGAAGGCGCCTTGGCGAGGGTTGAAACACTGCAGGCGACCAACCGTGCCCAAGAAAGGGAGTGTGGATTAGAGAGGGCCGCCGCTACCTTTCGAGAGCGGTCATTGAAGGGGCGTATTGTCGTCTGTCAGCGGGACGCTCGTGTTGCAGCGGACCGGATTGCAGCACCGAGAACCAGCGCTTGATGGACCAGGCCGCTTCTTTTGTCCTGCTCGTGAGCTTTGGACGTATGCCGAGGCCCAGCTCGATATGTCCAGGCGGTTGTAGGAAGCCGGCGTCGCGTCTGAGGCCACTTATGAGAAGGCACGCCAAAAGGCTCGTGAAGCCCGCCTCGACTGCAAATTTGACGTGTCTACGCCCGGGGCGATGATGGCGCCGAGGGCGCTGATAATGCTGAAGGGGGAGCCGAGTGAACAAATGAAAAAATTTGTATCGTTTGTTTAGTTTTTGTTCTCTTTTTCTCTTTACCGGCCTTGGGCCAATGTAATTGGTGATAACCCCGTGTAAATATTGTATATATATGTGGCTTTCTTCCTTTCTATTTGTTTTGTATCGAATAGACATTATTCCTTTTTTTTTGTGCTTGTTTGGAAGGGCCTTGCCTTAGAGTTTTTCTAGTGAGCATGTTAATAGTCTCAACCGGTTAGGTGATTTCGACCATTGTCGAATTGATTCCTTGCCTTAAGGAAAGTTGGTGTAGATTGCCTTGGCCATAGATAGACGCTTTTGGTTGTTACCTTCCTCCACTTGTTGGGAGGGGGTTGTAGCCACATTTGAGTAGTGGCGGCACAAAGCCTTAGTCCCAGCTCGGGCTTAGTCGAACTACTAGCCGGGGTAACGAAAAGCGTGACCTTGTAGTTTTGACTTGGGCCGAACTTTACACGGGCTAATACTTTAGTTTCTAGTTAGTCATACTCACTTGAATTGCGAGGGCGCTAGGCCCGACCCAAAATTCGTTCATGGTTGGGAATTTGGAGGCCTTTGTCCTCGCCTGATCACAACCCGGCTCATGGCCTCGTGGACGTGTGTCCTTGGCTTTGATTCGTCTGTGGTTGAGTTTTTGGCTTTTGTGGCAGAGGCGTGTAGCCTGAGTCCTGGTTCAACTCACAATTGAATTTTTTTGTAATTCGTAATTGCGGGGGCACTTGGCCTGAGTTCTGGTCCAATTCGCAGTTGGGCTTTATGATATTTGAAGGCGCATAGCCTGGGTTGTCGTTCAATCCGTAGTTGAACTTTTGTAATTTTTGAAGGTGCGTAGCCTGAGTCAGAGGCACGTAGCCTGAATTGATGTTCAACCGTAGTTGAACCTTTGTAATATCCGAAGGCGCATAGCCTGAGTTGTCGTTCAACCGTAGTTGAACTTTTGTAATTTTTGAAGGCGTGTAGCCTGAATTGCCGTTCAACCGTTGTTGAACTTTTGTAATATTTGAAGTCGAAGGCACATAGCCTGAGTCCCAGTTCGACCGTAGTTGAACTTTTTGGGTGAAGGCGCTTAGCCTGAATTGACGTGCAACCGTAGTTGAACTTTTGTAATATTTGAAGGCACGTAGCCTGAATTGCCGTTCAACCGTAGTTGAACTTTTGTAATATTTGAAGTCGAAGGCACATAGCCTGAGTCCCAGTTCGACCGTAGTTGAACTTTTTGGGTGAAGATGCATAGCCTGAATTGACGTTCAAACGTAGTTAAACTTTTGTAATATTTGAAGGCGCGTAGCCTGAATTGCCGTTCAACCGTAGTTGAACCATTGTGATATTTGAAGGCGTAGCCTGAGTCGAAGGCGCATAGCCTGAACTGAAGGTACATAGCCTGAACTGAAGGCGCATAGCTTGAACTGTCATTCAACCGTAGTTGAACCATTGTAATATTTGAAGGCGCGTAGCCTGAGTCGAAGGCGCATAGCCTAAACTGAAGGCGCATAGCCTGAACTGCCGTTCAACCGTAGTTGAACCATTGTAATATTTGAAGTCGAACGCACATAGCCTGAGTCCCAGTTCGACCGTAGTTGAACTTTTGGGTGAAGGCGCATAGCCCGGGCTGAAGTTCAACCGTAGTTGAACCTTTGTGATTTTTCCCACATAACCCGCTTCGTGCTGGGGGTTGGGATTTGCTTCTGGTTTTAGATCTTGCCCAACTTACGCTTGTGGCCTTTTTGACTGGCTCGCGTGGGTCACCCCATTACATATCTCGGTTAGAGAGATGCTTTCGTGGTGTCCTCCCTTTTTGGCAAGGTCCCGTGCGGAAAGGGGGTGAGGTATTTCCTCATAGGGATGGGGGATCTGCTTCTTCTTCTTCTTGTTCCCTTTGCTCGGAGACGCGGGGATGTGGAAGCAAGCTCATCTCGAGGTTTTTGACTTCCTATGATCCGATATGTCGCTTGGGCTCGTTCGAGCTGGGTTGTTAATTTTCCTTTTTCGGTCTAAGGATAAACTACGTGATTCTGCTATGAAATCCCCACAGAAGGCACCAAATTATTTAGCTCAAAGTTTTCATTTACTTTAGAAGCATAAAACAATCAAAATAAATGCAGGGCCAATCATAGCAGATCGTAATAAATCCAAAGACCAAAAGAATAAGATATAAGAGACAACGGTTATAGATTAAAGGGAGGAGGATGAAGATCTTTTATTAATGATGTTGGTTTGTTCTGCCTCTCCATGGAGAGGTTCAGAGCCTTACAATGATGTATTCTCTCTTCTTTCAGAAGGAGATATGAAGAAGAAGAAGCCCCCCTTTTAGGGTTCTTTCTCTTAGTATTTATAACTAGGAAATTAGCCAGCTGGCGCCAAGGGGTTGGGACCACATAGAGGGGACGCCCTCGTAAGGACGGCCAGGCCGTGGCCCTAGTTGTCCTATTAGGTAACCGCCCGATAATCTTGTTAATAAATGGTCGTACCATTTATTAATCATGAATAGGCTTTAATAAACGCGTTGATCTCATTCATTATCACGAGGTCAAGTTTTGACCCATAAAATAGACATTGTATACATCCATTAAGACATGTATTTTTCCTTCTATAGGCAGTTCTATGTGCTGACAGGGAGCCTTGGCTTAACTGGTAAAATTGCTGTCAAGTGATCAGTAGATCACAGGTTCGAGCCATGGAAACAGCCTCTTTAGAACTGCAGGTTAAGATTGCATACAATAGACCCTTGTAATCTGGCCCTTCACCGGATCTCATGCAGTGCACTGCCCTTTAGACAGTTTTATGCACTGATGGTTTAAAAATATTTATATAATCAGATAACTTATTAATTAATTACAGGTAAATCTTTTCACAAGCATTGCTTGATAATATGATAAGAATGATAACTAACCTGCCATAGTGTAAAAATTTACTTATCCTATCAATATATAAATACTAATGCAATATAGCTTTTTTAAATTCAAATGACTTCTCCAACATGAAAATGAAATTTTAGAAAAATGTTGAACATCAAGTTGAAAACAATTAAACTAAGCTAAGAAATAAAGAAAATATTCATAAATTTCTTCAACATGTAAATAGAAAATCAGAAATGTTTTTCAAAAGAAAATTACCTCTTTCAGTTGATCGAACATATTCGTACACTAAGTCTTTCTCAGATTGAGCCAAAGCATACAGCCAAGAATACAACTTCTCTTCTTCTTCAGTTCTTGACCCTCCATCAATTTTCTCTTTATATAGAAATTAATAAAGAACAGAATAAAAGAATAATGCCCCTGTATCAGTTTCGTTTATAACACTTAAAAACAAGTGAGCCACATATTACTCCCAATTATATAGTATAACCTTAAATACATTAATATATTATTCCTCTTTAAGCTCAAATTTTTAGATGAGATATTCGTACACTTTAACATTAAGGGCCCGTTTGGCCATAAAAATATTCAAGTTTTTTCGAAAATTTTTCATTTTTTTTCGAGTCAATGTTTGCCATGAAAATTTTAAATGTCACTTGAAGTCGAATTTCAAATTTTTTTTGTAATTTGGAAAACTGCAAACAGCTATTTCTAAAATTTTACTTCAAAATTACTCATAAAAATTTAAAAATAACTCCAAATTGTATTTATGTCTAAACACAACTTTAATTTTCAAATATCATTTTCATTTGAAAAATAAATCACTTTTTCCCGAAATTTCACAGTTCTTATGTCCAAACGCCCGCTAATAGCCTGTGTAGCCAACCTCTTCAATCCTAGGAGCATTTTTTTTCAAAGTTGAATTGTTTGGCAAGCTTTTGGAAGGAAAAAAAATACTTTTGAGGAGAAGCATAAGCAGTTTTGGAGAATCATCTTCTCTCCAAAACTACTTTTTTGAAAAGTACTTTTGAAAAAATATATTTAGGATATGTATTTAAAAGCTTGGCAAATACTAATTGCTACTTACGCTTCTCAAATTAATTATTCAAATACAAATTATTTCTTATCAAAAGTACTTTTGCGAAAAAACAATTTTCAAAATAAGTTTATTTTTTGCAGTTTGGCCAGATAGGCTATTAAAGTACCCAAAAATAAATTCTAAAACCGAGCCAAAACAAAAATAGAAGATAAGAAAGTAACGGAAGCCTACTTCCAGAAGTGAGCCTTCGCAGGAAACGAAACACAGCATTAATTTTGGGTCCATTATGTTGGGTTTGTCCATTGAGTTTATGAACAAGATTTTGGTGAATCAAAGGAGAATTATAATAAGGTATTTTAGGGTGATTTGCAGAGAAAATATTGGGTAACCACATTGAAATAGAGGTTTAGTTTGCAGTTAAGGAAAGAGTGGTGAACATATAAAAGAAAAATGAGATAAAAGAGATCTTTGAGCTGGTAGTTTGGCTTTGAATAGAAGGTGTGGACTGGTAGAAATTAGAAGGCTGGAGACTTGAGTAAGAAATTTAGTTGATTACATTACAATGTAATTGTTAGTTATAATATTCTATAAATAAATTAAATATTAAGCCCATATTTGGGATCAAATTCAAACCGGTGAAATATTTGTTATTTTTCCCATAATTGAAGGACAAATCTAAGTCAGTACATTAACCGTAAGGGCATATTTGGGATTAAATTTAAATGGAGGGCAGTGTTGTTCTATTTTTCATAGCTTTGTTGGATGAAATTCATTAAATATGTATAATTTATTAATTTAAAACTCAATAACTTAAAAATTATTAAAATTTTAAACCCATAAACTTCAAGTATGTATATATATATATATATATATATATATATATATATATATATATATATATATATATATATATATAAAACAGAAGTTGATATCTAAATATAAATAGAAGATGAGATGCACTTGTTATTTGGTATAAACTAAGAATTCATTTTGGCCTATGTTTAACCTAGTCCTACGAGCAGATTTATTAATTAATGGAATGAAATATAGCTCATTTGAACTCGATAGCTTTCACTTAAATTATGTATATGATGCCCAATACTCCATAGATAGTTCGAGCTGTATAAGAGCAATAATCAATTTTCGCTCAAATCGTTTGTTAGGGGAACCCTACTTTCTCTGATCCATTCGACACGTGTAATTTTTTTTTGTCGATACGCCCCGCAATTTATATTTAAATTCCTTTTGTATCTGCTTGAATTTGTATTTAAATTTCTTTTGTATCTTCTTGTTCTGTTAATTCAATAGCCTTTTTCATTGCTTTTCGAAAGGAAACTCTATTCTTTAATTGTCCAGCTATAAATTCTGCAAGAATATTAGGGTTTCCATTTAAAAAGTTTATCAGATAAGTAAAAATAAATGTCAAATCCAATAATTAAATAAACATATATAATAGAATTCTGAATTTAAACTCGTAGAAATTAAATCTTGATTCTGTCTTTACTCGCTCAACTCTACCAATATTTATATATACTCCCTGTTACCCTAACTATATATATATATATATATATATTAGTAGTGGGACTGGCAAGAAAAATAAACAAATATTAAGTATTTCTTTTGCTAGAACAAAGAATATTTTCGAAGAAAATGATTGATGAGCTTATTCATTAGCTAAAAAAGAAAGGGGATTGATGAGCTAACACCATATATTCCTATCTGACACTAGCTTTATTATATTCTCCTGCAAAGGTGAAAAAGAAAAAAGAAAAAATATTAACAACACAAATTATTAAAGAATCAAAAACAGCTCATGCAACATGTATTGAGAAAATTTGGTTCCTTATGTTCTCGTGTTATCTACGCACGCTCTTGACATAGAGAGCGGCTTAAGTGAGGCCGACTCGAGTAAGGTCGGTTCCAGTAAGTGGACGGACCTAGTGATATGACTCAAGACGACGTCGTTTGAAGATCTGACTCTCCCGTACACTGAGACCACCAACCCTTGTACGTTTCTTTGATTATTTCAAGGAAGGTCTCTTAATATATAAAGGGGACCTTCTGTAAAGGCTCATGTGTATTTTGCTATTCAGAATATACAACTCTCTCTCTCTCTTGCGAAAAGGTTATTACTTGCCTTATTGTTCTTACATCTCAAGCTATCTGCACTATTATCACAGATCTTAACTATACGATATTCTCTAGTTCATATTATGCCTGATTCCGATTAACCCTTATTATTTTCGATTGTTCTTGAGCTTAATAAATATTTACCTAACTTTTGAGCCAAACAATTTGGCGCCGTCTGTGGGATTTCGTGAATCAAAGTTGTAGTTTGCTTCTAGAGATCCTTCAAAAAACCAATATCTACAACCCAAAATGGCTGAAAACAACGCAAGAATGAAAGAATCGTGGATGTTAGAGCCGCTCTCATAGGCCCTCTCAACGCGGCTGCTGAGGGAGATGTTTTACGCGCAACCCCCAGTACCCTAATAAACGTGGAAAACTCACATTCCCCTTCTGAAGATCTGGTGGTTCCACGAGAAAAAGAGGCTTCTACGTCTACAACTGAAGTAGCACCCCAGAAGTAAAAAGGTTACCGGAGGAGTGGTTGACAAACACTCTGAGTAGTTTAGCTAAGAAGCCACCCCAAAACACTAGATACACTCCGGCAACAGACCATGTTGTAGCCGAAGATGAACTCGAGGTCACGCGAACGAACAACGTGCCCGTCAATGCTCAAGCCCACGGCGCACTACTACAAAAAAGACCTTTAGTGGCAATTATTTGGCGGTAGTAAAGCAATCGTCTCTAATAGATTTTTTAAGCTAAAATATTAACGACATAAAACTCGCTAATTAAAATTATTATTTTTTATTTTAACTTTCCTTCCCCGCGAAAAGAAAAACATCTTTCCCTCTATGTTTTTGGAGAAGAATTACCGATTCCCTCCAATTAAAAACCATTAAGAAAATATACTCCCTTTAATTGAAAGGGAATAGAAAACAATAGGATTTTGTTGCCGCTATTAGAAAAACCTAACATGCGTGAAGAAAATCGATGCCTACCACAGTTTCCGGTCTGCCATAGTCTCCGACCATCTTCATTCCAGGTAACTTTCCTTCTTCCCCATGTAACATCTCTTCTTATCCAGCAGGTTGTTTTCAACAGATTTACAATAAGCTTCTCGATTGATTTACAATAGCAGTACCATGATAGATTCTCATATGCTGCTCAATTGATTTATAGTAGGAGGAAAAATAACTCTTGAATGCTTCGAAAGTACATAGCAGTACTACACGGTAAATCATGGTTGAAGCACTGTTGTTTATGGAAGTCTATAGATTCTCATATTAATAAAATTCTTTTTTTCCTCAATTAAGATATGAACCTAGAAAAATAAAACTAAAAGTTTTGTTTATCGTCATACTATAGGAGTATAGGACTGATATGAAGTTGATTAATGTCAGTCACGCCTCCCTTATCATAATCGAAAAAAAGATATTCGCTAAAGATCAATTCCAACAAAATTAATTATTGACCAAAAGGTAATTGTACATTATTAAGGTATACGATGAATTGGTTGTTGCAATCCATGAGTTGTTCTTTATTTATTTCGGCTATCTTGAAAAATTAAATTTGCAAGTCTTTAATTCAATTAAGTTTGAAAACTTGAAATACAATGAAATTATTGGCCAGAATATGAGCAGTACATTTTTTTAGGCTTGCAATCATCTTCATGTCGTTGGATGGGGACAAAACTCTTGATTATGTTAGGAAAATCCTCTCCTCCCATCCGTCTTCAACTTCTCTTTTCGTGTAGGTTTCAAGATTCTTGCAAAAATCACTCTTCTCTTTCGGATTTGTGATTTTTGATATGCAACTGTCGGTAAAAAATTCTGCTTTCCAGGTACCAATGTGTGATTTTTGATATCCAACTATCTCGTTTTGGGATTTGTAAAAGTATTGTTTTTTTTTTTTGTATTTTCTAAGTCGTTTGTGATTAATGGCTGCTACTAGATTGATAGTCGATTCACTAAATTGATTCATTTGCAGTGTTAGGCAATATATTAAATTTATGATATGTTTATGGGTAATATATGTGATATAAATGAGCAGTGGTTTTCTTTGCAGGATGATGTTATAAACCATTTTATAATATATTAGGATTTCTTTCATATATAGAATTAAATAGGGAGTAAAACAAGTTCTATTTTATTTAGCTTTGTGCTTTGGATATGGTTTTATTTCTTTTATTGGTTTGAGGTTTCAATACTGGAATATTGGAGTTCGATTAAAAATGAGTAAAATAAAAATAGTAAAAATTTTGTTAACCTCGGAATAGTTGGGTTCATTGGAAAGTTAAGTCAGGTATGCAATTTCATACTTTTTGTGTTACAGGTGGTCAACTAGGTGAATCTCTTAAGGTCCTTCCAGCTAGTTCAGGATGTGCTGCTACTGATGTACCACAACCGGTTGTTCAGCAGATAACCAAATTGATAATTAAAGAACTAAATCTGCAAAAAGAAGGTGCTTTCGGTAATCTGAAACCCCTTGACATCATTTATTTAACTCGATTATTTTACTTTGACTTTCTTCAGTTTTGGTGTGATAGCTTTCTTGTCTGTGGAAGCTCTTTATCGAACAAAATATACGGGTGTCGCATTACTAGCTGTGTCACTGTAACTTAATGTATTGGAAAGGAAAAATACTATCACAAATTTGTTTTGGTCATTCTTAGCTGTAGAGGGTTTTATTATGTCATGGAAAGTAGTTGCAGTCAAGATAAAAAAAGATAAAAGTCTTAGATGATATTATCAAACTTCAAATACGGTAATTCCTGAAGTCCAAATTCATTGTGATTGAACCAAGCATTTGGACACGAGATTTTCTCTCTCAATCGTGTAAAGCATGTAAGCTGTGTTGGACCCTCATGGTATTTCGTTAATATTGCTGATAGAATCAAACTGAATATCGCTGGCATTCAAATTCTTGTTAATGATTTGTTTCTTTTAAGGAAGCTGTATAGTTTCTTAATGCATCACTGAAAAGTAGACATGGAAAACATTTTTCTAAACTTTTCAGTAAACAAAACAAAGCCTTGCCTTTTTAAATTAGTGTATAATAGGTTTGATCAATAACATGCATATCATGATATTAAGTTGGAACTGTGATATGGCTCTACTCGTTTGGATCAAATACCTTTTTTGCTCAATATCTCAGAACAATGTCGTTATGAGGGTTTCTTTTAGTTAGGTTGTATATCATTGAGGTCAATATCAGGGAATATCCATTTATAGAGCAGCAACCTATTTAGTCTTATTGGAAATATTTATTAGTAATCGCATTAATTCTTTAGAAGCAAAGAGCTGCATTTTGTCCAACTCAGTTTTCTACTGTCTTGGAGCCATGCATCTTGGTTCTGGCTTTTAGTCTTTACAACTTAAACAACAAGGTTATATAGGCATATTATCTACATACACTTTGTGTTTCTTCCAATTTATCAGCTGCATCATTTAGTCTATTCCAGCTACGTTATGTGCCAGTACTCATTATTTGGCCTGATCTGCAGAGATAGATACAAATGCAAAAAGACACAGACGCTCAACTGCAACCAAAACATATTCTGTTATCAGGGATCCATGTCGTGTTGCCTCCTGCTCGCCTGATGGGCAGTCTTCTGCTTCAGTGGTCTTTGATCATTCAATTAAGGAGTCTGTTGATTCTAGTACATATGCTGGGACCAGTATTTTGCCAAAAGAGAAGATTTTCATTTTACCCCGGAACGAAAACATGGAGCTTCCAAATGGTGCTTGTGTTTGTCCTTGCCGCGATGAAAAATGGGTTGTTGCTAGCTTAGAATTGAATTGAAATCGCTAATTGCAGAAACTTACTTTTAATCGAAATCGCCATTTGAGTTTGCATTGCTCGAATTCTCAAAGCATTCCTGCTGGGAGGCACATACGTTAGTTCTTCCTCTCCCATTTTATACTATCGTAAATGTTCTGCTTGTGTCTTATGATACCTATCTACATTAAAAAATTATCTTGGGGGTCTTTAGTATTGTTAAAACCCGCCTCTCTATATTTAGATTTTGTTAAGCTGTCACATTCTATGATAAGATCATTAGAGAAGTATTTGAATAATGATGGTGTATGTGTTCTAATCTTCTCTAAAAATACACTTGCCTTCTCCTAGTTTTCAATTCTCACACTTGAATATGTTAATTATCTAGAATATCATGTTTGCGTCTAATAGTAGCAAGGAAATTGACATATTTTCCTATAGTTCTGTTCTTATTTGGATAATGTGCTATCAAGATGTTTATTATCTACATATCATATTGTTAAGAACAAAATAGTTGTTGTACTACCTATTTTAATAATAAATTATGCATGCAAGCTATGAGCAACACTTTTTTACTTTATGAGTTTTGACCTCTCTACTAGAACCCGCTTAATGCAATGTACTCGAGTTTCTAGAATTGTTTTAATGTTGCTTAACATGTTTAAATTAGACACTATGTCTATAAGATTAGAAAGACAAACTTTTCATAAAATAATAGGTTTTAATCTATTATGTGAGATGTTTGTGAAATGTGTTCGTTATACGATCATCTAGATATTATGCCCTCGAGTTGTCTTTGTACCGAAGTCGTGCTTCTATCAAAGTTAGTAAGATCTGGATCGCTACATATTCCTTCCTTTGTTTGGTTAACTTGACTATATGAAGCACTAGAGATTTTGCCTTTGAACTAATTATAAAAGTTAATAATCTGTTTGCTAAAAGGTTATCTGGTTGATGTATAAATATCTTAATACTAGCTAAATGTTTTAGGAGAAAAATAGCTAAATGTTTTGGGAGAAAAATGAAGTTGAACAAATAAAAAAACTGATGTTGGTAGATGTTAAATGCTGTGGATCTCTATGAGTTTGCAAAATGTCATTAAGAGAAAAGACAAAAGGCACTATATATATAGATTTCCAGAAATGTACTAGGATCAACTTAAGTAAATTACAATCATATCTTACACGGGCACATCCTTCTCCCAGCTACAAATGGCAAAAGCTTAATTGTTTGCACATGTATTTTGTTCGTCTAGTAATCTATCTAGTTGTTTTTTTCTTATTGATGTTAGTTTAGGGAATTGGATGACAAATAATCTCACAGTTATGGAATATGCAAGATACTTTTTAACATTATATATTATCTTTTGACACAATTGTTCTATAATTTCAGGTCATACAGTCTGATGTTCAATAGTATAGCGGAGGAAGATTCAAAATGATGAAAAGTTGTGGAAATTATTTGAAGACCATCATTCACCTGAATTAGTTATATAATGACATTATCTATTTAGTCCAAACAATATAAGTTTATGTTTTAAGTTACTCTGACATTAATATTTTTTATTAGTACCTTCTTTTATTTGTTAAGATTTAATGATATATATTATGATTTTTTAATTAACATATTTTATTATTTGAGTCATATTCTTGACGAATGTAGTAACTATTATTAATTGTGGCTAAACTATTGATATTACTGCTTGTGACTTTAAGCGCTAATTTAGTTGGATATACCAGCTATAAAAATTGACGATAAAAGAGAAAATTAAGATGTTTTCATAAGGCATAATGTAGCCGTTATAATTGATATAAAATAATTGTTGTTAAAGATATTGACATTTTGCAACAATTTTGCTAAATATATTAGCCATTAAAATAGACGCTAAAAGGACAAACTAAGTTGTTTTCAAAATACTATGGCCATTTTAATTACCACAAAATAATTGCCATTAGAGATGATAACTTTTAGCGGCAATTATTTTGAATTTAGCGGCTATAAAAATGGATACTAAAGAAGTATACTTAGTCATTTTAGATTGGATTTTGCATCAATTATAATTGCCGCAAATAATTGCCGTTAAAGATAATAATTTTTAGCGGCAATAAACCATGCGCTTTACCAGCTTTTGTGAGAAAAGCCGCTAAAGGCTTTGCCGACCCTGGTTTCAGCGGCAAAATACTAATTGTCAGTAAATGATATAGCGGCTATTATTATAGCCGCTAAAGGTGTTTTGTATTGCCGCTAAAGATTGTACTGCGACACACTCACAGTCATCCTCAAAAAGATGGAGGAAATGAAAAATGAAAATAGGTCGCTTCGCGACCAGATGAAGGAGCACCAAGAAAGAGTGGACCAAATCCCGGGTGCGCCTAAGCTGCTACCAAAGCGAGACGTGGGGACGTTTGTTAAACAACCCTACACAGAAGGAGATTCACCATACCCCATCCCAAAGACCTTCAAAATGCCCCCTTACTTGAGTATATGACGGGACCACAGATCCCGAGGACCACCTGATTCACTATGTCACAGTTGTCAAGGGTAATGATCTATCAAAGGAGTAGTTACCATCCGTACTTCTGAAGAAGTTTGGCGAAACGCTAACATGAGGTTCCCTAACGTGGTACTCCCAGCTACCGGCCAAAAGCATCTCCACATTCGAGGAGATGGCAGATAAATTTGTCACCACTCATGTCGGAGCCAAGAAGGCGGAAGTGCGGGTCAATGGCATCTTTGTTGTCCGACAAAACCAAGGAGAAGGACTAAGGGAGTTCTTAGCTAGGTTCAACAAGGTCAGAATGAGCCTACCAAACGTGTCCAAAGGCATGGCAGTCATAGCTTTTCAGAACGGGCTCAGCAGAGACGGCTCAAAGGCAACCAAGAAACTGCTTAGCCTTATGAAATATCCCCCACCACCTGGGAGGAGATCCACAATGCCTACTGTGCCGAGGTACGTGGAGATGATGACGACCTTAACGGCACAACCCGACGGTTGACAACGGTGCACCCAGAAATCTGAAGAGACCAACACAACGAGGGACGACGGGAACAAGTCCCACGCCTCAACAGGGAGAGGCACCAACCATATATCAGATCCTCGCATCCGCCACCACCAAGGCACGCGGACGCCTTTCAGCGACATGTCACCCCACTGAGGAATGACAGAGGTATGCCTCCTTCATTATCTGCACATAACTTTTGTGTATGTTCTTTAGAAGTAGTGTGCTCACTGGAGAAGCTGGGCAACAAAGTACAATGGCCAGCGAAGATGAACTCCGACCCCGCCACCACAAAAGTCAAATGCTCTATGTGAGTTCCACCAGGAACGGGGGCACAGAACCGAAGACTGCATAGGTCTCCGACAGGAAGTGGTCCGGATGCTGAACCAAGGGTTCTTGAAAGAACTGTTCAGCGACAAAGGAAAACTCAACTTCGCACACGGGCGGGAACAACCTCACGGCCTGCCAAGGCCACCCTCACCAACACGCACCATCAACATGATCATTGGGGACGGCAATAGCTCAGCGATCAACCATGTCAACTTCACCACCACTCATAAATTAAAGCGAACCATCGCTCACGAACAGTCAAGTCTTTAAACCTGACTTGGGTCTGGCGAAACCAGTTCATATCTTATCTACAGGATGGGACATTACCCCCGATAAAAAGGAGGCGAAAAAGCTTCGCATACAAGCCGCCCGATACTGCATGATTAACAACGACCTTTACAAAAGTACGTTCGGTGGCCCCCTAGCCAAGCGCTAAGAGCCGCACCAAATGAGGCCGGTACTCGAAGAAGTGCACGAAGGCCATTGCGGCGCTCACACTTGCAACCGCACCCTTGTGCGATGCATCATACGTGCCGGCTACTACTGGCCCGCCATGAAAAAAGAGGCAGCCGAATATATACGCCGATGTAAGCAATGCCAACAGTACGCCCCAATGATACACCAACCAGGAGAATTCCTTCATTCCGTCACTTCCCACTGGCCATTCATCAAATGGGGAATGGATATAGTCGGCCCGCTACCCGTATGATGAGGAAAGGTACAATTTTTACTTGTTTTAATTGACTATTTCTCCAAGTGGGTGGAAGCAGGTGTTTACGCGCATATACGCGAACAAGATGTCATCGCCTTCATATGGAAGAACATCATATGCCACTTCGGCATCCCCAAAGAAATCAGCTGCGACAACGGGCGCCAATTCATCTGTCAAAAAATGACCGAGTTCTTCAAGAAATGGCGTATCAAAAGGATACTATCCAAGCCATACTACCTCGCTGCCAACAGCCAAGCGGAGTCCTCCAACAAAACAATTCTAAATATACTGAAAAAGAAGCTTGAAGATGCCAAAGGGCTATGGCCCGAACTACTGCCCGAAGTCTTGTGGGCACACAGAACTACACCCAAGTCCAGCACTGGGGAAACCCTGTACTTACTAGTTTGGGAATCGATGTGACCATACCTGTCGAAGTAGGAAAACCCATACTAAGGTATTGGCACGCCAGTGGGACAGAAAACGACACCAGCATAGTTCAAGATCTTGATGAAGCTGAAGAAAGAAGGGAAATGGCCCACATCAGGATGGTAGCCCAAAAACAACAAATCGAAAGATATTACAACAAAAGGGAAAAAGTAAGGTCAGTCAAAGTAGGAGACTACATCCTCAAAGCCAAGTCGTTGGCCTCCGAAGACCCAAACAAAGGAAAACTGGGCATAAACTGGGAAGGACCCTACAAGATCAGAGGGGCAGCCGGGAAAGGATCATTCCAGGTAGAGACACTGGAGGGAAAAACGCTACAGAACAACTGGAACGTCCCCTAAGTCGTACTCTTTTTCCCTTACCTGAGTTGTCCCAATTGGGTTTTCTCAGGAAGGTTTTTAACGAGGCGGCGAAGGGAACACTTGGAGATGTTTGCAGTACACGTGTATCATATCAGCCTCTCCGCGTACTCTCCAAGCCCGACTTGATACAGGGACTGGATTACGGCCATCTCCAAATGTATGAAAGGGCTACTGCCATCCCCAAATGTGTGAAAGGGCTACGACCATCTCCAAATGTATGAAAGGGCTACAACCATCTCCAAATGTATAAAGGGCTACGACCTTCTCCAAATGTATGAAAGGGCTACGGCTATCTCCAAATATATGAAAAGGCTACAGCCATCTCCAAATGTATAAAAAGGCTACGACCATCCCCAATGCACAAATCTACGACCATTGTTTTTACACGGCTAAGGCCATCGAATTTTACATAGCTGCGACCATTATTTTTACACGGCTAAGGCCGTCGAATTTTACATGGCTACGATCACTGTTTTTATATGGCTAAGGCCGTCGAATTTTACATGGCTATGGCCATTGTTTTTATACGGTTAAGGCCGTCGAATTTTACATGGCTACGGCCACTATTTTTACACGGCTAAGGCTGTCGAATTTTACATGGCTACGGCCATTGTTTTTATACGGCTAAGGCCGTCGAATTTTACATGGCTACGCCATTGTTTTTACACGGCTAAGGCCATCGAATTTTACATGTCTACGACCATTGTTTTTACACTGCTAAGGCCGTCGATTTTACATGACTACGGCTATAGTTTTTACACAGCTAAGGTCATCGAATTTTACATGGCTACGGCTTTCACCCGGCTAAGGCCGTCGAATTTTACATGGCTATGGCCATTGTTTTTATATGGCTAAGGCCGTCGAATTTTACATGGCTACGACCATTGTATTTACACGGCTAAGGCCGTCGAATTTTACATGGCTACGACCATTGTTTTTACACGGCTAAGGCCGTCGAATTTTACATGGCTACGACCATTGTTCTTATATGGCAAAGCCCATCAAATTTTATACGGCTAAGACTATCATTTTTACACGGCAATGGCTATCATTTTTACACGGCTAAGGCCTTCAAATTTTACATGGCTACGACCATTTTTTCTACACGATCAAGGCCACTGAATGACCCACTTAGCTTCAACTACGGCAAAAAATAAAACAATGTTCCAGAAAACAGAAAAGATTAACTATGGCAAAAGTCATATGTCTTTATCCTTAAAAGGGTCAACACCCATGATACAAAAATTGGTATTTAAAAACATATTTACAAAAATACTAAAGGCCTCCGCCACTCTGATTATCCTGACACGCCTGGTCTTCATGTGGCCCGTCATCATTCCTAGGAGGATACGCCTTGGAAATGAAAGAGCTCAACTCCAAACACTTGACAGCTGCAGACTTACCCCCCCCCCCCCCCCGGGCCGGTGATTCGGGACTATACCCGGCTTCTTCACGGGAAGATCTAACCAACTAGCGTTAGCTCTCAACTTCTGCCTCAGATGCTCGCCCGACCCCCAAAAATTCTTCAAGTACGACCAGCCGGGCCTCCGCATACACCCACATCTCATGTGCCTCACGAGACGCATCGGCCTATGTAAGAGCCTGCTTGAGGTCCTCAACCTCGGCCTTAGCATCAAATTCCGCCGTTAAGGCCGCAACCCAAGTGTAAATTCCGTTGCCTCCTCTGTCACTACGCGGCCTAGCTGTAATTCTTCGTCCTTAGCTTGAATAAGGACCTCCATCTCCGCAGTCCGAGCAACAACGGCCATGAGTTGTTCGTCGACTTTCTCCAGCTAAGCCACCCTCTTCTTCAACTGCTCCTCAGACTGCACGAGGCCCTCATGGACTACCCTCAAGTTAGGGTCCTGTTTCTACATATCGGTCAAGGTCTAGTGTGCGTCACGCATCATGTTGTATTTCTGCACAAACCTATTGTATTTGGCCACATTTTTCTTCTTCAGGCGTCGACCCCTCTCCGCCTCCAAGAAAAGAGTCTGGAAAAATCCGAAAAGTAAGTGCAAGGAAAATCACCCTCCACGAATGCAAAGAAAAAATCATCAATCAAGACAAAAGACATACCTGCAAGGCCGCACCCGCTACTCTTCGGCAGATGTCCTTGTCGTTGAGTTCTGCCAGGGCCGCGCTCTCAGCACCCGCACATAAAGGTGTCATGCTGGTGGCCGCCTCCTAGCAATTTTCTAACAAATTATAATGACTATGAATCACTATGGGACGGAAAGACTGGCCAGCCACCATCTCCACTTGGTCCAAGGATCCGCCTTCTCTGCCCGCGTCCTCAATGGCGATCTCCGGGCCCAACACGTCCGCACTTTTGCCCCTTTTTTGCGGCCTCCCTTGACCCGCCATTCTGAGCACGTATCGAGCGGAGGTTAGTAGAGGCCTCCCTCCTATGAGTAGACCTCCCCGAGCGAATGGCCTCAGCCATAAAGACTGGCCTAGATACAGGGCAAGGTGGTTTAACCTTTTCTGTTTGAGAAACCACCGCCTTGCCAGTAAGAATCCGACGTCTCCTCATCTCCAACGACTCTTCCTCTTAAAGGTCCCCCTCCTGGGACGCAAATCAGGCTCAGATGGCGTTGGTTCGACAGTGGGCATCCTTATGGGGGCAACCTCGGCGACGGTCCCACACACAACTTCCGGTGTCTCCTCGGGCGTTGTTTCAAGTATGGCCCCAGGCACTTCCTCAAAAACTAACTCTTGAGCCGCCTCTGATGCGACCTCTTGTCTCGAGGGGGGAGAAGCACTGCCCTAGACGTACCTACGAGGATCATATCCTCCTCGCCAGAAATAGATACCGCCCTAGAAGGGGCGGCCACAATCTTCTTCTTCTTCTTCTTCTGCACCTTCTTAGGAGCACCCCGACCTACCAAAACATGTATGAATTGAGCAAGGGAAATTATGGGGAAACCCCAAGACAGAACGGAAGGGAAAAATCAAGCAAGGCCATTACCTGTTGGGCCATAGAGCCTGAGGAATTTTGGTCAGGTACGACATTCTTCCGCAAATGGTGTCAACGCTGGCACCCACGACCTAATGTCATAAATTCTTCGATGAGGACGAGCTCTCACTACATAAAGGTAAAAAGAAATCTACAATGGTTAAAGCCAGCAAAATAAGATTGCCAAAAAAACTGCGTACATGAATGCTTACATGTTTCGTTCCTTGCCTCCGGAAACCCTTCAGGATTAGACACCAGGTGTTCAGTACGCACATAGAAAACTTTCTTCCAGAATTTATAACTGTCCGTATCATCAACTTGCACCACAAGACTCTTCTTGCCCTGACGTACTAACTGGAGCATGATGCCTCTCATGAAACTTACGTTGAACATTTGCAGGAGGTGGTTAACAGAGACCTCCCTCTCAGCCTTAGTTGCGTAGGTGGTAAGAATCCTACACGCCTTCAGCGCATACGGGGTAAGTTTGGCCGGACACGGCCCGTACAGGCGACAAAGCTCCTCCGCCAAAGGATTGAGCGGGAAGCTACACCCGATCTGAAAAGCATACTCGTAGAATGTGCAGTATCCATGCATGTGCACATTAGCATAGTCCGTCCCGGTGGGAGCCATCTCAACGTAATCAGGAATATTATACGACTTCCTGATAGCAGCCAAGTGAGAGGGCGTCAGCTCGCTGAGTTCCCAAGGAGGAAGTTCACACTTGTTCTTAAAATCCTTCCGTGTACCCATGTCTAGTGGGGTATATTGGCCGTTGATAGAGGAACGAGAACTTTCTCGGCTTCCCCATCATCTGAAGACGACAAAACCCTAAAAGGGCACCATCCTTGGTCCTGGTACTATCGCGGCGACGCTTAACCATGATGGAAGTTATAAGAGAAAGGCGCTTCGGGGACACCGAGTTCGATTCTTTGGAATGAAAGTTGTAAAAGAAAAAAGTAACGAGTACTAGAAAAGACGAGGAAACGATTGAGGAAATACTCTCTGAAAAAGTTCGATAGATGAATTGGGTTCAATGTCCCCTCTATTTGTAAGAAAAGACACACGGAAATTGAAAAAGCATGATTCAAAAACTGGCGCGGGAAACCAAAACGTCACGTCATGGCCTGAACCTCCTCGGGAGCAAAAGTAATGACCACGTACGTGATCGATGATGTCATCCTAAAAAGGAGCCCTAAAAGGAGGTTATATGTCAACTGTATAACACCTTCGCATACGATCACGCCCTTTTTCGCAGTATCTACAGGTACGGCCAAATTTCTAGAAAGGACGAGCACGCATATCCGTTCATTAAAGACGTCTCTCGGCTACGTCCCCAACAAATGGAGGGACTATTTGTATTGGACAAATTTGGTTCCCTATGTTCTCGTGTTATCTACGCACACCCTTGACGGTCCCAGGATGTTCTCGTGTTATCTTACCATACGATATTCTCTAGTTCATATTATGCGTGATTTCGGTTAACCCTTATTATTTTCATTGTTTTTTAGCTTAATAAATATTTACATAACTTTTGAACCAAACAAAGAAATACAATTTGAGAAAAGAGCCAATCCACCATAATTAGAATGGCTTTCGTCACTCTGTCTTCCCCTTGCAAAATTAGATTCGAATATTCAACCACCAAATTAGACTGGAATTATTTATCAGCTTCCGCTTCTTGTTGTCGACATGGCTATATTATTTGATTCCTTTTCCGGCGTTCAATATGTGTATTAGAGCATGATTAAATTTAAATTTGTATCGAAAAGCTTCACATTAACTAAAGTGCTCCCTAACAGATGCGAGCTACATTCCTTTCTGATCCTAGCTGAAGATACTTTTTCTTTGCTTGAAGCTACAAAATTAGCTGAACATGATTATTTTCGTCCCAAGAAAATAAACATCAGACAAATTTCTTACGTTGGTCACCAAGTATACAAACTAGCATCTGCTGTACCTTAATTAGAATTTATTCTCCTATTTATGATAATAATAATAACAATAAAATCCAAACAAAACATAAGAACGCGAAACTTTGTTTTGCTAGTTTATTTGTACGTTATTCTTAGCAGATTTGAACCTTATAGCTTGTTGACAAACCCTATTTTCTTTATTATGATTTTTCTACACTTGACAATCTCGTTGATGAAATTGTTAAATCTATCTTCCGAAACACAGAATTGGATGATAATTGTATAAATAATGACAATCAAATTAAAGGAAAAATAAACAAAAGAAGTCCTCCTTTTTGTTTTATTTTAACAAAGTCTCATCTTAGGTTGCTGTCAAACACCCTTATACAAACTTTCCCACAGGAAAAAAGGTCATGCAATTACGCATAACTCAAAAAAATAGGGTTGCATGGCTACACCCAAGAGAAACTCATAAACAAAGGACATAAAATCAAGAAAATTAAAAATGACTAGAAACATCTGCATAGCTTAATCCCATGCATGAAAACTTGGGCAAACCTCAATTCTGGTACTTGAATGAACGTTATCTTGTCCAAAAATTAGTGCCCGACGAGTAAATGGTAGCTTCAGATAAGATAAAACTCGAGTAAATGGTTGCTTCAGATAAGATAAAACTCGAGTAAATGGTAGCTTCAGATGAGATAAATCTTGAGTCCAACAACGTATCATAAAGGAATGGTCTCCAAATTAGTACTGACCGTCATGGACAATCAATTACGTCTCAGTCTCAAACATGTTATTAGACGCGAGAAGGTAGAAAGTAAATGCTTAATTCTTGACCCACACTTCCTTCAGGATCAATCAAATGAAATGATTCCGAGTCATCATAAGATCCATGGATTCTCTCAAATTTTCCTCTAAGATACATAATATCATCATCTTTCCCATGAATAGTCCCTGCTCCTACATTAACTGATTCCATTTGTCTCAATACTTGTAAATCAGCTTTTGTAGGTTTTCTTTTCACAGCAAACCCTACTTTTTTACCATTACAATACATCCTCAAAAGCGATTGATCTTCACCATTATTGTCACTCTCCAATGCGATTCTCACAATCCCTCCATTCATTTCCCTGGTGTTGAAACATAATATAATTAAATAATTCAAAAGAGTGTTCTCTCTAAAATATATTTTTAAGTTTTTATGACACTTTCTACATGATATCAGAACATGCAAAAATCTTGATTCAAATATCACCACCACTCAAAAAGTAAAAAAATATTTCATGTGTTTGGTTCATAAAAAATTCAAATTCATATTGAGAAAATACAAATAATTCGAAGCTAAATTAAATAATTTTTTTGTTTTTAGTTTAGATGACACATTTCGCTTATCGAGAGTCAATTTGACTAAACTTCGAAGCTAAATTGGATTAGCTCAACTCAATATTTTAAAATTAAAATTTAGATATTAAAAAACTATACGAAAAAATACTATAAGCTATAATTTTTCTCATTTCAATATGATAAACAAAATATTTTAAAATATTAGTCAAATTTCATATGGTATGACTCTCGGAATATGTCATCTATTTTGAATCGGAAGAAGTAGTTAAAAGAATACTTTCTCTAACAACTTAAATGTTAAAACTAGATGGTCACAAGTTCAATACCTGACAAGAGTGGAGGTGGAGACAGCAAGTTCAAGGAGGAGAATTGGTGTGGAGGATTTAGGGTTTGTTTGTATACAAAAGCTGACTTTTCCCCGGCGATAGCCAAAGATGGTCCCTGTAATATTCGAGGAAGACGACGACGATGGTGTATGACGGTGATTGTAGTTGAAGTAGGGAAAGTTTAAGTTCTTGTGATGTTCATTTTCTTCTTGATCTTCAACAAAAGTGCAGTTGCAGGTGGGGATGAGTAGCTCTATGAGAGAGCGGAGGAGCCGCCATGACCGGACTTGTTTCTCACAGTCTACTGTGGTGATGGCGGCAGTGCCGACGGTTCTAGGGTATGAACTGATCATGTTGGTGATCAGGAAAAACTAGATGCTCGTCGATTTGGTTTGAAGGAGTAGTAGTTTATATAGAGAAAGAAAAGGATTTTACTTTATAACACTTGACGTGTAAAAACAAAATAATTAATGGAATTAAGGTATATCTGTGAGAGCACTATAATAGCTTAATGTACCGCAGCTCGTAGTCATATATTTTCAGATTACTTTTTCTACTTTTTGTGAAGGGGTACTCGTAATTTTTTTCAGGTAACCTACTTGTTGTATTATGCTAATAAGAATGGACATTGGGCCTAACTCAACCCCAAAAGCTAGTTTATGAGGTGAGGATTGCCCAAGCCATATAAGGAGACAAAGGACCTCAAATCTCTCCGATGTGAGACAACTCAACATATGCACGCATAAAGTTAAACTCAAAATATGTTACAATATACTTTCATTACAGTCATCTTCCAGCTTATCAAGCTTATCATACGAGGCTTGATAAAGAGTTACATGTTATTATAAATCCAGGTACATATAGGTAGAAGCTCAAATACGAGTTCGGACGAGCAGTGTATTTATATTGAAAAATTTATCTATATATATATATATATATATATATATATATATATATATATATATATATATATATATATATATATATATATATATATATATATATATATATATATATAATCTAGAATCTAATTGTTAAATTTTAAAAGGCATCGTTATAAAATTCATAACTCACAAAATTTAAAATTTTAGCCCTGCTTCTATGTGGGTACTTAATTTGACATGGATAAAAAAATTCACTGTTAATATATAAAACGACAAACTTTAGAGAAAAATGAATTGTTTAAATGTGTAAACATTAGCTAAAAGAACTAATGGGGTTGGGTGGGGAACATGGAATCTAAGAACTTATAATATAATAGTAGTATATATATATGGTCACAAGTTGCAAAAGAAAATTACTGGTCGGGTACTGGAAAATGTAACTATTCTTGTGTGTTACTGTTTGCAACTCTAGCTAATTTTGCAAAATTGTCCAAAAGCTTTCTTGTATGTTACTGTGTGCTATTCTAGCTAATAGTATTTGCAAAAGTGTCCACATTAGCTTTGAAAACTTCCAACAATATTCCTCCTGTAGTGAAAATTTTGAGCTGTCTGAAAACAATGCATGAGAAATTTGCATACATGAAAAGTATTCTTTTCTTGCTGCCTTAATCACCCCCCCCCCCCACCCCCACCCCACTATAAACAAAAGGAAATATTTTTTTTAGAAATAATATCTTATAATCAAGAAGCCTCCCATGAGCTAGCATATCATTGACAAAAAGAAGATTGTTTCTTTTATTTTGTTTATTCTCTATGCAACGTGGCCTCTGCTTGCACGCTATACATAATCCTTATTTAATATCTATATGATTTATAGCGTGTTTGGCCAAGTATTTTTTAAGGCCAAAAGTATTTTGTTTATTTTTGTTAAAAGCACTTTCGTCCAAGAATTGAAGTGTTTAGTCAAGTTTTTGAAAGGGAAAAAAGTGTTTTTGAGGAGAAGCGCAGGAAAAAGTAGTTTCTCTCCAAAAGCACTTTTCTGAGAAATACTTTTGAGAAAAATACACTTAGAAGCAGTTTTCAAAAGCTTGGTCAAATACTAATTAATTAGTGCTTAAAAATACTTTTCTAATTGATTAGCTAAACACAAACTACTTCTCACCAAAAGTACTTTGAGAAAATCACTTCTCAAAATAAGCTTATTTTAGAAGCTTTGTCAAACGGGCTATTAGGCCTAGTAGCTAATACTTATTTATAACCACTACCCCCTAAAATCTCACAGAATAGGGTCTGAGAAGGGTAATATGTATGCAGACATAACTAATACTTATTTCTTTGTCAAACTATAAGATTAATGCAAGTGATATATAGTAATTTTAGTGATGGAGCCAGGAATTTTACAAAAAATATTCAAAATTTAATACATATATATTTATAAAAAGTAATATGAAACTTATATGTATATAGTATATATTTAATGTAATTTTCTGATCAACTGAATATCCTTCGCTATATATTACTACGACTGTATTAATTCTCGCAATACAGTCACTACATATGTCAACACTTTTTTAGGGTTATCTATCTTTTGTTAACAAAGAAGGTCAACGGATATTTATCTTGCAGTCACAAGATTGACTAAGACAATCTTGACTTAATCAAACATGTAAACAAACATGTTACTTGACTTGATTTGGCAATATTTTAACAATACTCTAGACTTCCCGTGTCTAAATTTTCGTGAAAGATTGTTCTCACTTATAAATAAACACTATCCATATAATTAATAAGAAAATTATATCATCTTTTACATGGATGGTAAAACTCTTTGAATCATGATTCTATATTTGCTTAAAAATAACAATCTAAATATTTAAGCTAAGAAAAATCAAAGGAGAGGATAAAATGCGAGCTCAAAAAAATTATTATACGCTCAAGTTAAAGAGCTTAATTTTGTAAAGTGAAGAATTTAGATATATGGACCTTACTAAATTTTTTGATAATCCTCAAGTCAAATTTAATGTTATAAAACTAACTTTTGTTATTAATAGTGAAGGTATTATTAAAATAACTTTTAAAGTGTATAAAAGTCCAATAATAATATAGGGTTATTTTGATTTTTCATATTCAACTTTTGATCTTCATGCTTATAATATAGTATGATATGATATGATGTTTACGTATTATGCTAGATGTATTTGAATATATAATTAAAAAAATTCTCTATTAAAAGCCTAAAAATTTTAAATGATATGATCTCGCATTTAGGAACGACGGTCTCTTATTCTAAACCAAAGATTCCCATCTACTTCAAACCGTGTGAAATGTAATGTCAAGGGAAGGATATTTTGAAACATTTTCTTCTATCATTGAGGCAAATTCTCTAAACAATGCCACATAAATCAAGTGATACCTTTTTTGTTGGAACGCACATTTAAAGGGTGAATTTTAATATACCGTACAGTCACGATAATAATAGTCCAATTACCTTTTATTGATTGAGGCTGTAAAGTAGTCTTCTATGATTAAAACAACACATCAGACTGAACTTTTGTCGAATATCTTTAGTATGCAGTTGGAAACAAAAATTGTAATTTTGAAAAAAGAAAGTAGTATTTGTAAAAGTTAATATGGGGTTGTGAAGTGTTATTTACTTTTTATCCAGCATTTTCAATAATTAACAATAATAGTCATTAATTTATTTAATTAATATGAAAAAATAGTGTTACTTTTTCTTCTATCTTTTTATGTTAGGGAGAAGAACTGTGACATATGTGAGGCTCTTTCTCCATAATGGATTTGCCGGAAAACGGATAACTCGCCAGTCGAAATACCAAAAACCATGAGAATGTCCTTGAAAATGGCAGTTTTGACGTGACACCCAATTTCTGAGTCTTGGTGCTATAGAACAGAAGAGACTACGAGAGAGGAATAGGTCTTGTTTGGCTATCGAATAGGAACAAATTAGAACATTATTATCCTTGGTACATTAAAAAGTTACAATTAATTCTTTTTGTGGCTATCAATGCATGACCTATTTAAGTATAGATAATATTTAGTAAATGATTAGTTTATTGGGCCCTGTCTTTTCACATTGAGCTTAATACCTAAGTCCTGAAATTACGCTAAGAAGCCCAAAAGTTAAGGATAATAGGTACTGAACGTAGACTAACAAGCTCAAAAGGTATGGAGACTTGGTCCTGAACTTACAGTTACAAGTTCAAAAGTTAAGAACATTTGGTCCCCAACTTAAACTAACAAGTTCAAAAGTTTAGGACAATAGGTCCTGAACTTAGACTTACAAGTTCAAAAGATAAGTACAATAGGTCCTCAAGTCCTGAACTTAGACTATCAAGCTGTAAGGACAATAAGTGCTGAACTTACATTTACGAGTTCAAAAGCTAAGGACAATAGATCCTGAGGTCTTGAACTTTGACTAAAAGATAAGGACAATAGGTCCTGAACTTAGGTTAAGAAGCCCAAAAGTTAAGGACAATAGGTCCTGAACGTAGACTGAAAAGTTCAAAAGTTAAGGACACTTGGTCCTGATCTTGAACTTACGGTTACAAGTTCAAAAATTAAAGACATGTAATCCTAAAGTCCTGAAGTTAAGTTCAAAAGTTAAGGACATGCAGTCTTAAAATCCTAAACTTAGAGTTCTAAGTTCTAAAGTTAAGGACATGTAGTCCTAAAGTTAAGTCAAAGGTTAAGGACATGAGCAGAAGGATATTTTTCATCCGGGTAGTTAAAATTTATTAAAGCAGCGGCTAAAGACTAAAGACATTTTAAACAATGGCTTAAAAAGTAAATACATGTGTTATTAGTGGCTAACCGTGCACTTTTCGCGTAGTATTTGGAGTTAAGTTGAAAAATAGATTTGGAATTTGAAATTATGTTTAGAAATGCATTTCACTTGAAAAAATATTATAGTTTTGTGAGTGAAAATTTTTTTTCTTAAAATATTAAAAAAGTGGTTTTGAAATACTCATTTTCGAATTTTTTTCAAAAATTTGAAAAATTTCATGGACAAATACATTTTTAATTTTTTTTTTGTTGGAAAAAAAGGAAAAAAAAAATTTTTATGGACAAACGGAGCCTTAGTTTTGGTCTCATCCGATGCTCAATATCCTCTTTGAAGTTTAATTACTTAGGGTTCTCGTTAAAAATCTCATTTACAGGTTGTAAAGCGTTATCTCTCAAAGGTGATGATACATACTCAAGTTTCAATTTCAATTTCAAATTTATAATTAAGAACAGTGGAGTACTTATCATTCTTTTACAACCTTACGTAATAGCTTTTTGTCGAATATATGAGGTCTCACTTTGTTCACAATCTTTTTTTATTCTAAATAATTAAACGCTTGTTAATAATTTTTAACTTTATTCTTTGGACTCGGACAAAGAGGGGCATAGTTGATTAAAGAACAAGAAAGTGCCAAATAAAATAACAATAAATTCGCAGGTGTTGCTATCTAGCCTGGTTTCTCCACTGGTGTCCCTCACCTTTTCTTTTCCCTTTTTTGGTGTCTAGTTTCTTGAGAACGTGACAATAGAGACAAGAGAAGGTGAGAATTTAACGCAATTTAATTATAGTCAGATCTCTTTATAATATTTTTTATAATAAAATATTATTATAAAAATATATTATAACATATCGTAATATAAAAATATGGTTCTACAAAAAACTTGACCATTATAGTGAAAAGTTACTACTATAAAGAGATCTAACTATATAATGTCAAATTTAGGTAAGTAAATGTTTATTGACTCATTCAAATGATAATTTTCATTTTCATCTCAGCTCCAAATTGCGAATAAACTATTATTCCTTAAATAAGCAATAACTTTGAAGTTTTGAAGCTATACTTGTTTCAAGAAATCAAAGCCATATAAGCTATAGAGTTCAAATCAATCATTTCAAATAAGATGCTATCGATTTCAAAATGACAAATACTGAGTAACAATGTACTAATAAAAGCCTCTTCCGTTTTTTATTAAGATAAAAATATCTCAATGTTAAAATGCTATATTTAAGATTTGGATGTTAAATAATTAACACTATTTGTTTTTCTCAATTTCTGAATGTATAAACTTGTATTTATTTTGAAATTAATAAATATAAAATTCAAATAAAAAATGTAATATATATTATTCCAATATCACATTTTTAAAAAGTTATATGGCGGTTGGTGGTGGTGAAGGATAATAATACTAACTAGTTGCAGGGCTGACTAAGGGTTCTGGTTGTGGTAGAACCTAGTCGAAGTGGTAGGTAACTGATGTGGTGGTTATATATATGGGTGTGTGTGTGTGAGGGAGAGAGATTCTTAGTAGTTATTATACTGGTAGTGATGATTGTAAATAGTAGCTAATGGTGACGATAATCGACTACGGTGATTGACGGCAATGGTAATTAATTGTAGCTGAGGATGTTAGTCAGGGGCGGATAAACTTTGCGGCAAGCGATGTCAAGTGACACAGCTTAGTCGAAATTTTTATTCAATATATATGTATACATACTATACAAAATGAAAAACATTGGGTGTAAATATAAAAAATAATACTATATTGGCAAATTTGGTTCCCTACGTTCTTAGGTTATCTATTCACGCCCACGACATAGAGAACGGCCTAATCGAGACCGACTCTGATAAGGACGGCCCCAGCAAGCGGGCAGACCAAGCGACATGACTCGATACGACATCGCTTAAAATTCTGACTTTCCCGTACACTGAGACCACCAACCCCTTGTATTTTTTTGATTATTTCGAAGAATGTCCCTTAGTATATAAAGGGGACCTTCCCTTTGTAAAAGACTCATGTGTATCTTATTATTAAGAATATACAACTCTCTCTCTCTCTCTCTCTCTCTCTCTCTCTCTCTCTCTCTCTCTCTCTCTCTCTCTCTCTCTCTCTCTCTTTCTTGTGAAACGATTCTCACTTGGTTTATTATTCTTACATCTCAAGCTATCTTTACTATTATCACAAATCTTAGCAAAGTAGTTTTCTCTAGTTCATATTGCCCTCGATTCCGATTCCCATATTATTTTTGATTGTTTTTGAGCTTAACAAGTACTTAACTTTTTAGCCAAACAATTTGGCGCCGTCTGTGGGGATTTCGTGAATCAAAGTTATAGTTTGCTTCTAGAGATCTTTCAAAAAACCACCTTCTACAACCCAAAATGGATGAAAACAACGCAAGAATGAAAGCTATCATGGATGCTATAGCCGTTCTTATGGGCCCTTTCAACGCAGCTACTGAAGGGGATGCTCCACACACGACCCCTAGCACCTTGGTAAGCGTGGAAAACCTACCTCCCCCTTCTGAAGATCTGGTGGTTCCATGGAAAAAGGAGGCTTGCGCATCTACAACCAAAGAAGCACTCCCAGAGGTAAAGAGGCTATTGTAAGAATGGTTGACAAGTGCTCTGAGTAGCTTAGCCGGAAAATCACCCAACACCAGATACACACCAACACCAATGATGAACCATGCCATAACCAAAGATGAACTCGAGGTCACACGAACAAACAACGTGCCCGCCGATGCTACAGCTCACGGGGGGACGCTCACAGCCATCCTTAAAAAGATGAAAGAAATGGAAAACGAAAATAGGTCACTTTGCGACCAGATGAAGGAGCACCAAGAAAGAGTGGACAAGATCCCGGGCGCACCTAAGCTGCTGCCAAAACGAGACGTGGGGAGGTTCGTTGAACAACCCTACGCAGAAGGAGCTGCACCTTATCTCATCCCAAAAACCTTCAAAATGCCCCCTATTTGAAGGTATATGATGGGACATCGGATCCCGAGGACCACCTAATTCACTACGTCACAGTGGTCAAAGGTAATGATTTATCAAAAGAACAGGTACCATCCGTACTTCTGAAGAAGTTCGGCGAAATATTGACAGGAGGGGCCCTAACATAGTTCTCCCAGTTGCCAGCCAAAAGAATCTCCACATTCGAGGAAATGGCAGAAACATTTGTCACCGCCCACGCGGGAGCCAAGAAAGCAGATGCCCGTGTCAACGACATCTTTGCTGTCCGACAGGTCTCAGGAGAAGGGCTCAGATAATTCTTAGCCAGATTCAACAGAGTCAGGATGAGCCTGCCAAATGTGTCCGAAGGCATGGCAGTCGCGGCTTTTCAGAACGGACTCAGCAGGGACGGCTCACGGGCGACCAGAAAATTGCATAGCTGTCTTATGAAATATCCCCCCACCACCTGGGAAGAAATCCACAACGCCTAGTGCGCAGAGGTACGTGGAGATGACGACGACCTTAATGGCCCGACCATGCGGCTAATAGCGGTAAACCCAGAAATCCGAAGGGACCGACGCAATGAGGGACGACGGGAACAAGTCCCACGCCTCAACAGTGAGAGACACCAACCCTACATCAGATCTTCACAACCACCAAGGCACGCAGATGCCTTGCAACGAAACATCTCCCTATTGAGGAACGACGGAGGTATGCCTCCTTCATTATCTGCACATAACTTTTGCGTGTCTCCTTCAGAAGTAGTGTACGCACTGGAGAAGCTGGGCAACAAAGTAAAATGGCCAGCGAAGATGAAGTCCGACCCTACCAACAAAAAATCAAACGCCCTATGTGAGTTCCACCAGGAATGGGGGCACAAGACTGAAGACTGCATAGGTTTCCGACAGGAGGTGGTCCGGCTGCTGAACCAAGGGTTCTTGAAAGAACTGCTCAGCGACAAAGGAAATCTCAACTTTGCACGTGGGCGGAAACAACCTTACGGCCCACCAGGGCCGCCCTCAGCAACACGCACCATCAACATGATCATTGGAGACGGCAATGACTCAGCGATCAACCATGTCAAGTTCACCACCACTCACAAATTGACGCGAACTATCGCTTACGAACGGTATGACGACTTCGAAGATAATATAACCTTCGATAAGTCTGATACCGATGGTTTGTTTTTCCCCCATTATGATGCCTTAGTCATTACTTTACGCATATTAGATACTGATGTAAAAGGATCATGGTCGATGATGGAAGCGGCACGTGTATTATCCATCCAAGAGTCCTTGCATTAATGGGACTCGAGAGATAAAATAATTTTGCGCTGCATAACACTAACTGGTTTTAACAATGCAGTTAAAAGAACCTCTAGCGAGATAACACTGCCCGTCTTGGCAGGGGGAGTTACGATAAAAAACAACTTTCCACGTAATGAATCAGGAAACGACATACAACACCATCATAGGACGTCTATGGATACATGCCATGAGGGTAGTCCCCTCTAGTTTCTATCAAGTGATCAAATTCCCAAACCATGGGGAGTGTACAGTATACGAGGTGAGCGACGCACCATCCAACAGTATTAGAAAATAGCCCAAGATTACACTCACACCAAGCAACTTAAAGGAGCAAGCGCAGAAGCATAGCAATCAGCCCTGTCGGGGACTAAGGTCCACTCGATAGAAGACGCCATCAAAGATCCCGACGACGTCGAAGCTAGCAAGGCCACGGTCGAAGACCTCAACCCCGTCCAGCTGAGCAACAACGACTCCACCAAGAAAGCATACATAGGCCACGGTCTCTCAAATCCAAGTAAGTATCGTGAATTTCTATCTCGCAGACCTGTTTGTTTTTACCCATGCAGATATGCCAGGAATCCACAAGAAATTGCCTCCCACAAGCTGAATGTCGACCCCCTTTACCCACCCGGGCGGCAGGTGAGGAGAATATTCAATGCCTTCATTAATGAAGCGGTGAGTAAAGAAGTAGACAAGTTGCTGGCTAATGGCTCCATTAGAGAATCCAAGTATCCAGAGTGGGTCTCCAACGTCTTAATGGTCAAAACGAAGAACGGGAAGTGGCGGATGTGTGTAGATTTCACCGACCTAAATAAAGCATGCGCAAAGGACTCATTCCCACTACCCCACATCGACCAATTGATAGACGCACGACAGGGC
Organism: Nicotiana benthamiana; assembly: GCA_034376525.1. Lineage (NCBI taxonomy): Eukaryota > Viridiplantae > Streptophyta > Magnoliopsida > Solanales > Solanaceae > Nicotiana > Nicotiana benthamiana. The sequence goes on from CM067336.1 coordinate 72,189,615, forward strand.
ATGAGCTGCTGAGCTTCCTCGACGCATACTCTGCTACAATCAAATCATGATGGTCGAGGAGGATCAAGGGAAAATGTCATTCATCACTCACCAAGGGACTTACTGCTACAAGGTAATGCCCTTTGGACTCAAGAATGCGAGGGCTACGTACCAGAGGATGGTGACTACCATGTTCAAAGAGCAACTCGGCAAGACAATGGAGGTCTATATCGATGACATGCTAGTAAAGTCACCGAAAAAAGAGGACCACCTCGACCACCTGAAGGAAGCTTTCGAAATACTAAGGAGATACGGCATGAAGCTGAACCTGAAAAGTGCTCCTTCGGTGTAGCCACGGGAAAGTTCCTGGGGTTTCTGGTATCACAAAGGGGCATCGAAGTTAACCCAGACCAGATCAAGGCCATAGAATCCATCGAGAAAATACTGAGTAGCAAAAAGCAAGTGCAGAAGCTGGCGGGTAGAATAGCCGCCCTCTCCAGGTTCATCTCGCGCTCCTCCAATAGGTGCCACAAATTCTTTAGTGTATTGAAAAAGGACCAAGGACTACAATGGAATGAAGAATACATCGAAGCCCTGAGAAGTTTGAAGGCATACTTGTCAATGCCACCCCTGTTGGTCAAAGCCAACCCAAGCGAACCACTGTTGGTATACTTGGTTGTATCGAAAGTTGCAGTCAGCACCATCCTGGTGCGCGAAAATAAAGGCATGAAACTGGCAACCAAATGTGGGGCTCGCCATCCTCCTCCACTACGACTCCCAACTTGTGGTAATCCAGGTCACTAGGACTTATCAAGTCAAAGAACAGAGGCTGCAAAAGTACCAGGAAGAAATCCGCAAACTGATGGCTACGTTCGACGAATGCCGCTTCGAATAAATTCCCCGAGCACGGAACATCGAAGCGGACGGCCTGGCAAAGTTGGCTGCTGCCACCAAAAATTTCAACAAATAAAGTGTGGTCACGCTCCTCCACTCACCCATTGACCACACCGAGGTACTTTCCTTAAACCTGACTTGGGACTGGCGCAACCAGTTCATATCTTATTTGCAGGATGGGACATAGCCCTTCGATAAAAAGGAGGCGAAAAAGCTTCGCCTACAGGCCACCCGACATTGCATGATCAACAACGACCTTTATAAGAGGACGTTTGGTGGCCCCTAGACAAGTGCTTAGGGCCCCATCAAATGAGGCTGGTACTTGAGGAAGTACAGGAAGGCCACTGCAGCGCTTACACCGTTAATCACGCCCTCGTGCGGTGCATCATACGCGCTGGCTACTACTGGCCCACTATGAAAAAAGAGACGATCTAGTATGTCTGCCGATGCGAACAATGCCAAAAGTATGCCCCAATGATACATCATCCTGGAGAACCCCTCCATTCCGTCACTTCACCCTGGCCATTCATCAAATGAGGGATGGATATATCGGCCCACTGCCAGCAGGACGAGAGAAGGTACGATTCTTATTTGTTTTAATTGACTATTTCTCTAAGTGGGTAGAAGCAGGTGCTATGCGCAAATACGCGAACGAGAGGTCATCACCTTCATATGGAAGAACATCATATGCCGCTTCGGCATTCCCAAATAAATAAGCTGCGACAACGGGCGTCAATTCATCGGTCATAAAATGATAGAGTTCTTCAAGAAATGGCGCATCAAAAGGATACTATCCACACTATACCACCCCGCCGCCAACGGCCAAGCGGAATATTCCAACAAAACGATCCTAAACATATTGAAGAAAAAGCTGGAAGATGCCAAAAGGCTATGGCCCGAACTACTACATGAAGTCTTGTGGGCACACAGAAGTACACCCAAGTCCAGCACCGGGGAAACCCCGTACTCACTGGTTTATGGAACCGACGCTGTCATACCTGTCGAAGTAGGCAAACCCAACTTGAGGTATTCAAACACCAATGGAACAGAAAACGACATCAGTAGACTCCAAGACCTTGATGAAGCCGAATAAAGGAGGGAAATGTCCCACATCAGGATGGTAGCCCAACAACAACAAATTGAAAGGTACTACAACAAAAAGGCAAGAGTGAGACCACTCAAAGTAGGAGAGTACGTCCTCAAAGCCAAGACGTTGGCCTCCAAAGACCCAAATGAAGGAAAATTGGCCAGAAACTAGGAATGACCCTACAAAATTACAACGGCAGCCGGGAAAGGAGTATTCCAGCTCGAGAAAATGGAGGGAAAAACGCACCAGAATAAATGGAATGTCGCTTACCTCAAACATTTCCACTTCTAAAAGGCGTCCCCCGGGTCGTACTCTTTTTTCCTTACCCGAGTTTTGTCCCAATTGGGTTTTCTCGGGAAGGTTTTTAACGAGGCGGCAAAGGGAAAACCTAGAGATGTTTGCAGTACAAGTGTATCACATCGGCCCCACTGTGTACTCTCCAAGTCCGACATGATACAGGGACTAGATTAGTGCCATCTCCAGATATATATAAAGGCTACGACCATCTCCAGATGTAAAGAAAGGCTGCGGCCATGTCCAGTTGTATAGAAAGGCTACGGCCATCTCCAGATGTAAAGAAAGGCTACGGCCATTTCCAAGTGAATGAGAAGGCTATGGTAATCTCCAAATGAATGAAAAGGATACAGCCATCTCCAAATGAATGAAAAAGCTACGACCATCTCCAGATGTATAGAAAGGATACAACCATCTCCAAATGAATGAATAGGCTACGGCCATATCCAAATGAATGAAAAGGCTACGGCCATCTCCAAGTGAATGAAAAGGCTACGACCATCTCCAAATGAATGAAAAGGTTACGACCATCTCCAAATGAATGAAAAGGCTACGGTCATCTCCAAGTGAATGAAAATGAAAAGGCTACGACCATCTCCAAGTGAATGAAAAGGCTAAGGCCATTATTTTTACACGGCTACGACCATCATTTTTGCATGGCTAAGGCCATTATTTAACACGGTTAAGGCCGTCGAATTTACATTTCTAAGGACATCATTTTTACATGGCTAAGGCCATCATTTTTACATGGCTAAGGCCATTTTTTTACATGGCTAAGTCCATCATTTTTACATGGCTAAGGCCATTGTTTTAACATGGCTACGACCATCATTTTTACATGGATAAGGCCATTGTTTTTACATGGCTAAGGCCATCATTTTTACAGGGCTACATCCATTATTTTTACATGGCTAAGGCCATTATTTTAACACGGTTAAGGCCGTCGAATTTTTACATGGCTAAGGCCATCACTTTTACATGGATAAGGCCATTGTTTTAACATGGCTACGACCATCATTTTTACATGGCTAAGGCCATTGTTTCTACATGGCCATCATTTTTACACGACTACGGCCATCATTTTTACACGGCTACGGCCATCATTTTGCATGGCTAAGGCCAATATTTAAACACGGTTAAGGTCGTCGAACATTACATGGCTAAGGCCATCATTGTTATATGGATAAGGCCATCATTTTTATACGGTTATGGCCATCTAACCTTATTTGGCTACGACCATCACTTTCATGCGGTCAGGGCCACCGAACGACCCACTTAGCTTCAACTACGACAAGAGGAAAATAAAAGAAAGGAAGTATATAATGTTCCAGAAAATAGAAAAGATTGACCATAGCAAAAATCATATATCTTTATCTTCAAAAGGTTCATCACCCACTATACAAAAATCAATGATTACAAATATATTTACAGAGGTCCTAAAGGCCTCCGCCTCCCTGGTTATCCTGCCCCTCCTGGCTTTCATGCGGCCCATCTTCGTTCCCAGGAGGATACACCTTGGAAATCCAAGAACTGGACTCCAAACGGTTGACGTCCGCAGAGTTACCCTCCTCCCGGGGTGGCGATTCAGGACTATAGCTGGTCGCTTCACGGGCAGCTCTAACCAGTTGGCGTTGGCTCTCAACTTGAGCCTCAAATGCTCGCCCAACTGCCGAAAACTCTTCGAGCACGACCATCCGGGCCTCCGCTTACACCCACATCACGTGTGCCTCACAAGACGCGTCAGCCTGTGCTAGGGTCCGCTTGAGGTCCTCAACCTCGACCTTTTTGGCATCGAGTTCCGCCTTTAAGGTCGCAACCCAAGCGCGCAACTCCGCCACTATGCGACCAAGTTGCAACTCTTCATCCTTAGCTTGAATGAGCACCTCCATCTCTGCAGTCTGAGCAACAACGTCCATAAGTTGTTCGTCGACTTTCTCTAGCTCGGACACCCTTTTCTTTAGCTGCTCCTCGGAATGCACAAGGCCCTCACGAACTACGCTGAAGTTAGGGTCCTTCCTGTACATGTCAGCCAAGGTACGGTGTGCCTCACGTGTTCTGTTATATTTATGCACCAACCTATTGTATTTGGCCACCTTCTTCTTCAGGCGTCGACCCCTTTCCGCCTCCAGGATAAGAGTCTAAAAAAATGAGTGAAAGGTGAGTATAAGGGAAATTGCCTTCCACTAACGCAAAAGGAAAATCATCAGTAAAGGCAAAAGACGTACCTACAAAGCCGTGCCCGCCACTCTTCGGGCCAAGCCCTTGTCACTGAGCTCTGCCAAGGCCGCGCTCTCAGCACCCGCACATAGGAATGTCATGCTGGTGGCCGCCTCCTCGCAGATCTCCAACAAATTGTAGTGACTAGGAATCACTATGCGACAAGAGGACCGGCCATGCACCATCTCTCAGAGAAGACATCCCAAACCGGCCTAGATTCAAAATGGGGTGGTTTAGCCTTCTTCATCTGTGTAACCACAGCCTTGCCGGTTAGAATCCTACGTCTCCTCCTCTCTAATGACTCTTCATTTTCAAGGTCCCCCTCAGTAGGATGCGAGACGGGCTTAGATGGGAACGGTTTTGTTAGAAACTACGCTTTACGCTAGAGGGGGGGGTGAATAGCGTATTAATAGAATTTAGCGTTTTCTTGCGGAATTTAAACTTTGCAGGAAGTAAAATAAATGCAGAAAAATAAACTTACACAAAGATGTATACTGGTTGGCCACCAACGTGGTTAGTCCAGTCCCCGAGAGACTCTCTCGAGATTTTTCACTATCTTGTTAAGCTTAAGGGTGCTCAACAAACCGTTACACACTTGAGGACACAAGCCTCAAACAGTTGCTCGGAGATCGCAATCTCAAAGACTTCACCCAAGGAAACGCAAGTTCCTTGAAACAAGAGAATCGCAATTCTCTTACAAGTATATCAAATACTTGGACACTCACTTAACTAAAGTACTCCTTATTGAGTAGATATGAGTAAAAGAATATGTTCAAGATCACAACAACTTTAAGCAATAATATGGCTCTCAAAAGCTTTATGAAATGAGTAGAAAATGAAGAACAATTGAATGAAAGCTTATAGCAATGTAGTGATCAGTTTGTGTATGTTGTTGTTTTTAAAACACTGAAATGAAGCTGTATTTATAGTTGAAAAAGTTGGTTCAACCGTTGTCTAATTGCCAATTAAGAGTTGCTGAAATTACTCAGTGATAATCGATTATTAAGACCAAACAATCGATTATCTGCCAGTCAGTTTAAAAATCAATCCCAGATTTAACGCTTCACAATCGATTATACATAATCTATAATCGATTACTGGCAATATTCAAAATCAGATAATCGATTACACTATGTTCATAATCGATTACTTTAGCAACGTTCTAAAAATCATTTCCAGATTTTAAGCAAAACATCGATTATATAAAATCAATAATCGATTACTTCAGCAACGTTCTAAAAATCATTTCCAGATTTTAAGCAGAACATCGATTATATAAAATCAATAATCGATTACTTCAGCAACGTTCTAAAAATCATTTCCAGATTTTAAGCAGAATATCGATTATCTAGAATCAATAATCGATTACTTCATGGTATTTGAAAATCATTTGACAACGGCCAGCTTCAACAATCGATTGTCCTTTGCAACAATCGATTACTTGTTATTTTCTGAAAATCATAAAACTTACTGTCTCAGTGATAATCGATTATCTAAAGACATAATCGATTACTTAATTAAATTTAAAATCACTGGAAGACATCAACTCAACACAATCGATCACCATTAGTTCATAATCGATTATTTTGAGTATTGAAAAACTTTACCTCAACAACAATCGATTGTCATTTGTTCACAATCGATTATCATGCAGATTTGGAAAAACCTGATGTTCACTGTCTTACTCACAATCGATTACCATTAATTCATAATCGATTGTCATGCAGTCTTGGCTCAGAAACCATCGATTATCATAAGTACATAATCGATTATTTTAGCCCAGATTTTTGAGGCATGTTTAGAAAACATTTTGTCTAATGTAAATATGCATGATTTAAAATCTTTTTGACACAGAATTAAATATGCATGATTTTGGAAAATAGTTTTATGAGAGAGGCCATACTATGAGTCAAGTTATAGGATCGAGATTACAATTTAGAACAACTCAATAACAATTAAAAGCTATATCTTGAACTTCAATCTTATTCGCAACCATTGTGCGCTTGTACTTGAATTCCGTCATATATCAATTTTTGCTTCGTTTGTCATTCATCAAAACCTACAAAAGAGTACACGTTTAGTATATTGCATTGAGAACGTGTTTCTAACAATTTCCCCCTTTTTGATAATGGCAAACATTAAGCGGGATATGCAATTTAGGCAAAAGATATTGACAATTCAAGACAAGTAACAATTATGCAATTTTGTTCTTGTTCCCCCTCAATTTTAGCTTATAAGCAATCAATGAATTAAGAGGTGGTGCATACCCGATATCCCGTTTTCTTCCCCCTTTTGCCATTAGCAAAAAAATAGTAAGGAAAGATGCAAAAAGATGAAGTAAACAAGGTTTATTTATTGGAAAAAAATTAGAGGGTAGTCGATTATTGATACGGGATAATCGATTTTTATAGGGACATTGCTGCAGATTCGCGGTTTGCTTAAGAATTGCTCTTAGCTCTAGGGTGATACCTGCAAAAAGAAGTTAGACGCCTCCGACGCTCAAGTTAGAAATCATGTAGGAAAGAAAATGCAATGCATGACTTAGATCAAAGTGGAGTCAAGGATCCCGAGTTCACTGCGAATTCGGAAGAAGGACTCTTTCTCTAAAGGCTTGGTAAAGATGTCTGCCAATTGGCTTTTGGTTTCAACAAATTCAATTTCGACATCGCCTTTGAGTACATGATCTCTAATAAAATGATGTCTAATTTCGATGTGTTTTGTTCGCGAATGAAGAACGGGGTTCTTCGTCAAGCATATGGCGCTAGTGTTATCACATCTAAGAGGAATGTGATCAAGACTTAGGCCATAGTCCAAGAGTTGTTGTTTCATCCATAGGATTTGAGCACAGCAACTCCCCGCGGCTACATATTCAGCCTCGGTGGTAGACAACGCAACACTTACTTGTTTCTTACTAAACCAAGAGACTAGAGAGCTACCGAGCAAATGGCAAGTGCCACTTGTGCTCTTGCGGTCCAATTTGCATCCAGCAAAATCGGAATCGGAATATCCAATAAGTTGGCATGAAGAGCCTTTGGGGTACCATAGACCCACATTTGTAGTACCAATGAGATACCTTAATATCCGTTTTACCGCAGTAAGGTGAGACTCCTTCGGACATGACTGATAGCGAGCACATAAACACACGCTAAACATGATGTCCGGACGACTAGCGGTAAGATAAAGAAGAGAGCCAATCATACCTCGATACTTTTTAGTGTCGACTTCCTTACCTTTTTCATCTTTGTCTAGATGATCGGATGTGCTCATGGGAGTAGCCATTTCTTTTGCATTGTTCATCTCAAAGCGTTTTAGTAGTTCTTTGCAATATTTGGCTTGGCATATGAATGTACCTTCTTTCATTTGTTTCACTTGTAACCCCAAAAAGAATGTTAACTCGCCCATCATAGACATTTCAAATTCGCTAGTCATTAGATCGGAAAATTCCTTGCATAAAACATTGTTAGTAGCACCAAATATAATATCGTCTACATATATTTGAACTAATAAAATATCATTGTTTTTATGCTTGACAAAGAGGGTTGTGTCAACTTTTCCCCTAATGAAATCATTTTCCAAAAGAAATTTACTCAACCTTTCATACCAAGCTCGAGGAGCTTGTTTTAAACCATAAAGAGCCTTTTTGAGTTTGAAAACATGATCGGGATATTTAAAATCTTCAAAGCCGGGGGGTTGTTTGACATAAACTTCTTCTTCAATAAAACCATTTAGAAAAGCACTTTTCACATCCATTTGATATAGAATAAAATTCATTGAAGAGGCGAAAGCAAGTAATAGACGAATAGCTTCTAATCTAGCTACGGGAGCAAAGGTTTCCTCATAATCAATACCTTCTTCTTGACTATAGCCTTTTGCCACAAGCCTAGCTTTGTTTCTAGTGATTATACCATTTTCATCTAGTTTATTGCGAGGGTTTTCGTACCAATTATAGAATGACCTTCGGGTCTTGGCACCAAATCCCAAACGTTATTGCGTTCGAATTGGTTAAGCTCCTCTTGCATTGCCAAGGTCCAAAATTCATCCCCAATTGCTTCGGAGATGGTTTTAGGTTCAATTTGAGAAACAAAAGCAGTAAGTTCTAAAGTGTTTTTGAGGGAGTTTCGGGTACTTACCTTTTCTCCAACATCGCCGATTACCTGTTCGAGAGGATGATCCTTGATCGTTCTCCACTCGTTAGGCGTATTTATTCCTTTTTCTAATTGTGGCGCTTCTTCCGTTGGTTGTTCCCCAATTTCATTTTTGTTTTCCTTTGAAGGTTCTTCTTGGATTTTATCTTTCAAGCTATCCAAGATACCTGCAAGATCAAAACCGGATTCCTTTCTCGCCAAGCGAGTATTATCTTCGGAAAACACAACATGAGGGGATTCCTCCACAATTTGGGTTCTTTTGTTAAAGATCCTATATGCTTTGCTACGTGAGGAATAACCAATGAAAATACCTTCATCCGATTTAGCATCAAACTTACCCAATTGGTCCTTCCCATTATTATGAACAAAACATTTACAACCAAAAACACGTAAATGAGAAATGTTGGGTTTTCTACCCTTATAAAGTTCATATGGGGTTTTCATGAGTATCGGCCGAATTGCTGCTCTATTTAAAACATAGCAAGCGGTACTCACGGCGTCCGCCCAAAAATATTTGAGAATCTTAGCTTCGTCGAGCATGGTTCTTGCCATCTCTTCGAGACACCTATTTTTCCTTTCCACCACCCCATTTTGTTGTGGTGTCCGTGGAGCGGAAAAGGTGTGTTCGATTCCGAGTTCGTCACAAAAATCCGCAAAGAGATTGTGATCAAACTCTCCCCCATGATCACTTCTAATCGAAGTGACGGTCGATTCCTTTTCGTTTTGAACACGCTTAAGGAAATACTTGAAATTTTGAAAAGCATCACTTTTATTTGCAAGAAATAGAGTCCAAGTAAATCTAGAAAAGTCATCAACAATTACAAAAACATATTTATTTTTACCAAGACTTTCAATACGAGAGGGACCAAATAAATCCATGTGAAGTAATTGCAAAGGTCTAGACGTTGAAACAATATTCTTGGATTTAAAAGATGCTTTGGTTTGCTTCCCTTTTTGACAAGAATCGCAAATAGAATCATTTTCAAACTTTAAACTGGGAAGACCAACTACTAAGTTTTGAGAAAGAAGCTTGTTCAAAAGATGCATGTTCATGTGTGCTACTCTACGATGCCATAGCCAAGAGTTATCCTCTTTGCTTACTAAACAATCAACATATTCGGGTGAGGAGTTTGCAAGATCAACCATATAGATATTATCAATTCTAAAACCACGAAGTATGATATTGAAATCACTACGTCTAAATACAAGACATTCATCCGAATTAAATAGAACAAGATTTCCCTTGTCACATAATTGGCTTATGCTCAAGAGATTATGCTTCAAACCTTTCACAAGTAGTATATGTTTAATAGAGGAGTTTTCGTCCTTACCGACCGAACCAATGCTGATGATTTTTCCTTTATTGTTATCACCAAATGTGACACTTCCTCCTTCTTTGTGCTCTAGTTGAAGGAATTTGGATTCATCTCCCGTCATGTGTTTGGAGCATCCACTATCAAGGTACCATAGTACACTTGATCCCTTCAAGCACACCTACAAAACAAATTAATGTTCTTTAGGTACCCATGCCATCTTGGGTCCTTGAGGGTTAGGCATGTTATAATGATGCAATTGATTTATATGTCTATGACGAGTAAAGCAAGCGGGAGCAATATGACCAATACGTCTACAATAATGACAAGTCACGTTGGGATTATGCATTTTTCTAGGTACATAGTAACTAGATGAATGAAGGTTGCTTACTCTACTTTGAACACCATTGTTTCTCCTATTATGAGCTCTAGGAGGTTCACAAGTTTGTCTAAAATATGCATCATTTCTAGAATATCTATTTCTAGGTGGAGGGTCATTTCTTGGTCTTCTAAATTGTTCAAGGTTTGGCCTAAAATATGCATCATTTCTAGGTCTTCTAGCATTTTCACTATTTGGTCTAACATGCAAGTTATTTCTAGGATTTCTACTTCTAGGATAAGCATTTTGGTTATTAGTCCTAGGTTGAGCTCTAGGTTGTTGTGGTTTAGCACCAACCTTTTCTTCATTCTTGAATCCTATTCCATGTTTAGTTGATTTTAGATTAACAAGCACATCATTCAAGTTTTTATGCGAAGAATTAAACTTATCTAATGTGCCTTTAAGTCTAGCTACTTCATTCTTAAGAAGCACACAAGAAGAACAGTTTCTAGTAGAACCTTCAGGTTTATCAGCACTTCTTTTTCCATAAAACTTGTTTTCCTCTTTTAGCTTCTCATTTTCGAAAACCAGTTTTTCTAATTCTTTTTCTTTTAATGAAAGCTGTGTTTGAAAATCTTTTTCTTTTAGAGAAGCGCTTTCTTTAACACTTTTGACAGTTTTTGAAGCTTTGATAAATTCAGCATATAGTTCATCAAAAGCATTTCTCATTTCATCAAGAGTAAAGAAATTTTGAGAAGAGATTTGACTTACCTCGTCTTTGCCGTCTTCTTGAGCCATGAGACATAAATTTGCTGCTTCATCGTCTTCTTCTTCGCTTGCTTCATCTCCGGAATCTCCTCCCCAAGAGATGTATGCACGTTGCTTTTTGAAGGGTTTCTTCTCCTTTTTGATGTTAGGGCAATTTGATTTTATGTGCCCGGTTTCTCCGCATTCATAGCATTTTAGTTGATCGCCTTGCTTTTTGTTCTTGCGTTCATACTCTTTGCGCATGAATTTTTGAAACCTTTTGATAACGAGTCCAAACTCGTTGTCACCTTCCTCATCAATTTGTGGTTGGCTAGCCTTTAGAGCAATCCTTTGCCTTCTTTGATCATCAACAAACAGGTTAAGTATAGTTGATTCATAGGTTTTGAGATTACCTCTTAATGCGTCAATTGTGACATTTGTGATGCCAATGGATTCTTGGATTGCATCGGCCTTTGATCGCCATGCCGGAGTGAGACTTCTGAGGATCTTCTGGACAAGTTCTCTATCCGTAAACGTCTTTTTGAGGGCGTGTAGATCATTCACGATCATTGAGAATCGCTCAAACATTTCGTCTACTTTCTCTCCTTCCTTCATGTGGAATAGTTCATAAGAGTGAGTTAAGAAATCAATTTTAGCTTCTCGTACCTGGTCGGTTCCTTCGTATGTCACTTCAAGCTTATCCCACATTTCTTTTGCTGTTTTGCAACATGATATCTTCCTGTAGTCGTTAGCATTAACAGCACAATATAATAAATTTATAGCTTTGGCATTATTTTGAACCTTACGAATATCCTCCGCGGTATATTCCTCTTCGGTCTTTGGAACCCATTCGTCTTCCACCTTCTTGGTTGGAATTTGGTTTCCATTGGTGAATACTTTCCACAAATGAAAGCTATTTGATTGCACAAAGATTTGCATCCTCTCCTTCCAGTATGAGTAGTTTGTGCCGTTGAATAGAGGAGGTCGTGTAGAGCATTGTCCTTCTTCAATTCCTGCAAAAGAGTCAAGAGTAGAAGCCATGGATGGTTCTCTCAAACGGTTAAGTTTTCAGAGAGTTGGGCTCTGATACCAATTGTTAGAAACTACGCTTTACGCTAGAGGGGGGGTGAATAGCGTATTAATAGAATTTAGCGTTTTCTTGCGGAATTTAAACTTTGAAGGAAGTAAAATAAATGCAGAAAAATAAACTTACACAAAGATGTATACTGGTTGGCCACCAACGTGGTTAGTCCAGTCCCCGAGAGACTCTCTCGAGATTTTTCACTATCTTGTTAAGCTTAAGGGTGCTCAACAAAACGTTACACACTTGAGGACACAAGCCTCAAACAGTTGCTCGGAGATCGCAATCTCAAAGACTTCACCCAAGGAAACGCAAGTTCCTTGAAACAAGAGAATCGCAATTCTCTTACAAGTATATCAAATACTTGGACACTCACTTAACTAATGTACTCCTTATTGAGTAGATATGAGTAAAAGAATATGTTCAAGATCACAACAACTTTAAGCAATAATATGGCTCTCAAAAGCTTTATGAAATGAGTAGAAAATGAAGAACAATTGAATGAAAGCTTATAGCAATGTAATGATCAGTTTGTGTATGTTGTTATTTTTAAAACACTGAAATGAAGCTGTATTTATAGTTGAAAAAGTTGGTTCAACCGTTGTCTAATTGCCAATTAAGAGTTGCTGAAATTACTCAGTGATAATCGATTATTAAGACCAAACAATCGATTATCTGCCAGTCAGTTTAAAAATCAATCCCAAATTTAACGCTTCACAATCGATTATACATAATCTATAATCGATTACTGGCAATATTCAAAATCAGATAATCGATTACACTAAGTTCATAATCGATTACTTTAGCAACGTTCTAAAAATCATTTCCAGATTTTAAGCAAAACATCGATTATATAAAATCAATAATCGATTACTTCAGCAACGTTCTAAAAATCATTTCCAGATTTTAAGCAGAACATCGATTATATAAAATCAATAATCGATTACTTCAGCAACGTTCTAAAAATCATTTCCAGATTTTAAGCAGAATATCGATTATCTAGAATCAATAATCGATTACTTCATGGTATTTGAAAATCATTTGACAACGGCCAGCTTCAACAATCGATTGTCCTTTGCAACAATCGATTATTTGTTATTTTCTGAAAATCATAAAACTTACTGTCTCAGTGATAATCGATTATCTAAAGACATAATCGATTACTTAATTAAATTTAAAATCACTGGAAGACATCAACTCAACACAATCGATCACCATTAGTTCATAATCGATTATTTTGAGTATTGAAAAACTTTACCTCAACAACAATCGATTGTCATTTGTTCACAATCGATTATCATGCAGATTTGGAAAAACCTGATGTTCACTGTCTTACTCACAATCGATTACCATTAATTCATAATCGATTGTCATGCAGTCTTGGCTCAGAAACAATCGATTATCATAAGTACATAATCGATTATTTTAGCCCAGATTTTTGAGGCATGTTTAGAAAACATTCTATCTAATGTAAATATGCATGATTTAAAATCTTTTTGACACAGAATTAAATATGCATGATTTTGGAAAATAGTTTTATGAGAGAGGCCATACTATGAGTCAAGTTATAGGATCGAGATTACAATTTAGAACAACTCAATAACAATTAAAAGCTATATCTTGAACTTCAATCTTATTCGCAACCATTGTGCGCTTGTACTTGAATTCCGTCATATATCAATTTTTGCTTCGTTTGTCATTCATCAAAACCTACAAAAGAGTATACGTTTAGTATATTGCATTGAGAACGTGTTTCTAACAGGTTTGACAGTGGGCACTCTTATGGGGAAAACCCTGGGGACAATCCCAAGCACCGCCGCCGGTATCTCTTCGGGCGCTGTTTCAAGCATGACCCCTGGCACTGCCTCATACACTAACTCTGAAGCTTCCTCTGACATGATATCCTGCCTCGAGAGGGGAGAAACACTACCCCTGGACGTACCTACGAGGATCATATCCTCCTCACCAAGGTCAGATTCCGCCATAGAAGGGCCGGTCACAACTCTCTTCTTCTTCTTCTTCTTCTTCTGCGCCTTCTTAGAGGTGCCTCGACCTACCAAAACATGTATGAGATAGGTAAGAGAATTATGGAGAACCCCCAAGTAAAAACGGAAAGGAACAATCAAGCAAGGCCATTACATGACGGGCCATGGAGTATGAGGAATTCCAGCCAGGTACGACATTCCTCCGCAAACAGTATCAATGCTCGCACCCACGACCTAATGTCGTTGACCCTTCGAGGAGGGCGAGCTATCACTGCATGAAGGAAAAGGGAAATCTACAATGGTGAAAACCAGCAAAATAATATTGCCATAGTAAAAGCTATGCACAGTAATACTTACATGCATCATTCCACGCCTCTGGAAACCCCTCAAGGTTAGACACCAGATGCTCAGTACGCACATAGAAATATCTCTTCCAAAATTTGCGGTTGGCATTGTCATCCGCTTACGACACGATGCTCTTCTTGCCCCGGTGCACTAACTAGAGCATTGAGCCTCTCATAAAGCTCATGCCAAACATTTGCAAGAGGTGGTGAACAGTTACCTCTTTCTCAGCCTTTGTCGCATAGGTGGTAAGAATCCTACACAATTTTAACGCGCACAGAGTAAGTTGGGCCGGACACGCCCCGTACAAGCGACAAAGCTCTTTCGCCAAAGGGTAAAGCGGGAGACTATACCTGATTCGGAAAGAGTACTCGTAGAATGTGCAATACCCGGGCATGTGCACGTTGGCATAGTCCATCCCGGAGGGAGCCATCTCGATGTAGTTAGAGATATTATATGACTCCCCGAGAGTAGCCAAAAGAGATGGCATCAGTTCGCTGAGAGGGAAGCTTATACTGGTTCCTAAAATCTTTCCGTGCAGCCATATCTAGAGGAAGAATATTAGCCGTTGATAGGGGAACAAGAACCTCCTCGTCCTACCCATAATCTGAGGATGATAAAGCCCTAGAGAAGGCGTCTCCCTTAGTCCTGGTACTGTCGTGACGACGTTTAGTCATAATGGAAGTTATGAGAGAAAGGAGTTTTAAGATACAAGGTTCGATTCTCATGAATGAATATTTTAAGGGAAAAGATCAACGGGTTCCAGAGAAAGACGAGATAAAGGTTGAGAAATCGCTCTCCAAAAATTTCGAAAAATGATTCAGATTCAAACTCTCCCCTATTTATAAGGAAAGGTGCACGAAAATCAAAAAGGCTTGGTTCAAAAACCAGCGCGGGAAAGTAAAGCGTCATGTCATCTCCTGAACCACCTCGGGCGAAAAGGTAATGATCACGCACGTGATCGATGATGTCATCTTAAAAAAGGAGCCTAAAAAGAGGTTTTATGTCAACGGCGTAGCCCCTTCGCATATAATCACGCCCCCCTTTTTTACAGTAACGACGGGAACGGCCAAATTTGTAGAGAGGACGAGCATGCATGTCTGTTCGTTGAAGACGTCTCTCGGCTATGTCCCCAACAAATGGAGGGACTGTCTGTATTGGGAAAATTTGGTTCTCTACGTTCTTAGGTTATATATGCACGCCCACGACATAGATAACGTCCGAATCGAGGCCGACTCTGATAAGGGCGGCCCTAGAAAGTGGACGGACCAAGCGACATGACTCGATACGGCGTCGCTTAAAGTTCTGACTTTCTCGTACACTGAGACCACCAACCCCTTGTAATTTTTTGATTATTTCGAGGAAGGTCTCTTAGTATATAACGGGGACCTTCCCTTTGTAAATGACTCGTGTGTATCTTATTATTAAGAATATACAACTCTCTCTCTCGCTCTTTCTTGTGAAACGATTCTCACTTGCTTTATTGTTCTTACATCTCAAGATATCTGTACTATTATCACAAATCTTAACAAAGTAGTTTTCTCTAGTTCATATTGCCCTTGATTCACATCAACCCATATTATTTTTGATTGCTTTTGAGCTTAACAAGTACTTAACTTTTTAGCCAAACAAATATCTCTATTTTTCTAATAGTGATTTATTCATTCAATTATTTTTTTTAAAATTTTAACATCGCTTACCAATAATAATGCGTATGTCACTGATGGTGGTTGTGGATAGTGGTAGTTGATAGTGGTAGGCGGAAGCGGTGGTAATTGATAATGATGATGGTTACTGTGAATTTAGATCTTAATATTCGAATGTATATTCAGATCGGTATCTTAATCTCAGCAAAAATAAATAAAGTTTGAGATATTATGATAAATCTCAATCATTTAAATTCATTAAATAGCCTAATTTATTATATAATACATGTACATTGTTAGAGAATAAAACTTAAATTTCCAAGAAAAAACGATCAACGTAAGAATAGATGGCAGTTGGGGCGGGGCAGGGCAAGCCTTAACCCGCTAAAATTTTGACCCGCCCTGCCCTGCCCCGTTTAGCCTTTTTCCAAAGTTTTGCCCCACCTTGCCCCGCCCTGCCCCGCTTCGTTTAGATTTTCTTTCATTTCTTTCTCTTTATTTAAAATTGACGTGTTATTGACATGAAATAGTTTATTTGTATCAATTGAAAAAAAATATGATTTTTATCAATATTATAGTGTAACTTATTAAAGAGTTAATTCCCTTAAATTAATGCTTCAGCCCAGGTAAATAGCTAACTGCTTAAGTCACTTAAAATTTTGTTTTTTTTCCGTTATCATATTCTTTTTTAAGTTAGTGAACGAATTAGACTATAAAATTGCACTATGGGGCATCACTTTTATTTATTATCTGTTATTTTAAAATAATACATCAATTTAATCAAATTTAATGCAATAACAACTAGATGTAATTATTCAGATTTTGAAAGTTAAAGCTAGTATTTCATCGTTTGGAGTAATTTAGTTATATTAATTTTCTTAAGAATCTTCCTGTGAAGTGGGAACTCTTGTTTAGATTAGCTGAATCTTGAAGCTTCAAATTTCTAAAACAAGTTGTGCACATTTAAGCAATTTCAAAAGCTCTACATCTTGCCTCGCACTGCCCTGCCCTATCAAATTTTTTTCAAAACTAATATTTTGCCCTGCCACGCTCCGCCCTCTTTAGATCTTTACCTGCCCCGCCCCGTTAAGAGTTTGCCCTGTCCCACCCTGCCCCGCCCCGCCCCAATTGCCATCCCTAGGCATAAGATGCCAATATAATAAAAACAAGATGGAAAGAACAACTCCCTTATATTGTGGAAAAAATGGTGAGGAAAATTTGCATGCACGAAGGGGAACAAGACAAAAGGGAGCAAGTGTAGTTTGCTTTAGACAGTTTATCACATATGGTTCATATGCAGGTACTTTCTTGTTCGGTCATATTGAAAATAGCCTCGGGCAAAAATATAAGTAAGATATGTACGTAGATCTTAAAGATCCGTCCTTTTTTCGAATTCCGTACATAGAGGGAGCTTAATTTACGGGCTGTCCTTTTTACATGTCCACCTAGGAGCGGACATGTTGTTCAAATTATATATATTTACTAAGTATTTAAAAATATTTATTTGAACTCAATTATCATGGTATACCATATCAAGTTTGAATTTTCGTTGGAATACGTATATTTTAAAAATCGGAATCGGTCATTTATGAGGTCGAGACAGGACATAATATGCCATATTGACGACTGCAGGCTCCATTTGTTCACGTACTCTGTTATGCGGTGCCTCCCTGAGAGTCCTTGGAAGGGCGACGTAAGGCTAAGTCACCAATGTCAGTACAGTTACTATCTCCAACCGATGTTCCCTCCATACGCTAGATGAGATTGTCCGTGTCGTATGAAAACCAATATCAAGAACAATTGAGAGAACAGAAATGTAATTGAAAATTAATGAAAGCTTGATTGCATTAATGAAAGTTATTACAGAAAAATAATGCGGTGTCGAGGGGAAGAGACACCAGTACAGAGAGTTGTTTGCTTGCTAGAAAGTTTAATTGCTTGATCCCCCTAATAGTGCTTAAAAAAATAAACCAATTTTACAAGATAGACCTAACTAAGCTAGAGAAAGATAATGAAAGTACATAAAATAAAACTATATATTTATAATGAAAAAGACTTAGTTATTTTACAAGGTAAAAACAGGTCCGTTGTCAACAACCTTGTCTTTGGAATCACGATCTGTGCGCACGACGTTGTCTGTGCGCGCAATGTTGTTGGCATCTGCCTACGGCTATGCGCCGGCGATGGATATCGGTGGGGCGGCAGAGGCACATGCGCGCATGTCCCTTAGCTCAGCCAAGATCACAGGGTCGTCTATGGCGCTAGGCATTTGGAGGCTTACTAGGACGCCAGGGGATGCGCCCAAGGGGTGATGGGGCATGACTGAAAATACGCCCATGACATTCTCTCCCACCTGAGTTGGCGATGTCTACGGTGCCTTACTTGCAAGATAATCCTCAATTAGG
Source organism: Nicotiana benthamiana (assembly GCA_034376525.1). Taxonomy (NCBI): domain Eukaryota; kingdom Viridiplantae; phylum Streptophyta; class Magnoliopsida; order Solanales; family Solanaceae; genus Nicotiana; species Nicotiana benthamiana. Next base: position 72,208,069 of record CM067336.1, read on the forward strand.
CTCTTGTAGGCTTTGAGGTTTGTTTCCCTCTCCTAAATATTCTCCTCTACATCACAGCCCTACCATTTCACCAAGAACTCTTGGTGATCTTTCCTTGAAGCGTGAATCACTCGATCATTAAGAATAGCTTCATCGTGCCTTTTCCTGGTTGAACTGAGGCCTCGAATACTTGGTATTGTGAGTTGGCTCCGTGAAGGATCCTTTATGTCTTGCCGAAAAGGTTTTAGAAGACTGACATGGAAGACATGATGGTTTTACACCAAGCTAGTGTATCCGCCCGGTATGCAACTTTCTCAATGGGCCTTTCAATAGACAAAGGTCCAATGTATTTCTCTAGTAGGCGAAAGTGACGGACCCTGCAAACAAGTACCACTTTGGAATATTGAACATCATTTTGTCTCCTACTTGGTATTCAATAAAGCGACAATTTTGATCAGCATACCTCTTCATCCGCTTTTGGGCTTTCACAAGATAGCTCTGCACTATCTCCAAATTTTGCTTCCATTCTTTTGAGAAGCTAGCAGCTTGAGGAGATTATTACATGTTTGGTGCATTCACAGTGTGTGAAAATAGCGAGTGCTGTCCGGAAATATTTTAAAAAATGCTTTTGTTTGTACTAGAGCTCTTGTGAATTGAAACATAATTGAGCAGCATCCAGAAGCTTCACCCAGTTCTTCTGCGATCCGGTCACAAAGTAGCGAAGATATTCCTCCAGCATGCCATTGAACCGCTCCGTCTAGCCATCAGATTATGGATGAAAACTTGAGCTATGACTCAGTTTTGACCCAAGGCACTTAAAGAGTTAGGTCCAAAAGTTGCTAGTGAAGCGTGAGTCACAATCACTAACGATGTCTTTAGGAAGGCCCCAATATTTGACGATATTAGAGAAGAAGAGTCAAGCAATATCCTCTGCTGAGATGTATTGTGGGGATTCTATAAAGGTAGTATACTTGGAAAATAGATCCACCACAACCAAGATAGTTGTGAGATCTTTAACCTTGGGCAATCCAATGATGAAATCCAGAGAAACACTTTCCCAAGGTCTCTTTGGGTTAGCTAGTAGTTCCAAGAGTCCCGCTTGTGTCAAGTGATCCAACTTGTCCTTCCGGCATACTAGACAAGTCTTCATATACTGAGTGACATCATTGACCATTTGAGGCCAATAATATGCACAGTTAATTAATGACATGGTGCGTACTTCACCGGGATGGCCGTCCTATAAAGTATCATGACATTCCACCTGAAGAGTCCTTCGTAGGTCTCCTTGTTTAAGAACGTAAAGTCAGTTCCCTTTCACTTTTAGGAAACCATCTTCCATGTAAAACTTGCGAGCCTTTCCCTGTCCTACTTGATCAACCAAATATGTGCAGCAGGATCCTTGATGAGTAGATCCTGTATCTGGTCTTCGATAGTAGTAGCTACTTCGCTCCCCCTTATGGTGGCGAGTAGGCACACCGATGCTAGATCAGCTCTCTGACTGAGTGTATCAACAACATAATTGGTATTCCCACTTCAGTACTCCAAGTTGAAGTAGAAATCAGCTAGAAGTTCCTACCACCCTGCATGTTGACCATTTAGCTTTGGCTAGGTCATGAAATAGCTAACAGATGTGTTGTCTGTCTTGACCACAAACGGGCCCCCAACAGATATTGCCTCAAAAGGCATAAGTAATAAACGACAGCACGATTATTCTTTCTCATGGGTGGTATAGAATCGCTTAGTATCCTTCAGATTCCGGCTCTCGTACACTAAAGGATGCCCTTCTTGTTGCAAGATTCCACCAAGGGCATAGTCGGATGCATCCGTTTGTACCTCAAACGGATTAGGAAAATCAATGAGGGCCAAGAAGAGGCTACTAAACATAGCCGCTTTCAATTCATTGAAGGCCTCCACTCGCTGGGTCCCCAATCCCAGGTTGTGACCTTCTTGAGGAGTTTTGTCAATGGCACTGCGATGGGGGAGTAGTTTTTCAAAAATCTCATAGGCCAAGGAATGCCCTCAAGGCATGGATATCCTTAGGTGGTGGCCAATGTATGATGGCTTTAATCTTCTGTTGGTCCATCTTGATTCGGCCTTCCTCGATGACATGTCCAAGGAAGTCAATTTGCTATTGAGCAAAGGAGCACTTGAACAACTTTGATCTTCTGTTGGTCCATCTTGATTCGGCCTTCCTCGATGACATGTCCAAGGAAGTCAATTTGCTATTGAGCAAAGGAGCACTTGAACAACTTTGCATAGAGTCTATGCTCCTGCAATCGGGCTAGCACCTTCCGCAAGTGCTCCAGGTGTTTTTCTAGTGTTTGGATATACACCACAATGTCATCCAAGAAGACCACCACAAATTTGTCAATGTATCTTGGAAGACTTGGTTCATTAGGGTGCAAAATGTGAATGGGCGTTAGTTAAGCCGTACGGCATAGCAAGGAAGTCATACGACCCATATCTTGTCACACAGGTCATCTTGTGTTCATCACCCCCTGTAATCTGAACTTGCCAATAACTTGTCTTCAGGTCTATCTTGGTAAACATCATCGCACCACCCAGTATATCAAACAAGTCTCCCATTAGCGGAATAAGGTACTTGTTCTTCAGAGTAATTTTGTTTAGAGCATGATAATCCACATAAAGACGTAGACTGCCATCATGTATCTTTTGGAATAGCATAGGGGACCCATATGGGGACTTTGAGACCCAGGCTGCCATCCTTGTGTCTAGTATTTCCATCAATTTTCCCCAAAGCTTGGTGAGTTTGGGTTTGACATTCTGTAAGGCGCCCAGGCAGGTGGCTTCGTGATCGGCACCCACTCAATCTCATGGTCCATAAAGCACCTAGGTAGGAGTCACTTTGGAATTTCCTATGGCATGATATGTTCAAACTATTGTAGCAGCCTCTTCATATGTGTAGGAATGGGACCTGATGGGTATTCTATATTCAATGTAGAGGGTTACAAGGAATGTAGGTTCATATCTTTTGAACCCCTTTTTCAATTGCATGGCCGAGATATTATCATCGTCTATCTTCATAGGCATGCACGAGATAATGCAGGGCTTGGGCCCATTTGCTCCCATCATCAGTAACATGTCAACATACGGTATGAGCATGTTGTTGGTTTGCCTCAGGAATTTTAATCCAACTATCAACTGGAAGTCTTCTATGATCACCACCCGCATGTTGAATTTTCCTTCGTAAGGGCCAATCTTCACTAGTACCTCTTTGGCTATCCCACCCACTAGTTGAGGAGGTGAGTTGATAGCCTTGACACTACCTCTGCCCTTTCCTACAACTAGACCAAGGCGCTCCACCTGAGTCAAGGATAAGTAGTTGTGGGTAACACCCGTGTCTATTATCGCCCAAATGATCTTGCCATTTACCTTCATCTTGACGAACATTAAGGTTCTCTGTTGTTTAGGAAGAGTCCAATTATCTGCCTTTTCCCCCCTTTCTTGGTTCTTGGACAGGCATCCTTATTCTTACGGGTTCCCGCTAAGGCCTCAGAAATAGAGCCAACAATTTCTTGAAGGCACCTACTAGTTCAGTCTGGTCCGCATTGTCTGTGTCGTCATCTATCCCATCATCAAAAGCTTGATGGCCATTCATCTATGCATGTGGACATTCATTATTCTAATGTGGTCCGCCACAATAAGGGCATCCTGAAGGGGGTTTTCTTCCCTGATCATTGTTGTTTGGCACAACATTATTGCTGCTTGAGGAGGGAGCCTTAGATTTTGTTGTACTCACAATTTGGTTTTTTCCTACTCGAAGAAAGCCTTATAAAGCAGCATTGACAACACTGAGCTAGCGTGTCAAGTTGTCTATAGTTTGTTGCATGGAAGTCACCGTGTCTGCCTCTTGTGCCCAGTAGGCTAAATCCTCAACACGCTCCTATTGGAGGCCCTCGAATTTGCCAAAATCTTTGGCTGCCTCTGTGGCTGCCGTTTGTCAGTCTCCCTCAGAGTCGCGAGTGATGTTTTCTATGTCGACTTCGGCCCAGAGCATTCTGTGGTCCAGTTCGTCCTACCTTTGCGCTAGGATGGTTCTTATTTCAGGCACCGCATCCACAATGGGTCATAATATATCAACCATCTCTTCGAGGGCTGCAATGCGGTCCCCATGATTTGTCATGGTCAGAAATGGTGGTAATGGCAATATGTTCCCCCATCCAATGTCGAGGCTAGGCTCTGATACCAAGTATTACGCGGTGCCTTCCTGAGAGTCCTTGAAAAGGCGACATAAGGCTAAGAAACTAATGTCAGTACAGTTACTATCTGCTAACTGAGGTCCCCTAGACGAGATTGTCAGTGCCATATGGAAAAATCAATGTCAAGATCAATTGATAGAACATAAATTAGAATTGAGAATAAAAGAAATCTTGATTGCATTAATGAAAACTATTATAGAAAAGAAATGCGGTGTCGAGGGGGAGAGACACCAGTACAAAGAATTATTTGCTTGCTAGAAATTTTGATTGCTTGATCCCCCTATTAGTGCTTAAACAAAATAAACCAAAGTTACAAGACTAGACCTAACTAAGCTAGAGAAACACAATAGAAGTACATGAAATAAAACTACTCTATATTTACAATGAAAATGACTTAGTTTCTACAAGTTAGAAACATGTCTGTTCTTAGCAACCTTGTCTTTGGCATCACGCACTGCGCGTGCGGCGTTGTTTGTAGATGCGACATTATTGGCATTTGCCTGCGGCTGGGCGCTGGCGAGGGATATCGGTGGGGCGACAGAGGCACATACGCGCTTGTCACTTTGTGCAACCAAAACTACGGGGTTATCTGTGGTGCTAGGCGTTAGGAGGTTTGCTAGGATGACACGGGGCCGTCCGTGGTGCTAGCCATTGGGAGGCTTGCTAGGATGCCACGGGACATGCCCAAGGGATCTTGGGGAATAGCTGGAAAGCCTCCCATGTGACCACTACGTCTACCCACATTTTCTTGGTTTAGATTTAATAAAGTTGATTTTCATGTAGAGTGGTTGGTAAAGATTCACAAATTTCTTGTGAAACGGCAGTACCGCTCGGTTTACTAAGTGGGTGTTTGGAGATAAGACTTGTGAAATTAAGGAAAAAGGTAAAAAAAAAATTTAAAGCGAAAATTTTGAAAAATAGCTTTTTGGGTTTTTGTGAAATTCAACTTTAAGTGAAATTTAAAAATTTCATGACTAAACACTGATTCCGAAAAAAAAAGAGAAAATTTTCCTGAAAATAAAATTATGTCCAAACGGACCCTGAATTTATATATTTTCTAATTAAAATTCCTTTCTAATCTATAATCTTTCCTTAACTTAGCAACTCGAATTTTGATTCTTACTTTAATTGCTTGATTATTCTATTATGTTGAAGTTTTTTATACAATAATATCATAATACAAGGGAATCTTCTTGGAACTGGAGTTTTGACTTAATCTTGTCAACCTCAGTTCGGAGACCATCACTTTCGAATCTTGTGGCGCCAAGACTATGATTAAGATAACGAATGGTAGACACAACAAAAAAAGGGATAAATTGTGGAGGTTAAAATTGCATTTTGCAGAGGTTTGAACCTCTGTTACGACGGTTGAGCAAGCCCCCGCAGTATGCATCGCCGCTATTAATTTGTGGCAGACAACTGCGGAGGTTTCCCGAACCACCATGACAACAAATAGCGGAGATTACTAACGTCCGCACTACAATTTTAACCTCCGCAATTTCATGAGCGAAAATAGATTTTTATTTTTAAAATTTAAATTTTTTTTAGTGTAGGGGTTGTGAACCCCGGAATCTGTAATTTCTTTTTTGGGGGGGTTTATCCCTATCTATTTTTAAATATATTATAGAATTGATTTTTTATAATCAATTTGCAATATTTTCCCCTAATATCAATTAAAATATTTATGCTTAAACCAAAATATTAAAGTTAAAAAAAGTCAATATTTCATTAACCGAAAAAATACTATTACACAGTAGTATCATATGTCTTCAAACTAAATTAGAACATAGTTAACCATCTATATCAGTGATCAGCTATTACATTATCCTAATACATCCACTTCTATTAAAATAAATCTCAATGGTTGTCACTGAAATTACATGCGCCAGAAGATCTTCTTGCATCCATTGGTGAAACGGGTCCACTAGTTGCATCACTTGGCTGCAGAAAAAAGTAAAAAAAAAATACAACCTTTAAGAGGGGTATCAGGAAATAAGTCATTGGGATAAAATAAAATTATCTCAATGAGAAATAAAATACACTTTGCCATTTGGAGATATTACTTGCAGTTTCATTGTATCTTCTGGTGCCAAAGACATTACTTATGAGAATTTTTTTATGGATTATATTGTGGAATTCTATCTTAGGATTCTATCATGTAACTACTCTATATTAAGATTCTATGCAAGTTCTTTCTACTAGTGTATGACATGTTTAGAGTAGTATTCATTGTAGTAATTTGCTTCTTGCTTGAAAGCCTAGAAACACAAGTCAGATTTGGTCCCTTAGAGGAAAATTCACGTTATATTTATATTTATACATTGTAATATTCCTGCCGTTTCTGCATGTCAAATTCAAAACGTGAAGGAATGAGTATATGATTAAATTAGAAAGGATTCTATGCAGCAATCTGATTACATATTTATTGTGGTTCTACAGCTTGTTAGGTGTAAAAGGACAGACAAAAATATCGATTTTTCATAGTGAGTATGGATTCCCAAAACTCCAAAGTCGCACCAATTATTATAGTGACTCTCAGCACTTCACAAGTAAAAAATAAAATTGCAAAATACATCAAAAATAAAAGAACTAAGCATTTATCATTGTAGGAGGAGAAGCAAAGATCCCAGTAAATTGTTCTGGTATTGAACCTTCTTTCATTATCATATATTCTTTGAGAGTACTCATCAATTGATTATACTTCTCTTGGTATCAAGAAGAAGAATATCTAACATTATTACTCACAATTCTAATATTATCAAAACGAAGATTTATCTCTCTGAAAGTATTGCTTGGAGTAGCTGCTAATCCCAAACATCTCACTCTTCCGGGATGCTCTTTGCCTAGCACCTTACCAACAACATCATTTGGAGAAATTTCAGACTCATCCACTGTACTTTCACTCACTGCTAGCTCAATTTTTTTTCTAAACACAATACACATTAAAAGTATCTGAGCCAACATTATAAGTTGGTTATTACTACACTTCGCAATAATTGTCTATTTCCTGCCATAAGGTGCAATCAGTAATCCTAGAGCATCAATAGTTGACAAAGTTGGGCATATGCGATAAAAAAGTTAATTATCATATTTACTAGGTTAGCTGCTAATGCTTGTCATACAAATTTATCCGTATTTACTTTATAAGAGACTGGAAGATTGTTAATACTTTTTTAGACCGGTTGGTACGTAAAACCTACACATTTTTTGTTCCAATGATTCACATGGGGGATTCACTTTCCTAGTGGAGCCAGGCAAGAAGTACCTACTGAGAATAGTAAATATTGCATTGAATGAAGAACTTTTCTTTAAGATTGCTGGTCACAACCTCACTGTGGTTGAAAGTAGATGTTTCCTATGTTAAACCCTTTAACACTGACACCATTTTAACAACTCTAGGGCAGACTACAATTGTCACTTTATCAGCTGATCTAGGAACTGGAAAATACTTAATGGTAACATCACCATACATGGATTCTCCTATCTTAGTGAATAACAGACCTGCTACTGTTAATGAAGTGAAACTCTGAAATAGACCAAACACTTGATTCTGTCAATTAAATTTTTTTTACTATGAACAACAAAAATCACATGCTTTTCATATGTACATTGTGCTCTGTTTATAAAGTTTCATAGCAGAAGGATCAGCCAAAGAGTAGTAGTGAGTGCAGTAGAATTCTTCACATACTGCCTTGAAGTGACATTCTTTATACTCTAGAGCTGAAACTGTTTCTCCTATGTGACATTCTTGAAGTAATAAAAGAAATAAAACCAGCTTCCAAAAATTATAATTTTTCTGTGCAAACAGTAACCTATGATAAGGTAGTACAAATTTTGAGTCATTATAATGCTTGAGAAGCTAAGAAAATTAGAATAGCATGTCATGAATTGATAACCAAATTTACTTTTTTTCGCTGACAAATAGCTGGACCTGGACAGACCCTGTTAATTATACAAATTCACATTATGCAACTTAACTATTTATTTCAAGAACTCTTAACAAAATTAGGGAATCAGTTTGAATCATTTATAAGCTGTTGTCACATAAAAAAAAATAGAACAAAGGATAAGTGGTCACATAAAAACATTCCAAATGCACACCACCAATCTCTCAAAGTCAAAAAAGATGCATCAGATTAAGTAGAAGGAATTAGGAGATGATTACCTATTCCATCGACAGCCCAATGATGTGAAGACTTACGTTTAGCACGCTTATTGAATGTTGCTTGTGCTGGTGTGGGATTAACTGGAGGTTGAAATGAAGGAGTTGTCTGTCCCGTAACCTGAAATAAAGGAGTTGTCTGTCCCGTAGCCTGAGATAATGCGATTCGCTGTCTTGTGGCTTGAAATGAAGGAGATGGTAGTGATGTTTCCTGACATGAAGGACTTGGATGTGATGTAATCGGGAATGAAGGAGCCAATAGTGATGTCATATCTAGTGCCGCATCAGTAGATTGTAAAGAAGGTACTGATTGAACTGACTTTTGTAAGTTTTGAAAACGTTTGGTCTTCGGCATATCTGCAATCAACAAAAAGAAAATATCAGTTCTCTTTTATTAGCACACATAATAATAATAATTATGAAGCAATAATACAAACAACAAAATCCATATATAATCATAAATACTACCAAACATGAAAATTCCAAAACAAAGAATGCATTTGCATAGTCATAGTCATATCTCCCAACAATAATAAGTAGATTCAAAGATAAGTGAGTCTACACACTATAAGTAAGAATGTAATGTACAACATCCTTCTTGTTTACTTCTTGATCATATTATAGGAAATTTCATTCAAGGAAATCTTGACAATATAATCCCTTCTGAAGCTTCAGCTATTGATGGTTTGATTCTCTCACAAACTGTGTGTTTACACCTCAAGGTAAATGATTATGGATTAATTAAAACTTTATGATTTTGGTTATATTATAATATGCTGAGTGATTCAAGGCAGTTTTATTTTACCACTTTCCCCATGTTCTTCTCCTTCCTCTTCACCAATATTTTGGTTCTAACTCCTTGGGAACTCTGCTCGCTAATCACCATAATGCTTATTACATTCGAAATTGTTTAAAAATATTAACAGAATACTTCAATTAACAATGAAGAAAGGAAAATCTGGTACAAATGTATAGATCTCTTCTTATAAGAATCCCTAATTTTGTACGAAAGATGCTTATTTTCCATAGATATGCTTTCCTCTCAATATGCAACTTCTTTGCAAATTCTTTGCCACCCACAGTGCTTCTTTCCTCTTGTAGTCCAAAAAAAATTCCAACACCAAAACGAAATTCTACAGATCTGTATGAGCCGTACCTTTTAGTTGTTTGGGAAAATTATATTCTTAAAATCCCAATTTCAAATCTTAACATGAAATCTCATTAAGATAAAAGGAAATTATTTCATGAATCCCAAACGAGATTCACAGAAGAATAAGGCAAGCAGAAAGAAGAGAGCATGGAAGGCTGAAGTTTCTTTTTAATTAAGAGTCAAAATCAGAGAAAGAAGAGAGTAAAGATTGGGAAAGGCGGAAGTTTCTAAAAAGATTGGGAAAAAAAAGGAGGGAGCGTCAAATAAATTACTTGTCTTATGAAATATTAGATTATGGTGGATGTCCATAACTCTTATACTCCAATAGTTATGGTTGTAACTCCCACACCTCCATGATCTCTCCCATAATCTTCCTCCACGATCTCAAAAGCTTAATGACATATTTATGGAATTCTTTTAGTATACCTCTATGTAGTACTAAAAATAGAGGATGAGAAATCATTTTGTAATACACTTGGATACATAGAAGAAATATATTCTCTTCTCTATTTCTCTCTACTTTGTTGTTATCTTTTTGTTTATTACTTTGAGCTAAGTTTTGTAACAACTTGCTATTATTTTAGGATTGCGGTAGTTTTAATAAACCCCGTAAATTGCATAACTTGTGGGGGCTAATATGTTGTTGTAAAAGAATGCAAATTTCGGAGGTTACTTATACCCTCTGTAAACTAACCTCCACAATTTACCTTTTTTTGTAGTGAGATATGTGAACCAGATTTTGCTCCATGATCTTCTTAAACCTCTCTTACATGTGGGATTGCTTCTCCTCGATGACAGTAGCCTTTTCGATTTTGGAATTCAAGGCTGTCTCCAAATTATTTACTTGCTCAACGGAGGCAGACTTAGGCTCGGTAGTAGGAAGAGTAGCATTTTGAAACTCATCCCGCCTAGCCTTAGCATCGAAATTGTGCATGTAGCTGAGTGGCTTCTTGGTTGTAAGCCATCACTTCCTGTTCACTCTGCTACAACCAAGCCTCAAGCTTGGCCGCTTCAGCAACCTTTGCCTTTAGCACCAGGAGGCGCATAATAAGTTGATTCTTTTTGGCCAACTGCTGATCCTGCTCGGACATAAGTCCTTCTTTATCAAGGATCAATCTCTAAAGGCCCTCAGGTGCAAGGAATTTGGCCTATAAAATGTATATCAAAGTCAAAAAATCTGTTATATCAAAGAACAAACAACAAGAGAATAAGTAATGATACTGCCGCCACATTGTGCATGGCGCTGTTCAACATGTACCCCCAGAAAGGGAGTGTATCTTCTTTTTATCTTTCTTTGAAGCTAGTGGCTTCGGGTGTTGGAAAACTCCACCGACCTGGACAACAAATGGAACCCCTTTGAAACTGATAGGGTGACACTCCCTCTTCCTAAGAGATCTGGAGAAATGGGTGAGTAATTATGCCCCAAATCCCATGGTCAGGGGAGTGGGAGGAGAAGCACCCTCCTCCTAGGCATCTCTGGCCCACGAAGAAGATGCAACGGTGGCACATGAGCAGCTGGTGTAGAGGGGCATAAAGTTTTTGGTGTTGTAGTTTGATAAGCAACTGCAACAAAAGCAATGTTGATTATCAGTTGCTCATTAACAGAAAGCAGAAGAGGATCAGGTTCGGAACTACTTGGACCAGGACTAGCAACAGGGACAAGATAGTGGAAGTCGACATTATCTACTAGATCCATCTTACCCCACAGTGCTTGGGTCTCTTCATCGATTAGTTTTAAAAGCTCTCCCGGTTGAGCTGATGAATATCGTTGTCTTTGTTGAATGGGAGCCTCTTCATCACTAGCTTCTCTGTTATCTTCAATGATCATTACGGCCACGGCCAGCTAAGCTGTAACCTTCTTTACATTTTTATTTTTATCCAAGCTGAGGAAGAGCGCCATCTTTTTGGTCGTTTGTTCTTTGCCTGGAGACTCCGAGAGGCAGTGCACCCACCGGAAGCAAACTCGAAGGCACCGCTACGAGTGGGAGCATCTTCAGCAATCTCGCAGCCTCCACAGGATCGGCCAAAACATCGACTTCAGGGCAGTTAACAAAGCCTCGCGGGAGTCCTGATTCAACCAAAATGATATTGTTATTAGGTTTACTTGTGCATACACGGAGGAGGATGGTAGAAGGAGTCAGTTTACCATATTTCTTGGCCTTCCACCCGTATTTGGGGGCTATCTCCTTTCACCTACGGGTTTTTGACATAGTAATATCCGAAATCTTCTAAACCCATTGGTCCAGGTTTACAATCCTTGGTGGTGTCGACTGAGTAGCTCAAATAAAGAAAACAAAAGGGTTAACAATGACAAGGAACAATCTTTTTATGGAGAAAGATATGAGTATATTACAAACTTGCACGAACGACTCCATGATTCGGGAAAGGATGGAGTTTTAGCGTGGATGATATTCCTGGTAGTATTGATGATAGACTGCTCCATTCATCCACAGATTATTATCATCCACGGAGTAGAGATTCATCTTGTGTTCCAGGGTTAGGTTTTTCCATGTCTTTGTGCATAACTAGCACAAGCAAGGAATCGTTCGCCATACATAGAGGTTTCCTCATGCCAAGCATACCTGGTGAGAATGGTATAACTCCAAGACCACGAGCTCAAGTCCACCGCTTAAAGAAAACAGTCCCTAAGTGAAGGGGAACACATAGACATACATAAAAGCTTTCTTGAAGGTAAACCACTCCATTAGGTCAGGAGCAATAATGTTTAGGTTGGGGAAGTCATAATCTTCCTCCACACTAAGAAGATTGGAAGGGCGGATAGAAGAGGGATACCTGCTAACAACCCAAGTTCAAGGATACGCAGAATGGAACTTCTATTAAAAGTCATTAACAATGCCTCAAGTGTTTGGGTATGATGATGTTCACCATGGGAGGATCAACACCTACATCAACCCCTTTATTTTCGCTTCTCTTCGAGCCTCCACCGAAGAGAAGTCCAGAGTTCTCAAAAAACTCCGTAAAGGAAGCCATAATAGCAAGAATATGGTGGGGTTTTTAAAGAAAATCAAAAAGAGATAAAAGCAGAAGAAGGTTAAGTGCATAGAAGATAGTGAACTTATAAAAATTTTGAAAGTGAAAGAGGTAAAGTGATGAGTATAAGTAAACATATAGACGACAAAAATTATGGTCTTGATTACCTCGAGAACTAGCAAAAATATTTCTAAATCGTGAGGCAACGCGTGTTCGAGGTATTAAATGCGAGGAGATGTGCATCCTATCAAGTGTTAGAGAATGTTTAGAAGGTTTCAAAAAGATTTTCCGCGAAGAAAGGAATCTTCACCATCTTTTCGATGACACAAAGATATGTTACCGGAAAGTATGGGGGCTATCTATATAGGGTAAAGTTAGGTTATATCAAATGATAAAATGATAGGGCGATATGTGGAACCGAAGACAAGTAGAGAATAAATTGGGTGGTAATCGGTACCGAGAACAATAACTATAAGTGACATCAGGCTGTGACCAGTGATAACATGATTAATGTTAACAGAATTAAATGCTCGCCATCAGATATCATTTAATGAAGAATATTATATGGCATTAAATAGGCAGGCATTGCAGAGAATTGTTTTCATTCATGGTCTGTCGTTACATATTCATCAATGACCATCTTTATTGTCATTTAAGAAGGCTTGATCATATGATCTTGTTCCCAAGGTCTTAACATAAATAATAGTCTCAACATCCATTTTAGGGACACAAAATATTTGGCAAAGCTTATGCTATATATTATGTTTTCAAGCTAGCTAAATTAAATAACTTTTCTTTCTGTCTTATATTGTTCTTATTTTATCCTCGGAAACATTGCTCTCGGAGTAAGGGTTGTTATTTCTTTCGATCCTAATCGATAAATCTTACTTTTAATCTAACTTATTTTATCATTTTAGATCAAATCAGTCCGCTTGTTTATAAACCACGTAACAAATTCAACTGTACTGTTTTACAGGTAAATAATCCTATGAAATCAATTTCAAAATGACAAATACTTAGTTATAATGGACATTAAAGCCCGTCCTTTTTTATTATGATAAAATTATATGAATATTAAGATGTTGTATCTAAGATACGAATATTAAATAATTAAGCCTATTTAGTTTTTCAATATCTTAATGTATAAAACATGTAGTTATTTAGAAATTAATAAATTTAAAAAATAAATATTTTTTATTAATATGATAGTATTCCAACGATACTTTAAAAAAAAATTATATGGCATTTGGTGATGGTAATGAATAATAGTGGTAATTGAAAGTGCTGACTAGGAGTGGCAGTTGTGGTAATAGCTTGTGGTAATGGTAGCCAACAGTAACAATCGGCGATGATGGTTAATGATATAGTAATAGTTGGTGATGGTAGCTGATAGTTACGATGAATGATAGTGATAGCAAATAGTAATAGTTACTAATAGTGGTGGTTGACTGTGATTATATTGGTGGCTGTTATGATAATTGTAATTAGTGGTGATGATTGCAAATGAAAACTAGTGCTAATGATAACCGATTGTGGTGATTGAGGACAGTGGCAATTAATTGCGGTCGAGGATGGTGATTATGGGTGGTTCTATTTGAGAGTGGTGAGGGTGGTGGTAATTAATAATGGTGGTTGTAGTTAGTGATAAATTCAGATTTTAATATCCAAATATATATTCAAATTCAGATGTTTTGATCTCAATAAAAATAAATATAATTTTTGAAATTTTGTTATTGATCCTAATTTCAAATTTATTCGAATTTTTTGAATAACCTAAGTTTATTACATAAATACATTATACATCGTTAGAGCATAAAACTTAAACTTCCAGGAAAAAGACGTTTGGCGTACGATGCCAATATAATGAAAACAAGATGGAAAGAACAACTCCCTTATGTTGGGGCAAAAAAAAAAATGCTTGGAAAATTTGCATGCACCGAGGGGAACAAGACAAAAGGGAGCAAGTGTGGTTTGCTTTAAATAGTTTTGCCCATATGATTCATATGCAGGTGCTTTCTTGTTCGGTTTTATATAAGCGGGTTCAATCTTAAAAGTATATAACTTCAGTCGTAAATAGTAGTTGTCAAGTGCATTCAAATAAATATTTATACAATTTTAATCTTAATTTATACATATAAATAATATTATTTTTTGAAAAAATGGATTCAGTTGAACCCGCTAGGTACCACTTGGGTCCGCCACAAATCATAAGCAAGCTCTTGTAAAAATACTGAATAAAATTATATACAATAAATTTTTATATGATTTACTTTTTTTTCGGAGCTCAAGTATGGAATTGTCCTTTTTATATGTCGACCCAGGAGATGATATATGAATCAGTAATTTTTGCTCAACTTATTTAAACTTAATTATTATGGTTTACAGTATTAACTTAGAAATTTTCGCAGAAACTCGTAAAACTTTAAAATTCTGAATATGTCATCTATGAGGTCAGACAGTACATAATGTGCCATATTGACGGCTGCAGGCTCCATTTGTAGATGTACTCACTTGGGCACCTGCGCCCACCCACACTCTTCTTGGTTTAGATTTAAGAAAGTTGATTTTCATATAGAGTGATTGGGAAAGATTCACCAATTTCTTGTGGACCGGAAGTACCATCCAGTTTACCAAATTTATATAATTTGTTAGCCAAAATTCCTTTCTAATCTATAATCTTTCATTAACTTAGCAACTGAAATTTTAATTCTTAATTTAAGTGATTGAGTATGGTATTATATTGAACTATTTTTTATACGTAACAACAACAAGAACAATAACTATCAAGTATAGTCCTATAAAGTAGGGTCTGGGGGAGGGTAATATGTAGACGGACCTTATCCCTACCCGAAAGGGCAAAGAGGCTATTTCCAATCAACCCTCAGCTCAGTGAAGGAAAGAAAAAACAAAAACAAAAGAGCATTAGTAACTCCAGCAGAAATAACATAAGTAATTATGTAAACATAAGATCCATAAAAAAAATAGCATGCAATAATATCAGACAGTAACTACCATAAATAACTATCATAAGGGAGACACAATCCAATACACAAATCATCTATGGATAGCCCTGCCAAGCCTCACCCAACCCCGGGTGAGGAGTACGAGAAACTCTAGGAGCGCCTATCCTACAACCCTAATACTAGACCTCCACACTTTCTTATCAAGGGTCATGTCCTCGGAAACCCACATTCTAGCCATGTCATGCCTAATCACCTCTCCCCAATACCTCTTAGGCCTCCCTCTGGCTCGTCGTACGCCGACCATCGCCAGCCGCTCATAACTCCTCACCGGGGCATTAGGACTTCTCCTCCGCACATGCTCGAAACCACCTCAGCCTCGCTTCTCGCATCTTCTCATCTATCGGGGCCACCCCCACCTTCTCTCGAATAACTTCATTCTTAATCTTATCTAACCTGGTGAGTCCGCACATCCACCTGAGCATCCTCATCTCCGCAACCATCATTCTCTGAACATGAGCGTTCTTCACTGGCCAGCACTCCGCACCATACAACATGGCAGGTCTAACTATAGCTCTATAAAATTTCCCCTTGAGTTTTTGTGGAACTTTCTTGTCACACAGGACTCCTGATGCAAGCCTCCACTTTAACCACCCCGCTCCTATACGATGAGTGACGTCACCGTCAATCTCTCCGTCCCCCTTAATCACCGACCCAAGATATCTGACACTGTCCCTCTTGGTGATATCCTGAGATCGAATCATCATGTCCTTGCCTAAAATAGCATGCAATAATATCAGACAGTAACTACCATAAATAACTATCATAAGAGAGACACAATCCAATACACAAATCATCTATGGATAGCCCTGCCAAGCCTCACCCAACCCCGGGTGAGGAGTACGAGAAACTCTAGGAGCCCCTATCCTACAACCCTGATACTAGACCTCCAGACTTTCCTATCAAGGGCCATGTTCCCGGAAACCCATATTCTAGCCATGTCATGCCTAATCACCTCTCCCCAATACCTCTTAGGCCTCCCTCTGCCTCGCCGTACGCCGACCATCGCCAGCCGCTCACAACTCCT
Source organism: Nicotiana benthamiana (assembly GCA_034376525.1). Taxonomy (NCBI): domain Eukaryota; kingdom Viridiplantae; phylum Streptophyta; class Magnoliopsida; order Solanales; family Solanaceae; genus Nicotiana; species Nicotiana benthamiana. Next base: position 72,224,618 of record CM067336.1, read on the forward strand.
CATCGGGGCATCAGGACTTCTCCTCCGCACATGCTCGAACCACCTCAGCCTCGCTTCTCGCATCTTCTCATCCATCGGGGCCACCCCCACCTTCTCTCGAATAACTTCATTCTTAATCTTATCTAACCTGGTGAGCTCGCACATCCACCTGAGCATCCTCATCTCCGCAACCTTCATTCTCTGAACATGAGAGTTCTTCACTGGCTAGCACTTCGCCCCATAAAACATGGCAGGTCTAACCACAGCACTATAAAATTTCCCTTTGAGTTTCTGTGGAACATTCTTGTCACACAGGACTCCTGATGCAAGCCTCCACTTTGACCACCCCGATCCTATACGATGAGTGACGTCCCCGTCAATCTCTCAATTCCCCATAATCACCGACCCAAGATATCTGACACTGTCCCTCTTGGTGATGACCTGAGATCCAATTATCACGTCTCTGCCTACTTCACTCGGCTCGGCGCTAAACTTGCACTCCAGGTATTCTGTCTTAGATCTGCTTATTTTGAAACCCTTAGACTCGAGAGTCTGTCTCCATACCTCTTGTTGAAACACGTTCTCAAGGCACTATACTAAAACGTGTGTTCATATTTGTAGGTTTCGATGAATGACAAACTATGCGCAATGGACATATGACGAGGTCCAAGCACAAGCGCGCAATTGACATATAACGAGATTCAAGCACAAGACCAAGATCAAGCAAAGATATAAAGTTATACATGAGTCGTTCTTTGATTGTGATCTTTATCCGATAACTTGACTCAAGACTTGGCTTCTCTCGTAAAAACATTTTTATCAAATCATGCATATTTAATTTAAAGCAAAATGATTTTAAATCATGCATATTTACCTTAGTCAAAATGATTTTTAAACATGCCTCTAAAATCTGGACTAAGATAATCGATTATGTACTTATGATAATCGATTATGTTAAGTCAGCTGCATGACAATCGATTGTGAACTTATGACAATCGATTGTGTTAAGGCAGTGTGCATCAGATTTTTCAAATCTGCATGACAATCGATTGTGAACCCTATGACAATCGATTGTGTTGAGGCAGTGTACATCAAAGTTTTTCAAAGCAACAAAATAATCGATTGTGAACTTATGACAATCGATTGTGTTGAGGCAGTGTCTATCAGACACTTTCAAAGTCATAAAATAATCGATTGTGCACCTTTGACAATCGAGTGCATTGACGCAGTGACTAATTGATTTTTCAAAGACTGACAAATAATCGATTGTTCTCATAGCATAATCGATTGTGTAATAGACCGTTGCCAAAATATTTTCAAACACCGTCAGGTAATCGATTATAGATTTCTAATAATCGATTGTTTTAAATAAAATCTGAAAAAGATTTTTTGAACGTTGCCAAGTAATCGATTGTAGATGTCTGACAATCGATTGTTTTAAGTAAAATTCGGGAATGATTTTTTGAACGTTGCCAAGTAATCGATTGTAGATTTCTGACAATCGATTGTTTTAAGTAAAATCTGGAAATGATTTTTTGAATGTTGCCAGTAATCGATTATTGATCTTAGATAATCGATTGTTAAGCGTAAAATCTGGGAATGATTTTTGGAACGATTGGCAAACAATCGATTGTGGCATTTTGACAATCGATTGTCACTGAGTAAAATCAGCAATTCTTAATTGGCAATTAGGCAACGGTAATGCATGGTTTTGCAACTATAAATACAGCTTCAAATCAGTCTTCTATTCACAACAACTGATCATATTATTGCTATAGCTTGCATACTCTATTGTTCATCAATTTCTATTCATTACATAAGTTTTGAGAGCCAAAATTCTTGACGAAGGTTGTTGCGTTCTTGAGCGTATCTGTTTACTCATATCTACTCTATTAAGAGAGTCTTAATTAAGTGAGTGCTAAGTGTTTTATACACTTGAAGGGAAGTGTTAGTCCCTTGTATTGTAAGAAGGAACTTGTGTTTCCTTTGGTTGAAGTCTTGGAGTGTTGTATCTTCGAGCAAAGGTTGTTGAGGCTTGTGTCCTCAGTTTGTAAAGGTTCGTTGAGCACCCGTAAGCTTAACAATGTTAGTGAAAATCTCGAGAGAGTCTCTCGGGGACTGGACTAGCCACGGGTTGTGGTGAACCAGGATATATCGGTGCGTTCGTTCTTATTTATTTACTTATCGCACTTATTTCTTTCCTACAATTTTTAAATTCCGCAAGTTTACGCTAATTTTTATTATAACGCTATTCACCCCCCTCTAGCGTTAAGCGTATTTTCTAACAATTGGTATCAGAGCCCAACTCTCTGAAGACTTAACCGTTTGAGAGAAATAATCCATGGCTTCTACTCGTGGTTCTTTTGCAGGAATAGGTGAAGGACAATGCTCCACCCGACCACCACTATTCGACGGTACAAACTATACGTACTGGAAGGAGAGGATGAGAATATTTGTTCAATCAAATAGTTTTCATCTTTGGAAGGTTATAATGAAGGGAGAACAAATTCCAACCAAAAAGGTTGAAAATAAAGATGTTCCAGAGTCCGAAGATGAATACGATGCGGATGATATCCGAAAGGTGCAAAACAACGCTAAAGCCATTAATTTATTATATTGTGCTGTAAATGCTGATGATTACAGGAAAATATCATGTTGCACAACGGCGAAGCAAATGTGGGACAATCTGGAAATTACGTACGAAGGTACGGACCAGGTAAGGGAAGCTAAAATTGATTTCCTAACCCATGCATATGAATTGTTTCACATGAAGGAAGGCGAAAAGGTCGATGAGATGTTCGAACGATTTTCAAAAATCATTAATGATTTACATGCTCTTAAGAAGACCTTCACGGATAAGGAACTTGTCCGAAAAATTCTCCGAAGTCTCACTCCGGCATAGCGATCCAAGGCCGACGCGATTCAAGAATCTATTGGAGTTTCAAATGTCACCATCGATGGATTAAGAGGTAATCTTAAAACTTATGAATCTACTATACTTAACCCTCTTGTTGATGATAAAAGGAAACAAAAGATCGCTCTCAAGGCAAGCACAAGCCAACCTCAAAATGATGAGGACGGAGACAACGAGTTCGGACTCGTTATTAAGAGATTTCAAAAGTTCATGCGAAAAGAGTATGAACGAAAGGGCAAAAAGCAAGGAGATCAAAATAAAGTGCTATGAGTGCGGAGAAACCGGGCACATTAAATCAAATTGCCCAAATGCCAAAAAGGAGAAGAAGCCCTTCAAGAAACAACGAGCATACATATCTTGGGGAGGCGACTCCGGTGACGAGTCGAGTGAGGAAGAAGAAGACGAAGCCGCAAATCTTTGTCTCATGGCTCACGAAAACAATCAAGAAGAGGTATGTCAAATTTCTTCCAAAAACTTCTATTCTCTTGAGGAAATGCAAAATGCTTTTGATGAGTTGTATAGTGAATTTATTAAAGCTTCCAAAACTGTTAAAAGCATAAAAGAAAATGGTTCTTTAAAAGAAAAAGATTTTGAAAAACAACTCTCTTTGAAAGAAAAGGATTTGGAAAAACTGATTTTGGAAAATGAGAAGTTGAAAGAAGAAAACAAATTTTTCGGCAAGAGAAGCGCCGACAAACCCAAGAGCTCTAGTAAAAATTATACTTCTTGCATGCATCTCAAAAATGAGGTAGAAAGACTTAAGGGCACCCTAGATAAGTTTAATTCTTCTCATAAAAATTTGAATGAAGTTCTTGTTAATTTGAAGTCGACCAAGCATGGCATAGGTTTTAAAAATGAGCCTAAAGAAAAGGTTGAAGCCAACCCCCAACAACCTAAGGCTCAACCTAGGATTAATAAAACAAACGCTCATCCTAGATATAACAAACCTAGAAAGGTCTTTCAACAATCGCAACCTAGAAATAATCATTCTAGAAATAACGCATATTCTAGGCCAAACACTAGAAGGAACTTTGAACCTTTTAGAACACCTAGAAATGGCTTTCAACCTAGAAATAACTATTCTAGAAATGCTGCATATCCTAGAACAAATAGTAGGAGAAATGATTTTCATGAATTGCGCAATAGTCATATTGTCAAGAATAGAGTAAATGAATTTCGTCCGTCCAATTACTATCAACCTAGACGAATGCATAATCCTAATGTTGTTTGTCATTATTGTAGACGAATTGGACATATAGCTCCTGCTTGTTTTACACGACATAGACATAACACTCAATCACATCACTATGACTTGCCTAACCCCCAAGGACCCAAAATGGCATGGGTACCTAAAACTCATTAATCTGTTTTGTAGGTATGTTTGAAGGGATCAAGTGTACTTTGGTACCTTGATAGTGGATGCTCCAAGCACATGACCGGAGACGAATCCAAATTCCTTCAACTAGAACACAAGGAAGGAGGAAGCGTTATTTTTGGTGATAACAACAAAGGAAAAATTATCGGCATTGGATCGGTCGGTAAGGATGACTCCTCTTCCATTAAGCATATATTGCTAGTTAAGGGTCTAAAACATAATCTCTTGAGCATAAGTCAATTATGTGACAAGGGAAATCTTGTTTTATTTGATTCAAATGAATGCTTAGTTTTTCGCCGTAGCGATTTTAAAATTATTCTTCGTGGATTTAGAATGGATAATATCTATATGGTTGATCTCGAAAATTCTTCATCTGAATATGTAGATTGTCTTATGAGCAAAGAAGATGATACGTGGTTATGGCACCGTAGAGTAGCTCACATCAACATGCATCTTTTGAACAAATTGGTCTCACAAAATTTAGATATTGGTCTTCCAAACTTGAAATTTGAAAAAGACTCTATTTGTGATTCTTGTCAAAAGGGGAAGCAAACAAAAGCATCGTTTAAATCGAAAAATATTGTTTCAACTACTAGACCTTTGCAATTACTTCACATGGACTTATTTGGACCATCTCGCATTGAAAGTCTTGGTAGAAATCGTTATGCTTTTGTTATTGTTGATGATTATTCTAGATTTACATGGACTCTATTTCTTGCTCATAAAAGTGAAGCTTTTCATAATTTCAAATATTTTCTTAAACTTGTTCAAAACGAAAAGGACACAACCGTCACTTCAATAAGAAGTGATCATGGGGGAGAGTTTGATCACAATCTCTTTGCGGACTTTTGTGACGAACTCGGTATCGAGCACACCTTCTCCGCTCCACGAACACCACAACAAAATGGGGTGGTGGAAAGGAAAAATAGGTGTCTTGAAGAGATGGCTAGAACCATGCTCGATGAGGCTAAGATTCCCAAACATTTTTGGGCGGATGCCGTGAGTACCGCATGCTACGTTTTGAATAGAGTAGTCATAAGGCCAATACTTATGAAAACCCCTTATGAACTCTACAAGGGAAGGAAACCAAATATCTCCCATTTTAGAGTATTCGGTTGTAAATGCTTTATTCATAACAATGGAAAAGATCAATTGGGAAAATTTGATGCCAAATCCAATGAAGGAATTTTTATTGGTTATTCCTCACGTAGCAAAGCATATAGAGTATTCAATAATAGAACCGAAACTATGGAGGAATCCCCTCATATTGTGTTTTCCGCAGATAATGCTCGCTTGGCGAGAAAGGATTCTGATTTTGATCTTGCAAGTATTTTAAACTCACTAAGCCCTCAAGACAAAGTACAAGAGGAAACTCCGAAGGAAACTCAAGATGAAATCTTGGATCAATTATCGGAGGAAGCACCACAATTGGAAAAAGAAACGAAAATGCCTAACTCGTGGAGGACAATCAAAGACCATCCTCTCGAACAAGTAATTGGCGACATCAAACAACAGGTAAGTACCCGAAACTCTCTTAAGAACACCTTACGACATACTGCTTTTGTTTCTCAAATTGAACCCACAACCATCTCCGAAGCAATTGGGGATGAATTTTGGACCTTGGCAATGCAAGAGGAGCTTAACCAATTCAAACGGAATGACGTTTGGGATTTGGTGCCAAGACCCGAAAATCATACCATAATTGGTACGAAATGGGTTTTTTGAAACAAATTAGATGAAAATGGTGTAATCACTAGAAACAAAGCTAGGCTTGTAGCAAAAGGCTATAACCAAGAAGAGGGTATTGACTATGAAGAAACATATGCCCCCGTAGCAAGGTTAGAAGCTATTCGTTTATTGCTTGCTTTTGCCTCTTCTATGAATTTCAATTTATATCAAATGGATGTAAAAAGTGCTTTCTTAAATGGTTTTATTCAAGAAGAAGTTTATGTTGCTCAACCCCCGGGTTTTGAAGATTTTAAATTTCCCGATCATGTTTTCAAACTCAAGAAAGCCCTTTATGGCCTTAAACAAGCTCCCCGAGCTTGGTATGAAAGATTGAGCAAATTTCTTTTGGAAATTGATTTCATTAGGGGGAAAGTTGACACCACTCTTTTTATTAAGTATAGAAACAATGATATTTTATTAGTTCAAATCTATGTGGATGATATTATCTTTGGTGCTACTAACAATGCTTTGTGCAAGGAATTTTCTGATTTGATGACAAGCGAATTTGAGATGTCTATGATGGGTGAGCTAACATTCTTTTTGGGGCTACAAGTAAAGCAAATGAAAGAAGGAACTTTCATTTGTCAAGCTAAATATTGCAAAGAATTGCTGAAACGATTTGAAATGACCAACGCAAAAGCAATGGCCACTCCCATGAGCACATCCGATCATCTAGACAAAGATGAGAAATGTAAGGAAGTCGACACCAAAAAGTATCGAGGTATGATTGGATCTCTCCTTTATCTTACTGCCAGTAGACCGGACATCATGTTTAGCGTGTGCTTATGCGCTCGTTATCAATCATGTCCGAAGGAGTCTCACCTAACTGCGGTGAAACGGATATTGAATATCTTGTTGGTACTGTAAATGTGGGTCTATGGTACCCCAAAGGTTCTTCATGCCAACTTGTTGGCTATTCCGATTCCGATTTTGCTGGATGCAAATTGGACCGCAAAAGCACTAGTGGCACTTGCCATTTTCTCGGTAGCTCTCTCGTTTCTTGGTTTAGCAAGAAACAAGTAAGTGTTGCGTTGTCCACAACCGAGGCTGAATATGTAGCCGCGGGGAGTTGTTGCGCTCAAATCCTTTGGATGAAACAACAACTCTTGGACTATGGCCTAAGTCTTGATCATATCCCTCTTAGATGTGATAATACTAGCGCCATATGCTTGACGAAGAATCCCGTTCTTCATTCAAGAACAAAACACATTGAAATTAGGCATCATTTTATAAGAGATCACGTTCTCAAAGGGGATGTCGAAATTGAATTTGTTGAAACCAAAGATCAATTGGCCGACATCTTTACAAAACCCTTAGAGAAAGAGTCCTTCTTCCGAATTCGTAGCGAACTCGGGATTCTTGACTCCACGTTGATCTAAGTCATGCATTGCATTTTCCCCTTCACATGATTTCTAACTTGAGCGTCGGAGACGTCTAATGAATTTTTGCAGGTATCACCCTAAAGGCAGGGGGAATTATAAAGATTGATGCAGAATAATCGATTTATCCTAAGGATAATCGATTTCTCTTTAGTATATTATCGATTATCTAGTATCAATAATCGATTATGTTGATAGTATTTGCTTTTTTATGTCTTTTACTTTTTCCATTTTTGCTAATGGCAAAAGGGGGAAGAATAAGGGATATACACTAATTTTTTATTGGCATAAATTGAGGGGGAACTAATTGCACATCTAGAGACTTGTTACATATTGTTGCATATCTTTACTTGTCTTGAATCGTCATTATGAATTATCAAATATGCATATCCCGACTAAAGTTTGCCATTATCAAAAAGGGGGAAATTGTTGAAACACGATCTCAAGGCACTATACTAAAACGTGTGTTCATATTTGTAGGTTTCGATGAATGACAAACTATGCGCAATGGACATATGACGAGGTCCAAGCACAAGCGCGCAATTGACATATAACGAGATTCAAGCACAAGACCAAGATCAAGCAAAGATATAAAGTTATACATGAGTCGTTCTTTGATTGTGATCTTGATCCGATAACTTGACTCAAGACTTGGCTTCTCTCGTAAAAACATTTTTATCAAATCATGCATATTTAATTTAAAGCAAAATGATTTTAAATCATGCATATTTACTTTAGTCAAAATGATTTTTAAACATGCCTCTAAAATCTGGACTAAGATAATCGATTATGTACTTATGATAATCGATTATGTTAAGTCAGCTGCATGACAATCGATTGTGAACTTATGACAATCGATTGTGTTAAGGCAGTGTGCATCAGATTTTTCAAATCTGCATGACAATCGATTGTGAACCCTATGACAATCGATTGTGTTGAGGCAGTGTACATCAAAGTTTTTCAAAGCAACAAAATAATCGATTGTGAACTTATGACAATCGATTGTGTTGAGGCAGTGTCTATCAGACATTTTCAAAGTCATAAAATAATCGATTGTGTACCTTTGACAATCGAGTGCATTGAGGCAGTGACTAATTGATTTTTCAAAGACTGACAAATAATCGATTGTTCTCATAGCATAATCGATTGTGTAATAGACCGTTGCCAAAATATTTTCAAACACCGTCAGGTAATCGATTATAGATTTCTAATAATCGATTGTTTTAAATAAAATCTGAAAAAGAGTTTTTGAACATTGCCAAGTAATCGATTGTAGATGTCTGACAATCGATTGTTTTAAGTAAAATCCGGGAATGATTTTTTGAACGTTGCCAAGTAATCGATTGTAGATTTCTGACAATCGATTGTTTTAAGTAAAATCTGGAAATGATTTTTTGAACGTTGCCAGTAATCGATTATTGATCTTAGATAATCGATTGTTAAGCGTAAAATCTGGGAATGATTTTTGGAACGATTGGCAAACAATCGATTGTGGCATTTTGACAATCCATTGTCACTGAGTAAAATCAGCAATTCTTAATTGGCAATTAGGCAACGGTAATGCATGGTTTTGCAACTATAAATACAGCTTCAAATCAGTCTTCTATACACAACAACTGATCATATTATTGCTATAGCTTGCATACTCTATTGTTCATCAATTTCTATTCATTACATAAGTTTTGAGAGCCAAAATTCTTGACGAAAGTTGTTGCGTTCTTGAGCGTATCTGTTTACTCATATCAACTCTATTAAGAGAGTCTTGTTTTAAGTGAGTGCTAAGTGTTTTATACACTTGAAGAGAAGTGTTAGTCCCTTGTATTGTAAGAAGGAACTTGTGTTTCCTTTGGTTGAAGTCTTGGAGTGTTGTATCTTCGAGTAAAGGTTGTTGAGGCTTGTGTCCTCAGTTTGTAAAGGTTTGTTGAGCACCCGTAAGCTTAACAGTGTTAGTGGAAATCTCGAGAGAGTCTCTCGGGGACTGGACTAGCCACGGGTTGTGGTGAACCAGGATACATCGGTGCGTTCGTTCTTATTTATTTACTTATTGCACTTATTTCTTTCCTACAATTTTTAAATTCCGCAAGTTTACGCTAATTTTTATTATAACGCTATTCACCCCCCCTCTAGCGTTAAGCGTATTTTCTAACACCTCTAACCTCTCAATAACACCGACCCTCGTCTCTTCTATCAAGACTATGTCATCAGCAAATAGCATACACTAAGATACATCCCCTTGAATATGTCGGGTTAGAGCATCCACCACCAAGGCAAACAAAAGAGGGCTAAGCGCCGATGGAGCCCCATACCACTGAAAAATGGTCTGAGTCACCACCCATCGTCCTTGCCCTAGTCTTAGCTCCATACGTAATGTATTTAATTATAAATGTACACACTAATTTTTAAGTTACTTACTATTTTACTTGACACAATTTAATGTAGAGATTCTTACAGAAATATTCCAAATAAGTTTCAAATTAGTAACATCTGATCATTAATCATAGATTTACTACAACTAGCCAGTCACGTATAAAAATTGAAATCCCCAAGAAATAAGGTTCTTTCTCTCCAAGAATCATACACAAAGATCTCCTACCATATTTTTAAGCATGATTAGCAACATTAGATGCAAGGCAGAAGAAAGTTTCATGGATGAGGCGACAAATAAGATAATATATATATATATATATATATATATATATATATATATATATATATATATATATATATATATATATATATATATATATATATATATTCCAAAAATCTAAGCAAAAAAGTCCATTTTCAATGGTATGGTTGAAATTCATTAAAAACAAATAGATGAGTCAACATCCAAAATTTGAGAACGATTGGAGATGATACAACCGGATTTAATATCAAAATTTGTAGTTAAAATCGAGTTAAAGTTTTTTTTCTGCGACATATGTATTATGGATGTATCTCACTCATAGTTTGATACACACGTGATACATATGTGATACACAGTTTGATACACATACCATATTTTCATGTTCATCTTCTACGTCGAATTTTCAATTAAAACTATCTCAAAGCTCTATCAAGTCATCCAAAAACCGAGATTCTAGCTCCTTATGATGCACTCAATCTATTCTAATAGCACCAACTCAAAAGAAAGCGAAATTTGATTTTTTTGGCTACAAATAATTAATTGGCTAATATTAGTAATATTTATGAATTGGTCAATTTTTGTAACAAACTACTTATAAATAGATATAACTGGTAGTTTCCATATTATGTTCAAAATCATAGAACTGTTTAAATGAGCAAAATCGAGATTTTTTTCAAAACGAGTTACTGACTCTAATTAAAATACGAGCAACTCACGCCAAGCTCGACCTATGTACATGCAGATCGCAATATTACGTGATTCAAGATTTTAATTTGATAAATTCGATTTTTAATATTTTTTTTATTTGATAATTAAGAGAATTTTATTTATCAAATATATATGTATAATGCAAGAAAAATTGTAAAAAGGGACAATCCTTCTGCTTCCTCTCTTGCCATATGCTGTATGCAGCCCCCAGCCGAAGTGATTTTACTCTTATTCTTTAACGTTATTAATACTAAATTTATTATATTTTCAAAGTTATAAGTGTTTACCCTTAAAAAATATAATAATTAAATTTATACGAAATTTTAAAGATATATGGACTAATTCATTATAAGTGATTAATGTTGTAAGATAAGCAAATAAAGAACAAAGCAAACTACCCAAACGGCGATGATAGTGAGTCTGGGCTCGGTTAAATGCTTGACAAGAAGCTCGCCTTCAGTTCCTCACCAAATGCTTATGAAGAACTTGTAAACTAAAACAAAAACTTTGAACAACTTTTAGAAACGGAAAAAAATAGATGTATATTGCCTTGGTATGCATGTTACGGAGATGGATAATAAACTTTCTCTTTATATAGTAGGAGAATTTTACTCTAAGTATGATTCTGAAAAAGGTAAAAGTCTTCTTTTCGCTAATCACTAATCAACTGCTGATATAAGCGAGATTCACGATGTGATATCTGGCCGGGCATGAATATTATGGCCCTTTGTTAATCGTGTGCGGATATTTTGGCAGTGCTCTCCATGGTCTCGCTATTTGAATCGGGTCCGGAGGCATAGTCTCAATGAATTGGGGGGGGGGGGGGGTGTTCTGTTTGGGATTTGATACGGGCGGCTCCCGATTTCGATTTCGATTTCGATTTCATGCAGTTATGCCCTCACTTCATTTGCCCCACCAAAAAATCGGGTTACTTATTAACCCTGGTTTTACCCATATACAATAAATTTAAAATTATAGGACTAATATTTGAAATTGTATTATTTTTCATATACATGTCAATATTCCATGTCAAACATACTAAATTGAGTTGAACACATAGTGTTAAAGCTACATCCCCACTCCACTATCGCAATAAAAAAAAAGGAAAACTACAGAGGTGTAACAACTAACCTCTAGGGGTTGGAGATTGAACCGGCCGTTTAACGGAAGTTACTGAACCGCAAAATCAATTAAAATAACCTGGGGAAAATAATTCCCCCAATTTGCATCTCTCGCAATCGTAAACCCTCACAATTTACCAATTCGGAATCCTCCCCACCCCCACCCCCCGGTCGCCCGTTTCCGTTAAATCTCAAACCCAGGTTTCTTCTCCTCTCTCTCTCTCGTATGTTCCGTTTATTCTATTCACAACCCTATATATTGTATAGTAAATACTGAGAATTTTTCAGAAATTGTTTCGAGTATTTATCAAAAGCTCGTTATTTTTTTTTTCTGTATTTGTATCCTTATTTAGTTCTCGTGACGTTGTTTGGTCATTTTTTTAGTATTCTCATAGTTTCCGCAGTTACTAGAATATGTTTGAGCAAATGATAACTGATATGGTTAAAAAAATGGTTTTTTTCTTTTTCCTTTTCCTTTTGAATTGAGGAGTTTTCAGCTGTTTGATTGTGTTTCTCAGGTGGTATGTTGATAGGATTGTGATTAACAGAAGCAAACCAAGTATGCAATAGAATACTAAGGAAGAATAAGAGAGAGAATATAATAAGTAAATTCAAACAAATAAGAAAGAAGCACCAATTAATTAATACGGAAAATTCGTCTCAAGAAGAAGAATTAGAGAGAAAGGGGAAAATTGTATTCACTTCCACAACAATGCCATACAATATAATTGCTCATAGCTTTATACTTCTAGTTGAGCCTCATATCATGTGTGGTAAGCTGAAATTGGAAAAAAAAAATGAACTTGGAAATTAAAATAAAAAGAAAGAAAAATACCAACTAACTTCTTCACCATCTTTCCTGCCATTTTTGGTACCATCTCAATTAAGCTAATTCGACTTAATCCACTTATTCTGTATCATTTATATTTCAAACAAGATACGATTGGAAAGAAGACAGATATAGTCAATCTACTACAACAACAACAACTACCCAGTATAGTCCACAAAGTGGGGTCTGATACTCTGAGGAGGGTAATACGTAGACAGGCCTTACCACTACCCGAAAGGGCAGAGAGGCTGTTTCCAATCGACCCTTGGCTCAGTAAAGGAAAGGAAAAACCAAAACAAAAACAAAAGAGCATTAGTAACTCCAGTAGAAATAGCGTAAATAATTATCTAAACAAAAGAACCATAAACAAAATAGCATGCATTGCAATAATATCAGACAGTGACTACCATAAATAACTACCATAAGGGAGACACAATCCAATACACAATCCATTGCCCTGCCAAGCCTCACCCAACCCCGGGTGAGGAGTACGAAAACTCTAGGAGCCCATATCCTACAACCCTGATACTAGACCTCCAGACTTTCCTATCAAGGGCCATGTCCTTGGAAACCCGCATTCTAGCCATGTCATGCCTAATCACCTATCCCCATTACCTCTTAGGCCTCCCTCTGCCTCGCCGTACGCCGACCATCGCCAGCCGCTCACAACTCCTCACCGGCACATCGGGACTTCTCCTCCGCACATGCCTGAACCACCTCAGCCTCGCTTCTCGCATCTTCTCATCCACCGGGGCCACCCTCACCTTCTCTCGAATAACTTTATTCTTAATCTTATCTAACCTGGTGAGCCCGCACATCCACCTGAGCATCCTCACTCCGCAACCTTCATTATCTGAACATGAGAATTCTTCACTGGTCAGCACTCCGCCCCATACAACATGGCAGGTCTAACCACAGCTCTATAAAATTTTCCCTTGAGTTTCTGTAGAACTTTCTTGTCACACAGGACTCTTGATGCAAGCCTCCACTTTGACCACCCCGCTCCTATACGATGAGTGACGTCCCTGTCAATCTCTCCATCCCTCTGAATCATCGACCCACGATATCTGACACTGTCCCTCTTGGCGATGACCTGAGATCCAATCATCACGTCCCTGCCTACTTCGTTCGGCTCGACGCTGAACTTGCACTCCAGGTATTCTGTCTTAGATCTGCTTATTTTGAAACCCTTAGACTCGATAGTCTGTCTCCATACCTCTAACCTCTCAATAACACCGACTCACGTCTTGTCTATCAAGACTATGTCATCAGCAAATAGCATACACCAAGGCACATCCCCTTGAATATGTCGGGTTAAAGCATCCATCACCAAGGCAAACAAGAGAGGCTAAGCGCCGATCCTTGATGGAGCCCCATAGCCACTGGAAAATGGTCTGAGTCGCCACCCACTGTCCTAACCCTAGTTTTAGCTCCATCGTACATGTCCTTGATTACTCTGATGTAGGCTTCCGGCACGCTCTTTGCCTCCAAGCACCTCCATAGCACCTCCCTTGGGACTTTGTCATACGCCTTCTCCAAGTCGATAAGTCAATCTTACCCTAAAGATTCAAGTTGAAGTTCAAGACAGAGAACTTGAGATCAATCCATACGCTTAGAAGTGTCATATTGAGGCTAAGCCTATCAAAAGTATCAGATCTCATCAAAAGTTCTGAAGAACGAGTCTAATGGTCATATTTATAATAGGGCTAAAATGGGGAAAAGACCAAATAGACCCGAAGTAAGTCCCAAGTGATCCCATGAACCTAGCATGAACTTAGCACAAGCTGCTGTACTTCCTGTGCAATTGCATTAACTTAAATGAAATCGCAAGATGTTGTAGTTCCTGCTATCTTCTTAGAGCTTCTTTTTCCTTGCTCTTTCTCCATCCCTTTATGGCCACCAAGTTGACTATTAGCATGTGATCTAGCCATAGAACATCGGGGTGACTCCATAGTTTCTCCATGTGCTTCCGAGCTCCTTAGGATGATATGGTATGCCCTCGGTCCCATTTATTGATCGTGTTTGTCTGCCGACGGAGTTTAATATGTTTATTTTACTTATGTATTATATCAATGATATAAAAAGAATATTGTATTAAAGTATTTTGGTGAAATGATCAAGAATTAGCTAGTAGCTTGTTGAATTTGAGTTCTTGTTATTTGTGAAAATTATATAGAAATGTAATGGCGTCAAACACTTTGGAACATCTCAAAAGGGAGATTTGTCACTTAAATTGGACTGATGGAGTATTATATATTTCAAGAATTTGTAATTCCACAGTAATCGACTTACCTACCTTAGGAAACATGCATGTTTCTTCCATTTTATGAAATTCGGTCTCTTCGCGTGGAGAATAGTCATCCACAAGTGGATTAATTACAAAACAGGCCCATTTTGATCTTTGAGCTGCAAAATTGTGACTAACTACTGTGGCTATTATTTTGAAATCAAGTCTTAGTTAGCTTTAAGATAACAGCAGGACAAAGATCTAAGTCTCTTCTTAGCCTTGTCGTTCCTAATAACGAAAAATACTTAGCCGAAAAATTCAAACGGTGGCAAGGCCGCAAGGGAGTAATAGAGGGGGAAAAAGCAACAAGAGCTGCATCTATTCATGTCTCAGGATTGTGCAATAGCTGTACCAGTTAAAAACTATACAATCGTTATGATTTTTTGGTACTTTAATGGTGTCAAGGAAGAAGGTTGAAATAGACTACATATTTATTTTGTTTTAGTGTTTTAGTTTAGGATGTTCTGTTAGAGTTTAGTAATTTATAGAAAGGACTGGTAGAAGTGTGTACTTGGTAAATTTCTATTTTTATTAGTTATAACTTATAAGGAGTGTACGTTGGTAAGTCCTATCCACTTGACATGGCCCTGTAGTTTAGTGTTTATTCTCTGGGTATCTGGTTATTTGGTCTTCATCTAAACATCTTTTTCTATTCATAAGGGTATGAGGCTGAATTGAGGGATTTTTGCCACGCTTAAGCGTTTAGACAAATCCTTATTCTCCCTACTTATATAAGAAGCCAATGGACGGGAGGCATATATAACGAAGCAATAGACAACCTAAATGTTCCATATTCAATTGAAATCAAATGAACTATTGTTCTACCAGGCCACTGTAATTTAACCTCATTTCTATCAGATGGTAGAGTTCAATTTAATCAGTTAAAAAAAAAACACTTCGAGAAAAGTTGACTTCAATACAAGTAATGATATATATTTTTCTTTTCTTCTGCCCTGGTCGTTCTTTTTTATCTTGTAACTAGCAGCTATTCTTTTCTTATAACACATGGATCAAGTATGCACAATTTGCTTTGATTACTGATGCAAAGCTTATCTTGTTAGTTTCCCCAAGAATGCTTGTTTTTAGTGAAATACGGAAATGATTGCATAATCCTAAAAGTATTGTTTCAGGCTAATTCAATCATTCATATACTCAATATATGAACTATTTTACATGTTTAATGGATCAAATTGTTGTTGTTGTTGATATTTGATGGATTAACTTAAAAGTTTGAATTTTGGAAGTCTTTTCTGCTCTTTCATATGTGTGTGAGTTTATGTGTTTGCTCCCCCTCCCCCTTCCTCTCGTCCTCTCTCTTGGTGGGATGGCAAAGGAAGTTGTTCTTGCTGTAGTTTATTAGGATGTGTTTCATTGCTAAAGTTGTTCATTAACATATCTTTTTTGCCTTTTCTAGTATTTCGCTGGGCATTTTGAAGATGCTACAGAATGTTCCACACCAACTTTTGCAATCGCCGGCCCGGCTTGGCCTGCCAACTCCCAGTTCACCTTCTGTTCAGAACCCAAACCCTCCTCCTAAGTTCTCCTCACAAGTGTCGCAACCTAATCAACCCCTTCAACAGGCAAATATATTAACTACTACTACCACCTCATCGACGCTCCTTCCTCATCTCCCTCCTCTCTCCAGAGCTCAGTCTCTTCTCATTCAAATGGCATCTCTTGCTTCAAGACTCTTTGAAGTCTCACCTAACCGGTCCCAGTGGCTTAGTGCTTTTCGAGGATCTTTGCCTTCATTTCTGCCTTCTGCCACGCCGGCTCCACAAGATTCCTTCCCCTCATCGTCAAAAGAAATCCTCTCTGTGTTTACTTCTCTTCAGACACAGCTGTTTGAAGCAGTTGCAGAACTGCAAGAAATTCTTGATCTTCAAGATGAGAAGCAAAAAGCCATCCGCGAAATTAGGTCAAAAGATTCTTCAATTCTTGCTTTTGCCAACAAACTTAAAGAAGCTGAGCGTGTTCTTGACATGCTTGTTGATGATTACTCTGATTATCGTCGTCCCAAACGGGCCAAGTTGGACAATGATGCCGAAGAATCTTCAGTAACAACAGTGGCAACTCAGTTGAAATTATCTGACATATTGTCATATGCTCATAGGATAAGCTACACTACTTTTGCACCACCTGAATTTGGTGCTGGACAGGCTCCTCTTCGGGGAGCACTCGCTCCGGCTCCACAGGATGAGCAAATGCGTGCGTCTCAATTATATAATTTTGCTGATCTTGATGTTGGTTTACCAAAACTAGATGAAGGCAAAGAGAAGATTATTGAGCCACTCATTGAACCTCCGGTAGAAACTAACCCACTTGCCAATATTCAGGGCCTCATCGCTCCAAATATTGTAGTGCCATCTGGATGGAAACCTGGTATGCCTGTCGAGTTGCCCACTGACCTCCCACTTCCTCCACCTGGGTGGAAGCCTGGCGATCCAATAGCATTGCCTCCATTTGATTCTCTTCCACTTCCTCCAAAAGTCGAGGTAGCACCAATACGACCAGTACCTCCCCCAGGACTGCCAAGAATGCCCGAACCAATACAAGTTCGGCATGTGCAGCTCGATATTGAGGATGATAGTAGCGATTATAGTTCTGATGAGGCTAGCACTGATAGTGAAGATTGATCTGGTTAGCTGTTTTGAGTAGCTAATACAGGTCCGGTATGTGCAGCTTGATACCAAGGATGATAGTAGTGATTATAGTACTAATGAAGCCAGCTCTGTTGGTGAAGATTGAAGTGGTTAGCTGTTTTACGTAAATATTCTGGGAAAAATCATGATGCTATGCCGAAACACGAGGTTAACCCTTTTATTTGATATCTACCAATCTCACCTAGGAAGTGTTGGATTCTCAAGCTTTTGGCATGATCATTTAGAAACACTAATCTTTTTGTGCTGAAAGTCTGCATGATGAGTTTGAAATTCTGTATCTAATGGCGTGATATAATTGATTGATATGTATATATTTTGGTCATATTGTATCCCTGTTTTCTTTCAACTGTAGTAGCTTTTTTATTTCATCAGAAGTATACGATAGAAAGGATTTTATGGAGTAACTTTATTATATAGATTGACGACTTAGATAGATGAGAAGAAATAGCCTAGTGTGTTTTGTCATTTTTAGAATTTGAAGCCTGGTCTTTCATGGTTTCCGTCTGACTTCATTGACTGCTAAGTCACAGCTTTGGCTGCTTAGTTACCCCGTATCTATCATTGCATTGAATCTGCTTAATTAATTATTAACAAAGATGTTAAGTATTATTTGTTCTTCTGCACTTTGCTGCAGTTTAGGGATTGGAAACTCATTTACAGTCTTGAAAGCACTATAAAAAAAGAAGACTATATTTCTTACTTTGAGTTCTTAATTTTGGTTTTTGATTTCTGTGATGCAATGATCGTTTGCTGTTTTTTTTTTTTTTTGCTTTTTTCTTTTTTCATCCTCGCAACAGAGTTGAAGTGCCAGGAAAACCATTTATTTGTTTGTTATAAATATTTTTGTTAAAAAATATGAGGAAATACTGTTTGAGAAATCGCTGAAGAAAAATCTTAGGGTATGGTTAAATAAAAAGAAATAATTTATATAGTTATATTTTTTCTAATATTTTATGGATATGTTATTATTAGTAATCTATCTAGCAATTTTCAGTAGTTTTTTAAAAAATAAAATCTTATTCACATTTCAGATGCGTATATAAATGCGTATGAGACTTAATAAGTACTTTGTGTACTCGTGTCCCTATTGTCATATGTTTTTCACAAGTATAACTATAATGCGTATAAGAGAGTATGACTTCCTATCCCTTAATGAACTCCACTTATGAATAGGGGCATATACAAAATTGAATTGATTATGTTTTTAAAGTTATGGGTTCATATCTATTATATTTGTAATTGAAGTATTTACATACCTATACACTATTTGAAACATTATTATCCTCTCAACTCAAGTTTCAATTTAGTTACCTTCTATATATAAATTTACTAATTATATAACACTTTAAGAATTAAATGAGTATCCATTTATATTAGAAATTAATTATTTCCTATCCTTATTCTCTTTCTCTCTCTCTCTCTCTCTCCCGCTATTTCACTCTCTCTCTCCCGCTATTTCTCTCTCTGCATCTCTCTCTATCTCTCATTCCCTAATGTCAGAGAGCATAAATTCTATCATTGACAGCCATTAAAAGCTTTGAAGCTTCGAATTCGAATTTGGGTTTTCAAAAAACATTATTGTTTGAATTTGGTGTTGTTGCAAACAATTGGGAATTCTCTGTACGTCTCTCTCTATCTCTCAATCCCTAGTTCCAGTAATGTAAAGAAAAGAAAAAGAGAGTAGCAATCCCACAATTGACAGCCATTAAAAACTTTGAATTCAAATTTGGGTTTTCAAAAATCATTATTTGTTTGGATTGGGTGTTGTAGCAAACAATTGATAATATGGTTTGAAGTTTATATCTCAATTTTGATGGTGTTTTGGTGAAGATTAGACTTGATTTTGGCTAAATTTCAGATTGGAAGAAGAAGAAGAAGAAGAAGAAGAAGAAGAAGAAGAAGAAGAAGAAGAAGAAGAAGAAGAAACAAATCGTGTGAAGAATTGTCAAAATTGGAGGTCAACCAGCCATGAACCTCCATTGATGAGTTAGGAAGAGAACAGATAGAACATTCTGGAAGAGAGGAAACTTGTGAAATGAAGACTTGTTTCAATTATCTCATGTCCAAAGTGTTATATACACACGTGTAAGAGAAAGGAAAATAACTAACTACTAACCAGCTCAATCTAACTACTCAGTCAACTAACTCAACTATATAGTTAACTAACTCAACCATAATTACACATATATAAATATACTAGTATTCCATTAACTATTCTCAATACCCTCCCCCCTCTCCCCCCTCCACCAAGTTTGAGGTGAGGAATTCACTGCCAACTTGCTAAGAAGATCAGAGTGCATTACTCCTGTGAGAGCCTTTGTTAGGATGTCAGCCAATTGAGCAGAAGTGAAGACATGTTGCAACTCAATTAGTCTTCTTGTATCTTATCCTGGACAAAATGACAATATACCTCTATGTGTTTTGTCCCCTCATGAAACACAGGGTTCCTTGCTATATGAACAACAGCTTGACTGTCACAAAATACAGTTATGGGGTCTATACATATGACTGTCAACTCTTCAAGCAGTCTCTTTACCGACACTAACTCTCCCACAAATTTCCTGATTGACCTGTATTGTGCCTCAGCAGAAGATAACGAGACAGTGGTTAGCTTCTTTGATTTCCAACAGACACGGCTATCTCCAAGTAGCACAATATACCCACTCACAGACTTTCTTGAATCAGGGCAAGCTGCCCAATCTGAATCACAATAAGCACTTACGTTATATTTGGGATAATTTGATATAAAAATACCCAAGGTAGGGTCTTTCTTCAGGTATCTGAGTACATGAACAGCTGCTTTGAGATGAGGTCCCTTGGTGTTTGCATGAATTGTCTCAGATGCTGAACACTGTAGGCTATGTCTATTCTAGTGTTTGTCAAGAAATTGAGCTTCCCAACCAGTTTCCTGTAGTATCCTGGGTCATGCAAGGAGTTCTCTTATCTTTACTCAATTTAATAGTAGGATCAAAAGGGGAACCAATAGGTGAGTATGTCAAATAGTCAAACTCTTTTATCAGATCCATGGTGAATTTCCATTGGAAAATTATCACTCCATTATCCTTGTAGATCATTTCCAATCCTAAGAAGTAGTGCAATTTCCCAAGGTCCTTTATCATGAATTGATTGTGTAGGAAATCCTTCAACCATGTGATTTCTTCCAGATTTGTGCCTGTCAAAATCACATAATCTACTTTGACAGCTACAAATACTACCGAATTCCCTTGCTTCTTGTAGAATAATGAATAATCACTGTCTGAGTGCTTGAAACCCCTGGGGTGTAGTGATTCTGTGAGCTTATCATACCACTGACTGCTATCTTGTTTCAGACCATACATGGACTTCCTAAGTCTACATGCTCGATTCCAATAGGAACCATTAAGCCTTGTGGGACTTTCATATACACCTCTTCATTTAGGCTTCCATGCAGAAAAGCATTATTGACATCTAGTTGATAAAGATTCCATCCCCTTTTTACTGCAATGCTGATTAGTGCTCTAACTGTGGCCATCTTCACCACTGGTGAGAATGTCCCTGTGTAGTCAATCCCTGCCTCTTGTATGTAGCCTTCACTACCAGCCTTGCTCTGAACCTTTCCACACTTCCATCTTCCTTGTGTTTGATCTTGTACACCCACTTGCATCCTGTAGTCTTCTTTCCCGCAGGTAACTCAACTAGATCCCAAGTATAGTTAGCATATAGTGCTTCAAATTCCTGTGTCATTGCCATTTGCCAAGCAGGATTAATAGATGCTTCCTCATAATAGGATGGCTCACAATCATGTGAAATGTTTCTAATTAATTGCTGACTTTGAAGTTGCAAGACATTAAATGATACATGGTGATTATTGTTGCATATTGCATTGAAGGATGTAATACTAATGTGGGGGTCAGGTTCTCTGTTTTGGAATTGTAGAGTTGGTAAAGAGTATACATAGTCCTTAAGGTGTGCAGGGGTAGTATGTGTTCTTCTTGACCTTCTGAGGTTTGGAGGATTCTCTTGTGGATTATCAGGTTCAGTGATTGGAGGGTTGGCACCATGTGTTTCTGTAGGTTGTTGTTGGATATTAGGAATTTTTTCATGGTTGAATGTTGCTGAACTAGGTGAATCAGGTGAGGTCAATGGTGAACTAGTTAAATGAGTGAAATTGGTATCAGCAGCAGGTCCATCACTGACAGAAATTGGTACATCCTTGTCATCCAGTCCATAAACACCTTGGTCCTTAGAAGTAGAGTGGTACTTGGGTGGACTGGAACTTAGTAAATGCAATACTGAAGGAAAACTAGAATGTTAAGAAGAAATTGCAAAAGGAAAAATGCTCTCATGAAATACTACATCTCTGGATATATGTATTTTCTTTGTGACTAAGTCTAGGACCTTATAACCCTTAGTGTCAAATGGATAACCTACAAACACATGGGGAGTGGCTCTTGACTCAAATTTATCTCTGTGGATTTTTTGTGTACAATGGTAGCATAAACACCCAAAACTCTTAAGTTGTGAATACTTGGGCTTCTTATTGTATAGGAGTTCAAAGGGGCTTTTATTGTTTAGAACATTGGATGGGAGTCTGTTTATTATGAAGGTGGCTGTTAGGATGCATTATCCGCAGTATTTAATGGGCAGTTTGGATTGATAAAGGAGTGCTCTTGCTGTTTCAAGCAAGTATTTGTGCTTTCTTTCGACCACACCATTTTGTTATGGTATGTATGGACATGTTTTCTGATGAATAATTCCCTTATCCTGAAAGAAGGTCATATTTTCATTGTTGACAAATTCTAGGCCATTATCAGACCTAATGATCTTGACAGAGGTTTCAAACTGATTTTCAATCAAGATAGAATGCCTTTGATGGCACGGGAAGTATTGCTTTTGCAGCTTAGGAGATGAGTCCAGGTTGATCTACTGAAATCATCTACCATGGTAAGAAAGTATTTATAATTTTTGTGTGTTGGTGTATGATAAGTGTAGAAAATCATTCTATCTATGATATGTGTACTTTGGTTGTATTAGCATGATTTTCAGGTATAGGTTTTGATGAATGACAAACAACAAAGTCGATGAATGACAAACAACGAAGTCGATGAATGACAAACAATGAAGTCAAGTGTCGAACAAAGTTATTATATGACAAACAATCAAGATTGAATGCCGAGAAGCATATTGATGACGGAATTGCATAGACAAGCCAAAGGCGAGCTCAAAAGTTCAAGACCGAAGACCCAAGGCGTAGGTCGTTAGGTAGGACAAATGTAAGAGCAACGTTTAAAGTTATCTCGTCTTTTGGCTCAACAATAGGTCATCATAAATATGCATAAAATCATTTTATCAAATCATATTTCAAATACTTCAAACAAAATGATTTCAAACATTTTCATTTTAGCCAAAATGAATTTTAAACATGTCTTTCAAAGCTGGACAGAAATAATCGATTATGCTTATTGTGATAATCGATTATATTAAGACAGTGTAAACCGGAATTTACAAAACAGCAACATAATCGATTATCAGAAATGCATAATCGATTATCTTGTATCCGTTGCCAAGTGTTTGAACACTGTAACAAACTAATCGATTATGCATATCTGATAATCGATTATTTTGCATAAAATCAGCTTCCAGATTTTGTAACGGTAAGCTGATAATCGATTATCCAAATATGATAATCGATTATCTTGGCATAAAATCAGCATAATTGATTGCCAATTAAGCAATGGACATACAACTTATAACACCTATAAATAGAGGTCTTTTGAGCTGAATTGGAACACACAACACCTCTCATTATTCATATACATATTGATATCATTTGTGCATCATTATAGAGCTTTTGTTGAGCCATTTGAGAGACAACTTTGACTTGTTCATAGAGCTAATATTGTATCTCTTTATCTACTCTTTTTAGAAAGTTCTTGTTGTAAAAGAGAAAGGTGTTTGAGAAGACCATATCTTCTCATTGATTGTCGGGTTTGCTAAGTACCCTCAATCTTAGTGTGTGAAGTCTTGTGGTGCGGTATCCACGAGCAAGGTGAAGTCTTGAGGTGCGGTATCCTCGAGCAAATTGAAGTCTTGTAGAGTGTACATCTACGAGCAAGTGTAACGGTTTGTTAGGCACCCGTAAGCTTAACGGAGTTAGTGGAATCTCGGGAGAGTCTCCCGGGGACTGGACTAACCACAAGTTGTGGTGAACCAGGATAAATTCGGTGTGTTCTTTCCTTACTATTTTAATTACCGAATTTATTTTATTCCTGCAATTTTAATTCCGCAATATTTATCAATATTCTCGTGCCGCACTATTCACCCCCCCTCTAGTGACGGGCATAAATCCTAACAATTGGTATCAGAGCCTAACTCTCTGAAAGCCTTAACCGGTTGAGAGAACGATATATATTTTTTTTGTTGAGAATATTGAACGCAGGAATGATGAGCGAAGGACACTCCACCTGTAGGCCTCCACTATTTGACGGAACAAATTACACATATTGGAAAGAGCGGATGAGAATCTTCATCCAATCAAATAACTTTCGCTTGTGGCAAATCATCAAGAACGGTGAACAAATGCCAACAAAGAAAGTTGGGGAAACCACGGTTCCAAAGGAGGAAGATGAATATGATGCCGAGGACATCAAGAAAGTTGAAAATAACGCAAAGGCCGTCAACTTATTATATTGTGCCGTGAACCCAGATGACTATCGAAAGATTTCTTGCTGCACAACCGCCAAGGAGATGTGGGATAAACTCGAGATCACTTATGAAGGTACGTCTCAAGTCCGAGAATCTAAAGTTGATTTTCTAACATATGAATATGAACTCTTTAGAATGAGGGAGAAAGAACCCATCGGTATTATGTTCGAACGGTTCTCAACAATCGTCAACGATCTTCATGCTCTCGGGAAAGTGTACACGAACAAAGATCTTGTTCGAAAAATCCTACAGAGTCTCACTCCCGAATGGCGTTCCAAAGCCAATGCCATCCAAGAGTCGATAGGAATCACGGATGTCACAATTGATGGACTAAGAGGTAACCTCGAAACTTATGAAAGCACAATTCTTAATCCATATCTTAGAAGTAAAAGTTCGAATATTGCCTTCAAAGCCTCATCCTCTAAAAGAGAAGAGGTAAGTGATTCGGATAGCGATGATGATAATATTTCCAATGCCTTGATCGAAAAGTTTTATAAGTGTATGAAAAAGGAAATAAAGAAGGAAGAACCAAGTCCTTCATTCCATAAGTGTGGAAAACTTGGCCACACCGAGTCACATTGTCCAAAACCTAAGGACAAGAAAAAGAAGAAACACCAAAGGCGCGTGACATGGGATTCGGACAGCTCAGGCGATGAAACTGCCGCATTATGCCTCATGGCCACGAGGAAGAAGAGGTAAGTAATTCTAACTCTTATTCTTTTGAAGAATTACAAGAAGCTTTTAATGACTTATATGGTGAATTGAAAAAGACTTCAAAAATCTCCAAAGAGGCCAAGGCTAAAATTAAAGTTTTAGAAGAAAAAAATAATTTTTTGGAAAATGACAATATTGATCTTAGAAAAAAATTAAGGAGATGAATGAAGCCTCTTCAATTGATCAAAGTTCAAATTGTTCTTCTTGTAAGTCTTTGAAAATAGAGAACATAGAACTTAGGAACACACTAGAAAAACGTAGTGTTGATAATCCT
Organism: Nicotiana benthamiana; assembly: GCA_034376525.1. Classification (NCBI taxonomy): domain Eukaryota; kingdom Viridiplantae; phylum Streptophyta; class Magnoliopsida; order Solanales; family Solanaceae; genus Nicotiana; species Nicotiana benthamiana. Next base: position 72,249,902 of record CM067336.1, read on the forward strand.
AAAACAATTGAAGAAATTAAAAAGGATGATAGAAATGAAGTTGGACCACCTAGAAATAATTCTAGGAACTTCACTAATGAGTCTAAAATTAATCATTTTAGACCACCTAGAAACAACTCTAGGAATTTTGGTAATAAGTCTAAAATGAATCATTTTAGACCACCTAGAAATGACTCTAGGAATTTCAACGCTTCTAGTAATAACGACTTTAGATCACCTAGAACGTTTTTGGCTTAACCAAGACATATGCACAATCCGAAAGTTATATGTCATTATTGCAACCGGGTAGGACACATAGCACCCGTATGTTTTGCAAAACATAGAGATTTATCATTTGGCTATGATTATTATTTGCCAAACCCCCAAGGACCCAAAAGTAGTTGGGTACCGAAAACCTATTTTTAGGTACGTTTGCAGGCGTGCTTGAAGACTACAATATCGTAGTAGATGCACCAAGCACGAAACCTAATTGCATCGAGGGGGAATTTCGGTTAGTTATCATATTTTTGATAAAAACGTAATAGTTGATATGTGTTAACAATTAATATATCTTTGTTAACAATTGATATTAATTATTTTTGTTGATTCATATTTTGATAACTTTAATCTTGAATAACAATTGGTATCAATTATTTTTGTTAAAAATAATGATTGATGTTTTGATGAATATCTCTCTAGTTTGAATAACAGTTGGTATATTCGCTAAAAATAACCTTTGATATGGTTGTTATATTTTTACTAACATTTGGTATTATTTCATGTTGGTATGATTTTTTAAATATCGTCAATGTATATTCCTCATTGTATTTCCTATCGTATATTTGACACTAACAATTGATATACCCAAAAGGGGGAAGTGTCGAAAGGGGATAATAGCCTTTGCTTACTCTCTTTTTGCTAATGCCAAAAGGGGGAAGAGTTTAGGCGATATGCATCAAATAAGGCGGAATGTATCTACGTTACAATATGCCTTATTTGAGGGGGAATTATCAAATAAGGGGGAATGTATCTACGTTACAGTATGCCTTATTTGAGGGGGAATTATCATTGAGGGAAATTGTTTGAGGGGAATTGTTTGTATGAATTGTATGTTGAGATATAGCATGAATTTAGGGGGAATCCGATAGGCATATCTCCTATTGTTTGTCATCATCAAAAAGGGGGAAATTGTAGAAAATCATTCTATCTATGATATGTGTGCTTTGGTTGTATTAGCATGATTTTCAGGTATAGGTTTTGATGAATGACAAACAACAAAGTCGATGAATGACATACAACGAAGTCGATGAATGACAAACAATGAAGTCAAGTGTCGAACAAAGTTATTATATGACAAACAATCAAGATTGAATGCCGAGAAGCATATTGATGACGGAATCGCATAGACAAGCCAAAGACGAGCTCAAAAGTTCAAGACCGAAGACCCAAGGCGTAGGTCGTTAGGTAGGACAAATGTAAGAGCAACGTTTAAAGTTATCTCGTCTTTTGGCTCAACAATAGGTCATCATAAATATGCATAAAATCATTTTATCAAATCATATTTCAAATACTTCAAACAAAATGATTTCAAACATTTTCATTTTAGCCAAAATGAATTTTAAACATGTCTTTCAAAGCTGGACAGAAATAATCGATTATTCTTATTGTGATAATCGATTATGTTAAGACAGTGTAAACCGGAATTTACAAAACAGCAACATAATCGATTATCAGAAATGCATAATCGATTATCTTGTATCCGTTGCCAAGTGTTTGAGCACTGTAACAAAATAATCGATTATGCATATCTGATAATCGATTATTTTGCATAAAATCAGCTTCCAGATTTTGTAACGGTAAGCTGATAATCGATTATCCAAATCTGATAATCGAATATCTTGGCATAAAATCAGCATAATTGATTGCCAATTAAGCAACGGACGTACAACTTATAACACCTATAAATAGAGGTCTTTTGAGCTGAATTGAAACATACAACACCTCTCATTATTCATATACATATTGATATCATTTGTGCATCATTATAGAGCTTTTGTTGAGCCATTTGAGAGACAACTTTGAGTTGTTCATAGAGCTAATATTGTATCTCTTTATCTACTCTTTTCAGAGAGTTCTTGTTGGAAAAGAGAAAGGTGTTTGAGAAGACCATATCTTCTCATTGATTGTCGGATTTGCTAAGTACCCTCAATCTTAGTGTGTGAAGTCTTGTGGTGCGGTATCCACGAGCAAGGTGAAGTCTTGAGGTGCGGTATCCTCGAGCAAATTGAAGTCTTGTAGAGTGTACATCTACGAGCAAGTGTAACGGTTTGTTAGGCACCCGTAAGCTTAACGGAGTTAGTGGAATCTCGAGAGAGTCTCTCGGGGACTGGACTAACTACAAGTTGTGGTGAACCAGGATAAATTTGGTGTGTTCTTTCCTTACTATTTTAATTACCGAATTTATTTTATTCCTGTAATTTTAATTCCGCAATATTTATCAATATTCTCGTACCGCACTATTCACCCCCCCTCTAGTGACGGGCATAAATCCTAACAATAAGGTCCCCATGAGTCCACATGTAACAATTCTAATATTTTGGTGGATGAGGTGGTTCTTTCAGGAAATGGCAATCTAGTATGCCTGGCCAAGGCAAATAGAACAAATAAAGGTTGTTTGGGGGCAAACTTCACTGGTAGAGTAGGTATTTTCCTCATTTTAACAAAGGGTACATGCCCTAGCCTGTTGTGTCACAAATAATCTACACTATTTCCAGACGATGCAGGGCAAACAAAAAAGGAACTAAAATGATCAATTTTATTACATGAATAGGGATTATTTACAGTTGACAATGAAAGAGATGGCTGAAGGTGATTCTTCTTACTACTAGCATTCTTGTCAGGAATGAAAACACAAGAATGAGATTGACTAGAAACAACAGATGGACTCAAATCTGAACATCTATGACATTTTGAACAAAGAAAGTACAAACCACTTCTTGCTTTACTAATCTCTAGAGCCCTCTTCATTGAAGGGGCCTGTATCAGACAAAGGTATTTCTTAAAGTTAACCATGCAATCAAGATGAACTGTTAAAGAATGAACTGAGATAAGATTGTACTTGAAACTAGGTACATACATGACTCTAACTAAAGTTAGTTTAGGACTAAGTAAAGCATCACCAATTTCTGTCACTTTCACCTTATATCCATTAGGCAAGGTAACAAGGAAACGATAAGGCAGGGTTCTAATATTAGTGAGGAAAGATTTTCTATATTTCATATGGTTTGTGGCTCCACTATCTAAGATCCATAAATCAGCAATTGAACTTGAACATTTGCACATATTTGTTTCAGCTATCTTTTTATAAGTACATCAAGCTAAAATACTTGCAAAGTTAACAACTCTACTTCCGATCATGTTTGGATCCTCTGTTGCACTATTGACTTTGAAATTTTCTAGAAAATTCAATAGTTGGTTGTATTGTTCACTTGTTAGGCTCTGAAGGTTCTGATTTTGATTTTTGCACTCAGCATCTTCATTGCTGCATACTTGCATTTCCTCACATTGACCATGTACATTTGCAGCAGATCCAACATTTCTTCCCTTTGTGAACTTGAAGTCTTGTGGAAATCTATGCAATTTATAGCATTATTCTTTGGTGTGCCCCTACTTCTTACAATAACCACATAATAACTTGGACCTATTTTGTTGAAATGCAGGTCTATAAGTGTTCTGTCCTGCAGTGTTGCCCTGTGGGTTGTAATTAGTCCTAAATCTATTATTTCCTGGTCCATTGGCATTCAAAGAAGTGGATTCCATGATTAGGCGATTGCTTGGCCTAATTTCTCTCTGCTTTTCCTCTTGGATAAGGATAGAAAATGCCTGTGCAATACTAGGCAAAGGGTTCATCATTAGGATACTTCCCCTCACAACTGTGTAAACCTCATTGAGTCCCTTTAGAAATTGGATTAACCTACGATTCTGTTCTGCTTTATACATATTTGCCTTGGAACCACATGTGCACTAGCATCCACACTGAGCATGTGCATTTAAGGTGTTAAGTTCTTCCCATAACTTCTTCATCTTAGTGTAGTATCTAGTTATGTCTAAAGTTCCTTGATTTAGGTCATTGATTTCTTTCTGCAACTGATAGAGTTTCGCTCCCTTTGTCTGATCATACCTATCTTCGAGCTCCTACCATAGTTCCTTGCGTCACTCACATATTCCAAGCCACCAGCCAAGTCCTTTGAGAGTGAGTTAAGAATCCATGATGTCACCATGTCATCGCACCTCGCCCATTGCTCATAGCTCGCTTCTCCAACATTAGGTTTCTTACACTTTCCGGTGATAAATCCGACCTTGTTCTTCACAGAGAGGGCTCTAAGGACACCTCTTCTCCAGGATCTGTATCCAGTGCCGTCAAATGCTACTGGTACCAAAACTATTTCGGCACTCTCCGACGGATGCATGTATAGTGGATTAGTTGGGTCCAAAACTGCAGCAGTTCCTTGTGTTTCATTGTCTCCAGCCATGAGATGACGCAAAGTAGATGAAATTCAAGATGAAGTTGAATGAAAACTTGTGAATCAACTAAAGAGGAAACGAAAGCAAATTCAGATCTGCAATTACATATCTCTTTGAAGAAAATGTGAGAAAGAAGAAGAAGAAGAAGTGAGATGAATGCAAATCTGGATCGGATTGGATATTAAGAGTTGTGCTATGATACCATGTCAAAATTGGAGGTCAACCAGCCATGAACCTCCATTGATGAGCTAGGAAGAAAACAGATAGAACATTCTGGAAGAGAGGGAAATTCTGAAATGAAGACTTGATTCAATTATCTCATGTCCAAGGTGTTATATACATACGTGTAAGAGAAAGAAAAATAGCTAACTACTAACCAGCTCAATATAACTACTCAGTCAACTAACTCAACTACATAGTTAACTAACTCAACCACAATTACACATTTATAAATATAGTAGTATTCCATTAACTATTCTCAATAAGAATAAATCTTGTTTCGTATGCTCTCCCGTGTTAGCAAGAAAGTCAGCTATACAATTAGCTTCTCTATAAAAATGCTGAAACAAAAAGTTGCCCAGAACTATCTACTCCATTATCTTCTTAATAATGTGCTTAACTTGCCAGGACGGTTTATATGATCCACTAATCATCCCAATAATAAACAAAGAATTCGATTCCACGATAACATTGAGATGACCATTAGAAATACACCATTGCAACCCAACCAAAATAGCTTTTGCCTCAACTACATTGTTAGAACATGTCCCAATAAATGATGCATATGCCATGATCAGTTGACCATTGTAGTTTCTAAGAATACCTTCACCACTGCCTGGATTGCCTTTGCTACACCCATCTGCGTTCAATTTAAGAGTCATAGTTGTTGGCTTTTTCCATCTGACGCATTGAATATTAATTCTAGGCTTGAGCTTTTAAACTTGCTCACAAGCCACATGCCATTATTTATCCAAAACGAGACAGAGAACTAACATGAAATCGACATTCTCATCAAATAGATAACTTGATTTATAATCCTATAAGATGTGCACTTCTAGCCTTGGTGCTTGCAACTGCACCTCGCCTTCTATATTTTCTAGCAAATGATATATGACAGACAATGTAGAATAAAAAAATGTACTTTATTATTATGTTGGTTAGCCACCAATGCATCAACGTGTATCTTATGCCTGCTTGCTTGCCTCCCAACCCACATGGTCCAGAGAAGAATTCCCAAACTGCTGAGGCAAGTTCATTTATTCTGAATAAGTGATCATTGTTCTCCATTGCTCTTTGAATACAACAGTGGCATCTAGAAGGTCCGTGATGATTGAACCTCTGTATTACTTCATCTGTAGAAAGCTTCTTAGCAAGAAGCCTTATCTTAAAAGGGAGACTTTGAAATTGCAGTCTTCTGCCCATCCCACCTTAAGCTGTAGGGTAGCACAATTTTTTCTAGGATGTCCAATGAAATTTCTTTTTCCCTCTATCTCACTCCAAAAGAAATAGGCAAGCAATTTATCCATTTGGGGGATTGTTGTATTAGGCAACTGCACAACAGATAAGGTATGTAAAGGTATCGACTGAAGGATTGCCTTGATCAAGACTACTCTACCCCCAATAGAAAGCATTTTACCCTGCCACCCTTGCATTCTTGCTGAGATTTTGGCCACTAGACCACTAAAATATATTACCTTTTTCCTACCAGAATAAATATGACACGCGAGGGTATGTGAAAGAAAATCGGAATGAGTAAAACTACTGAGGTGAGTAATATCATCAATGACTGCTTGAGGACTTTTGTTTACTAACTGTCCTGAGCAATTCTCATGCTGCAAGTTTTGCCATAATGGATATGAGAGATAATGGATCACCTGAGGAGAAAAATATGGTACCATCTGCATAACTTAGATGAGTAATAATAGGACACCCTCTATCTACAGCGTAAGGAATAAAACTTTCATCTTTTAACTGCTCCATGCGTCCACTCAATAATTCAGCACCAGTGATGAATAAAGATGAAGAAAGTGAATCCCCTTGTTTAACACCCCTTCATCATTTAACAAAAATCATATATGCCACCATCAGTTGAGCATTAGCATTATTGTAAGCCATTCTATTACTGTCAGAATTGTCATTTACACACTTCTATTCTAACTCTGCTACCCTAATCTCCATCTTTGCAGTGTTTTCAAGAATGTTTCCCACACAATTCTTAGACTACCCTCACAACTTTCTACAAGTTTTTTTAAGCTTCAAGTGAAATCTCCACAGGGGAGATCCATAGACCTATTATGACCATACTTGCTTAATTATATCTATAAAATCAGGTTCTTGAATCCAAATATCCAAGAACCTAAAGTAGATCTGGATGTTAATTTGTGAGGTTGCAATTGTGATTAGCAATAGAGAGTGATCTGAACCTGTTCTAACTAAATGTGTGATTGTGGTGTCTGTAAATCTCTGTGACCATTCATTGTTCAAAAGTGCTCTATCAAACCATTCCCGGACCCTATTCCTCTTTCTTTTACCATACCAAATATAAGTTGAGCTAATGAATTCTGCGTCAATTAAAGAGCAATACATTATACAGTTGAAAAATGGAATTCCTGTTGTCATTGAATGCGGTTTTCCTACCTTCATTTCTTCAGGTGACGTAAGTCTTCCCACAAAGTTTCTCTCAGGTGGCTTTTGCATTTTGCGTAGAAGACAGCCTCTAAGAAAACTGTAGAGAGTTTTGGGAGAATTAATTTTCTCGTATTGCTCACAAAATTATATATAGAGTACAGAGAGGTATCAAATACTACCAACTATAGGGCTGTACAATAATGAAAGAAATCAAATCCTATCAACTATAGGACTGTACAATAATGAAAGAATATTCTACCAATAATAAAAAGATACACACAATATATTCTAATACGCCCCATCAAGATGGAGGGCCGGAGGACACGCCAATCTTGGACATCAGCAGAAGAAGCCGAGGACGAGATAAGTGCTTGGTGAGAGCATCGGCAAGCTGATCAACAGAGGATACGTGAGCAACACGAAGAGACCCATTCTGAACCAATTGACGAACAAAGTGATAATCAATGGAGATGTGTTTCATGCGCGAATGAAACGCATGGTTGGCACAGAGGTAAGTGGCGCCAATGTTGTCGCTGTAAATGACAGGAGCAGCCGGAAGAGGGACATGAAGCTCGCGCAGCAGGGAATGAAGCCAACGGACTTCAGCGGCAGCAGAAGCAATGGCACAATATTCAGCCTCAGTAGAAGATCGTGCAACGGAACGCTGCTTTTTGGAGCTCCAGGAAATAGCATTAGGCCCCAGAAAGACAACATATGCACCAGTTGAGGAGCGGTCATCACAGTTTCCACTCCAATCAGCATCAGAGAAACAATGCAGAGGTATAGCAGATGAAGGACGCAGCCAGACTCCAAAGTCACGCGTCCCATTCAGATACCGGAAGAGGCGCTTAACTGCACCCCAATGAGTGACAGTAGGAGCGTGCATGAACTGTGAGAGTTTATTCACAGCAAAGGAGATATCAGGACAAGTGAAGGAGAGATACTGGAGGCCCCCAAGGGCCTGGCGATAGGCGGATGCGTCTGCAGGAGCCGAGCCGTCAGCCAGATGAATGCGGGTGGACGCCGCTGTTGGCATCTGAACAGGGTTGGATTCCAGCATATTATGACGAGTCAAAAGATCAACAACATATTTACGCTGAGAAAGAAAACACCCCTTGGAGCTGCGCAGAACTTCAACACCAAGAAAGTAGCTTAGATCACCCATGTCTTTAAGAGAAAATTTAGTCCTAAGAGAGTCAATCACACGGTTCAAGAAAGCAGAGTCATTTCCAGTCAATATGAGATCATCAACATATACCAAAAAATAGGCGGTAATACCAGAATGCTGAAAGACGAAAAGCGAAGTGTCAGAGGTAGTGTTGACGAAACCCATGGCCAAAAGGCATTGGCGGAGCTCACTGTACCATGCCCGGGGTGCCTGTTTGAGACCATAAATAGCTTTCTATAACTTACAGACATAAGATGGATAGGCTTTGTCAACAAAACCCTGTGGTTGTGCCATATAGACATCCTCTATAAGCCTCCCGTGGAGAAAGGCATTGTTCACATCCATTTGACGAAGAGGCCAGCCCTTGGATACAGCTAGACTGAGAACCAAACGCACAGTTGCCGGCTTAATAACTGGACTGAAAGTCTCCTGGAAGTCTACACCTGGATGTTGTTGAAAGCCTTTCACAACAAGCCGGGCTTTGAACTTATCCACAGTACCGTCAGGCTTTCGTTTGATACGATAAACCCACTTGCAGCCCATAACATTCTGTGAAGAATCAGGAGGAATAAGATCCCAGGTTCCATTCCGTAGCAGAGCGTCAAACTCCAATGAAATAGCAGCGCACCAGCGCTCATCAGACATAGCACTAGACAAAGTCTGAGGTTCTGTAACAGCTGGAGAGGTTACAGCAGACATACCAAACTTCTTGTTGGGCGTATAGAAGTTATTTTTGCTGCGAGGTTGCATGTGATGACAACCCTGAGAGGATGAAGGTGGCGGCATAGTGAGTGTAGCTGCGGCGGGGGCCGCTGGCGGTTCCGTAAGAGGCGCTGGTGGCGCGGGCGTTGGCGCCGGTGGTGCGTCCGGTGAAGGATCGCTAGTGGGAGCGGCGGAAGGTACTGGCGGAGGCACCGGAAAGACTTCTAGGGAGACCATGGGTACGGGTGGAGACTCGGGGTTAGACAATTTGGAGAACGGGAAGATATCTTCATGGAAGGTGACATGACGTGAGACGAAGATTTTAGACGTTGAGGGATCAAAGCATAGATATGCGCTTTGAGTAGTAGAGTAGCCGAAGAGGACACATGCACGAGATCTGGGTTCCATTTTGTGTGAGGTGTAGGGCCGAAGCCAAGGGAAGCATTGACAGCCGAAGACACGCAGTTTGGCAAGGTTGGGGCGCCTATGGAAGAGAGACTCAAAGGAGGAGAGCATCGAGAGATTTGTCTTGGGAAGACGATTAATGAGATAGACTGCTGTGGCAAAGGCATAACGCCAGTAAATGAGGGGTACAGAAGCATACTGAAGGAGCGTGAGACCAGTATCGACAATATGACGGTGTCGGCGTCCAGCATAGCCATTGTGTTGAGGTGTATGAGGAGGTGAAGTGAGATATGAGATGCCATGGGAGGCAAGAAAAGAGCGTAAAGCTAGGAATTCACCCCCATTATCAGTATATAGAGTGATGATTTTAGTAGAGAAATATTTTTCTACAATGGACTTAAAAGCGGGGGAAGGTTTGTAAGACATCTGATTTACGGCATAAAGGGAAAAACCAAACATACTTAGAAAAATGATCAACAAAGATGACATAATATTTAAATCCTTCATTAGAAATAATTGGAGAGGTCCATACATCAGAAAAATAAGATCCAGCGGAGCAGTAGAAGATAAACTTGACTCAGAAAAAAGTAAATTATGACACTTATGAAGCTTGCAAGAGACACAAGCAAAATCAGACACACTACTGGATGCTATACTGCTAGAAGACACTAAATGACGCAGGATTTTGGTTGACGGATGACCAGATCGAGAATGCCACACGCAGGGAGCTTTTGTGCCGTGAGGGCGGACGGTAAACGGGAAGCCGCCTGCCAGTAGCAGGCGTCATCCCTACGTGGGCCGCTGACGAGTGTTGCCCACGTGCGACGATCCTTCACCTGAAAATCAGTATCAGAAAAAACAACATTAACATTATTGTGACAACATAATTGAGCAACAGAGATCAAATTTTTACGAATATGTGGAACACAGAGAGCCCAGGCAATAAAAGAGAGGAATAACTGAAAAGTTGTCCAGTATGTGTAATTTTTAAACCTTCACCGTTACCAATAACCACATCATCGAAACCAGTGTAAGGACTGTGAAGAGACATGGTTGCAAGATCAGAGGTTATGTGATGATAGGCACCAGAGTCCAGGATCTAATCGGATGCAGAGGGAATCATCAGAGAGTGATGGGCTTTGTGAGCAGCCGGATAAGGCGGTGAAGCATAAGATGGCCGCGACAGTGGTTCACCGTAAAGGGCCTGAGTGGCGCCGGAGATGGGATAGGACGGGCAGCGGCGCGCGGAGTGGCCAAATTCACTACAAAGCTGGCACTTCCCATTCTACCCGCGAGATTGGCCATTGTTGGAGTAACCACCGCGGCCGGAGGATGAACCGCGGCTGCCACGACCGCGCTCGCGGCCACCGAAACGGTTACGGCCAGACTGCTGTCCAGCGACGAAGTCAGCCGACGGAGCCAAATCAGATGCGGCGGAGGTGGCCGGCGCATGAGCAGTAATCTGAGCCTCCATGCTCAATAGCTTGTCATGTAATTCAGCAAAAGAGATGAGAGATTCACGGGCTTGGATGGCATGAGAGAGCTCCATATACGGATTATCAAGACCATTGAGAACCTTACTGACAAGATCCTCAGAATCAACAGTAACACCCAGGAGAGATAATTCAACCACAATCACGCGAATACCGTGCATAAAATCAGTAACAGATTTAGAACCTTTTACCGGATTATGGAGCTGATGTTTGAGAGCCATGATACGACCACGAGAAGCAGTGCCGTATGTGCGCGCGAGGATGTCCCAGGCCTCTTTAGAGGTCTCCGCAGCGGCAATAAAGGAGATGATCGTCGGTGTGATCGACGAGATGATGGCACTGAGAATAAGATTGTCCTGGCGAATCCAGTAAGGATATGCTGGATTGGGGGAAGTCACCTCCTTGTCGATGATAGTGGCTGGTGGGCACGGCTTCGATCCGTCCAAGAAGCCGAGGAGGTCGGAACCCATAAGAAGGGTTCGAAATTGGAACTTCCACGCTAGGTAATTAGTGGAATCCAATTTGAGTGGGATCTGAGCCGATGCATTAATGGCAATCAGCTAGAGAAGATCGTTTGATGTCGTAGCGGCCATGAAGCGCGAGGCAAAAGAGAGGAGGCACTGATCGACGTCGAGAGAGAGGGCTACCAATTAGTGCAGCGGCGGCGGCGGCGCGGGTAGGGAAGAATTAGGGTTTCTTTGGCAATAAGCCACTGGCATATGATACCATGTAGAGAGTTTTGGGAGAATTAATTTTCTCTTATTGCTCACAAAAATATATATAGAGTACAGAGAGGTATTAAATCCTACCAACTATAGGACTATACAATAATGAAAGAAATCAAATCCTACCAACTATAGGACTGTACAATAATGAAAGAATATTCTACCAATAATAAAAAGATACACACAATATATTCTAATAAAAACTTCATCTTGATCACTAAAACACAAGTAACTCGTTGCTATGTGTCTTGAATAATGGAGCCTTCATATTATTAATCTCAAAACAACCAAATTTTGTTATTGCAGTTAGAGTAGGAGGACTGATAACCTAACCATCTTTTAAACTTGTCTATTCTGGATCTTCTACAGAAAGGTTCCATTAAAGCAATAAAGGCAAGTTTATGTTTACTTGTCAATTTCTTAAGTCTATCAAATACACCCTGTGATGAGATGCTTCTCACATTCCAAATGATGGACTTAATCATTAAAACTGATTTGAGAAGGGTGAGTTGGTCTGTGACTAGATCATAGGTGGTTGGACTTTCTATCTGCCCCTTTTTTTATTACCTTTTACAGTTCTTACTCCTCCAGTAGATTGCCATCCTCAAGGAGTCACAGTTGAACTTTTGAAAATCGTAATCATGTCATGCGTACGTGTACATAATCACGATAGTAATTCCTAGAACATTTCTACGATATTACCGTTTTCCCCAAGTCTATGAGCATGTACTAAAAATTAAGTGGAGCCATTTGATAACAAAGTATTCATAAATTTTAAAATCTTAAATGTGAGTTCTGCTAACATGCGCTAAAGTGCAAAGTTGTTTCGATAGGAAAGTTGATTGTGATTGCAGTTAATCACATAATAAATGCTCACGATCCAAAATCTAGTAAAGCTGGTGATGGCACCGGATACCACTGTCAAGCAATCAAACATTAAATAGTTAATTAAATTCTCATTTTTATATTTCTGAAATCATAAATTTTCTTCGATTTAACTAGTAAAAGATGAACTTTAAAGAATAATAATAACGTTTTCCAACTTCAGTTCTAAATATCACACAATCATCTCAGAACTCGGTGTCACAAGTGCATGAACATTTACTAGGAATTAACAGAAAATAAAATAACTGTCTGGAATCCAATTTTGGACAGAAAAAGAAATACAAATACACCGAAGGAGACTCTGGTGGCTGTAGATTGTACATAAGATGCAGCTCACCTAGGTCTCCGTATCAACCATGGCGCTGCGCCTACTAGGCAACTATCCATGCAAGGGTATGTACAACAAAATGTACAGCAAGTGTAGTATGAGTACGAAACCAACGCGTATCTAGTAAGTATCTAGTCTAACCTCGAATAAGGAGTAACGAGAGGTCGACTCCGATACTTACTAGTGGTCCAATAATATCAGGGTGAATAAGTATGAAACAAAGTAAATATATAAAATAAATAAGTATAGAATACATTGTACAATTCCCCTTTTTATAATTTTACTCCAAGATGTGTGTATATATATATATATATATATATATATATATATATATATATATATATATATATATATATATATATATATATATATATATATATATATATATATATATATATATATATATATATATATATATATATATATATATATATATATATATATATATATATAGTGGATTTGTCACGGAAGTTGTCATGATTCAAATCAGGGAAAATCCCTCAGATACATTGGCTTCTTGCAAAATATTACACACGATTCCATGAGAGAGAGAGAGAGGAAATGCCAAGGCGTACTGCCTGATCCAACATAAAAGTAAATTGTGCACTACCGATGGTCGAACTGCACGAGCCGTAGATGCATCTATTAACCTACCGAGGAAGACGACCCGCTCCCATGAGAATGTGGTGCATAAATCCTGCCGATGCAAATGACCCGATCCCAAACGAGTAGTAGAAGGAAAGTACCCCGATCTCTAATCATAAGTGAGACACGGTCAAATATAAATTTAACATTAAAATCTTATATCTTTCTTGATTCTTTTCAAAATAAGGGAAATTCAGTTTGTAGCTTTTTAAGGGAATTACCTCGCTCGTGAAACGCACATGCGCGGTTACACATAGATTTCTTAAGCTATTATAATATTCCTCCATTGTTTTCGAAATTATGAAGTTCAAAGAAACCTTTTAAATCTTAAATTCTTCAATTTCAACTCCTTTCAAAATATTTAATAAGAAAACTCAATCTGGCTCCCTCTCAAGGCAGACAATAAACATAAATCAATAACAATATCAACAAGGCATGATGTAAGCCTAAAACTACCCCGACATAGGCATAAATAGTATCTACGTATGGGCTCTCATCACCTCGTGCGTACGTAAGCCCCACAAATAGAAGCACATAATAATTTAGTTCACTTATGAGGTTAATTCCCTCTTACACGGTTAGAAAGGAGACTTATCTCGCTCCGAAGTTCTATAGCCGGCTCCAACACCACAGTATTACCTCAAAATTATGCCCAACGCTCCAAAATTAGTCAAACAATGTGCAAACCAATGATAATATATAATACTCATAACAATTCAATTTACAATAATTTCCAACTCTGCTCGGAAAGTCGATAAAATCACTCTCGGGTCCATATGCCCGAATTCTAAAATTTTTTGAAGACAATTATTACCATAACATTAAGAACTCAAATATATGATTAATTCTCAATTTCATGGCCAAATTTGTAGTCAAAATCCAAAAATATGAATTTCTACGTTTTCTTCCAAATTCCATTATTTCTATTAATTTTCATGTTTAAATTCGTATATAAACCATGTATTTAACTAAAAACTGGTAAAAATTGGCTCAGGCCCTGATATGATCAAACAAATGAGGGTGTTGTGATGAAATCTTGTAAAAAGATGAAATAGATTGAAGGAAATGAGTTAAGAATCATTGACCTATGATTTGGGGAAGAACTTGCTCTAGGAAAATTGCCTCTTGGAGCTTAGGTTTTGAAAATTTGAAGAATGAATGAAAAATATTGTCCAAGACCCTTTTACTCAGCTGCAGATTTCGCATTTGCAACCTGAGTTTCGTATTTGCAAAGCTCGCAAATGCGAGAAAATTATCGCAAATGTTAAACCCTCACATTTCTGCTGCCTTCGCAAATGCGAACATGATCCTCTGCAATTGCGACTAAATTATTGCATTTGTGACCAATACCCCTCATAACTTTAGTTCACAAATGCGAAGAGTTCTTCGTAGTTGCGAAGATTATTGGCCCAGCTGCTCTTCGCATTTGCGATGAGTGGCTCGCAATTGCAATACTGTCAGGCTTCACAAATGCGAACTCTGGTCTCGCAATTGAGATATTAGAGGCCCACACCAGAACTGAATACCTGCGATATTTTTTCTCATGTCGAAAACATTCCGAAGCCTACCAAAAAAACTCACCGAGCCCTCGAGGTTTCAAACCAAACATGCACACAAGTCTTAAAACATCATACGAACTTGTCCATGTGATCAAATCACCAAAATAACACCTAAAACTATGAATTCAACACTAAAATATATTAAATTTTCAAGATACCGGGTTTCAAAACCAAAATACGTGGCCGATACCAACAAGTTCAAACATTATTCCATTTCTAAAAACTATTATATTTTTCAGTTAATAATTTTCTTCAAAAATTCATTTCTCAGGCTAAGGACCTCGGAATTCGATTTCGGGCATACACCTTCGTCTCACATTTTACTACAGACCCTCTGGGACCGTCAAATTACTGGTTCGGGTCTGTCTATTAAAAATATTGACCGAAGACAACTTAAATTAATTTTTAAAGGCAAACTTAATATTTTTCTTAAATTTCACATAAAGGCATTCCAAAAACGCTCCCAAACTGCACATGCAAATCAAGAAGGAAGAAAATGAGGTTTTGAAGACCTTGGAACCCCGAATTGGGTCCTAAAACATGCGATGACCTTTTGGGCCATCGCACCTGAGGTGTCGGGTCTTAAGGCTAATGTGGAGAAGGGCGCTCTATACATTGCTGGTGTCACAAAGGAATTCAAAGAAATGATTTTAGAAGTGATGAAATTCACACGAGGGGAGCTACCATTTAAATATCTTGGAGTACCATTGTCTTTGACTGTTCAATAATGTATGTCATTGATTGAGAAGATCACTACTAGGATTAACTGTTGGATTGCCAAGTTCTTCTTATACAGTGGAAGACTTCAACTACTAAGAGTGTGATATTTAAAATGTAGATATATTGGACGCAAGTGTTTCTATTGCCAAAGAAGATTATCAAGCTAATAGTTACAACATGCAGAACCTTCATGTGAAATAGTGAACCATCTAAGAAAACCTTAATTGTAAGGGACACAATTTGTATGTCATTCTTAGTTGGTGGACTAAATATTCTGGATAATGATCTATGGAATAAGGCTACCTTGTGCAAAGTGTTGTGGGCTATTAGTGAAAAGAAGGACACCCTGTGGATCCACAGCTTCTGCATTAAAGAGCAAAATATCATGACAATGGATACACCTAAACAGACATGTTGTCTTGTTACGAAGATTTTGATATCAAAGACTAGTTCATTGAAAAGCACCCAGCTGCTGAATTAAGCATATACTATGGGCAAGGGAAGTTCAGCAAAGCAACTATATATTGCTATGAGACCTTAGTATCAGAAGAGTCCTTGGAAGAGAGTAACAACAGGATCCAAAGCAATGCCAAAACACCAGTTCATACAATGGTTGGCATTACATCGAAGATTAGCCACGGTTGATCGACTAAGGAGATGGGGAATATCAGTAGCAAGCGACTGTGTATTATGTGGAAAGAGTGTGGAAAAGACAATGGAACATATGATGTTTGTGTGTGATTAATCCAGAACAATATGAGCTACATTACTGCAGTGGATAGGAGGAAAATATCAAATTGGTAGCTAGAAAGAGGAAATTGAATGGATAAAAAGGACTGCCAGCAAAGTTAGAGGTGATATACTAATATTCCTATTTATAGCAGTGGTCTACCACGTCTGGACAGAAAGAAATTAAAGAAGGTTCCAAGAAAATGGCTTGCATAAGATTAAAGACATTGTGCTGGAATAGCACATTAGAAGGCAGAGTGAAAGAAAGTGGCATAAAGAGCTGGAAAGACTGAAGAATTTTCCAAGTTAAACTGAGTTAATTGTAAATATAGAAGGAAATGTGTTATTCGTTTAGTGAGAAAGTTTTTAGAATAGAATCCAACTCTAGAGTCCAAATGAGCTAGAGGATATAAATAATTATATTTGTTAAATTGTTATGAAATAATATAAAAGACAAGAACAATAACTCAAGAACAAGAGCAAATAGAGAGAGAAGAATAGAGAGAGTTCTTCTTATTGATACTTAGAGAATGTTAGGAGTGTGTTACAATGGTAGAAGACCCCTTTATTTATAGGGAGGGGGGTGATTTATCTACCAAGAATAGAACTCTAGAATCTCTCTAATTATAGACATTCACCTTAAATAGGAGATTTCATAACACTCCCCCTTGAATGTCTATTCAACAATGTGCCTCGTTAAAACCTTAAAACCAAAACCCAATGGGAAAAATTAAAGAAAGGAAAAAGAGTACACATGTTTGAATATGCGCCTATTGGTTGCCTCGTTAAAAACCTCGCAAGAAAAACCCAGTGGGACAAAACCTTGTAAGGGAAAAAGAGTGCAACGCGCATTGACTCCCCCTAATGAGTACATCAATTTATATCCTTGAGCATTTGCATTCCAATCTTGTGCATCATCTTCAAAACGATCTTTGATAGAGATTTGATAAATAAATCAACCATATTGACTTAAATAAATATTCCGCACCTTGAAATCATCATTCTTGATAGATATGAACATCTTCATATAATGTCGTGGAATAACTCTTCAATATCTCCATTGATGCATTCTCAATGCCATCATGCTTATAGTTATAGCAAGATTCATATGTACACAAACTGTACTTGGGATGTGGTACTTCAAGACCAAGAATTGCATATGCTTCAAGCAACTTAAATCTTTCAAGTTAAGTCATATAAGCCATATAATAGACTTTAGATGCATATCAAGTTTTCCATGTCATGCTAAACAAATAAGATATCGAAAACTGACTATACATACCTTTGACTTTATACTTTCAAGCATTTGAACTATAGGTTCAAAACTACATGTCTTTCATATGGAATCAATTCTTCTTGAATTGTATCTCTTCCATTTAGTTACTTTCTTTGGGTCAGCAAATGCGTATAGCATGCTTTGCAATATGTTGCAATTGAATTATCCCTTTTATGAACTTCAGGTTCATATCATGATATTCGGGGATATACATATAAAAATGATAATTCATCCCATGTAACCTTTTCTCAAGTGTTTATCATGTCTCCCCCTCATGTTAGTAAAGCTAACTTGTTTCCTCAACTTTGGGAAATCATCTTTGTGCATTATCATGTCAATATACACGGCACATTAATAATAAGATGAAATTATTTGGTTCCTGACCTTGAACCACTTGTGAGGGGAGAATATACTCTCGTATATAACGTATATCAAACTGATATATAACTTCGTTCTCATAAGAAACAGTTTAGCTATTAAGTGGAAGCACTCAATAATTATCTTGCTAAACCAACTTTGATATAAACCAACTTATCAAGATGAACTATCTTGAGTAGAGAATCTGGAAATTATGCTCGAAGTTAGATTACTGAGCAATTTACCTTGCAAGCACCGGCCAGGCTGCGGGTTAATAACAATTGCGCATGTAACCATATCATAGATGCATCATATGTGGTATACATGGCAGGTGAATGGGCCCATATTCACCTTTGATATTTCCAGAATTTATGGGCATCAACCCGAATTCTTTAGTTGGTAGTTCATTAATGAGAACAAGTGATACAAAAGAATTCGTAAAGAACTTTCTAGTTCTTTGATATTCACCTATGTGAATTTTCACATCATACATAAAATGAGATGGCTAACACGAATGTCAACTGAATAAATTATCAATATTGGTAAACTTCAAATTTACACCATGACATGTGCACTTATCAATAAACTTCAGGTTTATTATGACATGGGTTTTATACCAATAGATATCCACTTTATTGTGGCATTCTTTCTTTTGTGCAGTACAAACTGGAGAACAAAGCGGGTAGCTTTTCATATACAAATTACCCCGCTACAAGTTGTAGTAATAGGAGATATCAAAGCCTTCCTTTATTTATAGTCTCAATATAATCAATCGCTTTCGCGTGTACTTTGGAAACTGAATAAGTTTCTTTGAGACTTACTACATCACAATACTTAATTGTGTTTCTCCAACGTAGTAATAATTGGCTCTTCGAGAGCTCTCAATTAATTTTGTACTACCACAGGTTCATCAACATCCATGTGGTGAATATCTTTCTTAAAGAGAAAGTTATACCATTATGGTCATGTCAAACTTATATGCAAGATATGTTTCTTGCATTATCGTTGTCCTTTAATAGTCATATTTCCAAAATACTTTGGCGTACAATAGGTACGTGACCAACGATCATTCATGCCATATATCATCTCAAACCTCCTTCTATGGGTGAGTGTGGTATCATCTCAAACCTCCTTCTAGGGGTGAGTGTGGTATATTTAATACCAATTTCATGTTCATATTCTTCCAATAATGAATATGTATTCGTGAATCAAATGTTGTCACATTCACTTCGAGGATATGTGATTTTGTTGTCCTTTTCAAATCTATAAATGCGTCAGGCATTTGATTTGCTATTCTTTGCAAATGGATAATCTTTTGTGCCTCTTTCTCACAAATAGAGGTATGTGGATCAAGATAAGATAATGATGCATTTTTCCACAAAATTTCCCGTTTGGTTTCACCAACTTCTCCCCCTAATTTTGGGAAAAGTGTCTCATCAAATTGACAGTCTGCAAATCGTGCAAATCTCCTGTCAATATTTCGAGGTAGCGAATAATGGAGGGCGATTCAACCTCAACATATATTCCTAACATTCTTTGCAGACCCATTTTGGTGCGGATGGCGGTGCTACAGGCACATATACTGCGCATCCAAAGATTCTTAAATGGGATATATTGGGTCCATGACCCAAAACCAATTGCAACGGGGAATATTTGTGTCAATTCGTCAGTCAGAGACGAACTAGCATTGCTGTATGCAAAATGGCGTGTCCCAAACCGAAGTGGGCAGCCGACGAACTAGTATTGCTGCATGCAAAATGGCGTGACCCCAAACCAAAGTGGGCAGCCGACGAACTAGCATTGCTGCATGCAAAATGGCGTGAACCCAAACCGAAATGGGCAGCCTCGTTTTCATGAAGAATTCAAGATTATTCTCATCTATTGTCTCAATATGATATCCATTTTGAACGATATCTTTAAAACTCAACAAGTTCCTTTTTAGACTTGGAGGAGAACATTGCGATTGATATCATTAAAACTCAACAAGTTCTTCTTAGACTTGGAGGAGAATATTGCATTCTCTAAGATAAACGTCATGCCTTTGGGCAGAGTTACAGTTGCTCTTCCGGAGCCTTCAATCAATTTACTTCCCATGGTTTGACATATAAAAGAAATACACGAACATAAGAATAAATAAGTTCAATTCGTTTGTGTCACATAATATTTTCAAAATCTGCTGCTAACAGTTGACTAACAAAATCAGATATGTTATCCATAATTGGTTACTTTGCAGTTTGGAAATTCCAGTTTAAACATTTTCTTCAAACAATCGATTGTTAAACACGAACAATCGATTGTTGAACATTGACAATCGATTGTTAAACACACACAATCGATTATTTGCTATTTTGAAAAACTTCAGATCACTGTCTAAAGACAATCGATTGTTAAATATAGACAATCGATTGTTGGCTTATTTTGAAAAATTCCAGAACATACTGTCTTAAGACAATCGATTGTTATGCATAGACAATCGATTGTTGGCTATTTTGAAAAATTCCAGATTACACTGTTATAACGACAATCGATTGTTAGACATAGACAATCGATTGTGGATGATTTTTGAAAATTTCCAGGTTACACTGTTTTAAAGACAATCGATTGTCAAACATAGACAATCGATTGTTGACTGTTTTTGAAAAATTCCAGATCACACTGTTTTAAAGACAATGATTGTTGATCATTGACAATCGATTGTTTTGCAGTTTTTATGCGAAATATGAGATAACCGACTAGTTTTTCAGGTTAGTCGATTACCTCTACTGGAAAGTAAAAATATTATTGATATTTGAGCATATTGATACATTCTAAAGAACTAATACTAACATTATATCATGAACTAACTAATACGAGCTAATACTAATGGCTATTAGTTTATTCATTCACTAATACAAACAAGTAAAATAAAATCAAATAGCTCCATCTTCTTTCATCACGGATCCATCACCGATTAGGTGGTCTATCTTCCCCTCGGGTTGCTCAAAGAAGTCTGCCACATCCAAGTGGGTGATGTCAAAGTTGTCGTCAGAGACAAAATTCGTTTCAGGGCGTTTACTCTTTCGAGATGCTTGATAAAGGTCAACCAAAATTCATGGTATACGGCAAGCCTTTGACCAGTGCCCGTTTTCACCGCAACGATAATATATAGTTTATAAACTATTTGCTTTTGGGTTCTTATCGTATCGTGCTTGTGGCAGAGTGACCAACTTCAGGTTGTCATATCTCTTCTTTAAGCCATTCCACAAGATAGGTGGATCTTTGACGGTGAGATATTCAATCTTCAAACCTTCATCAAGGTGATGGCGCAAGAAAAACAAGGCCTTAGCATAGTTTTGGTGGATGCATTATTTCTGTCTTTAATGGCGTCTCCAAGACCCATAGCATCCAAAATGGATTTAAGTATCCAACACCCATGTCATATAGTTCTTGCCCGAAATTTCAAGGGCAACGAACTTTCTTTTCATAATGTCAGACATAAAACAAATTTACATCAAGAGCGTGTTCATACTTACGGGCTCTATTACAATTATCACATTCACTTCAGGGAATGGATCAAGATTATGTGCTTTACACAATCTCATGTCAAATATTACTTTCATAAAGTGAAAGATTATTTGGAGAATCCTTATTGTTCTCATTACCACAATAATGACGATTATAACTTCGTCTATTGCCATGTCCACATCCATTGATACCTTTACGGTAGTTAGTCTTCTTTCAGACTTATCACATACTGCTACCACATTCTCTAAAGGGAATGGAGCAAATTCAATTGGACGGAATTCTTTGCCACGTCCACATTCATTGATACCTTCATGGTAATATTTTAGTCTTCTTTCAGACTTATCATATACTGCTTCCACATTCTCTAAAGGGAATGGAGCAAATTCAATGGGACGGATTTTCAATTATTTGCCCACAATCATACATGAATTTAATCATGGCAGGACATAGAGATTTTACCACTTCATGTGGTTATAATTTCTTACAAACTCCATTAGAGTTATAATCAAACTTTGTCTGTATATTAAATCAAATCGTAGAATTTCAAGAATTTGAAAGGGAAAAGTAAATTACTTACCTTTAAGGTATATCAATATTTTCAATGTTTTCTTCCTTTTCTCCACTGATGCAGACGACGGCGGCTCCGATGCGGAGAAATTGACGGCGGCTTAATCTTCTTAAAGAGCTTCTTGAGACGGTAGAGTCTCGTGCTGATAACGTGTTATGAAATAATATAAAAGACAAGAACAATAACTCAAGAACAAGAGCAAATAGAGAGAAGAATAGAGAGAGTTCTTCTTATTGATACTTAGAGAATGTTAGGAGTGTGTTACAATGGTAGAAGACCCCTTTATTTATAGGGAGGGGGTGATTTATCTACCAAGAATAGAACTCTAGAATCTCTCTAATTATAGACATTCACCTTAAATTGGAGATTTCATAACATAAATAAAATTTTTGACAGTTTAACAAAAAAATATATGCAAGTACTCTAATTAAGACGATATCGTCGTTATTATAAAAATTATTTAAGACGAGATGGTGCCAATTAAGAAGGAAAAGAGGACTATTCCATTGTTAAACATTCGGTGTAAGTGTATTATGCACAATTGCTTTTCAGTTTTCACCATATATCCAAACCCTCTAAAACCCTTTTCCTCTCTTCTTAGTCAAGACTGGGCTGTCCAAATCCCCAGTTCTCTCTGTCGATCACAAAGGCCTTTCGTCATCTTCAACCTCCGGCCACTTCCCAGCTAAAATGCCGCCGTCTAAAGGCAAAGGAAAGGGGAAAAATAAAGGTAAATCCAAAAAAACAAAAAACAGAGCTCCAGACGCAACAGGCAACTTCATTTTCCAAAGAGAAATCATCATTAATATCCTTTCTCGTCTCCCTGTGAAGACCCTTCTACAATTCAGGTGCGTTTGCAAGCCATGGCGAAAACTCATTTTCAAACCCAACTTCATAGCCACCCATTTCCGCCATTCCTCTTCTATGCAGCCCAGTACCGGTTCTTCACCCGTTCTTTTACACACTCGCCATCTCAAGTCTTATGATCATCTACTCTCACTAATCAACCTGTCCCCCGAGTCATCATCAGTTGTGGAACTTGATTTCCCTTTCTTCATGCAAAGTATGGTGGTTGTGGGTTCTTGCAATGGCATTGTGTGCCTTTGTCAGCCACCTTGGGGTGATGTCATTACTCTTTGGAACCCAGCTATGAGGCAGTTTAGGACTGTGTCGGTTTCGAAACGCAAACCCATTATGGAAGCGCATTCTTCTGTTTCCATCGGGTTGGCGTACGATTCACAAGAGAATGACTTCTTGGTCTTGAGTCTTAAGCGTTTCGGACTAGAAACTATAATTGCGGATGAAGTGGAAATGTTTTCAACCAAGAGCCGTTTCAGCTGGGAGACGGTGCCAAATGAGGTGGGGTTTCGAGTTCTTGGGCTTTCTTGCAATCTGATTATTAAAGGGGTGCCTTATTGGAGTGCTCTGCTTGAGGATGCGTATGGGTCACGTGAGGTATTGGTGTTTTTTGATCTGAGTAAGAAAGTATTTGACAAGTTACATATGCCTGGAATGGAACTGGAGAACAAGGGGTATCTTGTGAATTTGGAGGATTCTCTTGGTATGTTAATGTGGGAGAAAACAGACAAATATAATGTTGATATTTGGGTAATGCATGATGAAGATGGTTGGAGCAAGAAATGCAGTGTTGGAGTGTTATTCGGGTTCGACAGAATTATTGGCTGTTTGAGGAATGGTGACATTGTTGCTCATGAGGATGAGAATGGCGTGTTGTTCCTCTTTGATCCGGTGACTAGTTCTATTAAGGCAAAATTGTACATCGATAATGCTAATAGCGGTTCGTCCATGATTTTCAACTATTCAGAGAGTTTAGTTCTGATTGAAGGGATGCTAACAGTTAAGAAGCAAGCTGCTAGAGATAAATTAGCACACGTGAAAACCTCCTAAAGTGAAGTAATCAACTTTTGTCTTTTCAATTATATCTTAAATTGCTATGTGCTTGTTTTGTATTGATTGTTTTGTTCTTATCCATATGTGCTTGTGTATGTTATGGGCACCTGGTGAAACAAAGCAGATTGACTGTGAATCTGTGATGCATTAATTTACTAAGTGAACTAACTCTGTGATCGTTTTTACTTAACTCTACGCAATTAGTGGAGATGCTTGTCAGTTGCTTCTGTGGTTCTGGAAAGCAAATATTGCAAAATTCATCTCCCATCTAAGAAGGTGTATTTTTGTAAATAGCTTTGTGGTGTGGAATAAGTCACAATATATGTCTCTCAATGTATGCAATTCTCTTATTTTCCCAGTCCAATTTTATGGTTAGTGAGCCAAACAACTTCTTGGATTACTAGTTGAAATTGGTGGAAATAAGGGGAATAAATAGAGATGCCACACGGTATTGCAACTCAAAATAAGAGAAACTTTCTTTTAGGGTGGCCTTCATGTGGTATGAAAGAAGAGCTAAAATGCTTCCTTTTCGAGTCCCACTTGAAAACTATTTTCTCCCTTTCATGTCTTTCATAGTGGGAATTGTTTGAAAGGATGTAGGCTTGGCTTCAAAGATGCATCGTGCATGTCGAGAGTGTTTCCAGAAGATGTCAACTTCCTGTTCACCCCATTTATTTTCTGACAATACAAGATCTTCCTTTTTGTCAACAGAAACATTTAAATGATCAGAGAAACTTTTCAGCTTTCGTAGTATGCTTGTTGGAGCATCAGTTGTGTTGAGGTCGATATCCAATGACTTCATTATGAAGAGACAACTAGGTCAATAGACATAGTAATATGATTGCTAGATCCTTGAAGTTATATATCTATCTGCAGATATATAAATTTCTGTTTGTTGACACTGTAAAACTCTGAGGTAGTTTGTTCCATAAGCATTATAACAATTACTTGTAAGAAAGAGCAGAAAAACATAGTTTCACTGAAATAATGCATTTGGATTGCTGGATCGCTCTAACTAACAGAACCAAAAGAAAAATCTAATAAAACCATGTCCTATTCGTGATTGCAACAGTTTTGTTACCTATCTAATCAATCGAGCCAGAGGTTTTGCGCTTTCTGTTTCTGGTGCTCTGATGGTAACCAACCCTCACTTCCAACCGAGAGGTTGTGAGTTCAAGTCTCCCCAAGAGCAAGGTGAGAAGTTCTTGGAGGGAAGGATGCCGGGGATCTATTTGGAAACAACCTCTCTACCCAAGGATAGGGTAAGGTCTGCATATATACTACCCTCCCCAAACCCCACTAAGTGGCATTATATTGGGTTGTTGTTGTTGTTTTTGGTGAGTGTTTTCAAAAAAATTCTTCATTCGTGATCCATGAACTTTTATACTTGAATATGCAAGTATAGATGTTAGTCTTATAGATGTTAGTGTTGATGAACTAAAGCTTATAATCAATGTGCACTCTCTTAATGTAGTGCGACACATCCATATCTTTTCTTTTGATAACTCAAAGATATAGCTTTATTTTGACAGCCAGTGTAAGAGATTCTCTCTTCATATGAAAGAATCTTCTCTTCATTTAATTATTTGCTCCTTCAAGTTGCAACCTTTCGGCCTTCTCACCTTGAATTTCCAGTTGTGTTTCAATTGCTTATAAACTTCCTAGTCTTGTTATCCCGTCCTCGTCTTTCCTCCTTGGTTCACTTGTGTCTTGCAGTCTTTAATAAATGAATTGACTTGTAGTTACTTTGGGATCTTATTCTAGACATAATATTCTAAGTTATTTGGTGCATGGCATGAGGAGCATTTTCCAAATGGAAATGAGTGGTCCGGGGACAATAGCAGAGGTGCTTCTGTTTGAAATATAATTTTGATTCTTGAAAGTATTAGGTTTATGTATTAGCAAATTAGCATCATGCATTGGACATTTAGAATTTCTGGATACATTATCTTTTAAATCTTTCTAGTACGTTTAGTGGAACATTTTTGTGTTTGTATATCTTTGGAGTATTTTTGATATTGAACTAGTGTGCGGGATTTCTCTCTCAAATCAATGTAATTTTGACTTGATAGATTAGATATTCGAAGAAACTTGCTGACATTATTTTTCTTGATAATGTAGGGCTGGCATGAATATATAAATGTCACTACCACTTGACCCTCAGAAGCTTGACTTGGCTATATAGGATTGCATAAAAGACATTTTGGCTTGCTAACATCGATCGGAGATGGCATGAAAAACTTTTTGACATACTTTTAGTTAGGACATACTAGCAATGTATGTAGTTCCTAGTCCCTCTCATGTTCATATTACAGTTCTCAGCTACTTTGAATCAGACTGTCAACTATTTTGCACTGATCAACTTGTGCTTGAGTAAGCAATGGTGGGTTTATGTTTGCATCTAATATGCTCAAGTTATCTTTTTTGCTTCATAAGGTCTTACAGTGTGTTCCATGTGAGTGTCTTCACTCAATTTTTGTTCCTTCCCATAAGTAATTTTCTTTTTGATTCATAATTCTTTCCAAAAGTGGATTGTGGTGCAGACTTGAATGTTCTTTTTGGTTTGTAATTCCTTGCATGTGTGGACTTTGGTGCGACTTGAATTGCGTTTTTAAATAGAAAGGTACACATTACTCTACCAGACTCTACTTGTGGCATTATAAAGATGTCACGCCATTCACTAAGACTAAGATAGTTTTGAAATAGAGAAAGGTGTTTATCATCTTTAAACGGATTTTAAAAAAAAACTGTGTCATGTAAAATGACAAAAAAGAGTATACTGTAAAGCCGAAGTCATTGATTAATTAAATCTCGTGTTAACCTTACAAAATGAACATAATGACAGTGTTACTAATAAATTGTCTCAGTTGATTATATTATAGTTTGGCACAAACATCATCACATGGGAACAACCTAGGTGGCTGGGTTAGAGGAGAATAACAATAGTTGTAAATTCCATAAATACAGTTAAATTTCTCTATAATAATATAATAGCTTTATTTGTTTAGAAATTTTTTGGTTATTATCAAAAAATGTTATTATAAAGAACATATATTATAAAAATTGATTCCATAAAAAATTTGATTTTTGTTGACTATATAAACTTATATTAAGACAAATTTTTGTACCCACGCGTAAGCCAAGCTGAAATATATATCAGCAAACCGTCAGCGCAACACAAATCAAAGACCGCAAAATCGCCGATCACACTGCCACGACGATCTGATTCTGTCAATTGGCGTCAGTAGTAATATGGCTTCGCTTTGATCCCGAAACCCTAACCTGTTGCTTGATCTCTTTCTCGGTGTAAAGGATGAGTGAAGAAGGCGGGAAAAACAGGGCCTCTTCGACCACCGTCGAACCGTTGCCGCAAAAATATTACTACGGTACGTTTCAAGGAGTGGCCAATAATTCTGTATAGGTTAAAATCTGACCAGTGTGGTTGTTGCATTTTATGGAATGATAAGGGGTCAACCAAGCCATATTCACGCCCACGGGGCGTGATAGCAAAGAACGCATCGGCCATTGCCGGGGTCAAACCGTCTGAAAGCTTATATCGCACAACAAGCGAACTTTTATGGCGAGAAGTGAGGAATACAATCATAAGAAAGTACGCTGGTCAAAGATCATTGAATAAAAGGGAAAATTGTCAATATATATGGGGAGTTGAGCCCAGAGAAAGGGGGGGGGGGGGGATTCCTTCGATAGTCATCATTATGGAATCAACAAGGGAAATCTCTTGATCATCAACAGTTCTCTCTCTTCTCCTTCTTAGCTTCTATGATTATGATGCATACCTGTCACAGATGTAAGACTATCATCCACATTTGATGTAATGATAATTATCTTAAGAAATATTATACATTATTGTTCTTCTTCGATGTTAGTACTCAATATACTTGGATCTAAAGTTAATTATATTTGCTTAAGATTGACCTTCTGTATCTCTGATAATTAGTTTAACAAAAAAGGCTCAACGCTTTTTTTTGGTCAATCAATTTGGTGCCGTTTGACGGAGTTTCTTAGCCAAATTTCTTAATTTCCTTTAGATCTAGAATTGGCGAAATGTCACTACCCCCTCGAAAGAGCGATAAGTAAGCCTTCGAGAAACGGTACCAATCAAGGTCAGATACTACATAAAGTAGAAGTTATAACCGACGTCTATGCAAAACCCACGTCTCGCCTGTAGCGATAGGTTTGGTACGCCATATGCACGTTCAAAATAGGATCACGGTCATCTGGCATGACCACAACCCCATTTGACATATTTACCTTATATACTGAGATGCATTCCCACCCCTTGGGAGGGGACCACAGCTTATTGCGCGGTCTTTTGAAACAATGGGCACATCCTGCCCTATTTTCACATTCCCCCACACACTGAAGGTCTATGAACGAAGTATGGCATGTTTCCGTTGTTGTTGGTACAAATCATGCGATATCGGACCGGGACTCGATTTCAATACTTCAGCGAGTAAGGTGGGCCAATCCATGCGAAGCCTAGACTCTGTTAATGATGGAGCCGAACACAACCGCCAAATCTAAATTTACCATTCGAGCACCAGGCGTAGCGAGTAACATTACAACGTCACTCCTTCTTTCACTGACTCATTGGGTCGAGGTAACGGATAATTCATTTTGGTTTATCTTCACTTTTTCGTTGGTTCAAACAGGAAAGCGAGCACTCCATGGGCAAGTAAGCAAAGGAGCACTCCAGATAGAAATAATGGAAGGAAAACTAGTACAAAATAATTGGAATGTCGCCCACCTCAAATACTTCAATTTCTGAAAAATGACACCCCTCAAGTCGTACCCTTTTTCCTCACTTTGGTTTTGTCCCAATTGGGTTTTCTCGGGGATATTTATAACAAGGAGATGAAAGGGACGTCTCGAAGTTCAACTATGATTAATCACCCGCCTGCCGACTGCTTCCCTAGGCCGGGCGATGAAAACTTTTCCAATATATGTATGAAACGAACATGTATAACATTCTCCAGTAAATGAAATAAAGCAACATTTTGTAATCTCTACCAAGATATTATCCAATACAAGCGAAGTTAAGCAAACTAGGACTCACCCAAGAAGCGCACAAAAGAAAAGTGGAACTCACCCAGGAAATGCATAGTATCTCCAATACAAGCGAAGCTAAGCAAACTGGGACTCATCTAAGAGACACATACGCTAAGAAAAATTGGGACTTACCCAGGGAACACCCAATATTCTCCAGTATAAACAAACCTGAGCACGTGTGGACTCACCCTAGCGTACGCATAAACAGTACGGAGACCTGTAAAATTCTCTAAAAATCTACGACAATGAAACATCGGGTTAACATTTCAACTGTACTCGAAATAACACCCCTACGATCGAAGGCCATCGACGAAAGAAATATTCGACCCCGCTCGAATTACAACGGGTTAACATTTCGACCTTACTCGAAATAACACCCCTACAGCCGAAGGCCATCACCAAAAGAATAATTCAACCTCGCTCGAATTACAACAGGTTAACATTTCGACCTTACTCGAAATAACACCCCTACGCCCTTAGTCCATCGCCAAAAGAAGAATTTGATCTCGCTTGAATTACAACGGGTTAACATTTTTACCTTACTCGAAATAATACCCCTACATCTGAAGGCCATCGCCAAAAGGATAATTCGATGCTGCTCGAATTACGATGGGTTAGCATTTCGACCTTACTCGAAATAACACCCCTACGGCTGAAAGCCATCGGCAAAAGAAGAATTCGACCTTGCTTGTATTAAAACGAGTTAACATTTCGACCTTACTCGAAATAATACCCCTACAACCGAAGGCCATTTCCAAAAGAGGAATTCGACCTCGCTCGACTTACAATGGGTAACATTCCCTACGGCAGAAGGCCAATGCCAAAAGAAGAATTCGACCTCGCTCGAATTACCACGGGATAACATTTCGACCTTACTTGAAATAACACCCCTACGGCGGAAGGCCATCGCTAAAAGAAGATTTCGACTACGCTCGAATTACAATGGGTTAATATTTCGACCTTATTCGAAATAATAGGACATCGCCAAAAGAACAATTCGACCCCGCTCGAATTACAACGGGTTAACATTTCGACCTTACTCGAAATAATACCAATACGCCTAAAGGCCAACGTTAAAAGAAGATTTCGACCTTTCTCGAATTATTACGGATTAACATTTCGACCTTACTTGAAATAACACCCCTACGGCCGAAGGCCATCGCCAAAAGAAGAATTCAACGCTTCTCGAATACAACGGGTTAACATTTCGACCTTTATTCGAAATAACCCCTCACGGCCATTGGACATTGCCGAATCAAATGGGATACTATTTCGATCTTAGTCAATATAACACATTTAAGGTCACTGGTCCATTGTCAAAATAAGTAGATCACAGTTCGACCTCGTTCGGAAAAACACCTTTATAGTCGGGACCACAGTCAAATAAAAGGAAAAATTCAAAATCGTTCAAGTATAAGTCAGAAATCAACTTTTCCCAAAAGAGCAACTCCAACTTCGAACTCGTTCAAACAAAGTCTGAAACGGGCCTCGCTCCAGACGGCGATTCCAAGTTTGACCCCGCTCGGGTACACATGAAAAATTAATTCCACCTAAGTTAGCCAGTCTGAACTTGATCCTACTCAAATGTTCAAGTAAAAAATGTCTTAGACCAAAAGGACAGGTCCGAATTCAACCTCGTTTGAATCAAGGATGATATTGCCTAAAGCGGCAAAACAGAAGTCAATCTCGCCTAAACATGTGAGACCAAAGAAAATCCATTCAGACTCATGTGACAAGACCCTACTCGATCCGATAAAGGTCGTATTCGTAAACCAAAAAATCATGGACTAGCCACACAAACATTCAAAGGTCTATGCCAAAACAAAAGATGTAACAACTTGGGGGAAGGGAAAGAAAATCAAATGATATACAAAGGGGAAATAACTTTTTTATTTATATAACTGCGCAACAACCGCACTTTATTCAAGGGCAAAATGGGCCCAACAAAAAAAAGATGAAATGAACGAAAAAAGAAAATACTAAAGCAGCAATAACTTTTTACTCCGTCATCACCACCATTCTCCCCATCATTGTCTTCAAGAAACTCCTCCTCAACATCAGCGTCCTCACCGGCCCCCGGTGTCGCAGGGTCGTAGCCGCAACAGACACGAGCCTCTCGTGCCTTCGCCCGAGCTCCTTCATAATCAGCCTGAGAAATATTGCCGCCTCCCGCAAAGCTTTGTATATGTCTCGTAGGGCCTCGGCATGGACCCAAAGCTCATGCAAGTAACGGGGAACAACGACAATGGCAGATTTAACTTTAGCCAAAAGCTGCGCCCTCTCAGCCTCAAGTGCCACGACCTGGTCCCTTAGGCCCGAAGCCTCCCGATCAATCTTGTTGATGCACTCTTTGAGCCTCGCCTCCCTTAGTGTGGTCATTGCCCTCTCGGATTCCTACTCAGATTGAAGAATGTAGATAGTGTCCTCTAACGCTGCCGCTCTTGCTAAAGCCGACGCTCGAGCGCTCTCGACATTTTCCAAATCTGCTACTTTTCTGTCCAACTCGACTAACTTCCCCGTCCATTCTGCACTCAAATCTTTAACTCTAGCGGTATTTTGATTGAGCTCAACTTGCAATGACAACACCTTCGCCTGAAGATGCTCGCACTCTGCAGCGACCCCCTTTCCCAACTCAAGTTCTTCGTCCTTGTTACGAAGCAGCTCCTCAAGCTCACTGCACCTATGAATGGACTGCATCAGCTCCTGATCCCTTTTCTCCAGCTCCTCCCCGACTGATTGATTGCAGTACCCGCCCTGAGCCACTCATGCATCTCACGGCATTTGTTGCGATAGCGCCGATAATTTTCAAGAATCTGCAAAAGAAATCTTGTCTCGAGTCTCTGCCCGAGCACTCTCGATCTCTAGCATGTAAGACAGAAAACAAAGAAGAAAGTTGATAAAATCCAAGGTCGCAAGAAAGAAAAACAAAAAAATAACAAGGAAAAGAAACTTACCCTCAGGCCCATCGCGGCCACACCACGCAATAATTCGGCTTCACTGACGTCCTTAAGAGCTCCGCTCTCTGTGGCAAAGCATTGAAGGTCGAACTGCGGTGCGAAATCTACCATGTCACCTAGGAGATTGAGGTCCGATGGAATTTCAAGAATTCGGGAAGGACCACCCGCTCTTACCATACTTCGGGTAAAACCTTCCTCGAACATCCTAAAGTTATCAGGATCAAGGTCGGATTCAGACTCGTAACCACTAACCATGATACCTTTTCCCCCTTTCTGCGGCCGAAGAAAAGACGCGGTTCGGCCTGGATGATGAAGGGCCGCCCAAGACAGGAGCGGCTGCCTCGGGACTCTATCTCTCTGCCACATTAGTCTGTTGGTCGCTTATGACGGGCGTAGCCTCTGCGACTAGGTTGGCACCACCATCCATTTCGGGCACCACCAAGGAAAGGTCGCCCTTAGAAGATGTTTCGACCTGAAGAGCTACTTCTAACACCACTCTTCGTCTCTTCAATAGGCCCTTTCCACTATCAGCACGGGAAGATTCACCCATTGAGCGCACAGTATAAGTTCGAATCTCAGGTTGAGGAGTAGCCTATGCGCAAACGGCTCTAATCACAGGTGCAGATTGGGTTGTTCACAATGTAGGTCTGGTAGTAGCCCTCGGTGCAGGCTGGGTAGGAGGCGTCGGTTGACGGAACCTGAGCGGAGGAGCCCTCATCCTTTGCACCTTCCATGCCACCAAAGAAAGACGGTCATACAACGATAAGATCAAACTATAAGGAAAAGGACAAAGAACTGCAACGGGCCGACTCACCAGTGAGAGGCCTACGTCCATATCTCTTGGTGAAGGACACCCATTTGCGAACCCCACTATATGGGGAAGAATGGTGTTTACCAGCTCGCGGATGTTGTTGACTAGCGGGGGAGGTAATCTCTCGACTGTGAAAGCGAAAACAAGGCATCAACAATGCCACCAAAAGAAGAACGGTCGGTGACCGGCTCGAGAGAAATCACAAAACAAACAAACGAAAACATACGTGCAAAGTTTCTCATATTAAGGAACCCTACCGAGTCCGCCACAAGATGCTATGTCCGCACATAAAAATAGTTTTCCTAGAATCGGCGTTAGCTTTATCGTCCATCTCCACCACCAAACTCTTGGTTCCTTGATGACGCATATGGATCATCGTGCCTCGAATAAATTGAGGGGAAAAAATATGAAGCATGTGACCCAAAGTGATCCATCGATTGGTGAGCTCCGCGTACTTGAGAGGCATGAGGAAGAGCTTGTACGCATACGGTAAAAGCTGAGTCGGGTACACTTCGTAAAAGTGGAAGAAGTCCACCACTAGAGAAGGGAGAGAAATGAATATATTTGAAAACAAAAGGATATGCGTAAAATGCATAATACTCCACACGGTGCAAGTGCACAATATTCGTCCCTATCGCCGGCACCATTTTGATATGGTTTGGAATTCCCCACTTGGTCTTGAGAGCCGTAATCGTCACTTCATGTATGGTAGAAGGGACATGTTCCGATTTTTCTCTGACGGGGTTGTTAAAATTAGTCCATAATGTTCCCGGGCGGGGTAGTATCTCAGCCGATGTTGGTACTCCCTCATCTTCCGTCACCTCCACTCCCTCTCCAAGAGGAGGTACGTCATTTTCCGGCACCATTTGTCTAACTTGATCGAAAAAACAAGAATGATGAAGGAAAAGAGAAGATGGTCACGTCAAATTATAACGAAAGCAAGAGTATGAAATCAGAATTATGAAATACTAATAATGTGGAAGTTTGCAAAATTCCTTAGATGAATCGAAATGCATAACAATCGAATGTTGGTTTCCCCTATTTACAGGAACATAAATGTCCCGAGCGGAAACCCAAGAGTCGTCAATAAAAAAACCTGAAAGGGCATGGGAAACGATACAGTGCCTAGGAAACATACCCCATAATGATGCATAATGGGTGTCCATGATATCTTGAATCGATGCAATGATTCAGCTCCAAACTGACGTAACGGTCCGACGATACCACTGATGTGTCACGTCGCCACCTCAACTTAAGGATCTTGTTCAACCCATAACGTTCATATTTCTCCTAACTATTAAATCGGCAGACTCTGCCCGTTGAGCTCAAGGCGAGCCTGATGGACAGAGAGACTAACTGTATATGTTAAAATCTGACCAGTGTGGTTGTTGCATTTTATGGAGTGACAAGGGGTCGACCAAGTCGTAATCACACCCACATGACGTGATAGCAAAGAACACATCGGACATTGCCAGGATCAAACCATTTAAAAGCTTATATCGCAGAACAAGCATAATGTTAGAGCGAGCAGTTAAGAATACGATCATAAGAAAGTACGTTGGTCAAAGATCATTGGATAAAAGGAAAAATTGTCCTCCCTCCTTTCTCTAGGCTCAACTCCCCATATATATATATATATATATATATATATGGGGAGTTGAGCCTAGAGAAAGGAGGGAGGATTCCTTCGATGGTCATCACTATGGAATCAACAAGGGAAATCTCTTGATCATCAATAGTTCCCTCTCTTCTCCTTTGCTTCTACAATTATGATGCATATTTATCACAGATGTAAGCCTATCATCCGCATTTGATGTAATAATAATTATCTTAAGAAATATTATATATTATTATTATTTTTCTTCGATGTTTATACTCAATATGCTTGGATCTAGAGTTAATTATGTTTGATTAAGATTTACCTGATATTAGTTTAACAAAAAGGGTTCAAGGCTTTTTTTGGTCAAACACATCCGCCTCCATCTTTCAATGTACATGGAGTAATTATTCAATACAAAATAAATAAACGCGGCAATACAAAAGAGTCATGTATCACCCAAATATGAATCAATCCAACGTGAAAAAATCACCAATATAACAAAATAATAGACACAATAAAAACCTAAATAAACTACAAACAACTAAACAAATCTCGTCCGTACATCAAAAGTACAGATTCTCTTCCCAGCTAGACACGTGACTCTACAACAAAGCAACAACAATGAGAGCTCCAGCAAATGCAGCTCCACCAAAGACGGCTCTGTTACCGGAGCTAGGTGCCGGTGGGACGTCGGCGGTGGGCTGACCTACCGGAGAAGCAGCAGGTCCGGCGGGGGTTGGTGAAGACGGAGAAACAGGGAGAGATGATGGTGAAGGTCCTAGGGTTGGAGTTGGTGAAGCGGTGGGCGAGATTTTAGGTGCTGGAACAGGGGATTGAGCTATGCATGAAGTGGTGAAAAGAGCTAAAAGTAAGAAAATTTTGAAGCTTGTGGAAGAAGCCATTTATGAAAGTTGGTTTTCTTTGATTTTGCAGAGGAAAAAAGGAGAAATGATTTTGTTGAATGTAGGAAAGTAGAAGAACTCGAAAGTGAATGGAGAAAAGATACTGTGGAGAGGAAATATATATAGGAGGGGGGAGAGAGAATATGGAGGTTGAAAATATCATTTTTCCAATAATCATCTATTCCTTATATTTGTGATACTATTTCCTATTTAATTTAATGAATGCCACCTTATTCTATTTGAAATCAATCTAAAATTTTCATTTTTTCTTGTATGATATGTTTTCTAGCCACACAAATTTATCATAGACTTTAATCCTCCTTTCAATTTATATAAACTTATTTGATCTGGCAAAGTGCATAAGAAGAAAAAATAAAATTTTAAATTTGCGGTGCAAAATAAGGGACATATATTTTGTGTGTCTATAAATTATTACATAAAAGGTAAATTATTTTCAAATATGAAATTATTTTTTTGGCATAAACTAAAAAAAACAGGGTCACACAAATTCAAACAAAAAAATTTAAATCAAATAGAAGTTTGAGGTTCGAGTTTTTTTGGTTAGAATTTTCAGTATGAATTTGAATTTTAATGGAGTCATAAGGTAGATTCCATGCATGAACAGCTAAAAACGAGTAATAATTCAGGGAAAAGCGGTGGCGTGTGGACTCTAATGAAAATCTAAATACAGTTACGTTTCTATGTCATTTTCGTTGAAACTTAGTGAAAATGAAAGGGAGAAGCTATGGATTTGGTCATTATCATTTTTGTTTTTTCTAATGGAAGTAGGTATTGAATTGACCTGGTCTCTTATTTATAGCTTTGAAATATTCTCTTGCTAAGAAAGTATAGTACGATCAAATTAAATGGATTGTTTAATGGGGATAATACATATGACCCTTCAAGTGTTAAACGAATTTTTTTAATTGTATATATATATATATATAATTAATTATTGTGACTTATGATAATTTTAATATAGTTTTTCTAATATGTAATTTTTAGTTCAGAAAAATTTAAAAAAAAATTAAATTCTCAACTAAAATTAAGAAGTTTAACTTTCAAAACCCGAGCGGTATATAAATTGGAGGGAGTAGAATAGCTCCTATTATGACAATATATAATAAGTTACATAATTATAAATAATAGAAAAAAAGAATAAATAATATAGATCTGTTTGATAACGCTTTATATTTCTTTTTATTTTTATTTTTATTATACATAAAAGGTTAGAATGTGAAATAGTAAAGAGGGGGGGATTTTGTTGAAAAATTATATTGTATATATAGCGTAAAATTTGTTTTTACCTTTATATATTAAATTTTAAACCCTCTTAAACACAATCCAAAAGTGTAATTTAGTAATCAATGGGTTCAAAACCTTTCTAAGATCATAGTTTCAATTCCCATTAATTGTAATTTTTATTTTTAAACCTCTTATGTAGAGATTTTCCATCCGCCGCTATTATATGGTATCCGAGAATCGAACTGCACTAACAAGGTTAAAGTTAAGTTAAGCCAATCAATCAAGCTACGTTTATTCTCTTATCAAGTTTATAGCAACTGTACCTTGAGGCTTGAATATTGGGCTCGTTTGATACGAGGGATAAGAGAGAATTAATCTTCAAATTAATAATTTGATTGGCCAAGTTTTTCCAAGCTTAAAAGCACCTTATTTTTTCAAAACAGTAACTTTTTTCTAAAGATAAAATGTTTGGACAAGCTTTTAGAAGGAAAAATGTATTTTTAAATAGAAGCAGAATCAATTTTGGAGAAACAAAAAAAGTAGTTACTTCAAAAAGTATTTTTTTTGAAAAGCACTTTTGAACTTTTAGAAGCATTTTTGAAAAGCCTGGTCAAACATTAATTACTGCTTAGAAGTATTTTTCAAATCAATTAGTCAAATACAAACTACTTATCACCAAAAACACTTGAAAAAAAAGCACTTCTTAAAATAAGCTAATTTTTCTAACTTGGCCAAACATACTATAAATTTGAGATGAATTTATCCCGTTATTTCCGCATTGATTGAAATAAAACCACAATACAACTAATTTTTTTATTAGTTATTTTGAGATATAATATTATTTTTATTCCTATGAGAAAAAACTAACAATTCCGAGATAACTATTTCTTGATAAGTTTGCACTAAATGTTCAGCGGTGAAACTTATCAAGAAATAGACTTTTAATTTATTTCTTTTCTAGTTTGACATATACAAAATTTAGTTATCAAGAAATTAGCTTAGTGTAGCAAAGATTCAAACTTGTCACTTCCACCCAAAAATAAAAATAAAAATCTGAAATCTATTGGGTCATTTCCATTATTTAAACTAAAAACTCGTGAATTGTCAACAAACAGCAAATTAGTAAAAAATATTTTGGTATATGTCAATTTTCAAAGGACGAATTTTTCCAACTGTGAAGTTTGACGTACCAAAAACAACCAAATAAAAACAAGGACACTATTACATTAGCTGGTTATTTTCTGAAATTAGGTAAAATGTCTTTATCTACTAAACTGTGATTAGTTGGATGCAAATTGATCTAATTATCATATTATAAATTATAAATTTCTAAGAGCTTTAATGTTTTGGATAATTGATTGATGACTTCATAAAATTATACAACAGGGTAAAAGGGAACGTAAAACCTAATTTCTTTTGAAGATTAAAGACAAACTATTTTTCAAGAGTTTAATTTATATACACGGATAATACTAATTTTTTTACACTATTATGTCACACAAAAAATATGTATATATCATCTTTCATGCTGCAAACAAGATAGTTTATTTATTATAACAGAATGAAATTATTTAATACGTAAAAGTTCTTTTTCGATGTATATAAGCTAAATTCCTTTCCGAGCTATGCTAAATTTGGTCCTACAGATCATTATCATTACTATTATATAAGTTAAGGATAAGCAGGGACCTGATGGTCAACATGTCTGTTTCATCACAAAGACAATTGTGTCATTTCATATTGTTTGATTCTCTCTCTTTATCACGACTTACGCTACCTTTTCTCTTCCAACCTTTAACCTTTAACGGTCACCTCTTCCGGCAAATCCCTCCAGTGCCGGCACCTGCAACGAGCAGGATAGGTAAGCGCCACCCCCTCCTCCCTCCCTATCCTCTCTCCTAGCCCGTTTTTCTTTCTCTCCCCTCTTCTCGTTTCCCTTCGTATTTTTTCCGGCGAACGTCCCACCACCGGCGCCGCTCCTACTTTACTCTTCTCTGCAGTATTTGGCATTTTAGCTTTTTAGGCTAATTTAAGTGAATAAACAGCTTCAATTATAATTTTTGTCATCTTTATATTTAAGCCCGATCGAAAGATCCAATTTTTATTTTTGTGGACTTTCTTCTTTACCTCATTTCTCCCTTGCTCTTGCTCTTACCCCTTTCATTTATTACAATATTATTTTTTACTTGGTGTCATATTTCTGTTAGCAAGCTAAGTTTTATATTTTTTTCTGGGTTTTAGTTTTATTTCAGATTCTTTTTGACCATTTATTCCTCATCCCTTTTCCATAATCACCCCACTCCTTGTATTTTAATAAAGATTGATTCTTTTTAGGTTTCTCAAAATTTTTACCTTCCTTTTTGGAATTTTTTCTTATTCTCTACTGAAAATCTATTGCAAGAATTCTTCTACTATTTTAGTTTAGCTCGCTTTTTTTCTTTTTTCTTCCTATTCTCTCTTCTGTTTTTTGTGGGTGTGTGTGGGTGTGTTCTGTTTTCTTGGACATGTGCCTTATTTTTCCGTCGAGGATTTCCGGCAAGCTACAGTACTTCAGGCGACTCCCGTTCAGATTTTCGGTAAGATGCAACAGAACTACCTGTTCCAATAAGCTTCAAGAAAACTTGCCCCAGGTACTAGTCGCGGCGGCGAGGCCATTTTGCTGCGTCTAGGAGTGGGAGCTAAGCAATACTGGCCGGGACGTGCAGTCGACCTCGGGCGCATCAAAGCCTACTTTCAGGTTTTTCCACCGGGAGTTGGTACCTCCCGCTCTCTTGTTTATTCTGTACAGCTTTATACGTATTTTAGCTAGCATTCCGCGTGAGGTTTACTCTGTTGCTATCTAGTTTGCATCCTTTTGCGTATTCCGCTATTAGTGCATGTGTGCGTCACTATTCACCATAGTCGGTTGGAGAGATAGTGGCTGCGGCGGGGGATGATAGTGTAAGGTCATGTCCTCGGGGTGGGGGGCGGTGGCGGGGGTGAGTAGGGGGCAGGGAGTGGTCCTGCGGGTAGGGCGAGAGGTAAGGGTGGGAAGAGGGTAGCGGACGCTCATAGATTAAGGATTGGATCGTGGAACATAGGCACTCTGACTGTAAGTCCATTGAGCTGGCGAAGGTTCTTCAGAAGAGGAGGGTTAGCATAGCCTGTGTCTAGGAGACAAGGTGGAAAGGTTCGAAGGCGAGGAAGGTAGACGGGTTTAAGATGTGGCATTCTGGGATCGTGAGAGGTAAGAATGGAGTGGACATCTTGGTAGATAGGGATCTAAGGGAGTCCGTGGTCGAGGTTAGGCAAGTGAATGATTGGTTAATGTCTATTAAGGTGGTTATTGGGGGTTGCGTCCTCAACATCATCAGCGCTTACGCGCCGCAAGCGGGTTTAGACTAGGAGGTTAAGAGTCGCTTTTGGGAGGGCTTGGATGATCTGGTGAGTAGAATTCCCCAATCTGAGAAGTTAGTTATTGGAGGGGACTTTAATGGTCATATTGGGGCTGATGCTGGTAGTTATGGTGAGGTGCACGGTGGCTTCGGCTTTGGGGTTAGGAATGGAGGAGGCACGTCACTGCGTGATTTCGCCAGGGCTTCTGATAGCGAACTCGACATTTCAGAAGAGGGAGGAGCATTTGGTCACCTTCAAGAGTTCGGCGGTGAGGACTCATATTGATTACCTCCTCTTCAGGAGGAGCAATAGAGGTTTGTCCAAGGACTGCAAGGTTATCCCGGGAGAGTCCCTTTGGACTCTTCATAGACTCCTAGTGATGGATGTAGGTCTCTGGGTGAGGAGGAAGAGGAGGGGTGCTCGGGGACAATCGCGGATTAGATGGGGAGTTTTGACTAAGGAGAAAGCTCAAGAGTTGGAGAGGAGGTTAGCTGAGGGCGGAGCTTGGAGAAGTTCTGGGGAAGCGGACGCTATGTGGTCAGAGACGGCGAACTTGGTTAGGAAGGTAGCACGGGATGTGCTCGGGTTAGCCAAGGGCTATTCAGGCAGACATCAGTGTGATTGGTGGTGGAACGATGTAGTCGAAGGAAAAGTGGAGGTGAAGAAGGCGGCGTTTGCTAAGTGGGCAGGGAGCACAAGCGAGGAAGAACGGAGAGCGAACATGAAAATCTAAGAAGTGGCGAGGAAAGAAGCAAAGCTTGCGATTACGGAAGCTAAAAACACGGCGTTTGGTCGCATATACAAGGAATTAGGGGAGAAAGGCGGGGACATGAAGTTATTCAGGCTAGCTAAAGCAAGGGAAAGGAAGGCACGTGATCTTGACCAAGTTAGGTGCATCAAGGGCGAGAGGTAGAGTTCTGATGGGAGAGTCTCAAGTCAAGCAGAGGTGGCATGCGTACTTTAGTGACTTACTTAATGAGGAGGGGGATCGTAACATAGAGCTAGGGGAGTTGGGGCATTCAGAGCAACATAGAGATCTTGGGTACTGCAGGCGCATTAGGGCGGAGGAGGTCATGGGGGCTTTGCGTAGGATGAGTAGGAGTCGAGTGACCGGGCCTGACGAGATCCCGGTGGAGTTCTGGAAATGCATGGGTAGGTCAGGAGTGGAGTGGGTCTCCAGGTTGTTCAATGTGATCTTCAGGACCAAAAGGATGCCGGAGGAGTGGAGTATAGTGGTGCCCTTGTACAAGATTAAAGAGGACATCCAGTGCTGCAACAATTATAGGAGTATCAAATTAGTAAGTCACACCATGAAGGTTTGGGAGTGGGTGATCGAGGAGAGGGTCAGGGAGATGACATCTATATCTTGAACCAGTTCGGTTTCATGCCGGGTCGCTCCACTACAGAAGCTATCCACCTTGTTAGGATGCTGGTGGAGCAGTTCAGGGATAAGAAGAAGGACCTGCACATGGTGCTTATCGACTTGGAGAAGGCGTATGACAAGGTCCCAAGGGAGGTGCTATGGAGGT
Organism: Nicotiana benthamiana; assembly: GCA_034376525.1. NCBI lineage: Eukaryota > Viridiplantae > Streptophyta > Magnoliopsida > Solanales > Solanaceae > Nicotiana > Nicotiana benthamiana. The sequence goes on from CM067336.1 coordinate 72,291,497, forward strand.
GCTTGGAGGCGAAGAGCGTGCCGGAAGCCTACATCAGAGTAATCAAGGACATGTACGATGGAGCTAAGACTAGGGTTAGGACGGTGGGTGGCGACTCAGACCATTTTCCAGTGGTTATGGGGCTCCATCAAGGATCGACGCTTAGAACTCTATTGTTTGCCTTGGTGATAGATGCTCTAACCCGACATATTCAAGGGGATGTGCCTTGGTGTATGCTATTTGCTGATGACATAGTCTAGATAGACGAGACAAGGGTCGGTGTTATTGAGAGGTTAGAGGTATGGATACAGACGCTCGAGTATAAGGGTTTCAAAATAAGCAGATCTAAGATAGAATACCTGCAGTGCAAGCTTAGCGCCGAGCCGAGCGAAGTAGGCAGGGACGTTATGCTTGGATCTCAGGTCATCGCCAAGAGGGACAGTGTCAGATATCTTAGGTCGGTGATTCAGGGGGATGGAGAAATTGACGGGGACGTCACTCATCGTATAGGAGCGGGGTGGTCAAAGTGGAGGCTTGCATCAGGGGTCCTGTGTGACAATAAAGTTCCACAGAAACTCAAGTGGAAATTTTATAGAGCTGTGGTTAGACCTGCCATGTTGTATGGGGCGGAGTGCTGGCTAGTGAAGAACTCTCATGTTCAGAGAATGAAGGTTGCAGAGATGAGGATGCTCAGGTGGATGTGCGAGCTCACCAGGTTAGATAAGAATAAGAATGAAGTTATTCGAGAGAAGGTGGGGGTGGCCCCGGTGGATGAGAAGATGCGAGAAGCGAGGCTGAGGTGGTTCGGGCATGTGCGGAGGAGAAGTCCCGAAACCCCGGTGAGGAGTTGTGAGCGGCTGGGGATGGTCGGCGTACGGCGAGGCAGAGGGAGGCCTAAGAGGTATTGGGGAGAGGTGATTAGGCATGACATGGCTAGAATGCGCGTTTCCGAGGACATGACCCTTGATAGGAAATTCTGGAGGTCTAGTATCAGGGTTGTACGATAGGGGCTCCTAGAGTTTTTCATACTCATCACTCGGGGTTGAGTGAGGCTAGGCAGGGCTATCCACAGATGATTTGTGTATTGGATTGTGTCTCCCTTATGGTAGTTATTTATGATAGTTACTGTCTGATATTATTGCATGCTATTTTATTTATGGTTCTTATGTTTATATAATTATTTATGGAATTTCTGCTGGAGTTACTATTGCTCTTTTGTTTTTGTTTTTGTTTTTGTTTTGTTTTCTTTCCTTCATTGAGCCGAGGGTCGATTGGAAACAGCCTCTCTGCCCTTTCGGATAGGGGTAATGCTCGAAAATATATTACCCTCCCTATACCCTACTTTGTGAAACTATACTGGATAGTTGTTGTTGTTGTCATCGTATTCCGTATTAGTCCATCCATACGGGAGATAAGCAGGTAGTCTCGCATAGGGTTAGATTTGCACAACATTTAATAACGTGGGGTTCATAAAGATTCTCATCATCATGTAGTATTAATTTGTACTTTAAAGTCTATTTGATATCCACGTGGCTAAAGCTACTTTAATGATTATTGAAAGTAATTTTATTTATATCGTTATTATTTAACTTGAGGGACTGTTGGATTTAGTTTTAAATTCAGTATATGTAAATTAACCCACCAAGTTTAAAATTTCAGAAACTACGTACAAATACTTTAACTTGAAATTGTATGTTGAGATCTTACATAAAATTTTAAACATAAAGTATAAATTATTGCATAGAAAGTGAATTCACGACTTATGAAATATAATTATAACCCTGTTATAAATGGCAACTACATTACGAAATGGTAGTACTATTATAGGGGCTTGTGAAGACCCAAAGGGTATCATCGGATTTTTTTCTTTTTTCGTACTTCCAAGACCTTGAAAACCTCGTTTTTTGCTTCGATTGCGAGTGCAGTCCAGGCGCATAGCCGTAGAGCTTTTATGTTGAGATATGTAAATTCTGTGAAAGATGTGAACAATTTTGATGTTAATATTGGTAAAGTTGACTTAGGCAAATATTTTGGGTAAACGGACCCGGTCCCGTACTGTGATGATCCCGGAGGGTCCGTAGAAAAATATAGGACTCTGACTTATTCCTAGAAACGAAATCCAAGGTCCCGAACCCGAGAAATAAATTTTTGAAACAAATTATTTTTGTGAAAATGATATGGAATTTTGAAAAGAAAATGAGTTAGAAAATATTGGTATCGGGCCCCTATTTGGGTTCCGGCACCCGGTGCATATCTTAAATATGCGTTAAGCGCTTCTTGTAAAATTTGATCGAAATCGGACGTCGTTTGACGTGTTTCGGACCTAAATATCTAGAGTTAGAAGTGTAAAAAGGCTTGAAATGAGAGTGATTATTCTAAGGCTTGATTCATTGAATATGATGTTATTTCGGCAATTTGATCCCACGAGAAAATCCGTAGGATGCTTTTGAGAGTATATGTATGTTTGGTTTGGGCCCCGAGGGCTCGGGTGCGTTTTTAGCGGGTCCAGGAGGTCTTAGACCTGAAAATATCAAGTTGCAGGGTCATGTGTTGCAGGCCCCAAGAGAGGCCGCAGACATTTTCGTGCGTTCCGCGCTGGAAGACGCGCGACCACAGTGTACTTCTGCGCGGTTCCGCGTCAGCTATTAAGAGGGCCAGCAAATTCCAAGTCAACCAGCAAGGTTGCGCACCAAATCATTGCGGTCCGCATTGGGTAGGTTTAGAGAGCAGTTTGTTTTCCTCCCTCGGCGCGGCCGCGACACAATTTTGTATGGTCTGCGCCAGTCTTCAGAAAGGTGTATAAGTTTGAGATTTTCAGTCATTTTTCACTTTTCAAAAACCCAAAACCTAAGAGGTGATTTTCCTAACAACTTTTCTTCTCCAAAACGATTGGTACGTGACTTCTAACTTAATTTTTTTTTATTCCTTAACAACTTTTAACATGATTTCAACTTCAATCAAAGATTTTCATAAATGGGAATTGGAGGTTTGGTTAGAATTTAGGTTTCTTAAACTTGGGGAATTGGACCTCAATTGAGGTCCAATTTCAAAATAACTTATATATTTGAGCTTATGGGTATGGGTAATCGAGTTTTGACTCGAACCTTGGGTTTTGACCACGTGGGCCCGCTGGTATTTTGGGAATTTTTGAGAAAAATCTTGGAAAAATTATTTTCATGCATTCAAATTGATTCAAGTAGCATTTGTTAACACATTTTAGTAATTGGTGACTAGATTCGAACGGTTTGGTGGTGAATTCGAGGGGTAAATCTATACTAGAGGCTTGAGTTAGGTTTGAAGCATTCGAGGTAAGTGTTTGTTCTAACCTTGGCTTGATGGAATAGGATTAGGATGTTATTTGCTATTTTCTAATTGTTGAGTACGGTTTATAGGTATGGTGACGAGTATCTACACACTGGAGTCTACCATGACCATGAGTCTTAATTGTGTTTATTCGTATTTTGTGATACCTCTTACTTGTTTAATTGATAAGTTCCATAAAATGTGAAAGGTTTGAGAAAGAATTATGATTTATACCTTATAGGGGCGTTGGCTCGAACGAAAATATGATAATTGAGAAAGAAGTGATCAAAAGAGAAAGTGTTGTAGTTATTCACTTGCCGGGATGTGAAGGTTATTGTTGTTGCTCCCTTGTTGGGAGGTTTTATTGGTGTTGTTGATTTACTCCTTTGCTGGGATTTAGTTGTGTTGTTATGTTCCCTTGCCAGGATCTCTTTGCTGGTTATTCTTCTCTTGCTCCATAGTTGTGACTGATGTTTGGAGGAGAAAACATGATCTTAGTGGGTCGGGTTGCGCGCCACAACAAGGATAAATAATATCCACCCCGATTGGGTTGTGCTCCGCGACAAGGATAAATAATATCCATATGGATCGGGTTGCACGCCGCAACACTACCATAAGTATGTGGATCGGGTTACATGCCGTAACAGTGTTATAGAGCGATTGGATCGGGTTGCGCTCCGCAACAAAGTATAAGATACATATGTTATTTCCGGACTTGAGTTGTGTTGGCAGATTTACCTTTATTTAGATTCCCTATTTAAAACTGTTGTTCCCCCAGCATGTTTTCCCCCCCCCCCCCCCCTTTATAAATTTCTTATTTCCTATTTATTTTTCGCAAAGTATATTTCATGTCTGTACAGGTTTATCATGTAGTCGAGTCTAGCCTCGTCACTACTTCGCCGGGGTTAGGTCGGGCACTTACCAGCACATGAGGTCGGCACATAAGGTCGGTTGTGCTGATGCTAAGCTCTGTGCATATTTTTGTACAGATCCAAGAGCAATATTTGGATCGCAACAGTAGTGTATTGATCGGGAGCTGACTTTATCCAGGTACTTACGAGGTAGCCTAGTTGGCGTTCGTAGGCCGAAGTCCTTTTCCATATTTTTAGTTTGTTTTTCATTTTACCAAGATAGACTTTATGTATTTCCTATTCCGACTTGTTTGTAGCACTCTTTAATGGTTTGTGAGCTTGTGACAGCAGACCCTAAGTAGAGATATATTCCGAAACTTCCGCATTTATTTTTTACGATCTAATTTTAAACTTCCGCTTATTTAATTATTTTTATTGTATTTCTATTGCTGCGAATGTTCTGAAGTAAATGTCAAATTGTTGGCTTGCCTAGCTCTGATAGTAGGTGCCATCACGACTCGTGAGGGTGTAGAAATCTGGATCGTGACAAGTTGGTGTCAGAGCACTAGGTTACATAGGTCTCACAACTCACGGACAAACTCGGTAGAGTCTGATGGATCGGTATGGAGACGTCTGTATTTATCACCGTGGAGGCTACAGAGTCAGGAAAAATTTCACCTTGTTCCTTCTTGTCGTGCGATTTTGCTTCTCAAATACTGATTGTCTTTCTATAATGTTCTTTCGTAGTTGGCGAGAAAACGTGCTTCCTCTTCTACTGTGCAGCACCCCGAGCCCCTAGCAGTAGCTCCTACGAGGGGCAGAGGGTGAGGCCGAGGTCGTGCTAGATGCCGAGCCTTAGGTAGAGCTCAGCCCCGAGCAGTAGTCCCAGAGGTGGAGCCTCATGTTGAATATGATGATGAGGTTCCAGCTCCAGTGGGCTCAACTCAGGTCCTATAGGGTTTTATAGCCACTCCAGTACTTCAAGACGCTTTGGTCCGACTAGTAGGCATTATGGAGAGCATCTCTAGAGCGGGTTGTAGCACCAACCACATCTCAGGCTGGGGGAGGAGTTCAGACACCCGCTATGCGTACTCCAGAGCAGCTAGCTCCTCACACCCAGGTTCCAGCAGTTCAGCCAGTTGTGGCAGCTCAGCCGGGTATTCCAGCTCAGACCAGTGATGGTGCAGGGATGTCCGCGGATGATTTGTGGATGCTTGATAGGTTCACCAAGCTCTTCACTACCACATTCAGCGGTGCTCCTACAGAGGACCCCCGGGACTTTTTATTCAGTTTCCATGAGGTTCTCCGGACTATGGGTATCGTGGAGACCAATGGGGTCGACTTCGCCACCTTTCGACTAGCAGGATCTGCCAAGACTTGGTGGAGGGACTATTCTTTATCCAGACCAGCAGGGTCGCCATCATTGACTTGGAACCAGTTTGCAGAGTTGTTCTTTGAGAAATTTCTCCCAGTGACTGAGCGAGAGGCTCTACGTAGGCGGTTTGAGCTCTTCATCAGGGTGCTATGATAGGCAAGCAGTACGAGACTCACTTTATTGATTTGGCATGCCATGTTATTGCTATACTCCCCACCGAGAGAGAGAGAGAGAGTGCGAAGTTTTATTGATGGATTGATCCTGTCGATCCGTCTCCAGATGGCTATAGGAGCCGGAAGCGAGATTTCTTTTCAGGAGGCGGCTAATGTGGCTCGTAGGGTTGAGATGGCTCTTGACGGGGAGGTGGTCAACTGTCAAATAAGAGGCCTCGTCATTCTCGTAGATTCAGTGGTACCTCGTCTGGAGGTAGGGATTCTTATGGTAGAGGCCATCTACCGAGGCCGTTTCAGCCAGCACTACAGGTCTCTCATGGTACCTCGGGCGGTAATGGTTCTCAGTAGCACTATTCTGATCAGCAGCCTATTAGTGGCCACCGCTTTAGAGCTTTTAAGGAGGTCATTCAGGTCGGCAGGGTCAGTCTCATCCCTCTCAGTTGTAGCATTCAGGCGGGTGCTATGAGTGTGGTGAGTATGATCACATTAAGAGAGCTTGCTCGAGAATGAGGGGTACACAGTCATAACAGCAGGGTACTCGAGTTATAATTCAGGCACTAGGGTTCCAAAGGCCTCTCAGCCAGCTAGAGGTGGGGGTAGAGGTCATAGAGGCAGAGGCAGAGAGCATAGAGGTGGATCTTAGACCGCTAGAGGTAGGGGTCGGCCAGTAGCCGATCGTCCCAATGACGTATTTCAGGGAGGTAGCGCTCAACCCCAATGTATGCTTTGCTAGCCGGGCCAGAGGCTAAGTCTTCCGATGTTGTTATTATAGGTACCATTCTGGTCTGTGGTAGAGGTGCTTCTGTGCTATTTGATCTTGGATCTATGTATTCATATGTGTCGTCCTATTTTACACAGTACTTGGTTATGCCTAGCGATGCCTTGAGTGTTCATGTTTATGTATCTACACTGGTGGGTGACTCTATAGTGGTTGACCATGTGCATCCTTCCTGTGTGGTAGTATTTGAGGGTCTTGAGACCCGTGTCGATTTATTGCTCTTAGACATGGTGGACTTCAACGTTATATTGGGGATGGATTGGTTGTCCCCGTATCATGCTATCTTGGGTTGTCAGGCCAAGACCGTGACCTTGGCTTTGCAAGGTTTTCCCCGACTAGAGTGGATAGGGGCACTGGTCATGCCACCCGCAGTGTTATTTCATATGTTAAGGCTCGATGCATGGTGGAGATGGGGTGTCTAGCTTATCTAGCGTATGTTCGCGACTGCAGCGCAGAGGTTCCTTCTATCAATTCGATTCATATTGTTTAGAAGTTCCCCGAGGTTTTTCTTTAGACCTATCAGGCATGCCGCCCGATACGGATATCGATTTTTTTTATCTGGCTCCAGGCACGAAGTCCATTTCTATTGTGTCGTATTGCATGGCTCCGCCAGAGTTGAAAGATTTGAAGGATCAGCTGTAGGATTTGCTTGATAAGGGTTTCATTAGACCTAGTGTATTGCCTTGGGGTGCACCGGTGCTATTTGTGAAGAAAAAGGATAGGTCGATGAGGATATGCAGTGATTACCGGCAATTGAACAAGGTGACGATAAATAACAAGTATCCACTGACGAGGATTGATGATTTATTCGACCAGCTTCAGGGTGCTGGGGTGTTTTCAACGATAGATTTGATATCTGGTTATCATCCGCTGACGATTAGGGCATCTGATGTCCCTGAGACAGCATTTCGCACTCTGTATGGCCATTGTGAGTTTTTTATCATGTCATTTGCATTGACCAATGCTCCAACAACATTTATGGATTTGATGAACCGAGTGTTCATGCCGTATTTGGACTTGGTCGTGATTGTTTTCATTGACGATATTTTGATATACTCCCGCAGCCAGGAGAAGCATGAGCAACACCTCAGAGTGGTTCTTCAGACTCTGAAGGATAGTCAGTTATATGCCAGGTTTTTGAAGTACGAGTTCTGGTTGAGTTCTGTTGCATTTCTGGGTCACGTTGTTTTAGCAGAGGACATTCAGGTGGACCCGAAGAAGATTGAGGTAGTCAAGAACTGGCCTTAACTAGCATCAGCTATAGATATTCGGAGTTTCTAGGGTTAGCAGGTTACTACTGCCGGTTTGTGGAAGGGTTTTCATCTATTGCAGCCCCGATGACCAGATTGACCCAGAAAGGGTGCCTAGTTCATATGTTCAGACGAGTGCAAGGCAAGCTTCCAGAGGCTCAAGATAGCTCTGACTACGGCACAGATGTTGCTTTTGCCCACTGGATCAGGACCTTATACCGTTTATTGTGATACTTATCGTATTGGGCTTGGCGCAGTATTGATGCATAATGGTAGAGTCATAGCCTATGCTTTGAGACAGCTGAATATCCACGAGAAGAATTATCCAGTCCATGATCTAGAGTTGGAAGCCATTGTTCGTGCTTTGAAGATTTTGAGGCATTATCTATATGGTGTGACGTGTGAGATGTACACGGATCACAATAGCCTTCAGTAATTGTTCAAACAAAAGGAATTGAATGTGAGGCATAGAAGGTGGTTGGAGTTGTTGAAAGACTATGATGTTACTATCTTATACCACCTGGGGAAGGCCAATATGGTGGCTGATGCATTGAGTAGGAAGTTCGCCAGCATGGGTAGCCTTGTCTATATTCCGGTCAGCCAGAGACCGTTTGCTTTGGATGTTCAGGCCTTGTCCAATAGATTTGTGAGGATGGATATTTTCGAGCCTAGAAGGTGGTTAGCTTGCACGATCGCTCGTTCGTCGTTGTTGGAGCGTATCCGTGAGCGGCAGTTTAATGATCCCTATTTATGTGTCTTGAGAGACACGGTGTAGCATGGAGGTGCCAAGAAAGTAACCTTGGGAGATGATGTCGTATTGAGATTGTAGGGGAGAGTTTGTGTGCCCAATGTTTATGGTATTCGGGAGTTGATCTTAGCAGAGGCCCATAGTTCTCGGTATTCTATTCATCCAACGTCACAAAGATGTATAAGGATTTGAGGCAACACTATTTTTGGTGCAGAATGAAGAAAGCTATTGTTGCATATGTGGCTTGTTGTTTGAAATGTCAGCAGGTTAAGTACGAGCATCAGAGACCCGGTGGTTGATTTCCGAGGATTAAGCTTCCCGAATGTAAGTGGGAGACGATTACTATGGATTTTGTTACTGGACTTTCGATGACTCGGAAGAAGTTTGACGCTATATGGGTTATTGTTGATATGCTGACCAAGTCAGTGCGTTTTATTCCTGTTGTAGCCACTTATTCTTCAGAGAGGTTAGCCAAGCTCTACATCAGAGATATTGTTCGCCTTCATGGGGTGCCGGTATATATTATTTCGGACCGAGGTACGCAGTTTACCTTGTGCTTCTAGAGAGCATCCCAACAGGAGTTGGGTACCCAAGTTACATTGAGCACAAAATTTCATCCTCAGACGGACGGACAATCCGAACGGACAATTTTCATATTGGAGGATATGCTCCGAGCCTGTGTCATTGATTTCGAAGGCTCGTGGGACCAGTTCTTGCCTTTAACAGAGTCTTCCTACAACAACATCTACCAGTCCAGCATTCAGATGGCTCTATTTGAGACGTTGTATGGTAGGCGATGTCGGTCCCCAGTAGGATGGTTTGAGTCGGTAGAGGCTTGGTTATTTGGTACAGATCTAGTTTAGGAAGCCTTGGATAAGGTCAAGATCATTTAGGTCATACTTTGGATAGCTTAGTCTTGGTAGAAGAGTTATGCAGACTGCAAGATCCGAGATATTGCTTTCATAGTTGGCGAGCGAGTGTTGCTCCGAGTGTTGCATATGAAGGGTGTGATGTGATTCTGAAAGAAGGGAAAGGTTAGCCCTAGGTTCATTGGTCCATTTTAGATTCTTAATTTTCTGGGAGAGTGGCTTATATACTTGCCTTGACACCTAGCTTGTCAGTCGTGCATCCAGGTTTTCATGCATCCATGTTTCGGACGTATCACGGCGACCCAGCCCACGTGTTAGATTTCAGATTTGTCCAATTGGATAAGGATCTATGTTATGAGGAGGACGCAATGGCTATTTTAGATCGGAAGGTTTGACAGTTGAGGTCAAAACGTTTTCCATCAGTGCGTGTTTAATGGAAAGGTCAGCCGGCTGGGGAATCGACCTGGGAGTGCGAGTTTCATATGTGGAGCCATTATCCTCATCTATTTTCTGACACAATCTTTCTTTTGTCCGTTCGAGGACAAACAATTGTTTTAGAGATAGAGAATGTGACGACCCAAAGGGTCATCACCGGATTTCTTCCTTTTCTCGTGCTTCTGAGGCCTTGAAAACCTCGCTTTAAGTTTTCTCAATTGCATGCGCAGTCCGGGCGCGTAGCCAAAAAGGTTTTATGTTGAGATATGTGAATTATGTGAAAGATGTGAACAATTTTGATGTTAATATTGTTAAAGTTGGCTTAAGTCAACATTTTGGGTAAACGGACTAGGACCCGTAGTGTGCGGTCCCAGAGGGTCCGCAGGAAAATATGGGACTCGGGCGTATTCCGAAAATCGAAATCCGAGGTCCCGAGCCAGAGAAATAAATTTTGGAAAGAAATTATTTTCTGAAAATGATATGGAATTTTTGAAAATATTGGTATCAGGCACGTATTTGAGTTCCGGCGCCCGGTACAGGTCTTAAATATGCGTTAAGCGCATCTTGTAAAATTTGATCGAAATCAGACGTCGTTTGACGTGGTTCGGACCTAATTATCTAGAGTTAGAAGTTTGAAAGGCTTGAAATGAGAGTGATGATTCTAAGGGTTGATTCATGTAATATATGTTATTTGAGCGATTTGATCACACGAGAAAATCTGTAGGATGTTTTTGAGAGTATATGTATGTTTTGTTTTGGGTCCCGAGGGCTCGTGTGAATTTTGAGTGGGTCCAGGAGGTCTTAGACCTGAAAATATCAGATTGCATGGTCAGGTGTTGCAGGCCCCCAGTGCGGCCGCAGACATTTCCGTGCGGCCGCGGTGTAATTTTATTTAGAGGGCCAGCAAATTCCTAGTCAACCAGCGTAGACGCGCACCAAATCTGTGTGGTCCGCGCTGGGTAGGTTCAAAGAGAAGTTTGTTTTCCCTCCCTCGGTGCGGCCGCGACACAATTTTGTGTGGTCCGTGCCAGTCTTCAGAAAAGTATATATGTTCGAGATTCTTAGTCATTTTTCACTTTTAATAAAACCCAAAACCTAAAGGCGATTTTCAAATAACTTTTCTTCTTCGAAACGATTGGTAAGTGACTTCTAACTTAATTTCTTTATTTCTTAAAACTTTAACATGATTTTAACTTCAATCAAAGATGTTCATAAATGGGAATTGAGGTTTTTGGGTAGAATTTAGGTCTCTTAAACTTTGGGAATCGGACCTCAATTGAGGTCCGATTTCAAAATAACTTATATATCTGAGCTCATGTGTGCATGGGTAATCGGGTGTTGACTCGAACCTTGGGTTTTGATCACATGGGTCTAGGGTCATTTTGAAAATTTTTGAGTAAAACCTTTGGAAAATCATTTTCATGCTTTCAAATTGATTCAAGTATCATTTGTTAACACATTCTAGTAATTGGTGACTAGATTCGAATGGTTTGGTGGTTAATTCGAGGGGGTAAAGCTATACTAGAGTCTTGAGTTAGGTTTGGAGAATTCGAGGTATGTGTTTGTTCTAACCTTGGCTTGAGGGAATATGATTATGATGTTATTTTTTATTTGCCAATTGTTGAGTACGGTGTATAGGCATGGTTACGAGTATCTATACACTGGAGTCTTGTATGACCATGAGTCTTAATTTGTGATACCTCTTCCTTGTTTAATTGATAAGTTCCATAAAATGTGAAAGGATTGAGGAAGAATTATTATTTATACCTTATGGGAGCGTTGGTTCGAGCGAGAATATGATAATTGAGAAAGAATCGATCAAAAGAGAAAGTGTTGTAGTTATTCCCTTGCCGGGATGTGAAGGTTATTATTGTTGCTCCCTTGCTGGGAGGTTTTATTGGTGTTGTTGATTTACTCCCTTGTTGTGATTTAGTTATGTTGTTATGTTCCTTTTCCGGGATCTCTTTACTGGTTATTATTCTTTGCTCCGTAGTTGTGACTGATGTTTGAATGAAAGAGTATAATCTTAGTGGGTCGGGTTGCGCGCCGCAATAAGGATAAATAATATCCACCCAGATCGAGTTGTGCTCCGCAACAAGTATAGATATTATCCATACGGATCGGGTTGCACGCCGCAACACTACCATAAGTATGTGGATTGGGTTGCACTCTGCAACAATGTTACATAGTGATTGGATCAGGTTGCGCGCCATAACAAAGTATAGAATAAATGTGTTATTTCCGGACTTGAGTTTTGTTATTTACCTTTATTTAGACTCCTTGTTTAAAAATGTTGTCCCTCCAGCATGTTTCCCCCTCTTTTTATAAACTGCTTATCTCCTGTTTATTTTCCACAAAGTATATTTCATATCTATACAGGTTTATCTGGTAGTCGGGTCTAGCCTCGTCACTACTTCGCCGGGATTAGGCCAAGCACTTACCAGCACATGGTGTTGGTTGTGCTGATGCTACACTCTGTGCATCGTTTTGCACAAATTCAGGAGCAGCTTTTGGACCGCAGTAATAGTGTATTGATCGGGAGCTGACTTCAGTCCAGGGATTTAGGAGTTAGCCTAGCTGGCATTCGCAGGCCGAAGTCCCTTTCCATATTTTTAGTTTGTTTTCATTGTACCGAAATAGACATTATGTATTTCCTATTCCGACTTGTTTGTAGCACTCTTTAGTGGTTCTTGAGCTAGTGACACCAGACCCTGGGTAGAGTTGTATTCCGGAACTTTCGCATTTATTTTCTGCTATCTAAATTTTAAACTTCCGCTTATTTTCATTGTATTTCTATTGCTTCAGATGTTCTCAAGGAAATATCAAATTGTTGGCTTGCCTAGATCCGAAAGTAGGAGTCTTCACGACTCTCGAGGGTGAAAAAATTCAAATCGTGACAGTGCTTCAGTAACTTATAAATGATAATTAAATTGAAAAACTTAAGATAGAAAATCAGGTTTAAAAGAAAAATAAGTTATTTTTTTGGCTCAAATTTCTGAAGGTACTGCACTTAAAACTATGAAAAGTTATGAAAGTCAACAAGTTAAATCCAAATTTTTAATGTACTACGTAAATTATTGAATGAACTTAAAAGGCAAGTGATAACATTATTATTTATATAAACAATAGGGTTAAAAGTAATACATGCATGATTCTTGAAATAAATAAACACTAGCTACTGGTAAGTTCCTTAACTCCTAGAAATTAGTTTACAAAGCTTTAAATGATTTTAACTTTTCTGATATTAATGTCCCAAAAAACATCAAAAAAAGAGACACTCTTACAAAAAAGAAAAAAAAATTTAGTGCATGCACATAAGGAGGAGAATTTAATGCCTATTTACAATAAATTTGATTCCCTTAACACTTTAAATTGTACATATTCTTTCACTGTTACCCAAAGGAATCCTCCCTCAACCAAACAAACCCCGGCGTTATGTCCTAAGCTAACAGTAAAACCCACTGACCAGACCACTAACATGGTGACAAGTGGCACTGCCAAGCCATGCATCCTTAACCCTAATCCATTTGACATCCAAAATACCTTTTCCTTCACGCATTATCCTACCTCTCTCTCTAATCCTCTAGAAGATGAGCTACACTTGGCATTAGTTGATGGCCAAATGGCAACCCAAATTAATCCACCAATCGCCAACACTCCTTCCCCTCAATTCCTCATTCCCTATTGCATGCAAAATCTAATACCACTGATTTACAATCATTAGAACTAGATTTGCACTCCACTTACAATACTATATCTCACTCCTTACCCGTTCCAAATCACACACAACCTACTCCTCCTTCATCTCCCGCCCTCGATCAAAACCTGATTGATGATAGCAAATCTACCACCTTTCCATCCACAGATTCTATTCCACCCTCCCACCTATATATCCGAACTTCCCATTCCTCGTCAAGATCCCCAAAGCTGGATCGAGCAGGGTCTATTAGGCCATGCAGTGACATTTCCAATGATCATCAATGACCAAGAGGTTTGGATTGTCCTCCGAACCTAACATTCTTAGCACAACTAATATCGGAAGGAATGACCCTAGGCATGGGGAATTATATCAACCATATGTGGCTAGCCAATGTCATGAATCCACTAATACCAACTATTGCTCCGGCACTGTTATACAACATGCAAGACCAATGGAACTTATCACCCCACTTCAACCCACTCAACAATATGGAACTACCCAATCTTCTACCCTTTGCAACCAATTCCCCAGTACCATCTAGTCCCAATGGATATTCACCACCAACAACCACCTCCATTAGATCAAGAGCAAGAAGAACCAGAGATGCCAGAAGAACTAGTAGAGGAAGACATAGTTCCACCGGTCAGGGGATCGTTCAACGAGATATCAAGCCTCAGAGAAGCAACTCTAGTGCTCTTTCAAGAAATAGAAGACAAAAAGTATATCCTCAGGTGCCCAGTGGTACTCTTCAAATGTTCGATTGACATCCATCCACACATTCTCCAAGTAACGGGGAATTTTGCGGCAGTTTTAAGCCCCTCGCTAAGGCAGATGAATTACTTCATTCACCAAGGATTAGGGACCTCTCACCACAACCCAATGAATAGCCCAATGAGCCTCGTAGTGTGGAACATTCGTGGAGAAAAAAATGATGAGTTCAAAATGATTTTTCGTGAACTCCTGCACATGCACAACCCGGGTATGGTGGCCCTGTTAGAGACCAAGATAACTGACCACTCTCAACTCAAAGATGAGTTCCACTTCACTGATATGATAGAATTCCCTGCCATGGGCTATGCAAGGGGTATTGTGGTCCTTTGGTTTGGAAACTTCGTTTCCCTAAACCCCGTTCTCCGTTCCCACCAGGAGATACATGCCATGCTTCAGGTATCTCCCACCCAATCCCCATTTCTCTTTAATATTTTATATGGAAGTAACTATTTTATACATGCGTAAAATTCTATGGAACAACCTTTGTGATATAGCGGATAAATTTAATGGCCCATGATTAGTTGGAGGTGACTTCAACGAAATTTTATCCCAAAATGATAAATAGGGTGGTCGCCCTCTAAACTCGAATAGAGCTGCCCATTGTTTTCATGTCTTAATTATTATAATTTATTAGACCTTAGTTTTAAAAGTGCAAAATATACCTGGACCAATTGTCGCATTGATTCAAGGGATCTAATTTTAGAAAGACTAGATAGATTCCTCGCTAGCACACTTTGGATCAACAGATTCCCTAATGCCCTTATCACTCATCTACCTAGAACTCACTTGGATCACACTCCACTTCTTCTCTAAATTAAAGGAAAGGAAACCTACCTGTAAGGAAAAATTATATATACTAGAGACCTACTAGTGTCAACTGCAATAGTGCCATCATGATCCAGGAAATCATGAACCATTTCCAAAAACCTAGAGGCCACAAAAGTAAAGTCCTCCTAAAAATTGACTTAGAGAAAGCCTTTCATTGCATTGAATGGTCGTTTATCTACAAGGCTTTACGTTTCTTCAAATTTTCTCCTCGTATCACTAAACTTATTATGAGCTGTATACCTCCAGAATTTCCATTCTTGTAAACGGCTCAAAAATAGAATATTTCTATCCCTCAAGGGGAATTCGCCAAGGTGATCCAATGTCTCCATACCTCTTTATCCTTTGCATGGAACTATTATCAAATATATCAATCACCAGGTCAACATTGGTATATGAGACCCCATCAAATTAAATCCCACTGGTCCCCGATCTCTCCCTTATTTTATGATGATGACCTAACCCTCGCTGCTAATGCCAAGACAAAGTCAATCCACATAATCAAGCAGAGCTTCAACTTCTTCTCCAAACTTTCAGGCCAAAAAATCAACACAGCAAAATCCAAAATCATCTTTTCACAAAACTGTGATGCTGATACGAAAAATCTCTTTGCCATATTCTCGAAATCTAACCTAGTGATAACTTTGGGAAATACTTATTTTTTCCAATTCTCATTCGAAAACCCGAAGCGTACGATGTTCGTTACATTATTGACCACATGAACATAAAACTTGCGGGTTGGAAAACCAACTTACATTATTGACCACATGAACATAAAACTTGCGGGTTGGAAAACCAACTTCCTTTCCATGGCAGGAAGAACAACTCTAGCTAGGTCTACTCTTAATGCCATTCCAAACCATATAATGTAATATATCATGCTCCCCGCAACCCCTCTAAAGCAAATTGACAAAATCCAAAGGGATTTTATTTGGGGCACCACCTCTCAAAAATGGAAAATGTATTATATAAAATGGTCCACTATTACCCAACCAAAAAAGGCAGGTGTTCTGGGCCTCAGGAAAGTAGCTGATAAAAACTTAGTCTCCCTAGTTAGTCTCTCCTGGTGTCTGTTTAACAACCTAGGATCCCTATGAGCATCCACCATCATTGCAAAATATAGTCATAGAAGAAAACCTAACACAAGCTCATTTATCTGGAATAATATCATAACAGGTTGGAAATCTGTAGCCAAGGCCTACATTGGATAGTAGGCCCAGGAAACATCAAATGTTGGACCTCTGCGTGGATTCTAGGACTCCCCCCTCAGTTCAATCATCTAAGGTCCATTAAATTTCACTGATCTACCACTCCAAGTCAAGGACCTTTGTGTTTCAAATTCTTAGGACCTTACAAAACTGTCCTACATTCTACCTATGGACATCCAAAATAAAATACAATCCATTAACCTGAATTCCTTAATCAATATTAGGGACATACCCACCTGGGCACTCACCTCTAATAGTATCTTTTCCTCTAGCTTTGTTTATAAATTACTCTCGACACCCCTTCCCAACTCTTTTCAATTTCACTGAATTTGGAATCTAAATACCCTCCACAAAATAAAATACTTCCTATGGCAATGCGCCCATAATCGACTTCCTACCCTATCCTACTTACACAAACTAGGTCTGCATGTTGATGCTCTACGTCCCATATGTAAATTAGCGGAGGAGTCACCTATCCTTATTTTCTTTAAATGCAGCATAGCCACCAACTTATGGAGTGACACCCAACTCCACCTCCCTCAATTCAATCAATACGCTTACCACTGGCTACACACACTAAGGAAACTATTCAATACATTAGACCAATGAGCATATCCTGGGATATGTTCTTTTCTTTGATGTATGGTCGCTATGGCTAAATTGTAACAACAACTCACTCCTTGAAACTAAATATTGATGGGGCATTCAAAGGAAAATATATGAAGGGAGGCTATGGAGGGGTATTCAGGAATGGCCAAGGAGACTGGGTGTTGAGGTATAAAAATTCCGCTATAGCCTACACCCATGCATATATTAGCTCCTCGCCCTCAAATCAGAGCTCCAACTAGCCCGAGAAAGGAAGTTGGTGGACATTGAAATTGAGACGGATGCAACATATGTCATTTCACTACTTAATAATGATACTTATTCTATTTACACTAACTTGGTTATTGAGTGCTAGTCACTACTGAAAAAATTGCAAAATCCGCTGATCCGACATAACTTCATGGAAGGGAATTAAGTTGTGCACTTTTTGGCAAAAAAAAGGATACAGCAACCACTTAGCTCCACCGACCATCTCATGGAAAAGCCTCCCTACTCCATTTTGCAGATTCTCCGAAAAGACAAGACTGGAGGCCCTTATAGTAGGACTCTATCTACGAATGTACTTTCCAAACTAGTAGAATTAGAAAATCTTTTTGTACATGACTCTACCATTAGTGCCAGTATGGTGGAACAACCAATGTATGTGCCAAATGGGGTTACTTATGCTTGTAACAGTACTAGTTAAGTTTTAATAATAATAATTCCTATTTCCATAAAAAAGACTTGCAACTTGGCATTCAGATAATCTTAACTTGCCATAAATTTATATCAAAATTATTACTTCACAATATAACTTAAAAGAGCAACACCTAGGTGCAAAATATGCTTGTATAAGAACGGTTACTTGGCCAAAAATGCATGTATAAGAACTATTACTTTCTCTTATGATTTTCCTTCTGTCCCTGATGACTGAAAGAAAGAATCCAAAAAAAAAAAAAATTACTCAAAAGTATTTACAATAGAGACAACTTGAAAGTTTCAAGCTGGAATATAAGGGGTGTAAATAAAAGGTACAAACAGAAGGAAGCTAAAGAATACTTTAGAACCAATAAATTTGACCTTGTTGGTCTTGTAGAGACAAAGGTTAAACAAAAAAATACAGATAGAATAGCTAGTTTTTTGTTGCCTAATTGGAGTATAATAACTAACTACAATGGAGCAGTGAATGGAAGAATTTGTATCCTATGGGATCCTACAAAATTTTTGATCTCTGGAGTACAGAAGGAGGCTCAACACATCCATTGCATTGTCAGGAATCTCAGTGGTGAACTTCTCTGCTGCCTCACAGTGGTATATGGATCAAATGACAGTGATCAGAGGGGGACAATGTGGAAGACTATTCAAAATCTGGCTGCAGGTATAACTGATCCTTGGATAATTGCAGGAGATTTCAATGTCATATTGTCAAGTAATGATAGACAATCATGCCACCCAGTCAAGCAAGGAGAGACTGTGCAGTTTAACAATTGCATACAGCAAGCTGGCCTGGCTGAACTGCCATGGATAGGGGAGTTCTTTACCTGGACCAATAAACAAAGTGGTAATGACAAAGTGAATGGCAGATTAGATAGGGTGTTTGGCAATTATGAATGGATGATGAAATGGAACCATGTACACACTGTATATGGAGCTCCCTTTATCTCTGATCATAATCCCATGCTATTATCCCTAACTAAAGATACTCATAGCAGGAAGATACCATTTAGATTCTATAATGCATGGACTCAAAGTAAGGAATTCCAATCTTTGGTCAAAGCTAAATGGAAAAACACTGCTCAATGTACCTTGCAAGGTGTGTGGAATAACCTTATAGCCCTCAAGACTGCCTTAAAATCTCTAAATATTAGAGAATATAAGGGTATTACATAGAAGATTGAGAATAGTAGAAAGGAACTGGAAGCTGTTCAACAACAGATGGCCATGTCATATATAGATAACCTACAGCTGAGAGAAAAGGAACTGATGCAGCAATTGGAAAAATGGTCTTTGCTTGAAGAATCAGCACTGCAACAAAAATCTAGAGCCAGATGGATCCAGCAAGGAGATTTAAACAATAAATACTTCTCAGCAGTAATAAAGGAGAGAAACCAATTTAAAAGGATTACTGAGCTGACCACAGAAGGTGGACTGAAGATAACTGATCCAGCTAACCTACACAAGGAGATTACAGATTTCCATAAATCACTCATGGGTACAACAACCACTTCTCTACCAGCAGTGAACAAAGTGTATATGAACAATGGTCCCAGACTCTCACATCAGCAAAGGTTGGAGCTATCAGCTATCAGCGACACAGAGATCCTAAGCAGTTTGAAGGCAATTGATAATGATAAAGCTCCAGGGATAGATGGATATAATGCTATGTTCTTTAAACACACTTGGCCTATCATAGGGCAACAGGTGCTTCAAGCAGTCAAGAATTTTTTTGCAACCAGCAAAATGCACAAACCTGTAAATTGTGCTACACTCACCCTAATTCCCAAGGTATCTAGCCCTAAAACAGTCAAAGAATTTCGACCAATAGCTTGCTGTTCAGTCCTATACAAAATTATCTCCAAGTTGCTGGCCAACAGTCTCTAGAAAGTCATGAGTAGTATTATCTGTAATGCACAGGCAGGCTTTATCCCAGGAAAGGAGAATAGCAGACAATGTCATCTTAGCACATGAACTAATAAAGCATTATTCTAGGTCACATATTTCTCCCAGGTGTATGATCAAAATTGATTTGCAGAAAGCTTATGATTCAGTAGAATGGTGCTACTTACAGCAGGTTATGGAAGCACTGGATTTCCCTACCAGATTTACTAGATGGATCATGGAATGTATCCAACTGTCAGTTATACAGTAGTGGTTAATGGTGAGACAACTAAGCCCTTTCAAGCAGCCAAAGGACTGAGACAAGGGGATCCCATATCCCCTTTCCTGTTTGCTATTGCGATGGAGTATCTCAGTAAGTCACTGGTTTAATTGAGGCAAAACAGAGATTTTTCTTTTCATCATGGTTGTAAAAAACTGGGAATAACTCACTTAAGTTTTGCTGATGACTTGTTGCTGTTTGTCAAAGGAGAACCTCTTTCTGTAAGTACTATGTTTACTTATTTCTCTCAGTTCACTGCTGCTTCTGGTATGACAGCCAACTTGCATAAGAGTGCTGTCTATTTTGGAGGGGTGAAACCTCAGGATCAGCAGCATATTATTGATCTCCTGGGGTATGTACGTGGAGAACTTCCTTTTAAATATTTGGGAGTACCTTTGACTGCCAAGAAGTTGACTGTTTTGCAATGGCAACCACAGGTTGACATAGTTTCCGCCAGGATTACTTCCTGGATTGCTAGACACCTATCATACGCTGGCAGAATTCAGCTGGTTCAATCAGTTATCTTTGGGATTCAGGCTTACTGGGCACAACTATTTCTAATACCTTCCAAGATTATAAAACTGCTTGAGGCAATGTGCAGATCATACATCTGGTCAGGATCAGTTAGTGTGTCAAGAAAGGCATATGTGGCTTGGGAGAAAATCTGTATGCCAAAGTCCGCTGCTGGATTGAATCTGACTAATTTATTACTGTGGAACAAGGCTGCTATTGCTAAACTCAGCTGGGATCTGGCGCATAAGAAGGATGCTCTATGGGTGAAATGGATTCATACAGTGTATATCAAACAGAAACAATTGGAGACCATCATTGTCCCTAAACAGGCTAGTTGGATGGTAAGGAAGATCATTGAAGGCATTGAACTGCTGCAGCAACATCAAATGCTGGATAAATCTGATTGCACTATAAGAAAGCTCTAC
Organism: Nicotiana benthamiana; assembly: GCA_034376525.1. NCBI lineage: Eukaryota > Viridiplantae > Streptophyta > Magnoliopsida > Solanales > Solanaceae > Nicotiana > Nicotiana benthamiana. The sequence continues at coordinate 72,312,163 of CM067336.1, forward strand.
TTACAGCAGATAGGAGAAGCACCAAGAGTCAGATGGAAGAACTTAACAATTCAGAATGCTGCTCGACCTAAAGCAATCTTCAACCTATGGCTGCTCCTGCAAGATAGACTGCCCACCAAAGCAAGGTTGATCAAATGGAACCTGGATATAACAGACACTTGTGTCATGTGCCAACAAGCTGTTGAATCTAGGGAACACCTATTCCTGGATTGCACTTATGCAACTCAACTGAGAAATCACATGTTGCAATGGATTGGAGTTAACCAACCTACTGGGCAAAACTGGCTCCAGTTTGTCCAGTGGTTCATTGAGAAATCTAATGGCAAATCCCCTCGAGCTCACATAATCAAAATGACAATGACAGAGATGTTTTATGTCGTATGGCTGGAAAGGAATGCGAGAATATTTGAAAATACATACTGTACCAGTGACAAACTGCTTAGAAATATTGCTTATAATTGTAATGTTAGAGCTCCTCCTAGGCTAAGGATATTACTGCAGCAGTATTTGCTATAATACTAGGATAGCCTTTGTTTTTGTTTTGATAGCCAGTTGAGTTATAAACTAGACTATAGAATTGTAAGGTTAACACTTTGGTGATTAATACAAAGTTTAATTACCAAAAACTTGAAAGTTTCAACTTCTTCCTTTTGGCGCATATTGAAGGAATAATAAAAAATATATTAAACACATTAAAATTATCTACAAAAAATTATGTACCTTAGTTTGACCAATATTCCATTAACCTCACCAAATTTAAGATAATTAAAAGTAATAAAGTAAGTTAACTATGTTATTTTGTCGAGTACTACCTGTATTAATTATGTGCACTATCGAAATTTTTTCCAATTTTTTTTTTATTAATATAATTTCTAAAACTAAAATGTAGGCATTCCGACAACAAATTATATTTTCAAGTCTCACGCTTTCATTGTTGTGCATACACCACTATTTTTGTTTGGAATTAATATTTCTTTTACAAAAAAAAAAAAGAAATTAATATTTCTCTATTTGGTAGTTAAGTTAAACAGGCCAAGACATTAATATCAACAATTATTATTCAATTATACTCTGAAAAATTATTCCTGAAATTTTTTGTGGCAGTATAATAAAATGTAGACACGGTAAATAATTGCAAAAGAAAAGTTATGATAGTATTAGAAAATGTAGACTTCAATCTATAGTTCCCAAAGAAAATTTATAATAGTATCGCCGCAAGATATAGATCACAACACATACTTATGAAAATAACAATAACAGATGTAGACCCAAAATTTATAATATCTTGGAACAACAGCTCAAATTTATAATATAGGATTCTTTACACAAATAATCAGCTATTATTTATTGTTTACCTTTTCTAGTCACATATATAGATTATATATTAAATATATATAATTATACATATGTAATACATAATTTATGTATATAATATACATTTATCTTGTATTTTATGGACCGCTATTTAGGTGACTTCAAATTTTTTGTAAAAATCTTCTGCATTAAGCATAATGTTATTGGGCCCGTGCTTAACAAAACCTCGAAAATAAACAGGTGAAAATGGATGTGAACTGCCACTCAAATAATCTTTACGACGAAAAACTTGCTCTTTCATTTACTTCAGCTTTTCCGTTAACTGGGCCTGGACAACAATATTATAGTCAGGTGGGCCTGCCTTAATATCTGGACTTAGAATTTGGACTAGAATGGACTTGGATGATTTGCACAAAGGTTTTTTTCCTAACTATACCATATATAATCTTAGGGATTTTTACCTATTTATACCATATAGTAAACCTTATTACCTCACATTTTTAAGATTTGTGTTTATTATATTTAAGCATACCAAATTTCAATTTATGTACCATAATTCAAATTAAGGGTATAATTATTGCTTCATTTATTCTAGGCATGATTTTAGGAGCATATATTTCTTTCCCCTTTTTTACTCCTCTTCTCTTTTCTTATGTTTCCTCCACCTTAATATACGGTAGTCACTATTAAATTCATTAGGTGTATAAGTTACCAAATTACAATATTTTATTTCGAATGAACAGAAAAATTATGTTAAGGAAACCTATGAAATTTAGTCGTTATTTATTCTTTAGGATATCAATTATTCTTTAGTGTACAAATGAATTTAAAGAGTTCGTTCTATTGAGTCACATAAGAAAAGGAACATAAAATATCTTCAGATATATGAAGAAGATTTTTTCAAGAAAAAAGATTTATTCTTTTGCAAAAACAGTTTTTTTACAAAAAAAAAATTAGAAATTGTATTTACAAACTGAATATATTGAATTTAATATCCCAGTTATCATTTCAATTGTAGCATAATTGACATTTTCGACATAATTGTAGAAGACTTGTAGAAGTTTTAGTCTTTCCAATCTACAATTTATCTACAATTTAAATACAATTCTACAATTTATCTAAAATTTAAATGCAATTCTGGAAATATGTCTTCTTCTTCTTCTTCGACGAGTTTCAATCTGAAATTCAGTCAAAACCAAGTCTAATCTTCACCAAAATCCCTCAAAATTTAGATATAAACTCATAATCATATTCCAAATTATTTATAACAACACCCAATCCAAACAAATAATGATTTTTGAAAATTCAAATTTGAATTCAAAGCTTTCAAGCTTTTAATGGCTATCAATGGTGGAAAATACATGGAGAATGAGAGAAGCACGCTGTAATGGATTTGCTTCCGTTTTAAATCTCGAAATTAATGGTGATAGAATCGCCATTATATCTGATTCCTTCTATTTTGGCGCTTTTTAGGGTACAAAAAATGAATATTAGAAATCTGATTCCTTCTATTAGATTCAGATTAGAAATGGAGATTATCCTACGATGAGTTCTACTTTGAACTATCCAAAAGATTAAGTCTTGAAGGTATAAGTTAAATATACACCTAAAGTGAATATATGCTCCTAAAATCATGCCTAGAATAAATGAAGCAATAATTATACCCTTAATTTGAATTACGGTACATAAATAGAAATTTGGTATGCTTAAATATTTTTGACACAAGATTGTAGTTTAATTGTAGCATAAATGTAACAATACAACTTTATACAATACTTAAACTGATTTGTACTTTATTTGTAGAAACTGTATCTACAAACTGAATACATTGAATTTTAATATCCCAATTCTCATTTCAATTGTAGCATAATTGGCATTTTCGATATAATTGTTGAAGACTTGTAGAAGTTTTAGTCTGACCAATGTACAATTGATCTACAATTCTACAATTTATCTCCAATTTAATACAATTCTGGAAATATGTCTTCTTCTTCTTCTTTGACGAGTTTCAATCCGAAATTCAGTCAAACCAAGTCTAATCTTCACCAAAACCCCTCAAAATTTAGTTATAACTCATAAACATTTTCCAAATTATTTACAACAAAACCCAATCCAAACAAATAATGATTTTTGGAAATTCAAATTTGAATTCAAAGCTTTCAAGCTTTTTAATGGCTATCAATGATAGAAAATACATGGAGAATGTTAAATCTCGAAATTAATGGTGATAGAATCACCATTAAGTTTGATTCCTTCTATTTTGGCGCGTTTTTAGGGTGGAATTCATCTATTTTTGGTTTGGTACAGATTTTGTAGACAAACTATGGACTAGGTGGGTAAATGCAATATTATAAATATTTTTGATGATAAGGTTTGCTATATGGTATAAATAGGTAAATATCCCATAATCCATAATCTTATTACCCTAAATGTGCATAGAACTGGGCCCGGACAACAATATTAGTCAGGTGGGCCTGCCTTAATATCTGGTTTTGGAATTTGGACTAGAATGGACTTGGGTGATTTGCCCAAGAGATTTTTTTCCTAACTATACCATATATAACCTTATTACCCTAAATGTTCATAGTATGTTAATTACCCGTTCATTCCATACTTTAACTACAATTTATATACCATTCGTCTATTAGGCATTAAAATGGCATAATATTCCCTAAAAATGCGCTAAAATTAAGGAGAGAATCTTGGTGTTAATTGATTTTACATTAAATTCAACTTTTAAAAAGGGTCATCTGCGTATTTTTCTCCAGAACTTCAATTTAAATCTCAAAAAAAAAAAAGAACGAACAATTCAAATTTTTGAGTTTCAACAACTCAAAGTTGAAAAAATCTGTTCTTCCATATATTTTCCACCATTGATAGCCATTAAAAAGCTTGAAAGCTTTGAATTCAAATTTGTTTTTTCAAAATCATTATTTATTTAGATTAGGTGTTTCTGTAAATAATTCGGAATATGCTTAGGAGTTTATATCTCAAATTTGAGGGGTTTTGGTGAAGATTAGACTTGGTTTTGACCGAATTTCAGATTGAAACTTGAAGAAAAAGACATATTTTCAGAAATTATAGACAAATTATAGAATTGTAGATAAATTGTAGATTGAGAAGACTAAAACTTCTACAAATCTTCTTCAATTATGCCGAAAATTCCAGTTATGCTACAACTAAAATGGGAATTGGGATATTAAAATTCAATGTATCCAGTTTGTACATATCTTGTAGATAAATTGTAGATTATTTGTATTCTGATTGTTGATGCATTGTTTTCTGTTTTCACAAATCCAAAATGACAAAAGCTTCTACAAAATCTTCTGCAAAAAATTGGCTACAATTTCTCTATAATTTTTCTTAATTTTTCTATAATTTTCTCTAATTTCTGAAACTATGTCTTCTTATTCTTCTTCTGCTGATGAAAGCTTCTCTTTTTTTTATTCAGTAGGTACTCCCTTTTCCATGCATTATAAGTTTAGTACAAATTACCGACCATTCGGAATTATTTATTATAATGTACACACACCGTGATATTTGTTTATATCCAATTTTCATCTTCTATAATAAACTGAATTATAGACAAAGAACATATATAGCTAATTATAAACTATACTTTAAGGTTGAGATGAATAGAAGATTATAATAGTAATTTTGACATATGCAATTAAATTGTAGTAGTAATTTATTTGGATGGGAGGCCAACTGTCACTGGAGGTTGAAAAGCGAAAATGAAAAAGAAGAAGCCAACAGAATAATATAAATGGTAGTAAAATATTTTATGAAGTGTAGGAAAGTATATAAGTGAAAAAAGCCAAATGAGGCAGCGACAGCGGGAAGATAAAACGTGGGGGAGGGGTGGAAAGATATGGTCCTATATTTATGCTTAATATAAATGTCACGATCCGAATTTTCCACCATCGAGAGTTGTGATGACGCCTGCTATCAGAGGTAGGCAAGTCAAATATTACAATATTTCTACTGATTTCATTCAAAAAGTTATAATAAATTGAAAAATAATTATAGCAGAAGACTTTTAAATTCTTAAATAACTAAAATCGGGAATATAAAAGTTTCAAAATACACTTCTACCTAGTATTTGGTGTCGCTACTCACGAACTGCTATGGAATACTAAAATAAGAGTCTGAAAGAAATACATAGAAGAGTCTGTCTTGGTAGAAGGGAAAACAAACTAATAATATAGAAGGGACTCCGGCCCGCGGACGCTAGCTAGGCTACCTAAGAAATCCCCAGACCGAAGTCGGCGCACGAGCAAGTACTGCTAATGAGGTCCAACAGCTGCTCCCAGATCTATGTAAAAAGATATACATCGTCTTAGTATCAGCATGACCGACCCCAAGTGCTGGTAAGTGCCTGGCCTAACCTCGACGAAATAGTGACGAGGCTAGATATGACCTACCACACATAACCTGTACATATGTATGTATAATAACAGGAAGTACACGAATTTAAACAACTAAGAGGGAGTAGAGAATGCTATGGGGTATGATAGTTTAAATATAGAAATCATCGGATATGTATTAAAACCATACAACAACAACTGATAAGGAAAAACACAGGACATCCCTACACACAAAAATAATATACTTGATCCATACTTCATTGCGGTGCACACCCGATCCTCAAATGTATCCGTTGCGGCGAGCAACCCGATCCTCAAATATATCTATTGCAGCGAGCAACCCGATCCTCAAATATATCCGTTGCGGCAAGCAACCCCATACTCAAATATATCTGTTGCGGAGAGCAATCCGATCCTCAAATATATCCGTTGTGGCGAGCAACCCAATCCTCAAATATATTCGTTGCGGCATGCAACCCGATCCTCAATGATTAATACCAAAAATTCACTCAACAACAATCGCAACTCAAGTGCGAAGGGAGTAACCACATATACAAGGAGTCCCAACTAAGGAATAAACATAACAACTCAAAAAAAAATCCCGGCAAGGGAGAGTTCAATATATACCTAAATCCCGGCATCACAGTACTTTCGTGCTTAAACACTTAGTCATCAACAAGTTCTAGGTCGAGCCAATGCCCAATGTTATACAAATCACTATTTTTCCTCAACTGTCCATATCATGCGAAATATACCAATTCAAACAAGAAGCTGTATCACATCATTCGAATTAAAAGCAATTAAGACTCACGGTCATGCTAGACTGCGGTGCATAGATAACAGTCGCTATGCCTATACACCGTACTCTGCACTTAGCACGTAGGAAATAATATCCCAGTCCTACCTCGGGCCCACATGGTCCAAACTTGAGGTTCGGACCAAAACCCAATCACCCATAACCCCACGAGTTCATGTATGTAGTTTGTTTTAATATTCGACCCCATATTGAGGTTGAGTCACCCGAAATCCCCAAAGCCATAACTCTACCCAAAACCCCTAATTTTTACCTTGAAATCATGATTTAGGGCTAGGAGATTAGTAATTGCTAAAGGAAATTGAAGAAAAAAGTTAAACAATGCTTACCCAAGAAGTTTTGATGAGGGAGTGCTCTAAATTTTGCCCTAGGACTTTGGAGAAGGAAGAGCTCGTGAAATGATATGTTTTTCCCGTCACTGGTTATGTTTTTGACTTAGAAATTTGCTAGGAAAAATTGCCCTTCGCGTTCGTGGAAAAGGGGCCACATTTGCGAAGGGTAAACTGGACAACACATTGTGAACGTGTGAAAGGAAACGCAAACATGTAGAGGAAAATGCCGGGGGTCCAGCACTTGACCTACGCGAACGCGTGGACCCTAACACGAACGCGAGGAAGGGGTATGCAACACTATGCGTTCGTGAGGCTATATACGCAAACGTGAAGAGTAAATAGGGGCTGAATCCTCAGAGTCAAATGACTCTATGTGAACGCGGAGGCAAGGGATGCGAACATAATGGAGGAACCAGGGAAAGGTACGCGAATGCGAGCCTAAGGACGCGGACATGAAGAAGGAATCACTAGGCAAAAATTGCAGAAAAATCTGCTACCAACCTAAGTGTAAAACACCTCGAACCACCTCCAATTAACTCCCGAGCCCTCGGGGCTCCTAACCAATCACACACACTAACTCAATTACAACCAAAAAACTTACTCGAGCGATCAAATGGCAAAAACAACATCAAAATCATTGAAACAAGCCTCAAAACTTATGATTTTTCTTCTAAACTTCATAAACTTTCAAATATGGAACTCATAGTCCGAAACACATTAAACGACGTCCAATTTCGACCAAACTTCACAGAAAGTGCTTAAACAATATATATATGACTTGTACTAGGCGTTAGAACCAAAATACAAGCCTGATAGCATAGTCTTTTGATCAATTTTCATTTCCATTTTCCTTAACAATTTCAGAAAAAATAATTTACCAGAATAATTCTTTTACTCGGGTTCTAGACCTCGAATTTTTGATTCCGGGACCGTCAAATTACGGGTACAGGTCCATTTACCAAAAATGTTGACCAGAGTCAATTTTAATATCAAAATTCTTTAATGTTTTCATATAATTCACATATTTTAACATAAAATGTTTTCGGCTTCGCGCCCGGACTGCGAACGCAAATTGAGGCAATTAAGCGAGGTTTTCAAGGCCGCAGAAGCAAGGATAAAGGGAGAATTACAGTGATGACCCTTTGGGTCATCACATCCTCCACCTTTAAAACAACCGTTCGTCCTCGAACGAACAAAAGAAAGAAGTACCTGAGTCGGGGAATAGATGAGGATAACGGCTCCGCATATCAGACTCGGTCTCCTATGTCGATGCCTCAGGAGGCTGACCTCTCCACTGAACACGCACTGAAGTAAAACTCTTCGACCTCAACTGTCAAACCTGCCGGTCTAAAATAGCCACCGGCTCCTCTTCATATGACAGATCCTTGTCCAATTGGATAGTGCTGAAATCTAATACGTGGGCTGGATCGCCGTGAAACCTCCTAAGTGTGAATACATGAAAAACTTGATGCACGGATGACAAGCTACGCGGTAAGGCAATTCTATAAGCCACCTCTCCCATGCGATCAAGAATCTCAAGTAGGCTAATAAACCTAGGGCTAACCTTGCCCTTCTTCCCGAATCTCATCACCCTCTTCATAGGCGATACACGGAGCAATACTCGCTCACCAACCATGAAAGCAACATCTCTGACCTTGCGATCTGCATAACTCTTCTGCCTTGACGGAGCTATCCGAAGTCTGTCCTGAATGATCTTGACTTTATCCAAGGCCTCCTGAACTAGATCTGTACCCAATAACTGAGTCTCTCTCGGCTCAAACCATCCAACTGGGGACCGGCACCACCTACCATACAATGCCTCATACGGAGCCATCTGAAATGCTGGACTGGTAGGTGTTGTTGTAGGCAAACTCTACTAGAGGCAAGAACTGGTCACATGAGCCTACAAAATCAATAACGCAGGCTTGGAGCATATTTTCAAGAATCTGAGTAATCCTCTCGGACTGACCATCCGCCTGGGGATGAAATGCTTTATTTAACTGAACCTAGGTGCCCAAATCTTGCTGTACCTCTCTCTAGAAATGCGAGGTAAACTGCGAGCCCCGATCCAAAATGATAGATATAGGCACCCCATGAAGGCAACCAATCTCCTTGATATAAATCCCATCTAATCTCTCGGAAGAATAGGTGGTGGTAACTGGAATAAAATGCGCTGACTTGGTCAGCCTATCAACAATTACCCATACAACATCAAACTTCTTCCGAGTCATCGGAAGGCCAGAAACGAAATCCATAGTAATCTTCTCCCACTTTCACTCGGGAAGCTGAATCCTCTGAAATAACCCACCGGGCCTTTGTTGCTCGTACTTAACTGACAGTTCAAACATCGAGCCACATACGCTACTATATTCTTCTTGATCCTACGCCACCAATAGTGCTGCCTCATATCCTGATACATCTTCGCGATGCCCGGGTGGATAGAATACCGAGAACTATGGGCCTTCACTAAGATCAACTCCTGGACACCATCAACATTGGGCACACAAACTCTCCCCTGCAATCTCAATACACCATCACCTCCCAGGGTCATTTTCTTGGCACCTCCACGCTGCACCGTGTCTCTCAAGACACATAAATGGGTTTCATCAGATTGCCGCTCACGGATACGCCCAAATAATGACGATCGAGCGACTGTTCATGCTTACACCCTGCTAGGCTCAGAAATATCCAACCTCACAAATCGAATGTCCAAGGCCTAAGCATCCAAGCAAGCGGTCTCTGGCTGACCGGAATATAGGCAAGACTACCGTGCTGGCGGACTTCCTACTCAATGTATCAGCCACTACATTGGCCTTTCCAGGGTGGTATAAGATAGAAATATCATAGTCTTTCAACAACTCCAACCACCTCCTCTGCCTCAGATTCAACTCCTTTTGCTTGAACAAGCACTGAAGGGTCTAGTGTATTTGTACACATTACACGTCACACCATATAGATAATGCCTTAAAATCTTCAAAGCATGAACGCTGGCTTCCAACTATAAGTCATAAACTGGATAATTCTTCTCATGTATCTTCAACTACCTCGAAGCATATGCTATGACTCTGCCATTCTGCATCAATACGGTACCAAACCCAATACGAGAAGCATCACAATAGACCACAGATGGCCCTGAACTTGTGGGCAAAACCAAAACTGGTGTCGTAGTCAGAGATGTCTTGAGCTTCTGAAAGCTCGACTCACACTCGTCCGAGCACCTGAACTGGGCACCCTTCTGGGTCAATCTGGTCATAGGGGGCTGCAATGGATGAAAACCCCTCCACGAACCATCGGTAGTAACCTGCTAGCCTGAAGAAGCTCCGTATCTCTGTAGCTGAAGCCGATCAAGGCCGGTTCTTGACTGCCTCTATCTTTTTTGGGTCTACCTGAATACTTGCTGCTGATACAACATGAACCAGAAATGCGACCGAACTCAACCAATAATCGTACTTCGAGAACTTAGCATACAACTGACTATCCTTCAGAAGCCGAAGAACCACTCTGAGGTGCTGCTCATGCTCCTTCTGACAACGGGAATATATCAGAATATCATCGATGAATACAATCACGAACAAATCCAAATAGGTCCTGAACGCTCAGTTCATCTGATCCATGAAAGCCGCTGGGGCATTTGTCAACCTAAATGACATCACTAAGAACTCATAATGCTCGAACCGAGTGCGAAAAACTATCTTAAGGAGACCGGATGCCCTAATCCTCAACTGATGATAACTAGATTCCAAATATATCCTTGAAAACACCTTGGCGCTCTAAAGGTGATCGAACCATATCGTAAATCCTTGGTAGTGGATACTTGTTCTCAATCGTCACTTTGTTCAATTGCTAGTAATCAATGCACTTCCTCATCGAAACGTCCTTTTTGTTCACAATAATTCTGGTGCGCACCAAGGCAAAACACTAGGTCTAAGGAAACCCTCCTCAAGCAAATCCTGAAGTTGATCCTTTACTCTTTCAACTTCATTGGCGCCATACGACACGACAGAATGGAAATGGGCTGAGTTCCCGGTGCTAGATCAATGCAAAAGTCGATATCCCTGTCAGGATGAATGCCCGGCCAGTCTAAAGGGAAAACCTTGGGGAAACTCCCTAACAATAGGAAAAAAACCAATGGAAGGAACCTCTGCGCTGGAGTCGCGATCATACGCCAAATGAGCTAAACACCCCTTCTTAGCCATGCGTCAAGCCTTCACATACGATATCGCAGCGGGTCGAATAATCTAATGTTCCTTTTCACTCTAAATGGGGAAAATCTGGCAAAGCCAGGATCAGGGTCTTGGTGTGAAAATACAAAATAGCATGATACAAGGACAACCTATCCATCCCCAATATGACGTCAAAGTCCACCATATCTAAGAGCAATAAGTCAACACGGTCTTAAAACCCTTAAATACTACTACACAAGAGAGAAACACTCGGTTGACCACTATATAATCACCCACCGGTGTAGACACATATACAAGAATACCCAAGGCCTCACTAGGCACAACTAAATAGGGTGCAAAATAGGATGACACATATGAATACGTAGATTCAGGGTCAAATAGCACTGAAGCATCTCTAATACAAATCAGAATGGTACCTGTGATCTCTGCATCTGAAGACTCAATTTTCAAACTGGCTGACCCCTACCTCTGGCGGTCTGAACTCCACTTCTAAGACCTCTACCCCCGCCTCTAACCGGCTAGGTAGGCGGTGGAACCCCTGGTGCATGAATCATAGCATGAGAACTCTCATGCTGAGAGCTTCCAGAAGCTCGAGGGAAATACTTGGCAATGTGCCTCATGTCGCCACACGTGAAACAAGACCTCAGCCGCTGGAAATAATGAAGTTGTAGTGCTCTAACATGTTCTGACGGTGAGCAGAAAGACTGCTGATCATAACAACGTGGCTGAGAACCCCTTAACCTTGGGCAAACCCTCCTGTTGTGACCATGCTCACTGCACTCATAGTATTTACCCAAATGTTACAGTTGAGGAAACTGGGGCTGACCCGATCGACCTGAACGATCACCTGAAGTACCATAAGTGACAGGGGAAGCTGGTTGAGAGGGCCTGGAAGGATGTCCTCTACCATAAGTGCCTCTACCTCCAGACGAGGTACCGATGAATCTGCATGCATGATTGGGCCTCTTATCCGACCTACGACCGCCTCCCTGTGGCAGAACCATCCAACCCCACAGCCCACATTGCTCATCTCCTGAAAAGTGGCGTCACTCCCGGCTTGAGCCGCTGTATCCGGTTGACCTACCATAGCTGGCTGAACCCATGGAAGCAATCTCGCTTGAATGACGCTCTCCACTAAGCCTACCAATCTGAGCAAAGCTGCCTAAAGAACTGTGGTGGCAATGAACCCCTGTGGTACCTAAGCTGGGTTCCAGAGCTGCTGGAGCTGGAACCTCCTCCTCAAAACCCGCTCGAAGCTCCCCCTATGGGACTGCTGCTTGGGGCTCGGACTGCTGAGCGGTGGGTGAAGAAGCGCGTGATCTCTCCATCTGCGAAAGAATAGACTAGAAATTCTATAGGTGTTTGAGAGACGGAAACACACGACAAGAGAGAACAAAGTGAAATTTTTTTTCCTATCTTTGTAGCCTCTGGGGGTAAATACAGACATCTCCGTACCGATCCCTCAGACTCTACTGAGTTTGTCCGTGAGTTGTGAGACCTCAATAACCTAGTGCTCCGATACCAACTTGTCACGACCCGAATATCCCACCATCGAGAGTCGTGATGGCGCCTACTATCGGAACTAGGCAAGCCAAACATTACAATACTTCTACTGATTTCATTTAAACAATTATAATAAACTGAACAATAATTAAAGCAAAGACTTTAAAATGTTTAAATAACTGAAAACGGGAATACAAAAGTTTCAAAATACACTTCTACCCTGTATCGCGTGTCACTACTCATGAACTGCTATGAAATACTAAAACAAGAGTCTGAAAGAAATACATAGAAGAGTCTGTCTCAGTATAAGGGAAAACAAACTACTAATATAGAAGGGACTCCGTCCTGCGAACACTAGCTAGGCTACATCGGAAATCCCTGGACAGAAGTCGGCGCACGAGCGAATATTGCTACCGGGGTCCAACAACTGCTCCCAGATCTGTGCAAAAAGATGCAAAGAGTGTAGTATCAGCACAACCAACCCCATGTGCTGGTAAGTGCCTGGCCTAACCTCGGCGAAATAGTGATGAGGTTAGACAGGACCTACCACAAATAACCTGTATAGATATATGTGCAATAACAGGAAGTACACAAATTTAAACAACTAAGAGAGATGGGAGCATGCTATGGGGTATGGTAGTTTAAAAATAAAAATCATCGGATAAGAAGTAAAACCGTACAACAACTACTGATAAGGCAAAACACAGGAAAGTCCTACATAAAAAAACCACATACTTGATCCATGCCCCATTGCGCCGCACAACCCAATCCTCAAATGTCTCCGTTGTGGCGAGCAAGCCGATCCTCAAATATATCTATTGCGGCGAGCAACCCGATCCTCAAATATATCCGTTGCGACGAGCAACCCGATCCTCAAATATATCTGTTGCGGCGAGCAACCCGATCCTCAAATATATCCGTTGCGGCATGCAACCCGATCCTCAATGTTTAATACTAAAAATTCACTCAACAACAACAGCAACTCAAGTGCGAGGGGAGTAACCACAAATACAAGGAGTCTCGATCAGGAAATACAACTAAAAACTAAAACCAATCCCTGCAAGGAAGAATTCAATATATACTTAAATCCCGGCAAGGGAATAATCACACTACTTTCGCGCTTAAAGACTTAGTCATAAACAAGTTCTAGGTCGAGCCAATGCCCCAATGTTATTCAAATCACTATTTTTCCTCAACCGTTCATATCATGCGAAATATATCAATTCAAACAAGAAGCCGTATCACATTATTTGAATTAAAAGCAATTAAGACTCACGGTCATGCTAGACTCTGGTACATAGATAACCGTCACCATGCCTATGCACCGTACTCTACACTTAGCACGTAGAAAATAATATCCTAGTCCTATTACCTCAAGCCAAAGTTAGATCAAATACTTACTTCTGTCCGAAAATAGCAATCAAATCTCTAAAACCGTCTTTCCTCTAGAATCCAACTCCGAAACAATGATATCTAGGCACAATTTAGTTTAATACTATCAATAATGGTTCAAAGACACAATTCCATAGCTTAGAAATGAATTTTCTATCATTCTTCCAAAAACACCAAAATCCGACCCAGGCCCACATGGTCCAAACTCGAGGCTCGGACCAAAATCCAATCACCCATAAACCCACAAGTTCAAATATGTAATTTGTTTTAAGATTCGACCCCCAATTGAAGATGAATCACCCAAAATCCCTAAAACCCTAAATCTACCAAAACCCCTAATTTCTACCTTGAATTCATAATTTAGGGCTAGGAAATTAGTAATTAATGAAGGAAATTGAAGAAAACAAGTTAAACAATGCTTACCCAAGAAGTTTTGATGAATGAGTGCTCTAAAATTCGCCCTAGGACTTTGAAGAAGGAAGAGCTCGTGAAATAATATGTTTTTTCCGTCACTGGTTCTGTTTTTGACTTAAAAATTCGCTGGGCAAAATTTCCCTTTGCGTTCGCAGGAAAGGGGCCGCATTTGCGAAGGGTTAACTGGGCAACACATCGCAAACGCATGAAAGGGAACACAAATGCATAGAAGAAAATGCTGGGGGTCCATAACATGGCCTACACGAACGCGAGGAAGGGGTATGCAACACTACATGTTCGCGAGGCTATATACGCGAACTTGAAGAGTAAAAAGGGGTTGAATCCTCAGAGTCAAATGATTCTACGCAAACGTGAGGCAAGGGATGCAAACGCGATGGAGGAACTAGGGAAAAGTACGCCAATGTGAGCCTAAGGAAGCGGACGCAAAGAAGGAATCACTGGGAAACAATTGCAGAAAAATCAGCTACCAACCTAAGTGTAAAACACCCCGAACCACCTCCAATTCACTCCCGAGTCCCGGAGGCTCTTAACCAATCACATACACTAGCTCAATAACATCATACAAACTTACTCGAGATTCAAATCGCCAAAAGAACATTAAAATCATCGAATCAAGCCTCAAAGTTCATGATTTTTCTTCTAAACTTCATAAACTTTCAAACTTGGAACTCATAGTCCGAAACACGTCAAATGACGTCCGATTTCGACCAAACTTCACTGAAAGCGCTTAAAAAATATATATGACTTGTATCGGGCGTTGGAACTAAAATACGAGCCCGATACCATAGTCGTCTGATCAACTTTTATTTCTATTTTCCTTAATAATTTTAGAAAAATAATTTAACAGAAAAATTCTTTTACTCGGGTTTTAGACCTCGGATTTCGACTTCGGGCACATGCCCGAGTCCTATTTTTTTCTACGGACCTTCGAGACCGTCAAATCACGGGTCCGGGTTCATTTACCAAAAATGTTGACCGAAGTCAACTTTAATCAATATTAATATCAAAATTCGTCAAATGTTTTACAGAATTCACATATTTTAACATAAGAATTTTTTTGGCTTTGCGACCGGACTCACACATAAGTTGAGGCAACTAAAAGCGAGGTTTTCAAGGCCTCGGAAGCACGGATAAAGGGAGAATTACGGTGATGACCCTTTGGGTCGTCACAATAAATGCACCCTTAATTATATCCCTAATTTGAATTATGGTATGTAAATAGTAATTTGGTATACTGAAATATAATTAACTCAAACTTAAATATAGGATAATAAGGTTTCATATGTGGTATAGAAAGGAAAAATCCCTTTGCACAAATCGGAAACTTCGTGCCACTCTTTAATTTTTTGACCCCAATTGCCGCATGAAAAGAGCTTCATGTTTAACAAATATTAACCAGCTTGTCTTATGGAAAATACTTTTGATGTTTAACCTTAACGGTTTACTCATAAAGCAAGTGGGGGGGGGGGGGTCAAAAAAGTAAAATTATCTATTTTCAAGGTCACTGGGCGTAAATTCCTGAATGGACTTTGCTAGCCTCCCTTCCTCTCAAGGGAGTGTCAACTCAAGTGCTTAACTTGGGTCAAATACATATTATCATATGATAAATTAATCTAAATAGTTGCATAATACCTAACCGCTTAAATTAAAAATAGTTGGTAGGTGTGTAATATAAGTATCGTCTATATGTTACATATGTATTATATGGGGATAAATTTGGCTCATAACGTCCCCACGCCAGGTGGGCACGTCCCTTATGATAAGGGCAACCCAAAAAAGGGTGCAACCCAAATCGGTGAAGAAGAAGTGACGTCGTTTAGCACCTGACCCTTTTAGTGAGTGGAAGGCACCAACTTATGCACTTCTTTTATTATTTTGAGGAAAGTTTCCTATTATATAAAGGAAACCTTCTCATTGAAAGAGCATCATGATTATTTTCGAATAATACAATCTCTATCTCTATCTCTATTTCTCTCTCTCTCGTTCCTAACCATTACTTCCTTCTTAAGCTAAGTCTATTTTGCTACTCATTTACAGATCTACAAAGACTCTAGAAGCAATAGTCATCTCTTGGGCTTATTATATTTGATTACGTTTATCCCTATATATTTTTGATTGTTTTTAGGCTTACAAAATATGAATATAATTTTTGAGCTAAAAAAGGTGGTTCCATCTGTAAGGATTTCGAGAATCAAAACCATAGTTTGGACAAGAGAACCATCGAAAACCCTTCTTTACGACGAAAAAACAAAAAATGGCTAACAACAGCGCATGAATGAAAATAATAGCAGATGTTGCAACCAATCTCATTGGTCCTCTTAACAAAGTCGGTGAAGATGGGGTTTTGATTACAACCCCTAGTACCACCTCAAGCAGAGTAATCCCACCTCCACCACCCAAAAGATCTAACGATCTTGCGGGAAAATGAGCTTCCACATCCGCATCTGAAGAAGCACCCCAGAGGTCAGAAAACTACTGGAAGAGTGGTTAACAAGCACTCTAAGAGGCTTGGTTGAGAAGTCACCTCAAAATAATGTCAGATGCAGGACGACCACAGATCTTGCTGAAGTCGGAGGCGAACCCGAGATCACCCGAACAAACAATGTGCTCCTCGATAGCTCACGATCATCCTCAAGAAGATCGAAGAAATAGAAAACGAAAACCGGTCACTCAGTGACCAAATAAAGGAACATTAAGAGAGGGTGGACAAGATTCCTGGTGACCCCAAACTACTGCCAAAGCGTGACGTAGGGAGGTTTGTTGAAAAACCCTACACGGAAGAAGCTACACTATAGACCATTCCGAAAACTTTCAAATGCCACCTTACTTGAGAGTGTACGACGATACTACAGACCCTGAAGACCACTTGATCCACTACGTACCTGCTGTAAAAGGTAACAACATATCAAAAGTACAAGTATCGTCTATGCTACTGAAGAAGTTCAGCGAAACATTGATAGGAGGAGCACTGACATGGTATTCCCAGCTACCGGCCTGAATCATTTCCATGTTCGAGGAAATGGTGGACAAGTTTGTCACCGCCCATCCAGGAGCAAAGAAAGCAGAAGTGAGGGTCAATGACATCTTCACCATTCGGAAAACCGCATGGTAAGGACTTAGGGACTTCCTAGCTAGGTTGAACAGGGTAAGGATGAGCCTACCCAACGTGTTGGAAGGCATGGCGGTCGCTACTTTTTTCAAACCGGGTTGAGCAGAGACGCCTCAAGGGCGACCAAAAAACTACTCAGCCTCCTTATGAAGTACCCGCTCACTACATGGAAGAGATTCACAATGCTTATTGTGCTGAGGTGCATGCAGATAAGGACGACCTCAACGGGCTGACCCAATGTCTAACAACAATACATCCAGAAATCAGAAAGGATCGACACAATGAAGGACGACAGGAACAAGTCCCACGTCCCAATAGGGAGAGACACCAACCCTATATCAGATCCTCTCACCCACCGCTACCCAGGCACGCGGATGCGCTACATTGACATGTTGCTCCAGTACGAAATGACAGAGGTATGCCCCCTTTATTATTTGCCCATAAATTTTTCTTTGCCCCCTTCAGAGATAGTATACGCACTTGAGAAGCTGGGCAATAAGGTGAAATGGCCGGCAAAGATGAAGTCGGACCCCATCACCAGAAAATCAAATGCGTTTTGCGAGTTCTACCAGGAACGGGGGCACAAGACTGAAGACTGTATAGGTCTACGGCAAGAGGTGGTCAGGATGTTGAACCAAGGGTTCCTGAGAGAGTTGCTCAGTGACATGGGAAAATCAACTTTGCACGTGGACGGGAGCAGCACCACGGGCCACCAAAGCCGCCCTCACCAGCACATACGATCAGTATGATCATTGGACACAGCAACGACTCGGCAATCAACCACGTCAAGTTGACCACTACGTACAAGCTGTGGCAAACTATTGCCCACCAACGGTATCACGACTTCGAAGATAGTATCACCTTCGATAAGTCCGATGCCGACGGTTTGTCTTTCCCTCATTACGATGCTTTAGTTATCACTTTACGTATTGCAGATACAGATGTTAAAAGAATTATGGTCGATGACAGCAGTGGCGCCTGTATTATCCACCTGAGGGTCTTCGTACTAATGGACTCGAGGATAACATAATACCACGCCGCATAACACTAACCGGTTTCAATAATACAGTAGAATGAACCTCCGGAGAAATATCGCTACCCGTCCTGGCGAGGGGGAGGGGCTTGTCATGATGGAAATGGCTGTCCAAGTAATAAACCAGGAAATGACATACAACATCATCATCGAACGATCATGGATACACGCCATGAGTCCCTTCAAGATTTTACCAATTGGTCAAATTTCCCACCCCGTGAGGAATATTCAGCATTGGAGGCGAGCCTCACACCGCTCAAGATTTCTATAAAATAGCTCAAGGCTGCACCCACACCAAACAACTTAAAGGGGCGAGCGAAGATGCATAACAATCAGCTATGTCGGGGACTAAGGTCCACCCGACAGAGAACGCCATTAAAGACCTTGATGTCATAGAAGCTTGTAAGGCTACGGTCAAAGATCTCGACCCACTCCAGCTGGACAACAATGATCCTGCAAATAAGGCTTACTTCGGACACGACCTCTTAAATCCAAGTAAGAATCGTGAATTTTTATCTAATCATATATACATGTTTGCTTTTTCCCATTAAGATATGCCGGGAATCTCGAAAAATTGCCTCTAATAAGCTGAACGTCGACCTATTACACCTGCCTGTGTGACAAATAAGAAGGAAATTCAATGCCGTAATCAACAAAGTGGTCAGCGAGGAAGTGGACAAACTTCTGGCCAACGGCTCCATCAGGGAATCAAAGTACCCCCAATGGGTCGCCAATTTTGTCATGGTTAAGAAGAATAATGGGAAGTGGAGAATGTGTGTAGACTTTACCGACCTGAACAAAGCGTGCCCAAAAGATTCCTTCCCACTACTCCACATGGACCGACTAATAGATATGACCACGGGGCATGAGCTGCTAAGTTTCCTAGATGCATGCTCCGGTTACAACCAAATCATGATGGCCGAAGAGAACCAGGAAAAAATGACTTTCATCACCTACCGCTTGACATATTGCTACAAGGTAATGCCCTTCGGGCTCAAGAATGCAGGAGCCACGTACCAAAGGCTGGTCACCAGAATGTTCAAAGAACAACTCGGTAAGACCATGGAAGTCTACATCGATGATATGCTGGTGATATCGGCAAATAGAGAGGACCATATCGACCACCTAAAAGAGGCCTTGGAGATACTGAGGAGGTACGAGATGAAGTTGAACCTCGAGAAATGCGCCTTCGGTGTAGCTTCAGGAATATTGTTAGGATTCCTCGTAACACAACGAGGTATCGAGGTCAACCCAGACCAGGTCAAGGCTATAGACGCAATACCTGAGGTGCTGAGTAGCAAGAAATAGGTACAGAAGCTGATGGGGCGTATAGCCTCCTTGTCCAGGTTTATCTCACGGTCATCCGATAGGTGCCATAAATTTTTCAACGTACTGAAAATGATCAAGGACTACAATGGAGTGATGAATGTGTCGAAGCCTTAAGAAAGCCGAAAGCATACTTGTCTTTGCCACCCTTGCTGGTCAAAGCAAGTCCGGCCGAACCCGTGCTAGTATATCTGGCCGTGTCTGAGGTTTCTGTCAGCGACGTCCTAGTCTGTGAGAACAAAGGTACACAATCCCCTATCCACTACATTAGCAAAACCTTAGTGGACGCCGAAACTCGGTATCCACACCTCGAGGGATTGGAATTGGCACTGGTCGTAGCTTTACAAAAGCTACGGCCTTATTTCCAATGCCACCCCATAAAAGTGATAACGACCTTCCCATTATGAAGCGTCCTACACAAGCCTAAATTACCAGGCCGGCTTACAAGATGGGACATTGAGCTCAACGAGCACGACATCTTATATCTTCCAAGAAGCGCCATTAATTCGCAAGTTCTAGCCGATTTTATAGCCGACATTAGCGTAGAAATCCTTCCAAAAGCAGAACTTGAGGCATAACATTCCTCCACGTATAACAACCTATGGTCCTCTATAATGATAGCGCAGCCAATGCATCGAGATCGGAACTGGGACTCGTCCTCGAGGTCTCCACGAGCAAAAAAATTCGCCAGTCCATACGATGCACTAAAATGACTAACAACGAGGCTGAGTATGAGGCTGTTATTGCAGGTATGAAACTGGCCATAAAATACGAGGCGCGCCGACTCATCCTCCACTGCGATTCCCAACTCGTGGTAAACCAAGTCACCAGGAATTACCAGATCAAAGAACAGGGACTGCAAAAATACCAGTCAGAAATTTGCAGGTTAATACTGAGTTCGATGAATGCCGCCTAGAATAGATCCGAAGGGCACGAAATATCTGAGCACACGGTTTAGCAAAACTGGCTACTGCCATACAAATTTCAACAAAGAAAGCGTAGTCACTCTCCTCCACTCCGCCATTGATCACACTGAGGTATTCTCTTAAAATTTAACTTGGGACTGGCGCAACCAATTTGTATCTTATCTACAGGACGGAATGCTACCACCTGACAAGAAAGAGGCGAAGAAACTCCGCACGCAAGCCACTCGGTGCTGCTTAATAAACAACGACCTCTAAAAAAGAACATTTGGTGGAACCTTGGCCAAGTTCCTGGGACCGCACCAAACAAGGACGATACTCGAAGAAGTACACGAGGGTCACTGCGGTTCCCATACAGGAAACCGCGTCCTCGTACGATGCATCGTATGAGCCGGCTGCTACTGGCCCACCATGAAGAAGGAGGCGACTAAATACGTTCGCCGATACGAACAATGCCAAAAATACGCGCCCATGATATACCAACCAGGAGAGCCCATCCATCCAGTCACCTCCACATGGCCTTTCATCAAATGGGGAATGGACATAGTCGACCCCCTACCCGCATGACGGGGAAAGGTACGATTCTTATTTGTATGAATTGACTATTTTTCTAAGTGGGTAGAAGCAGGTACGTACACACAAATATGTGAATAGGAAGTAATCTCCTTCATATGGAGACATATATTATGCCTCTTCGGCATCCCCAAATAAATCACTTGTGACAGCGGACGACAGTTCATCGGTCAAAAAATGAGCGAATTCTTCGAGAAATGGCGCATAATGAGGATACTTTCCACGCTATGTCACCCTGTCTCCAACGGCCAAGCAGAATCCTCCAACAATACTATATTAAACAGACTGAAGAAGAAACTCGAGGACGCCAAAGGGCTATGGCCCGAGTTGCTACCCAAAGTGCTGTGGGCACACCAGACCACACCCAAATCCAGCATAGGGGAAACATCGTACTCGCTCGTCTACATAACAGATGCGGTCATACCTGTCGAGTTCGGCGAACCACGACTAAGATATTCACACACCAATGGAATAGAAAACGACGCCAACAGATTCCAAGACCTCGAAGAAGCTAAGGAAAAGAGAGAGATGGCCCATATAAGAATGGTGGCCCAAAAGCAACAAATCGAAGATAAAACAACAAGAGGGCCAAAATAAGACCGCTCAAGGTGGGAGATTATGTCCTCAAGGCCAAGACATTGGCATCCAAAGACCCACGTGATGGAAACCGGGCACCAACTGGGAAGCACCCTACAAAATCGCAGCAGTAGCCAGCAAGGCGCATTCCTGTTGGAAATAATGGAAGAGAAAACAATCCAAAACAACAGGAACGTCACTCACCTCAAAATTTCCACTTCTAAAAGGCGTCTCCCAAGTCATACTCTTTTTTCCTTACCCCAGTTTTGTCCCAATTGGGTTTTCTCGAGGATGTTTTTAACGAGGCAGAGGAGGGGACACCTGGAGATACTTGCGTAACAAGCTTATCATATCAACCTCTCCTTATGACCTCCAGGCCGATATGATAAAGGGACTGGACTAACTTGATCTCCAATTTATGAAAAGCCACGACCATATCCAATGTATGAAAGGCTACGGCCATATCCAATATATGAAAGGTTACGACCATCTCCAATGTATGAATGGCTATGGCCACATCCAATGCATGAAAGGCTAAGGCCATCGACAACAACAGTCGACCTAGATTCGACTACGGTGAGTAAACGACTCGAAGACAGTCGAAGTCGCCTACATGGCTAAGGCCATCGCCACCAATGGTAGACCTAGATTTGATTGCGGTGAGTAAACAGCTCGACGATAGTCGAAGTTGCCTACATGGCTGAGGTCATCAACTACAGTATGGCTAAGGCCATCATCGCTAACAGTCGACCTAGATTCGACTGCGGAGAGCAAATGACTCGACGACAGTCGAAGTCTCCATTATGGCTAAGGCCGTCGATTCTATTATGACTAAAATCATCGATCTTAGTTCGACCAGGGCCACCAACACCGACGGTCAACAGAGAGAGCAACAAAATCTCTAAAGAACGAAAGAAAAACAATGACAAAAGGAGAGAAGAGAAGTCATATTCCATTTATCTCAAAAAAATATACATACAACTGGCCTTAGAAAAGGCCCCATCTACACAAAACATATTCACACATACAAGCCCTAAGGGCCTTCACCACCCCTCCCATCGCGACCCACTTTGTCGCCATCTGGTCTGTTGCCGTCTCCAGATTTATAAGCCCTGGAAATCCACAAGCTGGAATCTAGACGGTTAACATCCTCAAAATTACAGCCCTCCCTACCAGGCGAGTCGGAGCTATAGCCGGCCGCTTCACGGGCAACATGAGTCAAGTGTCGTTGCCTTTCTACTTCCGCCTCGGAAGCTCGACCCCCCCGCCAAAAGCTCCTCAAAAATGACCAATCTGGCATCATGATAAACCCAAATCTCGTATGACTCACTATGCACGACATCCTGTGGGGCTGTTCGCCCGAGGGACTCAACTTCGAATGTCCTAGCATTAAGCTTAGCTGTAAGGGCAGTAACCTGAGCTCGTAGTTCCACAACCTCGGCCGTCACCCACGCCTGATCTCCAAGTGCTCCTCTTTTGACTGAAGGAGAGTTTTTCCGGTTCGCTATTTCGAGCCAAAGCAGCCATCAGCTGCTCATCCATCTCCTTCAGCTCAGCCGCCCTCTTCTCCAAAATAGCCTCTAATTCCTCAAGGCCCTCACAGAACGTTCGGAACTGGGGGTCCTGCTTAAGCATGTCTGCCAGTGCCTGATACTTGGCACGAACCTCTTTGTATTTCTTCGCCATTTTGGCGAAGGTGGCCACCTTCTTTTGCTCACTCCACCTCCTCTCAACCTCTAAGATGAGGGTCTGAAAAAGAAGAGATGAAACGCGTCACTATGTACCACAGTCGCTTTGTGCGACAAAACAAATATGGGGCTGAAAGCTACCTACAAAGCTGAACCTACTACATGCCTCGACAAGTCCCTATTGCTAATACTTCTCAGCGACTCATGCTCCGCAGCTGCACACAACAGGGTTATGTTTTTCGTGGCCTGCTCGCTATCTTCTAATAAATTGTGTCCACTAGGGATCACAATGCAACGAGTACACCTACCCTCCCTCATCTCCACACGGGCTGAGCTACCCGGTGCTTCCCCGAGAGTGGATTCAGAGCCCGTCCTCTCAATCTCCACAACCGCTTTACTGGCAGCGGAAGACGACTCGCCTATTGGGGCACGAACCGAACGGGCAGCAGCAGCTGTTCTCTTAGGAGCCATTCTCCCATAACGAATGGCCTCGACCATAAAGGTCGACCTCGGCACTTGACGGGGCTCACTAGGCCTCCTCACGCCCTCAATAGCAATCCCTTTACCAGTAATCAATCGCCGCCTCTTTCTCTCAGGCGGCTCCTCTCCTTCAGAAGCCGCCTCCATCAGAGCGACTTCAGGTACTGGCACTGGAAAGGATTTAGGCATCGTTGTTGCTACAACCTCTGGTATCTCCACAGAAGCAGCCTCAGGCACCACCTCCAACGCAGCTACCGATATAGCCCCTTGCTGAGGAGTCGAAAGCGGGCTACCTCTAGGTGAGATGCCCACAAGTATGTCTCCCCCATCGGAGTCGAACACTGCCCTAGACGGGATAACATTAATTTTCTTCTTCTTTGTCCTTGTAGAAGCACCTTGACCTACCAAACGGAAAGCACATCAGGTAAAAAGGTCTCCAAGTCAAAGCAAAACGAAGAAAGACAGGTAAGGTAGTTACCAATCGGGCCGTAGCCTATGAAATTCAGCCCAAGTGCGGCATCTCTCCGCATACAGTACCAACCCCGCCACCGACAACCTAATGTCATCGACGGGGGGGGGGGGGGGGGGGTGAGTGAGCCACCACTACAAAAAGGGAAGGAAGTAAGTCAAGAGTGATCGATCAGTCAAAAATAGGGTGTCACAAAATCACATGCAGAGATACTTACATCCTGCATTCCACGTTTATGAAAATCCTTTAGGATTATACACTAGATGGCTCGTCCTAACATAAAAGAATCTATGCCAGAACTCATGGTTAGCTTTGTCGTTAGCCCTACGATATAGTTCTTCTTACCACGGCTCCTCAGTTGGAGCATGGTACCTCTCATATAACTGGGGCTAAACATCTGTAGAAGGTGACGGTCCCGGCCTCACCCGCAAGCGCGGTAAGGATCTGACACACCTTTAGGGCGTAAGGTGTGAGCTGTGCCAGGCATACATGATAGAAGAATCTAAGCTCTTCCGCTAGAGGGTTAAGCAGAAAGCTATGCCCAATCGTAATATCATACTCATAGAATGTACAAAAACTGGGCCTATGCACATTGGCATAGTCCGTCCCGGCCGGAGCTATTTCGACGTGATCGGGAACATTGTATCTAGTTCAGATAACGTCCAGGTGAGACTGGAGCAAATCTCTCTGCTCCCAGGTACAAGAGGGGCATTTCGTATTGAAGTCTTTCCTTACACTCAAATCCTTCGGTAAAACATTGTTTACCGCCAAAGGAGCTAGGGTTTTTCCCGCTTCTTCCCCTTCACCATCGGAAGAGGGCAGAACCCTGGAAGGAGCACGTCATTAGCCTGTTTGCTTCCTTGGAGTTTTGCAATAATACACAGTAAGAGAATAAAGTATTGGTAATGAGTGAGACAATTTCGGAAACGGTATCTCTTTGAAAATGATGTAACTATTGCAAGAAAGAAGGATGAAGAAAGAAACAAAGGAAAACTTTCCAAAGGGTCGAAAGATGAAACTCTTTGAATCACTCTTATATTTTTAGGAGTAAGGTACACAGAAAATCGAAGAGCATCAGTTCTAAAAGCTGCGCCGAAAATCGAAACGTCACATCGTAATTTGAACAGTCTCGGAAACATGTATAATGATGATGTATGTGACTTTTGACGTCACCTTAAAAAAGGTGAGGGGGTCGCATGTCAACGGCCCGACAAATGCTATCCATGCTTGTGCTCTGCGAAGGAGGCGCCTATTGGCATGGCCAAATTTCTATAAAAAGCAAATCGTGCATGTCTGTCCATTGAAGACGATCATCGAGTACGTCTTCAACAAACTGACGGACTAACTGTATGGGGCTAAATTTGTCTCATAATGTCCCCATGCCAGGTGGGCATGTCCCCTATGATAAGGGTAACCCAAACAAGGGTGCGACCCAAATCGGTGAAGAAGAAGTGACGTCGTTTAGCACCTGACCTTTTTACTGAGTGGAAGCCACCAACTTATGTACTTTTTTATTATTTCGAGAGAGGTTTCCTATTCTATAAAGGAAACCTTCCAATTGTAAGAGGATCATGATTATTCTCGAATAATACAATCTCTATCTATGTCTCTATTTCTCTCTCTCGAGTTTCTAACAATTGCTTCCTTCTTAAGCTAAGTCTACTTTACTACTCATTTACAGATCTACAAAGACTCTCGAAGCAATAATAATCTATTGGCCTTATTATATTTGATTATGATTTACCCATATATATATTTTTGATTGTTTTTAAGCTTACAAAATACGAATATAATTTTTGAGCTAAACATATATAATATATGTACATTGGCTAGAAAAGATAAATAGTGACCTCGACTCGCTATTCATATAAAGATCCCTATCTTTTACATGTGGGTTTGGCATAGAGAAATATATTTTCCGTAAAAAATGTTTTGCACAGATAAATCATTTGTTGAATTAGGGTATTGTTATTGTCATTCATCAATCATGAAGACGTGAGTTTTTTTTACACCTTAACGTGAGATGCACGTGAGTGTATCTCTGTTTAGTTTAACGTAACTTTTGAGGGCAATAAGTTAGTTTAGAGTTCTGGAGTAAAAGTAGTGTCCACTTCTCGCAAACATTAGGGACTATTTGAATAATCCAATCCCTATATATTAAGGAATAAGGAAAATTTCAATTATCTTCTTGAAATTTTACTAAAAAGTTGATTTGAATTGTTAAACTAGAACCTCGTACCCAACTGAAGCCCTAACATGCATGAGAACATACATGATTGAAAAATAAGTATTTCTTAAGTTCCTCTAATTAAATGAATTAAGTCTATTTGCATATTCCAATAGTCCATAACAAATTATATACCATGACATAGTTCATCTTAATTATGTACTAACATGCTTCTATCGAAAAAAGTGGATCGGGAATATTGTTAATGAATTAGGTCTAAATGGGGTAACATGTCTTAGTCAATTTATATGAAATAAGTATTATTTGAAACAAGTCTACTTTTAAAAAGTTTGGGAGAGAGAACTCAAATTATTAATTGTAACACTATAAGATGTCTATAAATTGTGCCCTTTGAAAGGGAAGAAAATACTCAAACAAAAAATAAAACCACTAAATCTTGAAGTAGATTTGTAAAATGGCAATGCACAATCTTGGCTTTGTTTGTGTTCTTCTCCTCGCGACAACCACAAGTTAGTATTCTTCTCCATTTATATTTGATTGTGATATTAACATCACTATACTTTTGACTATCTCTACAATTACATATGGCTTTCGTTTGATTTTATAATTATGGTTGTGTCATTTTTCAGTGAATTTGACGTGGTTTTCTACAACTCAAGTTATGGCTATGCGAGAGATTGATCATGATCTCTCTGGACTGCAACGGAGACTGCTCCCACAACTAAATGATATTATAACTTGTGCGAGTTATTGCAATAATGATAGTGATTGCAGTGGTTGTTGGATTTGCTGTAGTTGTTCACATATTAATAGGCTTGGTATTCCAATATGTGGAACTTAATGGCATTTGTGTCATAAAGTACTGTTACAAATTCATGTTATGAATTTATATATTTCCATGTAATTTCTTGCACTTATTTAATCGTCTTTTATGTTTTTTCTACTAAAACTAAAGAAAGTCAGGTGAGGACATTCTAATATTCAAGAATAATGACAGACTCGACACAGTGCTACTGGTCGAGCTAGTTTTCATGTACTTATGGTTATGTCATGTATTTTCTAGATTTATTCACAAATTTATCGCATATGTACTTAATTTGTTTCATTTTTGTGTAATTGACATTACGCAAAATCCTCTATGTTATGTTCACTTTTCTATTAAGCAATACCTCCTTAACTATATATTTAGGGAATTTGTACTCGGTGAAAGATGTGTTCTTGCCAAATCCTTTCGTTAAAAAAAATACAAACACGTAAATTTTAAAAACAAAAACTTGTCAAGTGCAGCATAAAATGTTGCTTCTGAAATTATTACTTAATTTCAAGGACCTAATTTCTTTTAACAATAAGCTTACCAAATTATGCTCCAATTTTCATTTCAAAACTTAAAGATTCTGAAAAGTACACAATTAGTCGAATTTTTACCTTCTATAGCAAATGTTGATACCTAATTTATTTTAACTAAATACCATTTTAAAAAAATATATTTCATAACTACCTTTTAATTTTTATAAATAAATATCTATTTATAGTCACCTCCTACCGTTAAGCCATAAAATACGCTGACATCTCTTTCTGCTCCCTCTCTCTTCAATCGTTTGTTTTGTTGATTGGAAAAACAAACTTTTGAGAAATTATTACAGATTACTAGATCGGGCTTTCCACGGCCTTTCCGTCGTAACCGATCCATCCGTACCATTCGTTTTTCTTCTCTTTTGTTTTTCTTAATTCACCAACCAACAATTCAAATAAAAATCATGAACCCTGTATGGGGTTAAATTTGGCTCATAACGTTCCCACGCCAGGTGGGCACGTCTCCCATGATAAGGGCGACCCAAGCAAGGGTGCGGCCCAAATCAGTGAAGAAGGAGTGACGTCGTTTAGCACCTGACCCTTTTACTGAGTGGAAGCCACCAACCTTTGTACTTTTTTTATTATTTCGAAGAAGGTTTCCTGTTATATAAAGGAAACCTTCCCATTGTAAGAGGCATCATGATTATTCTCGAATAATACAATCTCTATCTCTATCTCTATTTCTCTTTCGAGTTCTTAACCATTACATCATTCTTAAGCTAAGTCTATTTTACTATTCATTTACAGATCTACAAAGATTCTCCAAGCAATAATCATCTCTTGAGCTTATTATATTTGATTACGATTTACCCCTATATATTTTTGATTGTTTTTAGGCTTATGAAATACGAATAAAATTTTTGAGCTAAACAATTCGGCGCCGTCTGTGGGGATTTCGAGAATCAAAGCCGTAGTTTGCACCTAGAGAACCATCGAAAACCCTTCTTCACAACACAAAAGCGAAAAATGGCTGACAACAACGCAAGAATGAAAACAATATCAGATGTTGAAACCAATATCATAACAATAACCGGTTTCAATAATACATTAGAACGAACCTCTAGAGAAATATCGCTACCCGTCCTAGCCGGAGGGGGAGGGGGATGGTCAGGCTAGAAATAACTTAACACGTAATGAACCAGGAAACGACATACAACATCATCATCGGACGACCATGGATACACGCCATGAGAGAGGTCCCTTCGAGCTTTTACCAAATGGTCAAATTTCCCACCCAGTGGGGAATATTCAGCATTCAAAACGAGCCTCACACCGCTCAAGAGTGCTATAAAATAGCTCAAGACTGTTCCGACACCAAACAGCTTAAAGGGGCGAGCACAGACGTATAGCAATCAGTTATGTCGGGGACTAAGGTCCACCCGACAGAGAACGTCATTAAAGACACTGATGTCGTAGAAGCCCGTAAGGCTACGGTCAAAGATCTCGACCTAGTCTAGCTAGACAACAATGACCCTACAAAGAAGGATTACATCGGGCACGACCTCTCAAATCCTAGCAAGTATGCATTTTTATCTAACCACACAAACCTATTTTTCTTTTTCCCATTCAGATATGCCGGAATCCCGCGAGAAATCACCACTCACAAGCTGAACATCGACCCTTTACACCCACTCGTGCGGAAAATAAGAAGGAAATTCAATGCCGCAATCAACGAAGAGGTCAACGAGGAAATTGACAAACTTCTGACCAATGGCTCCATCAGGGAATCAAAGTACCCTCGCCAATGTCGTTATGGTTAAAAAGAAGAATAGGAAGTGGAGAATGTGCGTAGATTTCACCGACTTGAACAAGGCATGCCCAAAAGATTCCTTCTCTCTGCCCCACATTGACCAGCTAATAGACGCTACCCCGGGGCATGAGCTGCTAAGTTTTCTAGATGCATACTCCGGGTACAACCAAATCAAGATGGCCGAAGAGGATCAGGAAAAAACAACTTTCATCACCCATCAGGGGAAATACTGCTACAATGTAATGCCCTTCGAGCTCAAGAATGAGGAGCCACGTATCAAAGGCTGGTCACCAGAATGTTCAAATAGCAACTCGGTAAGACCATGGAAGTCTACATCGATGATATGTTGATAAAATCGGGAAAGAAAGAGGACCATATCGACCACCTAAAAGAGGCCTTCGAAATACTGAGGAGGTACGGGATGAAGTTTAATCCCGAGAAATGCGCCTTCGGCGTAGCTTCAGGAAACTTCTTAGGATTCCTCGTATCACAACGAGGCATCGAAGTCAACTCAGACCAGATCAAGGCAATAGACGCAATACTTGAGATGCTGAGTAGCAAGACACATGTACAGAAGCTGACGGGGCGTATAGCCGCCCTATCCAAAGTCATCTTATGGTCATCTGATAGGTGCCATAAATTTTTCAACGTACTGAAAAAATATCAAGGACTACAATGGAGCGAGGAATGCGTCGAAGCCTTGAGAAAGCTGAAAGCATACTTGTCTTTGCCACCCTTGATGGTCAAGGCAAGTCCGGGCGAACCCCTACTAGTATATATGGCCGTATCTGAGGTCGATATCAGCGCCGTCCTAGTCTGCGAGAACAAAGGTAGAAATCCCCTATCTATTACATTAGCAAAACCTTAGTGGACGCTGAAACTCGGTACCCACACCTCGAGAGATTAGCATTGGCACTGGTCATAGCTTCACGAAAGCTATGGCCCTATATCCAATGCCACCCCATAAAAGTGATTACGACCTTCCCATTAAGAAGCGTCTTACACAAGCCCGAATTATCGAGTCGGATCGCAAGATTGGCATTGAGCTCAGCGAGCACGACATCTCATATCTTCCAAGAACCGCCATTAAGTCGCGGGTTCTGGCCGATTTTATAGCCGACATTAGCGCAAAAATCCTGCCAAAACCTGAACTTTAGGCACAACGTGCCTCCTCCAATAACGACCTATGGGTCCTCTACACTGATAGCACTGCCAATGCATCGTGATCGGGACTGGGACTCGTCCTCGAGGTCCCCATGGGTGAAACAATTCGCCAGTCCATATGATGCCCTGAAATGACTAACAACGAGGCCGAGTATGAGGCCTTTATTGCAGTCATGAAACTTTCCATAAAATATGGGGCTCGCTAACTCATCTTCTACTGCGATTCCCAACTCGCGGTAAACCAAGTAACATGGACTTACCAGATCAAAGATCAGAGATTGCAAAAATACCAATCAGAAATTTGCAGGTTAATAGCTTAGTTCAACGAATGCCGCCTGGAACAGATCCTAAAGGCACGAAATATCAAAGCAGACGGTTTAGCAAAACTAGCCAGGTCTACTAAAAACTTCAACAAAGAAACTGTAGTCACTCTTCTCCACTCCGCCATCTATCACACTGAGGTATTCTCTTTAAATTTGACTTGGGACTGGCGCAACCAGTTTGTATCTTATCTACAGGACGGAACGCTGCCACCCGACAAGAAAGAGGCAAAAAACTTCGCATGCAAGCCACTCGGTACTGCTTTATAAACAACAACCTCTACAAAAGAACGTTCGGCGGACCCTTGGCCAAGTGTCTAGGGCCACACCAAACAAGGCCAGTAATTGAAGAAGTATACGAGGGTCACTGAGGTGCCCATACAGGCAACCGCGCCCTCGTACGATGCATCATGCAGGCCGGCTACTACTGGCCCACCATGAAGAAGGAGGAAACAGAATATGTTCGCCGTTGAGAACAATGCCAAAAATACGCCCCTATGATACACCTACCAGAAGAGCCCCTCCATTCAGTTACCTCTCATGGCCTTTTATCAAATAGGGAATGGACATAGTCGGCCCCCTACCCACAGGACGGGGAAAGGTACGATTCTATTAGTATTAACTGACTATTTTTCTAAGTGTGTCGAAGCAGGTGCGTACACACAAATACGCGAATAGGAGGTAATCACCTTCATCTGGAAAAATATTATATGCCATTTTGGCATCCCCAAAGAAATTAGTTCTGACAACGGACGTCAGTTTATCGGTCAGAAAACGACCAAATTCTTCGAGAAATGGCATATCAAGAGGGTACTTTCCACGCCATATCACCTTTCGTGAACGGCCAAGCACAATCCTCCAACAAAACAGTATTAAACATAGTGAAGAAGAAACGCGAGGACGCCAAAGGGCTATGGCCGAGCTGCTACCCGAAGTATTATGGGCACACCGGACCACATCCAAATCCAGCATTGGGGAAACACAGTACTCGCAGGTCTACGGAACCGATGCGGTCATACCCCTGAAGGTTGGCAAACCAAGCCTAATATATTCACACACCAGTGGAACAGAAAATGATGCCAACAGACTCAACAACTCGACGAAGTTGAAGAAAGGAAAGAAATGGCCCACATCATAATGGTGGCCCAAAAGTGACAAGTCGAAAGATACTATAACAAGAGGGACAAAATAAGACCACTGAAGGTGAGAGATTACGTCCTCAAGGCCAAAACATTATCATCCAAAGACCCAAGTGAAGGAACACTGGGCACCCACTGTGAAGCACCCTACAAAATCATAGTAGTAGCGAGCAAAGGCACATTCCAACTGAAAACAATGGAAGGAAAAATGCTCCAAAACAACTTGAATTTTACTCACTTCAAGTATTTCCACTTCCTAAAGGCATCTCACGAGTCGTACTCTTTTTCCCTTACCCGAGTTTTGTCCTAATTGGTTTTTTTTCAGGGAGGTTTTTAACCAGTCGATGGAGGGAAAACCTGGAGATATTTGCGAAACAAGTTTATCATATCAACCTCTCTTTATGACCTCCAGGCTGACATGAAAAGGGACTGGACTAGCTTGATCTCCAATGTATGAAAGGCTACGGCCATCTCCAATGTATGAAAGGCTACGACCATATCCATTGTATGAAAGGCTATGGCCATCTCCAATATATGAAAGGCTACGGCCATCTCCAATGTATGAAAAGGTACAGCCATCTCCAATATATGAAAGGCTACGGCCATCTCCAATGTATGAAAGGCTACGGCCATCTCTAATGTGTGAAAGGCTAAGGCCAACAGTTTTATCATGGCCAAGGCCATTGATTACATTATGGCTAAGGCCATCATCGTCAACAATCAACCTTGATTCGACTACGGTGAGTAAACGACTCGACGATAGTCGAAGTCGCCCACATGGCTAAGGCCATCAACTACATTATGGCTATGGCCATCGTCGCCAACAGTCGACCAAGATTCGACTACGATGAGTAAACAACTTGACGATAGTTGAAGTCTCCAACATGGCTAAGTCCATATGGCTAAGGCCATCGTCAGTAACGGTCGACCCAGATTTGACTACGGTGAGTAAACAACTCGATCACAGTCGAAGTTACTTTCATGGCTAAGGCCATCAGTTCTATCATGGCCAAGGCCATCTATTACATTATGGCTAAGGCCAGCATCGCCAACGGTCGACCTAGATTTGACTATGGAGAGCAAATGACTTGATGATAGTCAAAGTCGCCATTATAGCTAAGGCCGTCAATTCCATTACGACTAAAATCGTTAATCTAAGTTCGACCAGGGCCGGCAACACCAATGGCCAACAAAGAGTGCAACAAAAGTTTTAAAGAACAAAAGAAAACAACAACAAAGGGAGGGAAAAGAAATCATATTTCATTTATCTCCAAAAGATATACATCAACTAGCCCTAGAAAATATATTCACACATACAAGCCCAAAGGGCCTTCACCACCCCTCCCGTCGCTAGATTGATAAGCCCTGTAAATCCATAAGCTGGAGACTAGACGGTTGACATCCTCATAATTACAGCCCTCCCTACCAGGCGAGTCGGAGCTATAACCGGTCGCTTTACACTCAACACGAGTCAAGTGCCGTTGCCTCTCTACTTCCGCCTTGGAACACAATCCACCACGAAAAGCTCTAAAAAAGACCAATATGGCATCGTGATACATCCACATCTCGTGCGCCTCACGGTGCATGGCATCCTGTGGGGGAATTCGCCTGAGGGCCTCAACTTTGTCCATCCTAGCATCAAGCTCAGCTGTAAAGGCAGTAATATGATCCCTTGGTTTTGCATCCTCAACCGCCACCCCACGGCTGATCTCCAGGACCTCCTCTTTTAACTGAAGGATAGTTTCTGTTGGAAACACGTTCTCAAGGCATTATACTAAACGTCTGTTCATATTTGTAGGTTTTGATGAATGAAAAACTATGCGCAAATTGACACATGACGAGATCCAAGCACAAGTGCAAAATTGATATATAACGAGATTCAAGCACAAGACAAAGATCGAGATTAAGTTTTATATGAGTCGGTATTTAATTGTGATCTTGATCCGACAACTTAAACTCAAGACTTGGCTTCTCTCGTAAAAATATTTTTAAATCATGCATATTTAATTTAGAGCAAAATGATTTTAAATAATGCATATTTACTTTAGTCAAAATGATTTATAAACATGCCTCTAAAATCTGAACTAAGATAATCGATTATGTACTTGTGATAATCGATTATGTTTAAGTCAGCTGCTTGACAATCGATTGCGAACTTATGACAATCGATTGTTTTAAGGCAGTGAGCATCAGATTTTTCAAATCTGCATGAAAATCGATTGTGAACCTTATGACAATCGATTGTGATGAGGCAGTGTCCATCAAAGTTTTTCAAAGCTCAAAATAATCGATTGTGAAACTTATGACAATCGATTGTGTTGAGACACTGTGTTCCAGACTTTTTCAAAGTTATTAAATAATCGATTGTGAACCTATAACAATCGATTGTCAAGAGGCAGTGTCTAAATTGATTTTTCAAGACTGATATATAATCGATTGTTAACTTAGTATAATCGATTGTATAACTGACTGTTGCCAAAATGTTTTCAAATACCGTCAGGTAATCGATTATTGATTTCTTATAATTGATTGTTTTAATTAAAATCTGGAAAGGATTTTTTGAACGTTGCTGAGTAATTGATTATTGATTTCTTATAATCGATTGTTTTAATTAAAATCTGGAAAGGATTTTTTGAACGTTGCTGAGTAATCGATTGTAGATTTCTGACAATCGATTGTTTTACGTAAAATCTGAAAATGAGTTTTTGAACGTTGCCAGTAATCGATTATTGATCTTAGATAATCGATTGTTAAGCGTAAAATCTGGGATTGATTTTTGGAAGAACTGGCAAACAATCGATTGTGGCATTTTGACAATCGATTGTCACTGAGTAAAATCAGCAATACTTGATTGGTAATTAGGCAATGGTAATACAAAGTTTTTCAACTATAAATACAGCTTCAATTCAATCTTTTGAGTACAACAACACACAGCAACTGATCATACAATTGCTAAAGCTTGCATACTTTATTGTTTATCATTTTATATTCATAAGCTTTTGAGAGCCAAATTCTTGTCGAAAGTTGTTGCGATCTTGAGCGTATTCTTTTTACTCATATCTACTCTTAAAGGAGTGTCTTGTTTGAGTGCTAAGTGTTTTTGTACACTTGAAGGGAAGTGTTAGTCCCTTGTGTTGTAAGAAGGAACTTGTGTTTCCTTGGTTGAAGTCTTGGAGTGTTGTATCTCCGAGCAAAGGTTGTTGAGGCTTGTGTCCTCAAGTTGTAACGGTTTGTTGAGCACCCGTAAGCTTAACAAGTTAGTGGAAATCTCGAGAGAGTCTCTCGGGAACTGGACTAGCCACGGGTTGTGGTGAACCAGGATATATCGGTGCGTTTGTTCTAATTACTTAGTTATCGCACTTATTTATTTCCTGCAATTTTTAAATTTCGCAAGTTTACGCTATTTTTATTATAACGCTATTCACCCCCCCTCTAGCGTTTAGCGTATTATCTAACAATTGGTATCAGAGCCCAACTCTCCTAAGACTTAACCGTTTGAGAGAAACATCCATGGCTTCTACTCGTGATTCTTTTGCAGGAATAGGTGAAGGACAATGCTCCATCCGACCACCGCTATTCGATGGTACAAATTATACATACGGGAAGGAGAGGATTAGAATATTTGTACAATCAAATAGTTTTCATCTTTGGAAGGTCATAATGAATGGAGAACATATTCCAACCAAGAAGGTTGAAAATGAATGGGTCCCAAAGTCCGAAGATGAATACGATGCGGATGATATCCGAAAGGTGCAGAATAATGCTAAAGCTATTAATTTTTATATTGTGCTGTAAATGCTGATGATTACAGGAAGATATCTTGTTGCACAACGGTGAAGCAAATGTGGGACAACCTGGAAATTACGTACGAAGGTACGGACCAGGTAAGGGAAGCTAAAATTGATTTCCTAACCCATGCATATGAATTGTTTCACATGAAGGAAGGTGAAAAGGTCGACGAGATGTTTGAACGATTTTCAAAAATCGTAAATGATTTACATGCTCTTAAGAAGACCTTCACGGATAAGGAACTTGTACGAAAAATTCTCCGAAGTCTCACTCCGGAATGGCGATCCAAGGCCGACGCAATTCAAGAATCCATTGGCATTTCAAATGTCACCATCGACGCATTAAGAGGTAATCTTAAAACTTATGAATCTACTATACTTAATCCTCTTGTTGATGATCAAAGGAAGCAAAGAATCGCTCTCAAGGCAAGCACAAGCCAACCTCAAAATGATGAGGACGGAGACAACGAGTTCGAACTCGTTATCAAGAGATTTCAAAAGTTCATGCGAAAAGAGTATGAACGAAAGGCAAAAAGCAAGGAGATCAAATAAAGTGCTATGAGTGCGGAGAAACCGGGCACATTAAATCAAATTGCCCAAATGCTAAAAAGGAGAAGAAACCCTTCAAGAAGCAACGGGCATACATATCTTGGGGAGGCGACTCCGGTGACAAGTTAAGTCAGGAAGAAGAAGACGAAGCCGCAAATCTTTGTCTTATGGCACAAGAAGACAACAAAGAAGAGGTATGTCAAATTTCTTCCAAAAATTTCTTTTCCCTTGAAGAAATGCAAAATACTTTTGATGAGTTGTATAGCAAATTTATTAAAGCTTCAAAAACTGTTAAGAGTACAAAAAGAAAATGCTTCTTTAAAAGAAAAAGATTTTCAAAAACAACTCTCTTTTAAGGAAAAGGAATTGGAAAAACTGATTTTAGAAAATGAGAAGTCGAAAGAGGAAAACAAATTTTTTGGCAAGAGAAGCGCCGACAAGCCCGAGAGTTCTAGAAATTGTACTTCTTGCATGCATCTCAAAAATGAAGTATAAAGGCTTAAGGGCACCCTAGATAAGTTTAACTCTTCTCATAAAAATTTGAATGAAGTGCTTGTTAATTTGAAGTCGACCAAGCATGGCATAGGTTTTAGAAACGAGCCTAAAGAGAAAGTTGAAGCCAACCCCTAACCACCTAAGGCTCAACCTAGGATAAATAAAACAAAATTTCATCCTAGATACAACAAACCTAGAAATGGTTTTCATCAATCGCAACCTAGAAATAATCATGCTAGAAATAATGCACATTCTAGGCCAAACACTAGAAGGAATGTTGAA
This sequence comes from Nicotiana benthamiana, assembly GCA_034376525.1. Classification (NCBI taxonomy): domain Eukaryota; kingdom Viridiplantae; phylum Streptophyta; class Magnoliopsida; order Solanales; family Solanaceae; genus Nicotiana; species Nicotiana benthamiana. The sequence goes on from CM067336.1 coordinate 72,349,709, forward strand.
CCTTTTAGGACACCTAGAAATGACTTCCAACCTAGAAACAACTATTCTAGAAATGATGCATATACTAGAACAAATGGTAGGAGAAATGATTCTCATGATTTGCGCAATAGTTATAGTGTCAAGAATAGAGTAAATGAATTTCGTCCATCCAATTACTATCAACCTAGAAGGATGCATAATCCTAACGTGACTTGTCATTATTGTAGACGAATTGGACATATTGCTCCTGCTTGTTTTACACGACATAGACATAACACTCAATCACATCACTATGATTTGCCTAACCCCCAAGGACCCAAAATGGCATGGGTACCTAAAACTCATTAATCTGTTTTGTAGGTATGTTTGAAGGGATCAAGTGTACTATGGTACCTTGATAGTGGATGCTCCAAGCACATGACGGGAGACGAATCCAAATTCCTTCAACTAGAACACAAGGAAGGGGGAATTGTTATTTTTGGTGATAACAACAAAGGAAAGATTATCGGCATCGGATCGGTCGGTAAGGATGAGATTTCTTCCATTAAGCATATATTACTTGTGAAAGGTTTAAAACATAATCTCTTGAGCATAAGTCAATTATGTGACAAGGGAAATCTTGTTTTATTTGATTCGGATGAATGCTTAGTTTTTAGACGTAGTGATTTTAAAATTATCCTTCGTGGTTTTAGATGGATAACATTTATATGGTTGATCTTGCAAATTCTTCACCCGAATATGTGAATTGTTTAATGAGCAAAGAGGATGATTCTTGGTTATGGCATCGTAGAATAGCTCACATCAACATGCATCTTTTGAACAAATTGGTTTCACAAAATTTAGTTGTTGGTCTTCCGAATTTGAAATTTGAAAATGACTCTATTTGTGATTCTTGTCAAAAGGGGAAGCAAACAAAAGCATCTTTTAAATCGAAAAATATTGTTTCATCTACTAGACCATTGCAATTGCTTCACATGGATTTATTTGGACCATCTCGCATTGAAAGTCTTGGTAGAAATCGTTATGCTTTTGTTATTGTTGATGATTATTCCAGATTTACTTCGACTTTATTTCTTGCCCATAAAAGTGATGCTTTTCAGAATTTTAAATATTTTCTTAAACATGTTCAAAACAAAAAGGAAACAACCGTCACTTCAATTAGAAGTGATCATGGGGGAGAGTTTGATCACAATCTCTTTGCGGACTTTTGTGACGAACTCGGTATCGAGCATACCTTTTCCGCTCCACGAACACCACAACAAAATGGGGTGGTGGAAAGGAAAAATAGGTGTCTCGAAGAGATGGCTAGAACCATGCTCGAAGAGGCTAAGATTCCCAAACATTTTTGGGCGGATGCCGTGAGTACCGCATGCTACGTTTTGAATTGAGTAGTCATAAGGCCAATACTCATGAAAACCCCTTATGAACTCTACAAGGGAAGGAAACCAAATATCTCCCATTTTAGAGTATTCGGTTGTAAAGTTTTTATTCATAACAATGGAAAAGATCAATTGGGAAAATTTGATGCCAAATCCGATGAGGGAATTTTTATTGGGTATTCTTCACGTAGCAAAGCATATAGGGTATTTAATAATAGAACCCAAACTGTGGAGGAATCCCCTCATATTGTGTTCTCCGAAAATAATGCTCGCTTGGCGAGAAAGGATTCTTGTTCTGATCTTGCAGGTATTTTAAATAGTTTAAAAGACAAAGTACAAGAGGAAACTCCTAAGGAAATTCAAGATGAAATCTTGGAACAATCAACGGAGGAAACGCCACAATTGGAGAAAGAAACGGAAATGCCTAACGAGTGGAGGACAATCAAAGATCACCCTCTCGAACAGGTAAATGGCGACGTCGGAGAAAAGGTAAGTATCCGAAACTCTCTTAAGAACACCTTAGGACATACAGCTTTTGTTTCTCAAATTGAACCAACAACCATCTCCGAAGCAATTGGGGATGAATTTTGGACCTTGGCAATGCAAGAGGAGCTTAACCAATTCAAACGGAATGACGTTTGGGATTTGGTGCCAAGACCCGAAAATCATACCATAATTGGTACGAAATGGGTTTTTCGAAACAAACTAGATGAAAATGGTGTAATCACTAGAAACAAAGCTAGGCTTGTAGCAAAAGGCTATAATCAAGAAGAGGGTATTGACTATGAAGAAACATATGCTCCCGTAGCTAGATTAGAAGCTATTCGTTTATTGCTTGCTTTTGCCTCTTCTATGAATTTCAATTTATATCAAATGGATGTGAAAAGCGCTTTTATAAATGGTGTTATTCAAGAAGAAGTTTATGTTGAACAACCCCCCGATTTTGAAGATTTTAAATCTCCCGATCATGTTTTCAAACTCAAAAAGGCTCTTTATGGTTTAAAACAATCTCCCCGAGCTTGGTATGAAAGATTGAGTAAATTTCTATTGGAAAATGATTTCATTAGGGGGAAAGTTGACACCACTCTTTTTGTTAAGTATAAAAACAATGATATTTTACTAGTTCAAATCTATGTGGATGATATCATATTTGGTGCTACTAACAATGTTTTGTGCAAGGAATTTTCCGATTTAATGACAAGCGAATTTGAGATGTCTATGATGGGTGAGTTAACATTCTTTTTGGGATTACAAGTAAAGCAAATGAAAGAAGGTACGTTCATTTGCCAAGCGAAATATTGCAAAGAATTGCTGAAACGATTTGAAATGACCAATGCAAAAGCAATGGAAACCCCCATGAGCACATCCGATCATCTAGACAAAGATGAGAAAGGTAAGGAAGTCGACATCAAAAAGTATCGAGGTATGATTGGCTCTCTCCTTTATCTTTCTGCTAGTCGTCCGGACATCATATTTAGCGTGTGCTTATGCGCTCGTTATCAATCGTGTCCGAAGGAGTCTCACCTAACTGCGGTGAAACGGATATTGAAGTATCTTGTTGGTACTGTAAATGTGGGTCTATGGTACCCCAAAGGTTCTTCATGCCAACTTGTTGGCTATTCCGATTCCGATTTTGCTGGATTCAAATTGGACCGCAAGAGCACTAGTGGCACTTGCCATTTGCTCGGTAGTTCTCTCGTTTCTTGGTTTAGCAAGAAACAAGTAAGTGTTGCATTGTCCACAACCGAGGCTGAATATGTAGCTGCGGGGAGTTGTTGCGCTCAAATCCGTTGGATGAAACAAAAACTCATGGACTATGGCCTAAGTCTTGATCATGTCCCTCTTAGATGTGATAATACTAGTGCCATATGCTTGACGAAGAACCCCTTTTTTCATTCGCGAACAAAACACATTGAAATTAGACATCATTTTATAAGAGATCACGTTCTCAAGGGCGATGTCGAAATTGAATTTGTTGAAACCAAAGATCAATTGGCCGACATCTTTACAAAGCCCTTAGAGAAAGAGTCCTTCTTCCGAATTCGTAGTGAACTCGGGATCCTTGACTCCACGTTGATCTAAGTCATGCATTGCATTTTCCCTTTCACATGTTTTCTAACTTGAGCGTCAGAGACGTCTAACGTATTTTTGCAGGTATCGCCCTAAAGGCAGGGGGAATTATAAAGCTTGACGCACAGAACAATCGATTTCTCTTTTATATAATCGATTATCCAGTATCAATAATCGATTGTCTTGACATTATTTGCGTTATTATTTCTGAAATTGCAGATTTCATAAATAAACAAGTTTTTTTTTATTATTCTATATTTTTTTGCTAATGGCAAAAGGGGGAAGATAACGGGTATGCACTCTCAATAGCATAAATTGAGGGGGAACTAATTGCATATCTATATACTTGTTGCATATCTTTACTTGTCTTGAATCGTCATTATGAATTGCCTAATATGCATATCCCGCTTAAAGTTTGCCATTATCAAAAAGGGGGAAATTGTTGGAAACACGTTCTCAAGGCATTATACTAAACGTGTGTTCATATTTGTAGGTTTTGATGAATGACAAACTATGCACAAATTGACACATGACGAGATCCAAGCACAAGTGCAAAATTGATATATAACGAGATTCAAGCACAAGACAAAGATCGAGATTAAGTTTTATATGAGTCGGTATTTAATTGTGATCTTGATCCGACAACTTAAACTCAAGACTTGGCTTCTCTCGTAAAAATATTTTTAAATCATGCATATTTAATTTAGAGCAAAATGATTTTAAATAATGCATATTTACTTTAGTCAAAATGATTTTTAAACATGCCTCTAAAATCTGGACTAAGATAATCGATTATGTACTTATGATAACGATTATGTTTAAGTTAGCTGCTTGACAATCGATTGCGAACTTATGACAATCAATTGTGTTAAGGCAGTGAGCATCAGATTTTTCAAATCTGCATGACAATCGATTGTGAACCTTATGACAATCGATTGTGATGAGGCAGTGTCCATCAAAGTTTTTCAAAGCTCAAAATAATCGATTGTGAAACTTATGACAATCGATTGTGTTGAGACATTGTCTTCCAGACTTTTTCAAAGTTATTAAATAATCGATTGTGAACCTATAACAATCGATTGTCAAGAGGCAGTGTCTAAATTGATTTTTCAAGACTGATATATAATCGATTGTTAACTTAGTATAATCGATTGTATAACTGACCGTTGCCAAAATGTATTCAAATACCGTCAGGTAATCGATTATTGATTTCTTATAATCGATTGTGTTAATTAAAATCTGGAAAGGATTTTTTGAACGTTGCTGAGTAATCGATTATTGATTTCTTATAATCGATTGTTTTAATTAAAATCTGGAAAGGATTTTTGAACGTTGCTGAGTAATTGATTGTAGATTTCTAACAATCGATTGTTTTACGTAAAATCTGGAAATGATTTTTTGAACGTTGCCAGTAATCGATTATTGATCGTAGATAATCGATTGTTAAGCGTAAAATCTGGGATTGATTTTTGGAAGAACTGGCAAACAATCGATTGTGGCATTTTGACAATCGATTGTCACTGAGTAAAATCAGCAATTCTTGATTGGCAATTAGGCAATGGTAATACAAAGTTTTTCAACTATAAATACAGCTTCAATTCAGTCTTTTGAGTACAACAACACACAACAACTGATCATACAATTGCTAAAGCTTGCATACTTTATTGTTTATCATTTTATATTCATAAGCTTTTGAGAGCCAAATTCCTGTCGAAAGTTGTTGCGATCTTGAGCGTATTCTTTTTACTCATATCTACTCTTAAAGGAGTGTCTTGTTTGAGTGCTAAGTGTTTTTGTACACTTGAAGGGAAGTGTTAGTCCCTTGTGTTGTAAGAAGGAACTTGTGTTTCCTTGGTTGAAGTCTTGGAGTGTTGTATCTCCGAGAAAAGGTTGTTGAGGCTTGTGTCCTCAAGTTGTAACGGTTTGTTGAGCACCCGTAAGCTAAACAAGTTAGTGGAAATCTCGAGAGAGTCTCTCGGGGACTGGACTAGCCACGGGTTGTGGTGAACCAGGATATATCGGTGCGTTTGTTCTAATTTACTTACTTATCGCACTTATTTATTTCCTGCAATTTTTAAATTCCGCAAGTTTACGCTATTTTTATTATAACGCTATTCACCCCCCATCTAGCATTAAGCGTATTATCTAACAGTATCCAGTTCGTTATTTTGAGCCAAGGCATCCACCAGCTGCTTATCCATCTCCTTCAGCTCAGCCGCTCTCTTCTCCAAAAGAGCGTTTGATTCCTCAAGGCCCTTACGGAACGTTCGGAATTGGGTGTCCTTCTTATGCATTTCTGCCAACGCCTGATGCTTGGCATGAACCTCTTTGTACTTTCCATTTTGGTGAAGATGGCCGCCTTATTTTTCTCATGCCACCTCCTCTCTACCTCCAAGATGAGGGTCTGAAAAAGAAGAGAAGAAATGTGTCAGTACGTACCACAGTCGCTTTGTACGACAAAACAGAAAAGGGGCTGAAAGCTACATGCAAAGCTGAGCATGCTACCCTCCTCGACAAGTCCCTATTGATAACATTTCTCCGTGACTAATGCTTTGCAGCCGCACACAATAGGGCCATGTCCATCGCGGCCTACTCGCTATCTTCTAATAAATTGTATCCACCAGGGAACACAATGCGGCGCGTAGACCTGCCCTCCCTCATCTCCACAAGGGCCGAGCTGCCCGGTGTTTCCCCAAGAGAGGGTTCAGAGCCCGACCTATCAATCTCCACAACCGCTTCATTAACAGCGGAAGACGACTCGCCCCCTGGGGAACGAACCAAACGGGCGGCATAAGCTGTTCTCTAAGGATCTATTCATCCAGAACGAATGGCTTCGTCCATAAATATTCACCTCGGCACTTGATGGGGCTCACTAGGCCTCTTTATGCCCTCAAGAGCAATCCCTTTACCTATAATCAGTCGCTGCCTCTTTTTCTCAGGCGGCTCCTCTCCTTCAAAAACCGTCTCCATTGGAGCGACTTCAGGTGCCGGCAGGGGAACAGTTTCATGCACCATTGTTTCTACGGTCTCTGGTATCTCCACAGAAGTAGCCTCAGGCACCGCCTCCGACACAGCTAATGATGTAGCCCCTAGCTGAGGAATCGAAAGAGGGCTACCTCTAGATGAGCCGCCTACAAGTATGTCTCCCCCATCGGAGTAAGACTCTACCCTTGATGGGCCGGTGTTGGTTTTATTCTTCTTCGTCCTTGTAAAAGCACCCCGAGCTGCCAAAAGAAAAGCACATCAGGTAAAAAGGTCTCCAAGCCAAAGCAAAACGAAAGAAGACAAGGAAGGTAATTTACTAGTTGCAGTGTACAACCTATGGAATTCAGCCCAAGTGCGGCATCTCTCTGCATGTGGTATCAACCCCGCCACTCACGAACTAATGTCGTCGACGGGACAGGGTGAGCGAGCCACCACTACAAAAATGGGAAAGGTAAGTAAAAAGAGATTGGCAGTCAAAATAGGGCGTAGCAAAATTACATGAAAAGATACTTTCATCCTGCATTCCACATCTCTAGAAATCCTTCAGGATCAGATACTAGATGGCTCGTCCTAACGTAAAAGAATTTACGCTAGAACTCATGGTTAGCTTTGTCACCATCCCTCATGACAAAGCTCTTCTTACCTCGGCTCCTCACTTGGAGCATGGTACCCCTCATATTACTGGGGCTGACATATGTAGCAAGTGGTGAACAGAAACAACATTCCCGTCCTCACCTCAAGCGCGGTAAGTATCTGACACACCTTCAGGGTGTAAGGTGTGAGCTGAGCCGGACATACATGATAGAAGTGGTATAGCTCTTCCGCCAAAGGGTTAAACGGAAAGCTATACCCGATCTTAAGAGCATATTCATAGAATGTAAAAAACCCGGGCCTATGTACATTGGCATAGTCGTCTCGGCCTGAGCTATTTCGACATGATTAGGAATGTTGTATCTAGTTATGATAACGTCCAGGTGAGACTGGAGTAATTCACTCTCCTCCTAGGGTGAGAGGGGCATGTCGTATTGAAGTCTTTCCCTACACTCAAATCCTTCGGTAAAACATTGTCTACTGTTAAAGGAACTAGGGTTTTTCCCGCTCCTTCCCCTTCACCATCGGAAAAGGGCGGAACCCTAGAAGGGCACTGTCCTTAGACTTCTTGCTTCCTTGGCATTTTTCCGTAATACACAATAAGAGAATAAAGTATTAGCAATGACTAAGATAATTCTAAGGAATGGTATCTCTTTGAATACAATGTAACTATTGCAAGAAAGAAGGATGAAGAAAGAAACAAAGGAAAATATTCCAAAGGATCTAAAGATTAAACTCTTTGAACCACTCTTCTATTTATAGGAGTAAGGCACACGAAAATCGAAGAGGCTCAATTATGAAACGGGCGCCAGAAACTGAAATATCACGTCGTGTTCTGAATAGTCTCGGAGACAGGTATATGATGTCGCATATGACTGTTGACGTCACCTTAAAAAAGGTTGGTCTCACGTCAATGGCCCATCAAATGCTATCCACGTTCGTGCTCTGCGAAGGAGGCGTTTATGAGCATGGCCAAATATTCATAAAAAGTAAATCGTGCATGTCCGTCCACTGAAGACGATTATCGAGTATGTCTCTAACAAATGGAGGGACAAAATGAATGGGGATAAATTTGGATCAAAATGTCCCCATGCCAGGTGGGCACATTCTCTATAATAAGGCGACCCTAGCAAGGGTGCGGCCCAAATCGGTGAAGAAGGAGTGATGTCGTTTAGCACCTGACCCTTTTACTGATTGGAAGCCACCAACCTTTGTACTTTTTTTATTATTTCGAGGAAGGTTCCTATTATATAAAGAAAACATTCCCATTGTAAGAGGCATAATGATTATTCTCGAATAATACAATCTCTATCTCTATCTCTAGTTCTCTCTCGAGTTCTTAACTATTGCTTCCTTCTTATGCTAAGTCTGTTTTACTATTCATTTACAGATCTACAAAGATTCTCGAAGCAATAATTATCTCTTGAGCTTATTATATTTGATTATAATTTACCCCTATATATTTTTGATTTTTTAGGCTTACAAAATGCGAATATAATTTTTGAGCTACACAAACCCATAAAACTGTTTCTGTACTATAGCCGTCGATAATTACACCTCGCTGTGTTAATTTCGAAATTTGCTATCGACGAGAGGACATTAGGGTTATTCTTGAACAAAGATGCCATAGTTTTGGTGCTAAGCAACTTGAAGAGTTTGTTACTTCAATGTATCTCTGTATATTTGGAGTTTTGGGGCTGAGCAACTTGAAGAGTCTGTTACCGATTTTTATTATTTTTTAATGTATCCCGGGTATTCTATGTATTTTATTGTATTTCATTACTTTTTTTATTGTATTTCAATGTATTCTATGTATTTTATTGTATTCACTGTCTCACTATATTCCATGAATATGTATTCATAATTTTTTTTAATTAATATAATTTTTGTATTCAGATATATTACTAATTTATCTGAATATTGCTATGTTTTTAGGGTATTTTACGGTTGAGAATCTTTTTTATAACAAGAAATACAAAAATTGTGTGTTATAATTGAGTTTGTTGAGTTATATTAGGAGTTTATTATGTTAATTGATTCATTCTCCATTTATAAACAGTGTAATCCCTATGTTTCACGCCGTGAATACAGTCGAATACATTAATCTGTCAAGCTGTAATCCTATATTTCTTGCCATAAATATAGTCGAATACACCAGAATATAAAAATTTGTCTAGTTGTAATCTCTTATCTCACGCCTAGAAATACTACTCTAGGAAGTAATATAGTAAATGATAGCTACAATTAGCTAATAACCACTAAAATGTAGTGTTTTTTGAAAATTTCTCATATTAATTCGAGTTTGAGATTATCACTGTCCAAAAAAAACTAATCTTTGGTAATTTAAACTAAATCACATTTTTACAATCGACATATAATTCGGCCTAATCTTTTGCATATGTTTATTTATGCATTAAGATTGTGTCAGAATAAAGTTAAAAAAGGGCTTCACAACAAAAATTAATGTATTTCTTAATATGGAACAAGGATTACGCTTCCAATGAATCTCCCATTCTTTCCGCTGGAGGAGAACATGAACCTCAATCCCATTTCATGTCCTGGAATAGCCATGCAAACTAAGTACATATACCTAGCACACATATGCACGAATATCAAGTGAGCAATGCACAATCTATCGAATAGACCCATCCACATCTTCATTAACTGTTCTATTGCTTAAACACTTTGGAGTCAGTTAGGTATCAACACTATCACAGAATATCATATTTTCCTTAATTATTTGGAATATTTGATTAAATAGGAATAATAATAGCATAAACAACTACGCCAATAAAGATTTTCTAAAATGGACCATGAACCAGGCCATTGAATATAAGTTGCTTACAGAACGTGAATCCAACTGACGCTACACATGAAATTAGCTTCATCAAAAAAGGATGCAAACTTATGACTCTATTATTCACTCGTGCATGTTGCTTCTTTCACAAATGGACACGGTAGTGATGCATACCCTGACAAAGCATGCAGGAACTCTTCCTATCTTTAATATTATTAGAACTTTTGTTTTTGTCTCTGCCTTTTGTTATGACCAGGATACTAGCAGACAAGGGTGAAAATGTTTATGTAAAGACTATATCTGTTAATACCTTCAGTCAACTAAAAAATATTCGTAATCAACATGCCATGCATGTATTATCATCATCTAGTAGGGATCCATAGGATCAGTCCTATTGTAACCCCTACTTCTATTTTTATGAAATAGATGTCATGTTTATCAAAAAAAAAAAAAAAACATAATGATCAAACTAACCAATAACAACAATAAAAAGTCAAAGATGAAACTAGACATTTATTAATATGTGCAACAGAGGTGTACATAGTTCGGGCTGGTTAAGATTTTTCAATTATCAAATTAAATCAATTGTGTCGGGTTATTAAATCTAAAGACCAAACCAAATCAATGAATGTCAGATTTTTTTGTCTCGTTTTTTCTCGAATTGTTTTGTAAATTCGGGTTATTTAGGGTTTTTTTCTTCATAAAGTCTTTATAGCACAAAATAAAAAATTTGTGCTCCAAATATTTTTTTGATCGTAGTAAGACATAGCTATATAAGGTGCTTTTCAAAAAATAACATAAAATATGAGATGAGCTATGTCATTGTAGTAAAATATTCAATATAAAAAAGATAACAAAATCGCATAAAACAAATATTATTAATAAGCCATAATGAAAATAAACATAATCTAAAATTACTAAGTTACTAAAATAAGTACGACTAAGAAGTATTATTTTTACATAATCTAAAATTCACGGTTTTACTGTTTTTATCAAAGATTTGCATTGCCCTATAAAACATAATGGAGTGGTTTACGTGTTTTCTTACCGTTCAGTTATTATTTGCTCTTATTACTCACTGGGTTGGAGTACTCACTTTACTCCCTGTACCTCGCGTGCAGTTGTAGGTATTGTTCACCCGGTAGCGGGTTATTAGTTGATTGAAGGTATTATTATTATAGCTGGGCAAGGTTACCGCTAGCGTTTGCGGCACCGGACTTCGTCTTGTGATTATAAATTTATTTTTGGTATATTATTGGCCTTGCAGTTGTGTTCAGGTTTCTGAGAAGCTCGTGACTTGTGACACCCTGGTCGGGTCGTTTTGGGTTGTAAAGACTGATTATTATTGTTGTTAAGTTGTATTTATCTAATCATTTGTGTTTAATAATTGTTAAGGAAACAATTTGGGTTAGTTGGCTGACCTTGTATTCATGAGAGGCGCCATCACGACCGGGTTTAGAAATTGGGTCATGATAAGTTGGTATCAGAGCCTAGGTTGCTAGGTCTCACTAGGTATGAGCAAGTTTAGTAGAGTCTCACGGATTGATACGGAGAATCTGTATTTATCCTCGAGAGGTTGCAGAACATTTAGGAAAACTTCACATTCTTGAACTCTTATTGTGCTTCCTTGATTCAGCTTGAGATATAGCTCTTGATATTCCCTTCACACGTATGTATGCGCGCATGAGCGCTCAGTATTATATGTGCCTTGATCGAGGGGCGAGAAGTGATTTCTATGCGTTGATGTTGGGCCAGGCTGGAGGACTTGGATTGAGCTTGGATTTGGAATTTCTTGGTATGTATGGAATCGTGGAGAGACGAGGAATCCGGTAATGTGAGTTTTGTAATATTTCGAGAAGTTGGCTCGGGGCTTGGGTTTTGCTAGTTTCGAGTTTTCTGTTATTTATCAGATGTTTTCGATTGGGTATTGTTTCCTCGGCATATTATAATGTATTCGCCCTAATTTTTGAAATTTCTAGTCATATTTCTAAGGGTTTAAAACATAAACTACATTTTTTGACGTTTGGAGTTGAGAACTATTACCTGACATCGCCCTAGTGGATCACATGCATATACTGGACTGAGGATGGATCAGACTGCATGCTACAGCGGTGTGATATTGATATTGCACTTGGGTTGTAGGAAGCCCTCCGGAGTCTGAACCTGTGAACGCGGGTACCCAATTAGATCGGGTTGCACGTCGCAGCGGTCATATGCATTGCATTGCATTCATGCATTGGTTCCTGATTGTAATACGTGTCATGACGTTAGCACTCTCATTCTATTAGCGTGCATGCTACTTCTTGCACTGTTACCAGACGCCTTGGTATTAATTGTTAGTGAAGTGATGTGCCCAAGGGGCTGACTTATGTGCTGACTTGCACTATCTGATAATGTATTCATTTGCTTAGCTATTGGAAATGATATTTTCTAACAGGACTTTTAACTTAGCCCAGATATTTTCTAATGTATTTTAGATATTTTCTAAAGGATTTTCATGGTTTTACTATTTTTCAAAGATTTGCATTGCCCTTTACAATATGAAGGAGTGTTTTACGTGATTTCTTAACGTTCAGTTACTATTTACTCTTGTTACTCACTGGGTTAGAGTACTTACTTTACTCCCTGAACCTCGCGTGTAGTTGCAGGTATTATTCACCCGGTAGCGGGTTATTAGCGGATTGAAGGTATTATTATTGTAGCTGGGCAAGGTGACCGACAGCGTTCGCGGGACCTGACTTTGTCTTTTGATTCTAAATTTGTTTTTGGTATATTATTGGCCCTGTAATTGTTTTCAGGTTTCTTAGATTCTCGTGACTTGTGACACCCCGGTTGTGTCGTGCTGGGTTGTAAATACTGGTTATTATTATTGTTAAGCTTTATTTATCTATTCATTTATGTTTAATAATTGTTAAGGAGACAATTTTGGTTAGTTGACTTGCCTTATCTTCACGAGAGGCGACATCACGACCGAGTTTGAAAATTGGATTGTGATACATAGTTAGTCATGGTCGAGTCCATCTGAAGTTCATGTATTTAGATGAATTTATTGCTCATCTTTAAGAGGTTGGGTTTGGAGGCTCGTTGTTCTGTTGATCAGATTCGTTTGAGGTTCATTCCTTCTTTTCTTTACTTTGTTTTCTTCCTGATATCGTATCCTTCACGATTTGCTTTTGATTTTTGCTTTTTTGCCTTGTTAAATTGGTTGAATGAGTGTTGTTGAATTTTGCACTGTTTTGTTCGAAAATTTCAATACGTTGGTTTATCCTATTTTGGTGATTGGTTTGGAGTATAATTGTAAGGGTGTAGAAGGTAAAATTGTTCCAGTAGGTGGGTTGTGATTTTAATTTCGATCTCTTTCATGTGATAAAAGGTAACAGAAACCACAGCAGGGATGCATCAAAGTAATATTGAAGGTGGAAAAAATCTTATAAATGTGTCTGCTAAGTTCATATTATTTAAATGCAGCTATTAGGATGTCCTAGCGTGTAATGTTTTCTTGTACATTTAATATGGAGATGAAAATTAGGATGGAAAGTTCTCATTTCTTGGCTACTGAATGTAATTCATCTAAGTTGTGGTGTGATATATTAGCCAAAAGATATAATTTATGGCCCTTACGAATTAGCTTAGAAACCTTTTGGTTAGAACAAATCGAGGGGTGTCGTGCCAAGCAAAATGATAATTGTATGGCTCTCACTTAAATAATTCTTAAATTGTTCCTTAGATTTCGGGGCGTGCCATTTAGGAAATTCTATGGCCCTCGCAAAGTGCAAATGCATAGTTGCTTTAGGCGTGTGTTTAATATTATTACCTTCTAAAACTCGGGTGCGCATTTATGTGACCCAAATCCAAACCTCAACGATGTTAAAATATGTCAAAAGCCACGGGCGTATTTATGTGACGTGGTTCGAGACGTGTTTTAGTAACATTGCAATTTTATCTAAAAAATTAAATAAAAGCAGTTAAAAGTAAAAATTTGCACATAGGTTCATAATTGTTTAAAATATGATATTTAAGCCGAATATGACAGTTGGGAGACCATGCTAGAACCACGGAACCTAGGAATGCCTAACACCTTCTCCCGGGTTAACAGAATTTCTTACTCGGATTTCTGGTTCGCGGACTGTTATATAGAGATATTCTTTTCCTTGATTTGGGATTCAACCGGTGACTTGGGACACCATAAATATGTTAGAACATATTTTAATGATGCTAATTAATATGCATGTGCAGGAGTTCAAAGCAGCAAAAAGGAATTGCTATATCGAACAAGGAAGGATATCATTCTCAAAGGAAGTTGCCCTAAATACTCTCGATGCACAAGGAAATGGATGTGCTATCGAAGATGAATCACGTAAAATAATTCTTCCTGGAAATAGGTACGTAAATATTTATATACTTGATGGTTTCGAAAATATAGATGGTCACTTCTGCCTAACCTCTATGTCTGATGATCCCTGGTTATGGCACATAAGACTAGGTCATGCTAGCATGCATAGTTATCCAAACATGATCTAGTCATTGGGTTACCTAAATTGAATTTTTCTAGGACTCACATTTGTGATGCATGTTAGATGGGTAAGCAAACTAGAAACTCTTTCAAAAACAAAGATATAGTGTCCACTTAAAAACCATTGCAATTACTTCATATGGACTTCTTTGGACCTACTAGAACTGCTAGCATAGGTGGTAAGAAATATGCTTTTATTATTATTGATGACTTTTCACGTTTCACTTGGGTAATTTTCTTTTCTCACAAAGATGAAGCCTTAAGAAACTTTGAAGTATTCTGCAAAAGGATTAAAAGAGAAAAAGGTTATCATATCTCTATAGTCCAATGTGATCATGGATGCGAGTTTGAAAGCAAGGTGTTTGAAGATTTCTTTAATGATCAAGGTTACACTCACAATTTCTCTACTCCTCGCTCACCTCAATAAAATGGAGTTGTAGAAAGAAAAAATAGAACTCTTTAAGACATGGCAAGAACCATGATGTTAGAACATTCTCTGCCAAATTATTTCTGGGCTGAAGGTGTAAGTACTGCATGCCACATTCTCAATCGGTGTCTTATAAGGCCCATTATAAAGAAGACTCTGTATGAACTCTGGAAGGGTAAGCGTCCTAATATCAGTTACTTTCCTCCATTTGAAAGCAAGTGTTTCATTCATAATAATTGTAAGGAAAATCTTGGAAAATTTGATCCAAGAAGAGGCGAAGGTATTTTTCTTGGTTGTTCTTTAAATAGCAGTTCTTTTAGAGTTTTTAATAAACGTACTTTGTGCGTTGAAGAATCAGTTCATATTATTTTTGATGAAAATAATCCCTTGGTCGAGAAAAGCATTAATGCAGGCGACGAAGATCAAACTTAGGAAGTTCGGGACAAAGAAAAATCACAGTAGTCAACTAGTCCCACAGATGTACACGAGTCGACTGAACAAATTAGCAACAACACTCTGGAACAACATTTGGAGTCGACTACTAGCACTGTTCGATTAAATGAATGGAGAAATGAAACTGAATATCCACATAAATATATCATAAGAGATTAAACGAAGAAATGAAGACCAGGGTTGCCCTTAAAAGAAAGCAAATATTGCTCTAATCTCTCAAATAGAGCCAAAAAAGGTAGAAGAAGCTTTGAATGACTCAAGCTGGGTGAAAGCCATGCAAGAGGAATTAGATCAATTCAGCAACAATCAAGTACGGAAGTTGATACCCCGACCTGAAAATGTTTCTATCATCGAAACAAAATGGGTGTTCAGGAACAAACTGAATGAAGAAGGACAAGTCATAAGGAACAAAGCTAGATTAGTTGCTCAAGGCTATTCTCAACAAGAAGGAGTCGACTATGATGAAACTTTTGCTCAGGTAGCTCGATTAGAATCCATATGAATCTTGTTAGCATATGTATAATTTGAAGGATTCAGATTGTTTCAAATAGATGTCAAAAGCTCCTTTCTAAATTGATTTATCGAAGAGGATGTTTTTGTGAAACAACCTCTAGGCTTTGAAGACTCAAATTTCCTTATCATGTGTACAAGCTTACTACGGCACCATCAGATAGAAACATGCTCCACGTGCTTGGTATAACAGGTTAAGTACCTTCCTTGTTGATCATGAGTTCACCAGAGGTAAAAGTGATACTACTCTATTTATTAAATGATCAATAGAAGGTAATCTCATCATTCAAATTTATATTGATGATATTATTTTTAGTAATGCTAACTCTCTTATGTGCAAGGAATTTGCAAACTTCATGCAAAGTGAATTCGAAATGAGCATGATGGGTGAACTTACATTTTTCCTTAGGCTTCAAATTCATCAATCTAAAGAGGTAACATTCATCCGTCAAACTAAATATACCGCTGATCCAAAAATTTGGGATGAGCAAAGCAAAATCAATTTAGACTCCTATGAGTCCGGCTACAAATTTGTATAAGGACGAATAGGGTACTCCAGTTGATGTAACCAAATACAGAGGAATGATTGGATCTCTATTGTATCTGACTGCTTGTCGACCAGATATTATGTTCAACATTTATAAATGTGCCAGGTTTTAGTCGGCTCCCAAGGAGTCACATTTAACTGCTGTAAAGAGAATTATTAGATATCTTAGTGGCATAGTATCTCATGGATTGTAGTAT
The DNA here is from genome assembly GCA_034376525.1 of Nicotiana benthamiana. Classification (NCBI taxonomy): domain Eukaryota; kingdom Viridiplantae; phylum Streptophyta; class Magnoliopsida; order Solanales; family Solanaceae; genus Nicotiana; species Nicotiana benthamiana. The sequence goes on from CM067336.1 coordinate 72,366,157, forward strand.
CCTTGCTCTAACTCGTTTAAATTAGAAGGCTTCTCAGATGCAGATTTAGCAGGTGATAAAGAAGACATGAAAATCACTAGTGGCACTTGTCAATTACTAGGAAAGACCTTAATATCCTGGAATAGTAAAATGCAAGCATCAGTCGCCTTGTCAACTACTGAAGCTGAGTACATAGCAATTGGTTAATGTTGTGCACAACTGCTGTGGATGTCTCATCAATTGGGTGACTATAAGCTTTCTTTTAAACCTATACAAATATTTTGTGATAATTCAAGCACAATTTGTCTTTCTAAAATCATGTGCATCGCTCTAGAGCAAAGCATATAGACATTAAACATCATTTGGAAGATAGATATTGTTCTTTGAGAGAATTACTTGGCATTATTTTTTTTTCAAATAATTCTTAGGACTAAAGTGTTACTTTTCAAAAACTTGTCATAATTGTTCTTTTCAATGCATTAGTTACGCCTTAAGTATTCTCCCCCCCTTTTTAGTCTTATTCCATTAGTTTGCAGCCGAAGTTGGAAAGCCAATCATCACACAGCTTCATCTGACACCCTTTCCTTTTCTGTATGCAACCGTCAAACCTCCCAATCAATTAGGGCCTAGTGATCTTAGCTTTGAAACTAGGGTTCTTGCCCAAATTGTCGCCACCACTCTCCTTCCTAAAACAGGTTCCTTTTCAACCCCCTCTCAACGGGACACCTTATTTGTCTATTGTCTTATCTCCAACCTCAAAATCAAGTTGTCCTCCTGGGTCATAAATTTTATGATTGAGAGTGTTGAAGATCCAACCAGTCTTCCTTACGGTATGGTCATCACCCACATTCTGGAAGCCCATCAAATTCCACTTACAGACTACCCCCTTTTTCCGGTGAACAAGTGCTACAACTCTATAGCCTTCTCAAGTATGGAGTATGTGAGTATCAAGGCTGTCTGGGTCAATGAAATAGATATGGTCTATAGACAATTTTTTCTTTGCTTTAAACTTGTTTTGGCTGTGGTTGGGCTATGTCCGTGGATGAATTTTTTTCTCTCTTTTGCGTATGTGAATATTATTTTTGCTACTACATGCATAGATATTGAGGGGGAGATTGAGATTGTAATATTATTTGAACTAGTTAAGTTGACTATGCTACCAATGCATAGACACTAATATACAAGTACAAGTCGACTGCACGTATTGAGGGAGAGATCAAGTTCGGTTGACTACACATAGTGAGGGGGAGTCAAGACGGCCAGTCCCATACATGGAAGTCAACTGTTGTTTATCCCTTTACTTATATGCATATTATTTTACCATCATCAAAAAGGGGAGATTGTTAGAACATATTTTAATGATGCAATTTAATATGCATATGCAGGAGTTCAAAGGAGAAAAAAGGAATTGCTATATCGAACAAGGAGGGATATCATTCTTAAAGGAAGCTACCCTAAATACTCTCGATGCATAAGGAAAGAATCAACTCTACACCGGAAAATCGAGACTAACTTCATGATTTTGGGAAACCAAGTCTTCACTAATGGAATAAATTTTCAATGCTATCCGTGATTTACGAGTCATATCAAATTATTGAAGACCAATTAAAGCTAGAGGCTTCGGATAGCAATCAAGATCGGAAGGTCAAAAAATCAAGGAAGAATTCTATCAAACCCGTCATTTGCCAAAGGAAAGGATCTGAAGAGAAGTAACGACCAGTACTTTATTCTCTGGAAGAATCAACTCTTTTCAAGGATCAAAACCCTTCGGTTGTCAAGCCTTCACCATTCTCCTTGTATAAATGCATAGTGCAACTCCATCTTAGCATACTTTGATCGAACAAAAGTAACTCTCTTCACTTTACTGCAAACAAGCATAGTAGCCTCTATAAATCTGTTGTGTAATAAGTCAGGGATAGAAATAATGCATACAAATGGTTAGGAATTGTATCAAACGAATGCTAGAAAACTAAGCGACAAATATCAAATCTGTACTCGAAAGAAAACTCATTCGCTTGGAGAGAACTTCCTTGCAACCCAAGGTGACTGGATTAGGATTCACATTGAATTCGAACCAGTATAAAATTCCTGGTGTCTTTAATTTCTGCATTTACTTTCTACATATTACTTCGAATTTCTCTTTCTGCAAGATAATCATATTTAGTTAACTACTAAAGTTTTAAGTCAACTTATTACGATTAATTTTAAATATGTACAAATTACACCCCCCCTCTACTTTCAAAATCTCCTATGTGGCGATTATGAATCTCTTAATAAACAAATTTCATTTCAGTTGTCCATTAATTGGAAAAACTCGTTTACACCCTTCCGGAGTTAGTGAAAAATAAGGTTTAATATCCACAACCCTAGCTAACGAGTTTAGCTACACATAATCGAAGAAGAAATTAAAGATGGTGATGAAATATAAGCCATAAAAAGTAATTAGAAGAGTAAAATCTACGACTAATTGTTAAAGATGTTCTAAAATTACTCAAAAAGGTAAACGCAGCTATTAACGTGCTCCACTAAACAATAGATGACCTAAAATCATATAAAGAACTATTTATACACAATAAAAAATTCGGACAAAATTGCTCATACGGGAATTCCGCTAACAGCGAAAAATAGGTCGCGTCACTTTTATGACTACCACAGCCACACAAAAGGAATCGAGGATCACAGTTCTTTTCTTCTTAGCTGGTTCTGAACTTCAGTCCGCTAGAAGCTGAAAAACAACCACCTCAGCTCTTTCATCCGCAACCGTGAAATTGTGACGACCCAGAGGGTCATCACTTGTCATCTTATCAATTTCGAGCTTTTGAGGCCATAAAAATCTCATTTATAGTCACTTCGGTTTGTGTGCGTAGTTCGGGTTCGTAGCCAAAAGCTCAAAATTCTATGAAATATTTGCTAAGTTTTGATATTAAAATAAATTAACTACGGTCAATATTTTTTGTAAATAGACACGTGATTTGACAGTCTCGGAAGGTCCATACGAAAATATGGGACTTGGGTGTATGCCCCGAATCGAATTCCGAGGTCCCAGACCCGAGATATGAATTTTTGAGTAAAATTATTTTCTAAAAATACTTAAGGTAAATGAAAATGAAATTTGATTAGAAAGTGATGGTATCGGGCCCGTATTTTGGTTCCGACGCTCAGTACAGGTCTTATATTTGGTTTAAGCACTTTCTGTCAAGTTTGGTTGAAAACAGACATCGTTTGACGTGTTTCGGATTTAATGCTCTAAATTTGAAAGTTTATGAAATTTTGAAGAATTCATGGATTTTAAGGCTTAATTCATTATTTTGATATTATTTTGGCGATTTGATCATACGCTGAGTTTGTAGGATGTTTTTGAGTTAGTATGCATGTTTGGTTTGGAGCCCCGAGGGCTTAGGATTTTTTCGGAGGTGTTCCGGGGTAGTTCAGGACTTAGGCAAATTATAAAAAATCTGTAATTCTTGCACAAACATTTCCTTCTTCGCGATCGTGTAGTCACTCTCATGATCGCGAAGGGCAAAGCGTGGGTAGGGGTGGATCGTTCTTCGCGAATGCGGAGCGCAGGGTGGTTTCTCATCGCGAACGCGACCGGGGTGACGCGAATGAGGAGGGTAATGGGATGGGAGTGTTTTTTTCATTGCGAACGCGGCCTAATGCACGCGAACGCGAAGCCTGATGAGCCAAAGCTACACGTACACGAGGACTTGCACGTGAATGTGAAGGCCTGGCAAGCCTGACCCAACAGAAATGCGGTTGGATTGCCGTGATTGCGAAGGGCAAAATTTTGCCCAGCTATTTAAGTCCCAAAACAGAGTCGTTTTGGGAAATTTTCCCTTTTTCACGAACCCCTTCTACTCCAAAGCTTCTAGGCAATTTTTGGAGCATTTCTTCACCAAAGTTTCTTGTTTCTTAACTTGTTTTCTTCATTTTAAATCAATATCTTTTGAAATCCTATGCCTAAAACATGTGAAAATAGGTAGAAATTAGAGAAATGGGTAGGGTTAGAGCTTTTGAGTTTTCTTGAATTAGACCTCGTTTTGGAGTCGAAGTTGAAAGCAAATTAAATATTCGGGCTCGTGAGTGAATGGGTGATCGTAATTTAGTTTGAACCTCGTATTTTTACCAAGTGGGCCCGGGGTCGATTTTCGAAATTTTTGGAAGAATGTTAGAAATTATATTTAGGCATTAGAATTGGATTGTATAGAAATTATTGATGATATTAAAAAAATTGTGTATAGATACGATTGGATTGGAGCCAAATTCGAAAGGAAAAGCGGTGCTTAAGAATTGAATTAGCCATGGAACATCGAGGTAAGTGTTTGGTCTAACCCAACCTTGAGTGAATAGGGGTTGAGTCATATTTTCTAATTGCTATTTGTCGAGTACGACGTATAGGCATGGTGACGAATATCTATACATCGGTGTCTAGCATGATCGTGAGTCTTTATATTGTGAATATTCGAATTTTGTTATATCATCCATTATTAAATGATGGCTTCTATATATTGTGAAGAGCATCTTAAAGAAATTGTGATATTTAATATTTGAGGAGTGTTGGCTCAAGTTATAAAATGGATTGGAAAAGTATATGAGATGATTAATCTTTTTGGAGCATTGACTCAAGTGGTAAAATCAACCATTAAGTAACAAATGAAAGAAAGAGAAAGAATTATTTGAATTATTCCCTTGCTGAGATATTTTTTGAATTGTTGATATCTCCCTTGTCGGGAATTTTATTATTTTATTGTTGTGCCATTATTGGGATCTACATTATTATTCTGTTTATTTCCATGCCCCTTATTTGTGATTATTGTTTGGGTGAGGAAGGGTGATAAAGTACGAAGGGTGATGCCGTGTATTCTTTGATATTGTGAGGAAAGAGTGATAACGCACGAAGGGTGATGCCGTGTATTGTTTGATATTGTGAGGAAAGAGAGTAAAGCACGAAGGGTGATGTTGTTCCGCACTATGTACCATTCTGTGGCGATTCTATTGATTATATGTGAGGAAAGACAGTAAAAGCATGAAGGGTGACGCCGTGCATATTTTATTATATCATTTCTTGGTGAGGATGAGAGTAAAAGCATGAAGGCTGAAGTCGTGCACTTATTGCCATTTGTTATGATTTATTATTGTTATCAATTTAAGTGTATTAATTGTTTTATTCCACTACTACTGTGATTCTTTATGTTGACATTTCCCTTTATTATGTTCCTTGTCATTATTGAGTAAAGGTATCCTCGTGCAATGTTATGTCTTGAACGTACACCAAAATTGCTACTAGACTTTCGACATACTATAACACTAAATTTCCTAATTAATACTTAAAGCTCATAATTAATTGCTACTAGACATTATTTGTTTTTCTTATTGAGTCATAATTGTTGTGTACTTGTTGTCTTATGAATTTATATAAATTGTTGCGTCTATTAGAGTAAATTTTATTTGGAAGAACTAATGAGATTTGGTGAAAAGGGAGCGGGTTGGTACGTATATCACAGAAACATTGAGAGATGGGATTTCGTTACCCGTGTAGAGATAAGTTATTGATTTTCCTTATTATTCTCCTGAATTTATGTATTATCTGTTATCCCCAAAGCATGTTCCCTTTCCATTTAAAAATGGTTATTTTCGCTACCAGGACATGGGGTCGGTTGTGGTGATACTACATTATGTGCTCTTTTGCGTAGATACAGGTTTCAGACAGCAGCAGCAGTATCACGGGTGTTAGTGGTCAGACCAGTGAAACACTGAGACAGCCTTGCAAATGTCCGCATGCCTGGCGTCTCCTTTATCTTTATTTCCAGACTGTTATCTCATGTATTCAAGACAAACAACTTAATATTTCTTTCAAACGGTTGTGTTTAGTACTCTTAGTAGTTCGTGAGTAATGTGACACCAGTTATTGGCTAGAGATTAATGTTGAGCTTTCGTATTTCATTTAGTTTATTAACTTAAGTCTTCCGCTCATTTAATTTGTCCCGCTGTACTATATCATTAATGTTAAATTGCTAAAAGAAGAATTTTGTTAACAAAGAAGTACATAAGAGTTGGCTTTCCTAGCTCCTATTAGTAGGTTCCATCACGACTACCGAGGGTGAGAAAATCCGAATAGTGACAAATTGGTATCAGAGCTCTAGGTTACATAGGTCTCACAACATAAGCACAAGCTTAGAAGAGTCTGAGGGATCGGCACAAAGACGTCTGTATTTATCCCCCAAAGGCTACAAAGTTAGGAGAATTTAACATTTGTTCTTTCCTGTCGTGCGAATTTTTCCCCCAAATACTGCTTGAATTTCTATGTTCTTTGGTGAATGGCAAGGTCATGTACCGCTTGTTCAGATGAGTAGCAGCACAGACTAGTGATAGATTAGCTTCTTCTTTGGGGGCCTTGAGGAGGTAAATGTTTAGAGATACTAGAGGTGGAGATAAATATATTAGAGGTAGAGGTAAAAGTATCATAGGTGGAGGTGCAAGTATTGTTCAGGTATGTGGTAGAGAAGCTTCGATTTCATTCTGCGTTGTATCTGGTCATGCCTAGTAATTCCTTATGTGCCCTTTTTATGTGTCAACACCGGTAGGGGATTCTAATATGGTCGATCGAGTTCGTCATTCTTGCGTTGTGGTAACCGAGGGTCTTGAGACTCGTGTTGATTTGTTGCTTTTAGACATGGTCGGTTTTGATGTAATATTGGGGATGGGTTGGTTGTCCCTGTATCATGCTATTTTGGACTGCCATGCCAAGACCGTGACCTTAGCCTTTCCGAATTTGCCTCGTCTATAGTGGAGATGGACTCCTGATCATTCTGTTCACAGTGTTATTTCGTATGTGAAGGCTCCACATATGGTCAAGAAGGGGTGTTTGGCTTATTTGGCTTATTTTCATGATTCCAGTGTTAAGGTTCCCTCTATTGGTTCTATGCCCATGGTTCGCGAGTTTTCTGAGGTTATCACTTCAAACCTGCCGGGTATGCCACCCGACATGGATATTGATTTTTGTATTGATTTGGCTTCGGGCACATATCCCATTTCTATTCCGCCATATTGCATGGCCCCGCCAGAGTTAAATGAGTAGTTGCAAGATTTACTTGAGACGGGTTTCATTAGACTCAGTGTTTCATCGTGGGCTGCGCTTGTGTTATTTTTAAAGAAGAAGGATGGTTCGATGAGAATGTACATTGTTACCGGCAATTGATCAAGGTTACAATCGAGAATAAGTATCCACTACTACAGATTGATGATTTATTTGATCAGCTTCAGAGAGCCAAGGTGTTTTCAAAGATAGACTTGAGATCTGGCTACCATCAGTTGAAGATTAGGGCATCTGGTGTCCCTAAGATAACTTTTCACACTTGTTACAGACATTATGAGTTCTTAGTCATGTCGTTCGGGTTGACAAATGCCCCAGCAACTTTTATGGATTTGATGAACCGAGTGTTCAGACATTATTTTGACTTGTTCTTGATAGACTTCATTGATGACATATTGATATAGTCCCGCATCTAGTTGGGGCATGAGCAGCATCTCAGAGTGTCTCTTCAAACTCTGAAGGAGAGGCAACTCTACGCAAAATTTTCAAAGTGTGAATTCTAGTTTAGTTTATCTACATTCCTGGGTCATGTTGTGACAGCAGATGGTATTCAGGTTGATCCATAGAAGATTAAGGCAGTCAAGAACTGACCTAGACCAACATCAGCCACAGAGATCTGGAGTTTCTTGGGATTGGCAGGTTACTATTGTCGATTCGTGGAGGGATTTTCATCTATCTCAACCCCGATGACCAAATTAACCCAGAAGGGTACCCAATTCAAATGTTCGGATGAATGTGAGGCGAGCTTTCAGAGGCTCAAGACAGCTCTGACTACGACACTGGTATTAGTTTTCCCATAAGTTTATACAATATACTATGATGTTTCTCGTATTGGGCTTTGTGCAGTGTTGATGCAGGATGGCAAGGTCATTGCCTATGCTTCGAGGCAGTTGAAGATTCAGGAGAAGAACTATCCAGTGTATAATTTAGAGTTGGCAGCTATTGTTCACGCATTGAAGATTTGGAGGCACTATTTATATGGCGTGGCATGTGAGCTGTTCACTGATAACAAGATTCTTCAGTACCTTTTTAAGCAAAATGAGCTGAATTTGAGGCAGAGAAGGTGGTTGGAGCTACTGAAGGATAATAATATCACTATTTTGGATTACCCGGGGAGGGCCAATGTGGTGGCCGATACTTTGAGTAGGAAGTCAGCCAGTAAGGGCAGTCTTGATTTTATTCCGATCAGACAGAGGCTGCTTGCTTTGGATGTTCAGGCTTTAGCCAACCGATTTGTGAGGTTGGACCTTTCTGAGCCTAGTCGAGTGCTAGCTTGCACGGTCACTCGTTCTTCATTATTGGAGCGTATCTGTGATTGGCAGTTTGATGATCCCCATTTATGTGTCCTTAAAGACAAGGTGCAGCGATGAGGTGCCAAGCAGGTCACCTTAGATGCTGATGGAGTTTTGAGATTGCAAGGGCGAGTTTATCTGCCAAATGTTGATGGGCTTTGAGAATTGATTCTAGAGGAGGCCCACAGTTCCCGGTATTCTATTCATCCAGGCCGAGCGAATATGTATCAGGATTTGCGGCAACATTATTGGTGACATAGAATGAAGAAGGATATTATGGAATATGTAGCATGGTTTTTGAATTGTAAGCAGGTTAAGTATGAGCATCATAGGCCTGGTGGTTTACTTCAGAAATTTGAGCTTCCCGTGTGGAAGTGGGAGCGGATCACTATGGACTTTGTTACAAGACTTTCGTTGACTCGGAAGAAGTTTGATGCAGTATAGGTCATTGTTGATAGGCTGACCAAGTCAGCGCATTTCATTCATGTAGCAGTCTCCTATTCATCCGAGAGGTTCGCTGAGATTTATATAGGGGAGATTGTTCACCTTCACGGTGTGCCGATATCTATCATTTCAGACCGAGGTACGCATTTTACCTCGCATTTCTGGAAAGCATTTTAACGGGTGTTAAGCACCTAGGTGCAATTGAGCACAACATTTCATCCTCAGATGGGCAGGCAGTTCGAGCGGACTATTCAGATATTGGAGGATATGCTTCAAGCTTGTGTTTTTGACTTTGGAGGTTTGTGGGATCAGTTCTTGCTTTTGCAGAGTTTTCCTAATACAACAGCTACCGATCGAGTATCCAGATGGCTCCTTATGAAGCCTTAGATGGTAGGCGGTGTCGATCTCGGATTGGATGGTTTGAGCCGGGAAAAGCTCCGTTGTTGGGTACATATTTGATTCAAGAGGCTTTGGACAAGGTGAAGATCATTCAAGATAGGCTTCGTACAACTCAGTCCAGGAAAGAGAGCTATATAGATCATAAGGTTCGATATGTAGCTTTCGTGATTGGTGAGCAGGTATTGCTCTAAGTGTCGCCTATGAAGTGCGTGATGAGATTTTGGAAGAAGGGAAAGCTTAGCCCTAGCTTAATTGGACCATTTGAGATTCTTCAGCGAGTTGGAGAGGTGGCTTATAGACTTGCATTGCCGTCTAGATTTTCAGTCATGCATCTAGTTTTCATGTGTCCATGCTCCGGAAATATCACATCGATCCAGCTCACGTGTTAGATTTCAGCACTGTCCAGTTGGCCAATAAATTGTCTTACAACGATGAGTCGGCGGCTATTTTGGATCGACAGGTTTGCTAGTTGAGATCCAATAGTTTTCCTTATGTTCGTGTTCAGTGGAGAGGTTAGCCTCCTAAGGCTTCGACCTTGGAGTCCGAGTCTGATATGCAGGGGCTGTTATCCCCATCTATTCCCCGACTGAGATACTTCCATCTTCTGTCTGTTTGAGGACGAAAAGTTTTGTTAGATGGGATGGCCATCACTTGTTATCTTATCCATTTCGAGCTTCTGAGGCCTTGGAAACCTCATTTATAGTTACTTCGATTTGCGTGCATAGTTCAGGTGGTAACCGGAAGCTCAAATATGAAATTGTGTGAATAATTTGCTAAGTTTTGATATTAATATGAATAAATTTGACTACAGCCAACATTTTGGGTGAATAGACCCAAACCCGTTATTTGACAGTCTCGGAAGGTCCTTTGGAAAATATGGGACTTGGGCGTATGCCTGGAATCGAATTCTGAGGTTGCAGGCCTAAGAAATGAATTTTTGAGTAAAATTATTTTCTGAAAATATTTAAGGAAATTGAAAATTAAATTTGATTAGAATGTGATGGTATTGGCCTGTATTTTGGTTCCGGCACCCGGTAAATGTCCTATATGTGGTTTAAGCGCTTTATGTAAAGTTTGGTTGAAAACGGACATCGTTTGACGTGTTTCAGACTTAAAGTTCTAAATTTGAAAGTTTATTAAATTAGGAAGAAATCATGGATTTTATGGCTTAATTCATTATTTTGATGTTATTTTGGTGATTTGATCGCACGGTTAAGTTCGTAGGTTTTTTTTGAGTTAGTATGCATGTTTGGTATGGAGCCCAGAGGGCTCGAGAGTGTTTCAGAGGGGTTTCAGGGTAGCTTTGGACTTAGGAAAATTCTAGAAAAATCATCAATTCTTGCACAGATGTTTCCTTCTTCGCGATCATGTGGTCACTCTCACGACCGCAAAGGGCAGAGCGTGGGCTGGGGTGGGTCGTTCTTCGTGAACGTAGAGCCATAGTCGCGAACACGGAGCGCAAGGTGGTTTCTAATCTTTAACACGACCGGGGTGACGCGAACAAGGAGGGTAATGAGATGGGGGTTGCTTTTTTCATCGCGAATGTGGCCTAATGCACGCGAACGGGAAGGCCTGACGAGCCAAAGCTCCACGAACATGAGGCATTGCATGCGAACGCGAAGGCCTGGAAAGCCTGACTCTACACGAAGAGCAAAATTTTGCCCAGCGATATAAGCCCCAAAATAGAACCATTTTGGGATATTTCCCATTTTTCACTAACCCCTTCTTCACCAAAATTTCTAGGCGATTTTTTGAGCATTTCTTCACCAATGTTTCTTGGGTAAGTGTTGATTAACTCGTTTTCTTTATTTTCCATCAATATCATTTGAATTCCTAGGCCTAACATGTTAACATAGGTATAAATTAGAGAAATGGGTAGGGATGGAGTTTTTTGATTTTTCTTGAATTAGACTTCGTTTTGGTGTTGAAGTTGAAAGCAAATTATATATTCAGGCTCATGAGTGAATGGGTGATCGGAACTTGGTTCGAACCTTGTATTTTGACCAAGCGAGCTCGGGGTTGATTTTCAGAATTTTTGGAAGAATGTTAGAAATTATATTAGGCGTTAGAATTGGATTGTTTAACAATTATTGATGATATTAAATAAATAGTGTATAGATACGATTGGAGTTGAGCTCAATTCGAAAGGAAAAACGGTGCTTAAGGATTGAATTGTCCATAGAACTTCGAGGTAAGTGTTTGGTCTAACCCTAGCTTTAGGGAATAGGGGTTGAGTCATATTGCTAATTTCTATTTGTCGAGTACGACATATTGGCATGGTGGCGAATATCTATACGTTGGTGTTCAACATGACCGTGAGTCTTTATTTTGCGAATATTCAAATTTTGTTGTATCTTCCATGATTAAATGATGACTTCTATATATGGTGAAGAGCATGAGAAAGTAATTATGATATTTAATATTTGAGCAGAGTTGGCTCAAGTTATAAAATGAATTGTGAAAGTATACGAGATGATTAAACCCTTAGGAGGATTGGATCAAGCGATAAAATAAATCATTAAGTAATAAATGAAAGAGAGAGAAAGAATTATTTGAATTATTCCCTTCCCAAGATATTTGTTGAATTGTTGATATCTCCCTTGTTGGGTATTTTATTGTTTAACTGTTGTGCCCTTATTGGGATCTACATTATCATTCTTTTTACTTTCCTGCCCTTTATTTGTGATTAGTGTTTGGGTGAGGAAGAGTGATAAACCACGAAGGGTGATGTTGTGTATTGTTTGATATTGTGAGTAATGAGTGATAAAGAATGAAGAGTGATGCCGTGTATTATGTGATATTGTGAGGAAAGAGAGTAAAGCACGAAGGGTGATGCCCTGCCGCATGTTGTACCATTCCGTGCTGATTCTATTGATTATTTGAGAGAAAGGAGAGTAAAAGAACAAAGGATGATGCCGTACACATTTTATTATATTATTTTTTGGTGACGATGAGAGTGAAAGCACGAAGGGTGATGCCGTGCACTTATTGCCATTTATTATGATTTCTTATTGTTATTAGTTCAAGTGCATTAATTATTTTATTCCACTACTACTATGAATCTTTATGTTGAAATTTCCTTTTATTGTGTTCCTTGTTATTATTGAGTCAAGGTATCCTTGTGAAACATTATGTCTAGAATTTATACCAAAATTGCTACTAATCTTTCGACATATTAAAACACTAAATTTCCTAATTACTCCTTAAAGCCCATAATTAATAGCTACTTGACATTATTTATTTTCCTTATTGAGTCATTATTGTTGTGTACTTGTTGTCTTATGAATTCATATTAATTGTTGCATCTATTAGAGTAAATTTTATTTGGAAGAACTATTTAGATTTAATGAAACGGGAGCGGGGTGGTACGCCTACCACAGAAACATTGAGAGAAGGGATTGGGTTGCTCACCTGCAACGGGATGTGTAAGGATAGTGAAATCTACTTTTATTTTCCCCAACCGTGTAGAGATAATTTGTTGATGTTCCTTATTGTTCCCCTGAATTTCAGAATTATCTGGTATATATATATAACTGCACTGGCTTATGTGGTAGTCCTGTCTAGCCTCGTCACTACTTGGTTGGGGTTAGGTTAGACACTTACCAGCATATTGGGTCGGTTGTGCTGATACTACATTCTGTGCTCTTTTGCACAGATACATATTTCGGACAGCAGCAACTGTATCTCGGGTGTTAGTGGTCAGACTAGTGAGACACCGAGGTAGCCTTGCAAGCATCCGCAGTGTCTCCTTTATTTTTATTTCCAGTCTGTTATCTCATGTATTCAAGACAAACAACTTTATATTTCTTTCAAATGGTTGTGTTTAGCACTCTTAGTAGTTCGTGAGTAATGTGACACCATTTCTTGGGTAGAGGTTTATTTTGAACTTTCGTATTTCATCTAGTTTTATTATCTTAAGTCTCCCGCTTATTTACTTTGTTCCGCTGTATTTATATCATTATTGTTAAATTGTTCAAAGAAGAATTTTGTTATTGAAAGAAGTATATAAGAGTTGGCTTGCCTAGCTCCTATTAGTAGGTGCCATCACGAATCCTGAGGGTTGGAAAATTCTGGTCGTAACAAAAATATGATCCCGGACTACGCCATTCTATTTGTACTCCACTAATGTTCTCTGATTCTTCATTTCGCTGAGGGCGAAAACTTGACTATGGTTGTGTCAAAAGAAACCGGTGCTGCGCAATTTCACTGCATGTAGTGATATCTTGGTAAGCTTCCAGAACACTCTTTGAATCCTCAATCCGCAAAGAGCGGCATCAGGACCGCCTCCGTGGTAGACCCTTCGTGTCTGCTGCTATCTTTCATTGTCAATGGCCCTTTAATTTCACTTTAAACTTGTGCAGGTTTCACCCTTTTTTAGTTGATTATGACTTCCTTGTCTCTTTTTTACCAAACACTGCAAAAAGGCACAATAAGTTAAATTTCTAGAATAGTTGTATATACTTATAATCAGTAACTTAAGCAAAAAGGAGCATAAAATAGGCTAGAATCCCTATTTATGAACTCCCCCCAAACTGAAACTTTTGCTTGTCCTCGAGCGAACAAAGTAATTCCCACCTCATCAAGATAACATAAAGGAAAATTTCAACCGTCCTAAAGTAACCTAATCAAGAATAAATTGGGACTAACAATTACCCTCAACTCAAATGTATTATTAAAAATACATACATTTTTAGTACCATGGCTTTAGTGTGACAGAAACACATCAAGCGTTGAGTCAACTCATCAAGGGAACTCTTTTTACTACTGTGGAACCCAAACTCAAACTCCTCGACTCTCCATATAAAAACCTCACTTTTAGATTGTAGTACTCAGAATGAGGATTGTGAAAAACACACTCATCTCTCTCAAAGGAAGGTCACAAGTCTAGCTCTAAGTACCATAAGCTTGCCCCTGATGTGAGTCACCACTAATGTAAGCTAACTTAACTCAGGATCATTTATGGATTTTGTAGGAATGTAATTAAGGTTTAGGCACTAGAGAGACACACCGTCACTCTTTATTGTTCATGTCAATCCATTTTCTCCTTTCTAGTCTTTCCAAGCCTTTCATTCTTTCACTTAACCTAGCACATGGGGCAGTGCAGGAACTGATTGGGCTGCTACTTAATTGGATAGTATAGACAACTTAGAAGTTACTGCCTGCATCTAGTTGCTGATGCCGGAGAGGGTATGGTTCAACATATATGGAGCCAATGAGCATGCTGACGAGGAGGGCACCGAGGAAGGCATGGAAGTAGATAGTCCGGGGGTAGGATCTGGTATGGCGGTGGAAACTCAGACTCTTCAGACTGGCCAGTAGAAGTAGTTCCTTTGCCCTTGGATTTGGGGTTGCCTGGACCCTGAAGGCTGTACCATGAGAAGGGCTTCTCGGGTTTCACCTGATATCAAAATCCCTTGTCTCGACCTCGTGATCCTCCAAGTACATGGTGAGGAAGTTCATAAAGCGGTAGGATCTATCACCTTCGTTGACCACTCTGGTGATCACCCTAAACATGATATTCCCAACATTGATCGGGAACCCCGCCATAATAGCTACCACTATAATCGTCCGAGAAACCGGCATGTCACTTTCATGAGTAGTGGAATCTAATCTACTGCGCACATAAGTCTCCCAACCTTTTGCCTTGAAGTACAGAGTGTTCCTGTAAATAGGGACCCCCGATGCCAATCAAGCTGAAGTAGTATCCGGGAGAGCAAGTAGTGATGCCAACCACGGGCAGGCCGCCTCATCCGTTGCCACCTTCTCTAATTACATCAACTCATCTTCATTATTGAAACCAATATAATCATTCAATGTCTTTCCGTCAAACTTCATCTTCAGGTTCTACACCTTAGTAAAAAATGTGCCATTTTTTATGTGGGCGACATTGGCATAAAATTTCTTGACTAAGTGCTCGTTAGCATACGGAATGCTGCTTGTGAAGTATTCCTTCCCCACTCTTACATTAAAGTGCTAATTCACATTGGGGTTATGGGGCAAAATATCCCCCTCTATAAATTGACGCTCATTATGAGTGACCTTTAAGGCCACCACTCCCTAGATTTGTGATATGTTTGCAAACTGACAAACCTCTGCTGCCACAACTCCAGTTTTCTTGTCCAGTATAGGTATAAGCCCCTCTCCCGTCATCCGGTCTCTCAGCATCTACATCAATAGCCTCTGACCCGTGTGGGGAGGTAGTAGGAGAGAATGATGTTGTAGACTCACTACTCTGCGCTGAGCCATCAGACGACTTAAAAGAAACAAGAGAAGTAAGAGAAGCTTGCGGTGTATCTCTCAATCAAAATCTCTCCAGGATGTTTGGTACATATATGGGTATAGAGTCACTCTTTGAGGCCTCCCGGAAGGGAGCATAATCATTCCCTTTGGAGTGGGATGCACATCTGTTTGCAGCTTTGATATCTTTCCGCATTTTCCCAATAGATTACCGCACTACTAGGGGTAACTTGATTTGTTCTTGCCCCTACCCTGAGAGGACTCTGATTTCCGTTTTTTGTCATTTCCACCTTTTATTTTAGCCATTGTCTGCAGACATAATAGTGGAAGATTATTAGGACCGGTGCTAAAAGAACTAGTAAAGAGCAGGAAAGAACAATTGATAGTATTGTAAAAACTAGCAGACCCGCTAATAGCAGATAGAGTAGCGATGTCGCTGAATAAGCACCACTGAGAGCGGAAACTTTGGCATGGCCGCAGAGGCATGGTGATCAGACTACCCATCCTCTAATTTTATGATCCCGCTGAGCACGGAAAATTTGGCACGGCCGCGGAAGCTGCACGTTGTCCGCAGAAAAACAACCGCGGTCGTGGACCCATATTGATTACATCTTTGAACATGAGTACCACTGACCACGAAAAATGCAATGCAAACATGAAGGTTGGGCCGCTATCAGCAGAATTTTCCACCACTGGTTGCGATTTTTATAGTTTCCAACTCAGCATTTGCATAGAAACTGACCGCAGAAATACATCCGCGGCGGTGAAATTCAAAAAAATAGCTGAATCAATCTAGGTTTTCAATTTTTTTAAGGATTTAAAGAATATCATCTACATCGCTACCCCACTAGGTATAATCAATCCTAACTATTTAAGCCTAATGTAATTGCACTAATGAGCCATAAGTTAGAATTAAAAGAAAAAAAAAGAGGAAGAAGAATCAAAGACTAACAAATAAAAGATAAGCGAGACCAAATTGAATAAAAAGTATGAATTAAAATTACCAGTTGAGTGATGAGTCATGGGAGTGGACTTCTAAGTCGTTGTATGTACAGATTAGGGCTTGGATGAACAATAACATTTTAGCTTGAGAGTGAAAAGATCGAAAAGGGTAAAAGGTATCATGATCGCGTATTTGTAGGAAACACCCTTGCAACAGAAATCACCTGGCTCCGCCGTGGAATATCACAACAGTATGTGCTTTTGACGAACAGAAAGGCTGGTTGATTGAAACAATCGCTGCGAGCAGAAAATGGCACGCGGTCGTGAAAAGTCACTACTGACCAAAAAGAATGAACCATGGATGTAGATGGAACTTAAGAGAGGTATCATTTTGGAGTTTTCAATCCTGCGTCCACCATCAAATTACGCCTCCATGAACTGGCCACCGCTAACCGCGAAAAATGGAGAGCTGTCAGCGGTCAAACTTTAGACTTTGCCAAAACCTTTCCAGCTTAGTCCTCCACTGCATGAAACATTCTTTCACACATCTCACAGCCAGCTAGTCAAAAATAAATCCTATGCTAAAAGAAGATCAAAAAGAAGAAAAACACATGGGTTGCCTCCCAAATAGGCGCCTGATTTAACGTCACATCATGATGCAGGTTACCATCAATCATTTGACATGGATCATTGCCACCACATGGATGTCATCAAACTTACCAAGATAATGTTTCACTCTGTGCCCATTAACTCTTAAGATTTCACAATTTTTCTTTTTCAAATCAAGAGCGGCAAATGGAGTTACAAGTACCCTTTCAAAAGGTCCACTCCATTTTGACTTGAGTTTTCCCGAAAATAGTCATAACCGGGAGTTGAATAAGAGAATCAAGTCACCTCTCTTGAATTCCTTTCGACAGGAATACTTGTCATGTAAGTACTTCATCTTGTCCTTATACAAGGACGAGCTGGAAAAGGCATGAAACTAGAGCTCTTCATGATCATTGAGTTACTCTACGTGGAGATTTGCTGAAACACCCCATTCAAGATTTAACTTTCTCAAAGCCCACATGGCGTTATGCTCTAACTCAACCGGGAGGTGGAAAGCTTTTCCAATTACCAACTGGTACATAGATATACCAATTGGAGTCTTGTAAGCAGTCTTGTAAGCCCACAAAGCATCATCTAGTTTCTTTGACAAGTTAGCCCTATTTGAATTGATCGTCTTTGACAATATGCTCTTTATATCCCTGTTGGAGATCTCAACTTGTCCACTAGCCTGAGGATGGTAAGGAGTTGAAACCCTATGATTGACACCATAACTTGCAGGCAAAGTGTCAAATGCCTTATTGTTGAAATGATAACCCTCATCACTAATGCTTACTCTAGGAGTGCGAAACCGTGCAAAGATATTCTTCATGAGAAAAGCCACCATACTCTTGGACTTGTTGTTGGAT
Source organism: Nicotiana benthamiana (assembly GCA_034376525.1). Taxonomy (NCBI): domain Eukaryota; kingdom Viridiplantae; phylum Streptophyta; class Magnoliopsida; order Solanales; family Solanaceae; genus Nicotiana; species Nicotiana benthamiana. The sequence continues at coordinate 72,383,997 of CM067336.1, forward strand.
AAAGCCACAGTCTCAACCCATTTGGAAAGATAATCAATGAATACCAGAATATATGTGTTTCCACATGGACTCACAAAAGGTCCCATGAAGTCAATGAACCACACGTATAATATGTCAGCCTCAAGAATAGTGGTGAGAGGTATTTCATCCTTCTTTGAAATTCCACCAGCTCTCTAACACTCATCACATCTTTTCACTAGTTCACCCGCCTCCTTGTACAATATCGGCCAATAAAATTCACATCCAATCACATTTGATGTTTTCCTCACCCAACCATGGTGACCACTGTAGGCAGAGGAATGACAAGCATCAAGAATACTCATTTGCTCCTCTTCTGGAATACATCTTCATCACACCATCATTACAAATTTTGCATAAATAAGGCTCATCCCAGTAGTAGTCCAACCTATCTCATTTAAGCTTCTTCCTTTGGTTCGAAGAAAGATCACACGGAACAATGTCGGTCAAAAGAAAGGTGGCAACATCCATGAACCAAGGCATGCTATTCATAGATACGGAGAGGAGTTTCTCATCAGGGAATAAATCATTAATTTTGAGGCCATCACGGGGCCTCCCCTCCTCCTCCAAGCAGGACAAGTGGTCCGCCACTTGGTTTTCACTTCCTTTTTGATTAAAAATCTCAGGGTCAAATCCTTGAAGCAATAGAACACATCTCGTCAACCTAGCCTTGGAATCCTTCTTTGTCATCAAGTAGCAAAGTGCTAAATGGTCAGTATGAAATATTACCTTGGCACCCATGAGATAAGGCCTAAACATTTCAATTGCAAACACAATTTCTAAGAACTCTTTTTCCGTCATCATGTAATTTACTTGAACATCATTCATTGTCTTGCTTGCATAATACACTTTGTAAAACATTTTATTTACTCTTTGACCCAAGACCTCTCTTACCGCAACATCACTTACATCACACATGAGCTCAAATGGTAAGCTCCAATTAGGTCAGGTAATAATGGGAGTGGTTATCAATTTGTACTTGAGAAGTTCAAAAGCCTTCATGCATTCATCATTAAACACAAACTTTGCATCCTTTTCCAATAATGTGTACAAAGGATCACTACCTTAGAAAAGTCTTTGATGAATCTTCAGTAGGATCCTGCATGCCCAAGAAAACTTCTAACCCCTTGACTGAAGTAGGAGGAAGAAGCTCTAAAATCACTTCACTATTTTTCTTGTCCACCTCAATACTGTTCTTTGAGATCTTATGGCCGAGGAAAATTCCCTCCTCAACCATAAAGTGACATTTCTCCAAGTTAAGCACTAGATTTGTCTCCTCACAAAGGGCCAACATTTTGTCAATGTTACCCAAGCATTCTACAAAAGAGTCATGCACAACAATAAAATCATCCATGAGCACTTCCAAGAAGTCATCCACCATGTCGGTAAATATAGCCATCATATACCGCTGAAAGGTAGCCGTTGCATCACACAAATGAAATGGCATCCTAGAAAATGCAAAGGTGTCATACAAACATGTGAAAGTGGTTTTCTCCTGATCTTTTGGCGCAATCAAAATCTGGTTGTAACCTAAGTACCAATCCAAAAAGCAGTATAAGGCATGCCCAGCAAGTCTATCCAGCATGTGGTCAATAAATGGTAATGGAAAATCATCTTTGCAGGTTACTTTTTTCAGCTTTTGGTAGTCCATGCACACCCTCCATCCGGTAATAGTCCTGGTGGACTAAACTCATTCTGCTCATTGGTGACTATAGTCACACTACCCTTCTTCGGCATACATTGCATAGATGAAATCCAAGAACTATCTGAGATGGGGTGCACAACCCATGCACCTAACTACTTGATCACCTTCTTTTTGACAACCTCTTGAATAGCCTCGTTCAACCTCCTTTGGTGTTCTACGAAGAGCTTGGCATCATCCTTAAGTATAATCTTATGCATGCAAAAGCCGGGGCTTATTCCCCGCATATCAGCTAGAGTCTATCCAATTGCCTTCTTTCTTATTTGGAGCACCTTCAGTGTGGCATCTACCTGCACGTTAGTAAGACAAGAAGAAAAAATAACAAGTAAAATCTAACTAAGGCCCAAGAATTCATACCTGAGGTGTGAAGGCAAAGGCTTCAACTCCGAAAGGGAAGGTTCCTCAATTGAGGGCTTTGTTGGTGGAGTCTTTCTATTCTTAAGATCCAAAGAAAGCTTACGAGGCTCATAAGAATAAGAACATATTCCATGCAAAGCATTGACACACTCCATCCTACCTTCATCCATATTCACATTAAGGTTCAACAAAACCGCTTCTAAAGGATTCTCCACATTGACCATGGAACTAGTATCATCAACTATAACCTCCGTGACAATATCCACAAAAGCGCAAACTACAATACTATTCGGCTGCCTCATTGATTTTCATGCATGAAAGATAACTTTTTTGTCACCCACCCGAAAGGTGAGCTCCCGTACTTCCACATAAACCAATATCTTCCAAGTTGCTAGGAAAGGTCTTGCCAATATTATAGGCACCTCATAGTTGACTTTGTAGTCAAGAATCACAAAATCAACAGGCAAAATAAACTTGTCCACTATGACAAATATATCATAAATAATACCAAGCAGCCTCTTCATCGTTCAATCGTCCGTTTGCAATATCATTGAAGTAGGTCTCGATTGACCAATACCTAAAGTTTTGAAGATGGATTAAGGCAAAAAATTGATACTTGCACCCAAATCACACAATGTCTTTGCAAAATCTGCACTCCCAATGATACATGGAATGGTGAAAGCGTCGGGATCTTAAAGCTTTGGAGCCGCCGAGTGCATAATTTTACTTACTTGATGAGTCATTTTGATGGTCTTACAATCCATAGATCTCCTTTTAGTCACCAAGTCTTTCATAAACTTGGCGTAACCAAGCATTTGCTTAAGAGCTTCCAACAAAGGAACATTGATCAACAAACTTTTCATCATCTCAATAAACTTCTTAAATTGATTTTCATTATTTTTCTTTGCAAGTCTTTGAGGGTAAGGTGGATGAGGCATTGGCAATGGAGTCTTTGCCTTGGGTACTAACATTTTTGGCATGCCTATTACATATTCCCTAGGCGGGTTCACATAATTTTGAATCTCCACCTCACTATCATGAATAGCAATTCTCACTTCAGCATTTAAATTCTCTTCACTTACTTGCTCATCAACTATAGGAACATCGTCATCTTGTACTTCAACCTCATCACTCACTACTTTATTTTTCTTGGAAGTATCAACTTCACCACCTCTACCGCTTCTTGTGATCACTGGAATTGCATGTCAGTATATCCCCACCCTTCAAGTTTACTACCGTATCACTAGGTAGAGCTCCCTCAGGGTGAATATTAAAATATTGCAAAATTTGGCCAAGTTGAACCTCCAAATTTTGGATCGAAGTATTATGGTATACCAACTGAGCATAAGAATCGGCATTCTTTTTCATCAGTTCAAAAATCATCTTGTTCTTTCCCATTTCATTGTTAACGAGCTACGGCCTTAGGATGGAAGTAGAGGTGGGTTGTTTGGTTGTTGATACATCGAAGGTCTTTGAAGCCTTGCCCCCGATACCCTTGGTTGCTATTATTCCAACCCCCTTGGTTATTGTTTCCTCCCCAATTGTTGTTGTCACTTCAATTTCCTAGTTGTTCTGATAGACCCAGTTCTAATTGTTGTTCCCCTAGTTGTTATTTCCCTGTTGGTTTTGATTTCCCCAATTTCCTTGGATCTCCACTATTGTTGGTTAGGAGCATTGCCCCTTTGTCCTTGGTAATTATTCATGTAATGGACTTCTTCACTTCGCTCATCATTCCCATCATCTTGGTTGAAACCACTACTACCTTTCTCATATTGATCTGTATTTCCTTGAATTTGTTGACCTTTTTGTCGCCTCTTGTTGACCAACATGTTTGCACCTTCCATAATATTTCTTATGTCGGCACTTGAACTTGCTACTGTTGAACATTAGCCAACTGGTTCATTGTAGTAGTTAACTCTGCTATTGTCTGGCCATGGTCGTGGAGCTCTTTGTGCCGGTGAATGATAGTGGGGTCACCCTATGGCATATTATCTTGACTTTGCCAAGATGAGGAAGTATCAGTCATCTCTTCAAGAATATTGGAGGCCTCAGCATAAGGCAGCTTCATTAAATTACACCTTGCTAACTGGTTTACAACACATTGATTGGTTGTATTTATAATCCGATAAAATGTCTGTTGAATCATTGATGCAATCATATTATTGTTGGGGCATTCCTTGAACATAGTTCTATACCTATCCCCAGATCTCGTGAAGGGGCTCATTTGGTTCATGTTTGACTGCTTAGATTTCATCTCTCAATGCAGCCATATGTCCTGGTGATAAAACCTTGGCTGTAAACTTATCATCCAACTCATCCCACGTAGTGATGGAATGATTGGGAGTCTTTTCAGCTAGTCAAAATATTTCCCTATAAGTGTGAAAGGGAACAATCTCAGTCTTCATGCATCGTCCAACACAATAGTTGGTTTTCTTCCCCAGCATGTATCCACAAAGCCCATTAGATGTTCATATGGATTCTGATGGGGAGCACCTATGAAGTACCCTCATTGCTCCAATAAAGTCATCATCATATTTGTAATTAGAAAATTGCCTGCCCGGATCCGAGGTGGGACAATTTCACTTGCGTAACCTTCATTGGGAAGCACCAGAGGAGCCACTCTTGGAGAAGATGGGGGAGAGTCTGGAATGTTATCATTGTCCTGGCGTCCTCTTCTTTGAGCTTGAGGTACTAGAGGTACCTCATCTTGACCGTTATCATCTACATCGTCCCCGAGATAGCATTTTCGATAGGATCATTGTTTGTCATGTTATACCTATAGTGACTAACTCGCAAAAGTTAGTAAAATAGAAGGAAAGAAAAACAAGACATAAAACTAGTCATATAGAATGGCAAGAGTGGTTGATGCAGCTTTTACCCGAAAGGTCAGGATTAATCCATAGAGAGCTAATATTGGTTTGGAATTGAGTTTCTATCTAAACTAGCTATATGCGATATTCTTAATTGAAATTCCAATCATGCTTTGTTTTGGTTGCTAATCCACTTTTACTGCTAATGAAGAATGAAATTAAGCTAAGTATGATATTTTCATAAGGGGTTTTCTCAATTTGTAAAAAGGCAATAGTGAAGTGATGTACACCTAGGTGAAAATCTAACGGGGTCTAAACTTAGGGTAAACTTGTTGTGATTGGGATCATGATATAACCATTGCACATAGTTACTCACTCTATACCTCTCGGTAGTTTGAGTTACTTTGCTCTAATTGGCTTTCCTAAGCCGAATTGGGTGTTTAAATAATGCAAGCAAAATAGGTTCAAATCGGGTATTACAATTTCTACGTTTAACCCTTTAATTGGGCTATCAATCTCTTGAATGCACCCCAATTCCTTGTTAGCTTGAATTCCTAGACTTAGTCTCTCTTTTTCAAGAAGTGCTTAAGTCAAAAAGGCACAAATCCGTGTTTGCAACCACCAATTCAACAATTAAAGCATGAATCAAGCTAAATATCATTAACCCATAAATATTTAAGCCCTAAAATTGAAGACTCATTAAATACACACACTAGGGTTAGGATACAACCCTAGCTAATGAGTTTAGCTACTCATAATCAAAAAAGAAATCAAACATGTAGATGAAATATAAGCCATAAAAAGTGATTACAAGAGTAAAATCTATGAATAATTGCTAACGATGTTCTGAAATTACTCAAAAAGTTAAAAAGCGCTTGTTCACGTGCTCTACTAAATAACAATGACCCAAAAATATGAAAAATAACTATTTATACATAGCTAAATTTTTCGAACAAAGTTGCCACAACGGGAACTCTGCTGACAGCGGAAAATGGGTCGCCTCAGCGCTATGACTACCGTAGTTGCATAAAAGCATGCGCCGACCCTGATTCATCTCTTTTTAGCTAGTTCTGAACTTGAGCCTAAAGCAGAAAAATAACCGCCCCAGCTCTCCTTCAACTGCGGCCGTGAAATATGATCGCAGACCACGCCAATCAATTTGACCTCCCAACTAATGTCCTTTGATTATTCATTCCATTGAGGGCAAAAATTTGACCACGGATGCGTCAAATGCCACCCCTGCGGCGCAACTTCACCATGGGAAGCATTAACTTATTTAGCTTCCAGAACACTCTATGAATCCTGAATTCGTTGAGAGCGGCATCAAGACAGACTCGAGGGTAGACCCACCGCGTGCACTGTTATTTCTCGCTGACGGTTCCCCTTTTATTTCACATTAAACTTGTGTGGGTTTCACTCCTTTTTGAGCTAATTATGACTTTCTTGTCTCTTTTTGACCAAATACAGCAAACAATCCCAATAAGTTTGTTTTCGAAAATACTTGTACATACTTTTAATCCAAAACTTAAGCAAAAAAAAGCATAAAATAGGATAGTTTCCCTAGTTATCACTGATTCACAGGGGTCAATGGTGTTTGTGACCTGGATGCATCGATCAATATCTATGACGCTCAGTGACAACTGAATCAGGTATATTTCAACCCCCGTTATTAGGTTTACTTTTGCTTTTATTTCCTTTTGTCTGGTTTCAACCTTTCTCCATAGGATGTGAAACTTCATCAAGAAGCATTTTTCAAATCCCGAACTAAGTTGAACAAGTGTGAGGGCGATCTCAAAAGGCTCACGGAGGAGAGAGACCCCCCTTAACTCCTCTATGTGGAAAAAGAAAAGGAGGTAAGATACCTTCGAGCTTAACTGGCAATAGCTCATAAAGAGAAGACCGATCTTACTGAGCATGTAATATAAATTTTTGGGAGCTTGACATATCAATTTGATATTGTCGATAAACACTTAGATCCTGCAGGTTTTGTAGAAGGCCGAAAAGATTAAGCATCTTCGCAAGGAGGCTGAGATGAAAGAGGAAGAGACTTCGAGGTGGAAGCAGAACATGAACCGCCTCGCCTCGGAGAAAGATACTGCTCGAGCCGAGTTCGATAGAGAGTCAACTCCAAAGCATGAAGGAAGGGAGCTTATCCTGAGCCAAGAAAATTGAAGAGCTTGTGACTCGGTTGGCCGCTGAGCTTGCAAAGACCGCATCTAAAGTGGAAAGAGTAAAGGCCAACTCAGAGGCAGTCGTGGCCATATACTGAGACGATACTGAAACCGCTAATGCTCGAGCAAAGGAAATTTCATATACTGCTCAAGTTTAGTTATCCTGGGTTGCCGAGCATGCTAAGTGCCTATCTCTAATAGAGACTATCGAAGAGATTCATGTTGTCGCTTTAAGTTCACGGCCGATATAGATAATGAAAAAGTTCTAGACGGTAAAGATGAAGCTTTTCTCTCGGATGATGATGACTACGGGAGCTCGTGCGAATTTGAGAGCGGAGAAGATTAGGCACTTACAATTTTTTTCTTCTTTTTTGGAGTTTTGTGCAAGACTCTCAATGGTCTTTGTAAATACTTTTGCATATATGAAAGATCCTTTTTCTTTCCGATTTGTCATTGTTTCTTGAAAACTCTGTTTTGCTTTAGCCTTATGATAATTCTGATATTTTTTAGGTCTTGGGAAAAATTTGACTCACTTCGTTGCCTTGTGAAAATTTTATTGAAATCGAATTGCTATAGTCTCCATAATCGAGTACGTACTTGCTCAAACTCATAGTACATAAAACCCTTACGTCTTAGTTAAGCAAGATGGGTCCTCGAGCTCAACATTCTAATGGCCCTAAGGCTCTTGAATCAGCCCGATATGGCCTCAAAAGAGTGGTTTTCCCCTTTACGGCTTTATATGCCTTAGAATGAGATAAATCTATACCCATTAGGATTCTGCGTTATCGAAAACCTTTTCTATGCCTTAGCATAAGTTTGTTCGAGGGTTCGAACAATTTGGTACCTCTTATGGTTTTTGAGGGTTGATACTATCGAAAACCTATTTAAATATGTCGAGGGTAGCTCTTTTTTAAACTGATTTTACGAAAATATTTGAAACCATTTGTTTACGAAATTCAGACGACTCCGAACCATGTTAGTTTGACCGTAGCCTTTATCTTGATATTTTCCCACTTAGCTTGTTTCTCGATTATACTTCAAGCTTGTTCAAAGTATCATTTCCCAAGTGAGGTGGCCATACCCTATAAAATTGAGGATTTCCTTTTAAAGATCTTAAGATGTTGAAGTTAGATAATTCGAGTATATCGATTTTCGGACAGTTGTCCCCGAGTATGGGGTCAATTTTTCAAGATTTAATTGCAATTGGCTCTTGAGCCGGCTTTTGTAATATATCGTAAGTACGAAATTGTAAAGTAAATATCTCACTAAGGCATGAAACATAAGATAAGGAAAATTTACTTCTTTCAATAGATCATTCATGCATACATGTTTTCTCATTAGGGCTCGGGTAATCTACATGGGCATGGTTCGTTTGACCATTTAGCCCTTTATAAAATTTTCCTTTTGAGACCCTACTAACACGAAGCATCTTCATAGAAAATATAACATCAGAGGGTGACGCCCCTCAATATTCGAGGTTGATTGTAAAGAATCCTAGGATATAATTGTTGCCTCATTAAAAACCTTGCCGAAAAAAACCCATTTAGGAAAAATACCGATCTAATAGAAAAAGAGTGCGGCGCATGCTTTAAAACCTGAAGTCTTTGTGTTGAATAATTTCCCGTTGTCTTCAATCGAAGACATGTACAAGGTTAGTGTAAAAAATAAATGAAAATGGGAGAGAGTCATACCTTAGCAATAGTAACGTTTGTTGAGTGATATGTTCCAACTATTTGGCAATTTTTCATCATTTATCGTACAAGCTTGTAAGATCCATTTCCAATGACAGCGAGGACCTGATATGGTCCTTCCAATTTGGGCCGAGTTTCCCCTCGTGTGGATCTCGAGTGTTGAGGGTGACTTTTCTCAAAACTAAGTCCCTTATTTTGAAGTGTCGAAGCTTGGCTCTTTGATTATAATATCTTTCAATTTGTTGTTTCTCAACAACCATTCAAATAAGGGCGGCTTTCTATTTTTTGTCTAACAATTCGAGGCTTGTGTTCATAGCCATGATTTGTCTCTTCCATTTTGTATTGAAACCTGACACTTGATTCCTCGACCTCGAGCGGTATCAGAGCTTTGGAGCCATACACTAAGAAAACGGTGTTTCCTCCGTACTAGATTTTTTCGTGTCCGATATGCCCAAAGCACTTCGGGCAAAATTTCTCTCCATTTACCTTTAGCATTGTTCAACCTCTTCTCTAGGTTTTGAATGATGATTTTGTTCATTGATTCGGCATGTCCGTTCCTACTAGGATAATAGGCATTGATAATATCCTTTTTATTTTGTGATCTTCAAGGAACTTTGTTATTTTACTACCGATAAATTGTTTTCCATTGTCGCATATTATCTCGGCAGGTATCCTGAATCGACATATGATGTGATCTCAGATGAAGTATATATCTTCTTTCTCTCCGACTTTCTCGAAAGTCTGTGATTCAACCCATTTAGAGAAATTGTCAGTCATAAATAAATGAATTTAGCTTTACCTGGGGCCGATAGAATAGGACCAACGATGTCCATACATATTTCATGAATGGCCACGGGGATATGACTAAATGGAGTTGCTCTCAGAGTTGGTGGATCATCGGTGCATAACTTTGGCATTTTTCACATTTTCGAATGAACTCCTTAATATCTTTTTCCATACTGTCCAAATAATATCTTGCTCCGATGACTTTGTGAACCAGCGATTCAGCATAGGAATGGTTCCAACAAGTGCCCATGTAAATTTCTCGTAGGACGTTGTCGGTGTCTCCCGAACCCAAGCATATTTCCAACGGCCCATTGAACATCCTTCTGTACAATGTTCCATCTTCAGCCAATGTAAATTGTGCAGCTTACATTCACAGAGTCCTCGATTCCTTAAAGCCCGATGCAAGTTTCCCATTCTTTAGATAATCGATAATATTTGTTCCTCCAAATCCAAGTTAGGCTTATGGAGTTTATTTTGGTGTGGCCTTCTCCGACCACCAATTTTGAAAGTTTTATTACAGTCCCCGAGCTAATTTCATCATCTTTGAATGATGACCCTAAGTTTGTAAGGGCAACAACCTCACCATTCTGTTCTCGAGGTACATATTGTAAGGTCTATTCTTGAACCGTTGTAAGGTTACTTGCAATTTATCCAAGTACCTCAACATTTGATCTTCTCAAACCTCGAAGGGTTTGTTAACCTGGTTAACCACGAGTCGGGAATCACACTTGGCCTTAATGATTTCAGCCCCCAATCTCTTAGCCAGCTCAAGACCTAAAATTATGGCCTCATACTCGGCCCCATTGTTAATCAACTTATTGGTTTTGATAGATTGTGTAATCGTATTGCTTGTGGGTGCCTTCAAAATGATTCCTAGTCTGGACCACTTCAAATTCAAAGCATCGTCTGTGAAAATGTTCAACATCCCCAATGATGTACTCGATTTTAGCAATAGCTCCTTTTTTACCTAGGGCACGAGGGATGGTGTAAAGTCAACCACGAAGTCTGCTAAGATTTGATACTTGATGGTCATTTGGGGTTCATGCTTGATATCGTACACACTGATTTTGAGGGCCCATTTGGCCGGTCGGCCCGAGGGCTCGGGCTTATGCAAAATGTTTTGAAGGGGATAAGTGGTTATATCACAAATTGGGTGACATTGAAAATATGATTTTAATTTCCTAGAGGCGCTTATTAGAGAAAGCACTAATTTTTCTAAGTGTGGGTACTGGGTCTCTCCTTCACCTAAAGTTCGGCTAACATAGTAAATAGGAAATTACGTAACTTGTTCTTCTCGAACTAAGACACCACTTACCGCGACCTCCGAGATTGCCAAATATATGTAGAGTTGTTTGTCCGCTTTCAGAGTTTGAAGTAATGGTGGTTTGAAAGGTACCGCTTAAATTCTTCCAATGCCTGTTGGTATTTCGGGGTCCGAGTAAAATTGTTCTTCTTTTGAGAAATGATAAGAACATGTGGCTTCGATCAGAAGACCTCGAGATGAATCGGCCTAAAGTAGCTATCCGTCTTATTAGCCTTTGTACGGCCTTAACATTTTCCACGACAGTGATGTCTTTGATTACCTTGATTTTATCGAGGTTGATCTCAATTTTTGATTTGATACCATAAAGCCGAAGAACTTGCCTGAACCGACCCTGGAAATGCATTTCTTGGGTTTAAGATTCATATTGCATATCTCAAGATGTCTAAGGTTTCCTGCAAATGTGTCAAATGGTCCTCTACACGCATGGACTTAACTAGCATGTCATCAATATAAACCTTCATTGATTTACCTATTTGTTCTTCGAACATTCGGTTTACTAGGTGTTGATAGGTAGTACCAATATTTTTTAGACCAAAAGGCATTACATTATAGAAATAAGTATCGTACTTAGTGATAAATGAAGTTTTTCCTACTCCTCTAGGTTCATTTGTATTTGGTTGTATTCGGAGTAGCATCGAGAAATATAAGGATCTCGTGGCCGGCCGTAGCATCGATCATGCGATCGATATTTAGCATTGGAAAAGAGTCCTTATGGGCAAACTTTTGTTTAAGTCTTTTTCATCTACACATATTCTCAGTTTATTCCCCTTCTTGGGGACTACAACTATGTGTGCTAACCACTCAAGATATTTTACTTCCTGGATGGATCCCATTTTGAGAGGTTTGGTGTGAAGACCCAAAGGGTCATCACTTGTTTTCTTATCCATTGCGAGCTTCCGAGGCCTTAAAACCAAATTTATATTTGCCTCGATTTGCATGCGCATTCCGGGCATGTAATCGCAAGCTCAAATATGAAATTCTATGAACATTTGCTAAATTTTAAAGTTAAAATGAATAAATTTGACTTTGATCAATATTTTGGGTTAACGGACCCGGACCAGCTATTTGACGGTCCGGAAAGGTCCATAAAATTATGGGACTTATCCGAAATCGAATTCTGAGGTCCCAAGCCCGAGAAATGAAGTTTTGAGTAAAATTATTTTCCGAAAATATTAGAGGAAATTGAAAATGAAATTTGATTAGAAAGGGATGGTACCGGGACCGTATTATTTTTCTCGCTCCTGGTATAGGTCTTATATATGGTTTAAGTACTTTTGTAAAGTTTGGTTGAAATCGGACGTTGTTTGACGTGTTTCGGACTCAAACTGGAAAATTTTATTTTTTTTAATGAAATTTGAAAGAAAGCTATTGATATTGTGGTTTAATTTGTTATTTTTATGTTATTTTGGCGATGTGATCATACGGTTAAGTTCGAAGTTAGTTATTGAGTTAGTACGAATGTTTGGTTAGGAGCCCCCAGGGCTCGGATGTGTTTCGAATGTGATTTGGGTAGTGTCAGACTTAGGAAGAATTGCATAAAATCTGCAACTGATGCACACATATGTTCTTGTTTGCGATCACGTCCTTTCTCCCACGTTCGTTATGCATTAGTTTCTCTTTCTTCGTGTTCTCGATCCAGCACCAGTGTTCCTGAAGCTTCAAATTTTCCTCTTTGAGTTCACGTCTCTACCCTCACAAACACGTAGGGTTATTTGACCCTAAGGGCCTAACCTCACCGGCCTCTTCGCATTCGCACTCTTGCGATCGCATAGCTTTGCATGCCTCCTTCATCGCGTTCGTGTAAGGTCTCATGCATTCGCGTAAGCCAAATTTCTGGACCCCAACAATTTCTTCTCCACGTTCACGATACCCATCTCACGATCGTGATGGCCAATCAGTGTTACCCTTCACGAACGCGGTCAGCATGTCGCGATAGCGAAGAGAATTTTTGCCCAGCGATTTTAAAAACCCAAAAACAGAACCATTTTAGGAAATTTCCCACTCTTCACGAACCCCTTCTTCCCCAAAGCTTGTAGGCTATTATTGGAGCATTGTTTCACCAAAGTTTCTTGGGTAAGCATTGTTTAACTCGTTTTCTTCATTTTTCAACAATATCTATTGAATTCCAAGGCCTAGAACATGTGAAAATGGGTAGAAAATTAAAGAATTGGATAGAGTTAGGGCTTTTTGATTTTTCTTCAATTAGACCTTGTTTTGGGGTCGAATTTGAAAAAAAATTGTATATTCCGGATCGTGGGTGAATGGGTGACCCAAATTTGGTTCTAACCTCGTATTTTGACCAAGCGATCCCAGGGTCGATTTTTGGAATTTTTTGAAGAATGTTTATAAATTTACATTAGGCATTAGAATTTGGATTGTTTAGTATTTATTCTTGATATTAAATCAATTTTATTTAGATACGATTGAATTGGAGCCAAATTTTAAAGTAATAGTGGTGCTTAAGGATTGAGTTAAATAGAACTTCGAGATAAGTTTTTGGTCTAACCTTAGCTTGAGGTAATAGGACTTGAGTCTTATTTGCTACTTGCAATTTGTCGAGTACGACATATTGGCGTAATGACGAGTATATATACGTTGGTGTCTAGCATGACCGTGATTCTTTATATTGCGAATACTCTGATTTTGTTGTATCTTCCATGTTTAAATGTTGATTTCAATATGTTGCAAAGAGCATGTGAAAGATATTGTAATATTTAAGCTTCGAGGAGCATTGGCTCACGTTACGATATGAATTGAGAAAGTATATGAGATAACTGAAACCTTTGGGAGCAATGGCTCAGGTGGTTGAGTAAATAATGAAATGAAAGTGAAAGAAAGAGAAAGAAATACAAAAATACCCTTGCCGGGTTATTGTTGCTATATTGATTATCTCCCTTGCCGGGATGTTGAAATTATTGATGTTGTTCCCTTGCCGGGATTTAATTATTTTTTTTGTTCCCTAGCCGGGATCTCTATTAATATTCTATTTACTTCCTTGTCCATTATTTGTAATTGTTTTTTGGGTGAGGAAGAGTGATAAATCACGAAGGGTGATGTTGTGCGTCGTTTGATATTGTGAGGAAAGAGTGTAAAGCACGAAGGGTGATTCCGTGTCGTACAATATAACATTCCATCCCGATATCCATTGATTATATTGTGATGAAAGAGAGTAAAAGCACGAAGGGTGATGTCGTGCTCATTGTTATGATATGATTGAATTGGTACGGACAAAAGTAGAAGTACGAAGGGTGATATCGTGCACCGTTTTATTATAAATATTGCTTTAGTGAGGACGAGAGTAAAAGAACGAAGGGTGACGCCTCGCAAATTATTGATTTCTGATTCTTGTTGACTTTTTCGGCTTGTTGCTTCTTTCTTTTATTAAGGATTTCTATTTGAAACTGTCACCTCCCCACAGCATGTTTTCGCTTCACACATTGATTGGTTGTTTCCTGTATTTCCTTCTATTGTATATATTTGAACTGCACATGTTTATTTGATGGTGTGGTCCTACCCTTGTCACTACTTCATCGGGGTTAAGCTAGGCACATACCAGCACATGGGGTCGGCTTTGCTGATACTACACTCTGTGCTCTTTTGCATTGATTCAGGTTTCGAATAGTAGCAACAGCAGCGCATGTGTTAGCATTCAGTCCAGCGAGACACCGAGGTAGCCTTACAGGCGTCCGCAGGTCCATCGTCTCCTCTATCTTTTATTTCAGTCTGTTATCTCATGTATTCGAGACAAACAGTTTATATTATCTTTCAAACGGTTGTATTAAGTACTCTTAGTAGTTCGTGAATAATGTGACACCAGTTCTTGGGATGAGATTTATGTTAAATTTTTGCATTTTTATTCAGTTTTCTTTAATTTAAGACTTCCGCTTATTTTATTAAATTTCATTGTTTTCATGTTGTTGTTGAATTTTGATAAAAGTGGTAATAGTTTAATGAAAAAGGTAATTAAGGTTTGGCTTGCCTAGCTCCCATTAGTAGGTGCCATCACGACTCTCGAGGGTGGTAAATTCGGGTCGTAACATTTGGTGACCTCGTCATTGATTAATGCATGCTTTACCTCGGATTATGGCCTCTTTTTTTGCTTTACCGGTTTGAACTTCGGGTCCAAACTCAATCGATGAGTGGTGATCTCTAGTGGTATACCTCTCATGTCAAGGTGGAACCATGTGAAATAATCCATATTTTTAATAAAGAATTTCATGAGTTTTTTCCTGAGCTCGGGAGTTATTCCGTGCCCAAGTATACCTTTCGATCGGGCAGGTGCTTGGTCAGTATGACTTGTTCCAACTCTTTCAATTTTGACTTTATGGAATCAAAATCATCGGGGATTATGAAGGTTCAAGGTATCATACAATCATCATCCTTGATAATTTCCTGTTGTTCAGATTTGGTCGTAGCCGACGATTGTGGTTACTATTTGACCTTCTACTTTTCCTTTGATTCTGGTCCCTATATTGATGTTAGGGTCGATACTAGTATCACCTCGTCAATTTCAAGCATCTCTTTGGATGTTGGTTGTTCGATGTATACTATTTTCGCTCCCTCCGATGTTGGGAACTTCAAGACTTGATGAAGCGTTGAAGGTACCTACCTCAAATTGTGAATCTAAGATCTCTAGAGCAGTGCATTGAATCCCATATCACCTTTGATTACTTGGAACTTTGTTTCTTTGATAGTTCCAGCCACGTTCACAGGCAACATGATTTAGCCTTTGGTGGTTTTGCTTGCAACATTGAAACCATTGAGCACTCGAGCTGTAGGCACGATTTAATCCTAAAGTTTGAGCTGCTCTAAGACCCTCGATAAAATAATATTTGCTGAGGTAGCTAGATCCACCAACACACGTTTAACTTGAATTTTATTCATAAGGATAGATATCACCAGTGCATCATTGTAGTGCTGCTCGATCCCTTCCGTATCCTCATCGTTGAAAAGTAAGGTATCTTCTAGTAAGTAGTCTCGAGTATGATTCTCCCTTGTGATGGTAACTTTTTGTGCGTTTGAATGTCGGACCCTGAGGGATATCGACCCCCCATGATCATATGATTCGCATGTTGCGGCCTCCTGTTCGTCTTTACTATTTGCATCCATTTCTGTGAAGTGATTTTTTGCTCGGTAACTCAAGAACTCTCGAAGATGACCTTCATTGAAAAAATGAGCTACCTCTTCCCTTAATTGTCTGCAATCCTCAATTTTGTGACCATCGGTTCCATGGTACTTGAACTTTTGATTTGGATTCATTTGAGTTGGATCGGTCTGCAGGGGTCTGGGCCACCTAGTATCTTTGATCCGTCCAATGGCTGACACAATACCTGAATCATCGACGCTCAAGTTGTATGCAGTAATTGTGGATCTTCCTTAGGCTCAACATGTTTATCCTAGCCACTCACACTTATGATCCATCGAGAATTTTGACCTCGATCATTCATTTGATCATTTTGAACGGGATTATACCCCCGGTATGTTATCTCTATGATTTGTGCTATATGGTTGGTACTGAACTCTGTTAGATCGGGGCTCTCTGTCAATGTCTCTTTAAATCCTACTTTAAATCTATTTGGATAAACAGAACCGGACAGGGCTCCCAACTGATCATCCTCTACCATGATCATTACATGGTAACGATTATGCACATCGTCCAGGCCACCGCTGGATATTCAATCTAATTCTGATTTAGTTGACGTGATGCTACCGAACTTCGCTCTTTCAAAGCCTAAGTAAGTAAGTAAAGGCTTGGACAGCCCAATCGTTGGTAACCGGGGGTAGGTCCATGCTTTTCATCTGAAATCGAGATATGAATTCCCTTAGCATTTCATTATCCTTTTGCCTCAGTTTAAAGAGGTCTGCCTTCCTAGTCGTGACTTTTGTTGCTCTGGCATGGGCCTTTACCAATGAATCAACGAGCATGGTGAAATCGATGGAATTGGGCGGCAAATATGGTACCATATCATCGATAAAGTTTTCCCAATTTTTTTCAATAAAAGGGATTCAATCTCATCATCTTCTAAGTCATTTCCCTATATTTTGCATGTGTACAAAGTGACGTGTTCATTAGGATCGGTGGTCCTGTTGTACTTAGGTATATCCAGCATACGGAACTTCTTAGGAATGGGCTTCGGAGTCGCACTTTGAGGAAAAGTCTTCTCACAAACTTTTTCGAATCCAACCCCTTTAGGATCAGGGGTGCCCCTAGTATTTGGTCAACTCGCGAGTTGTACGTCTATACCTTTTTTGTCATTGGCCTCGATTTCTTTTCACCTGATTCTATTTGTTTACTAAGCTCCTCGAGCTATCTTGTGATGGCGGGGTCAGTTCTTGATCCATTATTATTCAATTTCTCCTGTATAGGCTTGATCCTATGAACAATTTTCAGTGACGTGTCGTCTTCGATTCTACTTGGTGCCCTATTCCAAAGTTGCACTATTACACCCTTCTGAGTTTGTAGGATGTCAAATATCATTCGAAGTCTAATTCTGCCTTCTTCACCGTTTTGCACGTTCTGATCGGTTTCCCAGGCGTCTCTAGGTACGTTATTTTCAAGGTCGGTGCCTAAATCTCCACCAATGGCAACACGAGATTGACATCAGCTAGATCCACGGCCTGTGGTACGTCGGTTGGACTACGTGCTCGTTTTCGCCATGAAGACCAAGGCTGGTATCGGTGTGAGTGGGTACTGCTTGAGAGTTCGACATGTTGGCTCCTGAAATAAAAAATACTCACAAGAACAAGCGTAAAAAGCAGTGTTCGTTGTGACGGTTAAAATATTAATCAATCACTATTATCCTTAGCCCTACGATGGACGCCAAACTGTTTATCCAAAAAATTGACTTACAATTGAACTTGTAATTTGGTTTTAAGGATACGTGATTTCACTTAATACTAATAGATTAACTTAGAGATAAATGATGGGAATTGACAAGAATATAAAACAAATCAATGCTTGGACAATGTCCTCGAGATGATGAACCCTTGAGAATAATGAAGTAAGAACATTTAAAGAGCAGTAAGTTGATGAGCAGAAGAAATAAATGTCATATTGCGTTGGTATTCGTGAATGTAAGGTGTTAGCAGATGATGGGGACCCCCTTTATATAGTAGATGCATCCTAACTATAGTACAATTCTAATTATGGAAGTTAATCTAATGATTGGTACAAATAACATGCCTTGATTTGATTTGTTTCAAGATTTTCGCCGTGATCTTCAATTGGTTACAGATATCTCGACTTTTTGTTATTGCACTTCACTCGAAGTCGGTCATACTTAATCTCGATTGTTGCTGGCCTCGATCTCAACAGACACTTTAATCTTTAGACTCGATGCCTCGTCTTCGAGCTCTGGTCTGATTCATTACGAGGCTACCCCGATGCAACTCTCTTGTCTTGATCAAATAGTAAAATCGAGTAGGCCCGATTTTAACCATATACATTATGCAATGTACATTTCCTCAATGCTAATGAGAAATATTACAAGGAAATTTATTTGAATTGTTAATTACAAAATTTCGTGCCCAATTAAAATTCTGACATGACAACATGCATAGTTGGAAAAGAAGTATTTTTAAGTTCCTCTAATTAAATGAACTCTATGTAGTTTAATAGCATATTCTAGTCATCATTAACAAAACGTTATTGACGTAATTCCTCTTAAATACTCACATGTTTCTATCGAAAAAATTGGATCTGAAGTCGTGTTAATGTGTAATTTTTTATCGGGCTAAGATCTCTCAGTCAATTTATATGAATTAATATTAACCTAGCTAGTCGTTCACTTAATCTCTTAAAATTAAAATAGTCAGCGTGTGTATAATATATGTATAATTCATACATAATATGTATATAATTATATATGATTAATATATAACCTATGTATATGAGCTAAAAAATTAAACAGTAATTCTGGCCAATTATTTTTGTAACAATCCCGTAAAAATTCTTCTTTTCTGAAAAAGTTTGGGAGAGAACACTCAAACTATTAATTGTAATACTAATAATGGTGTCAGGCCGAGCAGGATTTGAACAGAAAGAAAAGTCAATAAGTACTAAAGAAAAAAAAGACTATAAATTATTTTAGAAGACAATTCATACCATAAGATGGCTATATATCGTGCCCTTTGAAAAGGAGAAAAATGCTCAAACACAAGTTTTCAACAAAGCTTGAAGTACATTTTTTTAGTAGAATGGCATTGTTTAACTTTAACCATGGTTTCTTTTATGCTATTCTTCTCCTAGCAACCATTGGTTAGTATTTTCTAACTTTATATTTAAAATTTGATTTTATATTACTACACTTATGAGTAGGGGTGTGTATAGACTGGGTTGGTTCAGTTTTTATCAAAACCGAATCAAACGAACTATATCGATTTGGATTGGTTCGGTTTTGTCAGATTTTTCGGGTTTTTGGATTTTTTTTATTACATGACTATTATTTCAATTTACTTTGTTAAAATTATAAATAAGACTTTGATAAGTGAATATATATTTAGTAAGCATGGAAAAAATTGACAAACATATTATCTATTAATATATTCTAATGGGAGAATTTTTTAAGTAACACATGATAGTTATTTTCGTAGTCGTCTAACAATAATTTTTCGTTAATTTACGCTTTCAAGGTTAATACATGAGAAGGATCCCAAATATTTCTATATTTTCTAAGGAAAATTCACTATAAAATCTTTAAAATATGAATAAAATTTATATATTTATACTAGGGGTGTTCAAAACCGATCCGAAACCGAAAACCGATCCAAACCGAAGCTTAACGGCTTATTGGTAACGGCTTATTGGCTTAATGGATGGGTTATTAACGGCTTATCGGTTTGGGGATGGATTATTCAATTTTCTTAACGGCTAATCCGTTAACCCGTTAAGAATATATATATATATATATATATATATATAATTTAGTGATAGAATTGAGTTGTCTAATACATATATGGTTCTATGTGTGTCATGGAAAAAGAAGAATTGAATGGTTGGTTATGACTAGAGGAATGACACCCCATGAAATAAATTTGTGCATTTTGGATGATTGCTTATGGAAAATGGAGAACGATAGTTATTTATATAATAGGAGTGTAGAGAGTAGAATTTACCAGAGCACTTTAGTTTTTAAAAGTTCATTGTGGGAGCTGAATGGAAATTTGCGCGACAGATTTTTTTGGTTATATCCGAAGCTTATGAGTACACATGTAGTGTGGCCTCTGACAGAAGATAAGTTCTGTTTTATTTTTCTCGATACTGAACTAGTAGTGAATTTATCTATTTTATAATCTACATGCTGATGGCGATTGTTTCATTAGCTACATCATATTGCCTTTAAAATATTATTTTTTATGGCAATTCATTATTTCTAAGACGAGGAGAATAAGAGATATTTAGTGAACATGTATGTTAGGCCGATAAACCGCCCATTAACCGCCCTGTAAGAGCTAACCCGATACCAATCCGCCCGATATCTTATCGGGTGGCTAACGGATTAATACATTTAAAAGCCGATAACCGTTAAGCCAAACCGTTTAGAGTAAAAGCCGCACAATCCGCCCGATGAACACCCCTAATTTATACGACGGTTTAGTTCGGATTTTTTACTCAATACCAAACCGAATCGGATTTTTTAATCGATTTAGTTTGATTTTTTGATTTGTGCGGTTTTCCGGTTCGTTTTGAACACCCTACTTCTGAGTTGTGACTATCTCTATAATTCAATATAATTGGTTGCGCAATATTTATATGTATATATCTTCGGAAATGTGTTTTTCTAGTTATAATTTTGATTTTGATAACTGCGACTGTGACATTTTTCAGTGAACTTGACGTGGTTCACTACGACTCAAGTTATGGCTGTACGTGATATTGATCCTGATCTCTCTGGACTTCAAAGGAGATTACTCCCACAACGAAATGATTTTTTTCTAACTTGTGGAAGTCATTGTCATAGCGATAGCGATTGCAGCGGCTGCTGGTTTTGCTGTAGCTGTACACATGTTCTCGCTGATAATTTTATAACATGTGCTTAATGGCAATTATGCCATGAGATACTGCAAATCCATGTTACGAAATTACTACATTTTCATGTAATTCCTGGCACTTTTCTTGTTTCATCGTTTTTCATATTTCCTGTTATGAATTTATTATATTTCCATGTAATTCCTTGAACTTTTCTTGTTAATCGTCTTTCATATTTTTTTCAAAAAATAAATTAAAGAAAGTCTCGTGATGACATTTCTATTTAGGAATAAAAACGGACTCGATGTCATAGCTGGTCGAACTAGCTTTTAAATACATGTATGATCATCATACATTTTTTTGATTTATTTACAATTTTTTACAGATTTAATTTATCTTAGTTTCCTACTGTTAACTTTATTTAAAACTTTACGTCCCCTTTTCTCTTGCGTGAGGGTGGATGTTATAGGTACGAGTTCATAGAAACTCAATAGCTTAATTTTGTTTGAAATATATATATATATATATATATATATGTTGCACGTTAAAGCATGTAAATTGAAAACATGTACAAGAAGAAAGAATTATTGTAAAACGTAGTTGATGTTATTACATTAATGATTGACAAATGTGTTGAATCAAAAAGCGTTTTAGAAAGCATTCTAAGTTCAGAAAGAATAATTAGGTGGTAAGCTAAATTTGAAGGACATTTGCAGTCACATCTTTATGTTTGTCGTTGCTATTTCACACGCAGTTGTTCACACACCTTTGAACCCACAAATATTATTGTCGTCTTTAGTCCACCTTCTACAGACTTCAGTAGATTATCTATTGACATGTTTGTTTAACCAAAAATATGATTCTTTGATCAAAATTAAAGATAAATAAAAATTCTGATTACTAATAATCAGGAGACGAAAAAGGAATAATAAACTTTTTGAAAATAACAAATAAGTAGTAAATGAGTTGTATTTCTGTGTAATATCGATGATATTCTCCGTCCTTACAAGTGCCGAGACATTTTTCTTTTATAGTTGATTCTAGGAAAATGTGTAATGCATTAGTCTTAATGAGGCAATTATGAGCAATAAAAGACATTAAATGAAACGTTACACAATTATTCCTATTTAATATCAATTTTCCAACGTATTTGATATTTAACACTGAATTTGGACTCCTTCATGTCATCAGATTCATATCTTTAAATTTCTTCTAAATCCATGGCTTTGAATGACTTGAAATGGTACGAAATTCGTATCATTTGAATTGCATCTCGTGCATGTTTAACGTTTTCGTATATGTCGTTGCTCGTTCTTCCTAATTAGTCATCGAGCTTTGACCATTTGATCAGTCCACGTGTCATGCCACATCATCTTCAATATAAATTTTGTTTTTTTCCCTATACAGATAGTCCCCCACTTTCCGTTTATTTATCAATTAAATAATTGGGAAGTGGGTCTTCATAAAAGGGAATTTTGGCCGTAATCAATGCTTATGACAGTGCTAACGCCTCACTTGTCTTTTCCATTTAATGCTCTGCACATATGTCATCTTCTGATTGGTTCTGCAATTCTGCTGCCTTTTTTCAAGGCTTCTTTATCCCCTCTATTCATGAAGTGATAGTTGTCTTTATTATAGTCATTCATCATTACACTTCTAAGTTTGACGGTTGTTAATATATACATATTTATCCCTTCCTTCCTTTGTCTTCTTCTTCATAAATCCCTAAAAAGTACTTTGTTCCTTACTTTTTCTCTCTTTTAGTTCATCCTTTCTCAACAATGTCGTCTCATAACCCTAGAAGAGTCCCAATTCTTGATCACTTCCCCAATGCTCCTGTGAGACATAGGAGAGGAGGAGGTAGGCTTCGGATGGTTTTAGGGTCTATTCATGGTCGTTCATCTGGTTCTGCTTCTCCTTCTTCTATTTCTGGCATTAGGATTTCTATCCCAGAGACTCTTTCATTTAAAGGTAAAGAACTTTCTGATCCTGCCCAAGAACCCTTAGTTGAAGAAATTGTATATATTGATTTATCTTTTAGGAACGATAGAAGGTCTCTTCAAGAACAGACTATTAATTTGGAAAAAGCCGATACTTATCCTTCTCTAATAACCTAACTTTTGATCCCCACTATTCGAAAAGATTGCAACTGGAAAAATAGTCTTTGTATGATGATTCCTAACCCAAACTGAAGAATTTCTTCTTTTAGAATTGGATTTCTTTTGTTTATACTTATCCTTTTACTTTGTGATTTAATCCTTCCATTGACCCAGTTATTGTTGAGTTTTGGCGTTTCTTCAAAAAATTTTTAGCTCAAGTTGGCCCCCTAGAATGGAGAGTTGTGGCTTGTTTGAGATATTTATCTACTAAAGCCAATGTCAACTTTACTTTTCCCCACCTTATTCATTTATACCATCCCAAGTTATTCTGTCATCGGGTTTTTACCTTGACTGCAAGAAGTAAGAAGGTTTTGGTAAGCCCTAAAGATGACAAATATCATGGATGGTATATTCGTTACGTTGATGTACGTACGGTAGATTTGTTGGGTGAAACAAATATCCCCTTCCCAGAGAAGTGAAACTTTGCGCGATAGTTTTCTTTTACTTACCGTATCTATTTTTAAGAATTTCGATTTCTTTTCTAATTTCGTCTTTTTTTGGTTTTTTGTAGCAACCATGGGAGATGTGGAACATGTTCCTAACTTCTGTGGTTGGGTAGATTTAATTTAGAAGATTGCGCCTATGGAGGCGAGGACATGGAAATCAATATCCCATTTAATGGTTGGAAAGTAAAAACTCACTGTATGCATTTCTTTATGCATTTTTTCATATATTAAGCCTTTTTCCTTGATTTTGATCGTGTATCCTTCTTTTTGTCAGGATTTAGTGTTAGATGATTTGTGTATTGGATTTTGTTTTATGCTATTTACTGTCCGATATTATTGCATGCTATTTTATTTATAGTTTTTATGTTTTTTTATTTTTAGGTTTTTATGTTTAGATAATTATTTATGTTATTTATGTTGAAGTTACTAATGCTCTTTTGTTGTTTTTGTTTTTGTTGTTCCTTTCCTTCACTGAGCCGAGGGTCGATTGGAAACAGCCTCTCTGCCCTTTTGGGTAGGGGTAAGGACCGTCTACATATTACCCTCCCCAGACCCACTTTGTGGGACTATACTGGGTAGTTGTTGTTGTTGTTGTTGTTGTTGTTGTTGTTAGTGTTAGATGAATGACAGCTGATGTAGCTATTGCCATTCAAGCCTCTTCCAGCGCTTCACTTGCATTGGAAAACACTCGAGCCACGCTACCAAAAAGAAAAGCTGTAGAAGAAGGTTCTAAGAATGAGGAAGAAGAGGGTACCTCTCTGATAGCTAGGCAAAGAGCTAGGAGACGCGTCATTACTGAAGATGAAGTTGAAGATACTCTTGCTCGAGCCTCTATCTCTGAGCCTGTTCACATCCCTTCTGATGAGGATACCCCTCCAAGAGGCACCAATGAATCTACTCACCGTCTCTTTGTTAGTGGTTTTGAGAGTGGATAACTTGGTCCGGTTTTGGATGAAATCCCTCTCTCTTCATCTGTTCCCATTCCTTCTATTCTTCTCTCAGTTTCGAGTGTTTTCTTACCCGATTAATCTACTCCTATTTGCTTACATGTTTTGGTTCCACTATCTTCTTCTTCTGACTATGTCTTGACTCCTATTGCTCCTATTGTTTTTACCTCTTCCACTACTCTTCCTTCCATTGCTTCCCCTTCATCTGTTCAGCATACAAAAGAGGGTTCTAGCAGTAGAGGCATCGCTATGAGGAGTGTTACACTTGAAGTTCCTGCCAATCATAGACTTTTGAGAAAGTTTTGGTGGCGCCGATGTCTGACTTGAGCCTCTAATCGGAGATATTGAGAAGAAGAAGAAGATGGAGAGCCACTGTTGCTTGACTCTGATGAATGATATAGTTCATTCTACCTTGAATGTACTTCTCTTTTAACTTACAAGTTTTTTTTATATCTCTCAATATTCTCACATTTGATGCATTTCCCTTGTAGGCTAATCTTATTGGTACTGAGTTAATAAGAAGAGTCTCCACTCTAGAGAAGATGGATCGAGAGTCTGCAAAGGCTATCTCTGAGACTGAGAGAACAGCCGAGGAAGCTCAGCTGGAAGCGGCAAACTGGAAGGAGCAATTTGAGAGTGCTCAGGGAACTATGTAGGAGTTACAAAAAAGTAGAAACCATTTGGAGCAGCAAAAGCGTGGTTTGACTTCTGAGCTAGCAGTTGCTAAGGCTTCCTCAAGCCACTTTGAAAAAGATAAGGAGATTTTGGAGTGCTCGTTTTTGGAACAGTAGTCAGAGGCAAGTGAAAAAATCAGAGAGCTTAAGGCACTTGTGAAGAAGAAAGAAGAATATGCAGGGGAGTTAATGCAAAGCTTGACTCAAGCTCAGGCTGACTTAAGGGTCTCCTCTGACAAGATACGTGCCTTAGAGAGTTCGCATGCCTCCCTAGAAGCTTCCCTCGATTCCCATTTAGCTGAACATCAGATATTGAAGAACGACCTTGCTATGTGGGAAATGGAGTATGGACTTCTTGAGGAGAACTTCAACATAGAGGTAAGTTGGGCTTTCCAAAATCTCGTTGTGATGCTTTAATTGAGGCTAGTCAAGAAAACTTCGATTTGCAATCTGGATTAGCCAAAGTCTTAGACACTATGAAAAAAGCCAACAACCAATTGACACTCCTTCTCTCGCACTTGAAACTCTTGGGGATGAAGAACTTTTGAATGATGAAGTGGTTAGTGTGGCAGTTGAAGTTGCAATTCCAGCTCCCGATGGTGAAACTTCTATGACACAGTGTATGGAAGCTGAAGCTCCCGTGACTCTTGCTTCCCTCGGTAATTTTAACACTTCAGGCCCGGCTGAAACCGCTCCTATTGTTGCTCCCTTGGAAGTTGGTACCACGCCTGTGATTGTCCCTGAGAATGAGACTGCAACTTCTGATGTTCCAACCCATTCAATGACCAGTTGAATGTGTTTCAATCTTTACTGTTTTTTTTTATTGATTGGTGATATTATCCCTTGGAATTTTTGAGGGATTTTTTGGTGAAGTCCCTAGTTATCATAATGGGGCATTTGTAAAAACAAATATTTTGCCGACTAAGTTTTTACTTAGTCTTTTATATTGTGAAGTTTTCTTGGTACTTCTATATGTTCTATTCTTGCCTATTTATTTATCTAGGACTTATAGAATAGCTTAGCATTTTTATCCATTGAAAATGCTTTATGATACTTCTCATAATAGAGGGCCCTTTTATATAAAATGACACTTAATGAAGAAGACGTCTTAACTTCATAATGGTGTTATAATATGAAGAAGAAATAGGAATACACATGTTTTGTATGAAACAACTTTGACAAGTTTTTATTCATGAGATTGGACAAGCCTTTGATTTTTCCATGAATTAAAATACATCTATAACTTTATCGTAACTGTTTTTTCTTGTAACAGATTTTACAAATTATAAAATAAACAAGGTTTTTCCTTATAATCTATTTTAGTACATAGTCATGACCTTATTTTATATATTAGGAAGGGTTTGAGAGGTGACTTCGTTTATGAGTTTGAGAGATGACTCTGTTGTTCTCATGGAAAGGATATTATGATGAATTTCTTGTGTTTATTGAACACGATAATGAATGTTGAAGACTTCATAACTTTTGCTCAACACTTGTCTCTTTGTGGCTAGATTTTCTTTTAAATCTTTCTCAAACTCGGTCGACTTTTGTTGGATATTCATAGCTATTTTTCTTCACGTATCTGTATGTAATATGTAGTCCCCCAAGTGTTTGAGTGGTGAAGTATGAAGCCTCAAGCACTTGTTTGTTTTTTCACTTTAGTCCTTTTCCTGAAACAGAAAAATATACGGGACTCGATGGTGCGATTATATATGAAGACTGCCTAACTCGTGTGTATTTCCATCAAATTAATTGTAACCATGGGCTGGGAATTTTAGAATATTCCATTTTTCCGTGCAGGTCATGACTCATCATTTGGCACAAGCTAGGGTTTTTTCCTAGCATCTAGAATCATTAGTAAAACCTTAATAATTCAAAAGAAAAATTTTAACATGGCAATACCTGACCATGGGTACTTTCTAAGAAGTAATATTTTTTTTTTAAGTGGACGGCATTCCAATGTGAGGGTAAAATGTTGCCATCCATTGTCTCCAACTCGTATGCTCCTTTTCCTACAATGTCACGAACTCTGTATGGTCCTTCCCTTGTTGGACTTAGCTTTCCTGAATTAGCAGCCTTTGTAGATTGGAACACCTTTTTAAGCAGGAAGTCCCTAATTTTAAAAAAACTAGAGGCATGCTTTCCTATTGTAATACTGTTCAATTACTTGCTTTTGTTCTGCCATTCTTATCAATGCTGCTTATCTTCTTCCTTCTAGCAAATCAAGGTTGACCCGCATCTCTTCATCATTAGATTCCTCCGTTGCTTGAACGTATTGTGTGCTTGGTTCTCCTATTTCAAATGGAATTAAGGCTTCCGCACATAAACCACTGAAAATGGTATTTCCAGTGCTTTTTTTCTCGTTGTACGATAAGCCCGTAGTGCTCCAGGTAATATCTCAGGCCAATTACCTGTTGAATCATGTAACCTCTTCTTCAAGTTGTTTATAATGACATTGTTTGTGGATTCCGCTTGTCCATTACCCACTGGATAGTATGGTGTAGACGTTATCCTTTTAATATGCCAACTTTGAAAAAATACTGTGATTTGAGCTTCTATGAACTGCGGTCCGTTGTCACACACGATTTCCTTTGGTTCTCCAACGAAATATATTATATTTTGCCATATGAAGTCTTTCACTTCCTTCTCTCGTTACTGTTTAAATGCTCCTGCTTCTACCCATTTAGTGAAATAATTTGTGAGTATAACTAGAAACTTTACCTGAACCTTTGCTTGTGGTAGTGGACCTACGATATCCATTCCCCATTTCATAAAAGTCCACGGGTGATAACAGGGTGTAGTAACTCAACTGGTCTATGCATATTGTTGTCGTATCTTTGACATTTATCACATTTGTACACAAAACTGTTTGCCTCCTCTTCCATCTTAGGCCAATAATACCCTGCTCGGATCAACGTTCTTACCAGTGATCTTCCCCCGCGTAATTTCCACAATGTCCTTCACGTACTTACCTCATCACATATTCTGTTTGAGAAGGTCTGAGATACCTTGTAGTGGTCCACCGAACATCTTTCGATAAAGATTTACTTGATATAAACAATATCGAGCAGCTTTTTTGCGAAGTGCGTGAGCCTTTCCTTTGTCATTAGGCACGGTTCTGTGCTGTAAAATAGCAGATGCGAGATTAGCTAAAGCATCTACCTTCACATTCTCATCTCTTGGGATTTGCATTACCTTCTAAGCTTGGAATTGCTTTATTAGTTCCTGTACAATTTCAAGATATTCTTGCATTCGAGTTTCCCTGGCTGTATAAGTCCCCAGCATTTGATTGACCACGAGTTGAGAATCGCTCTTGATTATAATCTGTGTTATTCCAAGTTCTCGTGCCAATTCTAAACCTGCAATTACAGCCTCATACTCTATTTCATTGTTAGTTATAGAATGACATTTTATGGCTTGACTAATAGTTTCACCCATAGGTGGTATGAGAACTATCCCCAGGCCCGCTCTATTTACATTAGATGAACCATCAGTGAATAAAATCTAAGTCCCCGGATTTGCACCATTAAAAAATTGTAATTCGTTTTCTGCTTCTAAATGCATCCCCTGACTAAAATCAGCTAGGAAATCAGCTAGTACTTGAGATTTTATAGCGGTCCTGGGTTGATAAATGATTTCGTATTTACTTAGTTCAATATCCCGTTTTGCTAATCTTCCTGACAGCTCGTGGTTATGCAAAATGTTTCGAAGTGGATAGCAGTAACCACAGCAATGGGATGACATTGAAAATAGGGTATTAGTTTCCTAGATACCATGAACAAAGCTAATGCTAACTTTTCTAGTTTTGGGTATCGTGTTTCAGCATCTAGTAACGACTTGCTTATATAATAAATAGGAGATTGTTTACTTTGGTCCTCACGGACTAAAGCAGCACTTACCACAACTTCAGATACAGCCAGATATATGGGAAACTTTTCTCCTTACTTTGGTTTGGACAATAATTGTGGGTTTGACAAGTAAGCTTTCAAATTTCTAAGGGCTTGTTGACAATCTTCATTCTATTCAAAATGATCTTGCTTTTTGAGTGCAGAGAAAAATTTAAAACATTTTTCTGAAGATTTGGAAATAAATCTTCCCAAGGCTGCAATTCTTCCCGTTAATCTTTGAACTTCCTTTTTATTTATAAAGATATCAGGGATTTTTTCTATTGCTTTGATTTGACAAGATTCACCTCAATACCACGGTTAGAAACGAGAAAACCCAAAAACTTGCCTGATGCAACTCCAAATGCACATTTTTTTGGATTGAGTTTCCTATTACACTATCATAAAATTTCAAATGTAATAGATAGATGAGAAATATTATCATGAGAAAGCTGGTTTATAACGAGCATATCGTCTATATATAGCTCTATCATTTTTTTTAAATGTTCTTGGAACATTTTGGTGACCAACCTTTGAAAGGTTGGTCCAGCATTTTTGAGACCAAAGGGCATTACTTTATAATAGTAAGTCCCCATGTCTGTGATGAAAGAAGTTTTTTCTTCATCACTAAGGTCCATTTTAATTTGGTTGTACCCTGAATATGCATCTAAAAAACTTGAAAGTTCATGTCCTGTAGTTGCATCAATTAATTGATCTATATGCGGTAAAGGAAAAGAATCTTTTAAACATGCTTTAAAAAAATCAGTATAATCTACACAAACCCACCACTTACCATTTTTCTTAGGTACAACACCTGTGTTAACTAACCAATTGGGGTACTTTGCCTCGCGGATCGACCCAATTTTTAATAGCCGTTGGAACTCATCTTGAATCACCTGGTTTTGGAAAGCCCCTAGCTTTCTTTTCTTTTGCTTTACTGGTGTAAAGGATGGGTCTTTGTTTAGTCTGTGACTAATCACATCCGGTGGTATCCCTGTCATGTCAGCATGGGACCAAGCAAAACAGTCCACGATAGATTTTAGAAATCCAATTAACATACCTCGCATGTTTGAATTTAAATTAGCTCCAACATAAACTTTCAGTTCAGGCCACTGCTCAAATAATATCACAGCCTCAAGTTCTTCGATTGTTGTTTTGATATTTTCAATCTCGTCAAGTTCTTGAATTGTATCAGATCTCGAGTGTAAATCTGTTTTCTCTCGCTCGTTGAGGTTTGATTATTGACACTTTCAACTATTTCCTGTAATTTCTATTATTCTTTATTCACACTGCTCGTATCTGTTACAATGTTGATACTCCTAGTTGTTTGTTGATCCCCTCTAATTTGACAAATCTCCCATGGTGATAGAAATTTAATAACTTGATGCAGAGTTGATGGAACAGCACCCATATCATGGATCCCAGGCCTCCCGATGATCATATTGTAAGTCATTTCCATATCAACTACCTGAAATTTAGTTTCTTTAACAACACCTGTAGCAAAACTTGTTAGAATTTTCTCTCCGTTTGTGACCACACTTGAATTGTCGAAGACGGACAAGGTATGCACCTTGGGTATCATTTTGTCTTCAGCTTGCATTTCACGTAATACCCTTAATAGAATAATATTTATGAAACTTCCTGGATCAATCAAAACTCGTTTTACATTAGTATCATGTACAAGTAAAGATATTACCAGTGCATCATTATGTGGGTTATAACTCCTTCGGCATATGCATAATCGATGAAATACTTTTATTTTCTAAAACCTGACATACCTATTTCCCTTGTATAATTGTTACTTTAGAAATCTTGTTGGAAGCTGTGTAGGTTATGGATGAATATCTTCTCCCCCACTTATCACATTCATTGTTCTCTTGGGTGAAGAGGGCTTTGGTGGATCTTGCCTATTTTTCATATATGTGTGTTTACCTTTCTCACTAAATAACTCAGTGAGATATCCTTGCTTCAACGGATAATCCACTTCACTTCGCAAGAATCTACATTCTAAAGTTTTGTGTGCGTGATGATTGTGGAATTCGCACCAATGGTCAGGATTGCGTCTATTTAGATTTGACCGCATATCTTTTGTCCATCGTACCATATCTCCCATTCTCCTCAAAATAGCCACGAGCTCGGAGGTAGTGACATTAAAGTTATATCCACCGAACCTTGCCTTTAAACTTCTATCATCATCTCGTGACTCCTGTATGTTCCGATCTTTTCTGAACCTTGATGAAGAACCAGATTCCCTGTTCCTCAATTTTTTATCATATTGCTGGTTATCCTTTTTTGATCGTGAGTCTTTTCCTGCAGGTCCCATATATGGTCGTACCTGTTTTTACCTGATCTTTTTTCAGTTTATGATCTTTTGGAACTGCTCCATTCTTCCTGGTTAAACTTAGGTACGGTATCTTCTTCAATTCGAAGCTTCGTATTGTACCTATTGTAAAGATCATTCCACGATGTTATAGGGAATTCTCGAAGGCTTTCTTTGAGTCTTCTCGTGGCTTCGGAACTTTTGTCATTTAAATTACTTGCAAAAGCTATTGCAGCCCAGTTGTCAGGTACACGGGGTAGAGTCATTCTTTCACGCTGGAATCTATCAACAAAGTCTCTGAGCAACTCTGAATCCCCTTGTTTAATTTTGAAAATATCTTCCATTCATTTCTCAACCTTTTGAGCTACCGACTGTGCTTTAATAAAAGTATCTGCAAGCTCAACAAAAGAGTTTATAGAATTTTCAGGTAAAAGAGAATACCAGGTTATAGCACCCTTGGTGAGTGTTTCTCCGAATTGTTTTACCAATACTGATTTAATTTCTTGTTTGGTGAAGTTGTTGCCTTTCACGCCTGTTGCAAATGCAGTCACGTGGTCACGTAGGTCTGTTGTACCGTCGTATTTCGGGATGTCAGGCATTTTGAACTTATTCAGAATTGGAAGGGGAGCAACACTTGGCTTCCAAGGTTGTTGTTAGTACTTGTCCATGTCTACTCCTTTTATTACAGGCAGAACTCCAGTGATTTTCTCAATACGTTCATTTTGTTCCTTAATCTATTTCTGCAAGGTTAGTACTAAATTTTGCAAATAGGAGTTATTTGAATTAACCGATTCCCCTTCCAGTGGTTCGTTAGTGGTTCCTCCATTTCTAGAATTAACAATACCAGAACGAGGACTCTCCAATGTATTATTAGTAGGAGTTGGTGTGGGTGGTGCAGCAGGCAATCGACTAACTAGAGCCTGAAGAGCTTTGCTGACTTATGCATCAATTAATTTTTGTAAAGCTTCATTTGCACCCTCTTCAAAATGTTCAGATTGCTCTTGTAGGTCAGCACGAGATTCAGAAGCAGGAGTGCCTTCACGGAATTGACGTGGTGAGTTTGGAAGGGAGGTAACCACATCAATGTTTGGTAGATCTCCTTGATTTTGTTGGATTTGATTTTCATGGTTTCTTAAGGTGTTTTCACTGTTATTGTTGTTGTTTTTGTTTGACATGTTGATATCAACGGATAGAACGTATCTTAAAAGAAAAGATTATCATTTTCCCGGTAACGGAACCAATTTGTTTAACCAAAAATATGATTCTTTGGTCAAAGCTAAAGATAAATAGAAATTCAGGTTACTAATAATCAGGAGACGAAAAAGGTAATAGACTTTTTGAGAATAACAAATAAGCAATAAATGGGTTTGTATTTCAGAGTAATATCGATGATATTCTCCGTCCTTACAAGTGATGAAACCTTTTTCTTTTATAGTTGCTTCTAGGAAAAGGTATAATGCCTTAGTCTTAAAGAGGAAATTATGACCAATAAAAGACCTTAAATGAAACGTTACACAATTACTCCTATTTAATACAAATTTTCTATTGTATTTTGGACTCCTTCATGTTATCAGATTCATATCTTCTAGTTCCTTCTGAATCCCTGGCTTTGAATGACTTGAAATGGTACGCAAATTCGGATCATTTGAATTGCATCTCGTGCTTGTTTAACTTCCCCGTATATGTCATTGCTCGTGCTTCGTAATTAGTTATCGTGCTTTGACCATTTGACCAGTCCTCGTGTCATGCCACCTCATCTACAATATAAATTTCGTTTTTTTCCAATACAATGTTCTGCTAATCTATAGTTAATATCTTAATCTGAGATATACAATTTCAGTACCCCGATTAGTATAAAGATGAACGTACATAGTGATGTTATATAGGGTTCATAGAGTCTATAATAATATTAATTTTAAAAAATATTTATATAGTAATTTCTGGTAATTGTAAATAGTGCCCTTCTAAATAATTTATTTTGATCTCAAATCCAACATGCGAAAAGCGCTCAGATTGATTAGCGGAGATCCAACTCGTTGTCTTGAGTCTTAACTATTTTATTGGAAAAAAATTGAGTTCACATATTGGAGATGACGTGTCATGACACGTGGATCAGTCAAATAGTCAAAGAAATAAAGTTAGCTAAGAGATACAAGCAATAACAGATGCGAGCAAAGATAGTTGAAAGGCACGGGCGATTACTTAAGAGATGTAGAGCCCGCACCTATTCAAGACATTTAATGCACAAAGAACAAAGAGGATGAACCTGATAGCCTATGAGAGACCAAATACAGTATTTAATGCATATTAAATTCTAAGAATGTTAGAGAATATTTATTTAATGTCTTATTGTGTAACGTATTATTAAATGACATTCATTACTCATTATTGCCTCATTATAGCTTGAGGCAAGGCTCATAGTCTCAAAAGGTCTATAAAAGGGGAAAGAATAAACAATTTTACGACACTCAAAATTACTGGAATATACTTGATTTACTTGCTTTCTTATTATCTCATTCTCAAAAGTCGATTTTTATATTTTCTTTTGATTATCAGTAACCCATGTTTCATAAATTTTTAGCTTTGACCAAAGTCCTATTTTTTGGTTAAAATATTGATTTCGTTACCGGGAATCTGATAATCAATTTCCATCTACTATGGCAAACAACAATGACAACACTCTAGGAAATAAGGTAGATAAAACCCAGCAAGATCAGAAAAATTTACAAAACATTCCCCTGGTCCCCTCTCCACATGGTTCACCATGGCAATCTTGTGAAGGCACCCCTGAGTTGCGTGAAGATAAACAAGAGCAATCTGAACATTTTGAAAAGGCGGATGAGGCTTTACAAAAAGTAATGGATGCACGGATTAACAAAGCTTTTTAGGCTCTAGTCAGTCGGTTACCTACTGCACCGCCTACACCTACACCCAATAACAACACGTTGGAGAATCCCCATTCTGGGCTTGTTAATTCTAGAAATAGAGGAACCCCCAGTTAATCGCATGAGGGAGAACCAGGTAAATTCAACTAATTCTCATTTGCAAAATTTTGTACTAACCTTGCAGAAACAACTCAAGGAACAAAATGACTGCATAGAGCAAATCCCAGGAGTTTCACCTATAATCGAAGGAGTGGATATGGATAAATATTCACAACAACCGTGGAAACCAAGTGTTGCCGCCTCCTAGTTCCTAAAAATTCTAAATGCCTGATGTCCCAAAGTATGATAGAACAAAAGACCCACGAGACTACGTGAAAGCATTTACAACTAGCGTAAAGGTCAATGATTCGACCAATCAGGAGAACGAACTAGTATTGGTCAAAAGATCTGGTGAAGCACTAGCCAAAGGGGTGTTAACTTGGTATTCTCTCTTATCCAAAAATTCAATAAACTCTTTTGCTGAGCTTGCAGATTCTTTCATCAAATCACATTTCGGGAACCCAAAAAGTAGAGAAAAGAATGAAGAATATCTTCAAAATCAATCAAGGAGATTCATAACTACTTCAAAATTTTGTTGATAGATTTGAACGTGAAAGAATGACTTTACCGCGTGTACCTAAAAATTGGGCAGCTATAGCATTCACGAGTAATTTGAATGAAAGAAGCTCGGAGGCCATGAGGAGACTCAAGGAACGCCTTTGAGAATTTCCTGCTTGTTTAACCAAAAATATGATTCTTTGGTCAAAGATAAAGATAAAAAAAATTCGGGTTACTGATAATCAGGATATGAAAAGAATAAGAGATTTTTGAGAATAGTAACCAAGCTGTGAATAAGTTTATATTTTAGTTTAATATCAATGATATTTTGTGTCCTTACAAATGATCAGACGTCCTCCTTTTATAGTTGATTCTAGGTAAAGGAGGGGCGCTTCAGTCATAATGTGACAATTATGAGCAATAAATGATATTAAATAAGTCGTTACACAATCATTCCTATTTAATAATGAATTTGGCCTCCTTTTTATCATCAGATCCATGTCTTTAATGTCTTCTGATCCGTTGGCTTTAAATGACTTGAATTGGTACGAGACTCATATATGAACTACATCTCGTGCATGTTTAACTTTCTCCTCCCGTATTTGTCGCTACCCGTGCCTCTTAATCTATTATTGCATTTTGACCATTTGACTAATCCACGTGTCATGCCACTTTGTCTTTGATATAATTCAGTTTTTTCCCAATACAGATAGTCTCCCCCCCCCCCAACTTTCCATTTATTTATCAATTAAATAATTGGGAAGCGGATCTTCATAAAAAGGGAATTTTTGCCATAATAAATGCTTATGAAAATATTGACATCTCAGTTGTCTTTTCCATTTAATGTTCTATCCATGCATTACTTTCTGATTGGTTCTGCTATTTTGTACCCTTTTTCAAGGCTTCTTCACTCCCACTATTCACGAAGTGATAGTTGCCTTTTATTATAGGCTTTCCATCATTACACTTCTAAGTTTGACGGTTGCCATTATATACATACTTAACCCTTTCTTCCTTTGTCTTCTTCTTCATAAATCCTTAACAAATATTTTATTCCTTACTTTTGACCTCTTTCAATTCATCCTTGCTCAACAATGTCGTCTTCAAACCCTAACCCTAGAAAAGTTCCAATTCTAGACCAGTT
This sequence comes from Nicotiana benthamiana, assembly GCA_034376525.1. Taxonomy (NCBI): domain Eukaryota; kingdom Viridiplantae; phylum Streptophyta; class Magnoliopsida; order Solanales; family Solanaceae; genus Nicotiana; species Nicotiana benthamiana. The sequence continues at coordinate 72,419,879 of CM067336.1, forward strand.
CCCCAATGCTCTTGTAAGACATAGAAGAGGCAGAGGAGGTAGGCTTCGGACGGGGCTAGAATTTACTTGTGGATGCTCTTCTAGTTCTACTTCTAGAAGTTCGATCCCAAAAACTCCTCCTTCTAAACGTAAAGGAATTTCTTATCCTTCGCAAGAACCTTTAGTCGATAAAATTGTACCCAGTGATTTGTGTTTTTGGAGTGATAGAATCTCTCTTCAAAAGCAAGTTATAAATGTAAAAAAGGCTGACACCTATCCTTCTTTAGTAACCGAGCTTTCGATCCCTGCTATTAGAAGAGATTGTAACTGGAAAAATAGTCTTCGAATGTCGATTCCTACTCTAAATCAAATAATTTCTTCTTTTAAGAGTGGGTATTCTTTTGTTTATACTTACCTCTTTACTCTAGGTTTCAATCCTGCAATTGACCCAGTAATTCTTGATTTTTGCCATTTCTTTAACATCTGTTTAGCTCAAATTGGTCCTCTAGTGTGGAGAGTTGTGGCTTGTTTGAGATACTTATCTACCAAAGCGAATGTCAACATTACTTTTTCCCACCTTATTCACTTATACCATCCCAATTTGATGCGTCATGGGGTTTTTACCTTAATTGAAAGAAGTAAGAAGGTTTTGGTAAGCCCAGAAGATGACAAGGATCGTGGGTGGTATACCCGTTATGTTGTTGTACGTATGACGGATTTGCTGGGTGAAATAATATTCTCTTCCCTGAGAAGTGGAACTTTCCACGTAAGTTTTCTTTTATTTACCATACCTATTTTTGAGAATTTTGATTCTTTTTCTAACTTCGTCTCTTTTCGGTTTATTATAGCAACCATGGGAGATGTGGAACCTATTCCCAACTTTCGTGGTTGGATGGACTCAATTTTAAACATTGCTCCGAAGGAACAGAGAACTTGGAAATCAATTTCCCTTTTACATGGTTGGAAAGTGAAAACCCACGGTATACACTTTTTGCACGTTTTTTCACATGTTAATCCCCTTTTCCTTAATGTTGATTGTGTATCCTTCTTATTATCAAGATTTGGCGTTAAAGGAATGGCAACTGAGGTAGCTATGGCTATTCCCATGTCTGCTAACGCTTCACTCGATTTGGATAAGGCTCGAGCCTTGCTTCAAAAAAGCTGTAGGAGAAAGTTCTGAGAATGAGGAAGAAGAAGGTACCTCTTTGATAGACAGGCCAAGAGTCAGAGTCATTACTGATGATGAAATTGAAGATTCTCCTGCTCAAACCTCTACCACCGAGCCTGTTTTGATTAATTCTTACGAGGACACCGTACCAAGAGACACCAATAAATCAACTCAACGTCTGTTTGATAGTGGATTTGAGAGTGGCGAACTCGGCCCTGTTTTAGATGAAACCGCTCTGTCCTCATTCGTTACTATTTCCTCTATTTCTTTTCCAAATGTGATTGTTTCCTTGCCAACGTTGACTGATTCAGTTCCTTTATCAGTTTTAACTGCTCCTACTTCCATACTTGTGTTGGTTTCTACATCTGCTCCTACCGTTCCTGCTTCGACTCCTACATCTCCCATTGTGTTTACCTTTTCTACTACTCCTCTTTCTACTGTTCCCTCTTCCTCTGTTCAGCCTTCAGAGGTAAGTTCCAGTAATAGAGGCATGGCTATGAGGAGTGTAACACTTGAAGTTCCTGCTAATCAAAGCCCCTTAAGAAAGTATGGTAGGGCTGATACTTGGCTCGGACCTCTGATTGGAGAGATTAAGAAGAATAAGATGCAAAGCCACAGTTGTTATACTCTAATGAACAACATAGTTCATTCAACATTAAAGGTAATTTTCTTTAACTTGAATATATTCCTTATTTTTCCTTCTAAGTCCTTATTTCTATGACTTATAATCGTAGGCTAATCTTACTAGAACTGAGTTGATGGGGAGAGCCTCTTCTTTAGAGAAGAAAGAGCGAGAGTCTTCAAAAGTCTATTTATAAGGCTAGGAGAATAGTCGAGGATGCCCTGCTTGAAGTAGCAAACTGGAAAGAGCAATTTGAGAATACCCAAGGGACCGTAGAGGAGTTGCAAGAAAGTAAAGCTCACCTGGAGCAACAAAAGCATGGCTTATCTTCTAAGCTAGCAATCGCCAATGCTTCTTTGGGCCAACTTAAAAAGGACAAGGAGCTATTAGAGTGTTCACTATCAAAAGCCAATGAAGAAATCATGAAGCTTAAGGCACTTATGGAGAAGAAAGAAGAATACGCAGGGGAGTTAGCTCAAAGCTTGACTCAAGCTCAAAATGACTTAAGGATCTTCTCTGACAAAATTCGTGCCTTGGAAAGTTCCCATGCCTCTATCAAAGCTTCCCTGGATTATCACTTAGCTGAACATCAGGTAACAAAAAATGATCTTGCTATGTGAGAAAGGGAATATGAAGCTCTAGAGAAGGAATATAGTGTTCTTGAAGAGAATTTCAACATACAGGTAAGTTGGACTTTTCTAAATTCTCGCTGTGATGCTTTGATGGAGGCTACAAAAGAAAACTTCGACCTACAGTCTGAATTAGCCAAAGTCTAAGACACTATTGAGAAAAGTCAACAACCTACTGATACTCCTTCTTCTGCACTTGGAACTGTTGATACTCCTTCTCCCACACTTGAAGCTCCTGGAAGGGAAGATTTGTTAAATTCCAATGCATCTATTGAGGTAGTTGAAGTTACAATTCCAGCTTCCGAGGGTGAAACTTCTGTGACACAGTCTATGGGAATTGAAGTTCTTGTGACTCTTGCTTCCCTCGATGATGTTATCACTTCAAGATCAATTGAAACTACTCCTATTGTTGCTCCTTCAGAAGTTTTTACCGTGCCTTTTATTGCCATTGAAAGTGATTTTACAACTTCTGACGTTCCAACTCCTTCAATGACAATTTGAATGTGTTTTGATTAAGTTTTTATTGTTTTTAGTGATTGGTGGTGTCATCCCTTTGTAATTGTTTAGGGATCGTTTGATGAGGTCCCAAGTTACAATAATGGGGCATTTGTAAAACAATTATATTGATGACTAAGTTTTTCCTTAGTCTTTTATATTAAGAAGTTTTATGTGTACTTATATACATTCTATTCTTGCCTATTTACTTTTTTAGAACTTATAGAATAGTTTAGCATTTTTATCCTTTTAAAATGCTTTATGATTCTTCTCATGGAATATTATCATGAGGTTTATAAAATAGGGAACTTTTTATTTTATAAACACTTAATGAAGAAAATGTCTCAACTTCATAATTGTGTTATAATACGATTAAAGAAATAGGAATATACATGTTTTGTATGTAACATATTTGATAAGTTTTTATTCATGAACTTTAACAAGTGTTTTGACTATTACATGTATTAAAATACATCTATAACTTTCTCGTAACTGCTTTCTTGTAACAGATTTTTATATGATATAAAATAGACAAGGTTTTCCTTCATAACCTGTTGCAATACATAGTCATGACCCTTCTTTACATATTTAGGAAGGGTTTGAGAAATGACTTCGTTTGTGAGTTTGAGAGATGACTATGTTGTTCTCATGAGAAAAAACATTAGGATGAATGTTTTGTGTTGAATGTTGAAGACTTCGTAACTTCCTCTTAACACTTGTCTTTTTGTAGCTGAATCTTGTTAAAACTTGATCGACTTTTTTTTTATATTCGTATCTATTTTTCTGCACGTATCTATGTATAATATGTAGTCCTCAAAGTGTTTGAGTAGTAAAGTATGAATTCTCTAGCACTTGTTTGTTTCTTTTAATTTGGTCCTTTTCCTGAAACAGAAAAATATACGGGACTTGGAAGTGCTATTATAGATGAAGACTGCCTAACCTATGTATATTTCCATCAGATTAATGTAACCCTAGGCTTGGAATTTAGGAATATTCCATTTGGCCATGCAGGTCGTGACTCATCATTTGGCACGAGTTAGGGTTTTCGCCTAGCATCTAAAATCGTTAGTAAAATTTTAACAATTCAAAGAAAATTTCTAACATGGTCATACCTGACCGTGGGTACTTCCTTAGAAGTAATATTTCTTTAGGTGGACAGCATTCCAATGTGAAGGTAACACATTCCCCTCCATTGTCTCCAACTCGTATGCTCATTTCCCTGCAATGTCCCAGATTCCGTAGGGTCCTTCCCACGTTGAACTTAGCTTTCTAGAATTAGCAGTTGTTGTAGATTGGAACACCTTTTTGAGAATAAAATCCCCAATTTTGAAAAACCTGAGACGTGCTTTCCTGTTATAGTATCGTTCAATTACTTGCTTTTGAGTTGCCATCCTTATTAATGCAGCTTCTCTTCTTCCTTCGAGCAAATCAAGATTCACCCGCAACTCTTCATTGTTTGAGTCTTTCATTGCTTGAACATACCGTAAGCTTGGTTCCCCTATTTCAACTGGTATTAAGGCTTCCGCTCCATAAACCATTGAAAATGGCATTTCTCATGTGTTTGTGTTCGGCGTGGTTCGATACGCTTATAATACCGCAGGTAATACCTCAGGCCAATTACCTTTTGAATATTGTAACCTTTTCTTAAAATTATTGATTATGGCCTTGTTTATGGATTCCGTTTTTCCATTGCCTGTTGGATGGTAGGGTGTTGATGTTATCTTTTTAATCTGCCAACTTTGAAGGATTATGTGATTTGTGCTCCTATAAATTGCGGACCATTATCACACACGATTTCCTTTGATACCCCAAAGCGGCATATTATATTTTTCCAAATGAAATCCTTGAGTTCTTTCTCTCGCACCTGTTTCAATGCCCCTACTTCTACCCATTTAGTGAAATAGTCGGTAAGTGCAAGTAGAAACTTCACCTAACCTTTTGCTTGTGGTAATGGACCTACGATGTCCATTCCCCATTTCATGATGGGCCAGGAGTTATAACAAAGTGTAATAATTTGGCTGGTCTATGCATATTGTTGCCGTATCTTTGACATTTAACACACTTAGACACGAAATCATTTGCTTCCTCTTCCATCTTAAGCCAATAGTATCCTGCTCGAATCAACGTTTTTACTAGTGACTTGCCTCCTGCATTATTTCCACAATGTCCCTAATGTATTTCTCTCATTACATACTCTGTTTGGGAAGGTCCAAGACACCTTGCTAATGGTCCGCCAAACATCTTTCGGTCAAGGTTTCCTTGATGCAAACAGTAACGGCCGCTTTCTTACGAAGTGCATGAGCCTTTGTTGTATCGTTAGGAACGGTTCCATGATGCAAAAAAGCAACTATTTCATTTCATCAATCTCATGTTAAATGATTAAAATTTACCTCATTCTTGTCAGGTTCGAGAACAGAATGAAATAAATGTATGATTGAAGCATTTGCATCATTTGCTATGTCTGCTGCAGATGCAAGATTAGCTAAAGCATCCGCCTCCACGTTCTCATCTCTTGGGATTTGCATTACCTTCCAAGTTTGAAACTGCTTTATTAGTTCCCGTACCTTTTCAAGATATTTTGCATTCGTGTTTCCCTGGCTATATAAGTCCCCAGCATTAGATTGACCACGAGTTGAGAATCACTCTTGATTATGATTTGTGTTATGCCAGGTTCTCATGCCAATTCTAAACCTGCAATTACAGCCTCATACTCTGCTGCATTGTTAGTTACAGGGTGACATTTTATAGCTTGTCTAATGGTTTCACCCGTAGGTGGTATAAGAACAATTCCTAGACCCTCTCCCTTTACATTAGATGAACCATCAGTAAATAAAATCCAAGTTCCCGGGTTTGCACCATTAAAAACTTGTAATTCCTTATATGCGTCTAAATGCATCCCCTAACGAAAATCTGCTACGAAATTGGCGAGAACTTGGGATTTTATAGCAGTCTTAGGCTAATAAATGATTTCATATTCACTTAGTTCTACAGCCCATTTCGCTAATCCTCCTGACAATTCATGATTATGCAAAATGTTTCGTAATGGAAAAGCAGTAACTAAGATAATAGGATGACATTACAAATAAGGTCTTAATTTTCTAGATGCCATGATCAAAGCTAGTGCCAACTTTTCTAGTCGTGGATATCGTGTTTCAACATCTAATAAAGATTTGCTTACATAATAAATAGGAGATTGCCTACCTTGGTCCTCTCGTACCAATACATTACTTACCGCGACTTCTGATACTGCCGAGTAGATAAGCAGTGTTTCACCTTCCTTTGGTTTTGCCAACAGCGGAGGATTTGAAAAGTAAGCTTTCAAGTTCCTAAGGACTTGTTGACAATCTTCGTTCCATTCAAAATGGTCTTGCTTTTTTAGAGCAGAGAAGAACTTAATATATTTTTCTGAAGATTTAGAAATAATTCTTTTCAGGGCTGCGATCCTTCCCATTAATCTTTGAACGGTCTTCTTATTGGTAAGGATATTAGGGGTTTCTTCTATTGCTTTGGTCTAAAAATAATTTACCTCAATGCCGCGGTTAGAAACAAGAAAACCCAAAATTTTACCTGAGGCAACTCCGAATGCACACTTTTTTGGGTTGAGTTTCATGTTAAATTTTCATAAATTTTCAAATGTAATAGATAAATGAGAAATATGATCGTGAGAATGTTGGGTTTTGATGAGCATATCATCTACATATACCTCCATTGTTTTTCCTAAATGTTTATTAAATATTTTGGTGACCAACCTTTGATAGGTTGCTCCAGCATTTTTGAGACTAAAGGGCATTACTTAATAACAGTAAGTCCCCCAATCTGTGATGAAAGAAGTTTTTTCCTCATCACCGGGGTCCATATTATATCTCGAATATGCAACTAAAAAGCTTAAAAGTTCATGACATGCAGTTGCGTCAATTAAATGATCTATATGCGGTAAAGATAAAGAATCGTTTGGGCATGCTTTGACTAGATCAGTATAATCCACACAAGCGCGCCACGTACCATTTTTCTTAGGTATGACCAGCGTGTTAGCAAACCAATTAGAATATTTTACCTCGCGGATCGATATAATTTTTAAAATTTTTGGACCTCATCTTGAATCACCTGGTTCTTGAGAGCATCTTGGTTCCTTTTCTTTTGCTTTATTGGTGTGAAAGAGGGATCCTTGTTGAGTTTGTGAGTCATCACATCGGTGATATCCATGTCATATTAGTTTGGGGCCAAGAAAAACAGTCCACGTTACATTTTAAAAACTCAATTAACATACCTCACATGTCAGGATTTATATTGGCTCCTACATAAACCATTCGTTCGGGCCACTGCTCAAATAGCACCACAACCTCGAGCTCCTCTATTATTGTTTTAATGTTCTCATTTTTTTTAGGTTCTTGAATCACATCAGGTCTCGAGTCTAAGTTTGTTTTTTCTTGTCCAGTTCAAGTTTGATTGTTGACACCCTCAACTGTTTTATGTAATTCCTATTTCTCTTTACTCATGGTGCTCGTATTTGTTGCGGCGTTGATATTTCTGGCTGTTTTCTGATCCCCTCGAATTTGACAAATTCCCCACGGTGACGAAAACTTAATAACTTGATGCCGATTTGATGGAACAGCATCCATATCATGGATCCACGGTCTCCCCATGATTATATTGTAAGCCATTTCCATATCAACTACCTAGAATTTAGTTTCTTTAACAACACCTGCAGCAAAAGTTGTTAGAATTACCTATTCTTTTGGTACCACGCTCGAATTATCGAAGCCTGACAATGTATGCACCTAGGGTATCATTTTATCTTCAGCTTGCATTTCTCGTAATACCCTTAGTAGGATGATATTTGCACAACTCTGTGGGTCAATCAAAACTCGTTTTACATTTGTATCACGTACAAGTAAAGATATTACCAGTGCATCATTGCGAAGAGTAATCACTCCTTCTGTATCTGCATCGTAAAAAATTTATGCTTTCGTGCTCTACGGTCTGCCGCACTCGCTTCCCGTGTGTGATCGTTACATTGGAAACCTTATTTGAAGTTGTATACGTTACTCCATATATATCTTCTCCCCCACTAATGACGTTCATAGTTCTCTTAGGTGATGGTGGTTACAGTGGCTCTTGCCTATTTTTCATATAAGCCTGTTTTCCCTTATCACTAAATAACTCAGTGAGATATCCTTGCTTCAATAGATGGTCCACTTCACTTTGTTAGAATCTGAATTCTGATGTTTTATGCCCATGATTGTTGTTGAATTCACACCAATGGTCCGGATTACACCTATTTGGATTTGACCGCATCTCTCTTGGCCACCGTACCTTGTCTCACATACTCCTTAGAACAGTTATGAGCTCAGAATTAGTTACATTGGAATTATAGCCACCGAATCGTGCCATTAAATTCCACTTGTCATCTTGTGGCTCTTGATTGCTTCGATCACCTTTGAACCTGGATGAAGACCCGGTCTCCCTGTTTCTGGCCTTTGATCATATCGTTGGTTATCCTGTTTCGATCGTGAATCTCTTCCTACAGGTCCCATATATGAATATATCTATTCTTACCTGATCTTTTTTCAGCCTCTGACCTCGTGGATCCGTTCCTTTCTTCACGATGGTACTGAGGTACGGTATCCTCTTCAATTTTGAGCTTTGTACTGTACCTGTTATAAATATCATTCCAAGTGGTTGCAGGTAATTCACGAAGGCTTTCCTTAAGCCTTCTCATGGATTCTGAACTTTTGTCATTCAAATTTCTTGCAAAAGCTATCGCTGCCCAATTGTCTGGAACACGAAGTAGTGTTATTCTTTCACGTTGGAATCTATCAAAGAAATCTCTGAGTAGTTCAGAATTCCCTTGTTTTATTTTGAAAATATCCTCCATTATTTTCCCGGCCTTTTGATCTCCAGGTGTGATTTAATAAAAGAATCTGCAAGCTCAGCAAGAGAGTTTATTGAATTTTAAGGTAAAAGAGCATACCAAGTTAGTGCTCCTTTGGTGAGCGTTTCTCCAAATTTCTTAACCAGCACTGATTCAATTTCTTGTTTGGTCAAGGCATTTCCTTTTACGCCGGTTATAAACGCAGTCATGTGGTCACGTGGATCTATTGTACCATCATATTTTGGGATGCCAAGCATTTTGAACTTCTAAGGAATTGGGAGAGGTGCATCAGTTGACTTCCAAGGTTGTTGCGAGCACTTGTTTATATCCAATTCTTTGATTATAGGGAGAATTCGAGGAATTTTTTCGATGCACTCATTTTGTTCCTTGAGCTATTTATGCAAGGTTAGTACTAAATTTTGAAGATGTGAATTACCTAACTTACATGGTTCTCCTTCTTGTGAATCACTAAGGGTTTCCCCATTACTAGAATTAACTAGACCAGAACGGGGGTTTTCCAACGTGTTATTATTCGGCGTTGTCGGTGGAGTAGGCGATCGACTGACTAAAGCTTCCAAAGCTCTTCCAATTTGTGCATCAATTATTTTTTGTAGAAGCTCATCTCTTGACTCAACTCCTTCATGATCATGTTCAGATCGATCATTAGGAGTTCCTTCTCGAGACCCACATGGAGAACCTTGAGGAAGAGGATCATCGAGTTGATCTCCCACCACTTGATGGACTTGATTTTCTTGATTGTTGTTGTCTTTGTTGTTTGACATGATGTTAACAATGGGTAGAGTGTAATTTTAGAAAGAATAGATTATCAGACGGTAACGAAACCACTGCTACAACACGGAATGATGTTTATAACAGGTACAACACGAAGCTGCGGATTGAAAAGGATATTGTTCCAAGATTCCATAAAGAGGAAAAATAAGTTCGAGACATGCCGAAAATGAAATGAGGTCTGGTAAAAATAAGTACGAGCCCTACATGGGACCCGCGGGAAAAGACTCATGGTCAAGATTAGATAATCAAAGATACGATCAAAATCTAGAAACAGTGAGTTAGGTTCCTCATCTAGATTTAGGAATGAAAGAAACAAGCAAGAGTCACGAGATGATGACAGAAGCTTAATGTCAAGATTCGGTGGCAATAATTGCAACGTCACCACCTAGATCTCGTAGATGTTTTGAGAAGCATGGGAGATAAGGTCCAATGGCCAAAAGAGATGAGGTCAAATTCAAACTGACGTAACCATGACCATTGGTGCGAATTTCATACCGATCATGGCCATATAACATCTGAATGCAGATTTTTACAAAGTAAAGTTGATCATCTGTTGAAACAAGGATATCTTACTGAGTTTTTCAGTGAAAAAGGCAAATAGGCTTACATGAAAAACAGGCAGGTGGCCCCAAAACCATCATCTCCCAAAAGAACCTTCAACGTCATAAGCGGTGGAGAAGATATCAACAGTGTAACGTACACAACATCCAACAAAGTTTCTAACGTCACTATCACTCACGGGAAGCGAGTACGACAAGTCTTGGAGGAAGAAAGTATTGCCTTCGATGATGCAGATACGAATGGTGTATTATCTCCACATAATGACACACTGGTAATATCTCTACTTGTATATGATACTAATGTGAACCAAGTATTGGTTGATCCAGGGAGTTCTGTAAATATTATCCTACTAAGGGTATTGCGTGACATGAAAGCTAAAGAAAAAATGAAGCCAAAGGCCCATACCTTGTCTGGAATCGATAATTCTAGCGTGGTAACAAAATGAGAGGTAATACTAACAACTATTGCAGAAGGTGTCACTAAAGAAATTAAATTTCAAGTAGTAGATATGGAAATGGATTATAACATAATCCTAGGGAGACCATCGATCCATGAAATGGATGTTGTCCTATCCACTTTACACCAAGTTATTAAATTCTCATCACCTTGGGAATTTGCCAAATTCCTGGAGATCAACATGCAGCTAGGAATATTAATTCTGTAACATAAGAGAAATAGCAATCACAGAGAGCAGTTGAGGAAATCATAGTTCAAACCTCAACTGAACAGGAACGAATAGATATAGACTCGAGATCTGACACGATTCAAGAGCCATAGGAGAATGAAAACATCAGAACGACAATTGAAGAATTGGAAGATGTTATATTGTTTGAACAATAGAGCGGAAGGTATATGTTGGAGCAACTCTGAGCCCAGATAAGAGAGGTATGATTTTTAAATTTTTAAAAGCTAACGCAGACTATTTTTCTTTGTCCCATGATGATATGATAGGTATACCACCGGAGGTAATGACCCACACATTAAATGAATACTCATCATTCACACCAATCAAACAAAAGAAGAGAAAGCAACGAGCTTTCAAAAATCAGGTGATCCAAGATGAGGTTCAAAAATTATTAAAAATTGGGTCTATCCGCAAGGTACAATATTCGAACTGGTTAGCTAATACCATTGTGGTGCCAAAAAAGAATGGTAAGTGGATAGTTTGTGTGGAATATACAATTCTTTTTTTTGTTATTAAGGATTTTCATTAATCACCAATGAAGTAGCTTTACAAAACCACAGTCGAGCTTCAACCCGGCTGACTGTTTAGGGGCTAACATATCAACTATATCTACTTTTCTAACTATCTAGCACTATTATATATGAAGGTGTTGTAATATTTGTCTAATTCTTGGGGTACTTCTAACATTATAATTATACACTATGTCTCTTAGTAGGGCAGTGTTACATCGGAATGTTTTGTTGAAGACTCTTGCATTCCTTTCCAACCAGATAGCCTATGCAAATTCAGCTGTAACCAATTTGAAAGTGGCAGCTCGAAATGTTCGACCTTTGGCTTTGCTAATCAACCATTGCATTTTCTGGTTCCAATCAGAACTGGGTGTGTAGGTTTCCTGCAGCCAGTTCATTGTTCTTTCCCATAAATCCACAGTAACAGGGAAGTTCATTAACAAGTGGTCTCTTGTTTCCGGGTGGGTTTGGCACAAGGTGCATTTTTTATCAATATTCATTCCCCAATTGTGTAGTCCGTCCTTTGTTGGGAGTCTATCCTGCATGAATAGCCATAGGTTGAATGTTGCTTTTTGCCTTGCTTGATTCTGTATGATTAAATTCTTCCATGGAATTCTCGACACTGTTTTCATCTGTGAGTGGTACAACTGTCTTGTCGAGCACTTCTATTCCTTCCAATTCTGAATCCTTTGTAGAATATCTCTGGCTTGGATGATCTTTCTCACCATCCAACTAGCTTGGGCAGGAATTGTAATGGATTCTATTGGTCTATCTTTGATGTAACATACAGTGATCCACCTAATCCACAGCTTGTCCTTTTTATGGGCTAGGTCCCAGCCGGTCTTTGCAATGGCAGCTTTGTTCCAGAGCTTTAGGTTAGTGAGGCTCATCCCACCAACTGATTTTGGGGTACACATTTTATCCCAAGAGATGTATGCTTTCGTAGTTATAGTGTTCATCCTAGACCAAATGAAACTCCTACAGATGCATTCAATCATTTTGAGTACTTTCACAGGCAATATAAACAGCTATGCCCAGTAAGCTTGGACACCAAAGATAACAGATTGTACAAGTTGTATCCTCCCAGAATAAGACAGTGTCCTGGCAGTCCAGGGTGTGATTTTGGCAGTGATTCTGTCCACTAATGGTTGCTATTTCAGCAGTGTGATTTTCTTGGTGGGCAGTGGAACACCAAGATACTTGAAAGGAAATTGTCCTTGTTCATAGCCCATGTGATCAAGGATCTGTTGCTGTATAGGCAATGGTACTCCTCCAAAATAGACTGAGCTCTTGCTCAGATTGGCCTGCAGTCCTGAAGCTGCTAAGAACTGTGCGAAACAATTGGACAGGGCCTTGACAGAGTTAAGGTCTCCTTTGGCAAACAGAAGTAAGTCATCAGCAAAGCACATATGTGTAATGGCCAGTTTGTTGCATCTGGGGTGGAATTTGTAGGCTGGATCATCCTTTAGTGAGGTGCAGGATCTGCTTAAATACCTCATTACCAAGGCAAATAGAAAGGGGGAGATGGGGTCCCCTTGTCTCAGTCCTCTGGCAGCAGCAAAAGGCATAGTAGGTTCACCATTAACTAACACAGAGAAACTGACTGTTGAGATACATTCCATGATCTATTTTGTGAAGATGCTGGGGAAGCCAATCTGTTCCATAACCTGCTGCAGGAATGCACATTCAACTGAGTCATATGCTTTCTGGAGGTCTATTTTTATCATGCCTCTAGGGGATACATGCTGCCTAGTATAGCTTTTGACAAGCTCATGTGCTAGGATGATGTTGTCCTGAATCTTTCTTCCTGGGATGAAACCTGCCTGAGCTTCACTGATAATACTTGCCATTACCTTCTGCAGCCTATTAGCCAGTATTTTTGAGATGATTTTGTATAGGACAGAACAGTAGGCAATAGGTCTATACTCTTTGGCTGTAGTTGGTTTGGACAGTTTAGGAGTGAGGGTGATAGTTTCACAATTGATTAGTTTGCACATCCTAGTTGATGTGAAAAACTGCTTAATGGCAGTGGTGACTTGATTACCAATGATACCCCAGCTCTTTTTGAAGAAGACAGCATTGTAACCATCAATCCCAGGTGCTTTGTCGTCTCCAATAGCCTTAACACTCTCTGCTATTTCTTTATCAGTAATTGTTGCACATAGTTCCTGTCTCTGTTGTTGTGTCAGCTTTGGCCCATTTGACATATACATTTGGTTTATAGCAGGCAGATTTCCTGCGGATGTGCCCATCAGTGCCTTGTAGAACCCCATGACTTCCTCTTTGATCTCTTCAGCTGTAGTGAGTTTGGTTCCCACTGCATTGGTAAGTTCAGTAATCTGGTTGTGTTGGTTTCTTTCCTTCATTACTGCAGTGAAGTACTTTGTATTGGAGTCCCCAAGTTGTATCCACTTAGCTCTTGCCTTCTGTTGCAGAACACTCTCCTCAATAAGTGACCATTTTTCCAAGTTCAGGACCAGCTCCTTCTCCTTCTGATGTAGGTCATCAGTGTAGGCTTGGTGCATCTGGGCTTGCACTTTTTCCAGATCCTGTCGACACTGCTGAATTCTCTATGAAATTATCTTGAATTCTTTACTATTCAGGGTCTTCAAAGGGTTCTTCAGTTCTTTGAGTTTACCCCATATTGCTTTCATTGTGTCTGCCTTTCCATTCTGCCACACTCTTGATACAATCTGTTAGAAGTACTCATGCTCAGCCCAGACATTAAAGAATTTGAAATTCTTCTTTCCATGCCAGGAAGTTGAGGACAGTGTCAACACCATGGGGTTATGGTCTGAGATTAGGGGCAAATCATAGTCAGTAACCACCTGGGTCCATTTGATCATCCAGTCGTAGTTATCAATGACTCTATCTAGCCTACTGCATACTCTGTCCACACCAGTTTGTTTGTTTGTCCATGTGTAGTATTCCCCCCTCCAGGGCAATTCAGTCAGTCCAGCTTGTTGTAGACATTTGTTGAATTCTAGAGTTTCAGGGAGTCTGACTGGCTTGCAAGATTGTCTATCTTTGTCACATAAAACTGCATTGAAGTCCCCAGCAACAACCATGGATCCTGTATTCCTGCTGCCAGTGCCTATAAGCTGGTCCATAAGGATCTTCTCTGTTCAAGCCCATTGAAACCATACACCACAGTGAGGAAACCTGTGAATTCCCCTGTTCCTCAGGAAACCCTGCTGTGGATCAACTGGCTTTCCTCCAGAACACTAGTGACCGTGAAAAATTTTGGATTCCATAGTATCCATACTCTACCCTTTTCACTAGAGACATAGTTTGTGAGGACACCCCACCCTGGAGCTAGCAGATTAGCAATTCAGCTAGCATGTACTTGTATGACCTTAGTTTCTACTAAACCAACTAGGATAATATTGGTTTTCCTAATATATTCCCTAACCTCTTTCTGCTTATACCTTTTATTTACACCCCTAATATTCCATACTAACCACTTCATTGATAAGATGTTGATGTTGATCCCTCTACCTCCACTGGAGGGTCATCTTTACTTCCAGAAACTGCTGCAAATCTGTTACTCACAGTGATGGGGGATAAGGGTGGGAAATTGGAGATGTTGAGTGCTGGGCTCTGGGCTTGTTTCCCTTTGTCACTGCCTTTATCAACCCTGTGATTCTGGACTGTCCTGGCTTCATACCCAGTAGGTTCAGTATATTGTGTTAAAGGCTGCTGCTGTGCTGGCTTAACAGGGCCATTGATTCTCCATTCCTGCACAACCTTTGGCTTCCACACTTGTGTAGGCTGTTTTGGGATTTGCTTTTGCTGCACTGCACAATTATGTCCTATTGTTTGGCATTTCTCACAATAGGAAGGCTTCCATTCATACTCCACATCCTGAAGGAATTTCTTACCAGTTGGGTCCATAACCCATATCTCCGTAGGTAGTTCTTTGGTGACAGTCACCTCTATGAGCATTCTGGAATAGGATATCCGTGTCTGTTTTGTGGTACATTCATCAGCAAAAATTGGCTTTCCCAACCCACTAGCAATTCTGCTAAGGGACCTCATCCCCCAGGAAGACATTGGTAATCTTGGAAACTTTACCCACAAGGGAACTTCAATTGGAAACTCTTCTGAGAAGTCGAAGTCAGGTGTCCATTGTTTGAGTATCATAGGCCTATTGGCTATTAAGTATGGACCAGCACACAGTATCTCTTTGGCATCAGCCACAGTCTTGAATTTCACAATGTAGTACCCTTCATCATGGTAGAACAAATCTGGTTCGGGGACATGGGAGCAATGGTGACTAATGAATCTCCTCATTGCATTGAAGCCAGGGTCATCACCTAGGATGTATACCACTAAGGCACACTTCCATTTAGCTTCCTCCTCCTCCACTTCAGCTTTTTCCAGTTGCACCATAGGCTTTCCATCGACTATCCTTGGGGGAATGTAATCAAGGGCCATACCGTATGTCGCAAAACGATTCTTCTGAAAGAGGGTTGACCGGCTCTTCTTAGGTTCCTCTACTGTGACTTTGATAGTTCCTGATTGCTCCTCTGGTGGCATTGTTTGTTGCATGGTTGTCTCTGTGATATGAGCAGCTTCTACTGTACTTGGAGTGGTTGAAATCCTTGCAGCCTCTGGTATCTCCGGTGTTTCCATAATCGTTTCTACTAGAGCAACTGGTTGCGTTATCGCTGTTTCAAAAGCTTGCTCACCGGCTTCCATGGTGCCTAGGGTTTGCGTTGGGGGTAAATTCTGCACCTCTTTTGCGTTGTTCTTCTCCATAATCAATAGATTCAGTTTGTCAAAGGTATCGATTGGGATTTTCCGTGGGCGTCCCCTTCCTCGTGCTCCGCCTTTTGCCATTGCCACAAAGCTCGGCGTACGTTATGCTAACTTGCGCCAAGAGGTTTTGAGAGAGACGGATAGATTGATTTATACTGGGTTTGTTTGGAATATAAATCTTAATAAAGCTTGTCCAAAAGATTCTTTTCCTCTACCGCATATAGGTCAACTAATTGATGCTAATGAAGGAAATGAACTACTAAGTTTTATATATGCATATTCAGGTTAAAATCAAATCAAAATGGACCCCGACGATAAGGAGAAAACTTCATTCATAACAGAAAAGGGGACTTACTGTTATAAAGTAATGCCCTTTGGTCTAAGAATGCAGGAGCAACCTATCAAAGGTTGGTTACTATAATGTTCCAAGAAAAATAATGGAGACATACATATATGATATGCTCGTAAAAATGCAGTATTCAAATGATCATATATCTCATTTGTCTGAAACATTTCAAATTTAGTGAAAGTTTAATATAAAGCTTAATCCAGAAAAATGTGCTTTTGGAGTCGCATCAGGTACGTTTTTAGGTTTTCATATTTCTAACCATGGCATTGAAGTAAACCCTTCACAGATCAAACCAATAGAAGAAATTCCTGATGTGCTATCAAATAAAAAAGAAGTTCAAAGACTAACGGGAAGGATTGCAACCTTGGGAAGAGTCATTTCGAAATCTTCATAAAAGTGTTTCAAATTCTTCGTGGCACTTAAAAAGCAAGATCATTTTGAGTGGAAAGAAGACTGTTAACAAGCACTTAGAAACTTGAAATCATATTTGCCAAATCCACCGTTGCGCAAAGCCAAAGGCAGGAGAAAAATTACTTATCTATCTAGCCGTATCAAAAGTTGCGGTAAGTGCTATTTTAGTCCAGGAGGACCAAGGTAAACAATCCCCTATCTATTATGTTAGTAAATCTTTGTTAGATGCAGAAACACAGTATCCGCAATTAGAAAAATTAGCACTCGCTTTAATCATGGCATCTAAAAAATTAAGACCATATTTTCAATGTCATCCTATTGCTGTAGTAACTACTTTCCCGTTTCATAACATTTTGCATAAGCATGAATTATTAGGGAGGTTAAAAAAATGGGCTATTTAATTAAGTGCATACAAAATCATTCATCAACCTAGAACTGCTATAAAATCTCAAGTATGAGCTGATTTCGTTGATGATTTTAGTCAAGGGATGCAATTAGAAGCGGAAAAAGAGTTGTAAGTTTTCAATGGTGCAAACCAAGGAACTTGGATTTTATTTACTGACGGTTCATCCAATGTAAAAGGCGCAGGTTTAGGAATTGTTCTTGTACCACCTGCAGGCAAAACCATTAGAGAATCTACAAAATATCATTATATAACTAACAATGAAGCAGAGTATGAATCCGCGATTGCAATTGAAACTAGCACGAGAACTCGGCATAACAAAAATTATAATCAAAAGTGATCCACAAATCGTGGTTAATCAAATGTTGGAGACTTACAGAGCCATGGAAGCAAGAATGCAGAAGTGCTTGAAAAAAGTACGAGAATTTATAACGCAATTTCAAACCTGGAAGGTTGCGCAAATACTAAGAGATGAAAATGTTGAAGCAGATGTGTTAGCCAATCTCGCATCTGCAGCTGACGTGGCAAACAGTGCAAATGCTTCCGTTATACATTTATTTCATTCTGTTATCGAGCCTGATAAGAATGAGCTAAATTTTAAAAATTTTACTTGGGATTGGAGAAACGAAATTGTTGCTTTTTTGCAGTATGGTACCGAACCTGGTGAAAAAAGGAAAGCACATGCACTTCGTAAAAAGGTTGCTCGTTACTGTTTAAACCGGGGAAATCTTTATCGAAAGATGTTTGGTGAACCTTTAGCAAGATGACTCGAACCTTCCCAAATGGAATATGTAATAAGGAAAATACATGAGAGATATTGCGGGAATCACGCATGAGGAAGATCGTTGGTAAGAACTTTAATTAGGGCGGGATATTATTGGCCTAAGATGGTAGAGGAAGCAGGAAATTTTGTATCTAAATGCGACAAATGTCAAATGTACGGTAATAATATGCATAGACCAGTGGAACTATTGCATCCAGTCATAGCCCCTTAGCCCTTTACGAAATGGGGGATGGATATCTTGGGTATATTACCATAGGCAAAAGGTCAGGTAAAAATTCTACTTGTACTCACTGATTATTTACTAAATGGGAAGAAGCAGGAGCGTTTGAACATGTACGATAAAAAGAAGTTAAGGACTTCATTTGGAGAAACATAATATGCCGTTTTGGAGTACCAAAGAAGATCGTGTGTGGCAATGGTCCATAATTCATAGAAGCCCAAATCACAGAATTTTTTCAAAGTTGTCAAATCAGAAGGATCACATCTCCACCATACTATCCAATAGGTAATAGGTAAGTGGAATCCACAAATAAGATCATTATCAATAATTTGATAGGTAATGGGTAAGTGGAATCCACAAATAAGATCATTATCAATAATTTGAAGATGCGGTTACAGGAATCAAAAGGTAACAGGCATGAGGTATTATCTGAGGTTTTATGGGCTTATCGTACAACTAGAAAAACAAGCATGGGAGGAACACCATTTTCGATGGTTTAGAGGGGCTGAAGCCTTAATTTCGGTTCAAATAGGAGAACTGAGCACACGATTCGTGCTAGAAACGGAGGAATCGAATAATGAAGAGATAAGGGTTAACCTTGATTTACTCGAGGGAAGAAGAGACACTGCATTAATAAGAATGTCAACATAAAAGCAGGTCATTGAACGATATTACAATCAAAAAGCACGCCTCAGATTCTTCAAAATTGGGGAATTCGTGCTTAAAAAGGTTTTTTAGTCCACAAAAGCTGCTAATTCAGGAAAGCTAAGTCCAACATGGGAAGGACCCTATAGAATTCGAGATATTGCAGGAAAAGATGCATACGAGATGGAGACAATGGATGGAAAAATCCTACCTTCACACTGCAATATTGTTCATTTAAAGAGATATTACTTCTAAGGAAATACCCACGGTCAAGTAAGACCATGTTAAAATTTATTTTTAAATTATTAAAGTTTTACTAAGGATTTTAGATGCTAAGAAAAAGCTAACACGTACTAAATGATGAGTCACGACCTGTAAGAAAAATTGGAATACACTAAAATTCCTAGCCTAGGGTTACAATTATTCTGATTGAAACACAAACGAGTTAAGTAGTCTTCATTTATAATTGCATCCCCCGAATCCCGTATGTTTTTCTTTTTCAGGAAAAGGACCAAGTTAAAGAAATTAACAAGTGCTTGAGGTCTCATACTTCAACACTCAAATACTTGGAGGACTACATAGTATGAACAAGCACGTGTTTGCAGAAGTCGAAAGAAATTGTAGAAATTTAAGCTTAGAAGAAGCAAATGCAAGATAAAAGCTATGAAGACATGACACTCATCATAGTGTTATTTTCCATCAAAACACTCATCATAGTGTTCTTTACCATGAGAACAATGGATGCAATTCTCAAATCCTTCCTAATATTTCGAAGCTAACAGGATCCTATGTACCCTCAAAAATAGTTAGGGTAAAGACTATGTATCAAAACGGGTTATAAGGAAAACCCCTATTTTTGTTGTTCCTCTTTTGTAAAAATCTGTTACAAGAAAAAAAGTTACGAGAAAGTTATAGATGTAATTGAAATATATGTAAAGTACTATTCAAAAGCTCGTCAAGGTTCATAAATAAAAACATGTCAAAGTTATTTCAAGCAAAACATGTGTATTCCTATTTCTTTAATCGTATTATAACACCATTATGAAGTTGAGACGCCTTCTTCATTAAGTGTTCATATATATAAAAGGGCCCTCTTTTATAAAACTCATGTTAATAA
The DNA here is from genome assembly GCA_034376525.1 of Nicotiana benthamiana. Classification (NCBI taxonomy): domain Eukaryota; kingdom Viridiplantae; phylum Streptophyta; class Magnoliopsida; order Solanales; family Solanaceae; genus Nicotiana; species Nicotiana benthamiana. The sequence goes on from CM067336.1 coordinate 72,439,881, forward strand.
GTCATTAGATTAATCATAAAGCATTTTCAAAGGATAAAAATGCAAAATTATTCTCTAAGTGCGTAAGAATAAAAAGGCAAGAATAGAACGAATGGAAGTAATAAAAACTTCTTAATACATTTAAAAAGACTAAGTATGTACTTAGTCATCAAAATGTTATATACAAATGCCCAATTATGAGAACTGGAGACTTTTTTCTTCTAAAACCCTTAGAAACAAACTAAAGGTTTGACTATCATCTTCCAAAGAAAAAACAAAAATAAGTTAAGTTATAAAAACTGGTCATTGGGAGGCAGGAGTATCAGACGTAACGATGCTAACTTCAGAAGGAGCAGCCACAGGCACGGTGTCAACTTGACTCGAAGTAATAGGCTCGATGAGGGGAGCAAGAGTTACAGAAGATTCAACTTATGAAGCCTGAGTCACGGTAGCTTTGCCCTCGGGAACTTGAGCCATGATATTTTCATCTTCAAGAGCTTCAGTCATGGCTACTTCATGAAACCATGGGGGCATCAATTCCAGGAAAAGGAAAGTCTAGCAGCTGCTGAGTCTTTTCTATAGTCTCCAAGACCTTAGCCAATTCTGACTTTGAATCGAAGTTTTCCTGGCTAGCTTCGGTTAAGGCATCACGTTGAGAGTTCAGAAAAGTCCAAGTTACTTCAACATCCAACTTATCTTCGAGAAGCTCATAGTCTCTTTCCCAAGCGGCAAGTTCACTTTTCAGCTCTTCATTCTCTGCCAAAGTTGAATCGCAAGAAGCTTGAAGAGATGCATGAGAATTTTCTAAGGCTCTTACCTTATCGGAAGATATTCTGAAATCTTCTTGAACTTGAGTCAAATTTTGCACCAACTCTCCTGCATAAACTTCTTTTGGTTTAGAAATGCCCTAATAATTTATTCACTCGACTTCGACAATGTTCCGAGAAAGAACACTCAAGGCGTTCTTTGTGCTTGTCTATTTGGCTTGAAGAAGCCTTGGCCACTACCAACTCTGAAGTCAGTGCACGCTTCTGCTGCTCTAGGTGATTCCTACTTTCCTGCAAATCTTCCATGGATATTTGAGCACTTTCAAACTGCCCTTTCTAATTAGCTTCTTCCAACTTAGCTTCATGAGCCACTCTCTCGCCTTCAAGAATATTTTTCTCATAGTCATGGGCCACCTTCTCTAAAAGTGAAATTCTGCCCATCAACTCTGTGCCAATGAGATTAGCCTGCAAATAACAAAAAAGAAAAGTAAGATCCAAAGGTAAACAAAAAATTTTATAAATATGTAAGGAAAATACCTTCAAAGTGGTGTGAACAATGTCATTCATTAGGGTCAAGCAACTATGTCTGTCCATTTTCTCTTTTTCAATTGAGCTAATCAAAGGCCCAAGCCAAACGTCTACTTGACCAGATTTTCTCAAGAGACGGCTATTAGCGGGAACTTCGATGGTCACACTCCTCAGAGCAGTACTTCTGCTTGTAGAACCCACTTCTATATGTTGAACAGTAGAAGGGGAACTATAGAAAGAGGAGCAATAGAAGAAGTGAAAATAGCAGGAGGAGGAATAGATACAAATGAAGTAGGTACGGAAGAAGTTACGGGTGAAGAAATAATGGAAGAATGAAGTTGAAAAAAAGGAAAGGGGAAGCTCATCCAAAACTAGACCTAACTTACCACTCTCGAAACCCCCAAGAAAACGTTTCCTAATGGACTCGTGAGTGTCCTGAGGGGTAATATTGTAATCTGAGATGAGGTGAACAGGTTTATTAGGAGAGGTACGAGGAGGCGAGGCTTCAACTTCGTCATCAGATATGATACAACTCCTAGCTCTTGTCCTAGAAATCAAAGAAAAATCCTCATCCTCTTCTTCCTCAGAATCATCTCCAGTTATCTTTCTCTTCACCAGAGTACCTTGAGCTCTACCTAAGGTAAGATAAGTTCCAAAAGAGGCACGAGTGGCTACAATAGCTTCAGCAAAATCCCTCAAATTGAATATCATGATAAAAATAATGAAGATAAAATCAATAAAGGGAGAATTTTACATACGAAAAGATACAAAAAGGAAAAAAAAGAGAACTCTTACCATGAACTTTCACGTTCCAACCATAAAGACTAGAAATAGACTTCCAAGACCTAGCCTCCATAGGCACGATCTTCAATAACTTATCTACCCAACCATGAAAATCAGGGATAGGATCCACAATTCCCATGGTTTCTATAAAAAAGCAGAAGAAAATAAAATTAGAAAAGGTATTAATTTTAAGAAAAGAGGTACGAAAGAAGAAGAAGACTTACGTGCAAGGTTCCACTTTTCAGGAAAGGGAATATTATCTTTACCCACCAAGCCCACAGTGGGTACAACAACAAATCGGGTGTACCATCTACAATCTTTATCATCTTTAGGGCTCACCAAAACCCTTTTACTCCTCGCTACCAAGGTAAAAACACCATTGCGAAACAGCCTCGGGGAGTAAATATGAATAAGGTGGGGAAAGGTAAACTCAAGACCGGCTTTATTTGAAAAATATCTCAAACAAGCCACAACTCTCCAAATGATTGGGCCAATCTGTGCCAATCAAACCTTGAAAAAATGATAAAAATCAAGAATTACAAAGTCGATAGCTGGTTTAAATCCCAAAGTAAAGGGATAAGTGTAAACAAATCCAGTTTTGTAAAAAGATATTCTTTTGTTTGGATTGGGAATTTCAAAAGGAAAGCTACTGCTCCAGTGGCAATCTTTACGGACCGTAAAAGTTAAAACCTCTGTAATCATAGAGGGGTACATATCAGCATGATCTAAAAAAGCAACTTGTTTCCGAAGTGATTCTCTATCATGATCAACGGTCAAGTCATTCGTATTATCTCTTCAACTAAGGGTTCTTGTAAGGGTTCAGCAATTTCTTTATCCTTAGAGGATGATTTTTGTGCAAAAGAACATCTACTTATAGAAACAATATCAGAAATAGAAGAGGGCACTGAAGAACCAAAACTACCACCACGGGTAGATCCTAGACTACGGAGTCTGCCACCCATACCCCTTCTATGTCTAACCGGGGCATTGGGAAGTTATCTTTGATTGGAACTCTCTTAGGGTTAGGGTTTGAAAATGGCATGGTGAAAGATGACAAATTAAGGAAAACGTGTTGAAGAATAAAGTATTCAATAAAAATTTATGAAGAAGAAGTCAAGAGAAAAGGGTTGTATTTATAAGAAAACGACCACCAAAAGCAAAAAGTTTAATGATGGAAAGCCTAAAATAAAGGCAACTATCTCTATGTGAATAGCGGAGCCGTAAAAGTCTTGGTAAAATCCGTAAAAGTCTTGATAGTGGAGTCGTAAAAGTCGATAGGAAAGTGACATGTGTACAGAGAAATAAATAGAAAATACAATTGAAGTGTGAATGATGTCATAGCATTAATGATGGAAAATATTCACTTTTTAAGGCAATCCACTTACCAAGTATTTAATCGATAAATAAATGGACAGTGTGGGGACTATCTGTATTTGAAAAAATTGAGTTCACATATTGGGGACGATGTGTCATGACACGTGGATCAGTCAAATAGTCAAAGAAATAAAGTTAGCTAAGAGATACGAGCAATAACAGATGCGTGCAAAGATAGTGGAAAAAGCACGGGCGATTACTCAGGAGATGTGAAGCCCGCACATATTCAAGACATTTAAAGCACAAAGATCTAAGAGGATAAACTTGATATCCTATGAGAGACCAAATACAGTATTTAATGAATATTAAATGCTAAGAACGTTAGAGAATATTTATTTAATGTTTGATTGTGTAAAGTATTATTAAATGATATTCATTACTCATTATTTCCTGGTTATAGCTTGAGGCAAGGCTCATAGTCTCAAGAGGCTATAAAAGGGGAAAGAATCAACAATTATACGACACTCGGAATTACTGGAATATACTTGATTTACTTGCTTTCTTATTATCTTATTCTCAAAATTTGATATTTATATTTTTTTCTGATTATCAGTAACCCGCGTTGTCATAAATTTTTAGCTTTGACCAAAGTCCTATTTTTCGTTAAACAACTATGACCATCAGTCCACCACTATAATAGACAAACAACAAAGTAGCAAGAACAACCCTTCAACTGAATTTCCCAGTTTTCTACAAAATCACACACAGGAAAATAAATGCAGCTGGCAAAAACACAGAATTTATACACTTGTGAAGTTTTGATAGATATTAAAATTTTCATATTCATATGCTACAAGAGTTGAGTTTGTTTAGCTCAAAGTTCTCATACACTTTATAAGCATAAATCAACTACAATCGACGGAGGGTCAATCAAAGCATATCGTAATAAATTGATAAACCAAATGAATAAAATGTAAGAGACAACAGTTAACAATTAAAGGAAAGAGGGTAAATATCTTTTATTAATGATGTCGGTTAGGTCTGCCTCTCCATGGAGGGGTTCAGAGCCTTACAATGGTGTAAATTCTCTTTTCTTAGAAGCAGGTGTGAAGAAGAAGAAACATCCCCCCTTTTAGGGTTCTTTCTCTTAGTATTTATAGCTATGAGACCTGCTAGCTGGCGACGAGTGGTTGTGACCATATTGAGAGGACTCCTTTGTAAGGACGACAAGGTCGTAACTTTTGTTGTCGGATCGGATAGTTTCCCCAGAGCGTTACCAATAGACTGTTATACCGTTTATTACCCGCAAATAGGCTTTAATAAATACGTCAGTCCAATCAATTAACATGAAGTCAAGTTTTGACCCATACAGATAGTCCCACCGCTTATTGAGGTCGAGATCCGGCCGAGCTCGATGAGCGGATGTTGCCAATAGCCGTTACAGTTATTCTTTAAAGATGACTGTAGTTATTTATTCTGTGAAGATGGATGTAGCCATTTATTCTTTGGAGATGGCCGTAGCCATTTATATTTTAGAGATGGTTGTAGCCTTTTGGCACGGACATTCCTTGAACTCAATCGATTTGTTTATTAAGTGAGTTCATAACCGACGACCATTGTCGTAACCTTTTGTTTAATTTTCGTATGAGCGACTGGCCATAGTCGTTCACATATCTGAGATGGATGTGGCCAATTTGTTGCGTTTATTCTTTTTTGGTAGGAGGACGTGGTCGCCTTATTGCCAAGGGACGGCAATAGCCTGTTGTTTTGAGGTGCCCATAACCGTTCTTATTTCGGGAGTAGCCGTAGCCATTTTGTATTTAGGAAATGGCCGCGGTCGTTATCACTTCAGAAATGGATGAAATCAATACTACTTTTGGAGGCGGTCGTGGCCAGCATTACTTTGAAGACGGTCGTAGCCACTAATGGTTTAGAGATGTCCATAGCTGATTACACATGCCTGGGGAGGATGCGATCTTGCTTACCGCGTACATGGAAGGCGTCATATGTACGGTGGCGCATGGGGCATGCTCTTGGTGCCTTGAAGCCGTTACGACCGTTTCATGGGCCACGTATTGATTGACGGTTGAATGACTGTTCCATGGTATCTGTCATAATGATGCCCGTTACTGTGGGCCTAAGCTGTTCTACGATTGGTCAGGTAGTTAATGGTGACCTTTGGGATTTGTGAGAGTCATTTATGCTTCGTCTATAAATCAGTGGTTGTATCGTTTAGTTCTTACTTTTCCGATATTCGTTTAGGTGAAGTTCTGAGAGGGATAGCTCTACTTCTTCTCAGACTAATCTGTCTTTTGCTCCTCGTCACTTCATTCTTTCTCATTTATTGTCAGATCTTTGTCTTCTCTTTCTTTTCTGGTGACTTTTGCTTACGTTCTTTCATTATATCAACAATGGCAAGCAGCTGTCATTCTGATATTTCTCCGGTGGGGGCTGCGGCAGCTGAGGATCCATCTACGATTGTGAGAACCACCGATTAAGCGAATATTGTCCGCCCCCCATCGGTGACTGACATTCTTTCTCTGCCCGGCAGCCCAGCAACTGACTTCTCTGGCCCCAAGGGAGAAGACCAAGTGGATGAGGCTCCATTGATGGGGGGAAGTTGGCATCGCCCAGCTGAAAGACCAGTGTGATATTCCCCGCTTCGCCGAATCGTCCTTGCTAGGAGCGGCAAAAGGGTACACGTCGACCACCTGGGTATTGCGCCTTTTATGCCTACCCTTTCAGGCTAGGATTCAAAATTCCTCTCCCAATACTGGTGGTGGACTTCTGTCGCTACTACAGGGTGTGCCCTGGTCAGCTCGTCCCTTCCTGCTACAAGTTATTGGCGATGCTGATCAAATATGCGAAGTTGGCGCAGAGGGAGATTACTCTCGGGCACTTTTCAACTCTCTATGCTCCTCAGAGGGTACGCGGCTCCATGATTCGGTTGGTCCCTCGTGGGATCAACAGCTTAACTGCGGAGCTTGATGATGATGTCGCTACCCATCCTTACGAGAACTTTTTCTACATCATGAATGAGCACCTGGTGGCTGGCGCTACTTACTTCCCCGAGGACAGGAACCATGCACGTAAGTTTCTTTTACACCAGCCTTGATTTCTTTGGGTTACATACCCTGCTTTATGTTCATACGTGCTGATACTCTTCTGGTGCCGTAGCGGGAGGTGCGCCACCGGCACTATTTTCTAGCATCTGTGAGTGGGTTGAGGCTGTGCTCCCTATTACAGCGGGGATCCGCGTGTGAGCGTCTTTTTGAGAGGTCCATGGCTGTAGGTCGGCCGCTGGTAAGAATCTGACTTGCTGCATTGTTCTTCTTTCCTATTTCTTAGCCTCTTTTACCTGACCCTTCTTCCTTTGCTGGCAAGAACGACCACGTCGCAGGAGGGCTCCTTTTCCAGCTTTCCGCAAGTCGGGAGCGACTGCCTGCTTGATTACAATGTCGGCACCCTGCCCAGTCCCGAGGGCGAGCTCAGTAGAATCCTCGGAGGCTCACTCTTCGGTACGATTCATACCTGGGGTTGAAGAATCTCCAAGGGTTGTGCATTCCAGGGCGGAGTTGCCACCGAATGAAGATGAGGAAGAATACGGGAGGCTGCTGGTTTAGCGCAGGGTGGATTCACCCCGGTCCTTCCGGTGGTGATTAGTTTGGATTCTTCGCCATCGGAGGTGGAGGGGACAAATGAGACCTTGCTCCAAAGGGTGAGCACTCGGTGGGGGTTGCCCTGGTTGGCTCAGGCCAAGGTGACACAATCGCTTCGGCGATTCTAATTTCAGTTCCTGGTACTGAGAGGGAAGGTAGTTCCTCGGCAACTATTTTGGCGGCGGGTACATGCGCCGATATTTTGGCGAATGCGGGTGCTTCAACGTCTCGAGTGGCTGAGGCCTAAACTTCCAGGGCGGCAGAAGGAAGGTTCACCTCAAGAGAGGGGGATGATTCAAAGTGAAACATGGATCCTGAGGACGTCTGTCTATTTCAAGAGGGTTACACCCACCCATCGATGCAGGTCGAAGGGGATTACCGTTATTTGGATATCCCTAATGACTTGAAACTGCTTCTCGAGGAGGAGAATCTAGTGACGTTGATCGGGGTTCTATTCTTGGAGGTGGAGAGTGCGTCCTTGAGGGGCATCTCAGACGTCAGGTTGATGGGCGAGGTGGCCGCTCTGAGTATAAAGGTACATTTGATACCCTAATCTATTTCTTTCCTTAGTACGTCTTCTTGTATTAATCGTTGCTTTGTTTGTTATCATAATTTTTATTGGAGGTGGAGAGCATTTGGCGGGCTAACGTCCACTCGGCGGTCTTTGTGCGGTTGTTGGAGAAGTACCGCCGTTATCGTGACCGGTGTCGCGATCTGCGTGAACGCTTAAAGAACAACCTGCGGAACCGAGAGCTGGTAGAAGAGCTGGAGCGAAGGGAGCTTCATATGAAACAGACCCTTAACAGTGTAAATTTTCTTGAGGGGAAGCTCCATCAAAGGGGCGAGGAGATGACGCTGAAAGAAGGGCAACTACTAAGAGAGAGCGCCAAAATCAGATTGTGGTAGCAGAGGCCGCTGAAGCTTTGACTAGACCGGTGGATGCCCTAGAGACGAAGACCGTCGCTTTAAGGAAGTAGGCGGAGAATGCCTTGGCAAGGGTTGAAGCACTGCAGGAGACCAACCGTGGAGAGGGCCGCCGCTTCTATCCGAGAGAGGTCGTTGGAGGAGCGTATTGTAGTATGTGAGCAGGGTGCCCGTATTGCGGTGGATTGGATTGCGGCCTTAGAGGCCGAGAACCAGCGCCTGAGGGATCAAGATGCTTCTTTTGGTCCTGCTCGCGATCTTTGGACGCATGCCGAGGCCTAGCTCAATGTGTAGAGGTTGTGGGAAGTAGGCGTTGTGTCGGAGGACACTTACGAGGAGGCACGTCAAAAGGCCCGTGATGCCCGGCTCGACTACAGTTTTGACCCCTCTACGCCCTAGGGCGATGATAGCGCCGAGGGCGCTGACAACGTTGAGGAGGGCGCTGGGGGCACCAAGTGAACAAATGAAAAAGTTTGTAACATCTGTTTAATTTTTATTCTCTTTTATTTTTTGTTGTCGTTCGGTTGTTTCTTTTTTCTTTGCCGGACTTGGGCCAGTGTAATTGGAGTTAACCCGTGTATATATTGTAAATATACTTTCTGCCTTTCAGTATGTTTTATATCAATTTCGTACGTTTCTTTTTTGTGCTCGTTTGAGACGGTCTTGCCTTAGAGTTTCTCTAGTGAGCATGTTAATAGTTAGGTGATTTCGACCATTATTTAATCGATCCTTTGTCTTAAGGGAAAATTGGTGTAGATGGCCTTTGTCGTAGATAGACATTTTTGGTCGTCACCTTCCTCCGCTTGACGGGAGTTGGTAATAGCCGCGTTTGGGCAGTGGCGGCACATAGCCTTAGTTTCAGCTCGGGCTTGATCGAACTACTAGCCGTGGTAATGAAAAACACATCCTTGTAGTTCGATTTGGGCTTTATGCAGGCTGACTCTTTAGTTTCGAGTTGGTTATACTTACTTGAATGGTGGGGGCGCTTGGCCCGGCCTGGGGTTCGCCTGTGGTTGAATGTTTGGGGGCACTCGGTCTCGCCTGATCGCGGCCCGGCTCATAGCCGTGGGGACGTGTATTCTTTGATTTGATTCATCCGTGGTTGAATTTGTGACCCATGTGGCGGAGGTGTATAGCCTGATTACAGGTTCTACTCGTAGTTGAACTTGGGGGTGTGGGAACGTAGCCCGAATTGCTGTTCAACAGTGGTTGAACTTTTGGGTGAAGGTACATAGCCTAAGCTGCCGTTCAACCGTAGTTTAACCTTTGTAATTCTTTGAAGTTGAAGGCACATAGCCTGAGCTGTCGTTAATCGTAGTTGAATCTTTGTAATTTTTGAAGTCGAAGGCACATAGCCTGAGTCTTTGTTCAACCGCAGTTGAACCTTTGTAATTTTTTGAAGTCGAAGGCACATAGCCTGAGTCCCAGTTCAACCGTAGTTGAACTTTGTAATATTTTGAAGTCGAAGGCACATAGCATGAGTCCCAGTTCAACCATAGTTGAACTTTAGGGTGAAGGCACGTAGCCTGAACTGCCATTTTACCGTAGTTGAACCTTTGTAATTTTTTGAAGTCGAAGGCGCATAGTATGAGTCCTAGTTCAACCGTAGTTGAACTTTTGGGTGAAGGCACGTAGCCTGAACTGCCATTCAACCGTAGTTGAACCTTTGTAACTTTTTGAAGTCGAAGGAACATAGCCTGAGTCTTAGTTCAATTGTAGTTGAACCTTTCGGTGAAGGTACGTAGTCTGAACTTCCATTCAACCGTAGTTGAACCTTTGTAATTTTTTGAAGTCGAAGGCACATAGCCTGAGTTGCAGTTGAACCGTAGTTGAACCTTTGGGTGAAGGCACCTTGCCTGAATTTCCATTCAACCGTAGTTGAACCTTTGTAGTTTTTTAATGTCGAAGGCGCATAGTCTGAGTCCAAGTTCAACTGTAGTTGAACTTTTGGGTGAAGGCACATAGCATGAACTGCCATACAACCATAGTTGAACCTTTGTAATTTTTTAAAGTCGAAGGCGCATAGCCTGAATCCCAGTTCAACCGTAGTTGAACTTTTGGGTGAAGGCACGTAGCCTGAACTTCCATTAAACTGTAGTTGAAACGTTGTAATTTTTTGAAGTCGAAGTCACATAGCCTGAGTCCCAGTTCAATCGTAGTTGAACCTTTGGGTGAAGGCACGTAGCCTGAACTACCATTCAACCGTAGTTGAACCTTTGTAATTATTTGAAGTCGAAGGCACATAGCCAGAGTCCTAGTTCAACCGTAGTTGAACCTTTGTAATTTTTTGAATTCGAAGGCGCATAGCATGAGCCCCAGTTCAACTGTAGTTGAACATTTTGTAATTTTTTGAAGTCTAAGGCACATATCCTAAGTTGCAGTTCAACCGTAGTTGAACCTTTGGGTGAAGGCACGTATCATGAACTGCCATTCAACCATAGTTGAACCTTTGTAATTTTTTGAAGTCGAAGGCACATAGCCTGAGTCCCAGTTCAACCGTAGTTGATCTTTTGGGTGAAGGCACGTAGCTTGAACTGCCATTCAACCGTAGTTGAACCTTTGCCTTCCCATATAACTCGCTTCGTGTTGGGCGTTGGGATTTGCTTCAGGTTTCGGATCTTGCCTAACTTGCGCTTATAGTCGTCTCGACTGGTTTGCGCAGGTTACCTCATTACAGATCTCGGTTCGAGATGCTTTTGTGCCTTTTTCCTTTTAGGCAGGATCACGTGTGAAAAGGGGGAAAGGTACCTTATGCGCATTTTTTCCGTAGGTATCGTGGATCTACTTCTTCTTCTTCCCCTTGCTCGGAGATGCGAGATGTGGAAGCAGGCTCGTCTTGAGGCTTTTGACTTCCTTTGATCCGACATGCCGCTTTGGCTTGTTCGAGCTGGGTTGTTTTCTTTCCTTCTTTTTTTTGATCTGATGATAAACTACGTGATTCTACTATGAAATCCCTACAGATGGCGCCAAATTGTTTAGCTCAAAGTTCTCATACACTTTATAAGCATGAATCAATTAAAATCGACGGAGGGTCAATCATAGTAGATCGTAATAAATTGATAAACCAAATGAATAAAATGTAAGAGATAACAGTTAACGATTAAAGGGAAGAGGGTGAATATCTTTTATTAATGCTATCGGTTAGGTCTGCCTCTCCATGGAGGGGTTCAGAGCCCTACAATGGTGTAAATTCTCTTTTATTAGGAGCAGGTGTGAAGAAGAAGAATAAGCAGCCCTCCCCCTCCCTTTTAGGGTTCTTTATCTTAGTATTTATAGCTATGAGATCTGCCAGCTGGTGCTGAGTGGTTGTGACCATATTGAGAGGACGCCCTTGTAAGGACGACCAGGCCGTAACCTTTATTGTCGGATCGGATAGTTGCCCGAGAGTGTTACCAATAGACGGATGTACCGTTTATTACCCGCAGATAGGCTTTAATAAATGTGTTAGTCCCATCAATTAACGCGAAGTCAAGTTTTAACCTATACAGAGTTTGCTTACATGTCTATTTGATGTAGAAAAATTCCTCAAGTTATTTGTATTCTAAGACAAAATTTTCGTGAGTTCAATTACATTCATATTAAAGTTGAAGACTCTTAAAGTTATTTGCTTTCTAGGACACCTTTTTAGTCGACGTTACGTTAGCATAATCTTATGTGAGGAGATAATTTAAATTTTAAAAAAACTATATAAAAATATGTCAATATTATAGGGTTATAGATAAATAGAATTTTTTTTAAAATTGTTAGTGGACTTCAAAAATCCTAATAATAAGTAAACTACTAAACGTGCAATTTATAAATGTGCATTTCTAATCAAAGTTGGATGCGATTTCCTTCATGATTAGGAAGGGGGGCGGGTCAAGTTCATATTTGGTTCATCATATATCCTACCAATTAACTCATCCTATATTTAATATTATATTAGAAGTGGTTACAATTTCGTCCTTATTTTACAAAAATATTCTTCCAATATTATATTCATGCTTTTATAATAATTAATTTCTACGAATGTGTTTTGTGCGTTAATATCGTATCAGTTATTGATAACTTACGTACAAAAAGAAAGAATGTTGTAAAAACACAATTATTTTATTACATGAATGATTGGATAGTGTTTAGGATTAAAAAATATCTTGTAAAGTATTTAAGTAGTTGAATAATTTGTATTTGGTATTTAACAAAAAAAATTACTTATTGATATTAAAATATTTCTTATTAAGTTAAGTAATAATATGCAGTATTATATTATTGAAAAAATATTTCGTATCCATAATTAATGAAAAAGATACAAATCATATCATTAAACTTGAGCCATAATAGTTGAAATAATATACATTATGAACATGGAAATGCTATATTTTTAAACTTTAGAAGCCTAATGGCTAATAAAACAAAGCCAAAAAACAGAAAATTAAAGATTCGGAAATAAAAAAGAAAAAGTAATAAAGAGACAGTACTCAAGCATATCCAAGTCAATAATGAGTAAGGACACATTGATTAGTATTAGTATTCCATACAAATTCATATTAGGTATTTAATGTTACAATTCTAACCCCCGGGCAGTTATCTTTCGAAGATAAAATTTAACTTTTGAAGAGTTTTAAGGCTATTTTGATATATCAACATTGTATCCGTGTATGATAAATGATTTTACTGTATGCCAAAATTCAAGGTCCAATTAAAAGGAATAGTCCAAAACAATAAAGTCTCAAAAGAATTTTACCTAAAATCAATTTTGTAGGGTCAATGCATGTTTAGTTTTAATTTCAGCCTTGGGTGATTTATAATAATATCCTCAAATTATACAAATATGTAAGATCATAAATTTCGATTAATATTTTAAAAATATTTTAGTCATTCAATATTTAGCATAAATTATTCGTATTTTAATAATAAAATATAGATATATAGATTAAAAACTATTAAATAAGTATGAATAAATAATTTCAAATTCAATAAATCTAGTGAGTTGCGATAGAATTCTGAACTCAAGCCTATTAACTTTAACTCATGAATTATCTCTTGGGTAAATTATGATGAGATGCTTTTATCTATGTTCTCTTATATATTGGTAGTGCTCATTAAGCGGTGTGAAATGTTTTTAAATAATACCTATAATTTTGGATAGTTAAAAAATTAAATATTCGGTGCTAGTTTATGTCACGATCCGTAATTTTTATTGTCGAAATCGTGATTGCATCTAACATTTCACTTGCTAGGCAAGCCAATGTTAGAACATATTATCCATTTTAACAGTTTAAATTTATTTAATGAATAGGAACGGATTCAACTGCAATAATCCAAAGTTATAAATACGGAAATTAAAACTGTAAACATCTGCTACAAATCCCTCAACCTAGTGTCACGAGCGCACAAGCTACTAGAATAGTACATACAAGGGTCTGAAATAACAGTAAGTTGATTGAAAAGAAGATACACAGCTAAATAAAAATTGAAAGGGGACTCTAGGGGGCAGCGGGCGCGGAGCAGCTGTACTCAACTCTCCGTAGGCTGTCCAATCCGAGCTCTCTAGTAGTTGCCGTTGGGATCGACTTCAAAATCTGCACAAAAGTTCAGAGTGTATAATCAGTACAATCGCGACCCCATGTACTGTTAAATGTCGAGCCTAACCTCGACGAGGTAGTGATAAGGCTAAGGCACGTCACCTACTCTATAACATGTACGCAGTACATATATAATAATAACAGAAAATAGAAATACTAGACCGGAAGTAAGTCAACTGAAATGATATACTACTGTCTCAGGAATAAACCAATATTGTCTAGAATTTACCAATCTTTAGCAGTTCGAATGAAAATACCGAAAAACCAACATAGTTCAAGAAGTGAAAACACATAAGTTGTTACAGCTCGTAATCCGATACTACCAGACAACACAAAATTCTCCCTTATTTAACCGAAACAATATCAACAACAGTAAATGGCAATATATATATATATATATATATATATATATATATATATATATATATATATATATATATATATATATATATATATATATATATATATATATATATATATATATATATATATATATATATATATATGTATGTATGTATGTATGTATGTGTGTATGTAGCGCACAACCCGATCCCATCATGTATCAATATCAGTATTATAATTCACTCTTATTTTACTATATCAATCCACCCTTATTCCACCTTATTGTTCCTTCCTTATTATACATGTTGCGACGTGCAACCCAATCCCACTATATCAGTACTAAATACTCAGCACAATCAAATAGATAGTTCAACAACAAAGCCTTTGCGATCGATAAATAGAAAACTGAACCTAAAAGGGAACTTGTATAATAAAGAAATCTATACGAGTAATACTACACAGCGAGACCAATCAAGTAATTAACGATTAGAAGGTGCAAGTAATTCAATATAAGCAAATAGCAGGGGATGATGAAATTGTGGAAGGACAAATATCAATAATAGGAGCAGCTATTGATTGACAAGTAGCGGTTAAACATGAGAAGCATGTAGAGCATATAACAATTAAAATATGGAAGGAAATAATCAAGGAAAAAAGAAAATCAGGAAAAAATCGATAATTCGGCGGCATATAAGCACTCGTCACCTCACATAAAATACACATAACACATAGTTGGAAGGTTCCTAATTCTCTTCAGTCAAGGTTAACCAAGTCACTTAACTTGCTCCAAAGGCCACTCAATGCTCAATCACAACTTTTCCTCTAGAATCCGCCTCCAAACCACTCAGCATCTAACCACAATTGACTCAATTATATTAACTGTTGCTAAAGGAATCAATTACAATTTATAAATTTAGAATTTCAAAACTTTTTTCCCAAAAGTCAAAAACCGACCCCCGACCCGCTTGGTCAAAAACCAAGGTTCGGACCAGTATCCACTTATGTATTCACCCCCGAGCCCAATTATGTAACTAGGTTTGGAATCCGACCTCAATTTGAGGTCAAAATTCCAATTTCTTAAAAGTCCCTAATTCTACCCAAACCTCCAATTGCCACCATAGAAACACTAAATTTTAGGTGGAAAACTAATGGAATCTAATGGGTAATTGAAAGAAAATAGGTTAAAATCACATGCCAACAAATTGGGGAAGAAAATCTTATGGGAGAATTGCCTCTAGGCCTAAAAATTTGAAATTTTGAAAGAATGGAAAAAATTCCATTTTGGTTCTGTTATTAATAACTGGGAGTCAGATATTCATCGCGTTCGCGGAGAGCAGTGCATGTTAGCTTACGCAATCGCGAGTCTCTCATCGCGTTCGCGACGGCTGCTCTCCCTGGCCTTCGCGTTCGTGAAACCTTGCTCATGTTTGCGATGAAGAGATCACTCACCGTTCCCCAGGTCCCTAAAGCTATGTGTTCGCGATGGGCAGATCACGCTCCCGAAGCATAAGGCCCCCATCACTCCGCGTTCGTGACCAAGACTTTGCGTTCGCGAAAAAAAAAAATCTTCCCCAACCAAGTTTGCGCTTCGCATTCGCGAGTACCTTTGCGAACTCGAAGAAGAACACATCAGATATATGATGAACCACAAAAACCAGATTTCTAAGTTCAAAAACCTTCCGTAGCCTATCCGAAATTCACATGAGCGTTCAAGAGTATCTCCAAAGCAAACATGCTCACAAGTACTAAACATCATACGAACTTGCTCTCGCGATCAAATCGCCAAAATAACGCTTAGAACTACAAATTGAACACCAAATCGAATGAAATTTTTAAGAAAGCTTTAAAACATCCATTTACACAACCGGACATCCGAATCACGCCAAACCAACTCCGTTTCAAACCAAATTTTATAGACAAGTCATAAATATAATAACGAACTTGCAGCGGACTCCAGGATTCTCAAAATCTGTATCCAGATCTGTTTATTCAAAACGTTGACCAAAGTCAAATCAAATTGATTTTTAAGGAAAAATTTCTTATTTTTCTATGTTTTTGATATATAAACCTTCTAGAAAAATACCAGACCGCGCAAGCAAATTGAAAAATGCTAAATATAAGATATTTAAGGCTTCAAAACACACAATTTAAATTTAAACCATGAGATGACATATCGGATCATCACAGTTTAACAATCTCGAGACATAAAATTTTGCTTACCATTCTAAAATACAACTAAATTTATTTGTAAACCTTGAATTTATACAATTTTAGGAAAGTAAAAAGAATTTATTCTGTCCGATTAGATATAGTCATGATGACTTATAGAAATGTCACGTAATATATATATATATAAATATAAAGTTGGGAATGGAACTGTTAATGTGACACATCTAATAAGTCAAAAAAGTTATTTATGTTATGAAATAATATAAAAGACAAGAACAATATAGAGAGAATAGGGAGAGGAGTATTCTTATTGATACTTGGGATGGATTACAATGGAATAGAAGCCTTATATTTATAGGGAGGTGGTGACTTAGCCACCAAGTAGTAAACCCTAGAATCTCTCTAAATATAGACATTCACCTTAAATAGAGTTCTATTTATAACAGTCCCCCTTGAATGTCTATTCAACAATGTGCCTCGTTAAAACCTTAAAACCAAAACCCAATGGGAAAAATTAAAGAGAAGAAAAAAGAGTACACATGTTTGAATATGCGCCTATTAGTTGCCTTGTTAAAAACCTTGCAAGGAAAACCCAGTTGGGACAAAACCTTGTAAGGGGAAAAGAGTGCAACGCGCATTAACACCCCCTGATAAGAACATCAATTTATATCTTTGAGCATTTGCATTCCAATCTTGTGCACCATCTTCAAAACGATCTTTGGTAGATGTTAGATAAATAAATCAACCATATTGACTTGAATAAATATTCCGCACCTTGAAATCATCATTCTTGATAGATATGAACATCTTCATATAATGTGGTGGAATGACTCTTCAATATCTCCATAGATGTACTCTCGATGCCATCATGCTTATAGTTATAGCAAGATACATATGTACACAAATTGTACTTAGGATGTGGTACTTCAGGACCAAGAATTGCATATGCTTCAAGCAACTTAAATCTTTCAAGTTAAGTCATGTAAATCACATAATAGATTTTAGATGCATATCGAGTTTTCATGTCATGCTAAACAAATAAGATATCGAAAACTGATTATACATACCTTTGACTTTATACTTTCAAGTATTTGAACTATATGTCCAAATCTACATGTCTTTCATATGGAATCAAGTATTTGTCTATACGCTTCAAGCGTATCCAAGGCTTTGTCCTTCTGGGACTTAATATGAGCATTTGTAGTGAGAATATAGTTACATTCTTTGGGTCAGCAAATGCGTACAGCATGCTTTGCAATATGTTGCAATTGAATTATCCATTTTATGAACTTCAGGTTCATATCATGATATTCGGGGATTTACATATACAAATGATAATTCATCCCATGTAACATTTTCTCAAGTGTTTATCATATCTCCCCCTCATGTTAGTAAAGCTAACTTGTTTCCTCAACTTTGGGAAATCTTCTTTGTGTACTATTATGTCAATATACACAGCACATTAATAATAAGATGAAATTATTTGGTTCCTGACCCTGAACCACTTGTGAGGGGAGAATATACTCTCGTATACAACGTATATCAAACTGATATATATAACTTTTTTCTCATAAGAAACAGTTTAGCTATTAAGTGGAAGCACTCAATAATTATCTTGCTAAACCAACTTTGATATAAACCAACTTATCAAGATGAACTATCTTGAGTAGAGAATCTATAAATTATGCTCGAAGTTAGATTACTGAGCAATTTACCTCGCAACCACCGGCCAGGCTGCGGGTTAATAACAATTGCGCATGTAACCATTTCATAGATGCATCATATGTGGTATACATGGCAGGTGAATGGGCCCATATTCACCTTTGATATTTCCAGAATTTATGGGCTTCAACCCGAACTCTTTAGTTGGTCAGTTCATTAATGAGAACAAGTGATACAAGAGAATTCGTAAAGAACTTTCTAGTTCTTTAATATTCACCTATGTGAATTTGCACATCATACTAAAAATGAGATGGCTAACACGAATGCCAACTGAATAAATTATCAATATTGGTAAACTTCAAATTTACACCATGACATGTGCACTTATCAATAAACTTCAGGTTTATTATGACATGGGTTTTTATACCAATAGATATCCACTTTATTGTGGCATTCTTTCGTTTGTGTAGTACAAACTGGAGAACAAAGCGGGTAGCTTTTCATACACAAATTACCCCGCTACAAGTTGTAGTAATAGGAGATATCAAATCCTTCCTTTATTTATAGTCTCAATATAATCAATCGCTTTCGTGTGTACTTTGGAAACTGAATAAGTTTCTTTGAGACTTACTACAGCACAATACTCAATTGTGTTTCTCCAACATAGTAATAATTGGCTCTTCTAGAGCTCTCAATTAATTTTGTACTACCACAGATTCATCAACATCCATGTGGTGAATATCTTTCTTGAAGAGAAAGTTATACCATTATGGTCATGTCAAACTTATATGCAAGATATGTTTCTTGCATTATCATTGTCCTTTAATAGTCATATTTCCAAAATACTTTGGCGTACAATAGGTACGTGACCAACGATCATTCATGCCATATATATAGCCAACAGGCTTGACACCATTAGGTGTTTCAACTATGGGGCCAAAAACTTCACGTTTTGCCAGCGAATTCAATTCTGATTGAATTGCTTCTTGCCACTTTGGCCAATCATGTCTTTTTCGACATTCTTCAACAGATTGAGGTTCGAGATCCTCACATTCTTGCATAATGCTAGATGCGACATTATAAGCAAAGACATTATCCACCACTATATCCACTCGATTAATATTTGCCTCAATATTGATTGGATTTATGGATAGTTCCGTATTTTCCAGAGCCTCGGGCTCAATGGATTCTTCATGAATCTCAGAATTTGTTAAATCATGAATTTCCTCATGAGATTCTTTCGTAGTGTCATTTTGATCATTTGCTTTCCTCTTTCTAGGATTTCGATTTTTGGAACCTAATGGTCTGCCACGCTTCAGGCGTGCATTTGACTCATTGGATATGACACTAGATGATTTTCCAACAGGGACATCAATACGGATTGGGACATTTTCCGCGGGGATATGGGATTTCGTTATCCTTTTCAAGTCCGTAAATGCGTCAGGCATTTGATTTGCTATTCTTTGCAAATGGATAATCTTTTGTACCTCTCTTTCACAAATAGAGGTATGTGGATCAAGATGAGATAATGATGCATTTTTCCACAAAATTTCTCGTTTGGTTTCACCAACTTCTCCCCCTAATTTTGGGAAAAGTGTCTCATCAAATTGACAGTCTGCAAATCGTGCAGTGTACAAATCCCCTGTCAATGTTTCGAGGTAGCGAATAATGGAGGACGATTCAAACTCAACATATATTCCTAACCTTCTTTGCGGACCCATTTTGGTGCGGGATGGCGGTGCTATAGGCACATATACTGCGCATCCAAAGATTCTTAAATGGGATATATTGGGTTCATGACCCAAAACTCATTGCAACGGGGAATATTTGTGTCAATTCGTCAGTCAGAGACGAACTAGCATTGCTGCATGCAAAATGGCGTGACCCCAAGCCGAAGTGGGCAGCCTCGTTTTCATGAGTAAATGAGGTATTCAACATTATACTCATGTATTGTCTCAATCTGATATCCATTTTGAATGATATCTTTAAAACTCAACAAGTTCCTTTTAGACTTGGAGGAGAACATTTTGACTGATATCATTAAAACTCAACAAGTTCTTCTTAGACTTGGAGGAGAACATTGCATTCTCTAAAATATCGTTCCTTTAGGCAGAGTTATAGTTGCTCTTCAGGAGCCTTCAATCAATTTAATTCCCATAGTTTGCCATACAAAAGAAAATATACGACCATGAGAATAAACAAGTTCAATTTGTTTGTTTCACATTTAAACAATATTTTCAAAATCTGCTGAGGTCAGTTGACTAACTAAATCAGATAGTCGATTATATGTTTTCCATAATCGATTACTATGCAGTTTGAAAATTTCAGTTTAAGCATTTTCTTAAAACAATCGATTGTTAAACACACACAATCGATTGTTGAACATTGACAATCGATTGTTAAACACACAGAATCGATTATTTGCTATTTTGAAAAACTTCAGATCACATTGTCTTAAGACAATCGATTGTTAAATATAGACAATCGATTGTTGATTATTTTGTAAAACTTCAGATCACACTGTCTTATGACAATCGATTGTTAAATATAGACAATCGATTGTTGACTATTTTGAAAAATTTCAGATCACACTGTCTTAAGACAATCGATTATTAAATATAGACAATCGATTGTTGACTATTTTGAAAAATTCCAGATCACACTGTCTTACAACAATCGATTGTTAAACATAGACAATCGATTGTTAAACAACCACAATCGATTGTTGAACATTGACAATCGATTGTTTTGCAGTTTTAATGCGAAATATTAGATAATCGACTAACTGTTAGGTTAGTCGATTACCTCTACTGGAAAATAAAAATATTATTGAAATCTGAGCATATTGAAACATTCTAAAGAACTAATACTAACATTATATCTTAAACTAACTAATACGAGCTGATACTAATGACTATTAGTTTATTCACTAACTATTACAAATAAGTGAAATAAAATCAAACAACTCTATCTTCTTTCATCAAGGTGATGGTGCAAGAGAATCAAGGCCATTGGCACAGTTTCAAACCTTCATTAAGGTGATGGCGCAAGAAAAACGAGGCCTTAGCATAGTCTTGGGTGGATGCATTATTTCTGTCTTTAATGGCGTCTCCGGGACCCATTGCATCCAAATGGATTCCAGCATTCAACATCCATGTCATATAGTTCTTGCCCGAAATTTCAAGGGCAACGAACTTTTCTTTTCATAATGTCAGACATAAAATAAAATTACATCAAGAGCGTGTTCATACTTACGGGCTCTATTATAATTATCACATTCACTTCAGGGAATGGATCATAATCATGTGTTTTACACAATCTAATGTCAAATATTACTTTCATAAAGTGAAAGATTATTTTGAGAATCTTTATTATTCTCATTATCACAATAATGACGATTATAATTTCGTCTATTGCCACGTCCACATCCATTGATACCTTTACGGTAATAATTTTGTCTTCTTTCAGACTTATCACATACTGCTACCACATTCTCTAAAGGGAATGGAGCAAATTCAATTGGACGGAATTCTTTGCCACGTCCACATTCATTGATACCTTCATGGTAATAATTTTGTCTTCTTTCAGACTTATCATATACTGCTTCCACATTCTCTAAAGGGAATGGAGCAAATTCAATGGGACGGATTTTCAATTCTTTGCCCACAATCATACATGAATTTAATCATGGCAGGACATAGAGATTTTACCACTTCACGTGGTTATAATTTCTTACAAACTCCATTAGAGTTATAATCAAACTTTGTTGTCTTTGTTTGTATATAAAATCAAATCGTAGAATTTCAAGAATTTGAAAGGGAAAAGTAAATTACTTACCTTTAAGGTATACCAATTATATTTTCAATGTTTTCTTCTTTCGTTCCTTCTGTTTTCTTTTCAACGTTTTTCTTCTATTTTCCGTATAGAAGATTTTGGGATTTGGTTGCGGCAGAACCTCATGTGAAACCCTACACAAACAAAAGTTAAGACAATCGAAAATTTCAATTGGTTAGAGACTCGTGCTGATAATGTGTTATGAAATAATATAAAAGACAAGAACAATATAGAGAGAATAGGGAGAGGAGTATTCTTATTGATACTTGGGATGGATTACAATGGAATAGAAGCCCTATATTTATAGGGAGGTGGTGACTTAGCCACCAAGTAGTAAACCCTAGAATCTCTCTAAATATAGACATTCACCTTAAATAGAGTTCTATTTATAACAATTTATCTTTTTTCTTATTGTTTAAAAAAAAATCTATTATTGCCCTTTTCTTATTTCTCAATAACTTCTTATTTACGAAGAGTTGCAAATTTCCGCTCTTCTTTTTCTTTCTTCGGTAACTGTCTGGTTATGATAAGAGGGGTTGCTCTGATGGTAAGCAACCCCCACTTTCAATCGAGAGGTTGTGAGTTCGAGACTTCCAAATCAAATTTTCTGTCGACCTAAAATCAGAGAAAATCCCATCAAATGCATTGCATAAGTCACTAGAACACCACGGAACTCCATACTTCCTTTATCTGCTAACATTCTCTCTCTTTGCTCTTTTTTCCTTCTATGTAATTAACAGAACAATGATGAAGCTGATAGTGAATGTAACTCTAGGGACTAATAACCTGGTTCATCAACTTTCTAAAATCTAACTTATTTTGAAAAATACTTTTAAAAATAATATTTTTGGCGACAAGTATTTTTGTTTAGCTATTTAATTTGACAAATATTTTTGGGTAGCAATAATTGTTTGGTTAAATTTTTAAAAAGTACTTCTAAGTTTTTTTCTTTTTAAAAGTACTTTTCAACAAAGTCTTTTTAGATCATCTACTTTTTTCTGCTTCTGAAAAATTATTTCTCCTACTCTTAAGAATTACTTTTTTTCCTTTCAAAAGCTTAGTCAAAAATCTGGTCAAAAGAAAAAAAATACTTTTGCCTCAAAAGTAACGTGGCCAAACAAGTTATAACTGAAGAGAGGTAAATGGAGAAAATTGTTAAATCTGATGCAGCAAATTATTCTGATATTGCGTTTTATTGTTCTTCTCTTTTTGTGTAATTCTTTTTTCTGGCTGTACCACAGGATCCAAATTATTCATGAAATCGAGCAAATTATTTAATTTAATGCAGTAAATTGCTTCACATAATATTTCATTTGTCTTAGATACATTTTGAAAAGGTTGGATATGTAGAAGGTTATTCGTGCTAAGTTTCAGGGATAAACCATATTAATTTCCGCCTTTACGAACTTTATATCTTTTATACGTATGTATGATACATCATTGTTATATATAGCCTTTTGAATGTTTGCTTGAAATGATGGACACAAAATTAATTTAATGCGTGCTTCAGGTTGATGCAATTGTTTACACAAAATAAGTATTGATTTTTCTATGTGAAAAGAAAGGTGTCAAACCTTTAGATATATTACCTTCATGACTTTTCACAATGTTGAAATTAATAGAAGTATTTTATGCTACTTTCATACTTTGGTTGTGATCACTAGCAGCATTGCCGAGGATACAGTAAATGCAGAAATAGTTTCTTGTTCCTGAACATGCCAAAGAAGAAAAATTTAGATTTTTCTTTCCACTGCTTCACAAGTTCTTAGTATAAAAGGTTATCCATGAGTTTATCTATATTTAGATTTTAAGAGAGTAATTGTATATTTTTATCCATCCCTTTTGTGTAGGACATTTGAATAACGGAAAAAACATTATATATTAATTTAAACATATTTTATTTTCACGTTTGTGCATGTTATTTATGCATAAAATAACATTAATTTAAAGCCGGTGATTAAGAGCAATCAGGACCAAAGGAAAGGTCAAACTCATTAGTAATATGTAATTAACTATAAATTGTATAGAAATATATGCTAACCAAAACAAATTTATGAATTAACCAAGATGTATGTTATTTTTGGTGTTTTCTTTGTCACAAAATAGCTGTAGGTTAAATTTGTTATAAACTAGTAAATCATTTATAAAATTATTTAGTATGTCTTAACGACTGCACGAAGCGCGGACAAATTTACTAGTGATGGGTCAAAGTGAGCTAACTCAATGGTCAATCATTGTTCAAACCTTGCCAAATTTCACTTGGATTAAGATTGGATCGCCAAGGTGTCCTTAATTCTACCCGTTCAACTTAATTCAAATCTTTACAAAATTTATTTGGATTAAAATAAAATAATCAATGTGTCTTACTTCAATCCATCCAACTTGACCTAAATAATTATTAGATTCTTAATTTTAAAATAATTATATATAAAATAATTATTAAAAAATTAGCATTGCATGACAACCTTACCCTGTGAATGACATAAAATAACTTTTTTTTTGGTTAAAAGAATGCATATTTGCATTCGAACAAAGTTCCTGTGATGTCTGCCCAAAACACATTGTTGACAAACACCGGAGGAACTTGTGTTACAAAAACTTCTTCAAAATAAGTCCTTGTTGTCCCTTCCTTTGCTAGCAGGTCAGCTACTTTGTTTATCTCCTTGTACGTGTACGTTTGCTTCACCACCACGTCGCCTAGTCTTTGGAAGATTGACCTGCATTCAAAAGTGATAGAGTCAAAATTGAGGTTTCCATTAGTTAACATTCTAATTACCTCTGATGAATCAATATTTATTTGCAGTGGTATTAATTTTTTTTCTTTCGCAATTTGTAATCCTTTGAGGAGAACTAGCAGTTCAGCTTGGGTGTCGGTGGTGTATTGGACTGATCCTATGAAACCTAGTATCCAATTTCCTCCTGCATCTCTGAAGACCCCACCCAGTCCTCCCTTACCGGGGTTTCTTGTTGCTGCTCCATCACAGTTTAGCTTGAAGGAATTAATTTTTTGTGGTTCCCATTTTACCCAGATTTTCTCCATATTTTTTATTTCTTTTCCCAGCATTAATGTGGCATATTCAATAGCCTTTGCTATTGAACATTTTGAATCAGCTATGTCTTTTCTGTTGTTGAAGATGTTATTGTTCCTTGTTAGCCAGATTTTCCAGAAACAGAAGGGTATGAGCTCCTCCGAAGAAATAATGTTATTATACTCTTTTTTTCACTGAAGCCCAGGTAATAGGACATTCTGTAGGGTTGAATACAGGGATAGTGGTATTGACTTCCTTTTTGCATTTTGAGATGATGTCTTTCCAAAAAGTTTTTGCCAGGCAATCAAAAAAGATGTGTCTTGAGGTTTCGTTTGTGTGATTACATTGCTGGCACGTGGGATTTGGTTGTACCCCCACTTGATGGAGGTATGCTACAGTGGGGAGCCTTTCATGAAATAGAAGCCAGAAGAAAGAGTGGATTTTTTGGCACTTTTAGCTCCCATATCCATGTGAAAATATGGGTCCATTTTCTTGCCCTTGGTTTTGCTTGAATATGTCGGAACGTGGTCGGAAAACCATAGATTTTTGGATTTGAGAATGATCTGACAAGAGACCATCGAGGTCAAGCCTCCAAACCTTAAGTATCTCGGGCTTAGGGGTGACAGAGGGTGAGTACATGCCATCCATGGACTGAGAAGCCATGGATGCGGTTGAAGATGAGAGAAGATTACTAGGATTTTAGGAACCTTCGAGAGAGTTTTGAGAGAGGAGAGTGTTTGAAGGAGGCTGAGAGAAGAGAATGAGGTAAGGTTAGGGGTATGGGCAGACTAAAAAAGGAAAGGAAGGATCTTGGTCGTTGATCAAAATGATCAAGGACTCAGATTTAAAAGAGACCGGACAGGTTTGGCAATTGGGTCAGAGGTCGGGCCAAAAATGAAATTGGGCCATTTTGATTTAGGAGTGGAATAGGGTTAAATAGGGGTATCAATTTGGGCTAAAATTGAAATAAAATAGGGCCATATTTTAAATAGCTACCTTTTCTCGTTATATTTTATAAAAAATAATAAAAAGTTTTATAAAACAAATTTAAGGTGCCAAATTAATAAATAATGTACATATATTAAATCAAAAATTAATGAAAGTAATTTTATAATTATAAAATCATGTAAGTCATAAAATAGGCTATAATTGCAATTACATGCAATTAGCTTTAAAAATGTCAAATAAATTTCTAAAAATATAAAAAAAATACGCTAAATATATTTTTTGTATAAATATAAGAGTGAAATAAGTTATTCATCAAAAATGATAATTTTGGGAATAATAATTGGATTTTATGATATAAAAATAGGCAATAAATAGGTTTAAAAATTATTAAAAATATCAAAACTCTTGGGTATGCTTATATATGCATATATATGCCATTTTGAAAGTATTTTGGGTACAACAATACCTAAAACAATTGGGTATCAACATAGGTCCCATACCCCATTTTGGTGGACATTTCCAACTGTTTTGGACATGTCCTCTTTGGTCAAAGGACCTTGGATTAGAGATCTGATAGTTGGGAGGTTATTAATCCTGGGGTCATCAAAAATGTTTACCCTGTTCCCAGTGTAAATTACCCATCATTTTGGTTTCATGCATGTTTCCCACCCTTTTAGGATGTATTGCCATGTGTGAGACTTAGCCTTTTTGGGGGGTTTTCTCCAATTGCGGTGTTTTGCAATAAGATTATTTTCCTAGAGGGATGTTGGATTTTGGAATAACCTCCAAGCAAGGCTTGAGTGCAGTGCTTTGTTTTTTAGTTCAGCTTTCTCGATCCCTAGACCCTCTTTGTCCTTAGCCTTTGTGATTGTGTCTTACGACAGAAGGTGCATTTTCTTTTTATTGGTAGTGGTGCCCCAAATAAAGTTCCTTTGAACCTTTTCAATTTCCTTTCTTGTTTTAGCTAGAAGTTTGATGTATTGCATGACATGGTTCGGTATTTATTTTAAGGAAGCCTTTGCCAAGATGGTCCTGCCTGTCATATTAAGCATGCTTAGTTTCCATCCTGCCATTTTTGAATGAAGAGTGTCAATAATGAATTGAAAGTCATTATGAGTGGGTCTCTTGTGGAAAATTGGGAATCCTAGGTGCTTTCCAAAGGTTGAGGAAGCTTTTATGGATAGGGAATTAGAAACGAGTTCCATTTGGTGAATCTGGTAGTTCTTACAGAACAACCTTGGATTTGTTCAGATTGATTTTTTGCCCTGATGCTAGATTGAAATAATTTAGAGTATTCAAGATTGTGTTGTTGTTTGATATATTAGCTTTGGCAAAAAGGGTTAAGTCATCAGCAAAGACTATGTGAGAGATTTTTGGTCCATTTCTACTGATGTTGATTGGCTGCCAATCCCCATATGTGACATTGTTGTCTATGGTTCTTGACAGCCTTTCCATGCACATGATAAAGAGGTATTGAGAGAGGGGGTCCCCTTTCCTGATACCTCTAGTGGTCATGAAAGGAGTTTTTTGCCCCTCATTGACAATCACATAAATGGTGGAGGTGTTGACACACGACATGATAAGGTTAATGATGTTGCTTGGGAACTTGACGTTATGGAGTATTTCCTTGATGAAAGACCATTCAAGTATGTCAAAGGCCTTTTCCAGGTCTATTATTAGCAGCATGCTGCTAGCTTTACCTTTCATTTTTTCAAAGTGGGAGATGTATTCTTGAACTACGATGGAATAATCAGAAGCTCTCCTATTAGATAGGAAGCTTGTCTGGCTGAGCCCAATGATGCTCGGGAGAAATGGTTTGATCCCATTGACTATGGTTTTTGTACTGTATTGTAGACAGTATTACACAAGCCTATAGGTCTGAAATTCTTTATCATAGAGTCTTGGGGGCATTTTGGAATGAGGAAAAGAAGAGTTTCATTCATAATTGGGTCCATAGCTCATGTGGAGAAACAGTTCTTGCAATATTGGATGACATCTTTGCCCACTATGTCCTAGTACTTCTGGTAGAAGAAGGGGTGTAGGTCATCTGGTCAAGGTGCTTTGAAAGGCTTGAGGGAAAAGATAGCTCTCTTGATTTCACTGCCCCTAAGAGGCACTTCTAACGTTGTTTGTTGAGCTTGTGATAGATTTTGCCCTTGGATTTCAGTGGAGGGTAGGCCTACTCTAGAGTATTTGTGGGAGGATTTATACAGTTGTATGAAGAACTGAGAGATAGCTTGTTTGATTTCCCGTTCCTCAAACATCCATTGACCATTGTCATTTTGGAGGGAGAGGATTTTGTTCCTCCTCCTCCTATTTAGGGTGGATGTGTGAAAGAATTTTGTGTTAGCATCTCCATCAGAGAGCTAGTGGACTATGGATTTTATTTTCCAAAAATTTTCTTCATTTTCTAGAATTGAATTAAGCTCTTGTATGAGATTTGCTTCAAGGCTTTGAAGGTTGGTACTTATTTGATAGTGAGGGGCTTTCTGCAACCCTGCAATCATTGCAAGTAGCCTTTTTTTATAGTGGAAAATGTTTCCAAAGGTGTGCATGTTCCAATTAAGGACATTTGTTTTAAATATTGAGGTGGAAGGGATTAAGGAGGAGTTTGGCTTGAAAGAGTCCCTAATCAGGTTTCGGAACGTTGGGTGGCTGCATCACATTGACTCAAACATAAAGGGTTTGTTTATAGGACTAGGGCTGGTACTGCTTAGACTAACCAGCATAGGGTAGTGATCCGATTAGGTTCTAGGAAGGTGGGTGACGTTTGCTTCAGGGTAGTGATTTACCAAATGGTTATTAGCTAGGCATCTGTCAATTCTTTCTAAAATGAGAGAGTTCTTGTTTTTGTACCTTTTGTTAGACCAGGTATACTTGCTGCCTTATAACCCTAGTCTATGAGATGGTAAGTATTTATACACTTCCAAAAGGAGTTGCTTCTGTGGGTATTGATGGGGTTGCCCCCAAATATTTCTTCAGATTTGAGGACTTCATTGAAGTCACCCCCAACAAACCAACTTCCTTTGTGAGTCTTTTAGATGTCAAGCAGAATACCCCAAAGGCTTTTCCTATCTTCTAACATATTATTGGCATAAATTGCAGAAAAAACCAAGGCGGGGTTGAAGGTAATACCTTTACTATGGCATGGATTCCCTGAGAATTGACATCTGTCTCATCCACTTGGAGGGAATTTTCTTTCCACATAATTAGTATGCCTCCAGAAAGGCCAATGGCAAGAAATTGGATGTGGATATCGAAATGAAGCTCTTTAGTAAGCTTTTTGTGGTCTGCTATTTTGGTCTCTAAGAGAACAAGCCTCATAGGCTCATGGAGCTTGACCATCTCCGAGCAATGCCTCTTAAACTCCGCACTATTCTCCCCTCTAACAATCCATACGATGAAATTCATTAGAGGGTTCAGTGTTGGATGGCTTGTGCTCGATGATGCCTTTTCCCTACCCTGGGGATGCATCAGATTCTTCCCTTGGTGTTGATACTGTTGGTATCTCATCACTGGAGTTAGGGTTAGGAGTGGTTTGAGAGTACCTTAGCTCATGTGAGATGACAGATCGATTCCGCAACGTGCTAGATTCTTTAGGAACAGTAGGATGAGTGTTTCATCGTGATCCACACTAAACTCCACCGCCCTCACTGCCTCCAGCTATATTGAGTCCACTCTCACTAAGTTGTCGATTGGAGTTGTTCCTTGGTCCGTTGTCCTCTCGTTGCTCTTCAGAATCTCCAGGGCGCTTGAGATTTCCTTTGCTATGTTCCCTAGTGGTGATTGGGGTGGTTGTTGTGGTGATTGTGTTTTCTTCTCCTGCTGTAAAGGTGAAGCTTTCTGAGCTGGTTCCAATTGTAACACTTTGAAGTGTGGTGTGGCATATGGGTCCTCCACTGTGAGGTCCGGGAAGAACGGGATATTGTTGAAAATTTTGTTGATCCTCTCTTGGATAGACACTTCTCTGTTGGTGTTTGAGTTGCTGGGTAGATCTGGTCCGTGGCTGATTGCCCCATTTGGGCTCCAAGCATCCCCAAGCCCTTGTTTATGGCTTCTGCTGTGACCCTTGCTGGGTGTGCTGGATTCTGGATGATTAAGGAGATTGGTTGTTTGCCCAGTTGAAAATCGTAGCTCAGGGCTTGCCCGTGGAGGGCCAATTACAACCAAGATATTGGTAGGTGTTCTGGTGGGGGTGGGTTGGAGATTAGGAAGATGGGGGATTGTTGCTTGGTTCCATTTTTGGGTTTCTTGCTTCTATCCTTTTTTTGGTTTGATAATAAAGGAGTGGGTGTTGGACAAATCAAGCATTTCTGACGGTTGAGCCTTTTGAATGTTAATCATTTTAATTATTTTGGGTTTTGTGTCTGGTTCACTGTGGGTTGGTTTAATTGATAATTCAGTGGAGGTGATTGATTCTATAAATCAATGTGGATTTATTGATTACACTATGTTTTAGCTTGTTCTTTCATGGAGGGTTTCTTACCAGTTGGAGATGGTAAGGGTGGTAGTATGTTAGGGGTTATCATTGGGGTCAGATGTGGTTTCCATCTCCTCTGAGCCGTGTGGTGGCCCATGTTGATTTTTTGGGGTGTTGTCTTCGTATTTGGGCTATATTGACTTTGATTGTGGGGTAGAATCCATCCGATTTGGGTAATGGTCATGGTGTCAGTTGTTGCTGTGGTTATTTGGGACCTGGTCCCATTTTCTGGATTTTGGTGAGTTTGGCTGAGTCCTGGGTCCGCCTTCTTTTTGACACTTATGTTGGCCCGTTCTCTGAAGGGCTGCCCTGCTCTGCTTTGTTGTCTGGGCTATGATTCGTTTGTGGAGTTTGGTTTGGGCCGGTCCTTTCCCTGTAATAAGCTAAATTTATTTGTATATCGGAAAATATGTGTTTCTAGGAACTTACCAGAGGACGCAAATATTTTCACTTTGATTTCGTGTTGCTTTGCTGATGTATTGTCCTTTGTGGAGATGTCATGTGCTTCCTGTGCTTTGTAGTTGATTCTTTTTTCCACCTTCTTGGAAAGGAAACTATTTGCCATTCCTCCCCCCTTCTTTGCATTTGGTGTTTGAGTGTCCATTTGGTTATATCTTGAGCATTCTTGGCTATCTTGATGCTGTGATTGGTGTTGGTTTTGTCTATGTGTACATCCTCTCAAGATATGGCCTATCCTACCACATCGGGGGCATAGGACGTTTTTACCTTCGTATTGTACCAGTTGTTTATGGTCTCCAATTGTGACTGATATTGCAACTGGTTTTTCTAGGAGTACTTGGATGCATATGCGTGCATACCTTCCTCTGAGAGTAGCTGAGGTACACGTATCAATATTTAGGAGTTTTTTCAGTTTCCTTCCCACCTTTTCAAGGACTTCCTTATTGTTGGTAATTATGATAGTCTCACCTAGATTGTAGTGAAGGAAAGGGTTGCTTCTTGTGGAACAAACTTGGGTTCCCATCTTCTTACTGAGAGAAAGTTTCTTGCTAAGAACCATGGCCCTTTTTGTATGGCTTTCACTAGGTTCTCCTCTTTACTAAATTTGACTATGAAAAAAATCTCATCCTAGGTGTATCAAGATCAACTGTTCGGATGGGCTCCATAGGTCAATTAGCATAGACTGGAGAAGGTAGTGTGGCATTTTTCAAATAGATTAATGATGACTGAGAAGCGTCATGGTTCATAGAGCCTATTCTTGTCTTCCTGTGAGAGTATTATAGGTCCTGTTTATTCCTTGCTTTTTTCTTGTGTTAACGTAGATTGAGTTTCTGTTGTGAAGTACTCTGATTGTATAGTACATTGTTTGTCTAGCAACATTTCTTTGTATGAGTGTTGTTGGTTAGTGTCTTCTTTCATGATGGTGTCATCCGGTGGTTCAGATGGTATGTTGGGTGACTTGACATAAAATAACTCAATCTATGATTGTTGGTATCTAGTAGCCTATAATGTCTTTTCATCTTAAAATATTGGTGTCTTATATCAAAAAATATTATCCTTATTAAAATAGCTTCAAATTTTTTACTTCTTTTTCGTCTAACCGTTTTCTTCAATTACTCCCGCAAAAGTTTTTAATAGGAGTTTGAACATAAAAATTGTAAATTTTCAAAAAAAAAAATTATTTAGATTTAAGTTGAAAATTTGTATTCGTAAATTGAAATTATGTTTGGATATATATTTTACTTGAAAAGATATTACAATTTTGTGAGTGGGAGGAAAAAAAAATTATTGAAAAAATCATTTTCAAATTTTCTAAAAAACTTACAAATTTCATGGGCAAACATATATTTAAAAATCTTTATTGAAAAAAGAAATATCTCTATTATTTGCTTTTTGGGTTCTCACAATGACTTATCAGCAGATGCACTGAGTTTGTGCAGTTGTGCTCCAAACCTTTGCCACAAGAAGATTTCCAAATCATTACTATGCATTTCAAGGGTTCCATATGATATGGAATTGAGTGTAGTAAATACATTTGCTAAACTAGTGAAATTAAGCTTTGTGTGTGTTGGGTATAACGGAAATGTTTTTCGGGGAAAATATTTTCCAAGAAATTTTATTCATTTTTCGGTGTTTGGTATACAAATTAAGGAAAATAACTTCTCAAGAGTATTCATAAATAATTTAGATGTAATAAATATGAAGCCATAAACTTTCAAAGTAACAACCTTCTGGACCCACAAATTTCATAAACTTTCGAACCGCTAAATATTCAAAATCGCGAAATTTCAAACCCCTAAACTTTATAATTTCTAAACCCGTATACTTTCAAACACATAAACCTATGAACTCATAATTTTGGAAATTGTAAAATATTGAGCATTTAAACCGATAAATAACAAAATTAAAACTGAAAATATATTTAAAATTTTTCGGGGGTGGGGGTGGGTGCGGCCTGGGGCTGGGGGGGCAGTAGAACCCAAAAAAATACGGAAAATTAAATTACAAAAAAGTAAAGTAAAAATATTTTTTTTGGGGGGGGGGGGGCAGGTGGTGGGGTTGATGGTGCAGAAAAATAAAAAAATATAGAAATTTAAAATTGCAAAAAAAAAAAGTTAAGGTAAAAAAAAATTTTGGAGGGGGGGGAGGGGAGGAGTGGGTTGGAGGGGTGATAGGGTGGGTAGTATCGGAAAAACTGAAATTTAAAAAATATATATCTTTTTTTGGAGAGGGGGTGGGGTGGGTTAGTGAAGGTGGGAAGGTTGAAGGAGGTTTTGGAAACTGTTTTTCCTTCTGTTGATAAGGAAAACATTTTCCTCAAATTGGAGGAAAACGAATTGACAAAGAAACTACTTTTCAAAATATTTAAATCAATCAAACATAGGAAAATTAAAAAATATTTTCCTTCATACCAAACACACCCTTTTATGTCCTTTGCTTTTGCTCCATCGTATGGTATTTCATGACTTAAACAAGACAATTATATCAATTAAAGAAGTGACGAAACAAAAAATATATATAACATGATTCAAAAAAAATTTAGGATGTATTTAAACTGATAACCTAAAGCAACTTTTGAAACCTTCACTATAATACTTGAATTTCTCTTCATGCCAAGAGAATTCAAAAACTCATATGTAACCAAACAAATATTGTTTTTATCCTATTTGTACCGTGTAATTTTCCAACGAATGGTTAGGTTAAACCCCCTCTTCTACTTAGCTCTGCCACCAGTTCAAGACTGCCGACTAATCCAGCAGTAACATAGTTGAGTGTATCCCTTTTGTTTTGAAAAACACTGTTCACAATGGGTAGAAGCATTTAAAAACTCCACTATTGAAGTTTGAATCAAATGTGATGTTAAATCGAATGGGTGTCGTCGTAATAGATTGAATTATTATGGGAAGCTAAATATAAAATTTGAGCTCACTTGAAGAAAATTTGGTGTGTTTTTATCAGATTTCATTGGGTATGGAGGTTTTATATATGCGTATATTTCTATGATATTCGTAATTTTTGCATGTATATAGTGTATATCCTACTGTAAATTCATGTCTCAAAAAAAGAGTTGTGTTAGATTGGCACTAGAAATCTAATCCAAATAAAATAGATACAAAAAAGTATAGACGACAGAATAAATTATGTAAAAGATAAAACTATAATTTATTTAGATTTATTTAATTCATAATGCATTAAATCAAGTTAAGTGAGATAAGAAAATTTGATTTCTTTTTTAGTTTAGTAGACTTTCAATGAAACACGAAAATTACATGAAAATGTGCATACGATATATACTAGTATATCATAAATATACAACATGATATACATATATCGTAAGCATTATGTAACGATCCAAAGGGTCATCACCGTAATTCTCCCTTTCTTTGTGCTTCTCAGGCCTACAAAGCCTCTTATTTGGGTGCTTCGATTTACGTGAACAGTTCGGACGCGAAGCCGAAAATTTTTTTATGTGGAATTATTAGAATTCTGTGTTGAAAACTATAAATTTTGATAATAATATTGCTATAGTTGACTTTGGTCAAAATTATGGGTAAACAGACCTGGACCCGTGATGTGACAGTCCTGGAGGGTCCATAGGAAAATTTTGGACCCGGACGTATTCCCGGAATGGAAATCCGAGGTCCCAGGCCCGAGTAAGGAATTTTACTGTGAAATTATTTTCTGAAATTACTTAAGGCTAATATAAAAATGAGATTTGATCAAAAGTAATGGTATCGGGCTCGTATTTTGGTTCCGACACTCGGTATAAGTCTTAAATGAGCGTTAAGCACTATCTGTAAAGTTTGGTTGAAAACGGACGTCATTTGCCGTGTTTCGGACTAAAAATAGAAAATTTGAAAGTTTTGAACTTTGAAATGAAAATCATGAATTTTGGAGGTTGATTCTTTGAATTTGAAGTTATTTTAGCGATTTGATCACACAAGTAAATCCGTAGGATGTTTTTGAGGTTTTGTGCATGTTTGGGTTAGAGCCCCGAGGGCTCGGATGAGTTTCGGATAGGTGTTAGGTTCATTTTGTAGCATTTGAAACAGCTGGTATCTGCAGGTTTCGCATTTGCGAAGCCAGCCTCGCAAATGCAAGATTTCCCTTTGGCCTGCTCTATCACAAATGCGAGGAAAAGCTCGCAAATGTGATCCTCCTTCAAACAGCCCAGTCTTCGCAAATGCGAAGATATCTTCGCAAATGTGATCGCACAGCTTAAACCATGAGTTCGCAAATGCGAACTTTTCCTCGCAAATGTGAGTTCCACCCAAATTTTCCCTCTTCGCAATTGCGAACAATTTATCGCAATTGCGATATCCTCCATTCCTTCTGCATTCCTCGCAATTGAGACATCTGCGACTGTGCATCCTATACTTAGACGATTTCAAACCTCATTTTTCATATTTTCAAAATACAAACCTCCATTGGCGATTTTATCTCGGCTCCTTCTCTTCCAAATCAATTGTAAGTCAACTTTTACTCAATTTTTTCAATCTTTAACATCTTTTATCATGATTTTATCTTAAAATCAAAGCTTTCAATGGGCAAAAATGGGAATTTGGGGTAGAACGTAGGTTTTCTTAAAATTGGGGATTTGGACCTAAATTTGGGGTCCGATTTCAAAACAAATTGCATATATGAACTCGTGGGGGAATGGGTAAACCGGTTTTGGTTTGAACCTCGAGTTTTTAACCACGTGGGCCCGAGGGCATTTTGGGAATTTTTGGGTAAAACTTTGAAAATTTCTATCTTATGCATTCAAATTGATTTAATTAGCATCTGTTAGTACATTTGAGTAAATTGTTGTAAGATTCGACCTGTTTCGAGGCAAATTCGAGGGGTAAAGCTATCCTAGAGGCGTGAGTTGAGTTTGGAAGCTTTCAAGGTAAGTGTTTGATCTAACTTTGGCTTGAGGGAATATGATTAGGATAATATTTGCTATGTGCTATGTGGAGTCGGTTCATAGGTATGGTGACGGTTACCTATCCCGAGTCTAGCATGACCGTGATCCATAATTGCTATTAAAATTTCGGAAGAAGTGAAATTATGATAATTACTTTTTAAATGAACTATGAAGTGATAGTTGAGAAGAAAATGAGCTAAAGAAAGGAATTTGGTATTTTTCCATTGTGGCGACTTGTTGTTGAATTGTTTTCCCTTGTCGGGACATATTGTTGAGCTGTTTTCCCTTTCCTGGACTTATTGTTGATTGTTCTTCCCTTTCCGGGGCGAGTAGGCTGTTGCTAGTAATTTCTCCCTTGCCGGGATATTTTGGATTGTTAGTTGTACCCTTGCCGAGTTTAACAGTTATATTGATGAGCTTCCCTAACGGGACCTCCATTGGAGAGATTGGTAGAGTTATTCAATTATATTACGGGATTGTGTGGCACGCCGTCCACTCATATATTCTAATACGGGATGGTGTGGCATGCCGCCCACTTATTGTTATTGACCTGAGATGTTGGTGACATTGTGTACGGAGGATACGGAAGCATGTGGTGCGCCGTCCACTTATAAATTATATTATGGGAGCGTGTGTCGCGCCGTCCACTTATATACTCCATTATGGGATCGTGTGGCGCGTCGTATACTAATATACTACCCTATGGGATTGTATGGCGTACAATCCACTCAGACTATACATTATGGGATCGTGAGGGGCAGGGACCGAGGCCGTGGTAGGGGCAGAGCTCAACCCTAGGCAGCAGTTCCAGAGGTGGAGCCTCATATTGACTTTAATGAGGAGGTTCCATCCCCACCAACTCTAGTGGGCCCAGCTCAGATCCCAGGAGGGGCTATGTTTTCCCTGGATCTCCAGGATGCTCTTGTCCGCATAGCAGGTTTCAAAGACAGTGTCGCTAGAGCAGGTTTACTACCGGTTGCACCAGTCACCTCTCAGGCTGGAGGAGGGGTTCAGACTCTTGCTATGCGCACTCCGGAACAGGTAGCTCCCCGGGCCTAGGTTCCAGTGATTCAGCCCACAGTGTCAGCTTAGACAGGTATTACCGCTCAGGCCGTAGATGGAGCGGCATGTCTTCGGATGCTTTATGGAGACTTGATTGGTTCTCCAAGATTTTCACCACCACTTTCAACGGTACTTCTACAGAGGACCCGTAGGACTTCATATGCTACTGTCATAATGTCCTTCAGACCATGGGTATTTTAGAGACCAATGGGGTCGACTTCGCCACTTTTCGTCTAGCAGGATCCGCCAAGACTTGGTGGAGAGATTTCTGTTTAGCCAGGCTAGCAGGGTCTCCATCATTAACCTCAGATCAGTTTTCCGAGCTATTTTTGGGGAATTTTCTCCCAGCTACTCAGAGGGATGTCCTTCGCAGGCAGTTCAAGCGCATCCAGCAGGGCTCTATGTCAGCTACGCAGTATGAGACACGGTTTATTGATCTTGCACGCCATGCTATTGTGATACTCCCCACCGAGAGAGAGAGGGTGCGGAGGTTTGTGGATGGGTTGGTTCAGCCAATCCGTGTTTAGATGACCATGAGCGCCGGGTGTGAGATTACATTTCAGCAGGCGCCGGATAGAGATGGCACTTTCTCAGGGAGGTGGTTAGGGGTCTGATAAGAGGCCTCGACATTCTGGTAGATTTAGTAGTACCTCATCCAGAGGTAGGGATTCACATGACCGAGGCCATCCCCCCAGGCCCTTCTAGTCATCCCTCCAGGCTTCTCATGGTACTCCAGGCGGTCGCAGTATTCCGCCTAGAAGCTCTTCAATTCACTGTCGGCGCCTATCAGTGCACAACCACTTCGTTATTCTCAGCAGCCGAGGGCTTGCTTCACTTGCGGCGACTTGAGGTACATTGCCAAGTATTGCCCTCAAGCTTCCAGCAGTTCACACCAGTAGGGTCCTCGTCCCATGATTCAGGCAGTAGATGAT
Source organism: Nicotiana benthamiana (assembly GCA_034376525.1). Taxonomy (NCBI): domain Eukaryota; kingdom Viridiplantae; phylum Streptophyta; class Magnoliopsida; order Solanales; family Solanaceae; genus Nicotiana; species Nicotiana benthamiana. Next base: position 72,477,222 of record CM067336.1, read on the forward strand.
CCATAGGCCGCCCAGCCAGCTAGAGGCAGGGTAGAGGCCATAGAGGTGGAGGTAGGGAGCGTAGAGGTAGAGCTCAGACTGCCAGAGGCAGGGGTCAGCCTGCAGCAGATCGTCCCAGAGATACAGTTCAGGAAAGTGGGGGTCAGCCTCGTTGTTATGATTTGCCGGCCAGGCCGGAGGTCGAGTCATTAGATGTTGTGATCACAGGTACCATTTTGAATTGTATTAGAGATGTTTCAGTGTTGTTTGACCATAGATCTACATATTCATATTCGTCGTCTTATTTTGAACCCTATTTAGTTATGCCTAGTGAGGCATAGGGTATTCCTGTATATGTGTCTATACCGCTGAGTGATTCTGTAGTGGTCAACCAAGTGCATTGTTCGTGAGTGGTGGTATTTGAGGGTCTTGAGACCCGTGACGACTTATTGTTCTTTGGTATGGTGGACTTGACGTCATATTGGGGATGGATTGGTTGTCTCCCGTGCCATGCCATTTTGGATTGTTCCACCAAAACTGTGACCTTGGCTTTACCAAATTTGCCCTATTTGGAATGAAGAGGGATTTTAGATCGTTCGACCCGCAGCGTGATATCGTATGCGAAGGCTCGACGCATGGTTAAGAAAAGGGGTGTTTAGCTCAATGGCATATGATCGCGACTCCAGTGCAGAGGTTCCTTCTGTTGGTTCTGTACCTATTGTTTGGAAGCTTCCCCAATGTTTTTACATCAGACTTGTCGGGCATGCCGCCTGACAGGAATATCGATTTTTGTATTGGTCTAGCGCCAGGCACTCAACCTATTCCCATTTCATCGTATCGCATGGCCCCGCCAGAGTCCAGAGAGTTAAAGGAAGAGCTTCAAGATTTACTTGATAAGGGTTTTATTAGGCCAGAGTTTCGCCTTGAGGCGCACCAACGTTATTGCGAAGAAGAAGGACAATTCGATGAGGATATGTTTCGATCAGCTTTAGATCATCAGGGTGTTTTTCAAGGATAGATTTGGGATCTGGTTACCACCAGTTGAGGATTAGGGCATTCGGTGTCCTTAAGATAGTTTTCTGCACCGGAATTGATTTTGCCCACATGATCAGGACCTCATACGGTTTATTGTGTTGCTTCCCGGGTGGGGCTTGGCGCAGTGTTAATGCAAAATGGCAGGGTCATAATATATGTTTCGAGGCAGTTGAAGATCCATGAGAAGAACTATCCAGTTCATGACTTAGATTTAGCAGCCATTGTTCATGCTTTGAAGATCTGGAGGCATTATTTGTATGGTGTGACGTGTGAGATGTACACGGATCACAAGAGCCTTCAGTACTTGTTCAAGCAGAAAGAGTTGAATTTGAGACAGCGGAGGTGTTTGGAGTGTTGAAAGACTATAATATTTCTATCTTATACCACCCGGGGAAGGCCAATGTGGTGGCCGATGCATTGAGTAGAAAGTCCGCCAGCATGGGTAGTCTTGCCTATATTTCGGTCAGCCAGAGACCACTTGCCTTGGATGTTCAGGCCTTGGCCAATAGATTTGTGAGATTGGATATTTTTTAGCCTAGCAGGGTGTTAGCTTGCACGGTTGCTCGTTCATCTCTGATGGAGCATATCTGGGAGTGGCAGTTTGATGATCCTCATTAGTGTGTCCTGAGAGACACGGTGCAGCGGGGAGGTGCCAGGGAGATGACTTTGGGAGATGATGGCGTATTGAGGTTCCAGGGGCGAGTCTGTGTGCCCAATTTTGATGGTATTCGAGAGTCAATCTTAGCGGAGGCTCAAAGTTCTCAGTATTATCTTCACTCGGGAGCCGCAAAGATGTATCAGGATTTGAGACAGCATTACTGATGGCGCAGAATGAAGAAAGACATTGTTGCATATGTGGCTCGTTATCTGAATTGTCAGCAGGTTAAGTACGAGCATCAGAGTCCCGGTGGGTTATTTCAGAGGATTGAGCTTCCCGAGTGAAAGTGGGAGGGAATCACCACAGATTTTGTTACTGGCCTTCCGATGACTCGGAAGACGTTTGATGCTATATGGGCTATTGTTGATAGGCTGACCAAGTCAGCGCATTTTATTCGAGTTGCCACCACCTATTGATCCGATAGATATGCTAAGATTTATATTAGAGAGAACATTCGCCTTCATGGGGTGCCCATATCTATTATTTCAGACCGGGGTCTGCAGTTTACCTTGAATTTCTGGAGAGCGGTACAGCATGAGTTGGGTACCCAAGTCCAGTTGAGTACATCATTTCACCCCCAGACAGACGGTCAGTCCGAGAGGATTATTCAGATTCTCGAGGATATGCTCCGAGCCTGCGTTATTGATTTTGGAGGCTCGTGGGATCAGTTCTTGCCTTTAGCAGAGTTTGCCTACAACAACAGCTACCAGTCTAGTATTCAGATGGCTCTGTATGAGACATTGTATGATAGGCGATGTCGGTCCCCAGTCGGATGCTTTGAGCCGGGAGAGGCTCGGTTACTGGGTAAAGATTTGGTACATGAGGCCATGGATAAGGTCATGATCATTCAGGACAGACTTCGGTCAGCTCAGTTTAGGAAGAAGAGTTATGTAGATCGTAAGATCAGGGATGTTGCTTTCATGGTTGGCGAGCGAGTATTGCTCCATGTATCTCCTTTGAAGGGCGTGATGAGATTCGGGAAGAAGGGCAAGCTTAGCCCTAGGTTAATTGGCCTATTTGGGATTCTTGACCGTGTGGAGAAAGTGGCGTATAGACTTGACTTGCCGCCTAGCTTGTCAGCCGTGCATCCGGTTTTTCATGTATCCATGCTTCGAAAGTATCACGGCAATCCCGCCCACGTGTTAGATTTCAGCACTGTCCAATTGGATAAGGATCTGTCATATGAGGAGGAGCCGGTGGCTATACTAAACTGGCAGGTTCGACAGTTGAGGTCGCGGAGTTTTCCTGCAGTGCGTATTCAGTGAAGAGGTCAGCCTCCTAAGGCATCGGCCTAGGAGTCCGAGTCTAATATGCGGAGCCGTTATCCCCATCTATTTCCCGACTCAGATACTTCTTTTTTTTTGCCCGTTCGAGGACGAACGATTGTTTTAAAGATGGAGGATGTGACGACCCAAAGGCTCGTCACTATAATTCTCCCTTTATTTGTGCTTCTGAGGCCTTGAAAACCTCTTATTTGGATGCCTCGATTTGCATGATCAGTCTGTGCGCGAAGCCGGAAAACTTTATATGTGGAAATATTTGAATTATGTATTGAAAACTATGAATTTTGATAATAATATTGTTATAGTTGACTTTAGTCAACATTTTGTATAAACAGACCCGGACCCGTGATATGACAGTCCCGGAGGGTCCATAGAAAAATTTGGGACCCAGGCATATTCCCGAAATCGAAATTCGAGGTCCCAGGCCGAGTACGGAATTTTTCTGTGAAATTATTTTCTAAAACTGCTTAAGGAAAAATGAAAATGAGATTTGATCAAAAGTAATGGTATCAGGCTCGTATTTTGGTTTCGATGCCCGGTACAAGTCTTTAATGGGCGTTAAGCGCTATCTGTAAAATTTGGTTGAAAATGGACCACATTTGACGTGTTTCGCACTAAAAATTGAAAATTTGAAAGTTTTGAACTTAGAAATGAAAATCATGAGTTTTGGAGGTTGATTCTTTGATTTTGATGTTATTATAGCGATTTGATCGCACGAGTAACTCCGTATGATGTTTTTGAGGTTGTGTGCATGTTTGGGTTGGAGCCCCGAGGGTTCGGGTAAGTTTCGGATAGGTGTTATGTTCATTTTGTAGCATTTGAAACAACTGGTATCAGCAGGTTCCGCATTTGCGAAGCTAGACTTGCAAATGCGAGAATTCCCCTTTGGCCTGCTCTATTGCAAATGCAAAGAAAAACTCGCAAATGTGATCCTCCTTCAAACAGCCCAGTCTTCGCAAATGCAAAGACATCTTCGCAAATGCGATCGCCCAGCTTAAACCATAAGTTCGCAAATGCGAACTTTTCCTTGCAAATGCGAGTTCTGCCCAAAATTTGCCCTCTTCGCAATTGCGAACAATTTATTGCAATTGCGACATCCGCTATTTCTCACAATTGCGAACAAATCTTCGCAATTGCGACATCTGCGACTGTGCATCCTATACTTAGACGATTTCAAACATCTTTTTTCATATTATCAAAACCTAAACCTCCATTGGCGATTTTATCCCGACTCATTCTCTTCCAAATCAATTGTAAGTCAAATTTTACTCAATTTCTTCAATCTTTAACATCTTTTATCAGGATTTCATCTTTAAATCAAAGCTTTCAATGGGTAAAAATGGGGATTTGGGGTAGAACCTAGGTTTTCTTAAAATTGGGGATTTGGACCTCAATTTGGGGTCCGATTTCAAAATATATTGCATATATGAACTCGTGGGGAAATGGGCAACCCGGTTTTGGTTCGAACCTCGAGTTTTGACCACGTGGGCCTGGGGGCATTTTGGGAATTTTTGGGTAAAACTTTGGGAATTTCATTCTTATGCATTCAAATTGATTTAATTAGCATTTGTTTATACATTTAAGTAAATTGTGGTTAGATTCGACCGGTTTTGAGGCGAATTCGAGGGGTAAAGCTATCCTAGAGGCGTGAGTTGAGTTTGGAAACTTTCGAGGCAAGTGTTTGATCTAACTTTGGCTTGAGGGAATAAGATTAGGATAATATTTTCTATGTTCTATGTGGAGTCGATGTATAGGTTTGGTGACGGTTTCCTATGCACCGGAGTCTAGCATGATCGTGAGTCATAATTGCTATTAAAATTTCTGAAGAAGTGAACAATTGTGATAATTACTTGTTAAATGAACTATGAAGTCATAGTTGAGAAGAAAATGAGCTAAAAAAGGAATTTGGTATTTTTCGCTTGCCGGGACTTGTTGTTGAATCGTTTTCCCTTGCCGGGACTTGTTGTTGAGCTATTTTCCCTTTCCGGGACTTATTTTTGAGTTGTTCTTCCCTTGCCGGGGTGTGTAGGTTGTTGCTAATAATTTCTCCCTTGCCGGGATATTTTGGGTTGTTAGTTGTACCTTTGTCGGGTTTAACTGTTATATTGATGAGCTTCCCTAACGGGACCTCCTTTGGAGAGATTGGTAGAGTTATTCAATTATATTACGAGATCGTGTGGCACGCCGTCCACTCATATATTATATTATGGGATCGTGTGGCATGCCGCCCACTTATTGTTATTGGCCTGAGATGCCGATGACATTGTGGACGGAGGATACGGGAGAGTGTGGTGCGTCGTCCACTTATACATTATATTATGGGAGCGTGTGGCGCGCCGTCCACTTATATACTGCATTATGAGATCGTGTGGCGCGCCGTCCACTTATATACTACCCTATGGGATTGTGTGGCGTACAATCCACTCAGACTATACAATATGGGATCGTGTGGCGCGCCGTCCACTGTAGATGTGTGTATCACAAAACTTGGAATAGACCCATTGTTGTTTCTAATATTCCATTTATAGCTGGTACTCCCAGGTAGCATGTCCCCCCCAGCTTTATTTGTATTATGTTGTTATTGTTTCTTTCCCGTACTTGAATATCATATTTGCACAGGTTAATTATAGTAGGTCCTGTCTAGCCTCGTCACTACTTCGTCGGGGTTAGACCAGGCACTTACCATCACATGGAGTCGGTTGTGCTGAAACTACACTTCTGTGGCCTTTTGTGCACAGATCAGGAGACAGCTTACGGACCGCAGCAGTAGCTTGGGAGCGTGCCTTCAGTCCAAAGATTTTTAGGTAGTCCGCTGGTGTCCGCGGGCCCGGAGTCTCTTCTATTTTCAATTCTGTTTGCTTTTCATTGTATCGAAAACAGACTCCTTATGTACTTTCTTTCAAACTCTTATGTGTAGTAATTCATAGTAGTCCGTGAGTACTGTGACACTACATCTTGGGTAGAGGATGTTGTTAACTTTTTTCCGCGGTTTTCTTCCATTTAATAATTAATTCAGACTTCCGCTTGAAATTATTATTTTATTAATATTAGCTGTTGAAAATTAGTTAAAAAGGTATGTTTAAGTTGGCTTACCTAGCTCCGACAGTAAGCGCCATCACGGTCCCGATAGTGGGACATTCGGGTTGTGACACATTATGTATTACAAGTGCAATAGTGATATACATGACTATTTACTTATATGCACAAGGATATACATGTTACTGCCATGCAAAGACGGAACTATGTGTAGTGTTAAGGGTTCACCAGACTCCGTACATTTATGCAGAAATTTTAAATATATATATATATATGTGTACTTTAGAAATAATTATATTAAAATCTTGGTCCACCTCTTTTGCCATGAGATTATGTGAACTCATAGAGTTAAATATTGGTGAATACTTGTAAATTTTAGGACGAATTTGAATTTTGGAAGGGAACAACTATGCAATTAGGATTTAGATATTCAAATTATCCTATTTTTAAGTAGGATTTGGCTATCCATTAACAATCAATAACTAAAAGTTTACCAGTAGTTGTTACGTGGTATGAACATATCAATTTCCCTAAAATATTCTCACATATATAAACAATGATTTTTATGCTAAACCAAAGACTTCTTACTGTGTTTGACAGCTTATGCTTTTACGTAGCTTGTCAAACTAATACGGCCAGTAATTTTCATTCAAACGTTGTGTTATGAAATAATATAAGAACAAGAATAATAGAGAGAAAAGTAGAGAGAGGAATATTCTTATTAATACTTTGGGATGGTTTACAATGGAATAGAACCCCTTTATTTATAGGGAGGTGGTGACTTAGCAAGAAGTAAACCCTAGAATCTCTCTAAATATGGACATTCACCTAAAATAGAATATTTTATAACACTCCCCCTTGAATGTCTATTCAATAATGTGCTTCGTTAAAACCTTAACTAAAACAAAACCCAATGGGAAAAAAATTAAAGAAAAGGAAAAAGAGTACACATGTTTGAATATGCGCCTATTGGTTGCCTCGTTAAAAACCTTGCAAGGAAAACTCATTGGGACAAAACCTTGTAAGGGAAAAAGAGTGCAACGCGCATTAACTCCCCCTGAAAGAGCATCAATTCATATCCTTGAGTCTTCGCATTCCGATCTTGTGAACCAGCTTCTTGAATGTTGACGTTGGTAGAGATTTTGTGAACAAATCAGCCATATTATCGCTTGAACGAATCTGTTGCACATTGATATCACCATTCTTTTGAAGATCATGTGTGAAAAATAACTTTGGTGAAATATGCTTTGTTCTATCTCCTTTTATGAATCCTCCCTTCAATTGAGCTATACATGCTGCATTGTCTTCATACAAAGTCGTGGGTAGTTTGTTACACTTCAAACCTCATTTGTCTTGAATATGATGTATTATAGACCTCAACCACACACACTCCCGACTTGCTTCATGAATAGCGATTATCTCGGCATGATTAGATGAAGTAGCCACAATTGATTGCTTAGTCGATCGCCAAGATATGGCAGTGCCTCCACAGGTAAACACATAACCCGTTTGAGATCGAGCCTTGTGTGGGTCAGATAAATATCCAGCATCAGCATAACCAACAAGATCAGGACTGCAGTTGTTGCTATAAAATAAGCCCATATCGGTAGTCCCTTTTAGGTACCGCAATATATGTTTGATCCCATTCCAATGTCTCCTTGTGGGAGCCAAGCTATACCTTGCTAAGACATTAACTGAAAAGGTTATGTCAGGCTTTGTAGTATTTGCAAGATTCATTAGTGCGCCAATTGCACTAAGATATAGTACTTCAGGACCAAGTAGCTCTTCATTCCTTTCTTGCGGTCGGAATGGATCTTTATTCACATCAAGTGATCGAACAACCATTGAGTACTTAAAGGATATGCTCCATCCATGTAAAACCGTTTCAGTACCTTTTCTATATAGGTAGATTGATGAACAAAGGTTTCGTTTGCCAAATATTCAATTTGCAAACCAAGAAATAATTTTGTCTTTCCGAGATCTTTCATCTCGAATTCATTCTTTAGATAATCAATTGCCTTTTGGAGTTCTATGGGGGTTCCAATAAGGTTTATGTCATCGACATGTACGGCAAGTACAACAAATTCCGATGTTGTTTTCTTTATTAAAACACACGGGCAAATGGCATCATTTATATAGCCTTCTTTTAATAAATACTCACTAAGACGATTATACCACATTCGTCCTGATTGCTTTAGACCATACAAGGATCTTTGCAATTTGATTGAAAACATTTCCCGAGACTTTGAATTATGAGCGTTTGGCATTTTGAGTCCATCGGGAATTTTCATGTATATCTCATTATCCAGTGAGCCATAAAGATAGGCAGTAACCACATCCATTAAATGCATGTCAAGCTTTTCAATGACAGCAAAACTAATGAGATAACGAAAAGTTATGGCATCCATTACAGGCGAATATGTCTCTTCATAATCGACACCAGGCCTTTGAGAAAATCCTTGTGCAACAAGGCGTGCCTTATATCTTTGTACCTCGTTTTTCTCATTTCTCTTGCGTACAAAGACCCATTTATAGCCAACAGGCTTAACACCATTAGGTGTTTCAACTATAGGGCCAGAAACTTCACGTTTTGCCAGTGAATTCAATTCTGATTGGATTGCTTCTTGCCATTTTGGCCAATCATGTCTTTTTCGACATTCTCCAACAGATTGAGGTTCAAGATCCTCACTTTCTTGCATAATGCTAGATGCGACATTAAAAGCAAAGACATAATCCACCACTATATCCACTCGATTAAAATTTGCCTCAATATTGATTGGATTTATTGATAGTTCCTTATTTTCTTGAGTCTCGGGCTCAATGGATTCTTCATGAATCTCAGAATTTATTAAATCATGAATTTCCTCATGAGATTCTTTCGTAGTGTCATTTTGATCGTTTGCTTTCCTCTTTCTAGGATTTCGATCTTTGGAACCTAATGGCCTGCCACGCTTCAGGCGTGCATTCGACTCATTGGATATGACACTAGATGATTGTCCAACAGGGACATCAATACGGATTGGAACATTCTCTGCGGGGATGTGGGATTTTGTTATCCTTTTCAAGTCCGTAAATGCGTCAGGCATTTGATTTGCTATTCTTTGCAAATGGATAATCTTTTGCACCTCTTTTTCACAAATAGAGGTATGTGGATCAAGATGAGATAATGATGCATTTTTCCACAAAATTTCCCGTTTGGTTTCACCAACTTCTCCCCCTAATTTTGGGAAAAGTGTCTCATCAAATTGACAGTCTGCAAATCGTGCAGTGAACAAATCCCCTGTCAATGTTTCGAGGTAGCGAATAATGGAGGGCGATTCAAACCCAACATATATTCCTAACCTTCTTTGCGGACCCATTTTGGTGCGGTATGGCGGTGCTATAGGCACATATACTGCGCATCTAAAGATTCTTAAATGGGATATATTGGGTTCATGACCCAAAACCAATTGCAACGGGGAATATTTGTGATAATTCGTCGGTCTGAGACGAATTAGCATTGCTGCATGCAAAATGGCGTGACACCATACCGAAGTGGGCAGCCTCGTTTTCATGAGTAATGGTCTTGCAATCAACTGCAGGCGTTTAATTAAAGATTCTCCAAGACCGTTTTGAGTGTGAACATGAGCTACAGTATGTTCCACTTTTATCCCAATTGATAAGCAATAATTATTAAATGCTTGGGATGAAAACTCAGCAGCATTATCCAGTCTAATAGACTTGATTGGATTATCAGGAAATTGTGCTCGTAGTCGAATTATTTGTGCCATTAGTTTTGCAAATGCAAGGTTGCGTGATGACAACAGGCACACATGAGACCATCTACAGGATGCGTCTATTAAGACCATAAAATATCTAAAGGACCCACTAGGTGGGTGAATAGGTCCACAAATGTCCCCTTGTATACGTTCCAAAAACGTAGGTGACTCAGTCCCAACCTTTGTTGGTGATGGTCTAATAATTAACTTGCCTTGATAACAAGAAGTGCAAGAAAATTCATTATTTAAAAGAATTTTGAAATTCTTTAACGGATGCCCATATGAGCTTTCTATAATCCATCTCATCATGATTGATCCAGGGTGTCCCAATCGATCATGCCAAAGTACAAAAGTATTGGAATCAGTAACCTTTTGGTTTACTGTTGAATGTGCCTCAATTGCACTAATTTTTGTCCAATACAGGCCACAAGATAAAGACGGAAATTTCTCAATAACCCTCTTTTGGCCGGAGACATTCTTTGTAATGATGAGATATTCAAGATTATTCTTATCTATTGTCTCAATATGATAGCCATTCTGGCGTATATCTTTAAAACTCAACAAGTTTCTCTTAGACTTGGAGGAGAACATTGCATTCTCTATGATAAACATTGTTCCTCTAGGCAGAGTTATAGTTGCTCTTCCGGAGCCTTCAATCAATTTACTACTACCAGAGATTGTAGTAACATCTGCCTTACACATACTTAGTTGAGAGAAATATTTCTTTTCTTTGAGTATTGTATGTGTAGTACATGAATCAACTAAACAAATATTTTTACAGTTGGACGTTGATCCAAGCTTGCTTTGTGAGATATCCATATTTTCTTTCCCATGGTTTGACATACAAAAGAAATACACGAACATGAGAATAAACAAATTCAATCCGTTTGTTTCATATTTAAACAATATTTTCAAAATCTGTTGAGGTTATTCGAATAACTGAGTTGATAGTCGACTATCTTGGGAAGCAGTCATTAGGTTATTCGAATAACTAAACCTGATATTCGACTAACTAGCCTTGCGGAAAAATCCAGTTTAATGCGAAATATTGGTTAGTCGAATAACTAATTAGTTATTCGACTAACTTAGTAAACAGTCATCAGGTTAGTCGACTAACTAAACTGGTTAGTCGACTAACTTAGCTTGCGAAAAATCCAGTTTTTAATACGAAATATTAGATAGTCGACTAACTTATTAGTTAATCGACTAACTTTACTGGGAAGTAAAAATGTCTTCGAAATTTAAGCATATTGAAACATTCTAAAGAGCTAATACTAACATTATATCATAAACTAACTAATACGAGCTGATACTAATGACTATTAGTTTATTCACTAACTAATACAAATAAGTAAAATAAGATCAAACAATTCCATCTTCCTTCATCACAGATCCATCACCGATTAAGTGGTCTATTTTCCCCTCGGGTTGCTCAAAGAAGTCTGCCACATCCAGGTGGGTGATGTAAAAATTGTCGTCAGAGACAAAATTTGTTTCAGGGCCTTTATTCTTTAGAGATGCTTGATAAAGATCAACCAAATGTCTTGGTACACGGTAAGCTTTTGACCAGTGCCCTTTTCCACCGCAATAATAACATATAGTTTCTGAACTATTTGCCTTTGAATCCTCATAATCCCGTTTCTGCTTTTGGTGGTTATATCTCTTTGGGGGGTGACGGACATCAGGGAAATTTCTTCCTTGTCTACGTCCACGGCCATGACCCCGATTACGACCAGGACCATGATTAAAGCCATAGCCTTTTCCATGCTTGGCATAATGAGAATACACCTTATCTGCTTCAGGCAATGGTGTAGACCCAATGGGTCGATTTTCGTGATTTCTCATGAGCAGGTCATTGTTTCGCTCAGCCACAAGGAGAAGAGAAATCAGTTCAGAGTACTTTTTGAAACCTTTCTCTCTGTACTGTTGTTGCAGTACCATATTGGAGGCATGAAACGTTGTAAACGTTTTTTCAAGCATATCATAATCAGAGATATTATCTCCACAGAGTTTCAACTTAGAAGTAATTCTGAACATTGCAGAATTATATTCAGAAACAGACTTAAAGTCTTGGAGCCTCAGATGAGCCCAATCATATCGTGCTTGTGGCAGAGTGACCAACTTCAGGTTGTCATATCTCTCCTTTAAGCCGTTCCACAAGATGAGTGGATCTTTGACTGTGAGATATTCAATTTTCAAACCTTCATCAAGGTGATGGCGCAAGAAAATCAAGGCCTTCGCACAGTCTTGGGTGGATGTTTTATCTCTGTCTTTAATGGCGTCTCCAAGACCCATAGCATCTAAGTGGATTTCAGCATCCAACACCCATGTCATATAGTTCTTGCCCGAAATTTCAAGGGCAACGAACTTTCTTTTCATAATATCAGATATAATTAAAACCAAATTCGGAATAAGGGAAATACCTTAATTTTCTCAAGAGGATTCTTGAGATGGTAGAGTCTCGTGCTGATAACGTGTTATGAAATAATATAAGAACAAGAACAATAGAGATAAAAGTAGAGAGAGGAGTATTCCTATTAATACTTTGGGATGGTTTACAATGGAATAGAACCCCTTTATTTATAGGGAGGTGGTGACTTAGCCACCAAGAAGTAAACCCTAGAATCTCTCTAAATATGAACATTCACCTAAAATAAAATATTTTATAACACGTTGTTTATATTTCGTAAAACAATGTCATTTTCAATAATCTTTGCTGTTTAAATATAGGAAAGAGAAGAAGAAAAAAGCATAGCTTGCACCTCTAAGTATTCACCATGTATAATTGTAGGAACCAGTATTTGACCATATGTTAGTAGTACTTTTTAGTAGGCACATTTTGATCTTAAGAAAGAGCCATTGACAAATTTGGTATGCTTAACCAACAAGTTAATGCTGATTCTTTCTAACTTTTCCTTAGTTTAGAGTCTGAATATTACTTTGAAAAATGCCCAGCTTTTGGTTTCCAATTCACTCTCTTCCTCTCAGTCACTGTACACCCAGAGGTAGATTTAGAATTTCAAGAGATGGGTGTTACTGTATAAAAATGAATTTAGAATTTATTTGTATGATTTAACTTTAGGTTCTTACCACGAACCCATAACTTTTAGAAATGATAGTTTGGAATGACTTTTGAGTAGCTAATTTTACTTGTAGAGGTTCACCTAATCATTGTACCATAAGAGTTTTTGAGCTTGTATGCATGCATATATATTTAAGAATTTTTAAAGAGAAATAACATTGTTATACATGGTTTAAGAAGAGGAGAATGGTTTACGTAAACCCCCATCCCTTAATCTATAGTTTGTTTGGCCAAGTTTATTTTTAGTCCAAAGTATTTTTTATATCCAAAGTTAATGCGTTTGGCCAAACTTTTAGAAGGAAAAAAAATTACTTTTGAGTAGAAGCAGAAGCACTTTTTGAGAAGCGGAAGTAACTTTTTTCCAAAAATATTTTTTTGAGGCAATCTCCAACCTTACCCCCATTCCGCATAATGGGGGCAATTTTTGGGGTAATTTAGCTCCAAAACCTCCCCTTTTTTGTCCCTAAAATGGTGGATGAATAGTGTTCTCTCAAATATGGGGGTACACTATTCATCTCCCCCGTTACTATTCATCACTTTTTTATTATTATTTTGTTATTTAATTTTTTAATTTATCTCTTTGTATATACCTAATTACGTTTATGTAATGTCTTTATAATAATAATTTTAACCTGGAAATAACCTCTCTGCCCCTCCCCCCTCCTCCCCTCCCCCCCTCCCCCCCCCCGGGGTAGAGTTAAGGTCTGCGTACATATTATTCTCCCCAGACCTACTTGTGGGATTTTACTGGGTTTTTGTTGTATATTTTTGATAAATTAATTTTCGTGCATTTATCATTTTATTAAAATTCTAAGTTAATTTTATTATAAGTTATAATTATACAAAAATATATAATTCTCTCAAAAAATGAATGGTGCAAATGTAAAATATTAATTAAGGACAAAGATGATCATTTTGCACTTTGTAATGCATTAATATATCATTTATAAGAGAATACTAGAGGTTGATGTTGAATATTTATATAGTATTTCGAATGAATTTTATCATTATGTAATATGTATTTAATTAATCTTGTATCGCAATAATTTCACTTTTATTTGAATTATTAGTTAATCTATAATAATTCATTACAAATTATATTATTAAAATTTTATGGAATTATTTAATGGAAATTACAAATTAAAAAAATAAAATTACAATGAAAGATAATAATATGTAGAAGAAGAATATAAAAAAGTTTGGGAAAAAAATGGGGGAATGGTGGGAGTAAGTTATCTCCAAAATGGGAAAATTCCCATTTTAGGGACAAAAAATAGAGTAAATGTTGGAGATGGCATGAGAATAATATACTCAAGGCTACTTTAAGAGCTTGACCAAACTAATTGCTCTTGAAGAGTATTTTTCAAATTAATTAGCTAAACAGAATCTATTTCTCACTAAAGGTATTTATTTTGAAAAGTATTTTTTTAAAAATATTTTTCAAAATAAGTTATTTTTAAAAACTTGGACAAACATGCTATTAGAGTATAGCTGGTTCAGCTTCAGCCGACTTTTATTATATAGAAGAGCAAGTTTATCGACATGTCCGCTAAAGATGAGGGCATTGTGGTATTTTAGCATCACTTACCAATTGATCTAACGTGCCTTTTAATTGTTCTCTTATACTCCACGTGTATATTACACATCGTTATTTTCTTTCAGTCGGTCCAATTTTAACAGGCTCTGTCAAATAGGGGTGTTCATCGGGCCGATTGGGCGGCTTTTACTCTTAACGATTTGGCTTAACGGTTATCGGCTTTTAAATGTATTAATCCGTTAGCCACCCGATAAGATATTGGGCGGATTGGTATCGGGTTAGCTCTTATAGGGCGGTTAATGGGCGGTTTATCGGCCTAATATACATGTTCACTAAATATCTCTTATTCTCCTCGTCTTAGAAATAATGAATTGCCATAAAAAATAATATTTTCGAGGCAATATGATGTAGCTAATGAAACAATCGTCATCAGCATGTAGATTATAAAATAGATAAATTCACTACTAGTTCAGTATCGAGAAAAATAAAACAGAACTTATCTTCTGTTAGAGGCCACACTACATGTGTACACATAAGCTTCGGATATAACCAAAAAAATCTGTCGCGCAAATTTTCATTCAGCTCCCACAATGAACTTTGAAAAACTGAAGTGCTCTGGTAAATTATACTCTCTACACTCCTCTTCTATAGATAACTATCGTTCTCCATTTTCCACAAGCAATCATCCAAAATGCACAAATTTATTTCATGGTGTGTCGTTCCTCTAATCATAACCAACCTTTCAATTCTTCTTTTTCCATGACACACATAGAACCATATATGTATTAGACAACTCAATTCTATCACTAAATTTTATATATATATATATATATATATATATATATATATATATATATGTATATATATATATATATGTATATATATATATGTATATATATATATATATATATGTATATATATATATATGTATATATATATATGTATATATTTTTTATATTCTTAACGGGTTAACGGATTAGCCGTTAAGAAAATTGAATAATCCATCCCCAAACCGATAAGCCGTTAATAAAAAAAATTCAATCCGTTCCCCATCCATTAAGCCGTTAAGCTGTTACCAATAAGCCGTTAAGCTTCGGTTTGGATCGGTTTTCGGTTTCGGATCGATTTTGAACACCCCTACTATCAAAAGTCCATGTTCTTGATTTCAAAGGTGTTGCTGGGAGTTCTAGATGCAAGTTTGCTCCCCTTTTAATTTCCGCCTATATCTTCTTCGTCTTTTTCTTATCAGATGCTTTTTTTGGGCTCTTTTCATATTTTTTAAATTTTAATCCAATTGTTGGTGTGTTAAATGTGATGGTGAAACTCCATTTATAAACCTTTAATCTTGCTGAGTTTTGATTAAAAACAGTGAGCAAACGAAAGATCACGCATCTGATATACAAATAATTCCTTCATCTTCAACGTTAATTTTATTATTCTTTCTCTTCCCTTTTTTGCTCTTTCAATAAGTTACAGCACACACACAATTTTATTTACTGAGATCAAAGGCTTTTCGCTACACTGATATGGGTCTTAAACCTAATTAAGAAGACAAATTTTGGGTATAGCATAGCTTCATAGTGCGTAAAAGTTCTTCGCTTCATCATCCTCAATTCTTTTTCTCTTTATTTTCAGATTTTTCTTCATAGCACTTTTTTTTTTTTTAAATTTAGGATCATTTCATTGATTTCAAAAGAATGTACAATGCAGTGCTATAGTAGTAGCATGGACAATCTATTACTCATTTACAATTAGCTCTAAACTAATATAAACTCAAACAAGCTATCCTAATATGTATCTATTTAGCTATAGCTAAGGATAACAATTTAGTCGACGCAACCCCTCATGTCATCTTTTACATTTTGTGCTGCGAGTATGAATCAACAATGCCACTTCTCTACAGAACTGATCTTCAGCAAAAATTTTGCTATCAAATCGAATGGAATTCCTGGCTCTCCAGATCAATGCAACAGTAGTGACAAAAGCAGTAACAGTGAGTGCTTTGTGCCAGTTTCTGCTTCGAGCATTACTGCATATCCATTGAAGTTCAGTCTCCCAAGTACTAACAGCTCGATTGTATCCCATCCAATAGCATATTCTAAGCCATAATCGATTAGTGACTGGGCATGCAAAGAAAAGATGTTCAAACCTTTCTTCCTGCTGTTTACAGAATGCACATTCAACAGGTGCATCAATTCCAAACTTTTGCAATCTGTCAATAGTAGGCAGTCTGTGTTGAGCATCTAACCAAACTGTGAATTTGTGTCTTGGTTGTACATTAACAGTCAGCATCACATTCCTCCAATCTACCTTGTTGTAATTAGGTAGCATAGTAAGGTATAAGTTTTGTATTTGAAACTTGTCCAGTTTGCACAATGATTTCAATCTGCTAAAGAGATTGCCTTGCAACTGTTGGTTCTCCATAATAGCAACCCTGCAATCCAGAATCTTTCTAACAACTCCAGAGGCATTTTTTGGCAGAGGTACAGAGCTAACATCATACTGCTTTATGTAATAGCATTGCAGCCATTTAATCCAAAGGCAATCCTTCTTGCTGGCCAAATCCCAAAGGAGTTTGGTAATAGCTGCCTTATTCCAGACAGTCATATCAATGATGTTAAGACCCCCAGCAGAAACAGGTTTACAGACCTTTTCCCATGCAACCAAAGCCCTTTTAGACACAGATGCACTGCCTGTCCATAGGAAGGACCTACAAATTGCTTCAATAACCTTCAGCACCTTCTTTGGCATTATGAATACTTGTGCCCGATATGTCTGAATGCCAAATATAACAGCTTTAATCAATTGGCATCTACCTGCATAAGAAAGCATTTTGGCAGACCAGCATGTGATTCTAGCAGTTATCTTCTCAATCAGTGGTGAGTATTGATGTATAGCAAGTTTTTTAGAGCTAAGTGAAATTCCCAAATACTTGAAAGGAAGTTGGCCCTCAATGAACCCCAACTGCTCCATGATTGCAACTCTAACAGATTGCTGTACACCAGCCAAGTAAACAGCACTCTTGTTAATGTTTGCTTTCAAGCCAGAAGCTTCAGAAAACTTGAGGAATGCCTCTTGTAAAATCTGGATAGAAATACCATCAGCCCGACAAAACATAAGAAGATCATCAGCAAAACAAATATGCACATAGTTTAGCTTCCTGCACTTAGATGGAAATTGAAATCTCCATTTCTGTGTAACTGATGCAGTATCCTGTTCAAATACTCCATTGCAAGAACAAACAAATAAGGAGACATAGGATCACCCTGTCTAATACCCCTCCTTGCAGTGAAAGGTTTAGTGAGACCCCCATTCAGCACCAAGGAATATGAGACAGAAGTTACACATGACATTATCCAATTAAGGAACTTTACTGGGAATCCAATGTCAATGAGGACTTGCTTAAGGAAGCCCCATTCCAAAGTATCATAGGCCTTCCTTAAGTCCACCTTAAGGACACATCTAGGGGATACTCCTTTCCTTGTATATCTCTTGAAAATTTCATGGCTGAGCAGGATATTATCAATGATGCTTTTGCCTTCAATAAATGCTGACTGGGCCTGACCAACTATGCTGCCAATAACAGTTTTCATCCTCTTTGTAATAATCTTGGAGATGATTTTATACACAATTGTACAGCAGGCAATATGTCTATAATCCTTGACAGTTGTAGGATTATTAACTTTAGGCACAAGTGCAATAGCTGTAGTATTTATCATGTTGGGCAGATTGCAAGTAGTAAAGAAGTCCATAGTAGCAGCAATTATATCTTCTTGTACTATCTCCTAGTTGCTAGTGAAAAACTCCACAGGAAAACCATCCACACCTGGTGCTTTATCCTTTGGCATCTCCTTAAGAGCTTCTGTAATCTCCTCCACTGTGACCTTTTGGATTAGCATTCTTTGTTGTGATAAAGTAAGACAAGGACCTTCCTTCATAACAGCAGTACTGATACAAGGGAGTTCAACAGCACATTCTCCTATCAATTATTTGAACACTTTAATAAGTTCCTGTTCTACAACTACTGGATCTGTTAGCTTTATACCAGATTCAGTATATATAGAACTAATATTATTCTGGCTAGTTCTGATCTTCCATTGAGAATGAAAATACTTTGTAATAGCATCTCCACACTCAATCCAATT
Source organism: Nicotiana benthamiana (assembly GCA_034376525.1). Taxonomy (NCBI): domain Eukaryota; kingdom Viridiplantae; phylum Streptophyta; class Magnoliopsida; order Solanales; family Solanaceae; genus Nicotiana; species Nicotiana benthamiana. The sequence goes on from CM067336.1 coordinate 72,495,735, forward strand.
GGCTTTGGATTTCTGCCTCATAATCTGCTCCTCCACCTTGCTCCATTTCTCAATTTCATACAATGCTGCTTTCTCAGCATTTAGCAAATTCTGTGTAAATGGACTGTGTTGCATGTGGTTTTGAACAATATCTAGTGTTTCCCTAGCTTGAATAAGCTTCTGCTTATAGGAAGACATCTGGCTATTTATCCCCTTCAATTGTTGCTTCAAGGCTTTCAGTTTGGTCCATATCTGCTGCATAGGTGGTCCTTCACAGTGTTGTGACCAAGTTTGTTCCAGAATAGATTTAATCTGAGGATCCTCCATAATTGAAATGTAGAATCTGAAAGGTTTGGGGTGTAGAAGCCTTTGACTACCAAACTTGATAAGTATGGGAGAGTGATCAGATACTGAAGGGTTCATGAATTCAGCCTCAATATGCCCATACTATTGAATCATTTGAAAATTTCCCAAAGCCAGTCAATTTTACTATATACTCTAGTATCAGAATCCTGCTTATTGGACCATGTATAATACCACCCTTTTGCTCGAAGGGGAGTAAGATGAATGGCATCTATAGTCTCCTTGAATCCTCTGGTTTCAGCATCAATGACAGGAGATCCAATTCTATCTTCAGAGTTCAAGACAGCATTGAAATCCCCACTAAGTACCCAAGGATCTTGACTGGGAATGTTTACTGCCTGCAAATCACACCACAAATGTTCCCTATTGCTTGCAGTATTATGAGCATAAACTACACTCAAATGAGTTCTGACTTTGCCTTGAGCACCTTCTAACATACATTGTATAAACTGATCAGTCACATTAGAAATAAGGACTTGAATATGAAGTTTCCAAAGAAACCAAATCCTACCATTGACAGCCTTAGCATAGTTGCATTGAACTTTCCATCCTTTAGCAATCTTAGCAAGTATCCTTTTAGCTTTATGCTCCTTAACTCTAGTTTCAAGAACACCTATAACATCTACTTTATTTACAGACAGAAAGCTTTTTAATTCTTCCTATTTGTGGGCTTGATTAAGCCCTCTAATGTTCCAAGTAGCAATAATCATGAAGTATTAGACACAATACTCCAAGAAGGTCCTGGATCCACCTGTTGACCTCTTCTACCAGCATCCAGAATAACTACAGTAGACTTCCCCTTATTTGCATTATCAATCATAACCTCATTGATCCCAGAAAGAACCCCTGAAGCTGCTATGTTTCTGCCAGAGCCAGCTAGTTCATGCTGATTCACAGTACTATTCACCAGCTGCATATCACCAGTATGTTGCTGATTCCCAATAGTACTAGTCTCCAGTTGCACTGCCTCACTAATATGTTCTGGTTGAGCTGGAATAGGTACCATTGGATCTGCAACAGTCTTAGGCACCCACTCCTATTTAGTAACTTTGATCTGCCTTGGCATTCTAGCTCTCTGTCTTCTCCCCTTCTCCTGCTCACCATTTGCCATTTCTACATCATTTCTTACATTATACCAGCACTCAATAGCATCATGGCCAAATTTCAAACAATGATTACAAAAACTAGGTTTCCAATCATATTCAATCTGTTGCACTTTCAAACCAAAAGGAGTTTCAATTTCAACCTGATCAGGTAAGGGGTAAGCAGCATGAACTTCTACTAAAACTCTCGCAAAAGAGATCTTCTCATAATGTGCAGTGAATTTGTCCGTATACAGTGGTCTGCCCACTGCACTAGCCAATTTCCTCAGAACATCAACAGACCAGTAACCCACCGGAAGGCCAGGGAATCTGATCCATACAGGTACTGTGCTGAGAACATCATTTTGAAAAGAAAAATCAACCTCTCATGGTTTCAGCACCATAGGCTTGTTCTGTACAAATATGGCCCAGATTGCATAACTAACTCTTTATCCTCTTTGCAATTGAAACGAAATATGCAGTATCCTTCAGCATGCAACAGTATCTGAGGTTTGGACACAAAATTCCAAACATGCTTCACAAAATTCTCCATCATTTTAGCATTTGGATTATCTCCAATTACATATCCAATTAATGCATTTGCCCAGTAATCTACCTGAGATTGTAGATCTTCTACACTGATTTTAACCACCTTCTGGCCGTCTCTTTCAATCGGAGGTACAAATGAGAGTGTCTTACCCATTTGTGCATCACGATTTCCTCTAACTTCAGCAGCAGTCGGTAATGATTTTGCAGGGTCACTCACTTTAGAAAATTGTAATCGTCTCGCAGTCGAGTTAATCGGAGCTTCTGTTTGGTCCATCAGAATTGTGTTTACAGTTGCTTCAACCTTTGCATGCAAGTTCTCTGGCGATTGGTATTTCTGTGGAAGGAAATTCCCAAAGGTCATAGGTTCCAGTGCCGTAGCGATACCGTGAGCAGGGGTAACAAGTGCTATTAGAGCAGTCGGAGCAGCGTTGCGACGGCGGCGAGCCATTTCCGACACAAATTGCAGTCTTGCTATTGTGCGCCTTCTTCAATAGCACTTAGATTCTCTTAATACTTCCTTTATGCATTTATTTTTTCTTTTAGTGATTTTTCTTCGTTCTCTTCATACCTCCTAATTTTTCAATGACATTGCTGTTGTGAGAAGAAGGATTTTATCTTCCGGTGTTGCTTGATTATTTGTTCTAGAGTTAATGGCATATAATTATTCAAGTAAATGCTTGATCTTTCTAGCATGGTAATGATTTTTCGGAGCATTTGTTACTATTTTTTTATTCTTTTCTCCTGTACAGTTAATATATTTTATTACAAAATTAATATACAAAGCTCATTCTGGGATTCTTTGATCCTTCTTTTATTCTTTAGAGTTTTTTTCTTTCTTAAAGGTAAAATGGAACAAACCGGTAGAAGCATACTGACAAGGTGGGAACTAAGAGTTAGAACTTATTAAGCATTTCGCACATACCATATGGCTAAAGACAAGAGGGGTTTCTATGATGGTAAGCAACCCCCATTTCCAACCGAAAGGTTGTGAGTTCGAGTCTCCCCAAGAGCAAGGTGGGAAGTTCTTGGAGGGAAGGATGTCGGGGGTCTATTTGGAAACAGCCTCTCTACCCAAGGGTAGGGGTAAGGTCTGCGTACACACTATCCTCTTCAAACCCCACTAAGTGGGATTATATTGGGTTGTTGTTGTTGAGACAAGAGGGGTTGCTCTGATGGTAAGCAACCCCTACTTCCAGCTGAGAGGTTGTGAGTTCGAGTCTCCCCAAGAGAAAGGTGGGAAGTTCTTGGAGGGAAGGATGCCGGGGGTCTATTTGGAAACAGCCTTTCTACCATAGGGTAGGGGTAAGGTCTGCGTACACACTACCCTCCCCAGACCCTACTAAGTGGGATTATACTGTGTTGTTGTTGTTATTATTGATGCAAGTGTTAGTCGGTTGAGATACCTAAGGATGATATTAATCAAGTTTGAAGTGTAAGATATATGGACTTATATCTACATACATATGAACAATATATGGATAAATTATATGTTATGTGCTATCTTTTGGTTTGGCCTAATTTTGTGGTCTTATGGACATTATGTTAAGGGGGCCAATGTATTGTCATATAAAGTGTAGGACCAATGTGTAGATACCCAAAAGGGTAACCTTAGTTAATGATGGGCTAACAAAGGTTACATATATGTAACCATGGTTACATGCTTATGACTCTTGAGTTTCATAACTCATTTGTTATAAGTGGGGGGTTATGGTTCCCACATTATAGCAAGATAATCTCTTCTTCCTCCCATTGAATCAAGAGAGCCATTTTTTGTCTTGCATATTTTTGTGGAAAGTCATACTCCAATTTTGGTTATTGTGATATTATTATTGTTGTGAAACCAATACTTCAAGAAGGATCAAGGAGACAATCTTGAAGGAAGGACTAAGGAACTTTCTAAGGCACACTTTGGACAATCTTCAACAAGAAGATTAAGGTTTTCCACATATGGATTCAGGTACGCTTCCGCTTATGTTGTTCATTCCAAATTATTCGATATGAAGGCTATTGTGTTTTAGTCGGAATCATTATTCTAACAATTGGTATCAGAGCCTCCTTCATATTTGGATAATTTGGAAGTTCATGAAATTGCATGTTATATAAAGTTCATGTTTAAATTATGATAGAATTTTGATTATGAAATTCTAGTACCATGATATAGCATGATTTCATGAATGTTATGTAGTTGATGAACTTTAGTGATTCAATATTTTGTTATCTCTATATGAATTGAAATATTGAAGTTTGCAAAATTTTGTTTGTTGAACAATAAGAAACTTAAACAAGAAATTGTTGCTACAAATAACCTTCAGTGACGGCAACTCCAGTTTCCAGTTTCAATACATAGTCGCCACTAATACATTTAGCGGCGACTTCTATGGGTTTAGTGGCGACGTTCGTCGCCGCAAAAGGTCCTGCAAAATTTTGCAAAACAGAAGCATCACATAATCGATTATTCTTTGAAAATAATCGATTATGCAATTTGTTCATCAAAATTTTTGAAACAGAATCTGAGGATAATCGATTATTTTTAAAATAATCGATTATCTGGAGTTTTTTCAGCAAAATTGGAAATTCCAGAGAGCTAAAATAATCGATTATCCTATTAGGATAATCGATTATCCTAGTTTTTCAGCAAAATTTGAGATTCCAGAAGGCCCAGATAATCGATTATCAGGCTCAGATAATCGATTATCTGGCCATAAATTGCAGAAACGTTTTATTTTCTGGCTGTTTAATGAGGACATAATGTAAGAAACGTTTTTCATAATTAATGAAACGTTTTAAGACTTTTAAATTTCAGTTTTTAATTGAATATTACTAATATGTCAATTAATTTTAAGTTTTTATAATTATTATTAATGTTTTATACATTAATATTCAGTTTTAATATTAATTGTTTTAGTCCATCAAACTTCAGATCTTGGAATTGTCCAATTAAGTCTATAACAATTAATATTCAGATGTTGCATGTCAAAACATGTAACATATTAAGCTAAGATTCATAATATGACTTAAGGAACTAAATTATTTAGCATCTAATATTTTAAATTAGTCAATTGAAGCACTATGTTGCCAAAGTAACCTCTATTGTGTAGATTGATTGATCTTGAAATATAAGATGACTGTGGATGTTGGTCTTCCATGCGTTTAACACCGGCCCAAAGGAAGGTTGTTATTTGGCAGGAATTCGAACATGCTTGTGGTGATAAATATGTGACAATTATTTGGTTTTCCATGTGAATATTAAGTCGGCCCAAAGGAAGGATTGATATTTGACAGGGTTTATTGTCAATATTTGATCACTACATCAAGAGTACCACTTACAAGTTGATTTTCTGTCCAAAGACTAAAATCAATGTTGTGCTAGGTATCTTGTAATGGGATTTGCCTATTTTGAATCTATAAAGTAAAGTTAAAGTTCAAGTAATTGTAAGCATGTATTAAATAATCCTTTTGTTCTATTTTCAGTTAATTCTTCAGCTGCTTCGATATCTGCCAACATAAATAGCATCCATGTGCTTAACGGCACAAACTTTAAGGAATGGAAAGAGAACATCATGATCGTTCTCGGTTGCATGGATCTAGACCTTGCACTTCGGAATGAACAACCTGCTTCTCTTGAGGATACTTCCTCTCCTGATGAAAGGAGGGAGATGGAGAAGTGGGAACGCTCGAATCACATGAGTCCGATGATCATGAAACGTGCAATTCAAGAATCATTCAGGGGCACTATGAATGATGAAGCTAATGCCAAAGTTTTCCTTGAAAACCTTGAAAAGCGTTTTGAACAAAACGAAAAGGCGGAGACAAGTACTCTTTTGAGTAAACTTGTTTCCATGAGGTATAAAGGCAAGGGAAACATTAGGGAGTACATTTTGGAAATGTCTCATCTTGCTTCGAAACTTAAGTCACTCAAGCTAGTATTACCTGAGGAACTGCTTGTGTACTTAGTTTTGATATCTCTTCCTGCACACTTTAATCAGTTTAAGGTCAGTTACAACTGCCTGAAGGAGAAATGGACTCTTAACGAGCTCATTTCACATTGTGTGCAAGAGGAGGAAAGGATAAAGCAAGATAAGACAGAAAGTGCTCATTTGGCATCCTCTTCTAAGGATACTAAGAAGAGGAAAGGTAAGGAAGTTGCGGTTGCAAGGCCCAAGAATAAGCAACATAAGGAACCTAAGGTTGACATTACTGAATTAGGTTGCTTTTTCTGTAAGGGGACTAATCATGTGAAGAAAGACTGTACCAAGTACCACGCTTGGCGTGCGAAAAAGGTATGTTTCTTTCTCTTGTTTGTTCTGAAGTTAGTTTAATTTCGGTACCTAAGGATACTTGGTGTGTAGATTCCGCTGCTACTACTCACATAAGTATATCTATGCAGGGTTGCCTGAACTGCCGAAAACCAAATGATGGTGAAAGATACATCTAGTGGGTGACGGCAAGAAGGTGCCAGTTGAGGCTATTGGAAAGTTTAGGCTGTTGTTTAAGACCGGTTTTCATTTAGATTTGGATGAGACTTTTGTTGTACCGTCTTTTAGACGGAATTTAATTTCTGTTCCCAAATTGGACATATCCGGTTATTCATATTCTTTTGGTGACAATAATGTTAGTCTCTTTCAGAATTCAAATCTTATCGGTACTGGTCTTTAATCAACATTTGATAGCCTATATTTGGTTGATACAATAACCTCAAATAATGAAACCTTGCATACAAGTTTAATTGGTACCAAAAGAAAATTAACTAATGAGAATTCTATATCACTCTGGCATAAACGTTTGGGTCAAATATCCATTCAAAGAATTCAGAAACTCGTGTCAGATGGAATTCTTGATTCTCTTGATTCCTCAAATTCGGATATTTGTGTTGAGTGTATCAAGGGAAAACAAACAAACAAGACGAGATTAGGTGCTAAGAGAGCTTCGGACGTCTTAGAATTGATATATACGGATATTTGGGCCATTCCCTACTCCTTGTAGGAATGGTCAACAATACTTTATCACATTCATAGACGATTACTCTCGTTATAAGTACCTATATCTTATTCATGAAAAGTCCCAATCCATAGACGTGTTCAAATCATTTAAGGCTGAAGTTGAAAATCAACTAAGCAAAAGAATTAAATCCGTTAGATCTGACCGTGGTGGTGAATACTATGGTCGATATGATGGTTCAGGTGAACAACGTCAGGGTCATTTGCTAAATTCCTAGATGAGTGTGGGATCGTCCATCAGTATACTATGCCAGGAAGTCCTACGATGAATGGTGTAGCTGAGAGACGAAATCGGACCCTTAAGGATATGGTAAGAAGTATGATTTGTCGTACTACTTTACCAGACTCACTCTGGGGTGAAGCATTAAAAACCGCAGCTTATATTCTTAATAGAGTTCCAACTAAAGCTATAATCAAAACCCCATATGAACTTTGGACTGGGCATAAACCCAATATTAAGCACTTACACATTTGGGGTTGTCCAGCTGAGGCAAGGCCTTATAGGCCAAATGAAAGGAAACTGGATGCTAAAACGGTTAGTAGCTATTTTGTTGGGTACTCTGAAAGATCCAAGGGTTTTAAGTTTTATGATCCCACTTCAAGAACTATTTTTGAGACGGGTAATGCTAGGTTTTTTGAGGATATTGAGTTTGGGGGGTGGGGAGATAAAGTTGTTAGAGATTTTGTCTTTGAGGAAGAACATGTGTCTTTCCCTCAAGTTGTTGATCTTGGTCAGGGTGTTCTCATTCCTGACACGGATCACACAACTCCAGTTCAAGACAATCTCGAAAATCTCCCCCATCAGGACCCTGATATTACTAATGAAAATCAAACTCAACAACCTCAAGAAACTGAAGTGCCATTAAGGAGATCCACTAGAGAGAGGAGAAATGCAATTTCGGATGATTATGTTGTATTTCTCCAAGAACAAGAAAGTGATATTGGACTTGAGGAAGATGATCCAATCAACTTCTGTCAAGTCACTAAGGGTTCTAACTCTCAAAAGTGGATTGATGCCATGAATGATGAGATGAAGTCTATGAGCGATAATGACGTTTGGGAGCTTGCTACATTGCCTGAAGGTATTAAACCTATTGGTTATAAATGGATTTTTAAAACCAAAAGGGATTCAGGGGGCAATGTTATTAAGTATAAAGCTCGTCTTATCGCAAAAGGCTACTTTCAAAAGGAAGGCATTGATTATAAAGAGACTTTCTCTCCAGTTTCATCGAAAGACTCTTTCAGGACTATAATGGCACTAGTAGCACAGTTTGATCTTGAGCTTCATCAGATGGATGTTAAGACAGCATTTCTCAATGGTGACATTGAGGAAACAATTTATATGGTGCAACCTGAAAACTTTGTTTCGGATGAATCAGAGAAAAGGGTTTGCAAATTAAAGAAATCCATCTATGGGCTCAAGCAGGCTTCCCGTCAATGGTATTATAAGTTTCATGCAGTCATTACATCTTTTGGTTTTGAACCGAATGTTGCTGATGACTGTATATACCATAAGTTCAGTGGGAGTAAGTATATTTTTCTGGTTTTATATGTCGATGACATACTGCTTGCCTGTAACGATATAGCATTATTGCATGAAACTAAGAAATTTCTTTCAAAGAAATTTGAAATGAAAGATCTTGGTGAAGCTTCTTTTGTATTAGGAACTCAGATACATCGAGATCGCTCAAAAGGTGTTCTCGGTCTGTCACAAAAGGGCTATATCGATAAGGTTCTGAAAAGATTTGGCATGCAGGATTGTAAACCAGGCAACACCCCTGTTACTAAGGGAGACAAGTTTAGTCTCAAACAGTGCCCAAATAATAATTATGAAACTTCGGAAATGCAGAAGACACCTTATGCTTCGGCTGTAGGTAGTCTGATGTATGCTCAGGTATGTACACGACCTGATATAGCATACATTGTTGGGATGTTAGGCAGATATCTAAGCAATCTTACAGAGAACAAAGGATTACATGCTTACATATCGGAGATCGAACCAGTTTGAGATCATCGGGTATACCGACTCCGATTCCTTTATGCTAATAACAACAGTAGTTTGACGAAAGCAAAACATATGGACGTCAAATTTCGGGTTGTTAAAGAAAGAGTACAGAATGGACAGTTGTGCATTGAGCACATCAGTACAAACTCCATGCTTGCGGATCCGCTCACTAAGGGATTGACACCAAAGGTATTTCTTGAGCATATTGCTTGTATGGGTGTCAAATCAATTAAGGATTATGTATTTTAGTGGGATTTTGTATTATACAATTATGTATTGTCCATTACATTCAGTAATTCAGTTATATCTGCGCAGATATTCAGTTTTAAAGTTTTTTGTACTCTTACAGTTTATGATTGATCTCAATAAAGAGAACCAGTTGGAAATAGACATTCTATTGACCACACTTTATGTTATTTCCATGATACACACCTACACTTGATCCATGTCGTTGATTATATTGATATACGTGATCTATGTTGGTTCTAGTTGCGAATGAGTAACTAAGAGCTCTTAGGTCCTATGTTGGTATGATTGATGGACCGGATTGTTCATGACAATTTTATTATGATAGCAATTCTGAGCTCATAGGGTTATATTGTAACATATAATGCTAAAGTTTGTACATATGTATGAATATCTCGTCCAAGTGTGAGATTGTAAGATATATGGACTTATATCTACATACATATGAACAATATATGGATAAATTATATGTTATGTGCTATCTTTTGGTTTGGCCTAATTTTGTGGTCTTATGGACATTATGTTAAGGGGGCCAATGTATTGTCATATAAAGTGTAGGACCAATGTGTAGATACCCAAAAGGGTAACCTTAGTTAATGATGGGCTAACTAAGGTTACATATATGTAACCATGGTTACATGCTTATGACTCTTGAGTTTCATAACTCATTTGTTATAAGTGGGGGGTTATGGTTCCCACATTATAGCAAGACAATCTCTTCTTCCTCCCATTGAATCAAGAGAGCCATTTTTTGTCTTGCATATTTTTGTGGAAAGCCATACTCTAATTTTGGTTATTGTGATATTATTGTTGTTGTGAAACCAATACTTCAAGAAGGATCAAGGAGACAATCTTGAAGGAAGGACTAAGGAACTTTCTAAGGCATATTTTGGACAATCTTCAACAAGAAGATTAAGGTTTTCCACATATTGATTCAGGTACGCTTTCGCTTATGTTGTTCATTCCAAATTATTCGATATGAAGGCTATTGTATTTTAGTCGGAATCATTATTCTGCAGTATCTGAGTTGAGACTGAACAAAGAGATATGTATTACCTGTGAATAAAATAGACAATATACAGAACTTGTAGGAATTTTAAAAGAGTTCACAGAAGAAGAAGGTATAGACAATGTCCTGGCTTGAATTTAGTGAACCATATAGGGAGAAAAAAGGTGTTGCAAAAGCAAAGCAGAGTTAGTCAGTATGATTATATACAAGTCTCTAACATTGTTATCTTTTTTGTGCAAATGATTATACTAAGAATTCTATTAATATATTAGCAAGCTTTAAAATTAGAAACGAATGTGGTTACTTTTGTTTGTAATAGCACAATTCCTATTTAGTACAACAACAACAACTACTACCCAATATATTCCTACCAGGTGGGAGTCTGGGGAGGGTAATATGTAGACAAGCCTTACCTCTACCCGAAAGGGCAGGGAGGCTGTTTCCAATCGACCCTCGGCGCATAGGACAAAAGGAAAAACAACTGTAAAACAAAACAAAAACAAAAAGCATTAGTGACTCCCGCAGAAAATAGTGAAAATAATTAACTAAAAATAAGAAACATACATACAATGGCAGGCAATAAAATTGTGCAGCAACTATCATAACTAACAGCCACAGGAGGGCACACGCTAACACACAAATCGTCTATGAGAAAACCTACTGACGTGCGAAGGACTCTAGAAGCTCCTAACCTACAATTTCTACTTAGTAATGTTATTTAATAAAATTAGTTTTACTCTTTAAACATGATTCTTTTTATATATTGTTTAATATCTTTCTTTCTCTGTTTCAGTCAGGTGCTCTCTTTTTCTATTGACCAGTCCTTCTGGAATAGGCTTTCTTGGTCACTCAGAGGTACAATTTTACTTTTTTTAAATTTTGTCTGAGGATATTTTAGACTTTTCACGATACTTAATGCAAAGTGAGTTTAACCCTGCAACAGAGTAGACATGTATTGGCCATTTTCCTGCTCTTTGTTCGTCATCTTTTCCCGTCTTCTATTTCATCTTTTGCTGATTTATGCATTTTAATAAAAACAATATTGCTCGACTTTCCTCGATTAACATATGATGCTACGCTTAGCTATTTATGCTTAAGCTTTGGCTAATTTAGGAGATCTAAATTATCTTCATTTTTTTAATGGTTTCTTTGTACTATGATTTATTATTCTTATGTTTAGATTTCTGCTGGAGTTACTAATGCTCTTTTGTTTTTGTTTTGTTTTTCATTTCTACTCTGAGCCGAGGGTTGATTGGAAACAACCTCTTTGCCCTTTCGGGTAGGGGTAATGCCCGTCTACATATTACCCTCCCCAGACACTGGGGTTTGTTGTTGTTGTTGTTGTCGTCGTCTTTGTACTATGATTTTATTTTTTGTTCTTCATTTTGGTCTTGTTATTACCTTTTCTGTTGTTCTATATGGTTTCTGTATTTCGGTCTTTTTATTCTTTGGTCGTGATTATATTTTGATGTCGCACTGATAGTAAATTCATATATTCATTGACTTTTATGATTTATGTGTTGATGAGGGAGCTCAAGTTGAAAGATATGGTCAACCCTTTCCTTCGAGCAGTTTGTTTGCGAAATGAATGGTATAAACTTTTCTGCTGTTAAATCACAGTCACCGACTCTTTAATAAAATAATAGAAGTAAAAATTGAGACTAATTTGATACTTGGTTTTTGGTTTTATAGGTTCTTATCTGTGTGAATTTTTTTTTGGGTAACCGGTCTATGTATGTTCTGGTTTGTAAATTTATTGACCAACTTTTAAGCCTTCGATCTTTTTCTCTATGTGAAGTAGCAGAAATTTTACATAGTTATCTTTTTATTTTTCTATTATAATCAAGCTAAAGATTTCAACTATCCATGTTGCAATGCCTACAGGTTTTCTTGGTTAGTTTCTGACTTATTAAGAAGAATATAAATTAAATCTGGTTAAAGAAAAACAAGAAAGAAATAGCATAAATTAATTGACACTGAGAAATTAAAGTAGAGTTGGGAATATGTTCTTGGTTTCCGTTAGATTACTTTTGTGATTGTAAGAGCTTTTTTAGGTCAGTATCTTCAATAGGTTGATGTTTACAATAGAGGGAATTTAAATATCGTGAAAGATACACATATGATTTCCTATTAGGTCAATTTTGTCTACCCAAATAAAGAATATATGAATGTTAAAGAAAGGAACTTGCTATTTTTACATAGAAGTTTACAAGTTTTAACGACTGATTGCATAAAAGACTTGTTATGAGTGTTGTATTGGCTCACTATATACAGGAAAAAATCTTTTATCAAAAAGGAGAAAGGATAGATATAGCCAATGCAAAATCGTTCCACGAAACAATTTAAATAATCCGCAGTGTATATTCTTTTTCTGTGACAACAAATAAGAATTTGTCTAGAGATGATTTACTAGTCGAGTGTTAGTTGTTCTTCGTATCATTTGCACGGTAACCATGCAACAGAATTTATTTATTTTCCCAAATTGCTACTAACAATGGGAAGCACAAAATCATGTATAATGTCAGTCTTCTATTATTTTTTAATGGGGGATTGTACTGTGACCTACATATTATTGCTTGTCACGTCCAGATTTTTTCCACCATCGAAAGTCGTGATGGTTTCTACTGTCGAAGCTGGGTGAGCCAACCTTTATAATCATTTTCACAAATGTTAATTCTAAAACAAGTTAAATACTAACATAATTAATTAAAACATGCGGAAGTCTCTTAACATCAACAACGAAAACAAAATACGGAAATTAACAATATGTCTCTATCCATTATCTGGTGTCACTACTCACGGACGACTAAAGAGTACTAAAAGCAATAGTCTGAAAGAAATATATCACACGTCTGTTTGATACAATAAAAACAAACTAGAAGAAATAGATAGAGGAGACTCGGGGCCTGTGAACGCCAGCGAACTACCTCGGATAAATAAACTAGGATGGGAACAAAAGATAAAGATGGAACATCAGTAACAACAATAACTCTATATCAGCTTTTCATGATCTACTCATCTATAGTGGACGGCGTGCCACACGATCCCATTGTGTAGCACACAAGTGGACGGCGCGCCACACGATCCCATAATGTAATGTATAAGTGGACAGCGCGCCACACGATCCCATAATGTAATGTATAAGTGGACAGCGCGCCACACGATCCCGCGGCATCTCAGGTCAATAACAATAAGTGGACAGCGCGCCACACGATCCCATGATGTATTAAATAAGTGGACGGCGTGTCACACGATTCCATGATGTATTATATAAGTGGGCGACATTCCGCACGATCCCATGATGTATTATATAAGTTGATGGCGTGCCACACGATCCTATGATGTATTATTGAATAACTCCAACAATCTCCTCAAAGGAGGCCCTATTAAGAAAGTTCGTCAATATAACAGTTAAACCCGGAAAAGGGTACAACTAACAATCCAAGAATATCCCAACAAGGGAGACTAAATCATCAGCAAGTCCCGGCAAGGGAGAGATAAATAAACAATATGTCCCGGCAAGGGAAAGATAAATCAACAATATGTCCCAGCAAGGGAAAGATAAATCAACATCAAGTCCCGGCAAGGGAAAAACATCACATTTCCTCCTTTAACTCATTTACCTTTCAATTATCAATTCATAATTTACTTAGCGGCCAATTAGCTCAATTAATTCACATCTTTTGAAGTTAGAGACAATTATGACTCACGGTCATGCTAGACACCGATGCATAGATACTCGTCAACATGCTTATACACCGTACTCGATCATTTAGCAAATAGCAATCAAATACTGTAATCCTATTCCCTCAAGTCGAAGTTAGATCAAACACTTACCTCGAAAGCTTCCAACTCAAGTCATGCCTCTAGAATAGCTTTACCCCTCAAATTAGCTTCAAAACCGGTCGAATCTAACCACAATTTACTCAAATGTATCAACAAATGCTAGTTAAATCAATTTGAATGCATAAGAATGAAATTCTCATAGTTTTACCCAAAAATTCCCAAAATACCCCCGGGCCCACATGGTCAAAAATTGAGGTTTGAACCAAAATCAGGTTACACATTCCCCCACGAGTTGATATTAAGCAAAATTTTTTGAAATCGGACCCCAAATTGAGGTCCAAATCTCCAATTTTATGAAAAACCTAAATTCTACCCAAATCTCCATTTTTAACCATGAAAGCTTTGTTAAGGATGAAATCATGCTAGAAGATGATAAGTATTGAAGAAAACTAGTAAATATTGACTTAGATTTGGTTTGGGGACGAAGGGGTTCGAGAGAAATCGCCTATGGAGGTTTTGGATTTTGAAAATATGAAAAGTGAGGTTTAAAATCGGTGAAGTATCATTTACACAGACGCAGATCTCGCAATTGCGAGAAAGAGTACGCAATTGCAAATTGAGCAGCAAGAAGGAGAATCTCGCATTTGCGAGAAGGAATTTGTAAATGCGGACTGCGCTGGCAAAAGAAGGAACTCGCATTTGCGAGGTAGGGTTCGCAAATGCGAACTTGGGCTAGGCTGAAGGGATATCGCAATTGTGATGGAGGTGTTCGTATTTGCGAAGGAAGGCTGGTAAGGAGATTGTTGCAATTGGGATCTCTTGCTTCGCATTTGCGAAGAGGGCAGGAAAAGGGGGAATATTGCAATTGCAATGACTGGCTTCGCATTTGCGAAGCCTGTAGCCCAGGCATACCGGCAAACTTAATGTAATAAAAAATGTACTCAAGGCCTATCCAAAACTCTCCTGAGCTCTTGGGGCTCCAAACCGAACATGCACCCAACCTCAAAAACATCCTACGGACTTACTTATGTGATCAATTCGCCAAAATAACATCAAAATCAAAGAATCAACCTCCAAAACTCATGATTTTCATTTCAAAGTTCTAAACTTTCAAACTTTTCACTTTTAGTCCGAAACACGTCAAACGACGTCCGTTTTCAACCAAAATTTACAGATAATGCTTAACGCTCATTTAAGACTTGTACAGGGCGTCGGAACCAAAATAAGAGCCCGATACCATCACTTTTGATCAAATTTTCATTTCTATTTTTCCATAAGCATTTTTCAAAAACAATTTCACAAAAAAGTTCCGTACTCGGGTCTGGGACCTCGGATTTCGATTCCGGGAATACCCCCGGGTCCCAAATTTCCTTACGGACCCTCCAGGACCGTCTTCATGGGTCTGTTTATCCAAAACATTGACCAAGGTCAACTATAGCAATATTATTATCAAAATTCTTGGTTTTTAACACACAATTCAAATATTTTCACATAAAAAAATTTTGGTATCGCGCCCGGACTGCGCACACAAATTGAGGCAACTAAATACGAGGTTTTCAAGGCCTCAGAAGCGCAAGGAAAGAGAGAATTACGGTGATGAACCAAAGGGTCATCACATCCTCCACCTCTAAAACAACTGTTTGTCCTCGAACGGACAAAAGAAAGGAGTACCTGAGTCGGGGAATAGATGGGCATAACGGCTCCACATATCAGACTCGGACTCCCAGGTCGATGCCTCAAGAGGCTGACCTCTCCACTGAACGCGCACTAAAGGAAAACTCCGCGATCGCAACTGTCGAACCTGCCGGTCTAAAATAGCCACCTGCTCCTCCTCGTATGACAGATCCTTGTCCAATTGGACACTACTGAAATCTAACACGTGGGTGGGATCACCGTGGTACTTCCGTAGCATGGATACATGAAAACCGAATGCACAGCTGACAAGCTAGGCGGCAACGCAAGCCTATAAGCCACATTTCCCACACGGTCAAGAATCTCAAATGGGACAACATATCTAGGGCTAAGCTTGCCCTTCCTCCCGAACCTGATCACGCCCTTCATAGGCGATACCCAGAGCAATACCCGCTCACCAACCATGAAAGCAACATCCCTAACCTTACGATCCGCAAAACTCTTCTTTCTAGATTGAGCTGACCGAAGTCTGTCCTGAATGCTCTTGACCTTATCCAAGGCCTCCTGTACCAAGTCTGTACCTAATAACCGAGCCTCTCCCAACTCAAACCATCCGACTAGGGACCGACACCGCCTACCATACAACGCCTCATAGGGAGCCATCTGAATACTGGACTGGTAGTTGTTGTTGTAGGCAAACTTTGCTAAAGGCTAGAACTGGTCCCACGAGCCTCCAAAATCAATAACGCAGGCTCGGAGCATATCCTGAAGAATCTGAATAGTCCTCTCGGACTGACCGTCCGTCTAGGGTGAAATGCTGTACTCAAATGGACTTGGGTGCCCAACTCATGCTGCATCGCTCTCCAGAAATGCGAGGTAAACTGCAGACCCCAATCCGAAATAATAGAAATGGGCACCCCATGAAGGCGAACGATCTCCCTAATATAAATCTCATCATACCTCTCGGATGAATAGGCGCTGGCAACTGGAATGAAATGCGCTAACTTAGTCAGCCTATCAACAATAATCCATATAGCATCAAACTTCTTCCGAGTCGTCGGAAGGCCACTAACAAAATCTATGGTGATTCTCTCCCACTTCCACTCGGGAAGCTCAATCCTCTGAAATAATCCACCGGGCCTCTGATGCTCGTACTTAACCTACTGACAATTTAGACAACGAGCCGCATACGCAACAATTTCTTTCTTCATTCTACGCTACCAATAATGTTGTCTCAAATCCTGATACATCTTCGCGGCGCCCAGGTGAATAGAATATCGAGAAATATAGGCCTCCGCTAAGATCGACTCTCTAATACCATCAACATTGGGCACACAAACTTGCCCCTGCAACCTCAATACGCCATCATCTCCCAAGGTCATCTCTCTGGCACCTCCCCGTTGCACCGTGTCTCTTAGGACACACAAATGGGGATCATCAAACTGCCTCTCCCGAATACGCTCCATCAATGACAAACGAGCGACTGTGTAAGCTAACACCCTGCTGGGCTAAGAGATATCCAACCTCACAAATCTATTGGCCAAGGCCTGAACATCCAAGGCAAGCGGTCTCTAACTGACCGGAATATAGGCAAGAATGCCCATGTTAGATGACTTCCTGCTCAAAGCATCGGCCACCACATTGGCCTTTCCCGGGTGATATAAAATAGAAACATCATAGTCCTATAACAACTCCAACCACCTCCGCTGTCTCAAATTCAACTCTTTATGCTTGAACAAGTACTGAAGGCTCTTGTGATCTGTGTACACCTCACACGTCACACCATACAAATAGTACCTCCAGATCTTCAAGGCATGAACATGGTTGCCAGCTCTAGGTCATGAGCTGGATAATTCTTCTCGTGGATCTTCAACTGCCTCGAAGCATATGCTATGACCATGCCATTATGCATCAACACCGCGCCAAATTCGATGCGGGAAGCATCACAATATACAGTATAAGGCCCAGATCCCGTGGGCAAGATCAATACCGGTGTCGTAGTCAGAGCTGTCTTGAGCTTCTAGAAGCTCGCCTCGCACTCATCTGACCACCTGAACTGGGCACCCTTCTGAGTCAATCTAGTCATCGGGGCTGCGATGGATGAAAACTACTCCACAAAACGTCTATAATAACCGGCTAACCCCAAGAAGCTCCGAATCTCTGTAGCTGAAGCTGGTCGAGGCTAGTTCTTGACTGCCTCTATCTTCTTCGGGTCCACCTGAATACCCTATGCTGATATGACATGACCCAGGAATGCTACTGAACTCAACCGAAATTTGCACTTTGAAAACTTGGCGTACAACTGGCTATCTTTCAGAGTCTGGAGAACCACTTTGAGGTGATGCTCATGCTCCTCCTGACTGCGGGAGTATACCAAGATATCATCAATGAATACAATCATAAATAGATCCAAGAAAGGCCTGAACACTCGGTTCATCAACTCCATGAATCCTGCCGGGGCATTGGTCAACCCAAACGACATGACCAAAAACTCATAATGCTTGTACCGAGTACAAAAAGCTATCTTAGGGACATTAGACGCACTAATCCTCAGATGATGATAACCAGACCTCAAATCTATATTCGAGAACACCTTTGCACCCTGAAGCTGATCAAACAAATCGCCAATCATAGGCAGTGAATACTTGTTCATTATTGTCACCTTGTTCAACTGCCGGTAATCAATGCACATCCTCATCGATCCATCCTTTTTCTTCACAAACAACACTGGTGCACCCCAAGGTGACACACTAGATCTAATGAAACCCTTATCAAGCAAGCCCTAAAGCTACTCCTTCAACTCCTTCAATTCTGGCGAGGCCATGTGATATGGCGGAATAGAAATAGACTAAATATCATGAGCCAAATCAATGTAGAAGTCCATATCCTTGTCAGGCGGCATACCCGGTTGGTCTGCAGGAAAAACTTCGAGGAACTCCCGAACAATAGGAACATAGTCGATAGATGGAACCTCTGCGCTGGAGTCGCGAACATACGCCAAATATGCTAGACATCCCTTCCTGACCATACGTCGATCCTTGACATACGAAATAATACTACGGGTGGCGTGACCTGGGGTCCCTCTCCACTCAAGTCGGGGCAAATCTGGCAAGGCCAAAGTCACGGTCTTGGCGTGAAAATCCAAGATGGCATGATACGGGGACAACCAGTCCATCCCCAAATATAACATCAAAATCCACCATGTCTAAAAGCAATAAGTCAACACGGGTCTCAAGACCCTCAAATACAACCACACAAGAACGATGCACTTGGTTCACCACTATAGAATAACCAATCGGTATGGACACATATACAGGAATACCCAAAGCCTCACTAGGCATGATCAAATAGGGTGCAAAAAAGGATGACACATAAGAATAAGTAGATCCCAGATCAAATAATACTGAAGCACCCCTATCACAGACCAGTATAGTACCTGTAATCACAACATCAGATGACTCGGCCTTCGGCCTGTCTGGCAATGCATAACAAGGGGGCTGGCCCCCAACTCCCTGAACTGCATCTTTGGGACGCTCTGCTCCGCGCTGACCCCTGCCCCTGGCTATCTGAGCTCCACCTCTATGCTCCCTACTATAGCCTCTACCCCCGCCTCTAGCTGGCTGGGCGGCCTGTGGATCATCTGCTGCCTGAATCATAGGACGAGGACCCTGCTGTGAACTGCTGGAAGCTCGAGGGCAATACTTGGCAATGTGCTTCGGGTTGCCACAAGTGAAGCAAGCTCTCGGCTGCTGAGAATGCCGAAGTGGTGGTGCATTGATAGGAGCTGATGGTGAGCTGAAGAGCTGCTGGTCATAATACTGTGGCTGAGAGCTACAACCACCTGGAGCACTATGTAAAGCCTGGAGTGCTGACTGGAAAGGTCTAGGGGGATGGCCTCTGTCATGGAAATCCTTACCTCTAGATGAGGTACCATTAAATCTTCCAGAATGTCGAGGCCTCTTGTCTGAACCCTGACTACCTCCTCAAACCAATGCCATCTGTACTCGGCGGGCCGCATTGGCCGCCTCCTGAAAATTAATATCACAGCCAACTCTCATAGCCATCTGTGGGCGAATGGGCTGAATCAATCCATTAATGAACCTCCCGACTCTCTCCCGATATGTAGGGAGTATCACTACTGCATGCGAGCCAAATCAACAAATCTGGTCTTATACTGTGTAACTGTCATGGAGCCCTGCTGAAGGGCTCAAACTGTCTGCGAAGTGCCTCTAGCTGAGTGGCGGGGAGAAACTTCTCCAAAAATAACTCTGCAAATTGATCCCATGTCAAAGCTGGTGACCCTGCTGGTCTACATAAGCAAAAGTCCCTACACCAAGTCTTGGCGGACCCCACAAGACTGAAAGTGCAAAAATCGACCCAATTGGTCTCTACTATCCCCATAGTCCTGACGATCTCATGACAACTGTATAGGAAATACTGGGGATCCTTCGATGAAGCACCGCTGAAAGTAGTAGTGAAAAGCTTGGAAAACCGATCAAGTCTCCACAAGGCATCCAAAGACATGGCCGTCCCATCTCCGACCTGAGCTGTAATGCCAGTCTGAGCTGCCACCGCGGGCTGAACCAATGGAACCTCAGTCTGGGGAGCTACCTGCTCCGGAGTACGTGTAGCAGGAGTTTGAACCCCTCATCCAGTCTGAGAAGTGGCTGGTGCTACTAGCAGCAATCCTGCTCTAGCCGCACTATCCATGAAGCATGCTATGTGGACGAGAGCATCCTGAAGATCCAATGAAAACATCACTCCTCTTGGGACCTGAGCTGGGCCCACTAGAGCTGGTGGAGCTGGAACCTCCTCATCAAAGTCAATATGAGGCTCCACCTCTGGAACTGCTGCCTGGGGCTGAGCTTTGCCCCTGCCACGGCCTCGGCCCCTGCCCCTCCCGGAAGGTGCTGCTGGGGGCTCGGGCTGCTGCGCGGAAGAAGAAGACGCACGTGTTCTCGCCATCTGCGAAAGAACAGAGTACAATGACAATCAATATTTGAGAAACAGAATTGCACGACAAGAATGAACATAAAGTGAAATTTTTCCTAACTATGTAGCCTCTAGGGGATAAATATAGACGTCTCCGTACTGATTCCTCAGACTCTACCGAGCTTGTCCGTGAGTTGTGAGGCCCAAGTAACCTAGTGCTCTGATACCAACTTGTCACGACCCGTATTTTTCCCACCATCAGGTGTCGTGATGGCGCCTACTGTCGAAGCTAGGCGAGCCAACCTTTATAATAATTTTCACAAATATTAAATCTAATACAAGTTAAATGCTAACATAATTAATTAAAACATGCGGAAGTATCTTAACATCAACAACGAAAACAAAATACTGAAATTAACAACATACCTCTACCCAGTATCTGGTGTCACTACTCACGGACGACTAAAGAGTACTAAAGGAAATAGTCTGAAAGAAATACATCACACGTCTGTTTGATACAACAGAAACAAACTAGAAGAAATAGATAGAGGAGACTCGGGGCCCGCGAACGCTAGCAAACTACCTCGGATTCTCTGGACTGAAGGATCACTCCCGAACTATAGTTGCGGCCCGTAGGCTGCGTCCTGACTTGTGCACAAAAAGGCATTGAAGCGTAGTATCAGCACAATCGACGCCATGTGCTGGTAAGTGCCTCGCCTAACCCAGGCGAAGTAGTGATGAGGCTAGACATGACCTACCACAATTAACCTATGCAGTAATGATATACAAGCTCGAAAAGAAAGAAACAATAGCAATATAATACGAAATAAACTAGGGGGAATATAAGATAAAGATGGAACATCAGTAACAACAATAACTCTATCTCAACTTTTGATGATCTACTCATCTACCGTGGACGACGCGCCACACGATCCCATTGTGTAGCATACAAGTGGACGGCGCGCCACACGATCCCATAATGTAATGTATAAGTAGACGGTGCGCCACACGATCCCGCGGCATCTCAGGAAATAACAATAAGTGGACAGCATGACACATGATCCCATGATGTATTAAATAAGTGGACGGCGTGCCACACGATCCCATGATGTATTATATAAGTGGACGGCGTGCCACACGATCCCATGATGCATTATATAAGTGGACGGCGTGCCGCACGATCCTATGATGTATTACTGAATAACTCCAACAATCTCCTCAAAGGAGGCCTCATTAGGTAAGTTCGTCAACATAACAGTTAAACCCGGCAAGGGTACAACTAACAGTCCAAGAATATCCCGGCATGGGAGACTAAATCAACAGCAAGTCCCGGCAAGGGAGAGATAAATCAACAATATGTCCCGGCAAGGGAAAGATACACCAAGTCCCGGCAAGGGAAAAACACCACACTTCCTCCTTTAACTCATTTACCTATTAATTATCAATTCATAATTTATTTAACGGCGAATTAACTCAATTAATTCACATCTTTCGAAGTTAAAGACAATTACGACTCACAGTCATGCTAGACACCAGTGCATAGATACTCGTTACCATGCCTATACACCGTACCCGATCACTTAGCAAATAGCAATCAAATACTCTAATCCTATTCCCTCAAGCCGAAGTTAGATCAAACACTTACCTCGAAAGCTTCCAACTCAACTCACGCCTCTAGAATAGCTTTACCCATCGAATTCGCTTCAAAACCGGCCGAATGTAACCACAATTTACTCAAATGTATCAGCAAATGCTAGTTAAACAATTTGAATGCATAAGAATGAAATTCCCAAAGTTTTACGCAAAAAATTTCAAAATGCCCCCCGGGCCCACGTGGTCAAAACTCAAGGTTCAAACCAAAACCAGGTTACCCATACCCCCACGAGTTCATATATGCAATTTATTTTGAAATCGGACCCCAAATTGAGGTCCAAATCTCAATTTTATGAAAAACCTAAATTCTACCCAAATCTCTATTTTGACCATGAAAGCTTCGATTTAAGGATGAAATCATGCTAGAAGATGATAAGGATTGAAGAAAACAAGTAAAAATTGACTTGTATTTGGTTTGGGGATGAAGGGATTCGAGAGAAATCGCCTATGGTGGTTTTGGGTTTTAAAAATATGAAAAGTGAGGATTAAAATCGGTTAAGTATCATTTACACAGACGCAGATCTCGCAATTGCGAGAAAGAGTACGCAATTGCGAACTGAGCAGCAAGAAGGAGAATCTCACATTTGCGAGAAGGATTCGCAAATGCGGACTGGGCTGGGAAAAGAAGGAACTCGCATTTGTGAGATAGGGTTCACAAATGCGAACTTGGGCTAGGCTGAAAGGATATCGCAATTGCGATGGAGGTCTTCGCATTTGCGAAGGAAGGCTGGTAAGGAGATCGTCGCAATTGCGATCTCTTGCTTCGCATTTGCGAAGAGGGCAGGAAAAGGGGGAATATCGCAATTGCGATGACTAGCTTCGCAAGAAGACTTCATGCAATCAAAAATGTACTCAAGGCTTATCCAAAACTCTCCCGAGCCCCCGGGGTTCCAAACCAAACATGCACCCAACCTCAAAAACATCCTACGGACTTACTCATGTGATCAATTCGCCAAAATAACATCAAAATCAAAGAATCAACCTCCAAAACTCATGATTTTCAGTTCAAAGTTCTAAACTTTCAAACTTTCCACTTTTAGTCCGAAACACGTCAAACGAAGTCCGTTTTCAACCAAACTTTACAGATAGCGCCTTAACGCTCATTTAAGACTTGTACCGGGTGTCAGAACCAAAATACGAGCCCGATACCATCACTTTTGATCAAATTTTCATTTTCATTTTTCCTTAAGCATTTTTCAAAAACAATTTCACAGAAAAGCTCCGTACTCGGGCCTGGGACCTCGAATTTTGATTCCGGGAATACGCCCGGGTCCCATATTTCCTTACGGACCCTTTGGGACCGTCACATCACGGGTCCAGGTCCGTTTATCCAAAACGTGACCAAAGTCAACAATAGCAATATTATTATCAAAATTCTTGGTTTTTAACATAGAGTTCAATATTTTCACATAAAAATTTTCCGGCTTCACGCCCGGATTGCGCACGCAATCAAAGCAACCAAATAAAAGATTTTCAAGCCTGTCCTTCAACTTTGTAATGCTGGTGATCCGACATGATTTTGTTTTGTTTGTAAACAACTAAATGGCTCTAACAAAAGTTCCTCATATGAACTTTTATTTTTGTGTAATTTCATATCAGAAAAAAGGTTTGTAGACAAAAAGAAGTTTAAATTTTTGTAATATTTGACTCGTGCTGACATAGGTCATCACTGCCTAATTTTTAAAAACACCAAGTCAATTATGTTGATTATCTAAAAAATTTAATTAAAAAGAGAAACATAGAGTTGATTTTTCTATTCCATTATATTATTCTTTTTTTAATTGATTTCTCATTTGATATTCTGACAAATTAAGAACCGAGCCAAGAGTCATGTATGACTCATTAAAGGGAGACACACATCCTACGAGAAAAGTATTCTTTTTTATGATTTAAATTCGAAATCTCTAATTAAAAATAGTAATTAAAAATAGGATACTATGTATTAAGCACAACTCTAAGGTGATGATCCCCTCTTTATTATCACACACTTTCTTCCTTTTAATTTATGTAAATTTATTTGATTAGTTACAAAATTTAAGAAAAGAGATAAGATTTTTGAATTTGTGTAAAATGAGGCACACAAATTTTGTGTGGTTATAAATTATTGCATAAAAATAAATTATTTACAAATGAGGAAAGGGGTCATTTTTTTTAGCACAGACAAAAAAGAAAATAGGTTCACATAAATTGAAACAGATGGAGTATATAGGCTGTATAGAAAGGAAATCTATGTAAGTTGAGAGGGTTGTACGTATAAATCTAAAATATACTCTGTATTTAGCAAAGAAGTATATATATATATATATATATATATATATATATATATATATATATATATATATATATATATATATATATATATAAACTTAAAAACAAAGGAAAAGGAGAAAAAGAAATCCTGGGACAAAAGTTAATGTGGCCCAGCTTTTCTCTTTTTGCATGAATTTCAAGGTGCGAACACGAAATCCGTCCATATTGCGTCTTCCCGCGTTCAAAAAGCCGGTCACCCTCTAACTCCTCCATCGTACGGTCGTCACCGTTATAACCGGTAATACCGTCGATCTAAAACCTCCAATCATTTTCTTCAGATCACACATTTCAACATCAAAAGTCGTTATTTCCCAGGTCTCCACTCGCATCTTCACGCGCCACCACCATCACGGACCCGCTCCTTTTTTAAATGGAGCAGCCAAACGGTGTAGCGACAGAGACGGATCAGAAAATTATTTCGGGTCAGGATTCGGATCGAATTCCGAAACCGGATCCTCGACCCGATTTAGAGCAAATTCAACTACAGGACAATATTGTCGCTATCGATGAGAAACATAATGGCGAATCGGCGAACGGTTTGAATAAGTCGAAGAAATCGGTGAGCTGGAGCGAGGAATTGGTGATGGAATCTCCGGCGCCGAGATCTATGCCTTCCGATGACCGTGGATCGAATCCTTATGTGGCTTATTCTCCTGCTCCGTCCGACAATTCATCTTCCTTCAATATAAAAAGTCAGTGTTTTCTTTATTCGTGTGAATATACTGATACTTGAGATCCAGTTTTGGAATCGGTTCAAGTTCTATGCAATACGAATTTGTATACTTGACAATTGTTAAATTGCGATACATTTTTGGCAATTTTTTAGCTCTCAATTCCCGCCGTTAATATAAAGGTTCTAAGTTACTATCCTGATAGTGTCAGATTTTTTCTATCAATTAATTTTTAGTTGTGATAGCAACTAAGTTACCATTTTTAAAGCATATGCATTAAGAATTCGTCAACTTGGCAATTTCTGAAATTGCGATATATTTTAGCAATTTTTAGTCTCAATTCCTATGGCTTGTTTATTGGAAACAACCTCTCTATTCTCACAAGGTAGGGGTAAGGTACACGCTACCTTCCCAGACCCCATAGTGTAGGACATTATGGTATATTACTGGGTATGTTGTTGTTGTTATCGTAATTCATATAGCTTTGAAATGTTGATGGAAAGGATTTGAGTTATATACACAGACAAGATTTTTTACCAGCAGGTTCGTTACCATTTTTACCAGATTATCAATTAATGTTTATCAAGAAATTTAACTATAATTACCAAGTACGTTGACATGAACTGCATTATGTTCATTTGGATGGAAAAGTTTGATGTGAGAGCTTTTAAAAGATAGAATGTCCCACAAAAGAACAAAAAATTTTTCTTCAAAAAAAGAAACAAGTTGAGAAGAATAATAATGCAATGTCTCCATCTTGCTTAACAGATACAATGGAGAGTGTCAAAGGTGTGCTTGGTAGATGGGGGAAGAAGGTTGGTGAAGCAACCAAGAAAGCTGAGGATCTTGCTGGAAACACATGGCAACATCGTAAGTCTTTCCTCTTCTATTTTTTGGGCATCTTTGAGTTGTGTGTATGTTCTGGTTACATCTTTGAGTTGTATGTTTTAGTTTGAGAAAAGGTGTCGGCAATGATGTATTTGGTTCTCCTTGCTCATAGGGTGGATCTACGGTTGGAAGTTACGGGTTCAGTAAAATCTTGGCCCAAACAGTCTTTTTTTGTTAAAAAATTTAACTAAATATGTATAAATAATTTAACCAGAACGCATAAACTTAATATTCTGGATCTACATATGCGGTGCTCATGTATTCTTTCTCATCCGATGGATGAGTCTTTGAAAGACTAAGAGATGATATAGGTCTCTTTTGTTTGGGTATTTAGCAAGAGAACTTTTACTAGTAGCACGTGAGGAAACTATTATGACCCTTGAGTAATATAGGACCGAGAAAAGCATTTCAAATTTCTAATTTTACTACATTTGTATGCTTCCAATTTTCACATTTAACAAGTAGTGTTACACAAGTTTCAAAATTTGTGGCAATATATTTGGATTTTGGAGTAGAGAATCCTAGAGACCGAGCATGATAAAGTGAACTTGAGATTATGTTGTTTTGAAATGTAACTTGATTATATGATACATAAGAGAACATAGATTGTAGAAAGTGCTAGCGCTACGCTTAGAATGGTCCCTCCGAAATTTATGGCTTTATTTCCATAAACTCAGAGATGAGTGTAATACTGTGGTGACACTAAGTAGGTGAATTATGATTGAACCGATTGCTAAAGATTTTTCAATAGAAGGTTTGCCTGGCCTAGCATTAACACGACACATCTTGCCAACAATTTGCATAGCCTGGCCTGGCCTTTATCCAAATAAAAATCTTTAAACCATGGTACTCATGACTACTATGATTTTTAATATTTTACACTCAATAAGGATCAACCTCTCATAATTGAAGTAAGAAATAAGAGAGAGAATTTAGAAAGAGAACTTTTTATTTCAGCATACAACGTTTTATTGGGATAGGAGAGTTTTGCCTCCCACTTCTTAATAGTTCTTAGTGGTCACTAGATCAACGAAAGTGGTCTTAGTGACTTGGAGGTGTCCTTTGACTTTTAGTGCCTTATTTCAGATGAGCTTCTTTTATTCACGTTTTAAATACATAAAGTGTCAGTCTAATAAATTTTAAGCAGTGTCATGGAGGTTTACCCTATGAAAAGGGACCTTCGCAGTCGTGGAGGGGCAGAACTTTTCTATTAGTGCAGGTATATTTTACTTGATTAACATATATCCTCCTAATACTTGATGATTCCAGAGTTCACTTACAATGGATTTCTACTTTTCTAGTACTCTCACTTGGATATTATCTGCACTTCTCGGAATCCAAGGTAGAAATCAGTTAATATCAGGGGTTCTCTAATGATTTTTATTTGAAAGTTTGTCTCTGAAAAATGCAGACGACCATGAGTGTAGCGCGGTAAAAGTAACATTAATTATGATTTAAATATGATTAAGCAGCGATGTTCATGTGTAAGTGAACTATCCAAAGGTATAATAGACAAATAAAAAAAAAGGAAAGGATTTACGAATGTGTGGTGAAGTTGGGGGTTCAAGTCAATGAAGGAGCAAAAGTCGGATCGGGCAACTGTTTGTTGGATAGGATGTTTGGGTTATCTTATAAAGAAAAGATAAAAAGAATCATGCTATGACTTCTTTAAATGTTAAGTTCAAGTTTAGATTTGGTACCATTCTTCCTTGGGCGTGGTGGTTGAATAGGTGCTTATTGGCTTCAAAGTCTTCCATTAGGTCAAAGGTTCAAGACTAGTTTGAGGAACCCATCAAAGTTCAAGTTTTAATTTGGTGATCTAGCACCAGGGAGAAAGGAGGAAAGGGATAAGAATGGGGAGAAATAGAGAAGAATAAGAGAAGAATTAATTCAGGAAGTGTTATTCACTAACTCAAGTGTGTAAAAAATAAGTCCATATTTCTAGAGCAGCAGATGCTGAACGGACAGACTCGTGAAACTTTATCTTTTAGTTGGAGACAAAGATAAAAGTAAGGATAAATATTAGGAAAAGTTACTTTTTGATCCCTAGATTCGAGAGTTTGTGGTTTTATTGTCCTATTTTCTTAAGTTGTACACATAATAATAACATAACTTCAACATTTGTGCAAATAGTGGGACTTCATCTTGATGGTGTTAACTTTTGAATGAGAAAGAATCTGTCTACCATATGTCGGGTTTATTAGTCTTTTTGAGGGCTCAAAACTTGGTTTTACTTATTAATCAGTTTTTTGTGTAAATAAAACTTATCATTGGTGTGTTTTTGCATATGAATCTTTTTCCTATAGTAAATACTATTTTTTGTTTAACAAAATATACACGATAAGTATTTGTTGTGTTATCTCAATTAGATAAAAAGTTCTTTAATTTTATTACTAAAAATTCAAAACCAAAAAGTATCTTTTTTTTTGTACAACTTTTCTTTGCTATTTAAACAAAAGCTATTATATTCAGTAGAAAAACAATGAAATCCACCCGTTAAATAGCATGGTAAAATTTTACAATAATGAGATTCCTTCTCTGTTTCTTGAGTTTTAGTATTCAAATCAAAGGCTTTTTCAATTTTATCCTGCTTTACGAAGCAAAAGGAAATTGGAAATTGTTGTTGGGAAGCTGCAGCACTACAATTTCTATCCTTGAGTAGCTAGTTGTTAATCTTAGGGGATGAGTAGTTGATGTACTGGAACTGTTGTTCAGTTTCCTTTCTTTGTAGTCCTTTTATTTCGTTTTGTTGTACATATTCTACTTGGTAATAAAATCTTTATTTACCAAAAAAGAGCACAACAACAACAACAACAACAACCCAGTAAAATCCCACAAATGGGGTCTGGGGAGGGTAATATGTACGCAGACCTTACTCCTACCTCGGGGGGCAGAGAGGCTGTTTCCAGGGAAAAAGAAACGACCTTTATGATAAATATTATAAAAATCTACTCACTATATTTAGAGGATTTATGCATATTGAAGGTTTGATGTCAATTTATGTTTTTCTTTGTTTTAAAAACGGTGGTGTCTGGATCAAGTTGCTCACACCTCGATTAATTCCATCGGATACCTGCTATCTCTCACCTGTACAAGTACCACTGAGTAACTCTATTTTGTCTTCATCGGGCCTTGAACTTCAGATATCATGGATCTCCACCCACTTCATTGACCACCCACTTTATTGACCACTAGGTTATACCCTTCGGCGCTATCAAAGACGAGTTTTTTTTTCAAAAAAGTAAAACCGAGTTTTGAGCCATTAAATAGACTAATAAATGGGTCATGTGTAAGGCACATGTCTCTTTCCCTCCAATAGTTAACACTATTAGGATGAGATCTTATTTTTGCACCTAAATTTAAAGTTAGGTTATTACATGCATAAATGAAATTTATCTAACAAAACTCTGTTGTTTGTATCCATGATGTGAAGCTTAAAAATACTCCAGTCTCACAATGCAGCAGAGTTTTTTCACATCCTGGAGATGGTGTTACTGTGAATTCGTAAGTAATTTATAAAAAGATAACATAATAATAATGTATTCCACTTTGCTTAAATTGATATTTAGGGCGTCTGTAATAAGCACATTTGCAATGTGGATGTCTTTATAAGTCATTTGCTACTAAGATCCATACCTCAACTTATGGCACTTCTCTAGTGTTGCCACCAACTTTGCTTCGAGTTTTATGTTGAGGATATGATCCTGTAAATACCTCCTTGCTGTGACTTTGTGTATCTATATGATGTGAGCTTGAGAAGTGCGGAATCCTCCCCTTGTGTGCTGCATCTGTCAACTTGTTTTTCTTTCTTGGGACAACTTAATACGCATGTAAAGCTTAACTCTTTGTTCTTGGGGAGGGGGTTAAAGGTTGAGGCCCGGGGGGGGGGGGGGGTTTCCGTATATCTGATGAAGATTCTAATTCTTTCCTCTCTTGCAAACTTGTTTATTGTTAATACGTTAGGTCATATACAATTAGATGACGAGCTCCTGTTCCACCCACTCACATGCAATAACTTTGTTTTTTTATATTGGCTGATATAGTGAAAACGGGCCCTAGTCTTGCTGATGCTGCCTTGGGAAGAATTGCTCAGGGAACAAAGGTTCTAGCAGAAGGTGGCTATGATAAGATATTTCGCCAAACATTTGAGACTGTTCCTGAGGAGCAACTTCAGAATTCATTTGCATGTTACTTATCCACATCAGCTGGTCCGGTTATGGGAGTATTATATGTCTCTACAGCTAAGCTTGCATTTTGTAGTGATAACCCTCTCTCCTATAAAGCAGAAGACAAGACTGAATGGAGCTATTACAAGGTATGTTAGACTTTGTCCTTCAGTACTGGGAGCCCATACATGCGTTCAATTCATTATTTGTCAGCCTAGAGCTGCACTAGTGACTATCACATATACTGCCTTTTCTGTAATTACTGCTGAACTTGATAGGTGATTGTTAGATTGGAGAACATCTCCACTTAATGCCTGCTTGGTGTCAGTGTTATCAAAGGCGAAAAGCGGAAAAAAGCTCTAAGGTTCATTGGGGTTTTAAGCGCAAAGCACAAATAAAATGTGGGCTTTAATGAAAAAAGGCGCAACGGGAGAAAAAGTAAAAATATGCATGTAGTCCAAGACTAATCATTATAAGCATGAATAACAAATATATGGACAAAGAAATTTTATAAAAAATTCATGATAAAGTGAAATATCAATTTTTTAAGGTCGCCTTTTCAGGATTACACTCATTGGCAAGGAAAAGTATGCCTTAAAACTTTGATACGACACTAAAGAGCACACAAAGCGAGGCGAAGTGCTCAACGTGTTTTGAGCCTCGCTTCAGGGCTTAAGCGCGCTTTAAGCGCGCCTTTGACAACGCTGCTTGGTGTAGGTTTTCTATAACTATGGGAAAATGTAGATGCTAATATTACTGGTCATCCATTCCTAGATGACAGGATGAGCAAGCATGATTTATTTAACTAACCTATCTCATCTAGTTGTAGTTCGCATCACACTAAAATACGTGCTGTTTATGTAACTGCCTTAAAAGTTATCCTGTCATATGGATTTTCAAGTAATTCTTAAGCCAGTATCCGTACTCCTTTTTCGGGGTTGGGTGAGGCTTGACAGGGCTATCCATGGATGATTTGTGCATTGGATT
Organism: Nicotiana benthamiana; assembly: GCA_034376525.1. Taxonomy (NCBI): domain Eukaryota; kingdom Viridiplantae; phylum Streptophyta; class Magnoliopsida; order Solanales; family Solanaceae; genus Nicotiana; species Nicotiana benthamiana. The sequence goes on from CM067336.1 coordinate 72,526,990, forward strand.
GTGTCCCCCTTATGGTAGTTATTTATGGTAGTTACTGTTTGATATTATTGCATGCCATTTTATTTATGGTTCTTATGTTTAGATAACTATTTACGCGATTTCCGCTGGAGTTACTTATGCTTTTTTTGTTTTGTTTTCCCTTTCCTTCCCTGAGCCGAGGGTCGATTGGAAACAGCCTCTCCGTCCTTTCGGGTAGGGGTAAGGTCTGTCTACATATTAACCTCCCCAGACCCCACCTTGTGGGACTATATTGGGTAGTAGTTGTTGTTGTTCTTAAGATAGTTGAAGGATGCCTTTGTGCGTAACAATTATCGTTTGTTAAAACGAGATTCAAGCATTGACATAAATATTATCTTCTGCAGCTTTGGATCAGAAAAGAGTTACTATGTTTTTCCTGCGTAGCGATCCCCTATAATCCACTTTAACATCCCAGCTTCACTTCCCAATCATTTGTGCTGCAGCACTTCAGTCTCAAATATATTGTGTCACATGTTCATGAATCATCTTCATCTCTGGTCCAAATTTTCAAGAGTGTGTCCTTTTTCCTATTCCGCACCTCAATCATTATCATCCACTCCGTCCAACAAATTAGGTGAAAATGATTTGAGAATGAGAGGTTTACTTGGAAATGATAATTTCATGCAAATCAGAAGCCACAGGAACCATCAGATAGGGTTAGAGGGTTCATTCTACTCATTTTAATGAATCTAGTGTCATCTAGTTGAAAAGGGGTATTCGCGCGTGTGTGTGTTGTGTCTACACTAGGTTTTGGAAAGGGAAAGAGAGCTTGGGAGGATGAAAGTTGGTGCAATAGGGGTTTTGTAGAATGTGGAACGGCGTTTGGAAGAGGGGGCTAGGGAGGAAGGAAGTTTGTCTAGAAATGGGAGAGGATGCAGTATTGATGAGGTGGCAGCAGCATGAAGGAGTTACAAGCTGTTTTTCTATAGTTAATTTGTACGGGAAATCATCGAAACACCCTTTATTCTATCATGTGAATAACACATGCAACTGGGGATAATTGAAACTTTGAGGTTAACAATCAACAGATAGGAATAATATTACACTTCCAACCCAGTTGTCTTGCCCCCAGGTATTTTGGTTCTTTGGTAAAGTGCAACCAGTGATGTATGGAATAGGCACACGTCATGAGTTCGAACCTTGACGCCGACAAGCCTAGCATGTAAGTGAAGAAAGGATAGAGGAGAGGGTGCGTTATCCACCTAGTTTTTAATTGTGATTTATTAGAAAAACTCCATGTATATTAAAGTGAATTTTCACATCTCCATTGACTGTGCCAAACTATTGTTTCTTTTCTTACAAAGAAATATATATAATAATAATATAATATGAAAATTTATACTTGTCATTACTCAAGTGAATTTTCCCTGGGTAATCCCAATAGTATATTGAAGTCACAAGTTCAACATGTTCCATCAATAAACTTTTTAAGTAATTCACATTCTTATGTCTTCCAACCATGCAAAGCAATTCAACTCATGTCAATTGGAAACAAATTTTGATATTGACGAAGTTTTTACTTTGTATGCAGTGAGCAGACATTATTCTATATTTGACAATGTAGCATATTACCCTCCCCAGACCCCACCTGGTGGGAGTATACTGGGTAGTTGTTGTTGTTGTTGTTGACAATGTAGTTTCTCCATCTTAAGTCTTGAATATATTTCATTGATTGCTTATAAGAAATCTCTTCAAGCTCAAATGATTGTCTATGTATGATTGGAGGATCTGTCTTGCTATCCATTAATAGACTGTAGGAACGAGTGGTCGTGATAGTTGCATCTCCATGCTACCTAGTCGTGTTATTTTAATGTGAGCTACCTCATGGTAGCCTCTTTTGCCCTGAGTTCAGTGAAAACTGAAAATGTCCTCAAAGGCGTACTACTAAAGAGGAGAAATGCTTGCACAGCAAATATTCACTTTCTTCTGCTTCACTGCAGTTTTTTGTGAAGATAGTACTTCCTTAAAAACTTCAGGGTATCTAGATAGTCCCGAGAGTGCTCAGGTATTGCATTACATAGTGTTAGATCATAAGGATCCAAGAAGGCATAGCCATAGACAGCTTGCAGACAGAAACTTCGGTTGAGAAACTACAGTTACAGTGGTTGAGATGTGGAAAATTTGGGATAATTAGCTCTTGCAAAAGCTGTTTCTATACTGGAGAACAATGTTTTAGCTCGACTTGTGTATCACAGTATCCATTCAAAGTGTAACACATCTGTTATCTCACTGCTTGTTTCCTTTAATATTCGATGGCTGTTTTCTCGTTTGCATGAGTGTCATTTGTATCTCCTTTGATATCAACAGGTATTACCATCATTTAGAACTTTGGATGTTTCCTTGCGACACTAGTTTAGATATTTGTCAATGCCTGCCAATTTAACGTTACTTGCTGGGAAATCTAAGCTCATGTTACTTTTGAGTATTCATGTCTTATTCATTAACTGTTATATATATATGTGTGTGTGTATGTGGTAAATAGGTCTGTAAGGTTTCATTTGTTATTATTCTTGTACTTAATTTTTTTCCATTTGACGAATCATTATTTATGCTCACATTTAAATATTTTTCCATTTGACGAATCATTATTTATGCTCATATTTCTCACCTTTTTCCATGAAATCTGCAGGTAGTTATCCCATTGCATCAGCTTAAGGCAATTAATCCTTCATCAAGCAGGACCAATCCATCCGAAAGATATGTCCAGACTATATCTGTCGATAACCATGAATTTTGGTTTATGGGATTTCTAAATTACACTGGTGCAGTGAATTGCCTGCAGGAGGCATTACAAGCACGCAACTTAGTGTGAGTCTGTTCTTGATCTTAAATTTGGTTTATCTGAGAGGACATAATTCATTATATGGAGTGGTCACTGTTGAAATTCTGAAGATAAATATTTGAAAGAAACAGAAGTACTTGTCTGCCTAAATGAAATTTTCTGACATCCTTGGAAGTGAACTCAGATTTAATGGTATTCACTTGTGGATTGTCTCTTTTGGCAGATAGAAAGTTAAAATGAACTGCTTCTCTCTCTAGTCTCTGTTGTATTGTGTGCGAATATTTATGAACATAATTAGCAGTTTAACATGCCTAACATGTGAGGCACTTATAGTAGCTCCTACACATTTTTTCCTGTGCTATGATAGCTTCTTTTTTTTTAAACTTTTTTTTTGGCCTTCCTTTCTCTTTTTTCTTACTGTGTGTTCAATTCACAACCGATCATCAATGCATTTTGTATATTTTCATTCTCACACGCACCAACCCATGCAGTAATCAAATATTCGTCGTGAGGAGTTTAAATGGAGTACATGGTCAGTTAGGATTCAAATAGTCTGATTTATGCTTGTTGTGATTAGGGGGGTTAATGGATATTTGAAAATCGATTAAACTGGCCGAACTGAACCGATTTTTAGGTTTTTTAAAAGGAAATGATAGGTTTTATATAAATTTATAACCGTACTAATAATTAGGATAGGTTTTTTATTTTACTCAAATAAACCGAAAAAATACCGAACCTTACTGAATAAATTTTACATGTGAAAAATATATTTATATTGTAAGTTTAAATCTAATAAAGCACTAGATTTTTTATTGGGCCTCGGAATTATGAAACTGTCACAAGCGTAAAAATGACGTGTAGTAGCCACTAATTAAGGGTGTCTTTAATTTTAGTTCACTAATTATATACTTAGCAAAACAAGCCACTACTAATTGAAAAAAGACAATTTTACCCTTTCTTCCTCTTTTTGGTGTTGCATTTTCATTTGGAATACCCAAGGTGATTTCACGGTCGGCCTCCTCCATGCTTGGTCAATAACATCGGGTTTATTAGTGGCCCCAATTACTAGGACATAACCAGGTCCATCACGAGATCTTTCCAATTTTGCTTCACAATTTCTTTTACCAATACGTACACTAATTCCTTTTGCATCATCAAAATTTTCAAGTTCTGAATTTTTCAGTAGATGTCTCAATTATGTACAATAATTTCTTTCTTCTTACCTTGTTTTTGTTTCTTTTGAGTTCAAAGATTAAAAGTTAAGGACATGAGTCTTTAAGATTGACATGCAGGTTTAAAAGTTAAGGATAGACAGTTTTTACATTTGACATGGGGGTTGAAAAGATAAGGACATACAATCCTTAACTTATAATTTCAAGTTCAAAACTTAAGGACATTCAGCATTTAAGTTATTGTTTCAAGTTCAAAACTTAATGACTTTCTGTCCTTAACTTTGAGTTTCAGGTTCAAAAGTTAAGGACAGACAATCATTAACTTATAGTTTCAAGTTCAAAACTTAAGGATAGACAGTCCTTAAGTTATTGTTTAAAGTTCAAAACTTAAGGACTATCCGTCATTAACTTTGAGTTTAAAGTTCAAAAGTTAAGGACAGACAGTCCTTAACTTACAGGTACACGTTCAAAGTTAAGGACAAGCAACACTTAACTTACAGTTACAAGTTCAAAAGTTGAGGACAATAGGTCCTTAACTTTGGCTTACAAGTTCAAAAGTTAAGGACGCTTAGTCTTGAAGTTTGAGTTCCAAGTTCAAAAGTTAAGGACGCTTGGTCTTGAAGTTTGAAATTCAAGTTCAAAAGTTAAGGACATGTAGTCCTGAATTTAAGGACATGAGCATAATGGTATTTTCGTCCGATCAGTTAAAGTTTATTAAACCAGTGGCTAAAGACTAAAGACATTTAAAACGCTGGCTTTAAAATAAAGACATGCGCGGTTAGTGGCTATTTGTGCAGATCGCCCTCACAAGCCAACAAGTAATTAAACTCAAAATACTATTTCGTAAAACCTATTATGCTACTTATACTTGAATTAAGTTATTTCAAGTATCTTTATTAGCAGGACACATTATTCTAGTGGTTATTAGCAGCAAACTACAATGTAGTGAATATGTTTCCTTTCATATAATTTAGATTTATCTTTTTGGAATAATTAATATATATTTTATTTTTTAGTCTTAGCTTGGTTTATATTTTTTTCACTTGTGTGATTTATATTTTCTTTGCTTTTATTTATTTTTTTTACGTTGTTGTCGAATAGTTGATGGATCTATACCCTATCCATCTTTCATTTTTTTAATTCATCACCTTTTAAACAATAAAAATGGCTAGAGGATTTTTCTAAGTCCTATTAAAGACCGTATATTGTTGCGCATTCTACTGGTGAATATTACATAACATTTAAAGAAATACCGAAAATTAAACAAACCGTACCGATACGGAATTGAAACCGATATGATTGAGATGGTTTTGAAAAGTGCAATTGGTATATATAATAGAATAATCAAAAAATTGATATGGTACAAATTTGATAAAATAACCAGTCGAACCGAACCATTTACACCCCTAGTTGTGATTGAAATATTGGTCATGAGAAAAGTGCTTAGTTGTATGTATAGCTAGTGAGATCCTATCTTGACTTTAACATGCCCAAATCAATCTTCTTTCAGTTACTCGACTCATCCTATCAAAGTTACTTGTTCAATTTGCTACTAGATTTGTTTTAATTTATGTATCATACTTTTCTTTTTTAAGTCAGTCTCGAAAATGTTATACTTCCTTATTTAGAATCTTTTTAACTTCAAAATTCTTACCTTACGTTTATTAAATGATTTATATTCAGATAAATATCTATAACTTGTTTTAGATCATAACTTCAAAAAATTTTCTTTTTGTCTAAACCCTGTATCTAGTCAAACAACACCACATAAATTGCGGCGGAAGGAGTAATATTTTTTGAGTCAAGGCTCGAAGATATGCGAAATGTATTAGTACTAGTGTATACACCAGATTTAGTACTATTTGAACTTTGCAAGTCACAAATTAAAGGCAGAGCAGACATAAGTTACCAATAGTTAAGAGATACATATGGTACATTATGAATTAGCGCAAGCATTGTGTGGAGATAAATATTTTCAAAGTTAACACCAAGTAATAAAGTAATGCTGTGAAAAAGATTTGAATTGCAATTAGGATGTTGTTTGTGGATAGTATTAGAAGTCGAAGCAAAGAGTTGCTTTTCAAAATTAACACCGAACTCTACTTTAATGAAGTCACTGTATGGGGGCAAATTCGAACGGTCACGTCCCCAAGGCATCACGTCCATCTATTGATCGCACGCCGTTCAGGACAATAGGACAACCCAAGTTCAACAAGGGCAACGACCCTGTAATCCCGTCATTTCCTCCTCTCTTGTAACACTAGTATTTTAGATCGGGATCCCCTACTATATAAGGGTGATTCGAGCTTTGTAAAAGGCATCTGACTTAATAGATAAGCTTTCTACTTCTCTCTCTACTTCTCTCACTGCATTTTATTTTATCACTGTTACTAGCATTATCGTTGGTTCATTCACAAAGTATATTCTAGGATTTATTATCTTCGATTATGATTTACCCCTCATTCTCTTTCGATTGATTTGCTTAAAAAGTACTTTACAACTTTGTTTGGAGCTGTCTGTGGGGATTTCGATAATTGAAATCGTAGTTCATACCTAGGATATCAATAACAACAACCACTGCTCATCACACTCCATAGAAACTGGCAATGGTCGGAAATGAAGCAACATCGAAGATGATAGCAGACGTCACGACCAACCTCATAGACTCCCTTGATGAAGTCGGTACGGAAAATATCGCAAACGTAACACCAGGTATTGTACCGGGAGGGGAGATCTCACGCTCTTCACTTGGAGATCTAACGATCTCGCATGAAAGAGAAGCCACTACATTTGCTGCAAAAGAAGCACCTCCAGCAGTCCAGAAATTTCTGGAAGAATGGCTGACAAACACCCTAAGCAACATGCTCGAGAAATCTCCTCAGGGAAATGCCGAAGATCCTTCACCGGCAGAAATCGCTACCACTGATAATGGAACTAGCTTTGCACGAACAAGCAATTCCCACATTTTTACCGATGCAAGCGATGGTGCACTCTCAACCATCCTTAAGAAAATGGATGAAATGGAGAACGAGAATAAAGTGCTCCGTGACCAAATGAAGGAACACCAGGAAAGGGTTGATAAGATACCCGGCTCCTAAGTTACTACCAAATCGCAATGTCGGAAGTTCGTTGAACAACCATACAGTGAAGAAGTTGCTCCTCACTTGATCCCAAAAACCTTCAAAATGCCACTATACATCAAAATATACGACGGGACTACAGACCCAGAAGACCACCTGATCCACCACGTCACTGCTGTAAAAGGTAATGACTTACCGAAAGAGCAAGTGCCGTCCGTACTGATGAAGAAGTTCGGCAAAAGTTTGACAGGTGGGGCGTTGACATGGTATTCTCAACTACTGACCCGGTCAATATCGATGTTCAAAGAAATGGCGGATAAATTCGCCACCGCTCATGCAGGAGCAAAGAAAGTTGAAGCTAGGGTCAACGATATCTTTGCCATCATGCAGGCGACGAGAGAAGGGCTCTGGGACTTCCTAGCTCGATTCAAAAGGGTAAGAATGGGACTGCCGAATGTATCAGAAAGAATGGCAGCTGCAGCTTTCCAAGATGGATTGCTAGGGACGGATCGAAAGCAACCATGAAGCTATTCAGCAGACTCATGAAGTATCCACCCACCACGTGGGAAGAGATTCATAATGCCTACTGCAACGAAGTAAGAGCGGATAAAGACGACCTCAATGGCCTAACCCAATGATTGATGTCAGTGAAATCTGAGATAAGGAGGGATCGACGCATCGGCGGGCAGAGGGAACAACCTCTACGCTTAAGTAAATAAAGGCACCAGCCTTATATCAAGATTCTTAATCCTCCTCCACCAAGGCATACAAAGGTCGTGTCACCACACGTCATACCGCTCCGAAATGAAAGAGGTATGCCCCCATTATTATCTGCTCATAACGTTTGTGTCTCCCCTTCAGAAATAGTGTACGCACTGGAGAAACTGGGCACAAAGGTGTAGTGGGCCCAGAAAATGAAATCAGATCCAAGCACAAGGAGGTCGACGTCATATGCGAATTCCATCAGGAAAGAGGTCACAAGACTGAAGATTGCATAGGCTTACGGTAGTAAGTGGTCAGGATGCTGAATCAAGGATACCTGAAGGAAGCGCTCAGCAACAAAGGGCGGGCTAATTTTGCCGGAGGGCGCAACCCTTCCCAAGGGCCGCCAAAGCCGCCTTCTCTAGCCCGCACCATATGGATGATTATCGGTAGCGGTGATGACTCAACAATCAATCACGTAAAGTTCACCACCACACACAAGTTAAAGGATACGATTGCTTACGAACGGTATGATGACCTCGAAGATAGTATCACCTTCGATAAGTCTGATACTGACAATTTGTCTTTTCCCCATTACGATGCTTTAGTTATAACCTTATGCATTGCTGACACTAACGTAAAGAGAATTATGGTAGACGATGGAAGCGGCACATGTGTTATCCATCCGAGAGTCCTCACGCAAATGAGGCTCGAGGACAAGAGAATACTGCATTGCATAACACTAACGGGTTTTAGCAATGCATGGAGCGAACCTCCAGAGAAATATCACTACCAGTCTTGGCAGGAGGAGTTATGCTGGAAACCACGTTCACATCATGAATCAAGAAATAGCCTACAACGCCATCATAGGGCACCCATGGATACATGCCATGTGAGTTGTCCCTTCGAGCTTCTACCAAGTAGTCAAATTTCCCACCCCATGGGGGATATACATCATGCGAAGCGATCCATGCACTGCCCAAGAATGATGCTGGATCGCCCAAGATTGCACGCACACCAAATAATTGAAAGGGGCGAGCACGGAAGTATAGCAATCAACCATACCGGCCACCAAAGTCAGCCCGCCGCTAGATGTCATTAAAGACCGAGACATTGCGGAGGCCTGCAAAGCGATGGTTGAAAAACACGACCCGATCCAATTGGACGGTACTGACGACACCAAGAAGGCTTATATCGGGCACAACCTCTCCGACCCAGGTAAGTACCATGAATTCTTAACTAATCATGCAGATCTGTTTGCCTTTTTCCACTCAGATATGCCAGGAATCCCAAAAGAAATCGCCACCCACAAGCTTAACGTCGATCCGCTCTACCCTCTGTTAAGACAAATAAGGAGGAAATTCAACGCCGCAATCAAAAAGGTGGTGAGAGAGGAAGTGGACAAGCTGTTAGCCAACGGTTCCATCAGAGAATCTAAGTACCCCCAGTGGGTCGCTAATGTGGTCATGGTCAAAAAGAAAAATAGAAAACTGAGAATGTGCATAGATTTTACCTATCTGAACAAGGCATGCCCCAAAGATTCCTTCCCACTGCCCCACATCGACCAGCTGATTGATGCAATAGTAAGTCACGAACTGTTCAGTTTCTTGGACACTTACTCTGGCTACAACCAAATCCTAATGGCCGAAGAAGACCAAGAAAAGATGACTTTTATCACCGACCAAAGGATGTACTATTATAAAGTGATGCCCTCAAAATGCGGGAGCTACATACCAAAGGTTGGTCACCAAAATATTCAAGGAACAACTTGAAAAAATAAAGGAAGTCTATATCGAAGACATGTTAGTGAAATCAACAAAGAAGGAAGACTATACCAGTCATCTGGAAGAAGCCTTCGAGATACTGAGGCGGTATGGGATGAAACTTAACCTCGAAAATGCGCCTTCGGAGAAGCCTATGGAAGATTCCTAGGGCTTCGTGTGTCACAACTCATGATTGAAGTCAACCAGGACCAAATCAAGGCAATAGACACAATATTTGAGGTTCTAAATAGCAAAAGCAGGTGCAAAAACTGACCGGGCAAATATCCACCCTAGATAGATGCATCTCACGATCCTCAAACCGATGCCACAAATTCTTCAGCATACTGAGGAAAGATCATGGGCTACAATGGAACGAGGAGTGCATCGACGCCCTAAAGAAACTAAAGGCATACCTGTCTTCGCCACCGTTACTCGCCAAAGCAGATCCAAGCGAGAACCTACTGGTGTACCTGGCCGTATTCCAGGTGGCCATATTTGAGGTCGCCATCAGCGCCGTCATGGTCCGCAAAAATAAAGGCACTCAATAACCTATTTATTACATCACAAAAACTTTAATAGATGCCGAGATGAGGTACTCATACCTCAAAAACCTGGCTCTCGCACTGGTCGTAGCTTCACAAAAGGTTAGACCCTATTTTTAATGCCATCCCATAAAAGTGATAACCATTTCCCCCCTAACGAGCATCCTACATAAACTCGAACTCTCGGGTAGGCTCGCCAAATGGGCTATAGATCTCAACGTGCATGACATAACGTATCATACCAGAACCGCCATCAAGTCGCAAGTACTTGCCAATTTCTTCGCTAACTTCAGCACTGAGATACTACCTGAGGCGGAATAGGAGGCTCTCTGTGCCTCCGCTAATACCGACCTCTGGACCCTATATACTGACGGCGCCTCGAATTCCTTGGGATCGAAACTGAGACTTGTCCTCAAAGTCCCCAGGGGCAATGTAATTCTATAGTCCATATGACGCCCCGAGATGACTAACAACGAGGCCGAATATGAGGTTGTAATTGTAGGAATGAAAATGGAACTCAAGTATGGGACACATGATGAGTGGTGATTTTACCACTCATTCTAGCCTCTTTACCTTAGCTTTTATGTCGTTTTAAGTATGCATAAGATTATTTATAGTGGTTATTGTGAGATTTTCAGGTACATAATGCTAAGAAGTGGTTTGAATTAAAGTGAAGTAGAATTGAGCAAAAATGAGGTGAAACTATGCAAAACCCCCAGTCATTTCCGCTTCCGCGTATTATTGGTCGCAGGTGAGACCTCCGCTTATGCAGAGTCATGGTCGCTTCTGCGGAACTTGAGGATTAGGCAACCACTTCTGCGGTTGAAATCTCACTTCTGCGGGACCGCAGAAGCGGTCAACTTTCCGCTTATGCGATCACTGCTATTATTGGGACGTCTGCTTTTGCGGTTGGTTTTCCGCTTCTGCGGAGCCGCATCAGTGGTCACTTTGCTGCGGAAGCGGAAGTCGTGCATCAAAGCCTTGGCATTTCACATTTTCTCACCCTAAGTCATTCTTATACTCGTCTAAGCAGACATTTTGAGTATCTTTGGCTTATTTTCAGCCTCTTAGACTAGAAAGAACAAGTTTTGGAGCTAGGGTTCTTGCACAAACACACTTGGGTCTTGACTATTGAAGCTTGTGGTTAAGAGTTTCCTACCCATTTATGTTTATTTCTTCATTTCCTTGCTTTGTATTGTTTATCTAAGTGTGTAGTATTTTATCCAACACTTAAATCTTGTTTATGGGAATATTCATAATTAAAAGTGTGTATTTTACACCTTGTTGTGCTTATGTATTGAATTATTTTTATATACTTATGAAGTGCGTTGTTGTTTCTTTAATAATTCTTGTTCTTTAATGTTTCCAAAGGGATTAGCTAACCCTAGGACTCGCCCATTAACTCCAAATTAATTTTGGAAAAAGTAGTTTGGGGGTGGGAAAGATTAATTAACAAGAACTTGAGGTGTCAACCCTCATTTTATAGATTCTACCTAGGGATAGGATAGAACTACTTGTAGTCTTCCGGGTGTGCTTAATATTTTAATTGTGATTAGGGATAATTCAATTAGAAAATCTTGTTAGTCTTCAGAAGAAGCTAATTAAGAATTATTATCCGTGGCTAATTAACATAAACTCGCTCATATTTGTAAAATCGTGAAATACATTAGATTCTTACTTGAGTGTAATTCCCTATACTTTCATACTTGTAGCCATTGAACATTTTACTTGCTTTCTAAGTTAGTTTATATTTCAGCATTTTAGATATAAAATTAATTTTCAACCAAAAATTCTTAGTGTTTGGCACTGCGCGACTAGCATAATTCTTTTACATTCCTAATTGCCTACACATTATTCTCTGTGGGATTCAACCTCGACTCATAGTTGGGTAATTATATTGCTGTGACCGTATCTATTGCTTTTTAGTGGTGGTATTTGGACGTCACCAAAAATTGCGTCGTTGTCGGGGAACAATTTGGCGTAATTTAGGTTGTTTGAGAAGTAAGCGAAAGTGCTTTAATCCAAACTTGTGAATATTTGTGTAATTATTTTTCTTACCTTAGGTCTATTTTTATTTGTTTGTTTCTTGTTTATTTTCTTATTCTTGAAAAAAATGGCATCATATAAGGAAAATTGGTCGGATGGTAGTTGTTCATATTTTTACTACCCTTGTCCTTATTGTGGTCGACCACACTCATGGAAACATTGTTTAAATTCTCCGGGGGGTGGATTGTGCGCACAATCTCGTCCCCATGGTTGTAGTTTTTGTGATAAGTGTGGTTGTGAAAATGGTCATTGGGATTATTGTGCATATTTGTCCTTCCCCTCTCCAAGCCCTTACTATGATGAGTTTACTTTTTGTGATGAGAACTATAGGGCTAGGGAAATGGAAGAAAGTGAGAATGGCAAAAATGGAGAGTTCAAAATCATGTTGGAGTGTTTACTTGAAGAAGGAAACAAAGAGCAAGATACCTTGGAACATCTTTTGGAGACTAGTCTCCAAAATGACTTGGCACTTGAAAGGTTGCACTCAAAAATTGATGAATTGATCGAAGCCTCAAGGGTTCAAAACGCCTTGGAAGTGAATGAAATTTAAAAACCTTCCTTGGAGATTGAAAGTGAAAAACTTTTCTTGGCACTTGATCAAAACCAAGAGGAACTCCCAAATGCTCAAGATGAGAAAATAATGCTCATGTTGGAGACCATTCTTGAAAATGAGGAGAAACACAACTTTGCGCTCGAGAACTTGAAACAAAGCTTGGCATACAATGATGAACACATCCCACTTTGGAAAATCAAATGCTAACTTTGGTTGAGGCTCACTATGCCCAACAATTTGAGTGTGTGGAAGAAAGCCAAGAAGAGTCCAATTCCGAGGAAGAAAGTGAGCTTTACTTTGAGGAGTCAAGAATTGAACATCCTCCAACCGACTCAATGAGTATTAGTGATGCCGACAAAAATATTGAATTGGAGTCAACGAGTGTAAATGCAAATGAGGTTGATGTTGACTCTAATCTGGGGGAAAAGGAGGATGTCAAGAATGAAGAATTGCAAAGTGAAGGCTTGAAATCACATTCCAAGCATTTTTCAACGTTGGAATTGTGTGGTGACACGAAAGTTGAACCTCATGAATCAGTGAAGGAGTGCGAGGAGGAAAAACTCAAGCCATACATTTTACAGTTTGAGGAGACAAGGAATCACAACGACATCCCTCACTTGAAAGCCAAGAAGTGAAAAATGAAGATTTTAATCATTGGGTCGAACATCAAATTACCACCCCCATCGCTCGTGGTCACAAGCTTGATTCCAAGCTAGGTGCCCAATTCATATCATCGAAGTGGCGAGAAAAGTGGTAATGTTATTTGAGTCGTGCCACGACGTTAAATGCGGCGCTTGGTGGGAGGAAACTCATCGTTTTTAAAAACTTTTCATCATTTTTGAAATTTAATTTTTTGGAATAGCTTAGAATATTATTTTTGACTAATTTGCCAAGTTTTAGATTTGTTGGAGTTGATTTGAGCAGGTCCGGAGGACCCGGATGACAAAATCCAGTAGCTGCCAGTACTGTGCAGGCAATCTCTGCTAAAACTGCTTCTGCGGTGTTTTGACCGCATCTCTGGTCTCACAGAAGCGGAGAAATTTAACGCAAAAGCGGAGCAAATTGCAGAAGCAGCCTACTGGCGCGTACGCGGAACAGCAGAAGCGGCAAAAATCTCACGTAAGCGAAAGTCGCCCAGGTTTGAAAGAGTCAAAAGAATTTTAAATGGGTCACTTGCCAAAAATCAAAAATTCCCCCACTGCCATAACTCCCCAAAACGAAAGAGACATAAAAAATTCATTGAGCTTGCTCATAATTTCGTTTCTCTTGCCCGACTTCAGGTACTATCTTCCGTATCCTCTTCTCAATCTTCATCTCTCACTTCTCATTCTCAAAATGCAGCGGGATTTTTTTTATTTATTTTATTGTGTTTTATGTCTTTTCTTTTTATTGTCTTTTTGTTTTGCATTCTTGTTGCTAAGCTTAAAAAGTAAGGATTTGGTTGAGTGTAAATATGTGTGCTGTGTGAATTGAACGAAATTGGGGGAAGTCTTGAGTACCCCATTTTTGTGAAAGAAGGTTCATCCTCACTCGCCTGCAACGTGTTCGACAGAATGCGTGAGTGAGAATCTTGTGCGAAGTGGCATAACTTTTGTCCTCATTGAATCATGTGCTATGATATTACATTAATCTTATGTTTTGGATGCCAAAAAGTTGGTTGAAATCGAAAAAGAGAAAAAATTGTAAAGGGCAGTGTTTCACTGAAAAAGAACACAGGAACCGCAGAAGCAGCTGAATTTCCGCTGAAGCGATACCCTTTCGCGGTAAAAGGTTGGCAGAAGCGAGAAAAGGAAAAAAAATAAACCGCAGAAGCGCTCAAATAGCCGAAAAAGCGGTGCCACTCTTGCGGCTCAACTTCCGCAGAAGCGGAAGCTGCCAGTTTTGGCCCAAAACAGTGGGGTTGCAAAAGATGCTTCCCGGGCCCGTTCAATCTAATTTTTAGCTCAAATGCAATGTTTTAAATTTCTTAACATGATTCAATTGTATGACTAATTTTGTGATAATTTTTTTTGTAGGTTATTTAATTCAAATATGGACCCAAACGCAAGCAGATCGCACCCAAAAATTCAAGAAGCGGGTGATGAGCTCTTTGATGATACGCGCTTCATGTCTGCTTCAGCGGAGCGCCGATATTTGGACGATTTGGTCCATGAAAAGATCTTGTCGAAAGGGGGATAAATGAGGAGAAATTGGCCGAGAAGCTCCCAGACTTCCATGCCAGGCTATATACGTCCTCATGGTCCTGCTTCATTGCCACACCTTGCAAGGCCAAAGAGATGTGGGTTCGTGAGTTCTACGCGAATATTGGGCGTACAAACTTTGACGATCCACATATCATAATCAGAGGACAAATGGTGCGGTTTGGGGTTGAATACATCAATGATACTCTTGGAATCTCCAATTATCCCGTGGAGCCGACAAACGAGAACGATCATTGTGACAACGGACACTGGCTTGTGTCCAAGCTTATCCCCCCACAATTGAGAGAGAAATGGGGGGAAAATGGAAAGGGCTGACATCAATGGACTTTACTGCAGAGGCAAATAGATGGTTGCATATAGTGAGCAGCAGAGTATGTCCGTGTGGGAATGTCACTGATGTCTCCTACACCCGGGCTTTGATCGTAGCATGCCTCCTGGATGGCGTTCAGGTTAATTTGGGGCACTACATTCTTCAAGAGATGAGGCAGTACGTGAGAGAATACTCTAGAGAGAAGGATGCAGTGTTGATGTTTCCTCACTGATTACGAGGCTATGCACCCGAGCTGAGGTTGATGTCCGTCCCATTGATCGTTTGCTTCCAACTAACAAACTACTCCACCCTTTGAAAGTGACAGGAGAGGGTAGAGTTTTCAAGAGCAAGAAGGGGAAAGTTGTCTCCACAGTCACCAGTTCTGAGCCGTCCTCTCAAGGGCCATTCGGGATACTCAACTCCGAGCTTCAAGCAATTAAGGAGTTGGTATTGCAGCTTTTGAGTATGCCGTCCTCCTCACATCCTGGCCCTTCTTTCTTCTCCAGGGAAGACATGCAGAGTTACTTGGATGCTCAAAAACGACAGGAAGAGAATATGAAAAAGATGACAGCATCAGTGACCAAACTGGAGGGATCCTATGGTACCTTGGCCAAGGCCCATGCTGACCTTCAGGCGGACTTTCAGGAGGAGAAGAGGAATAAAAAAAAGAAGAACAAGTTTATGGTCAAGATATGGAGAGGCATCAAAGCAATTTTCAAATGGGGACGACCAGATGCAAAGATTCCAGTGGCAGCCGAAGACGATAGTGAGGAGTATTACTTCATTCAGAGTCTATTGGAGATGGTGGCAATGATGATGATGATGATGGTGGTGGTGGTGGTGGTGGTGGTGGTGGAGCCACGATTGCAGTCCAGCACTGATCAGCCACCCTCCCATAGTCTGCTAGTCTGACGCAGACCTCAGGGAGACCCTCAAACTTTTTATGCTTTATATTAGACTTTGTGCAGTGAGGACACTGCAAAGCTTTTAGTTGGGGATGACATAGTACTGTATTCATAATTTGTTATATTTTGTGCCCTTGCAGGGCTTATGTTTATGTATGGATATTTTGTGCCCTTATCGGGCTTGTGCCTATGCTTTTGATATATTTTGAGCCCTTGCCGGGCTTGGTAATAGATTAGTCATGCTTTGATAGTTTTTTTTTTATTTTTATTTTTTCGTCTTTCTTTCGTTTGTTTTCTTTTCTTTTATTTGCAATTCCGTAAATAAAATTTTATTGGGTTTTCTTCATGCTATGGTTCTTTCCCAAGGAACACTTTTGAAGTGAACCGGGTAATTTTTTCCGATGATGGATAGATTGACAACTTTCTTAAGGGAATTAGTCTTGTTTTGCTAGGATGAGGCTTTTGGATTATTTGGTACAAATAACATTAGTCTCTCATGTGTAAGTTGTGAATTGAGAATACCCCTCCGAAAATTTGGTTTGAATTTAAACAAGTTGCATGGTGCAGATTTGGTCTTGTGACAAAATTTTAGCACTTTTAGTGACTCTTTTTGCTCACTAGTTTGATATTGCTCTTGAAGCTTTTAGGGCAAAATAAGATTGATCCATCTTGATTAGTTCATGTGCCATGCGTGTTAGTGTTTGTTCAAATAAGTCTTGTGTTTACTTCTATCATCTAGAACTTGTCCGGTTGGGTTTTCATGCTAATGATACTTTGTTTGGTTGAAGGAATGATCTTAGGCATTCTTTGCTTTGGTTTGTAAAACCTCTTTAGCCTTTCAAGCCTTCCTCTGTGCAAATAATATCACTAGTACCCAATTTGAGCCTTAAAACATTTTCTTTGGCCAACTCATTGCAAATCTTTCCCGATTTTAAAAATAATTCCCTCTTTTGAACCTGTCCCTCCTTGAACATTGAGAATGAGGCCAAAAGCCTAAGTTGGGGGTGTGATCGAAGAGAAAAAGTGGCAAGGTTGTATGTTGAGTTTAGGACCTCATGCCTAATAAGTGCTTGTTTAAACTATTCAAGCTCCAAAAAGAAAACAAAGAGAGAAAATATGTGTATATATATAAAGAATGGAGTCTTGAATAAAAATTGGAAGAGGTGTGAGGTGGTCCTATGTTGGAAACTAGACGAATATGAGGCTATGGGGGTTTGAAAAGAAGCAAAGTGCAAAAGAATGAAAAAAGTGTGAGTAGTGTTCAAGGAGGGTGAAGTGACTTGTATCAAAATGTCTATCCAACCCATCCCTAAACCTACATTACAAGCTCAAAAAAGTCCTTATGAGACCTCCAACCGATCATTTTTGAATAGGCGATGAATTAAAATAAGGGTAAGCCTATGGTATGAAATGTTATTACACTTGAAGTCCTTTGTGAGAGTGAGTGTTCTTGAAAAATTTGTCCCTTGTGTTGTATTGTAAATATTGTGAATTATGGGACTTTCTCTTTTTGTGAGGGCACATTAATTAGGAAAGACTGGTGAAATTGAGTAAAGTGAGCATTTTTAGCGAACTAGTGCTTTTGAGTCACTTCTCGAGGCTTATGTTGATCACTTGATTACTTTTGAAATCCTTTGCATATTTTTGAAGTTATTTTTATTTATGAGGGGGTTATTCGGAAAAGATGTGCATATTTGAGCCTAATTTTTAGTACCAACAAAATCCATTAGTATGGTGTGAAAATGGGAGAATGTGTTATGAAAGTAATAGCAATACCACATGTAATGAAATGTTGAATCCTCATTTAAGTTTTGGTTTTGATTTGCTTGAGGACAAGCAAAAGCTTTAAGTTGGGGGTGTTGATGAGTGGTGATTTTACCACTCATTCTAGCCTCTTTACCTTAGCTTTTATGTCGTTTTAAGTATACAATGAAGTTATTTATAGTGGTTATTGTGATATTTTCAGGTACATGATGCTAAGAAGTGGTTTGAATTGAAGTGAAATGGAATTGAGCAAAAATGAGGTGAAACCATGCAAAACCTCGAGTCATTTCCGCTTCTGCGGATTATTGGTCAAAGGTGTGACCTCCACTTACGCGGAGTCATGGTTGCTTCTGCAGAACATGAGGATTAGGCAAGAACCGCTTCTGCGGTTGAAATCTCACTTCTGCGGGACCGCAGAAACGGTCAAATCGCCGCTTATGCAATCACTGCTATTATGGGGACGTCCGTTTTTGCGGTTGGTTTTTCGCTTATGCGGAACCGCATCAGCGGTCACTTTGCTGCAGAAGCCGAAGTCATGCATCAAAGCCTGAGGCAGATTTGGCATTTCACATTTTCTCAACCCAAATCATTCTTATACACGTCCAAGCAGACATTTTGAGTATCTTTGGCTTATTTTCAGTCTCTTAGACTAGAAAGAACAAGGTTTGGAGCAAGGGTTCTTGCACAAACACACTTGGATCTTTAAGATTGAAGCTTGTAGTTACGATTTTCTTACCCATTTATGTTTATTTCTTCATTTTCTTGCTTTGTATTGTTTATCTTAGTGTGTAGTATTTTATCCAACACTTAAATATTGTATATGGGCATATTCATAATTAAAGTGTGGTTTTTACACCTTGTTGTGCTTATGTATTGAATGATTTTTATATACTTATGTAGTGAGTTGTTATTTCTTTAATTATTCTTGTTATTTAATGTTCCCAAAGGGATAGGCTAACCCTAGGACTTGCCCATTAACTCCGAATTAATTTTGGAAAAAAATAGTTTGGGGTTGAGAAAGATTAATTAACATGAACTTGAGGCGTCAACCCTCATTTTATAGATTCTACCTATGGATATGATAGAACTACTTGTAGCCTTCAGAGTGTGCTTAATCTTCTAATTGTGATTAGGGATAATTCAATTAGGAAGTCTTGTTAGTCTCCGGAAGAAGCTAATTAAGAATTATTATCCTTGGCTAATTAACATAAACTAAACTCATATTTATAAAATCGTGAAATACATTTGATCGTTACTTGAGTGCAATTCCCGATGCTTTCATACTTGTAGCCATTGAGCATTTTACTTGCTTTCTAGGTTAGTTTATATTTATGCATTTTAGACATAAAAATAATTTTCCAACCAAAAATTCTTAATGTTTGGCACTGCGCGACTAGCAGTAATTCTCTTACATTCCTAATCGCCTACACGTTGTTCTCTGTCGGATTCGACCCCGAATCATAGTTGGGTAATTATATTGATGCGACCATATCTATTTGCTTTTTAGCGATGGATTTGTACGTCACCATTACATCGGCTCGTCCTCCATTGCGACTCTCAACTCATCATGAATCAAGTCACCGGGACTTACCAAATCAAGAAGTAGAGGCTACAGAAATATCAATAAGAAATCCACAAGCTAATGCACGAGTTTGATGAGTGACATTTCGGGCAAATCCCCAGGGCACAAAATATCGAGGCAGATGGCCTAGCCAAGCTAGCTGCGGCCACCAAAACCATCAACAACAAAATGTGGTTACCCTCCTTCACTCGGATCGTCGACCACGTCGAGGTACTCTCTTTAAACCTAACTTGGGATTCGCGCAACCGCCTTGTATCCTATCTGCAGGATGGAACACTCTCACACGACAAATAATAGGCCAAGAACTTTCGGGTGCAAGCCGGCCAATACAGCATGATAAATTACGATCTTTGCAAAAGAACGTTTGGCGGTCCCCTTGCAAAGTGCCTCGGACTGCACCAAACGAGACAAGTGTTAGAAGAGGTGCACGAGGGTCATTGTGGTGCCCATACAGGAAATTGCGCCCTCGTGCGATGCCTTATCCACGTAGGGTATTACTAGCCACCATGAAAAAAGAAGCGGCAGATTATGTACGGAAATGTGAGCAGTGCCAAAAATACGCCCCCATGATACACCAAACGGGAGAAATACTCAATCACCTCGCCATGGCCCTTCATAAAATGGGGAAGATATAATAGTCCTTCTACCAGTAGGACAAGGAAAGGTACATTTTCTCTTAGTTTTAACCGACAATTTTTCTAAATGGGTAGAAGCAGGTGCGTATGCACAAATACGCGAAGAGGAGGTTATCGCCTTTATACGGAAAAATATTATATGTCGTTTCGGCATTCCTAAAGAAATAAGTTGCGACGATATGCCCCAGTTCGTCGGTAGGAAAACAACTTAGTTCTTCGAGAAGTGGCACATTAAGTGGATACTCCCCACTCCGCATCATCCCGCCGCCAACGGCCAAGCCGAGCCTTCCAACAAGATAATACTGAACATCTTGAAAAAGAAGCTTGAGGAAGCCAAAGGGCTATGGCCCAAATTACTACCTGAAGTATTTTGGGCATAACGAACTACCCCCAAAACCAACATGGGAGAAACACCATACTCGCTAGTCTACGGGACTGATGCAGTCATACCCGTCGAGGTGGGGGAACCAAGCTTAAGATATTCGCAAAACAATGTAGGATATAATGATGAAAGTAGGCTGCAAGACCTGGATGAAGCAGAAGAACGAAGAGATATGGCCCACATAGGAATGACGGCCCAAAAATAGTAGGCAGAAAGATACTACAATAGAAAGGTCAAAGCAAGACCACCACTCAAAGTCGGCGACTACGTCCTCAAAGCCAAAACACTGGCATCAAAAGACCCGGATGAGGGAAAGTTAGGACCAATTGTGACAAACCATACAAAATAATAGTCGTCGCCAACAAAGGAGTGTTCCAATTAGAAATTATGGAAGGAAAATCGCTCTAAAACAACTGGAACGTCACCCACCTCAAATACTTTCACTTCTGAAAGGCGTCTCCCAAGTCGCACTCTTTTTCCCTCACTCGAGTTTTGTACCAATTGGGTTTTCTCGGGGAGGTTTTTAACGATAAAGCGACACATGGTGGTATCTGAGCGCGCAGTTCATCACATTGGCCAATCAACACGGTCGCTAGGCCAATGTAATGAATGGACTACACCAGTTAAATCTGCATTGTATAAACAACTCTCCACTGTACAGATAGTTCTCCATGGCATGAATAGAAATTTCCATTGTATAAATGGAATCCTCTAATGAATAATCGACTATGGCTACGTCCATCAACAAGTTTGACCTTGTTCGAACCACGACGGATATCTTGACAATAGTAGAAGTAATCCTAATGACTACGACCATGAAATATGGCTACGACAACAACAAGTTTGACCTCGTTCGAACCACGATGAATATCTCAACAATAGTCAAAGTAATCCTAATGGCTAAGGCCATAAACTATGTCTATGGCCATCGATAAGTTCAACCTCGTTCGAACCACGACGGATACCTTAACGATTAACGAAGTAATCCTAATGGCTAAGGCTATCGACTTATAGCTACGGCCATCGACAAGTTCAACCTCGTTCGAACCACGACGGATATCTCGACCACAGTCGAAGTAATCCAAATGGTTAAGGCCATCGACTATGGCTACGACCATCGAAACATTTGACCTCGTTCGAACCACGATAAATATCTCGACAACAGTTGAAGTAATCCTAATGGCTAAGGCCATCGACTATGGCTATGGCCAGAGACTATGGCTACGACCATTGAAAAGTTCGACCTCGTTCGAACGACAATGGATATCTAGACAACATTCAAAGTAATCCTAATGGCTACGGCCATCGACAAGTTCGACCTTTTTCGAACCACGGCAGATTTCACGACAACACTCGAAGTAATCCTAATGGCTAAGGCCATTCACTATGGCTACGGCCATCGACGAGTTCGACCTCATTTGAACCACGACGAATATCTCGAGAGCAGTCAAAGTAATCCTAATGTATATGGCCATCAACTATGGCTACGACCACCGACAAGTTCGACCTCGTTTGAACCATAACGGACACCTCGACGACGGTCAAAGTAATCCTAATGGTTAAGGCCATCGACAAGTTCGACCTCATTCGAACCATGATGGATATCACGACAACAGTCAAAGTAATCCTAATGGCTATGGCCAACGACTAATGGCTACGACCATTGACAAGTTCAACCTCGTTCAAACCACGAGGGATACCTTGACGACAGTTGAGGTAATCCTAATGGCTAAGGCCATAGACGCAAGTTTGACCTTGTTTGAACCACGATGAAGCCCTCGTAATGAATAACAAAAATCCCTACTAGGATAGAGTGTCATAGAAACAAAACCAAGGTGAAAAAGCAGAAAATCGACAAGGTAGTAAAAGTGAAACTTATATTACAACCAAAATATGTTTACAACCACTCACATAAACGGACCCTCTTACATCCCATAAGCCAAATATATATATACAAATTCACAAGCCAACATCGACTCATCGCCCCCCGGAGGATAAATATCACCATACCAACACTCCGAGTCAAGGTGGTTGACATCTCCGAAAATGGAATCCCCTTCATCGAGAGAGTCAGGGTAATACCCACACGACGCACAAGCGGCACGAGCCTCAGTCTTCCTGGCCTGAACCTCCTCCTCCGTTACCCGACCCTATGAGTGGAGGTCCCTATAAACATCAAGTTCAGCCTCTGCAAAGACCCACATCTCATATGCACTGCGGCGTGAGCCTCGACTGGAAGAGGGGCGAGACGAGGAGGTCTAGGATTGCGGACTCATTCCCTATGACCTTGGGGCAGTGACTTGTCTTCGTAACCCTACTACTTCACTGGCACTGACTTTCAACTCCCCCCTGAGATAGTTTATTTCTGCCACCCTGGCATCGAGCTCGACAGTCAACTCTGCCACCCTCCGCTGAAGGTCGACGTTCTCTGCAGACAGCCTACGGCTCAGTTCGAGCTCCTTGTCTTTTGCTCTAAGGAGCGCCTCCAATTCACTATTGCGGGCCACAACTCTCATCAGCGCACTGTCCGCTTCCTTAAGCTCAGCCCCTGTGTGATCCAACTGGGCCTCACTCTGCTCGAGCCCTTCGCGAAATTCCTAAAACTTGAGGTCCTACTGGTAAAGGTCGACCACCGCTCGGTGCTTAGAGCAACATTTTCGATATTTCCTCAGCAATTTCTTGAAGATGGCCGTTCTCTTCTACTCGCGACGGCTCCTCTCCACCTCCAAAACAAGAGTCTGAAGAGAAAGTATAAGTAAACATGCTTTCGGAGCAACACTACATGGCAAAAAAAAGAACGAATGAATACATTCAATGCCATGTCAGCCACCTTACACGAGAAATCCACATCGGTAACGGTGCTAATCATCACTCTCTCAGGGGCCGCGCAAATCAGGGTAAGAGGCGTTGAGTCACTATTTTGAAGCAAGTTGTAAGACACTGGGATCGTGATACGATGGTCGAACCCCTCCGTCGTTATTTCAACATGGGTATGCGCACCCATAAACTTGTCCATATCCTCCTGAGCGATGTCGGAGTTGGACCTCGTCTCTTTGTCTAATCCTCCGATACTAGTCGATGGCCCCTCTCCAGCGGCACACATAAAGCTGACATAGGGCACAACCCTGCCTGATTGAGTTGACCTCCTAGATCTACTAGTGTCAGCCATGAGTACATGCCTCAGCATCATTGGGGGCAACGTAGCCTCATCGACTTCGGTAGCCACCCCATTTCCTATCTCCAATCTCCTCCGCTTCCTCTCCGCCGGCTCTTCACCACCCAAAGGTTCGACGACGGTCTGCAAGACCGGCGTAGGTAATGTCGTCTCCAACATGGCCGTGGTCGCGGACACAGTCCCTAGTTGAGAGGATGAAGGGGGGAGACCCTCCTAACCGACTCGCATAGCACGTCATGAGCCCCTAGGGTAACATCGGACTGCTAGGAAGCGGCGGTCAGCGCCCTCCTCCTTGAGGAACCTTGACCTATTACCACAAAATGCGCATGTGATCGGGGTTGCAAAATTCACAATGCGAAGATGTAACAATTTACCTACTAGGACTTTAGGGCCATAGCATTGCAGGAAGGATGGTTACGTACGGGTCACCTCCGCATGGGGTAACAAACCAACGACCCACCTCCTAATGCTGGAGATATGATGGGGTGGATGAGCTATGGCTACGATGAAAAGAGTTAGAATCACCACTACAAAAATTAGTAAGAAGCTCAATGGGTCGCAACACTTACGTGAAAAGTTCCACCTCTATGGAAACCCGATAGGGTTGGTAACTAGGTGTTCAATCCTGATGAAGAAGTACCTACGACAGAACCCACGACTTTCTCGGTCATCCCATCCGACCACTAGCCCTCCCGTACCACGGCTTCTCAGGTGAACCATGGTACCTCTCAGGTAACTGGCACTGAAAAATTGCAAAAGGTGGTGAACAGATACTTCACAACCGGCCAACTCCGCATATTTGGATAGTAGCAAGAGCATATTCAAAGTATATGGCGAGAGTTGAGCCGGGAAAACATTGTAGAACCTGCAAAGTCCTTCCGCCAAAGGAAGTAAGGGAAGATTGTAGGTGATAACGAAATGGTACTTGTAAAAAGCATAGTATCCCTGCCTATGGATATCTACGAGGTCCTCTTCAGCAGGAACCATCTCGGCATGAAAGGGTACGCCGTATTTGACACGGAGATCGTCTAAATGTTTCTGCTACGATTAGGAAGTCTCCGACACCGGAACGGGCATATCCTTATTGAAGCACTCCGTAATGAAGGATTCTTCGGTAATAAGACTTCCACTATAAGAGGACTGGCGTCGTCCTCATCCTCCATCTCCCCGCCGTCCGGATTAGGAGGCACACTCGATGGAGACTCCATCGGAACTCTCTCATCATTTCGGTGGGGGTTAGACATAGTTTGATTAAAGAGGGAACCATACATAGTTCAGTAAAGAGGTATACGAGTTCTGATTAAGGGCGGGAGCACCAAATTGGAAAATATGGACTGAAGAACTAAAATGCTCTCACGAATGACAAATCAAACCCTTCCCTTATTTATAGGGATAGGTGGAATCGGAATCGAAGCATCAGACGTCAAATCAATGCGGGAAACCAAGCGGCAGAACGGTGTGTTCCCTTTCCTCGAAAACAAGTGCCATGATGATGCATGCGAGCAGTGACATCATATGAAGGAAGGCGTTTCATTTTGGTGTCCAGACCATTGTAATTGCTGTTCTTCAACGGTCACATAGTTTTCTCTGGGTACGTCAAATTACCCCAGAAAGGAAGCAACGATTCTACCCATTGAGGATGCATTCCACTGCGACTCCGACGAGAGGAGGGACTAACTATATGAGAGCGAATTCGACCAGTCACGTCCCCAAGACATCACGTCCATCTGTTGACCGCACGCCTGCCAGGGCAATAGGACGAACCAAGTTCAACAAGGGCAACGACCCTGTAATCCCGTTGTTCCCTCCTCTCTTGTAACACTTGTATTTTTAGATCGGGATCTCCTACTATATAAGGGGGGTCCGAGCTTTGTAAAAGACATTTGACTTAACAGACAAGCTCTCTACTTTTCTCTCAACCTCTCATTCTGCATCTCTCTCTGCATTTTATTTTATCAACTGCTACTAGCATTATCGCTGGTTCATTCACAAAGTATATTTTAGGATTTATTATCTTCAATTAAGATTTACCCCTTCATCCCCTTTCGATTGATTTGCTTAAATAGTACTTTACAACTTTTGAGTCAAACAGTCGCCACTATATAGCTTAAAGCATTTTTTGCATCTTGCTGCCTTCACATGGCCCCAAAAACCCAGGTTCACATCTCTATTTAACTATGTTTTTTATTAGTTTGTTTAGAAGAACTGCATGTTTTTGAATTTTAATAAATTGAAACTTTTTAATTGTGTTCTTTGCAACATGTTTTTATAGCCACAAAAAATTTGTAGTATATTAAAATCACAAGTTTCAAAAGTATTTTTTTCTTTTCTATTCCTATCGAACTATGCCACATAAAATTAAAATGAATAAATTAGAGATTTTTTTCTCGTAGAATATTATTATATGACATTAGAATTGCACCTCCCAATTATACTTTTTTGGTCAAAGCCCTAAAATTTTATATTAAGGCCTGTTTAAATACTGAGAATATAAGTGATTTCATATTCAATTTAAAGTTTCCTTTTTTTCTTTTCATATTAGCAATGTCGATCTGAATTCAGTAATTCATTTTTCTTTCTATCAATTCTTTCAACCAATTTAGTGAAACCTACTAATCGCTTCTCTTCTTCAATCCTATAGCCCTTAATAGGTAAAATCTCACTCTTTCTAATTTAGAGAAAGATTTTCTTGTCCAATATACCTATTTTAATTAGTATTGGAAAAAAGGTCAAAATTTCCATTGTACTATTGTTAATTGGTTACTTGTGCCACCCGTTATACTTTTCGGCCATTATTGCCCCTATCGTTAAAGAACTTTGAATAAACACCCCTAAACCTAACATCTGTACTTTGTGGCAGCTGACCACATTAAAATTATCCTACTCACCTGCCATATTAGCTGCCATGTCATCGGGCCCACCATTTTAAAACTCCAGTATACCAATTTCATACCCGTGACCCATAAACTTTTTGCCCACCAGATAAATAATATAGACCCGTCTAAATTAGCTACGAGGATCATTTGGTCTGCATCAGTTCGATAGAAACGAGAGAGAAAATAGTTGAAGGTTCAAAAGAAACACCGGTTTCCAGTGTTGAATGATGTTCGAGGTACGATTTTCCCCCAAAACTCAATGTGTCGTCTATTTTTATATGGTTGTTGTTTATAAATGAATTATTATTGTCTTAGGGTTCGTATTTCTTTTATGTTAAAGTTAGGGTTTTTGGACCATGCTTCGTGGTTTAGGGTTTTTGTTGTTTCGGATACTCTATTGTCGTTTAGGGTGTTTGTTGTTCAGATATTGACTGGATTTTTGTCGTTTGTGTTTATATGTGACTTTTACCTTTATACCCTAATTAGTTTTTTGATTCTACTGGTCGGTTAGGGTATATTGGTGTAATTGATGATATTTGGTACTTATTTTAGAAGACATTTTTCATGTTTAGGATTTCAAGTATGTGTGGTTCCTTTTATT
The DNA here is from genome assembly GCA_034376525.1 of Nicotiana benthamiana. Taxonomy (NCBI): domain Eukaryota; kingdom Viridiplantae; phylum Streptophyta; class Magnoliopsida; order Solanales; family Solanaceae; genus Nicotiana; species Nicotiana benthamiana. The sequence continues at coordinate 72,554,079 of CM067336.1, forward strand.
TTTTAAAGAAGGGTCGGTTAGGGTTTTTTAACTGAAAAGGGACTTGAGCTATTTGTTAATAGCTGACTTGTTGTTATTTGGTCCTATGTTTCACCTTCATTTACTTGGAAGATGATGCTTATGTGAGTCTATTACATATATGTTTATTCCTTACTTTATTGTGGTGGGACTCTAAGTTGGATTGTTTATTACGTGGTCCTCCATACGCATGCTTCTGTCCATTTCTTTATAATAGTTCCTCATTAAATTTTATGTCTAACCTCCGTACCTTTTTCTTATTCCCTTTATTTATCAAACTGTTTTGGTTATTCAAGCTTTCACTTTCATCTTGTCCTTCTTTACTTGTTTATGCATTTACTATGGTAGGTTGTATTAACTTTAATGGTTGCTATGCAGCCTTTTATAGATGGTGCTACTGGAGTTAGTTTTTCATCATGGTGGGGAATGGATTAGTAAGCCACACCCGCTGTATATAGAGAAGTATATGCACATCAATAAAGGTTTTGACTCTGACTTGCTCTCTTATGCTGATTTAGTTGCTGAATTCGATACAAAGTTTGGGTATATAGGGGTGCAGCAATTAATTGTAAAGGGTCCTGGTGGTAAATATTATGAAATAGATGGGGAAGTTGGTTTAAGTACTCTATTGGAGCTTGTTAATGAACAAATTAATATTATTAATTTGTTTGCTGTAGAAGACTGTGACCCTGCACTTGATGTACCTAATATAGCCACTCATGGTGAGTCACACACAGTAGAAGTTGAAGCTGCTACTGATTGTAGTGATAATGATAGTGAGGAAAATCATTCTGCTACTGATTCAAATTCTGATTCTTCTGATGATTTGGAGCAACTTTTTTTACAAAAAAGAGGGTCATCAATGATAGGTTAACTGATTATAGAGAGTTAGATAAGTCAATGACATTTAAAGATATACCTGAAGCTAGAAAAATGATCAACATAGATTCTCTTGTAAATGGATATGACTTGCAGCAACTTAAAAGTGACCATACAAGGCTTAGGTACATATGTGCTGGTGACTGCCCCGTTGTTTGTCATATATCTAAGGATTCTTTAGGGGGTGGGGTTAATTTCTAGATTTTAGAGCCTAATCACACATGTGAACCTGCATTTGAAAATCACAGAGTTGATTCAGACACAATAGCTGATTACTTTAAAAAAGGCTTGCAAGATAACCCTAAAAATAAGATTAGAGAGATGAGGGAAAGCTTGAAAGCTACATTTAATGTAAAAGTTATTGAATCTAAGTGCAAAAAGGAAAAGATAATGATTTTAGAGAAACTTGAAGGTAGCTTTACATATGAATATAATAAGCTTGTTGCCTATGCCAATGAAGTGAAACTTAGCAATTCTGGGTGTGATGTGATAATTAACTTATCAAAAGATGCTCTTGAAGAAGGGAAAATGAGGTTTTTAAGGATGTATATTTGTTTTCAAGCAATGAAGTCTGGGTTTAAGAGTGGTTTGAGGCCTTTCATTGGATTGGATGGAACATTTTTTAAAGGGAAGGCTAAAGGTCAGTTGTTGGTGGCTGTTGGTCAAGATTCTACCAACCATTTCTATTCATTGGCTTGGGCTATTGTTGACAAAGAAATAAAGCTTACTTGAAAGTTATTCTTAGGTCACCTAAGGACTTTATTAGACCTAAAAATGGGTGAAGAGATCACATTTATATCAGATATGCAGAAGGTATGTACTATCTATTTGTACTATTATTTCAGTTCTTTTGTTGATTACTTTTTACTGTTATCTAATGTTATCTAATGTTTTTAAGGGTTGATTGACTTAATCCAAACTTTTCTTCAGAGTCACACTTTAGATTTTGTGTAAGACACATAGAAGCAAATTGGTGTAAGAGATGGGGTGCTGGTGAATTCAAAAAATTGCTATGGTGGGCTGGATGGAGTACTTATAAAGAGTACCTCAATGATCAGATAAAGAATATGAGTCAAGTAGATGATGATGGAAAGGAAGCTGTGGAGGATTTGTTGAAGTATCCACCAAAATGTTGGAGTAGGGCTTTCGTTGACACTGTTTGCAGGAACCAAGCTGTAGACAACAACTTGACTGAGTCATTTAATGCTTGGATCTTACAAGCAAGGAACAAGCCAATAATCAACATGCTTGAGGATATTAGAATCAAGGTGATGGATATGATTACTGAACATAAAGTTGAGTTGATGTCATGGGGAAATGAATACAGTCCTAAAACAATGGAGTTGTACAACCAATTCATGAGGATTGCATTGAAATGTCATGTTAATGGCAGTGCAGACCATGGATATGAGGTGACTTAAGGTAATTACAGGCACATTATGAATTTGAGATTACAAAGATGTACCTGCGGGGCATGGGATCTTTGTGGCATTTCATGTCCTCATGAAATATATGCATTATTGCATAAGAAAGTGAACCATATAAGTCAGATCCATTGGTACCTTACCAAACAGACTTATCTCCACATTTACTCACATAAGTTGCAACCAGTAAGAGGAGAAAAGTTCTGGAAAATTGAACCTTCACAGCACACAGATCCACCACCTTTGGTAAAGATGACTGGGAGACCAAAGGTTAAGAGAACAAGAGAAAAAAACGAGGAAGTTAATAGGAAAGGACAATGGTTTCAGTCAAGGAAAGGGAGGGTAATGACATGTAACAACTGTGGTGAACCTTGACACAATGTTAGAGGGTGTGCAAAGGTAACTGTCAACTGTCAACAAAAACTTTACTTTTTCTATCATTCATTATGTTTCAACTGTCAACAACTAACAAATTGTTTTTATCTTACTAACAAAATATAAAGGAAAGCAGCCCATTGGAGGCAACAAGAAGGGAAGGCAGGCAGGCAGACAAAGAGGAGGAGAACATAACTTGATGATGTCAATGATGATGAACATCCTACATCTGAGTAGCCCAGATCTCCCTCTGCTGCACCAGTGCCAGAAGAAGTCAATGAAGAGGAAATTCTTCTATCAGCCCCTCAGCCAAGTGAGCCTAGTAAAACAAGTCAGTCTAGCAACATGGTGTTCATGCAAATACCTTCACTGCAGAGGAAAGAACCAAGCATTAGTGCTTTTCCAGGCTTTGACTACCCAGACTTTGACCCCGAGCCTGAGCCTGAAATAGCTATAAGGCCAAGAATTATATCTGAGGCAAAGACTAGGCTACAATTGAGGCAACTACAAACTGCAGCAATTGGAACAAGGGAAATCAGATTTGCTGGTGATGCCAGTGGTGTGAGTGAGCCATCAAACCTACCATACTCACCAAAAAAGCGGAAATGGAAGGGAAAAAATGATATTATTGGTAACTGGCTTAACAAGCAAAGATTGGCTAAGTTGAAAGCACAGAAGGGTAATGGGAAGAAGTAGACTTAACCAACAGTTCTGGTCTTTTGGAATGTAGATCAACAAAACTCTATCATAGTTGTATATTAGTGGTTGTGATGTAATTATTAGTCAAGTAAACATGTTAAACTTATGTGGCTGTTAAGTAAGTGACATGTTCACTTGGATGTCATGTTATCACCTAATTGTGAAAGTTTTTGGGGGATAATGTGACAACCTTTTGACTGTGTTTGATTGTAGTTTGAATGTTGTTTAGGTTGGGAAACTTGATGTCATGTTGTCACTTATTATGTAGGTTTTTGCGGTGATAATGTGACATCCCCTTGTGATGAATGAAATTAGTATTTATGACTTGTAGATGCTGTCCAGATTTTGTTAACAGGTTGTTTTGTGAGTTTGGACCAAACTGTCCATAATATGGACCAAACTGTCCAGAATTTGAACATAATTGGTGTACTGAAATTGTGTAGTGAAAATGTCCATATTTTCGACCAAACTGTCCAGAATTTGGACATAATTGGTGTACTAAAATTGTGTGAAAATGTCCATATTTTAGACCAAACTGTCCAGATTTTGACATAATTGGTGTACTGAATTGTGAAGTAAAAATGTCCAAATTTTAAGATAATAGTTCTATACTCACTTTGCAAATTAAATGGTAGTTTATAAGTACACAAATTTGAAAGGAAAATCAAGCAATACTACAACAACAACACAACCATTGAGATATAACAAAGCGAAGAGACCTTGAATTGCTGCAAAATGTATTTCATATACAAACAGAAGATACCATACAATCGATCTGATATAATTGACTAATGTAAGCTCTAATTTAAACAGTTCAAAATCTCTAATTGAGTTCATTATATTACAATTACATGAAACTAATATTACGAGGTCTAATATAAAAGGTTCAGAAGAAACTACATAACACCTTCTCATCTAGTGCCAAACGACAATAAAAAATATTCATTAGCATCATCAACAAGATTCATCAACTTTCACTTTATCATTGACGCCACAAAAAATCCAACAAAAAGTGCTCATGAGATCATAGGCATCATCCTCGTCTTCAAAACCATCTCTTCCAATTTCGTAACTTTTGCAACTTCAGCTTTGTGTAGAGCCTTCAAGGCAATTAATTATTCTTTCAATTTCTCCCTATCATCTTCAATAGCTTCCCAAGATGATGTTACATCTTTATTTGTAACAAAATCATTGGAGACCGAGATTTCATCTTCCCATTCAAAATAACCACAAGAACGATTATGTCAAAAACACAAAAATCACACAAGAAACTAAGATCGTTATTATTAAACTACAATTTTGAGCTAGCGATTACTAATTTAGATCTTTCATTACACAATCACTAACCTTAGGCTTCGTACATTTAAAAAATCGCCTTCCAGGGTTTAATGGAGTCGTTGAAGTAAAGTGATTTGCAAAGATGCCACAACGACACCTAATTTGGGAAGAACAACTTCCTTGAGACACTGAAGATGAAGGAAAAGGATTGGGTCGTCTGAACCCTAATTTTTGGTAATAGACGGGTAAGAAATGGGTATAGTGGGGTATTAAAATGGTGGGTCTGATGACATGGCAGGTGATTAGGATAATTTTAATGGGGTCAGCTGTCACAATGTACAGACGTTATGTTTAGGGGTGTTTATTCAATGTTCTTTAATGGTAGAGGTAACAAAAGTATAACGGGTGGTACAAGTAACCAATTAACAATAATATAGGAGTAATTTTGACCTTTTTTCCATTAGTATTAGTACATCTTCTTCTTTTTACCCATTTATGTTGAAATAGTTTGTATATGGGGGAAGAGTCCCACACCGGTGGCATAAAGCCACTTTGGTGGCTTTACAAAGCTTGGCCCATTTAGTCCAATAAAATGAACAATTGACATATTTAGAAGAATATGTGTATATATATATATATATATATATATATATATATATATATATATATATATATATATATATATATATATATATATCTAAATTACTTGGACTTGGACTTGGGGCTTGGGCGCGGGCCGGGTCGAAACTTTAAATAAACATTTTATTTTTCGTATTTATTTAGAATAGCCTTTTGTATTTAAAATTTGAATTTAAATTTTAAAATTTAAATTTCAATTTTAATTAAACAAAAGAGTTGTGATTATTCGTGAAAAGAGGCGTCTCTTTAGAAAAGTCTTCTTTCCTTTTCTATAAATACGGAAAACATCCAAGAAGTAGAGCATACAATCTGCACGTATATTTTCTGGCTTAGTTGTATCCTGATAGAGAATTGCTTGTAATCCCTAAATTAAATACAGGCAATAACTCTTGAAAGATAGTAATCTTTAACGCCTCAAAGCCTTTAAATTATTTACATATATTTTCTAACAATTTTCAAGAGTTATTTCTACTATGGAGAAGTTATTGGCAACTGTTGAGAATCCGAAAGACTTAATCAAATTGGATCGCTTTGATGGATCAAACTTCACTCGTTGGAAGGATAAGATGATTTTCTTACTCACAGCGCTGCAAATCTTTTATGTCCTTGATCCATTGTTGGCTGCATTACCCGAACCAACCCCGGAGGATACTGATACGATCAAAGTAGAGAGGAAGAAACGTGAAGAAGATGAACTGCTCTACCGAGGTCATATTCTGAATACTTTGACTGATCGATTGTATGATTTATACTCCAATTTAAAATCTCCCAGGGAAATCTGGATGGCGTTGTAGACTGCATATGAAAATGAGAAACGAGGTATCGATAAATTTTTATCTCTGCAGTATTTCAAATTTAAGATGGTAGATACAAAGCCTATAATGGATCAGATTCATGAGTTACAAATCTTAGTTTCAAAACTAAGTGATCTTGAAGTGAAAATTCCTGATGCACTTCAAATAGGTGCAATTCTCTCGAAATTGCCTTCTTCCTCGAATAATTATAGAAAGAAAATCCTACATTCTACTAACAAATTAACTATAGAACAATTTCAAACTCATCTTCAAATTGAAAGTGAGACTCGTGCTCGTGATGAAATTGTTCATGCCTTTAGTTCTACGGTTAATACTATTAGTCAGAATAAGTCAAGAAACGAAAACGAAAATTTGAAAGTTTCAAAGTAGTCACTTAATAAAAAGAGAAACAATATGAGTTGTTATCATTGTGGAAAGAAAGATCCTAAGATTCGAGACTGCATGTTTAAGAAAGCAGGAATAAACTTTCATTCATGAGATGTTGGAAAATATGGAAACTCAAGAAATTCTGAGAAGGTAAACATAGTAGAAAGTTCTTCACAAGGGCTAGTGGCTATGATTTCTGCTATATCAAATGAGATGGTTAATATGGCTGCAACAACCACAAAGAATCAAGATTGGTGTTCCATATTCCTGAAATTATGAAGAACTTGATTTCTGCTAGTTTACTTTCTAATAGAGGTTTCAAAATTTAATTGAGTCTGATTCCTATTTATGGCATGCTAGATTAGGCCATTTAAATTTTGGTTCTATAAATTATATGTCAAAAACTGGTTATATCTCTTGTAAAACTGAACATGGAAGCAAGTGTGAAATATGTTTACAAGCGAAAATAACTAAGAAACCATTTCGTAAAGTTGAACGATTTACAGAATTATCACACTTAGTGCATTCTAACTTATGTGAATTAAATAAAGAATTAACTAGAGGAGGTAAAAGATACTTCATCGGTTTTATAAATGATTTCTCTAGATTCACATATGTTTATCTACTTAGGAAAAAAAATGAAGCGTTTCAAAAGATTAAGGAATTTAAGTCGGTTGTAGAAAATCAAAAGAATAGGAAAATAAAAATTATTCGAAGTGATAGAGGAGGTGAATACTTTTTCGCTGAATTTAGTAATTTCTGTGAAGAGCATGGAATAATACATCAAACTAGTGCTCATTATACACCACAAAAAAATGGATTGGCAGAAAGAAAAAATAGAACTTTAGTAGACATGGTTAATTCTATGTTATTAAATGCACATTTACCGCATAATCTATAGGGTGAAGCACTACTTATTGCTTGTTATGTATTAAATAGAGTGCCTTCAAAAAGTGTTCCTGCTTCACTTTATAAACTTTCGAATGGTAAAAACCTAATATATCTTATTTTAAAGTGTGGGGGTGTATATCTTTTTATAGAGTTCCCGATCACCAAAGAATAATATTGGGACCTAGAGGGATTAAAAGTATTTTTGTTGGATATGCACAAAATTCAAAATCATATAGATTTTCTTGATCTAGAATCTAATGTTATAGTAGAATATATTCATGTTAAATTTTTAGAAAATAGATTCATTAATGATATTGTTGATGAGCAGTTGATTGCACAAAATCAAAGTAGTCAAGATACACAAAAGATGTCACAATCTGAAATAATTTTAAATAAAAGGAAAAGTGACAATACTCAGTTAGAGCCTAGAAGAAGCCAAAGAGATAGAAAAGAAAAAACCCTTGATCTGGATTTTATATCTTCGGAATCTTTAGTTTTCTAGTAGAGCGAGATAGAACTAAAATATGTAATAAGATACCTTTTTGTTTTAATATACAAGAAGATTCTAGAACATACAAAGAAGCCATGTTTTCTAGAGATGTTGCTTTTTGAAAAGAGGCAATTAATGATGAAATCGACTCAATAATGTCTAACAACACTTGAACTTTAGTTGATTTGCTTGCTGGATCCAAATCTATAGGTTTTAAATGGGTATTCAGGAGAAAATATAATACAGATGGTTCTGTACAAATCTTCAAAGCAAGACTAGTTGCAAAAGGCTTCACGCAAAAAGAAGGTGTTGACTACTTTGATACATATGCTTTAGTTGCAAGAATACCATCTATTAGAGTTCTTTTGCCATTGACATCTATATATGATTTATATGTACATCAAATAGATGTTAAAACTGCCTTTTTAAATGGAAATTTAAGTAAAGAAATTTTTATGAAACAACCCAAAGGATTTGTTTTTCCTGATAATGAACATAAAGTTTGTAAGCTTATAAAGTCTCTCTATGGCTTGAAACAAGCACTAAAACAGTTGAATGAAAAGTTTGATAGTATAATATTATCAAATGGCTTCGTATATAATTAGACAGACAAATGTATTTACTCTAAGTTTACAGAAGATTATGAAGTTGTTATTTGTCTTTACGTCGATGACATGTTGATTTGGTACGAACATCTTGGAATTTCTGAAACTAAGAAGTATCTAACTTCAGTCTTTAAAATGAAAGATTTGAATGAAGTAGATGCCATCTTTGGCATCAAAGTTCAAAGAAGTGATAAGAGAGTAATGTTATCATAAACTCATTACATTGATAAGATTCTTACCAAGTTCAGTCATCTGGGCATAGTGGAGTCTAAAACTCCATATGGTTCAAGCATCAAACTTACTGAAATACTGGAAGAACTGTTGCTCAATTAGAGTATGGAAGTGCAATTGGCAGTTTGATGTATGTTATGCACTGTACTAGGTCTGACATAGCATTTGCCATTTGTAGACTTTCACGGTTTACAAGTAATCCAAGTAATATTCACTGGAAAGCTATAATTAGAATACTTGGATATTTAAAGAGGACAAACAATTAGGCATTTGTTATAATGGGTTTCCTACTGTATTAGAAGAATATCTGATGCGAGTTGGGTAACAAATATACATGATAGTAAAGCTACTTCAGGTTGGATATTTACTTTCGGTGGCGGTGCCATTAGTTGGGCATCCAAGAAACAAACTTGCATTTCTCATTCCACTATGTAATCCGAGTTCATTGCATTAGCAGCTGCCGGAAAAGAAGGGGAATGGCTAAGAAATATGTTACAAGATATAAAATTGTGGCTGTTAGAAGTCTAACTGTATTAGAAGTCTAGTCTAAACTGTATTAGGAGTAGGCTAGGTTATGTGTATTATATATAGGTCTCATTGTATCATGTTTACATATCAATTATATATTCTTCTCCCGTGCCTTCTCACATGGTATCAGAGCTTTGGGTTAGAATAGTATAGCTGTGCATCATTCTAGCTACTTCCGGGAAGAAGACCTCGTCGCCGTGCAATTTTCCGGCGACTAAACAATCTGCTCATGGCCTCGATCCTCAAACAATAAACCTTTACCTGGAGTTGATTTTATATACCGAAGAATGCGAACAACTGCATCCCAATGAGGCCATGAGCAGATTGTTGGATACTCCGATGCTGATTGGGCAGGATCGCCTTCTGACAGACGTTCTACTTCTGGATATTGTGTCTTAGTAGGAGGAAATTTGGTATCTTGGAAAAGCAAGAAACAGAATGTGGTTGCTCGGTCTAGTGCAGAAGCAGAATATCGAGCAATGGCTATGGCGACATGTGAGCTTGTTTGGGTCAAACAGTTGCTCAAAGAGCTGAAATTTGGTGATGTTAGTCAGATGGGACTTGTGTGTGATAATCAAGCAGCTCTTCATATTGCGTCAAATCCAGTGTTCCATGAGAGAACTAAGCACATTGAGATTGACTGTCACTTTATCAGAGAAAAGATACTCTCGGGAGATATTGCTACAAAGTTTGTAAAGTCAAATGATCAGCTTGCAGACATTTTCACCAAGTCCCTCACTGGTCCTCGTATTAACTACATATGTAACAAGCTCGGTACATATGATTTATATGCACCAGCTTGAGGGGGAGTGTTAGAAGTCTAACTGTATTAGAAGTCTAGTCTAAACTGTATTAGGAGTAGGCTAGGTTATGTGTATTATATATAGGGCTCATTGTATCATGTTTACATATCAATTATATATTCTTCTCCCGTGCCTTCTCACAGTGGCCACAACCTATGCCAGATATTTTAATATTTTGTGATAGTGAGACTACTATGTGTGTAGCTCATAACAGAATGTATAATGGAAAATCAAGACATATAAGCTTAAGGCATGCTTATATAAGAGAATTAGTTATAAATGGAACTATAACTATTGTGTATGTGAGATCAAACAAGAATCTGGCAGATCCACTTACAAAGGCATTAAATAGAGATGCAGTACAATAAACTAGTGAAGGAATGAGATTAAAACTCTTAAATTAATCACAGGCGATGGGAACCCAACTTTGAGTTAGTATACAATCTAACAATATAAGTTCAATGGGTAATAACAAGTTGCTTGTGTTGATTAAGCGCAAATCTTCTCAATTAGAGCCTAGATTCCTATGTACCGTTTACTATTATGAGAAGAATTTAGGAGTTGTTAAATATCTTTAATAAGAGGGGCATAATTACAAACTTCCAAGTGCATACTGTTACAAGAACGAGGGTGAATTAATTCTTAATAGAATTAGCAAATATCTGTAGTAGCAGAGGCAAAGTCGATTTCCACCTATATGAATATTGAGGTGGTGCCGCTTCTAACAAGATTTAAAGAGTTGATCTTGTAAATATTCATGAATTTGGATTAGCACATGGCCATAAAAGTGCTAAAGCATAATAGTGGATTGTTTCTCTACTTAATAATATTATGTGTGTGATACTTTCGGTTTGACAAATGAAGTTGTGGTTCAAATCTTAGGATACCAATACTTTCGTCGAACTTTAAGGTATTTACACTAATGAAAAGTTCAAATCTATATTAGATACTTTTCGATATGCATGATATTATGAGACATATTACATACTAGTGGGGGATTGTTGAAATAGTTTGTATATGTGGGAAGAGTCCCACACCGGTGGCATAAAGCCACTTTGGTGACTTTATAAAGCTTGGCTCATTTAGTCCAATAAAATAAACAATTGACATATTTAGAAGAATATAGATATATATATATATATATATATATATATATATCTAAATGACTTGGACTTGGACTTGGGCGCAGGCCGGGTCGTAACTTTAAATAAAGATTTTATTTTTCGTATTTATTTAGAACAACCTTTTGTTATTTAAAATTTTAATTTTAATGTTAATTAAACAAAAGAGTTGTGATTATTCGTGAAAAGAGGCGTCTCCTTAGAAAAGTCTTCTTTTCTTTTCTATAAATACGGAAAATATCCCAGAAGTAGAGCATACAATCTGCACGTATATTTTCTGGCTTTGTTATATCCTAATAGAGAATTGCTTGTAATCCCTAATTTAAATAATGTAATAACTCTTGAAAGATATTGATCTTTCACGTCTCGAAGCCTTTAATTCTCTAATTATTTACATATATTTTCTAACAATTTATACCAAAATGTCAATTTAAGTGTAAACTTTCGTCATCGAATTACAGTATCATAGTATTTATTATTTGTGCAACACCTACATGTAATTTAAGATGAAATCACGCAAAGCAATATCTTTAGAGTGGGCCCTCAACCTTTTCCTCGTCTTGTCTCTGTCAATAGAATTTAAGTGATCCTCACTGTTGTGCAAAAGCTATGGTGGTATTTTCACTTTAAGACTGAGCCAGAATTATTTATATTCGTTAATTAAACAATATATAAAATTTGTATAATTTTTATATATAATATACATAATATATATATAAGTAAAAAAAAATATTTTTTGGATTATTATTTAAGAGCGACTATATAGTATTATTTTTCATAGTGATATTGCATGGCTCAAGAAAAATTTAAAAACTTATCTTAAGCCAAAAAAAATTAATCGGTCCCCAATGTGAATACTGAATACCAAGTGGAAAACTAAAAAAAAATTTACTAAATGATTATAAATAATGTAAAGCATACCAAAGGAATTATATTGTGTAGCGTGTGATCAAGAAAAGCAATTACAAAGCAGTTTACAAAGAGGAAAAGACCAAGCTATAGGAAAGAGGAAAAAGGAGAGAATAATAATGGGGAGAAGAGGGTAACGTATGACAGAGAAGTATAGTGACATAACAAAAGAAAAAACTGATGTTTCCTGTCATATTTTGTCTGTTTTCTACTGCAACTCCAAATGCAGAAATATATACTGGGACTAGAGCTGGCTGCCTTGTATAATTGGTTTCCTTCCAGCTGACAATAACACAGAAAACTGAGAGACTCATCAATTTATGAAACCCCCGCCCCCCCCCCCCTCCCTTGGTACTAGAGGTGGGTAAGAAATAGAAACAGAATCAAAATTTTTGAAGTTTATGAATTTTTATAACGATCTTAAATGAATGTATAGCTACTAGATATTTGCGGTTAATATTTAATAATATTTAGTGGATCTCTTAATATTATATAAAATTTTGGACAAAAAGCTACTTTTTCTGTCTAAAAAAGATTGGCATTATTTTCTTATTAGTTTGTTCCTAAAAGGTTGGCACATTTTAATATTTTCTTAATAGGAAGTATTTATAGTCACATAGATGTTATGGCAGGTTTCAGACTATAAATTTCAATAGTTTTACAACCATACAAATAATATGACTTATTTAAGATCATGTATCTCAAAAGTCTTCCATTCTTTATTAGAGTTTATGCTAAATCAAATTAAGGTAATCTTTTTAAAATTGAGAGAGTACTAGGTTAACGTGAACACATATGCGAGACAATAGATCCGCCCTTGGACCGGACCGGGGATAGTAATGAGCAATTTGTATAAATACTAATGCAAATTCGATGTTTACATGAAATTAAATAATATCTTAGCAATGACCAGATAAACACCCCAACGGCGGGAGATGTGTTAAAATTGAGGTAATGTTTTGTTACATGAGTGTGCAACACGCGATATATGCATGAGTGTTTAGTTGAAGCACTTAATAGAATATACAAATTGAGGTGTCTAGTTGATCATTAACTCAGTTAGAATGTCTATTCAAACATTATGAACAACTTAATTTACCATAATAAAAATATTATATTATTAATTTTGTATAAATACTAAGTGCGAGTAAGTTTTTGTGGGAAAGCATGTCTTGTCATAGGTCTTGCGATCCGAGTTGGCTATGTTTTAGAGATCACATGAATTTCGTCAGTACTCAGTACCTTAAAGGACGTTTTTTGCAGTTCTGCTGACCTTACTGCAATTCTTGCTAACTTGTATACATGTAATAATTTCTTGCTCTTTCATAGCATTTCTGTACAGTATTGTCTAGTTTATTAATCAAGGACATGTAAGAGCAAATGTACGTGAGACTTTTTCAATCACTTGAAACGTTTTGTAGGGAAATATTTTTGGGTTTTTCTATTGGAAAAATTAGGAACATTTAGGAGTCGTTTAGTAGAAGAGATAAGGATAATAATTTCAGGATAAGTTTTACGATTGTATTAATCTCATCTTTGATTATAGGTATTAGCTAATTCCAAAATAAATAATACATTAAAATGGAGAGATTAACTATCTCATATAGAAACACTACTAGAAATTCGGGAAAAAACGACATTAAAAAGCGCCAAAAGTTGGTCGCTAGCTATATTGATGGTCCCTTTTATTTAGGGACCAAATTTGGTCGCTAATTAACGACCAACTTTGGTCTCTACTCTAAATGGACCCATTTTTCCTGATATTGACTATACAGACCAACTGTGGTCGCTATATTAATTTAATAATATAAATTTTGCGACCAAAGTTGGTCTCTAAATAAAAAAACGTTATTTATTTATTTATTTATTATTAATCGTTAAAAAGCGACGAACTTTGGTCTCTAATGCAAAAATTATATATTAAAAATATGGAAACTAGAGACCATTATTGGTCGCTATTTTATTCATTATTTATTTATTTTATTAGCTTAGCAACCATCTTTGGTCCCTAATTACATGAATTTAATTTAATTTTTAAAAAATAGCGATCAAATTTTATCTATATTAGCAGATTTTTTTAATGAGATAGCGACCAACGTTGGTCGCTTTTTTAAGAAATCTGGGAAAGTTATTTTTCAGATTTTTTTAAACTTGAAAAGCGACAAAATAGAGACCAACTTTGGTCGATTTTCTGTGTATTATTTGGCAGAAAGTGTCTGTTTGGCAGCTACACCACCAGCCAATCATACCAAAACCCTAACAAGCAATAACATCAACAATTCAAACAACGATTACAATAATAATACCAAACAATAACCCAACAACAACACAAAAATAACATTAAAACTAAGAAAGTGTTAATTTCAATAGAACTACCAATGAAAAACATTCAAACTACCAAGCTATTATGTTAACTCTTATTACAACCCAATGGAAAACAAATTGTATTTGTCTAGTTAAATTGTCTATAATTCATTCATTATTTGGTATATCAATATAATCACCGTCTGATGAACTTTCATCATGATCATCATCACGGTATTGAGAAGGGTCTACTTGTCGATGACGGGAAGAATGATCGCGGGGAGGACGGGAGAAATGGCCACTTGGAGGACGGGACGAAAGAACACGGGGACGGGCAGCCTCTGGCGATGATGGCCGAGACCAGGGAATCGAAAAAGATCCAGCTAGGAGATTTTTTATCTGCTCTTGCATGTTCTGGCACTGAGTGACCATGCCAACATACTGAGCATCTCTAAGCTTTTCTCTTTTCATGGACTCTTCTAGCTCGGATGTGAGCTTTGAAACAGTCTCCCGCATAGAGGAGAAGCTCTCCCCATCAAGTTGCCCGACTTGCGAGGAAGTCCCTATTCCTTGCATTCCACACCTATAGAGATGGAATGTCTAAGTAGGGAGGCCTTATACCTTCCTGCATTTTGGGCCGCCTGCAGCCCGCGTCCAAAGTCTTTCAATATCCTCGGCCGAAAGTTCGAATGGCTCGCCTGACTCACTAGGTGGCTGGCTGCGTATGAATTCATCAGCTTCAACTCTGAATCGATCCTATAAGAAAAGGTAAATTGAATTAGTATTTCAAAATTTATATAAAAGTAAACGAAAATATCTAATGAAAAGTGAAAACTTACATGTACATTCGAGGCACGTCCCTCGACCCACCTTTCGTCATCCGTCTCTTTCTTCTTCTTCACAATATGAGCCTCCTTGAATAGCTCATCTTGGATCTTCGGACGGCCCAATTTCTTTTCCTGAAACTCATAAATTTTAATTATAAATAGAATAGATACACTTTGAAAATTTAAATATATTAGGCAATTGCGTACCATTCTTCTTTTTATTGTCCCCTGGCTGACCGCACCTCCGATGTGCAAGGATCCTCCCTTCTCAGATGCCCGAGCATTCTTCTCCTTTTCGATCTTCTGTAAGAACTCTGCAGTAAGCCATTGCTTTGCAAATCATCCAATACTCCTAAAGCAACCAGCCAAGCTTCTGGTTCAGCTGTCTAGCTATGGAGAAAGCATGCGACAACCGCTTGCGAGCTTTGAGATTAAAATTTACAGTCACGTCCGTGCTATACTGGCGTTCCCATAAACACTTGCTCTGTATTTCAAAAGTTAGATATTATATGGAAATATCCTAAATATAAATAATTATACTTCTTAAAGAACATTTATACCTTAAATTCATTAAAAAATTGCCTCATTCAATGAGAATTCACGCCAAGACGCATATGAGCATCACAAAGCTTTCTAGTTGCTTTGGTGATTATCCTCGTAGTAATATTACTCGGGAGGAACCTGCAATTTAATAAATACAAAAATTAATATCTTAGTAAAAACTGTACAAAATAATAAACATAAAAATAACAAATAACTCTTACCCATCACCCTCAAGGACTATGATGATCCTGCCATACTCATAATTCACCTCCTCACCCGCATCAGCAGCAGCAGCAGCATCAACATCGTCGGAAACATGTGTATCAGAGACATGTGTGGACGGAGTATTCGATACGGTATTACCTAATACACTTATACTTAGTGCATAGTATAGCGTAAGTACATATTTATATATATAAGTTTTATCCGATACAATATTACCTAATTAACTTATACTTAGTGCATAGTATAACGTAAGTACATATATTATATATATATATATATATATATATATATATATATATATATATATAAGTTGTATTCGATACGGTATTACCTAATACACTTATACTTAGTGCATAGTATAGCGTAAGTACACATATTATATATATATATATATAAACTGTATTCGATACGGTATTACCTAATACACTTATACTTAGTGCATAGTATAATGTACGTACATATATTTTATATATATATATATAATATTTCATACAATATTACCTCATATATACTTTTACTTAGTGCATAGTATAGCGTGAGTACTCATATTATATATATATATATATATATATATATATATATATATATATATATATATATATATATATATATATATATATATAAGCTGTATTCGATACGGTATTACCTCATATACACTTATACTTAGTGCATAGTATAGCGTAATTAAGTACTTATATTATATATATATAGACACACACGCTCGCTTTGTAGTACTATTCATCCCTTGTTACAAAAGTATTAACTACTTATATTTATATTATTTTCATAGTAAATACAAAAGTGATTTTTAATTTGACCATATAGAGCCCAACTTTGGTCACTAACTTTAATTAATTTAATTTAGCGACCAAAGTTAGTCACTAACTGTACATGAATTTAATTTAGAGGCCAAATTTGGTCACTAAAATTTAATCAGATTTATTTATATTTTATATAATATTTAATAAAAATAAAAATTATTAAACATTGGAACTTTGTCTCACATTGGCGACCAACGTTGGTCTCTAGTCATTAAGCGACCAACTTTGGTCGCTAAACTTTGAATTATATTTATTTATATTTCATAAAATTTTTAAATAAATATATATTTATTAAAATTATTATATCTGGGTCCCGCTTTAGCGACCAAACGTGGTCGCTAACTTCTTATTCTTCAGTTAGCGACCAACTTTGATCGCAAGTTTTAAATTATATATATTTATATTTGATAAGTTTTATAAAATAATAATAAAATTATTAAAAAATATTTTGTGGGTCGCTCTTTTGCGACCAATATTGGTCGCTAAACTCAGAATATCTTTGACCATGCTAGTCTGACTAGTCCAGTCAACAGTTTGACTAACTTTGCGTCAAAATAGCGACCAATTTCGGTCGCTAAATTATTTCAAATATTTTTTTTATTATTTTCGTAAGTTTGGCGACCAACTTTGGTCACTTTTTTTTACAGATCAAATTTGGTCGCCATTTTTTGATCGCTTTTTGACCGAATTCTAGTAGTGAAAGTAAGATAGCTAATCCCATAGAATATATCAGCCTATCGGATATCCTTGTTTATCTTACTTTTGTACCAATAACCCTATTAGCATGTTTAGATTGTTGTTACATGTTGTTTCATAATTTATCATATTGTATTATATTGTATTGTATTGTTTGATAAATTTAATGTTTGGATAGATTGTATTATTTACCGTTATTTCATGGTGTCATGCACCAACAATATTAAAAATAAACTTTCAACATTACTAAGAAAAATATGTAGCATAGTCGAATTATTATATAAAAAAGTAGGGTAAAAGATAAAATATGATTCTTTAATAATAAGGAAGGACAAGACGAGAGAAAAAATAAAGTAACAACACCATCACACCAAATTCGTCCATAAAGTGTTAACTTTCCGCGCTACGTAACGACGAATTTAACGATACGATTCAATAAAATTTAAGTAACAATAAAAATAAATTTATATTTAAAGTAATAATACGATAGAATACAATAGGTAACAACCATCCAAACAGGTCGTTAATGGCCGTTGCTCTCGATCCGTCTCTAGACCAAGTATTCTCACACTAATTTTAATTAGTATTATTAAGATTAGTGGCGGAGGAGTTGCTACAATTTCTTCAATGGAAGTTGTTGTCGGTATTCCAAATATTTTTAATTTCTTAATTCTGCTGCCAAAAATTATTCGTCGTCAAAACAATATAAATTTAGTTAACGCGATTTGGATTTTGCTTTAAAAGCTATTGCTTTGTTTTCTAATCAATATCAAAGGACCTAAAAAGCCAGTAATTACCCTTCTTCCAAAATTACTTTTCTTTCTTGTTGTTGCTAGATATGATCATTTCAATGTCAAGACTAATAGGAAGTGTAATGATCCGACTGGTCATTTGAGCTCTAGCGCGTCGTTTAGTAGCTTGAGGCCATGAGCAACTTCACTTTACGTATTATGACTTGTGCGCATGGTATGAATTGAATTTCGGGAAGTTCAAAGTTGATTTGGAAAGAGAATTCGCATTTCGGAAGCTTTAAGTTGGAAAATTGACTAAGATTGAATTTTTTAGTAGACAACCCCGGATTTGGGATTCGAAGGTTCCAGCAGATTTGTATGATGATTTCGAACTTGGGCGTATGTTCGGATCGGATTTTGAAAGACCCGAGAGCGTTTCGGTACCTATTTTAGAAGTTAGCATTTATAAGAGAATTCCATAAGTTTGGGTTGAAGTGTATTTCAGCATTATCGATGTCCGTTTGGGATCCCGAGCTTAAGAATATCTCCGCATGGTGATTCTGGTGTTGGGATTGCGATCAGAAGTAAATTCGGAGGCCCGTGGGTGATTTTGGAGTCATTTGGCTAAAGATAGAAATTTGAAGGTTTTTGGGAAGTTGGATCGAGAGTTGTCTATTTGATATCGGAGTCAGATTCAAATTTCAGAAGTTGAAATAGGTCCATAATGTCGAATATAACTTGTGTGCAAAATTAGGTCAATCGAATGTGATTGGATTAGTTTAAATACCGAAAGTAGAAGTTTGAAATGTTAGAGTTCATTAAACTTGAATTGGAGTGTGATTCATGGTTTTAGCATTGTTTGGTATGATTTGAGACCTCCAGCAAGCCCGTAATGCATTTTGGGACTGGTTGGCATGATTGGTTGGGGACTCCAGGGCCTCAGGTGGATTCCGAGTGGTTAATGGATCGAATTAGAACTTGGAGGAAGAGCTGAAGATGTTGGTTGCTGGTATAACCGCACCTGCGGCCCAAGTCTCGCAAGTGCACAGCCGCAGAAGCGACCAAAGGGGCGCAGATGCGGTAGTAAAGGGTGAAGGCTAGGACAACAGATGCAGTCATGACACCATTGAAGCGGGACCACACCCGCGGAAGAAGGAGCATAGAAGCGGAGATGGGCTGGGAGCCCTGGACCATAGAAGTGGCATTTAGCTCGTACCTGCGGGACCGCAGGTGCGAAAGGAGTGGAGTCAGTGAGCTCTCTTTAAAAATTGATTTTTTGGTTCATTTCCACCCATTTTTCACTTCGGGTTGGACGATTTTGGAGCTTTTGGAAGAGAGATTTTCTTCATCCATGTCAAGGTAAGTATTTCCCACTCATTAGACGTTAAATTCATGGTTTTATTTTGGATTTGAGCATGGAAATTGGTAGAAACATGGGGTTTGAGAGAAAACATAGAAAATGGATATTTTGGATTTTTTACCGCGATTTTGGGTATAAAATTGAGAGTAAATTATATATTTGAGTTCGTGATGCTATGGCTAAACTTTATCTTCGAAAAATTTAGGAATCCGGACACGTGGGCCCGAGGGCAATTTTGTTAACTTTTCGATCGTGGTTAGGAATTATTATAAATTGGATTGTAAATAGTAATTGGGCATACACTAATGGATTTGGATGATTATTGGCTAGCTTTGGAGCATTTAGGATCGATTCCAGTCTTCGAAAGGGCGTGGGATGCCGGTTATACATCTTTGGAGCAAGGCGAGTCTCCTTTCTAACCTTGTAATATGAAATTGTCCTCATAGGTAAAATAAGTGATTGTGTGCTCCTATTTGTTGGGGCTACGTACGCATGAGGTGACGGGAGACTGTGTGTAGTTGAATTTCTTAAACCACATCGAATTAGTAATACTAGGACCCAAAAATAAGCTATACTTGGAATATTTATATCTTATTGCCAGTTGAATAGCTTAAACCACATCGAATTAGTAAATGAATTTCTAAAAAGATTGAACTTCATTTTTTTAAATAGTTAAAAAGAGAATTGGCTTTCTTTGGATAATTGTTCCATGTTGACTCCTTGGTTGACTATCTGTGGGTGTTTAATTTTGGAACGGGCCAAACACCTCGGTAGATTAAATAGATGCACCTATGGTTCGCTCCATTCGACCCTCTGGTAGTGCACTGTTTAAATATTATTGGATCGGGCCGTATGTCTTATGTATGATTTACACATGCTTGTATTGCTTGGCTTGAGATTTATTGATATTGATATTTGCTCTCCCTGACTTGAGATAATTGAAAATTTATAAATTAGAATCCAGAGACTTTTCACATAAAAAGGAAGTTTTACTTGTTCGTGACTTAATTGAAATTATTTTCGTCTTTAATAAATCCATGATTTTTCGCATTAATAATATGTTATTATTAGATCACTAGTAAGTGTCGAAGTCGATCTCTCATCTCTACTTCTTCGAGATTAGACGGGATAGTTACTGGGTACATGTTATTTTCATGCTCATACTACACTTGTTGTGCATTTTTTCGCACAAATTTATGTGTGGCTAGTGGCTTAGTGGTATAGCAGCATGGTTGATACGGAGACTTAGGTGAGTTGCATTTATCGAGACGGTTGCAGCCAGCAGAGTCTCTTTCAGATTATTGTATTGTATTTTCATTTCTGTCCACTTGTATTTCAGACAGTTACTGTATTTTATTTTATTCTCTAATAAATGCTCATGCACTTGTTACACCGGGTTCTGGGATGTCTATGGGAGTAGTCAGTATTTGAAAATAGTTAAAGATATCATTATTTATTTAGTGGAATTTATTTTTGTTGTTTAAATGTATAAAAGAAGTGAATTCAGAAAGATCTAAAATGAGAAATTACTGGTTATTTAGTGTGGGCTTGCCTGACAATGGTGTCCGGCGCCATCACGATTCTTGGTGGATTTTGGGTCGTGACAGAAAGAATTGGATCAGAGGTGAAGCCAAAATTTTTATTAAGAGGGTCAAAATATAGAGAATTAAGTCCACAAAAAGGTCAAGTGGAGTTAATATGTAGTATATATACATAGTTTTTTTTATCTAGCTAAACATTATAATTTTCTGATGAAGGGGTGTCGATTGACATCCTTTGATAAATACATATGGTTTTGCCACTGAATGGGACCATAATGAAGTATTATCAAATTGTATTTTTTTCATTTTTCAGTTAGTGTTTGATTTTGATTTTTGGTTAAAATAGCAGAGGCTAGCCAGTTTTAGAATTGATCATTCAAAAATAGTCATCGTTTGTCAAATCATTGAAAAATAGTCACTATTTTGCTGCTACAGAGACCGGTCGAGTATAATATACTGGAGTTCGGTGCACATGTGTATGAAATTCCAGCATATCATGCTGGACCGGAATACTTTGCTGGTTCTAGTATAATATACTGGAGTTCTAGTATACCTTGCTGGAACTCCAGTATAATATACTCGAGTCCCAGCAGAGTATACTCGAACTCCAGTATATTATACTAGAGTATATTCCGGATTTTTGAATAATTTTTTTTAGATTTATCTTTTTTCAAAACCCAATTCCCGAATCTGGTCGTGATGGTACATCTCGTTAAGATAAGGCCAACCAACAGACGAAAAATACTTCTTCTAGCATTTACTTAGCATGAATGAGTCAAAACAATACATAACATTAACATAAGTGCGGAAGAAAAATGATATAACAGAGAACCATCCCAGCTCAGCCCAAAATCGGGGTGTCACAAGTCAGGAGCATCAAAAGAATCCTACATCTAAAGAATCCTAAAACTATTATAAGACCAGTAAT
This sequence comes from Nicotiana benthamiana, assembly GCA_034376525.1. Classification (NCBI taxonomy): domain Eukaryota; kingdom Viridiplantae; phylum Streptophyta; class Magnoliopsida; order Solanales; family Solanaceae; genus Nicotiana; species Nicotiana benthamiana. The sequence goes on from CM067336.1 coordinate 72,576,126, forward strand.
ATACATATTGGAATTTAATAACAACAGAAGAAATACGGTGCCGCAAACGCTGACGGTCACTGGCACAGCTACGATAGCAAGATCTTTAATCGGCTCAAAACCCGCTACGGAGCGAACAATTACCTGCATCTGCACACGAGGTGCAGGGTGAAAAGTGAGTACTCCAACTCAGTGAGTAATAAGGGTAAATAATAACTGAGCAGCAATAAACCACGTAAAGCAAATCAAAATGTTATATAGTACAGTGTAACCCATTAAGAAATTAGGGAAAACGTGAAAATCCTTTAGAAAATATCTTGACTCAGCTCAAAACCTCTTTTGAAAATATCTTTTTCCAACAATTAAGAAATTGAATGCGAAACAGGAAGTGCAAGTCAGCACAAGTCACCCCCTCGGGCACAAATAAGTATGCAAAAATGAGCTCATAAAACTCGCCACTCAGGAAATATTCTTCTTCACGGAGAGCCATTTTTACCTGACCCGTGTACATCATACAATGTCACGGTTACCACTGTCTAATATTTATCCTCTTTAAGAGTGATCAGACAATATCAAAACAGCAAATAAATATCTCAAGAAATAACACAAACAATGAATAGTGAACAAATGCATGAATGCAATGCAATGCATATGACGGTACATTCCGGTACCCAGTGCGGCATGCAATCCGATCCATTTAACGTCGATGACGCTCACTGGGGGTATGTACAGACTCCGGAGGGGCTCTTACATCCCAAGCGCAATATCCGCCATATTCATGGCATCATACATTCTCTCAGCCTCAATATCAATATATCATTGCTCCGGCGTGCAGCCCGAGCCATCTATATATTCAGAAATAACTATAACACTCCTGTGGTGCGCAGCCAGATCCATGCTCAGTCCAGAAATGCACATAAGACACTTGGGCAATATTAACATGATAGTCCTCAGCTCAAAACGTCAATAAAATATTGTTTAAGTTTTCAAATCTTAGAAAAAGTGCTGAGTTGCAAAACAGTATTTAAAACCTTGGACCGAGATCAAATAATATGAAGTAATGCAAAAATAGTGATATCAATCCCCGAAGGATTCACAGAGTTGGCACGAATCCCCAAACATGGCAATCAACCCAAATTATGATGATAACAAATAATTTCAGTCAACTACGCGGTAAAAATCAACAACCGGGATGGAACAAGTACAATCCCCAATGGTGCTCTACCCCACGCCCATATTTGGCGTGCAAGTCACCTCAATATAGCACTATGATGTGCAAATCCGGGGTTTCAAACCCTCAGGATATCATTTGCAAGTATTACTCACCTCGAACCATTGAAATTTCTAGACGCCTTTGCCCATTGGCCTCCATGCGCGTCGAATCTAACAAAAATCAGAGAGAATACATCACAATATGTTAAGGGAACAATGCCCAATCGAAAATAATCGAGAAATAGCAAAAATCTCGAAACTAGCAAAACCCGAGCCCCCGGACCACTTCTCGAACAATTACAAAACTCACATCACCGGATTCGTAGTCTCGCCACGAGTCCATACATACCAAGAACTCTGATATCCGAGCTCAAATGGCCTATCAAATGCGAAATAAAATTTTAAATTCTCAAGCCCTAGTTCTTCAATTTTAGGCTTAATTTCCATGAATTTCTAGATGGATTTCACAATAAGAACGAGCTTTAAGTTCAAAAATCTTACCTCCAATCGATTCTCCTTGAATCCCTCTTCATTTTCCTTCAAAAAGCTCTCAAAAAGTCCAACAATGGAGGAAAAATGATCCAAAATCGCGGACGAAATGTTTTTAACATTATGTCCGGGTATTGTAGCTAACACTACGCAATCGCATTAGAGCTCCTGCGATCGCAAAGAAAAAAATTCCCTGGCACTGTAGCTAACCCTATGAGATTGCGTAGAACAAAATTCTAACTCCAAATTTAAACCTATGCAACCGCACACCAACTCCTGCGATCGCATAGAACAATTTTCTACTAAAAATTCCGGATCAAATTTACCATGTGCGGTCGCATGACTCCCTATTGAAATCCTTCTATGCGATTGCATCCCCTCTCTTGCGATCGCATAGAGCAAAATCCTGTAGCACTGACCTGCCATTTTTTTGCAACAGCCAAAGTTCGAAAAACCTCCCGTTAGCCATCCAAAATCACCCCGAGGCCCCCCGCACCTCAATCAAAAATACCAAAACCTCCTAAAACATCATACAAACTTGTTCCAATTATCAAAACGCCTCAAACAACTCCAAAGCCATTAAATCACATCGAATTCAAGCCTAAGTGTTCCAAATACTTCCAAAACACGCATTTGTAAAAAATCCAACCAAACAATGTCCGAATGACCTGATATTTTGCACACACATCACAAATCACATATGGAAGCTACAACAACTCTCGAAGTTCCATACCGATCCTCGGATCAAAATCTCACCTATCAACCGGAAATTGCCAAAATACTACCTTCGCCAATTCAAGCCTAATTCTACGCCGGACTTCCAAAATCAATTTCGATCGCACTCCTAAGTCATCAATCACCTCCCGAAGCTAACCGAATCACCGTAAATCACATATGAGTCCTATAACTCATAAGTCAACTCCTGGTTGACTTTTCCAACTTAAGCCTTCCTTAAAGAGACTATGTATCTCATTTCTAATCAAAACCAATTCAAACAAACTCTAACACACCACATACCGATAACGAAACATGAAGAAGAATAAAATGGGGGAAACCGAGCAATAACACATGAAACGATGGGTCAGATCATCATATCCTCCCAATTTAAACAAACGCTCGTCCTGAAGCTTACCTAGAGTTGTACTAGAAGAAACCTAGTAGCTGAATGACCTTACCAAGCATATACCCGGGGTGATCCCTCGTCACCCTATCTCACATAGGTGTGATATCATGATATAGCTAAACTTTCACGGTCCATCTAAACCATAAACCGTAAGACCGCATTGCACTTTTTCGAAATTATACACAAGATCAGAACCTCACATCTATACTTAGAATAAGTCCAAACCAGCTGTAATAATCCATACCTGCAACCTCCGGTGAAATCATATGATATACCACATAATCGAAGCACTTAAAACTATAACTTCCATTCACGCTAGTTACCCACAACAACCAAATACCGATTGAAAACCTCTTATTTAGCTATTGTTTCATTCCAACACTTTCATATACTGCCAATGATAAATGAAACATGCATCATATCAACCACTCATGAAGCCACTTCCCCTTTGACTAATACCACAACAAATTTTCAAACTTAACCTGGATATTATTCTTCCAACAAGCTGAAATCAAATCTGTTCGTATTCATTAATGACTCCTGCTACCACCTCGAATCTAACACACCACTCTGGTGATATGACACCTCAAGCAGGCATAAGCCACAACTTGTATAATACATGCTCCAATGAGCGACAGTCTGAATATACTCAAATCACAAATGACTCGAACGAAAGAGTTGTACCTCAAGCTCATCAGTACCATTACAACACAAGGCTGATTCATCTCACATCATAGAATAGAGTATATAAATCTAACTCGCAAGGTCGTATCGCCACGTAGTCCCGCTATAGTGCATGATCCTATCCAGCCACTGCTCCGCATGAGACACCTCAAGTCACCATACTCAAAATTGACCACCACGCACGATTGACATCTGGAACCCAACAAATCATTATACCCATAGTGAAGTAAGTAATATAAACCATACAATCCTGAAAGGACACAGCGACGCACCATTCACCGAGCAGCACTCAATACGTACTTTCCTTAGAAACCAAGAAGCAAGACATACAAATAGCATATGGAAAACTATTCTCAACATCACACTATTTCAGCTTGCAACCTGATCGATATAACATACCCATGGCGGTGTGCCACCCGATCCACACGTACCCATTGCGGCGTGCCACCCGATCCATACATATATCTCACATAAGGAGATGCACATCAAGCCAAATTTGCTCATTACACAGAATACCGAGTATCGGTCGTTATCATACTGAGTGCATACAATATCTACATATAGAGTTATAAGCTACAAAATACAAGCACAACTGAGGTTTCCCCCCACAACTTCCACTATGACTTCTGATAGCACCGCACCATATGTGCCCATAGTCCGTAAATCATAACGTCTCACAACGCAGAAAACAACTCATAGATCTCTCCAGACCGTTGATAAGCAATGGTCGAGTCAACCTATCCCTTGACAATATAATTCAGAGCCAGTCCAGTCAAATAAATCTGGAACACGCATCAAAAAAGTCCCTTAACGACGAAATGGGCTCAATAATAGAGACCTCGGTACTGACATCCATCATGAAGGCCCAATTACGAAAATCAATCCTTCCTAGTCGTCTGCTGGGTCTTTGAAAGATAAACCATTCCATAAGAACTTAACCCAATGCACCTCGCTATTCAAACCGTGGAGTTTCCGACATAGCCCATACCGCAACAGTCCAGAATTAATTTATCACTGAGACAACCAGTCTGAACTCCCACATCACATCCAAAATCCAACATATCATCAACGGAAGATTCACTTTAGCCTCCAAGTCCCAATAGTCGCCAAGCGGTGCTGATACACACGATCCACCATCACAAATAGCCCAAATATGAGGACTTTCGCCTCTAATTCGACATAGCACACGAATCATCATACTTGATCCCAATTTTGTCGTCCGAACACATGCCACAACTAAACATCCAATAATTCCACGATACATACTCAAAAATCTCCCTGTGCCACCAAGCAAACTCCAATATCACCAGTCGATCTAACAAGGAAGTGCCATTACTTAATCACATTGCCCCTTTTTCCTGAAACATCTACTCTCGTCAGTCACTTTCAAATAGCAGTACCATTTTTCTTGATTATCTGAGGCTACCCGCTGCCTAAGGGCTTTATGAATTTCCTTTCTAACCTGAACTGAGACTGATCCAATCACGAACTTCCATTGTTCTCGTCTAGAGGAAAATCTTTACACATATCATGCCTCTCACATTCGTAGAAGATGCACCTCTCCAACCACGAAAGCAATCAACAAGAACTCTCCCAATTTCATTTGTACAACTAAACTGACCTGACTGAATCTTTCTAAGCAAGTCATGCTAAGCAAGTCGTCAAAAACCAAGAGCGTTTCTACAAAATTACATGTGCTAACTCATTATCTTAAATACACACCAAGAATTAATCATACCCTTACAGTGCCGATCCGGTCCGTTATCAAGCTACCCCATTTATCCAAATTTCTCCTGACTTGTCTTCAACTTGATATTCCCCTTTGTTGTAGTACCAAAATCCTTCAATCCATGCTTACCACACGAGACCCCAAAAATAAAACCACATCATCTGAAACACGTAAGCCGATGAATACTCTCTCAGACATTCCCAGAAACACTACATTCCAGAATACCTCACTCAGAAGAACTCTCTACGAATCTAGCTCTATTTACTTTATCCTCATGATACCGATACATTGAATTCCGCACTTAACATAGAAATACCACAAGTCTTGACACTTCCCAGTGAAACTCAGTCTCTACCCACAGACCCAATCTTAAGAGACCTGATTGTTGCATGTAGAACCTTGAACACAATAAAACCATTCTCGAGAGTCATTTACTTCATATTTGATATTTAGTTTACTTGACTTAGCGAATAGAACCACTCATGCCTTATTAACACTCTGACACCGCAGGATATGATCTCATTCCAATACAAACAAACATCTTCCTTCTCTATACACTGAGCATTCTTTATCATCAACAGCTCAAGACATCCTATTATTTCGACACATCTACGAAGCACCGTATAACCTTGTCAAAAATTTTCTTTACTTGTGCCATTCTCGGCTCAATTTCTGCAGCCAGAACTGATTCACTAGCATACCTCGAAAAGGAACCAACATAGCACATAACCGTACAATTAGTTAAATAAACAACAACCTCACCAACTTGGTTGGAATCCATATCTCGGGACACACTCAATAACCCATAACACCTTTACTCTAATGATGCCACAATATCATAGTGAGATTGAACTCAAATTGTCTACAAGTTCGTGAAAACACAGATCATCTCGTACTGTAATCCTCTATATATCTCGCATCCATCTCTACATCAATTGAGTCCGTTCTCTTAAGCAACCCCAGATTCTCAATTTCAACACGTACCCTTCAATTACACATGGGACCTTCTAACATACGCATAAGGATCATACCACTTATGAACACTCACCAAGAGATATCCCACCCGCTTCGCCTCAATTTAGTATTTCAGCATTCCTTCTACCATCATATACGTTACACAGTCATTTAGTCTTCCTAGACCTGAACTCATTATGCCACATGTAATGCACTTCACTCCCTAACTAGGTGATACAAAAATATTCTTCCCGCACCCATAACTCGGGGCTACACAACAGATCACAATAGAAATCAAACACTTAACAGTTCATTTATTATCCAACAAACTTCTTTATCATTACCAAGTCATTTAGATATAATCTGCAGTACGAACATGCTCATCACATGGATATCTAACCGCCACTCCAGCTAATAAGGACAATACCGAACATACAAGTTCAAAGCACTTGTTGATCTAATCAGCTACTCGATGCTCAAGCCATAGGCAAAGATCTGGCCTCAAGACCTTCAGACTGGCCCAACATCAAACTCACGGAGATCACATCTCGCCCCTTGATCGTAGAATCACAATCAATCAAGGCACATACAATACCGAGAGCTCATGTGCGCATACAGACGTGAGGAAGGAATTTCAAGAGTTATATTCCAAGCTGAATCGAGTATGCACGATAAGAATTCCAAGAATGGGAAGTTTTCCTAACGGTTTTGCAGCCTCTCGAGGATAAATACAGACGTCTCCGTACCGATCCGCGAGACTCTACTAAACCTGCTCATGAATTGCAATACCTAGTAATCTAGGATCTGATACCAACTTGTCATGACCCAATTTCCGAATCCGGTCGTGATGTCACCTCTCGTGAATACAAGGCCAGCCAACAGACTGCAATACTTCTTTTAGCATTTAGTTAGCATGAATGAGTAAGTGCGGAAGAAAATGATATAATAGGGAAGCATCCAAGCTCAACCCAAAATCGAGGTGTCACAAGTCACGAGCATATAAAGAATACTAAAACTATTACAATAACGGTAATGTACAGATTGGAATTTAATAACAACGGAAGAAATACGGTGTCGTGAACGCTGACGGTCACCTACCACAGCTATGATAGCAAGATCTCTAATCGGCTCAACACCCGCTACCGGGAGAACAATTACCTGCATCTGCACACGAGATGCAAGGAGTAAAGTGAGTACTCCAACTCAGTGAGTAATAAGGGTAAGTAATAGTTGAGCAGCAATAAACCACGTAAAGCAAATGAACATGCTATATAGTACAGTGTAACCCTTTAAGAAAAATGGGAAAATGTGAAAATCCTTAAGAAAAATCTTGACTCAGTTCAAAACCTCTTTTGAAAATATCTTTTTCCAATAGTTAAGCAAATGAATGCGAAACAGGTAGTGCAATTCAGCACAAAAGTCAGCCCATCGGGCACAAACAAGTATGCAAAAATCAGCTCATAAAACTCGCCCCTTAGGCAATATACTTGTTCCTGGTCAATCATTGTTACCTGACCTGTTTACATCATACAGTGCCACTGTTACCACTGTCTAAGATTTATCTCTATTTAAGAGTGAACAGACAATATTAGAACAGAAAATAAATATCTGAAGAAATAACACAAACAATGAATAGTAAACAAATGCATGAATGCAATGAAATGCATATGACTGTACACTCTGGTACCCACTGCGACATGCAATCCGATCCATTTAACGTCGATGGCACTCGTTGGGGGTCTGTACAGACTCCGGAGGGGCTCCTAAAGCCCAGGCCCAATATCATCCATATAGTGGCCTCAAACAAGCTCTCGGCCTCAATATCAATATATCATCACTGCACCGTGCAACCCGAGCCATCCATATATTCAAAAATCACTATACTACTATTGCGGTGCGCAACCCGATCCATGCTCAGTCCAGAAATGCACATAAGCCACTTGGGCAATATTAACATGATAGTCCTTGGCTCAAAACGTCAATAAAATATTGTTTAAGTTTTCAAATCTTAGAAAAATTACTGAGTTTGAAAAACAGTGTCTAAAACCTATGACCAAGATCAAATAATATGCAAGTAATGCAAAAATAGTGATATCAATCCCCGAAGGATTCACATAGTTGGCACGAAGTCCCAAACATGGTAATCAACCCAAATTATCATGATAACAAATAATTTCAGTCAAATATGCGGTAAAAATTACCAACCGGGAGGGACCAAGACATATTCCCCAACGGTGCTCTACCCCACGCCCATATCCGGTGTGCAAATCACTTCAATAATATGATGTGCAAATCTGGGGTTTCAAACCCTCAGGATATCATTTACAAGTATTACTCACCTTGAACCGCTGAAATCTATAGCCTGCAATGCCTTTTCCCCTAAAACCGGCCTCCACGTGCGCCGAATCTAACCACAGTCCGAGTGAATACATCACAATATGCTGAGGCAACAATTCCTAATCGAAAACAATCTAGAAATAGCAAAAATCTCGAAACTAACAAACCTGATCCCCGAACTTGCTTCTCAAAACATTACAAAACTCACATTATATGATTCCTCGTCTCGCCACGAGTCCATACATATCAAGAACTCCCAAATCCGAGCTCAAATGGCCTATCAAATTCCCAAATCAAATTTCAAATTCTCAAGCTCTAGTTCTTCAATTTTGGGCTTAGTTTCCATGAATTTCTAGATGGATTTCACAATAAGAAGAGTTTTAAGTTCAAAAATCTTAGATTAAATCGATTCTCCTTAAATCCCTCTTCATTTTCCTTCAAAAAGATCTCAAAAAGTCCAACAATGGAGGAAAAATGACCCAAAATTGCGGTGAAATGTTTTTAACATTCTGTCCGGGTACTGTAGCTAATACTATGTGATCCCATGAGAGCTTGTGCGAGTGGTTAGAACAAAATTACCGGACGCTGTAGCTAACCCTATGCGATTTCATAGAACAAAATTCCAGCGCCAAATTTAATCATATGTGATCGCACACCAACTCCTGTGATCGCATAGAATAATTTTCTACTAAAACTTCTGGATCAAATTTACACCGTGCGATCGCGTGAATCCTTATGCGATCGCATAGAACAACCAAAAAAACCCTCGAAATCCTTCTATATGATCGCATCCCCTCTCCTGCGATCTCATAGAGCAAAATCCTATAGCATTGACCTGCAATTTTTCTACAGCAACCAAAGTCCGAAAAAACTACCGTTAGCCATTCGAAATCACCCTGAGGCCCTCGGGACCTCAACCAAAAATACCAACACCTCCTAAAATATCATAAAAACTTGTTCCAGTCATCACAATGGCTCAAACAATTCAAAAACCATCAATCACATCGAATTCAAGCCTATATTTTTCCAAATACTTCCGAAACACGCATCCGATAAAAAAACCAACCAAACGACGTCCGAATGAAATGAGATTTCGCACACACATCACAAATCACATAACGAAGCTACAAAAACTCTCAGAATTCCATTATAACCCTCGGATCAAAATCTCACCTATCAACCGTAAATCGCCAAAATACTAACTTCACCAATTCAAGCCTAAGTCTACACCGAACCTCCAAAATCAATTCCGGTCACACTCCTAAGTTACAAATCACCTCCCGAAGCTAAAAGAATCACCATAAATCACATCTGAACCCTATAACTCATAAGTCAACGTCCGGTTGAGTTTTCTAACTTAAGCCTTTCTTAAAGAGACTAGTATCTCATTTCTAATCAAAACCAATCCAAACCAACTCTAACACACCACATACCGATAAAGAAACATGAAGAAGCATAAAATGGGGGAAACAGAGCAGCAACACATAAGACGAAGGGTCGGCTCATCACATCTTTGCATTAAAAGTGACTAAATTTTTATGACTTTTGAAACTGTGACTGGTTTTGAAAAATTGCTTGTAAATATGGCTATTTTTAAATCTCTCCCTGATTTTTGTAGCATAAAGAAGATAGAAAAAAATAATTTCAAAACTCAAACACAAGACTTATGATTAAGGATGTAGAAATTCTATCCCCCCAACAGTTGGTGATTTCAATTCTACTTCAAAGAAATGTTAAAAGAGCTCTTGTCTGTGGGCGATGCAAGTTCAGCCTTTACCATTTAAAATATGGATTCTATTATTTTTTATAAATGTTAAATTTAAAGTTGTATGGATTAAAATATGACCAGAAAAAAATCAGAGTGGGAAGAGACAGTGCAAAGTTACTTGGGACTATCTTATCCATACCACGCTATAACCATACGCACCTCGGCCGGGACTGAGGTCATGTATTTAGAACGCCTGAGAGGCGAAGTGAATATTATGGCATCTCAAGGGATCAACCCGTAATATAGTTAAATGACTTAAGTACTATGGATAATGACCGTTGGCTAAGGGAGAAGACCTATCCCAGAAAAGAAGAGAAATCTTCATCTCTGTCCACCATGAAGAAGAAAGAAGCAAGGAAGCTCAGATCATCAATATATATTGTTAGTCTAATTGTATCAAATGAATGGGGTTCTATCCTTGTACCCGTATGCATAGTGAGTAATTTATGTATGAAGTATAACTTATGTTTTTCTTATTTTTGCACACATCGGACGTGATCAGACCAAGACCCGAGCTCGAGATCCCAACGGGCAAAGTTATTAAGCCCATAAGAAGCCTAGACGCGAATAAGTGCGAAGCCAAACACAAGTTACCGAATCTAAAACCGCCATTCAAGTATGGGATAAAACGAGTCGTCCTACAACGCCCTTTTACGTTCGCTGACTTATCAAGTCAAGGTAACATGCAATATTGTTTGCGCTAAACTTGTCATTTTTCTTTTTTGGATCGAGATAGGAACACGAGCATTCTTACAGGTGCACAAACAAAGAGCAACACAATCGAACACATCAGGACAACGTTCCGCACCATGCCATCCCACAGGCAATAGTCGAGAATAACCCTCCACAATGTACCATATTACAAATAACGAACAAACGACTCTGAACAAGACAACATTATTAAGAAAATCTCCATGACCTAGGACTGGGAGGTGAGTCAATGGAACAATCTCTCCAACACAGGAAGAACGTAAGACCAAAAAGCTTGCATGGCTGCTTTCCATGGCAATCTTATGCCTGTTCAGCAGACTAGATATTACAAATCACGCCAAAACTTCGTTCGAAATTAATCAAGTCCCAGGTGTCCAGAAGCACAAGCAACGAAATTCATCGCCCATCCCGCCAAAGAAGGGACTAGATAGACTGGGACTCACCCCGATGCACATTACTCTCTAGTGAAAGAAAAATTAAACTAACCAGGACTTACCCCGATGCACAATACTATCCAATGAAAGCAAAATTAAAAATCGCGACTCACCCCGATGCATGCATAAATAATGCAGCAACGAGTAATGCTCTTTAATAAAAGTAATGCAACAGGAAAATCTCACCATCCCACCAAGCCCGCACAATTCCAAGTAAAAGGAAAGTTCGGCTTCGCTCAAACTCACAACAAGAATTTACACCTTTACAACCATCTGCTATCGCCGAGTGAAGGAAAGTTCGACTTCGCTCGAACTCAAATGGGTCACAGATTTGACCTCGCTCAAATTTACACCCTTACGGCCATCAGCCTTTGAACTTTGCTCGAACTCACAATGGTTCACAATTTCGATCTAGCTCGAACTTACACCCTCACGGCCATCAGCCATCTTCTAGTGAAAGGAAAGTTCAATTTTTCTCAAACTCACAACGTATCACAATTTCGACCTCGCTCGAATTTACACCCTCACGGTCATCGGCCATCGCCGAGTGAAAGGAAAGTTCAACTTCGCTCGAACTCACAATGGGTCACAATTTCGACCTCGCTCGAATTTACAACCTCACGGCTATCGGCCATCTCCGAGTGAAAGGAAAGTTCGACTTCGCTCGAACTCACAACGGGTTACCATTTCGACCTCGCTAGAATTTACACCCTCACGGCCATCGGCCTACGCCAATCGAAAGGTTCAGCTTCGCTCGCACTCACAATGAGTCACAATTTTGACCTCGCTTGTATTTACACCCTCATGGCCATCGGCCATCACCGATTGTAAGGAAAGTTTGACTTCGTTTGAACTCACAAAGGATCATAATTTTGACCCTGCTCAAATTTACACCCTCGCGACTATCGGCCATCGCCAAGTTAAATGAAAGTTCTTTTCTCGAACTCACAACGGGCTACTATTTCGACCTCGCTCGAATTTACACCCTTAAGGCCCCCGGCCATCACCAAACAGAAGTCTAAATTAGATATCGCTCGAATATACAAGTCAAAACGAATTTCACCCAAGTTGGCAAGTCTGAATTCGACCTCGCTCAAATATACAAATCAAAACTGATTTCGCCCAAGTCAGCGAGTTTGCTCTGACCTCACTTGAAGTTACAAGTTAAAACTGATTTCGTCCAAATTGGAAAATCATATGTCAACCTCGCTCGAATTTTTATATCAAAAGTGACTTCATTCAAACTCACAAAACGAGATCCGATCTTGCTCGGATCAAGCAAACTAAATTCCACCTCATTCGAATCCCCAATTAAAAAATCAGGGACTCATCACAGGGAAATCTAAAGATCTTTTTTTTTAAAGAAAGAAAGTCAAAAGATATTTGACCAAAGGCAAATCAACTATTTTATTCAAAAGATGTACATGTGTAACATCTGCGCCTTACAAAAGGACAAAAGCAGACCCCTAAGAAAAAGATGAAAACAACCAACAAAGAGCAAAAAAACTAAGCATAAAAGCTACAAAAAAAATTCACTCGGCATCATCTCCACCATTGTTCTCCCCAGCATTGTTGTTATTAGAAGGAAGCCCATCTTAAGCCTCAGCACCCTCACTGGCCTCCGGGGTCGCAGGGTTGTAACTGCAGGCAAGACGAGCCTCGCGTGCCTTCGCCCAAGCATCTTCAAAATCATCCTCGGGAATGTTCCCCCCCCCCCCATCCCACAAGACCTTATATATATCTCATTAGGCCTCAGCATGAACCCATAGCTTATACAAGCGATAGGGTACAGCAACATGGGTAGATTCTTTAGGGCGAGCCTGAGCCAACAGGTGTGCCTTCTCAACCTCGAGAGCCATAACTCAATCTCCCAGGCTCGAAGCATCCTGTTCAAGTTCACCAATTCGCTCCTCGAGCCGTGCCTCTCTCAGTGTGGTAGTCGCCCTCTTGGCTCCCCGTTCAGACCTAGGACGCGGATAGTGTCTTCCAGCACTGCCGCCCTTGCTAAATACAACACTCGAGCCCTCTCGGTTCTCTCTAACTCAGCCACCTTCTTTTCTAGCTCAGCCATTTTCTCCGTCCATTCTGCGCTTAGGTTGGAGACTCTAGTGGCTTTTTGTTCATGTTCGCTGCCAAAGATAGCACCTTCGCCTAAAGGTTTTCACACTCCGCCACTACCCCTTTGTCCACTTCAAGCTCCTCGTCTTTGGTGTTGAGTAATTCCTCAAGCTCGCTGCATCTGTGGATAGACGCATAAGTGCCTCGTCCTTTTTCTCCAACTCATCCCTAACGGATTGAGTATTACCGCGTGCTCTAAGTTGTACATGCATTTTACCACTCTTGTTGCAATATCGATGATACTTCGCGGCCATTTTCAGAAAGACTTCGGCCTTAGTCTCAGCCCTAGTAGCACTTTTGATCTCCAGCATGTGAGTCTAAAAAAGGGGAGGAATCAGTGGAAGTCCAATTGAACAAAACAAATAAAATGGTGAAAAGAAACTCACCCTCAAGGCCATCCCTGCCACATAACCTGACAAAGCAGAATCATTGATCTCACGAGGAGACTCACTTTCGACGGTGAAACACAGAAGGTCAAATTGAGGCACCAACTCCACCATGTCCTCCAACAAGTTCAAAATTTGATATAATCTCGAGCACATGAGGAGGACCTTCCCCTCACATCAACCCTAGTAAAGCCTTCCTTAAACATCCGCATGTCCCTAGGATCGATGTTGGAATCCGATTCGTAAACATCCACCACCACACCCTTCAACCTCTCATTAACCGAAGAGGGGGAACGACCCTGTCGAGATGATGATGGACCGCTCGAAACAATTACAGCAACCCCCAAACTATGTCCCCCTACCATGGTGGTCTCTTCCACGATCAAAATCAAAATAGGCATCGCCTCCGCATCCAGATAGGTGTCACCGCCAACTTCAGTTACTGCCAAAGTAGGGTTGCCCCTCGAGGACGTCTCAACTCCGCCTCTTTGATGGTGCCTCTTCACTACTGTTTCTAGAAGATTCATCCATAAAATGGACTGTGAAAACCGGACTGCCTGACCGGGGAGCAACTACCAAATGAATAGATCTGGTCGCGTACGTAGTCTGTTCAGCAACCAAACTTTGGGTGCTCCCACCCGTAGTTGCCCTTGGAATGGGCCGGGCAGAGGAAGCCAATTGGCGGAAAGAAAGTGCAGGAGCCCTCTCCCTTCTCACTCCTCTCCGACCTGCTAATGAGGAGGTTCAATCAAACAAAGGTAAAAGAAACCACGGAGCAAAGAATAAAGCAATAGACCCGACTCACCAACTAAAGGCTCCAACTTCTCATGGAAAGGTGCTCGTTCGCAAATCCCCATAGTATGGGGGAGAATCACACTCACCCATTCGCGAATATCAGCAACTAGTGGAGGAGGTACTCTCTCGGCTACAAAAACAAAAATAAACCCTCAACAAGGTCATTAAAGGGAGACGACCGACGATCATCTTAAGAAAAAATGCATAAAGTATAAAAGAAAAGAAGACCTACAGGCAAAATTCCACGTCTTAGGAAACCCTGCCAAGTTCGACATGACGTGCTCTATTCAGACGTAGAAGAAACTCTCCCAAAAGTAGTGATTTTCCTTGTCTTCCATCTTCACCACCAAACTTTTGGCTCCTCTGTGACATCTGAATCATCGTACCCCTAAGAAACTGGGGGGAGAAGAGGTGAAACATGTGTTGTAGAGAAATCCCTCGATCAGCCAACTCCACACACTTTGATGAGCATAAGGAAAAGCTTGTATACATACGGAGAGAGTTGAGCCGGACACACTTCATAGAAGCGGCAAAAATCCACCTTCAAGGAAGGAAGGGGAAGTGTGTACGTGATGACAACAGGATGCACATAAAACATGTAGTAGCCCGGACAGTGTATATGCACTATGTCTTGATACGTTGGAACCATTTCAATGTGATCAGGGATATCCCCCATTTGGATTTGAATGTCGTGAGCACCGTAGGATCCATCGTAGAAAAAATGGATTCCGTCTTATCGCCAGCAGGGCTATTGAAGTCATTCCTCGCTTTTCCTTGGCGGGGAACCACCTCATCTACCTGTCGGAAAACTCTCGTCATCTGCTATCTCCACTCCGTCTTCGATTAGGGGTACATTATTTTTTGGCACCGGAGCACCAACAACTCTATCAGAGTTGAAAGAAGTACTAGCCATCTTTTCTTTGATTAGAAGAAACGAGAATGGTAAGGGAAAAAAGGTGGTGGTCGCAGCAAATCCTAACAGAAATAGAAATATGAGAAACTGAAGGAGAAGAAAAAGACTTGCAAAAATCTCTCTTGAGCGATAAAGAACCGTGACATTCAAAAGAAAGATTCTCCCCTATTATAAGGATATAAATGTCCTGAGCGGGAAAACTAAATGCCACAATTTAGGAAACAGATAGGGCGCGGAAAATGATACAACGCATAGCAAATTGTGCCCCATAATGACGCATGAGAAGTATTAATGACATTCTGAACTAACGTGACGATCTGGCACAATTCTAGAAACGTCATGTCGCTATCTCGCATTATGCGTTCAAATTTCTCCTAATTTTCGAATCAATAGAGTTTTTCCATTGAGCTCGCCAAGAGACGACCCCAACAGGTGGAGGGACTACAGTATGAGTCAAAATCTGACCAGACAAAAATCAGCATGGGGAGAGATGATGAAGAGCTACTTGGGACTATCTTATCAACACCACACTGTAATGATATACACCTCGGCCACGACCGAGGTCATGTATTTAGAACGCCTGAAAGGCAAAGAGGATATTATGGAATCTCAAGGGATCAGCCCGTAATATAGTCAAATAACTTAAGTACTATGGATAATGACCGTTGGGTAAGGAAGAAGACCTAGTATATAAACTAAGTGAGAAGAAAAAGAAGTTTGGGAAGGGGGGGTCGAGACACAGACATGTTCCTAGAAAAGAAGAGAAATATTCATCTCTCTCTCTCCACCACGAAGAAGAAAGAAGCAAGGAAGCTCAGATCATCAATATATATTGTTAGTCTAATCATATCTGTTGGGATATATACTATTAACCATGAGTTTGGTTTATATATAATATTTATTATGAAATAATTATTTATTCAGTTTTAATAAAGTTTTAAATAGATCATATATTAGTCTGTGTCCTTTGCTTATATAGTAGTTGATTTAGTGTATAGAATTTAGCTTACACACGGAAGATTAAATCATCGGTTCTTATAAGTATAAAGTTTGAGTTCACAATCTAATGATGAAATTGGAAAAACCATCAGGAATGATTTAAATATAATTTATCTTGATTATGGGAATAGATTAATTCCAACTTCTTGTGCTAGTACATTTTCTATGTATTGAACGGACCAGTTAGAGATAAGTATTTTATACTGACTTAATGAAATAAACTCTCTAGCCATTAAATGTACTTATACTCTTAATCTTGATATAATTATTATTAGTTATGTATATTACTATTGTTTGATTTATTAAAAGGTGAGATTTTTTCGTGGGCCAATATGCCTGGTAAATTGAAAAACAATAATGTATATTGGAGAAGTAATAGTTAGTTGATGGAATCTATGTCTCGGTTTAGAGATTGTTGATACACCTATATGAAAGCTTATAAGTTTTCATGTGTAAACCTGGTTGGTGAATTTTGTATCCACACATGAAATAAGTTAAGCGAAAGTCTAAAAAAATAATCAATAAATTAAATTGTCAGCAATTTAATTCAATTGATTAGTATCTGAATCTTAACATGGGGAGTTAAATAAGATTTAATGGATGAATTTCGAAATTGGGTAAGGAGTGCAATTACGGATTTTAAGTGGAATAATTCGTAATTAATTATGGTAGATATTAATTTTGAAAATTAGAAATTAATTCCATAATTGGAGCCTTGTTAATTAAATTTTATGGTCCCTAATGTGCCTAATAATAGAAAATAAAGCAATCCTTTTTCTGGTGGAAAAGAAAATCTAACAGGTTTTGGAAAAGGGTCTTAACCCTTAAAGCTTGTGCTATAAATACATAAAGTTTTTCACCTAGAGGGAGTAGGACATGGTGGATGAAATTTTCAGTCAACTTTTCCTAGAAATTTCGGCCACACGAAATATTTATTTTTGGGTATTATTTTGGTAACATAGTAGAAGACCGTATAATGTTCGAGAATAACGATTGTGCGAGTGATGGAGATTCCATTGAGAAGTTATGGAACTGAAGTCTCATGTAGTAGAAGAAATATGATAACTAGTGGGGAATTTAGTTTATTAAGGCCCTCAGTACTGATGTGATTAGTTTTAAATAAGTCCACAAAATATTCTAACACATAGTTAAAAATAGCTCGATGGTTGTCCAGCCACTTTCCTTCTTTGTTCATAAAGAAATTTATATAATTTTGTCTCTTCCTATTGGTAGCACTAATTTGGAAGAATTTCATATTAGCATCACCCTCATTTAACCAATTGAACCTAGCCCTAAGTTTCCAATAATCTTCCTCAAGTTTGAGGAAATTATTATACTTAGTTACTAGGGAGTGTTCCAAATTATTAAGGAAATCACTAGTGTCATAATTAGGGGAGTTTTGAATTACGTTAATCCTTGCTAAAAGAGCCCTTTTTCTTTAAAAATGCTACCAAATTGGTCCCGTCCCCAAGACTTCATAAACTCAGTGAAAGAATTGATAGCAGTCAATAACTCTTTGTTTCTCCATTCCTTTTGGACTATGTTAACGAAATTGTGGTGGTTGCACAAAATATTTTCTAGACGAAAAATATTCCCAGAATTATGATTAATATTATTAAGCTTAACAAGTATAGGTTTGTGGTCGGAATGGGTTTTTGGGAGGTGTATAATACTAGACTTAGGAAATTTTTCCAACCATTCCTCATTAGCTAGGATTCGATCTAACCTTTCCATAATTAGACCTTTTTTTCTGTGATTAGACGAAGTAAATTTACTACCCTTAAAACCTAGTTCTATTAAATTACAAGAATCAATATTATTACTAATGGTTAAGGCTCTCTTAGATGTTAAGGGACGGCCTCCAATTTTTTCGTTAGAATTTATAATGTCATTAAAATCGCCACCTATCATCCAAGGACCATCATAAGTCTTGGAAATTTGGAGAATATTCTCCCACATAACATCCCCAAGGTGAGACTGAGTGCTAGCATATACTGATGAAAAAAGCCATGAAAAAATAAAGGGGCGTACCTGAAGTAGTGTATGAATCTTTTAGCCCGTGCGAGTGAAGTGTTCTACTGTAATAACCTCGTGGTTATAGAGAACAACCATTCCCCTGATTGTCCCTCTGCAGGGACTTCTATAAGTTCAGAGAAATTGAATTCCTCTAAGAGTGAAAAATGCAAATGCATACATAGTATATGGGTATCAAGTAGCTCCCCAAAGCTTCTGCAAAAGTCGTCATTGTTAGCACCCGAACATTCCGGAAAATAATTTTTGTTGCTCTATTCATTGAGGGAGGGGGAGGTTAAGACATTGTGTTGTTCCTTTCTACTGAAGTATGGCTCTTTCTCCTCGATGGAACCATAATTACTGTGTGTTCTCCTACGGTGGTATCTTCAGGAGGACGTACATGTATTGAGCATTTGTGCATGGTGCTCGGGCAGCTGAGAATGTATTTCTTTCTCCATAATTCCGGGAAAAGTAAGATTTTTACCTCGTTTAGGCTTAAGAACTCTACATTCGGCTGAGTACCTTGTGGATGGGGTTCTTCTTCTTCCTCTAATGGAGGATGTGGAGGATTTGGTTCTGGAGCATTGGCTTGCACATTAATTGGAGGTGGATTGACAGGATTTAGATTTTCTGGGTTGAGGGATTCCTGGGTTACTTGGTTGTTCCAGGCCATAAAGATGGGGTTGATTGAGATGCTTTCCTCCGATGGAAAGAATGGAAGAGTCTGGGGGATATTGATGAACTGGTTGGGTGTGGGGGTGATATTCCACTAGGGTAACATTTCCTGAATTAGGGTGTGACTCAGGTGATGGGCTAAGGGATGGAGGATGTTGTTTATCCAAATATGATTCGTGTAGTTTGACATAGCTAGCTGCATGCCCTCTGCTATCAGTTGTGCCAAGTACCTTGAGTTTTGGATGATGATCACCATCTCCTGGCCATTGATCTGGATGTTGAAAGTTATTGCATGCCCCAGGAGGTCTGCTTCCAGCCAAGAGGTGGGTTGATAGTGCTGGGGTGGTGGAGGTGATGTGAAGAAGAGGGGTTGTGCTTGGAGTGGATTGGGAAGTGGAGGTGGATTTGCCATGAGAGAGATTCTACCTGGACTGGGAATGTGCACTAATCTGAATCTCCTTCTTGATGTTAGAAGGAGTCGTGGCATTATTTATAGTCGAGTAGGATGGAGCATGAGAAGAAGCAAACGTAGGGTTTATGGAGAGGCTGGGTTGCTCTTATTTGGAGTGATCAAGCATGGAAACTGGCGTGTTACTTTTCATAAAATCTTTTGGGGAAATAGGAGGAGAGTCCAGATGGTCAGTGGAGTTTGGAACTCCCTTTGTATGCAATGCCATGTGTAATGGATCAATATTAGAGGTAGTCTCAAATGGAGGAGAAATGGGAGCTTTGGAAGGTTGCATAGGGGCAACCGAGTAATTCCAAATGTTTATACAATTAGAATGTTACTCTAATGATTGGGATGGAAGTTCCAATGTATGCTTTGCTTTTGACACTTGTCCAGCTTTTTCTTTTATGATAGACATGCATTGACTAGGAGAGCTTCTAGAAAGGTTTTCATCTAGCTTGTTAGCCAAAACCAAGGGCTCTACTTGCTTAGGGGGTTTTCCACGGATTAGGGGATTAGAAAATGGGGCATTAGGTAATGAATTATTAGTAGATGTTAATTTAATGGGTACAATAAAAGAGGATTTTGCATCCATACCTGAAGTTGAGTGGTACTTACCTGACCTAGGGCCAGCTAATGGGTAGTCTTTCCCTATAGGTTTGGACGTGTCATGCTGAATTGGCTTTGATCCTGCTGCTTTTTCTTTTTTCCAAACAAGATTGTGATCCACTCTTTGGTAGCTTTTGATTAATTGGGTAGTACATCCTCCATATGGTTAGTGCTACTTAAGATGATTGGGGAAGGCAGGCATTTCATATGAGTGTGGCCTAACTTTCCACAGAGGGTGCAGAGACAGTTTTTACCCTCATAGTGAACAATTTGCTTGTAATTACTAATATAGACGAAGGATTTTACTGGCTTATCCATGGCCACTTCAACACATAGCCGGGCATATCTACCTCTTAAAATTGAGGAGGTACAAGCATCAATCCTCAATAGTTTGCCAATGGCATTTCCAATTTTCCTTAGTATTTGAGAGTCATAAAACTCTGTTGGAAGCTGTGCTAAACGAATTCAAACTGCCGACTTTAGCTGCTTTGCTTCACTTGCTACAAAGTGGGGTTCCCACCGTTGAACTGAGAGGTGGAAGCCATTAATAAACCAAGGACCATTGTTTAGTGCCTTTGACATATATTCATCCTTGGAAAACTTAACAATAAAGTAATATGCACCTAGGTCAATTAGATTAAAGTTTTCATATGGCTTCCAAAGTTGGGAGATCTTCTTACCGAGGTATTGTTGAAGTATGTGTTTTCCCATGAGCTAGACGATGAGAGAGTACCTCCATGGATGGTAGATTCTTTTTAGATCTTCCTCTGAAAGTGATATTTGTAGGTCATCATCGACTTCCTTGAAGTTTTGTAGCTTAGCTAATGAGGAAGCCAAGGACTCTGATTGGAAATCCATCTGCATGGATTGAGTTTGAGCCTCACTAATTTGCATGGGGTGCCAACTAAATTGACTACTCATAGAGTCGAGAAGAATTTACTTGTAGGATGAGTTTTGATGTGGAGGCAGTTCCTCCATTGGAGCAGGAGCTGAGCAATTATGATTGGCTAGGATGATCATTATGAGTACTAGTGCTGGAGGAATTAGCCATAGGATTGTTTGGTGTGTCGAGTGGTCTATATCTGGAGGCTTTAGAGGGATTGGTGCAGTAGAATGGCTATGTAGTGGAATTAGTTCCGTGGATGATCAGAGGATTTTAGAGAGAAGGAAGACCTTCTCTCTCTAATGTCCCATTTTAGATAGCGTTAGATACACAAATATAGCGTTAACCACAACTAAAACAAAAGTTGAATATTGTTCTAAGCAAAAATTTATTTATTTAACCTAATCAAACACTTTTAATAGAAATATAATAAAATCTCCTTGAATTTTGTAAGTGATACTCTAATTAGCATAACTGGTATTAAACTAAACATTATTGCATTTAGTTGGGTCATACTTAGAGTAAGATCTCCTTGAATTATAGTGATGCACTAATACTAATTGGATTGGAGTTGTGGCCTAATGTGCAAGATTTTAATTCCACCAAACGCCTACCTTCTATTTTTCTTTTTCTCTATTTTTCTATTTTATTTCCACCAAACCCCTACTTTCGATAATCAAAAGCAGCCTCTCTATTCTTTCTGGGCAGAAGTAAAATTGTGTATATCTTACCCTCTCAAACTCCACATATAAAAAATTGTTAAATTTATTATTATTGTTATTCATTATTCGTGAATCCACCCTGCACCCCGAGAATAATTGAAAAATATACAAATAATTATAATTTGTCCACAATGATTGGATTTTTTTTTCTTTTGATCACATTTAAGGAGAGACATTCCTTGGTCATTATGGGCGAGCAGTAATATAAATAGCCACAACAGAACATCAAAAATTGCGATGGAAGAATAAAATACTTTCATCCTTTATTAAAGGTCTCACGGTCAAGCACTGAATATTAACTTTTCTTTAACAGAAAATATTTTTCTATTAATAGAGCTTAGGCAATGCAATGCGAATTCATATTAGTTTAGATCCCAATGTTGATTCATTAATTATTCGAGTAGAAAAAACAAAAACTACTATATATATTGGCCAATGTCAAGCACTTGTAGTGGAACTGTTAAATTCATTTTCCCACCGGAAAATTCAATATTGAAAAATAATGCGATAGCTTCCTAACAAAGACGACTTTACATCAAAGCTCAAACTTAAAACCTCTCACTAAAAATAAAAAAATACTTACAGATCTACCGTAATCCTCGTTGGTCACAATATATCTTCAATACACAAAAGTACAAAGCAGAAAATTAAATATGTAGGAATATCATAATGCATGCGACAGCTATGTTGCAGTAGTGCCCACACATGTTCTTTTTGGAACATAAAAAGAAAAAGTAAAAAGTTAAGAATGAGAAGAAGAAGCAGAAAAAGAATAAAAAGAGAGAAGAAGAAAGATGAAAAAGAGAAAAGGGTTCAAGCTTTGGATCTATCTGACTTTTTGGAATATTGAAATTATATTGAATTTACTGTGCAAATACTATCAAAATTTCATTTCCAAGAAAAATGTAAAACAATGTAAATTTCAATATAAAGAGTAATATGTTTATTTCAGCTCTTTCCTTCCCTAGGAACATTGCACACCTATCTATGATCAAACATCTTTGTTCTTTTTCTACTTTCCCCCTTCCCCTATGACAAACTCAATCATTTCTCATTCTTTCTAAAAATATTGAATTTTTTTTTAAATAAACTATATTCCGTAGAGTTCATAATAAGTGATTAATTTATAATATACTTATAAAATAAATATTGAATTCTATACGAAAATACATACTATAATTAAATTGTCCCTAATTAAACGTTTAATGTGAGAAGTAAGAAAAGTTTTTAGGAATATATACATAAGAATTATTTTGTAAAAATAAATTAAATTCTTTCTTGATTATATAACTAAACACTTATTTTGAACCAAAATTAAAAAGTAAATTGATCACTTATTGTGAACCGGAACGAGAACTATTCTGCCTTTACCAAAATATTCAAGAGAAGAAAATCGAAATATTTTTCATCATCATTCATCGTTTGGTTCGATAATAATCTCTTATATTATATGATAATTAAAAATAATTTAAGCATGCGCAAGTTAAGCTATAACCGTTATAAAAGAAGTTGATTCTTTTCGTCGTGCTCTATTATATTAATTACCCTTTGTTAGTGTGCATAGAAAGCTTAAACGCAACCATATTCTCAAATTTTTTCCTTTTTCCAACCATTTTTATCTTTTCTTTTATCAAGCCCACTTTCAATTTACCTTTTCATCTTGTTGTTGTTATTTTTTTTTTAATTATTTTATTATTGTATTCTTTTTCTATTCTGATGTGATTTTGCATGCTTACTTTGAGATAAGGATCTATCAAAAAAAAATCATTTACCCCTACACAAGATCGAGGTAAGCATGCAATGGAGAAATTAGAAATTTTTTCAAAGGTATTCAAATTTAAAAGAAATTAAAAAAATTCTAACAAAAGATGTATAATATGTTATGTACCTCTAAAATATAATATTTTACCTATGTAAACAGTATAACTTTTCGACGAAGGGTGATCAAATATGACGTCGCTACTGTAAGCAAGACATTAATTACTTTCCTCAAACCCCACTTATAAAATTACAGTAGGTATATTGGTATTGTTTCCAACTTACCTTTCATGTCCTACGAAAACCAAGTTTCAAAGATAGCTCTAATTAGATCAATTATGCTTCCTAGCTTGTATCAAATCACCCTCTTAAAGGAAAAAACTCATAAGGAATAGAAAAAAAACAAGCAGATTTGTTTACCATTTGACCTCTTTTATGAACACATGATCTGGAAGAAGTAAGATACAATGATGCATTTAACATTCCCAACTTATGTGCACTGAACCTTAGCTAGAGTTTGTATAAAAATTTGTTGAAACTTGAAAAAATAATTTTTTAAAGGTAGAAGTTGTGTTTGTACAGATATTTTATTTGAAATAAAGTGAAAAATCTAGTGAATGGAAGAAAAATTTTCACCCTAAAATTACCTAAACCAGTTTTTGCAAATTTAAATTTTTTATATTTTTTTTAAAACATGATCATATATTTCATAAACAAACTATATTTTCAATAACTTTTTTTAAAAAATGAGTCAAAATCTATGGCCAAACGGGAGCTTAGTAGTAGGTGAATCCACACCGAGTTCATCCGAAACGAGTAATTTAGATGCAGATTCAGAATCCGTTTCGAATAATATCAACTACAATTGATAAAGATCACATTCTCAGCTACATATCAAATTAATTTCAATGTCTTCCTCTTCTAACAAGAAGATACGTGGTTTAATTTCCAGATACAACATAAGTACTTAATATCTAACATAATATTAACAAAAATACCTAAAAATAATGGAGCTTCTTTCTTTTCTTTTTGTTCTAGGGTTTCTTACCAAGAGTGTTCTTGTTGTTATGCATCCAAACTTTAAACACTTGCCTTCTCACCCCAGTTTCGTTGCACAATTGCTGCACCAACTCCTCATCTTCCCTTTGAATCCGCCACCCCAATTTATCTGCTAATTCTTGCATTTTCTCCTTCTGTTCTTGGCTAAATTTTGTCCGAAATCGCTTCTTTGAACCACTGCCTGCTAAAACATAATTAAGTAAATAAAAAAGATACTCTTAATTACATAACGACTTAAATTTTAAACAAAATCAGTCACACAATTACTCTCGAGCAAAGGTGGAGCTACTTATCGATTAGGGCTTCAGCCGAACCAAGTAACTTTGATCTCTCAGTTTGTCTAAAGAAGTTCGTTGAACATGTTCAAATTATATTCGAGCAAAGGTGGAGTTGTTGTCTACTACGGCTTCAGCCGAATCAAGTAATTTTGACATTTTAGTTTGTCTAAAATAAATTGTTTGAATATGTTCAAATTACCATCGAGCAAGGACGGCATATTAATTTAATTTAAAATTCAGTAACTTATAAAGACAATTAAAATCACGAATCTATAAACTTCAAATTCTAACTCTCCCTATGCTACCGAGAGTTATGTATAAATATTATGAATCTCCTTGACAATTTTTTAAAAAGAAAAAATTAAAAGTAGTAAAAGAGTTCATAATTTATTTTTTGTCACATGTTCAAATGCTAGTGTGGAACTCTAATATTTTCTTGTCCCGTGTATAAATTATTAGCTATTAGCACCTTAAACTCACAACCCTAATTCTCTAATATAATATTTAAAAAAAAAAAGAAAAAAAATAATACCTCCGCTATTATTGAGGTTGGACATGTCCTCCTGATCTTCACGGTAGACACCACCTCCAGAAGTCGACGGCAAAGCTAACGGTCTTTGTTGTGGCGCCACGTGGTACTGTGGATAACCACAAGGTGGCGGTAAGCTTCTGTAGTACGGCGAATGGTAATTAACAAACGGCAGCGATTCAATGGCGTTGGGTGGTGGTTGAGTAATTTTACGGTGGAAATTGCGGTGGCAGTTACAGGCAGCACATTTAAGGGAATCAAGTGAGCCATCTTCACCGGCAGGCATAAACTCACCACAGCCGTCTACGGCGTGGCCGCCGATAGTTACGGCGTGGTTCTTCAGACACTCTTTGTACTTTGGTCTATTATTATGCCACGTGTGAACCACCGCTAAGGGTTCGAGTTCCATTGGTGTAGGACTCGGCATTTTTGTTGGGTGAGTTTTGTTCGAGTTATCGAGTGAGTCGTCGTGTCTCGGTGGTAGTTCAGTTTCTTCTTCTTCTTGATGATTTTCGAAGTCCATGATTTTCTTTAGCTAAAAAATTTCACCACCTAATCATGTTGCGTAATCTATATATAATAATGGATGCTATACTGTAACTAAAATTACGTATTACTATAAGAACACCACCGAAAACTACGGCATTGATCGTTTGATTTGGGTCGATTTTTTTTTCCAAAAAGAAATCAAATCAAGTAAGTTAGATTTTTTAAAATATTGAAACCAAAGTTGATTTCGGTTTTGTCAGTTTATCGGTTTTTCTGATTATTTATTGGATTTTTCCTTAAATAAAAGACATACACTATCAAACGCATATTTTGGAAATTATATTTTTAGCGTAACACTTTCAAATCAAACTCTTTGAAAAATTTATTATTTACTTAGATATATGGATGATAATTGAATCTAGTAATGAATCATTTAAGTACTCAATTAAAAATTAATTATTTTTAACGTGAAATAATTCTTGTACTTAGCAAAAGAAAACTACTAATCCAACTAGAATATAAAGGCAAAAAAATTATATTATTATAATAGTAAAGAAGTAGACTAAAAATACGACTAATATCTATCATAAATAAGGAAACATTAGACACACACACACACACACACACACACACACACACACATATATATATATATATATATATATATATATATATATATATATATATATATATAGGTGTAATAATAAACTTAAATAACAATTTTTATAGTCGGTTGAATCTATTTTTTCGGTATTTTATTAAAATCAAAACTAAACTAAATTTTATCGATTTTTAAAATTTAAAATCAAAATCAAACCAAATCTTAAAAGTATTAATTTTTTTGGTTGATTTCGTTTCGATTTTTGGGATTATGAATACCTATACCGGCAACTATGAAATGCCGGGTTTTCTTGCATTTTCTGGATTTTTATTACTGGAAGTACGTACTAGTAGTAATTTCTTTCTTGGTTGACTTATTAGTTCCGTAGTTACATTTACTAAAGCTTGTAATTTTCTTTTAATATATATACTCTTCCATTTTAATTTATGTCGTATCATTTCACTGAACATATAGTTTAGAATACTAAAATGATTTTTAAAACTTATAATTTCTATTATAATTTTTTTAAAATTTGTGATCTTAAATCATAATATTGTATGATTATAAATCATTCACTAAAAATAAAAAAGAATTATTCAAGTAAAATTTCTGCCATATTTAAAAATTTATTATTTTATATCAGATGCGGAGCCATAAAAACTTCCCGATTAACCTATAGCTCATCTTAGATATTGGATTCTCAATTTTATATATATATATATATATATATATATATATATATATATATTGATAAAAATACAATCTAAACGAAAATTACAAGATTTTATCCAAACTCGTATTTAATACTCTAGCTCCATTTTCTATCTAAGACAAGACGTACTTGTCACGATCCGAATTTTTTACCCTCGTGAGTCGTGATGGAGCCTACTAATAGAAGCTAGGCAAGCCACGAACTTAGAAATCTTGAAGTCTTATGTTTTAAATCTTTTTACAACCTATATTAACAAGTGATAAATATTTAAATAATATCGGAATATGAGATTAAGCGGAAGACATAGACAAATATAAAACCAAAATTGTATGGAAAGTCAACATACGTCTCTACCCAGATATTGGCGTCACAACATCCACGGACTAACAATGATACTACATACAAATGTTTGAAAGAAAGATCACTATCTGTCTCAGATACAAAAAATAATAGAATAAAACAACTGATAGAAGAGACGCCGAGCCTGCGAACGCCTGCAGGACTACCTAGGAATCTTAGTAGACTAAAGGCTCGCTCCCCTACCGTTGCTAACAAAATGTTTATCCAGTATCTGCACATAAGTGCATAGTGTAACATCAGCACAACCGACCCCATGTGCGTGTAAGGGTCTGATCTAACCTCGGCGAGGTATCGTGACAAGGCTAGGACCAGAATCAGATAAACCTGTGCAGTTATATAATATACAGCAAAAAAAATAAACAGGAAATAAGCAGTTTAAAAGGGAGGGGGAACATGCCACTGGGAACATATCAATCTAGCAGAAACTAATTAGAAATATGAAAGGACAGTACATTATCTACAACTATATAATAATACTACTGTTGCGGCGCACAACCCGATCCCTTATCATTTAACACTGTTGCGGCGTGCAATCCGATCTATATATATATATATATATATATATATATATATATATATATATATATATATATAATTGTTGCGACTTGCAACCCGATCCAATATAATATTTGTTGCGGGGCGCAACCCGATCCAACATATCATTGTTGCGGCGTGTCATACGTTCCATATTATATAATGTTGTGGCGTACAACCTAATCCATATGTAATAATAATAATATTGCGGTGTGCAACCCAATTTAAATATACAGTCAACAATAATCATAATAACCGTCCCAGTTAGGGAACAACAATAAACTACACTATCCCGGCAAGGAATTCAACAATACAAGTATATACGTCCCGAAAAGGGAGAATCAGGTATAACTAATCTTAACTCAACTTTTACTCATTTCAATTATCACTGTTAGTAAATCATTGGTAGATTCCATGAACAATAAACTAAGTCTTTGCTCAATATCAAGGATTTACCTACTAAAGTATCTATAGTATCATTTAAGAATGCAACAAGTATCAATTTAAGACTCATAGTCATGTTCGACACCAACGTATAGATACTCGTCACCATGCCTATATGTCGCACTCAACAAGAAGCAATTAACAAATAAGATTCAACTCTTAATCCATCAAGCTAAGGTTGGACGGAACACTTACCTCAAACTTTCACGGCCAACTCAATCCTCAATTACTGCATTTCCTCTCGAATTCGGCTCCAAATCAATTGTATCTATGCATAATTGACTTCATAAAATCAATAAATGCTAAACAAATCAATTCCAAGGCCTAATTATTGCTTTCTAATCATTCTTCCCAAAAATTTAAAAATCAACCCCGGACTCGCTTGATCAAAACACGAGGTTCGAACGAAAATTCGATCACCCATTCATCCACGATCCCGAATGTATAATTTATTTTCAAATATGAACCCAAAATGAGGTCTAAATCATAAATAATCAGAAAGCCCTAATTCTACGCTAGTTCCTAATTTTCTACCCTCAATCATATGTTTTAGGCTTAGAAATCTAGTGGGTGTTGATAAAAATAGAAGAAAATAAGTTGAATATTATTTACCCAAGAGATTATGGTGAGGAAATGATTCAAAAATCGCTTAAGAGCTTTCGAGAAGAGGTTTGTGAAATTTTATAAAAATTCCGAAAGTGTTCTGTTTTGTTCTTTAAAAATCACTGGGCGGAAATGTTATTCGTGTTCGCGATGGGTCAGGCTGGGTGAGCCTTCGCGTTCGCGATGGATCGGGCTGGGTAAGCCTTCGCGTTCGCGGACAAGGGCTCGCATTCACGGAGTAGAAAATCCTCGAGCCTCGCGTTCGCGTTCAAGGTGTCGCGTTCGCGTAAAAGGTTTTTCCTTCAGCAAAAATTAATGCATCGCGCTCGCGTGGGTTCTCCCGCGAACACGTAGAAGAAGGCATCAATACACCAGATCAACTATTTTTGCAATTTTTCTTAAGTCCAAAACTTTTTGAAACACACCCGAGCCCTCGGGGCTCCTAACCTCACATACGTACAACTCAACAATATCATACGAACTTATCTGTGCGATCAAATCGCTAAAACAACCTCAATAACAATGAATTAAACCTCAAATCAAAGAACTTTTCTCAAACTTCATAAAACATCATCTTTAGAAATTTAGGTCCGAAATCACGTCAAATGACATATGTTTTTCACCAAATTTTACAGAAATTACTTAAACCGTATGTGAGACCTGTATCGGACGCCGGAACCAAAATACGGGCCTGATACCATCATGTTCTAATCACATTTCCTTATATAATTTACTTTTAAAAAATTATTTCTCGGGCTTGGGACCTCGGAATCTGATTCCGCGCATCCGTCCAAGTCCCATATTTTCGTTCAAACCCTCGGGACCATCAAATTACGGGTACGGGTCCGTTTACCCAAAACATTGATCAAAGTCAAATTAACTTATTTTATTGCCAAATTTCATAATTTTTTTTACAAATTTTCATATTTAGGCTTTTCGGCTATGTGTCCGAACTATGCACGCAAATCGAGGTAATGATAAATGAGATTTTCAAGGCCTCAAAAATACATAATTTAATTTAAAGCAAGTGATGAACTTTTGGGTCATCACATTCTCCATCTCTAATATAAACGTTCGTCCTTGAACGAATAGAAGAAGGAAGTACCTGAGTTGGGAAAAAGATGGGAAATAACGGCTCCGCATATCGGACTCAGACTCCCAGGTCAATGCCTCAGGAGGCTGACCTCTCCACTAAACATGAGGAGAGGAAAAACTCTTCTATCTCAACTGACGAACTTGCCTATCTAGAATAGCTACTGGCTCCTCCTCACAAGACAAGTCCTTGTCCAACTGTACAGTGCTGAAATCTAACACGTGGGATGGATCGTCGGTATATTTCAGGAGCATGGAAACATGAAACACTGAATGCATGGCTGATAAGCATGATAACAATGCAAGTCTATAAGCCACCTCTCACACTCGATCAAGAATCTCAAACGGACCAATGAACATAGGGCTAAGCTTGCCCTTCTTCCCAAATCTCATCACGCCCTTCATAGGCGATACTCGGAGCACTACTTGCTCACCGACCATAAAAACCACATCTCGAACCTTGCGGTCTACATAACGCTTTTGCCTGGACTGAGTTGTACGAAGTCTATCCTCGATAATCATGACCTTGTCCAAGGCCTCCTGAACCAGATCCGTACCCAACAACCGAGCCTCTCCCGGCTCAAACCATCCAACCAGAGACCGACACCGCCTGCCTTATAAAGCCTCATAAGGAACCATCTGGATGCTCGACTGGTAGCTGTTGTTGTAGGCAAACTCTGCTAAAGGCAAGAATTGATCCCACGAGCCTCTAAAGTCAATGACACAAGCTCGGAGCATATCCTCCAAAATCTGAATACTACGCTCAGACTTCCCGTCCGTCTGAGGATAAAATGTTGTGCTCAACTCAACCCGCGTGCCCAACTCTCACTGAACTACTCTCCGAAAATGCGAGGTAAAATGCATACATCAGTCTGAAATGATAGACACAGGCACACCATGAAGACGAACAATCTCCCGGATATAGATCTCAGCTAACCTCTAGGATGAATAAGAGATAGCCACATGAATGAAATGCGCTGACTTGGTCAGCCTATCAACAATGACCCACACTACGTCAAACTTCCTCAGAGTCTGCGGGAGTCCAACAACGAAATCCAAAGTGACCCACTCCCACTTCCACTCAGGAAGCTCAATCCTCTGGAACAAACCACCAGACCTCTAATGCTTATACTTAACTTATTGACAATTCAAACACCGAGCCGCATATGCAACAATATCATTCTTCATTCTACGCCACCAATAATGCTGCCGCAAATCCTGATACATCTTTGCGGTGCCCGGATGAATAGAGTACCGGGAGCTATGGGCCTTCTGTAATATAAACTCTCGGAGCCCATCCATAGAAGGCAGACAAACTCAATCCTGCAATCTCAAAACTCCATCATCATCTAAGGTAACCTGCTTGGGACCTCCGTGATGCACCGTGTCTCTAAGGACACACAAATGGGAATCATCATAATGCCGATCACGGATACACTCCAATAAGGAAGAACGAGTGACCGTGTAAGCTAATACACGACTAGGCTAAGAAATATCCAACCTCACAAACCGATTGGCCAAAGCACGAACATCCAAGGCAAGCGGCTTCTCACTGACCGAAATAGAAGCAAGACTGCCCATATTGTCTCACTTCCTACTCAAAGCATCGGCCACCATATTGGCCTTCCCCGAATGATATAAGATAGTGATATCATAATCTTTCAACAAATCCAACCATCTCCTTTGCCTCAAATTCAACTCCTTTTGCTTGAACAAATACTGAAGACTCTTGTGATCCATGAACACCTCAAATTCGCGCCATACAAATAATGCCTCCAGATCTTCAATGCGTGAACAATGGCTGCCAACTCCAAATCATGAACCAGATAGTTCTTCTCATGAATCTTTAACTGCCGTGAAGCATATGCAATGACCTTGCCATCCTATATCAACACTGCGCCAAGACCAATATGAGATGCATCACAATAAATTGTATAAGGCCCTGAACCTGTGGGAAAAACCAACACAAGTGCCGTAGTCAGAGCTATCTTGAGCTTCTGAAAGCTCACCTCACACTCGTCCGACCATCTAAACTGGCACCCTTCTGGGTCAACCTGGTCATCGGGGCTGCAATAATTGAGAACCCCTCTACAAATCGACGATAGTAGCATACCAATCCCAAGAAACTCCGAATTTCTATAGCTAATGTTGGTCTAGGCCAGCTCTTGACTTCCTCAATCTTCTTTGGATCAACCTGAATACCCTCTACTGATACAACATGACCCAGGAAGGCAACTTAACTTAACAGAACTCACACTTTGAGAACTTAGCATATAAATGACTTTCCCTCAGAGTTTGAAGAACCACTCCGAGGTGCTGCTCGTGTTCCTCATGGCCATGGGAATATATCAAAATATCATCAATGAAGACTATCACGAACGAATCTAAATAAGGCCTGAACACTCGGTTCATCAAATCCATAAAAATTGTTGGGGCATTTGTAAACCCAAATGACATAACCAAGAACTCATAATGCACGTACTGAGTGCGAAAATCTGTCTTAGTGACATCGGATGCCCTAATCCTCAACTGATGGTAGCCAGATTTCAAGTCAATCTTTGAAAATACCTTGGCACCCTGAAGCTGATCAAACAAATCATCAATCCTCGGCAATGGATACTTATTCTAACCTTGTTCAACTGCCAGTCACATTCTCATTGATATGTCCTTCTTCTTAACAAACAACACCGGCACAGCCCAAGGCGAAACACTAGGTCTAATGAAACCTTTCTCCAGCAAGTCTTGCAACTGCTCCTTCAACTCAGGCGGGGCCATACGATACGGCGAGATAGAAATGGGCTGAGTGCCCAGAGCGAAATCAATGCAAAATTCAATATCCCTGTCAGGTGGAATTCCTGGCAAGATTAAAGGGAAAACCTCACGGAACTCATGATCAATGGGCACAGAATCAATAGATGGAACCTCAACACTGGAATCACGAATATAAGCCAAATAGTCCAAACACCCCTTCTCGACCATGCGTCGAGCCTTGACATAAGAGATAAAACTACGGGTAGAATGACTAGGAGTCCCTCTCCACTCTAAACGAGGCATACTCGGTAAAGCGAAGGTCATAGTCTTGGCATGACAATCTAAGATAGCGTGGTAAGGTGATAACACTCCATCCCCAATATAACATCGAAATCAACCATACCTAAAAGCAACAAATCTACATGAGTCTCAAGATCCCCAATCACTACAACACATGAATGATGGACTCAATCTACCACAATAGATCACCCACCAGTGTAGACACATAAACATGAACACTCAATGGATCACTAGGGATAACCAGATACGGTGAAAAATAAGATGAAACATACGAGTATGTAGACCCTGATCAAATAACACTGAAGCATCTCTATCACAAACCAAAATAGTACATGTGATAACCGCATCTGAAGCCTCAGTCTAGGGCCTGGCTGAAAGAGAATAACATCGGGGTTGGGCCATACCACCCTAGACTATCTCTGGGAAGACTCAGCTGGCTGGCCCTCCACCTCTAGAAGTTTGAGCTACACCTCTAAATCATCTACCTCCACCTCTAGCACCTCTACCCCGGCCTCTAGCTGGCTACTGTGGAACACTTGGTGCCTGAACCATAGTAGGGGAACCCTGCTGCTGCAATTGAGTAACCACCAACCTCAGACAAGCCCTCCATATATGACCATACTTATAACATCTGACTTAATGCTGCGTTGAGGAAACTGAGACTGACCCTGACGACCTAAATGACCGTCCCAAAAACTCTGAAGCGGCAGTACGTTGATAGGAGCTTGTGGTGTACTGTAGGGCTGCAGATCAGAATACTGCATGTGAGAACCACGACCATCTGAAGCACCGTTAGAAACCTAAAGAGCTGACTAAAAGAGCCTGTGGAGAGTGTCCTATACCATATGAATATCTACCTCTATACGAGGCACAACTGAATCTACCTGAATAACGGGGCCTCTTATATGACCCATGACCACCTCCATGCGACAAAACGATCTACACTCTCCTGGCCACATTGGCCGCCTCCTGAAAAGTAATCTCACTCCCAGCCTCCCTAGCCATCTGAAGACAAATCAGCTGAATAAGACTGTCAATAAACCTCCTCACCCTCTCTCTCTCGGTAGGAAGTATAACAAGAACATGGCGGTCTAAGTCGATGAACCTGGTCTCATACTGTGTAACCATCATGGAACCCTACTGGAGGCGCTCAAACTGCCTTCGATTGGCCTCTCTCTGAGTAATGGGGAGAAACTTATCTAGAAATAACTTTAAACTGCTCCCAAGTCAAAGATGGCGTTCCGGCTTGCTTAGCCAAGCAATAATCTCTCCACCAAGTCTAGACGGATCCAGATAAGCAAAACATAGCAAAATCGACCCAATTGGTCTCAACAATACCTATGTTCCTAAGAACCTCATGGCAGCCGTAGAGATAATCCGTAGTATATGCACCGCTGAAAGTAGAAGTGAAGAGCTTGGTGAATCTATCCAGCCTCCACAAAGCATCAGCTGAAATAGTTGCTCCATCGTCAGTCTGAGCTACCACACTCAGCTGAACTGCTCCAACTAGCTGAACTGCTGGAGTCAGAATCGGGGGAGCTACTAGCTCCGGAGTGCGAGTATTAGGAGTCTGGGCCCTCATTTAGCCTGAGAGACGGCTGGTGCTTCAGGAAACAAGCCTGCTTGGGTGACACTCTCCATGAGGCCCACTAATCGGACCAGAGCATCCTGAAGAACTAGGGTAGCAATAAACCCCTCTAGGACCTGAGCAGGGCCCACCAGAACTACTGAGGTTGAAATTTCCTCATCAAAATCAACCCGAGGCTCCGTCACTAGTGCTGCTGCTTAGGGCTGAGCTGTTCGCCAACCCCGGCCTCTAGCACGACCTCGGCCTCTCCCTTTGCCCCTCATGAGAGCTGC
Source organism: Nicotiana benthamiana (assembly GCA_034376525.1). Lineage (NCBI taxonomy): Eukaryota > Viridiplantae > Streptophyta > Magnoliopsida > Solanales > Solanaceae > Nicotiana > Nicotiana benthamiana. The sequence goes on from CM067336.1 coordinate 72,611,477, forward strand.
TGCTGGGGGCTCGGGCTATTAAGCGGTAGATGAGGAAGCGCGTGTTCTCTCCATCTGTGAAAAAAAGAGTAGAAATTCAATTAGTATTGAGAAACAAAACCGCACGACAAGAAAGAACAAATGTGAAGTTTTCCTAACTCTGTAGCGTATGTGGATAAATATATATGTCTCCGTACCGATACCTCAGACTCTACTAAGCTTGTCCGTGAGCTGTGAGACTTATGTAAGCTAGAGCCCTTATACCAACTTTTCACGATTTGAATTTTTTACGCTTAGAAGTCGTGATGGCTCCTACTCGTAGAAGCTAGGCGAGCCACGAACTTAGAAATCCTGAACTCTTATGTTTTATTTCTTTTTACAACTTATATTAACAGTGATAAACATTTAAATAATAGCGGAATATGAGAGTAAGTGGAAGACTTAGACAAATATAAAACCAAAATAGCACGAAAAGTAAACATATGGCTCTACCCAAAAACCGGTGTCACTACATTCATAGACTAACTTTTATTACTACATACAAATATTTGAAAGAAAGATCACTGTCTGTCTCTGATACAAATTATAACAGAACAAAATAACTAGCAGAAGAGACATCAGGCATGCGAACGCCTGAAGGACTACCTCGGAATCTCAGTGGAATGATGTTTGGCTCCCCTACTGCCGATGACAAAATGTTGCTCTGGTATCTGCACATAAGGCAGAGTGTAGCATCAGCACAATCGACCCCATGTATTGGTAAGGATCTGGCCTAACCTTAGCGATGTAGTGATGAGGCTAGGACCAAACTCCAGATAAACCTATGCAGTTATATAATATACATCGGAAAAATAAAAAGGAAATAAGCAGTTTAAAAGGGAGGGGGAACATTCCTCGGGGAACATATCAATCTAGCAGAAACTAATTAGAAATATGCAAGGATAGAACATTATGTACAACAATACAATAATACAACTATTGTGGCGTACAATCCGATCCCTTATAATTTAACACTGTTGCAGCGTGCAACCCGATACATATATATGTAACTGTTGTGGAGTGCAACCCGGTCCAATATAATATTTGTTGCGGCGTGCAACCTGATCCAACATATCATTATTGCGGCATGCAACCCGATCCATATAATATAATGTTGCGGCGTGCAACCCGATCTATATGTTATAATAGTAATGTTGCGCCTCCAAATCCGATCCAAATATACAGTCAACAATAATCATAATAACCGTCCCGGCTAGGGATCAACAATAAACTACACTATCTTGGTAAGGGAATTCAACAATACAAGTATATACGTTCCGGCAAGGGAGAATTAGCTATAACCAATCTTAACTAAACTTCTACTCATTTCTGTTATCACCATTATTAAATCATAGGTAGATTCCACAAATAATAAAATAAGTCCTTGCTCAATATCAAGGATTTACCCACTAAAGCATCCATATTATCATTTAAGAATACAACAAGTATAAATTTAAGATTCACGGTCATGTTCAACACCAACGTATAGATACTCGTCACCATGCCTATACGTCGTACTCAATAAGAAGTAAATAACAAATAAGACTCAACTCTTAATCCCACAAACTAAGGTTAGACGGAATACTTACCTCAAACTTTCACGGCCAACACAATCCTCAATTATCATCTTTCCTCTCAAATTCAGCTCCAAATCAATTGTACCTATGCATAATCGACTTCATAACATCAATAAACGCTAAACAAATCAATTCCAATGCCTAATTATAACCTTCTAATCATTCTTCCCAAAAATCTTAAAGTCAACCCCGGGTTCGCTTGGTCAAAACACGAGGTTCGAACCAAAATCTGATAATCCATTCATCCACGAGCCCGAATATATAATTTATTTTCAAATCCGACCCCAGAACGAGGTCTAAATAATAAATAATCAAAAAGCCCTAATTCTACCCAAATCCCTAATTTTCTACCATCAATCACATGTTTTAGGCATAGAAATCTAGTGGGTGTTGATAAAAATGGAAGAAAACAAGTAAAAGATTACTTACCCAAGATATTAGGGTGAGGAAATACTTCAAAAACCGCCTAAGAGCTTTGGAGAAGAAGACGTTTATGAAATTTTATAAAAATTCCGAAAGTATTTTGTTTTGGTCTTTTAAAAATCATTGGGCGAAAATGTTCGCGATGGGCCAGGCTGGAAAAGCCTTCGCGTTCACGGAGTAGAAACTCCTCGAGCCTCGCGTTTGCGTTTAAGGTGTCGCGTTCGCGTAGGGTAATTTCCCTACCCCTGCCCAGGCCCACTTGGCCTTCGCGTTTGTATGGCCAGGACCGCGTTCGCGAAGGGATAACCCCCCACTGCCTCGCGTTTGCGATCTGAGCTACGTGTTCGCGTAGAAGGATTTTCCTTCAGCAAAATTTTATGCATCGCGTTCGCGTGGGTTCTCCCCCGAAAACGAAGAAGAAAGCACCAGTACATCAGATCAGCTGTTTCTGCAATTTTTCTTAAGTCCAAAACTTTTGTTTCGAAACACCTCCGAAACACACCCGAGCCCTCGGGGCTCCTAAGCACACATACGTACTAACTCAACAACATCATACGAACTTATCCGTGCGATCAAATCGCCAAAATAACCTCAATAAGAATAAATTAAACCTCAAAATCAAAGGATTTTCCTCAAACTTCATAAAACAGTAACTTTAGCAATTTAGGTCCGAATCACGTCAAATGACATCCGTTTTTCATCAAATTTTACAGAAATGGCTTAATTGTATGTGAGACTTGTACCGGGCGCCGAACTCAAAATACAGGCCCGATACCATCATGTTCTAATCAAATTTGATTTCAAATTTCCTTAAATAGTTTCAGAAAATAATTTCCTTTAAAAATTTATTTTTCGGCCTTGGGACATCGGAATCCGATTCCGATTATATGCTCAAGTCCCATATTTTCTTACGGACCTTTCGGGACCTTCAAATCACGGGTCTGGGTCCGTTTGCCAAAAACATTGATCGAAGTTAAATTAACTCTTTTTATAGCTAAATGTTATTATTTTTCACAGATTTTCATACTTAAGTTTTTCGGCTACGTGCTTGGCCTGTGCACGTAAATCGAGGTGATGATAAATGAGATTTTCAAGGCCTCGAAAATACATAATTTAATTTAAAGCAAGTGATGACCTTTTGGGTCATCACATTACCAACAATATAGTAGCATCAATTTGTTACTCCATCCGGTCCAAAATACATGCTCTATTGCCCTTTGGCACTCCCCTTAAGAAAATACTAACTTCAAAATAAAATTATTGTGACTCAATAACCCTTAATTAAAATTTGCATATTATTAATTAACTTGACGTGTTGGGATATGTAAATAAGGGCAAATTTAAAAAATTAAAGTTAATTCATTCTTGATTATATAAAAAAATATTTATTTTGAACCGAAAAAAGGAAGAAGAGTAAAATAGTACTTAGAACTAAGTACATGTTTTTAAACTTACAAAATACTTTTCTGAATTAACAAATTTGATGACTTTTGGATGGTAAATTTTTCATTAATATCTAAAGCAAAGGTGGTGCAACGAGGTGCGCAACTCTTTCTTCTAATTTGCATGGGGTTTCATCTACTTTTCCATTTCTAACTAATTTTTTTTCTTACCCAAACAAGTCTATATTACTACTACAACCCGGCTATGGCCGGTGCGGACGTAGGATATTACCGTGGAGTTACGTTCTGACGTATTGTACATTATGCTTTTACCACATGGTAAAAGTAAGGAGAAAGGGGGGCCGTCAAAATTGTTGCTCGAATTAGGGGTACAGTAGTACACTGTGTCTTCTGCAAAGCAGCAGACTGCCCTCTTTTAATCAAGGCGTTTCCTTTTTGTCACTAGACCTAATTCGGAGTTTCCTTTTTGTCACTAGACCTAATTCGGATTCTTTTATTTTACTCCATCCATTTTAATTTGTAGGAAATTATTTGATTGACATGGTGTATAATAAATAAAGAAGGATTTTTGGATTTATGATCATAAATATATCATAACATGCATTTATATGACTATAAATCTATAATCCATACGTTGCCCAGTAAAAATAATATAAATAAAAAGTTTAAATTAAAGAGTATTAGTGTAATTTAATTTGGGGTAGTGAGTTACTTATCATTTTGATAGTTTATTAATTAGTGGTTATCAAAAATATTTTTTTATATGTACCTTATAAGTAATTTAATTGCGCAAATATTTTTACACAATAAATATACAAAATATAAACTAATCTTAGAAAGGTAATAAAGTATTGTATTCTTATTAAGAAGTATGTGGTGTGTATATATATTAACCAATTTGGATTGTCCACTACGGAAGCGATCCATTTTATTTGGAGGTTAGTGGAACTGTACAGTGATCGGAGGAAGGATTTGCACATGATATTTATTGACCTAGAAAAAGCTAATTATAACAAGGTACCAAAGAAAGTACTTTTGAGATGCCTGGAGGTGAAAGGTGTTCTGGTGGTTATATTAGGGTGATTAAGGACATGTATGATGGATCAAAGACTCGGGTCAGGACAGTAGGGGAAGACTCCGTGCATTTTCCGATTTTTGTAGGGCTACACCAAGGATCTGCGCTCAGCCTGTTCTTATTTTCTCCGATGATGGACGCACTGACACACCATATTCAAGGAGAGGTGCCATGGTGTATGTTATTTCTTGATGATATAGTTCTGATTGATGAGATGTGAGACGGTGTTAACGAGAGGTTAGAGGTTTGGAGACGGATCCTTGAGTCTAAAGGTTTCAAGCTGAGCAAGACCAAGACTGAATACGTGGAGTTCAAGTTCAGCAGTGTGTCGGGAGAAGGGGACATGGACGTGAGGCTTGCCTCTCAAGTCATCCCCAAGAAATGGAGCTTCAAGTACCCGGGGTTCATTATTTAGGGGGATTGGGATATTGACGAGGATGTCACGCACCGTACAGGAGTGGGGTGAATAAAATGGAGGCTAGCGTCTGGTGTTCTGTATGACAGAAATGTACCTCCGGAACATAAAAGAAAAATTCTATAGAGCGGTGGTTAGGTCGACCATATTATATGGTGCAGAGTGTTGACCTATCAAGAATTTTTATATCCAGAAGATAAAAGTTTCAGAGATGCGGATGCTAAAATGAATGTGCGGGTACACTAGAATGGATAAGTTTATGGATTAGATATCCGGGTAAAGGTGGATGTGGCTAGCATGGAAGATAAGATGCGGGAAGCTAGGCTTTGATGGTTCGAGTTCGTGAGGAGGAGAAGCCTGGATGCACCGGTAAGGAGGTGTGAACGGCTAGACTTGACAGGTATGAGAAGAGGTAGATGGCAGTCTAATAGTATTGGGGAGAAGTGATCAGGCGGGACATGGTGTGGATGCAGATTTTCGAGAACATGACCCTTGATAGTAAGTTATGGAGGTCGATAATTAGGGTTGTAGGTTAGGAGATATGAGAATAGTATGGTAGTGTTTTTTTTAGGCTACTAGTGGCTCCAATTGTGTTCTTAATACTTCATTAGGGTCGTGGGTTAGGCTATAATATGTTTAGCGGCCCTTTGTGTCCATATTCCCCTGCGTCTGTAGTACTGTGCTTTGTTACTGCTTATTATTATTACTTTACTCTCTATTTTCTGGTTACTGCATTGCTGGTGTTATTTTTCTGGATTTGCTATTTCTGATACACTATCTCTTTCCAATTTGTGCCGAGGGTCTACCAGAAACAGCCTCTCTACTCCTGCAGAGTAGGAATAATATCTGCGTAAACACTACCCTCCCAGACCCCACCTGTGAAATCTCACTGGGAGGTTTTATATATATATATATATATATATATATATATATATATATATATATATATATATATATATATATATATATATATATATATATATATATATATATATATATATATATATATATATATATATATATATATATATATATATATATATTTTCAAAAGAAGAAAAAACCCAAAATACATTAATGTATCCGTCACAGATTTTATATATACATAAAGTAAATAATACTCCCTCCAACCTATTTCCTTTTTTATCCGATCCATAAAGAGTGATTTCTTTCTAAATTTGAAAACAATTTAGCTTAAATTCTCAATATTGCCCTTAATAAGAAATTTTTATAACCACATAAATATTGTGGATTCCTTTTTAAATTGTTTAGGATCATAAATTCTAAAAGTCCTCTTTTTTTCTTAAACTTCATGCTCAGTCAAATAAAATCACATAAATATAAAATAAAGGGAGTATTACTTAAGTCACCGAATATCAATTAGAAAATAGTATTACTAACATATTGCATATATAGGTTACAATAAAATATTCGAAAAAAACTTAAAATTTGTTATTATTTCTCTGCTCCTGGTCATAGGTGATTAACTCGTTAAGTGCATTGATTAGTGTGTGTATGTGTGTAGGTAAGGAGAAAAGAATGAGAAATGGATGGGCACGGGAATTACATGAGAAAAATTTAAGGTGTCGGTATGTGACGACGTCGAGGTTAGAGTTGGAGACAGAAAGGTGTTGGTTGTTGACTTACGTGCGATCTCCTATGCTAACATTTAATGATCATCGAGCTCCTTGTCTCGCAACAGCTAATGTACTATTACTCCTCCGTCGAGGTTCATTTGGTTAGAAAGAAGTTATTTCGAAAATAATTATTTCTAGAATAATTCATTACTTCGAAAAATTAGGGGAACAATTAAATAATTTATGATTTTAAAAATATATAATTTATTCTAATACTGGTAAATATACAAGTAATATTAAGTTTAAGTAAAACGAATTGATTAACCAAACCAGCTTTGCTATAACAATGAAGACCTCGAGCTTGACTTTCTTGGGGACCTCAAGGTCAGCTAAGAACAGTGAAGTGAATACTAAAGTAAAAGTAATAAAGGTGAAGAACACTTGGTGAGCACGTTAAACAAGAAAAGCATAGCAGATTATTCTCTTGAAATCAATAATGTGTGATACATAGAACTCCCTCACCCATTGCTCATTTGCTCGGTAAGATTGAGGGGCAAAATGTCCATTAGCCTTTTATAGAACTCGGGAAGACGTTCCTGGACATCGTCCATTAGTATACCGCTTTATGGAACCACCTTCTTCTAGATAAGGTTTTCAAACTACTGTTCTTGACACTGCATTGACAGAACCGGTCACGGTCAAAGTTATGTTCAGCTTCCATGGAGTTGTAATGTCACGACCCCAGTTCGCCCTCCGTAAATATGTCGTGACGGCACCTAGTCCCTACGACTAGTTTAGCCTAACAATGCGGAAATATAATCAATTGCGGAAGAAAATATTTAAACAGAACCAAGTAAATAACTGAATGATCAAGGTGCCACCTGTCACATACAATATCAACTCTCTCATAACTAATCGAAAATTTCCAAAACTCAGAATCTCACAAATCACAAGCTAAGGGATACATAAGAGGCTCTGACTCAAGAATGTCTATACAAAAGAGAAATACTGAAAGAACTATAGTTATTACAGAAAGCTGGAAAGGGACTCCTCGGTCTGCAGACGTAGCAGATATGCCCCGAAGTCTCCACTGATACGCCTCCTTCCAAGGTTGACAGAACTGAATGAGAGTACCTGAATCTGCACAACAAAAGTGTGCGGAAGAGTAGCTTGAGCACACCACGGCAGTGCCCAGTAAATATCAAGACTAACCTCGATGGAGTAGTGAAGAGGAAAAGTTGATACACCTACCGGTAATAAATAATATAACAGAAATATAGAGATGATATGTAAATATGTAAAGACTACACGGATGAGTAAAAAGGCTACAAATCACAATAAGGCTAACGGAAAATACGAAACAACGAGAATACAATAAATGATAATATGAAAATGACGTCAGAAATCACAATCTAAATCCCGAAGTCACGACACAACAAGGAGAAACAAGCCACTAAGTCATTATTCTGCAATGATGCTTACATAAGTTCTTTCCAACTCTTTCGACAATTCTACCACAAGCTCTCAGACCAGCCACAACTCATGGAAACCTAGCATCTGAAGTCTAACACTTGGCATCTTGTGCCTCATCAATAACACGGTCATGCTGACAACTAAATAGTCAACTAGGGTCACTCTCACATATATAATGGGTAAACGAGGGCATATCCCTACCCCTAGCCAAATCAGAAGGGATTCATATCTAATAGGAGGGTCTAACTACGTGTATGCTTGTGCAAGTGTAACTAACAGGAATCTTACCAACTAGTAAGTATAAGAAATGGAACGACTAGCACCCGATTTACTCACACCCGGATAGCATCAATGGAAATATCAGTTCAGAACACAATGAGTTTAATGGGGATCTCCTGGGAATCGAAGCCGTAATCCATCATACCAATAACAGAGGATCCCTCGGGAATTGAACTTGTAGTCCATCATACCAATATCAGAGGATCTCCCGGAAATTGAACCCGTAGTCCATAATACCAATAATAGAGGATCTCCCGAGAATTTAACATGTAGTCCATCATACCAATAGAAAAAAAAAATAGGAATAATGCCCCCATGGCCTTCACAATTCATCACAATCAGCCCCTGACATAGCCAACCTTATTTCGCCACGTGTGCAACCAATAACAATGTAGCAAACACTGCCTTATTTCGCCGCACGTGCATTACAATATTCCTACCATATTCTGCCACATGTGCAATCCACATATAAACATATAACATACCCCGCCTTATTACGCCGCATGTGCAAAAACATAACTAGCAATAATAACACGACAAAGACCTCGTGCAACTCTCCAACAACGACCGCACGGCAGAGACCTCGTGCATCACGGTACCAACAACCGCCCAATAACTGACAATATATATACACGAGAAAAACAAGGAAATCAACAATGGAAACAACAATGCCCCGGCAAGGGAATCAACAACAGAACCAATAACGTCCCGGCAAGAGAATCAACAAAGAAATATTAACGTCCCGGCATGGGAATCAATTACAGAAATAATAACGTCCCGGCAAGGGAATCGACGAATGAAACAATAACGTCCCGACAAGGGAAATCAACAATACCTACTAAGGCCACGGAACACCAAGGAAAGCACAATAACCTCAACGACAAAACAAGATATAATAAGTGCAAAATAACTACACTGATACCACAACAGTTGAACATGTAATATAATTGCACAAAGTTACAGAGGAACTTACAATCAAGGAGTAACCAACAGTAAAAAGTCAAAAAGAATAAAATAAATTACAATTTAAAGAAATAACAACTAATCATAAGATATCTTAAATCCAATCAATTACATGAGATATAATATTTATGATTTCCACTTAAAGGCGAGTAGTTAGGACGGGTAATATGACTATAGAAGGGTAATTGTCTTCAGTTAAGCACCTAAAGGTCCATTAAACAGCAAGAATAAATCAAGAAGGGCAAAAAATATCGAGTAAGACATGTAGGGTGATACTAATAACAGGGAACTCAATCATATCAATATCATACTCGGTGATTTCAAGAGTCTAATAGCCTAAAAGGGACAATTTACCACAAATAACTCCGAGCACGCACTCGTCACCTCGCGTATACGGAATACAATCAACAGAGAAGACTCAAATCCTAAGGGGAAGTCCCCCACACAAAGTTAGGCAAGATACTTACCTCAATCCGGTCAATTCAATACTCAATTTAGCTTTTCTTTTACCAATTCATCAATGCTCAGCTCAATCGAGCCAAAAATAACTTGAATACATCAAACAATGCAAGAGAAAGCAATTTCAATTGAAAAAACTATGATTCTTATACCGCGGTCACGCCAGGACCACGGCCAAATCACCTCTCAGAATCTGCAACAGCTTCCTGCCGCGGTCCGACTGTAGTTACACCGGGACCGCGACAGTTCATCTCCAGTTCTGGTTTGTGCATTTCGCATGGTGCACCTGGCGGATATTGTGCGATCGGCCTCTTTTCTCCATAAATGATACCAAAAGTACTTCATAGCCTTCTTTTATTGTATGTAACCTGCAAAGCATGAAAAGTACTAATCAAAGCATTTTGTTATCATTTTTACCATAAAAACTATACAAGAAAGTGGTTCTTTTGAGCCTAATTATAGTTCAACTCACCTATTATCAAATGGCTACAAGTATGAATGCATCGGGAATTACACTCAAGTAACGATCCAATATATTTTATGGTTTTACAAATATGAGCTAGTTTATGTTAATTAGCCACGGATAATAATTCTTAATTAGCTTCTTCCTAAGACGAATAAGACTTCCTAATTTAATTATCCCTAAAATAATTAGAAGATTAAGCACACCCGGAATAGCTACAAGTAGTTCAATCCCATTCATACGTAGAATCTATAAAATGAGGATTAATGCTTCAAGTTCTTGTTAATTAATCTTTCCCAACACTAAATTATCTTTTTCAAAATTAATTCGGAGTTAATAGGAAAGTCCTATGGTTAGCTAGTCCCTTTGGAAACATCAAAGAACAAGAATAATTAAAGTAACAATAACTATCTTCATAATAAATAAAAATCATTCAATACATAAGCACAACAAGGTATTTAATCCACACTTTAAACATGAATATTTCCATAAACAAGATTTAAGTGTTGAATACTACACACTTAGATATTCAATACAAAGCAAGGAAATGAATAAATAAACACAAATGGATAAGAAAATCTTAACCACAAGCTTCAATCTTCAAGACAAAAGTGTGTGTGCAAAACTCTAGCTTCAATACTTGTTCTTCTCTAGTCTATGAATTGAAAATAAGCCAAAGATGTGCCAAAGATAAGCCAAAGATCCCTAAAATATGTTCTTGGCCGTGTATAAAAATGTTTTAGGGATTAAAAATTGAAATTCTAGACTTGCCCAGGCTTGAAGCTCGATCTTCGCAATTGCGAACAAAGGTTTGCAATTCCTAACTATTCCTGTGCTGCTTCACTTCGCATTTGCAATGATATCTTCGCATTTGCAAAGATTGACCTTTTTAGTTGACATTGCATTTGCGAAGTAACTCTTCGCATTTGTGAAGACTGACTATTCCAGTTGACTTCGCATTTGAGAAGTACTCTTCGCAATTGGGAATACTGACTTTTCCAATTGACTTCTCATTTCCCAAGCTTTTGTCGCAAATGCGACCACTAAGTGCATTGCCTAGATTTTTCCCTCTTATTAGCTTCTTTTTGACTTGTTTTCACTTGATTTCTTCAACATTATATCTAAATCACATTCACCCAGTAAAATAGAAACATAATTTTATCACTCAAACATAACTAAAATATAGGTTTAAAGATAAGATAAGTTGGTAAAATACCAACTTATTAATAGCTCCGAGTATGTTTCTCTTTCGTGATGGATACTTTGGTATGTTTGAACATCCCTGTAGGACGTCGACTCCACCGATGATCATGTGAATGACCTATTGAGGTTCTTTTGGTTCATTTTTCCTGTTCAAAGCTCTTTCTTGGAAATGGCTCTTAGCTCGATCACTGAAAAATTCACGAAGATGCCCTTCGTTGAACAATCGGGCTATCTCCTCCCTAAGCAGCCTGCAATCCTCGGTCCTATGCCCTGAGTACCATGATACTTATATATTAAGTTGGGATTACTATGAGAAGTGTCAGTCTGTACGGACTTGGGCCATTAGTATCCTTAACTTTGCCAATAGCCGAGACGATACCCGAGGCATCGACGCTGAAGTTCTATTATGACAATTTGGGTGCCTCGGGCATTTTAGCCTCGATCTAATCTTAGATCATTCCGAGGGGCTTTACGCCCCGATATGCTCCTTCTATCTTTGATGTATAGTTGATATATTTCCTTGTTGAATTTTGATCACCGGTCTAAGTCCCTCGAGGGCTTGGCTGCTAATCTGTTAGGATGAACTAAGCCCGATGGGGCTTCCAATTGGTCTTCCTCGATCCTAATTTTTGACTAATAATGATTTTGCACGTCTGAACATGTCACAACGGGATATTCAATCAAGTTCTACTTCAGCTATCGAGACGCAATCGAGCTTCTTTCGTTAAAACCTTGCATAAAGGCCTGAACTGCCCAAGTCAATGGAGACCAGTGGTAATTCCATCCTTTCCATCTAAAACCGGGACACGAACTCATTTAGCATCTTTTCATCCCTTTGTTTTATTTTGAAGACGCCCAATTTACTTGTGGCCACCATTATAGACCCGGCATGTGCTTTCAAAAAAGGCGTCCGCCAACATAGGGAATGAATCTATTGAGTTAGGAGCTAAGTTGTGGTACCATATCATAGCTCCTTTCTATAGTCTTTCACCAAATCTTTTAGTAATACTGACTCGATTTCATCTTCATTCAAGTCATTTCCTTTAATTCCACAAGTGTATGAAGTAATATGTTCGTTAGGGTCAGTTGTTCCGTTGTATTTTAGTATGTTGGGCATGCAAAATTTCTTGGGTATGGGCATCGAAGCCGCACTTGGGCGAAAGGTTTTTGTATGAATTTCTTGGCATCTAGACCTTTCAAAACTGGAGGTGCTCCTAGTATTTGTTCTACTCGGGAGTTATAAGTTTTCATGTTCTTATCGTTGTCTTCTATCTTCTTTTCTTTTGACTCAATTCTTTTGTTTAGTTCCTCGAACATTTTCATGATTGTGGGATCAGTCCCCGAGACTCTTTCGTCGGTCCTTTCTAGTGATGGCTCATGCCGGGCGTTTACTGGTTCGTCGGTGTTAGGAGTTCTGTTCCGACTTTGAAGCTGAGCGATGACGACTTGCTGAGCTTGCAGGATCTCAAATATCACTTGGAGGATGACTCCTCCTTCTTCCATCCCTCGTGTTTCATGGCCTCCTGCTCGGGCTTCCGTGTGTGCGTTCCTTGCGGGGTCTATGCCTCCGTCCGTATTTAGAGCGTTGTGCAAAGTGATATCATCTGGCTCCACGCGTGGCACTCACTCTGGGTTTATGAATGGTACACCGACCCCTGTGTCACTGTTTTCTCCAAGACCTTCGTCCTCGTGAATAGGTGCATTCTGAGTGCTAGATATGTTTAAGCTTGAAATCAAAGAATCTTTTGACACGAAAAAGTATGAAGAATAACGCGTGTTATCAGAAAACTAGCACTAAAATAATCACTACTTTCTTTAGCCCCATGATGGGCGCCAAACTGTTTACCTCGAAAATTGGAGATAATCATTAAATATATTTTGTGGTTTTAAAGATATGTGGTTTAATCCAATACTAGAGAATATACAAGTAATATGAGTTTAAGTAAAAAGAACTGATGAACTAAACCATCGTTGCTATAACAATGAGGACCTCAAGCTTGACTTTCTTGGGGACCTCGAGTTCAGTTAAGAACAATAAAGTATGAATAATAAAGAAAGAGTGATAAAAGTGAAGAACACATGGTGAGCACGTTAAACAAGAAAAGCATAGCAGAATATTCTCTTGGAATCAATAATGTGTGATACAAATGATTGGGGTCCCCTTTATATAGGAGGAGAAAACTCTAATATAGTACATTCCTAATTGAAGTAAAGAATTCCATTGGTACATATGTATAACAAACTAGTGCAGATCTGTATCATTTCGTACAAATCTGATCGTTTAATTTAAATCGTAATCCACATGTCCATGAGAATTTCCCGCTCTTTCTTGATTGTCCTCGAGAATATGCTGCCTTCAATGTAGATCGTGCCAAGCCTTCGATCTGCTTCCTCGAGGATTGTGGCTTTCAGCGGGGTCCGAATTCTAAGTCGAGTTGCCCAAATTCGAACTCATAGCCCAATCAAAGACTTCGAAATCGGGCTCCTTGATTTCGACCGTATACATTATTCTACTTTTCCATGAGAAGAAAAACACTACAGTCCATGGTTAATTAATTCCGAAATTAATTATACTGCAATTGTTTTCCAACCAAATATAAAATAAACTCTTCTTATATTTAATCCTACAATTAATTATTTCTTTTCTCTCGTATCAAACGAGCTATAAAGGTCTAGGGATTAGGTTATAACAAACTACCCTGTATAGATTTTCTGATAAAGTACTTCTTATCAAAAGGTTTTCATTCCCAAGCTTAATCTCACAGACATTAAGAGGAAGAAATTCCAATTATGCCACGGAATCTCTTTAACTTAATTTAAATATTTCAATTTATCCTTAATAACTTACTCCAATAGCGCTATGAGAATATAATAACATTTTTTAGTCATAAGCTTAAAGCGTAACTTTTTTGTATTTATTCAATAAGGACGAGTATACCACTAAACTTATATGTTCATTCAAAGTCAGTCGCTTTGGATAGGTCTTTGTATATGTGCTAAAAGATTCGCTGAATATGTACAAACAGTTTCAAACTCTATAAAACAAAAAGGCTATTGTGAAATTACAAACTCGAATTATAATGTTTAAATTCTGAATTTGTTTCTTTTTATAATTTTTTTATAAAAAGTCCATAGCTCTTTTTTAAATTTTGTGGCCGCTTATGCTGGGGCGTATACACCTTGCCTTTTGCGGTGTCATGGAACAACAGTTCGCCGAAATTTTTTACTAGCTTTATATAAGAAAAATACATATATTAGGGATTAATATAGAAAATGATACCTCTTACAACTACAATAAGTTATTTATTTGTTCATTTCTTCAAATGATGACACCGTTTGTGAAAAATCATGCGTACGATACTACACTTATACACCATGAGACAGACAAAAAGTTGTTTTGTTACCCTACCAGTGTCCTTAACCCCCTTCTCTTCTAGAAGAATTAATCTAAATAGCCGTTCACCTAACTGTTTATACTAAAAATAGCCGGGAAATATATAATATGTGTATAGCCTTGTATAATTAGTATATAATCTATGTATACTGGTTAATAAAGTAAACAGTGAATCCGATTGACTATTTATGTAAACGATCTGCATCCTTTTACAAGCCTTCCATCAGTATTTAGTTCAGAGGCCCATAGGCTGGTTGCACAAATCAATAAGCCCAAAACTCTGACCTGATTGTCATATCAAGCCCTCCTGGTCTTCATGTTCTTAAGAGTTTATTTTAGCTGCAAAATTAGAAGCTTCAGAAAGTTTAGGTTTAACAAAATGTTTTGCAAATATGTGGAAAATTACATTTTAATGATTTGATAAGTAGGTATGTGAACCAAAATCAGAGGGTGGATTCATTTGGATTTATATCATGCATTTATAGATTTGATGTAAATACTGAATGTGAATTAATGCTTACATGCCTGAAATGATATTTGGTTGCCATATATAAATAACTTCTATACGCATATAAAATCAAATTCTGTAATATATAATAAGAGTAAGAGTCTTATCAAATACACATCATGTTTAAGACTTGAAGGTGTTTGATCTAGTAGACATTCTCTCGAAATTTAATTTGAATCACCAAAGTTTAAGGGTTTGTTTGCATGGTTCACATGTATACTAGCTACGGGAGGATTAATATAATATAGTGATCGTTTATATTGGGGATTGATAATAAAAGAATTGTTACTTCATAATAATAATAATAATAAGAGATTGAAAATTTCTATTTTTTAAAGTTCAAAGACGTTTTGTGTATCCATAATTTCACAAATATATTTAATAGAATGAGGAAATATGGATGACCAGAATATGGAAGCAAAGGGGATAGTACATATAAAAATTCTATTCAATCCTCAAGTTCCACAAAATCACAACAAACATCTTAATATTATAAATGCAATTCCTTTCACACAACATTTCTCTCAAGCACACACATTACAATCGTGCTGAACCCAACATAAATAAAATCTCGAAATTTAAAATATTTTAGTAAAGAAAGGACAAAAACCAGAATAATAAGAGTTAATATGTAATTTTTCCATCCACGCTCCTATATTGTGTTATTGACTCCCAAATTCTCCTTCATCTATTTCAAACTTCTCGGAGATTTTTCCCCAACATCTTTAATTACTTTTACATTTTGTTGGCCACTCTTATAGACAATACTTTTAGCTCGATTTCTGGAACTGTCGATCTTAGTATACCCCGTAATAGGAGTTGGTCCTGACCTTAAATTTTGTGTCCGGTCAAATTTAGGCGGGTGAATTAACATAACGTTACTCGTCGCCTTAGTAGTTCTCAAATTGCTAGAACTCCTACGTGCTTTTTTCTTGAATTCTTTTATTTCAATCTTTGTCCCTCCTTCCATCTTTATATTAATGTTCACTTCAGAAAGTCCTTTAAAGTTTGTACCCTGCGTACCATCTGTTGTACCAAGGTCATTAGCTGATTTCTTTGTGTTCCTTTCCTCTTGCTGCAGGTAAAGCCTGTGCAATCTTAGTGCTAATTGGCATATTCCTTCTTTTATTTCATCCTCTAAATCCCTCTCCACATCCCTTGCGAGCTGCCCTCGAATCTTTATCTCATTTGTATTCATCTTTTCAACTAAATGCATGCAACAACAAAAAATTGTATTATTTTTAAACTTAGAATATCTTGATAGCAACAAAAATAAAAAGAAAGAAAGAAAAGGAGACAACCTTTAGTAAGGGGTGTCCTATACTGGGGCGGCTCAACCATACTAGGGGTCTAAAGCCAAAGTTAAATGGCGGGCTTAAACTAAAAAAAAGTCTTAATTTCTTTGAAGTTTATTTTTTCTAGCTTTATGCGATGCAAGGTTATATTTTGTTACAATCAATTTATTCTAATTCTTTTTTTTTTCAATTGATAATATAGCTAATTCGTTTAATATTTTTGAGACATTATTGCCCTTAGGTAAGTCTAAATCATTTAATACTTTTAATTCTGAAAACTATTAGAGTGGCTATTATATTTTAAGAAATATTAAAGAACATACGCTTCAAATTGTTTAAATCAATGGTGAAGTGAACTTGGTTTGCTTTACTACATATAAGAAGTAATCAACTTAAAAAAAAAATCTTCAAGAGACTGTGATTATCAATATTTTCATCAATTTTTTTCTTCTGTAAAATATTACACCATTATTATCAAATTCAATTTATATATTTTAGTGGTGAAAAATATTTTTTTTAGCAATGTTAAGAACCTTCAAATCAATTATTGTTGTTCAACATCAATAGTTGATGCATTGGCATTTAGTTACTGGCTTGACCTTAGGGCCAGCCTTGAGGCTCATATATATGGTAATGTTTCGTAAAAAGTTTCATAAAGAAGAAGCCAAATTTCAATATCCTTCACATAAATGTCCATGACTAATAAAAACTCATATAATATCACCTTTTTTTGGAAATTAAAAGCCGTATATACACAATTGGAAGATACCATTTGAAGAAAATGTACAAAGTAAATATCAGTTGAAGGTGAAGTAAATAGTTCAAACTATCATAGCTCAAGATCCGAGCCTGCTTACCAGACAAATTGTAACAATAGAGCGATATTCCTCCCTATAATAAGCACTTGAGATCGAGGAGGAAGAAGTTATATTTTTGGGAGTGTACAAACTAATGGTCCAAGCTGAATCTTTTGATGTGGTTTGTTGGATTTCTAGGACAGTTTTATATAACTTAGGATCGATGTAGACTTTTAATGTTTTGATTGGCCACCAGTTTTTCTAAGTTGGACTGAAGAAGACATGAAAGGGAATGTTTAAACATGAAATGACCGTTAAAGTTGGTTACTTCAGTTGTATTATTCACATTTAGGCTTCAAATATCTCATGATATAATGAAAATATTAGAAGGAAGTTTTGCTATGTGAATTTGATTTGAGAGTTAGTGTAACTTTCGTTTTTCTTACTGTGCTTGACTTAAAAGAAAAGTGTTTTGGTGTCTCCTTAAAGTAGAATCATGTTTCTTTTTGTGGTAACCTTTTTTCACATGATGATGTGTATGGATATATTGGAGAATTCCTATGGAAGGAAAGCTTTTGGAAATCACTGATTTGTGTATTTTGTATCTTAAGCTTAGTGCCCTATTGGTGGTGTATCCCTTTCTAAAAATATCATTCTTTCTCGACTCGTTCAAATAAAACACACACACACATATATATAAAGAATAAATTGATAGAATAATGAAAGGAAAATGTAAAAAAATTCTGTATTTTGATTGATGCATTCATTGTTATAAGAATGCCTAGCTTGATACAAGTATATACCTATGATACTGGTAAAGAGTCATTTTTCTTCTCTTCGACATGGTTGCTGAGACACACTAAATAGTCATGGGAAAGATAAATGTCATTTGTGTGAAAGATATTGAGATAGCTTCTTACTTCTTTGTGTGTGGGTTAGCCCTTGATCGGATAATTATTCTTATTAAAAGTCAAAAAAATAGAGTTCTTTTCAATTTAACAACTGTTTTTTTTTCTAACAACTCGAAAGGTGACTCCCCCTACTATCTACAACTCCAGACGCGACAAGAATGCTAATTCCCCAAAAAAGATTCATTCCCTTTCTCTTTACGATGATCGGTAATTCTTTCTAGTAAAAGAAAACTAGAAAAGAAAATAGAAAATAGAAAAATCATATAAACTATATACACTTGACATCTTTACATTAGTCAAAAATTAATAAACTAACCAACTAATATTTCCTACAATCTCTAGTACGTGTGAGCTCTTCTACATATATGAGAAAGTTCTAAAGCTAAGCTCCACTACAGACGTTCCAAATTTAATCAGTTAAAGTTGCCTTTGGTGGCTGGGATGATGACACATGTCCTCTCACATCTGAAATCAAAACGGGGACACTTTGTTATGTCCGAACATTTTCTTTTGACTGTACCTATCTACTTTTTTTATTCAACCTCTATACCTCTTTTTTCTTCTATAAATGGTGAGATCGAGTGATTTCCAACTCCCCTCCTCAAGTTGGATGGGAAAGATGACAGTCCCAACTTGCTAAGAACCGATCGATGCGTGGGCCCTGAAAGGGGTTTGTAAATAGATTGGCAAGCTGAGATTGAGAAGGAACGCACGGACAGGAACTATTATCGCACAAAATGGCAATTAAATTCCACATGTTTGGTTTTTTCGTGGAAGACGGGATTAGGGCCATGTGAATCGCCGATTTGCTGTTAGAGAGAACTGGTACAAACAAAGAGGGTTGAATGGAAATATCATAAACAAGACGAGCTAACCATGTTAAACTCTGCCACTAGCGCATGGACAGGTATTCTGCCTCAACAAAAGATCAAGATAATGAAGCCTACTTTTTAGATTTATAGGAAATTGGTGAAGCTCTGATGATGATGTAGAAACTGCTTACAGATCGTCTGGTTTCTGGGCAAGATGCCCAATCGGCATCGCAAAAAGCAACGAGCATTATAGATGGAAATGAATTAAAAAAATGCCCTGATTCGGATCTAATTTGAGATATCTAAAAACACTCAAGGTTGCTGTGAAGTGAGAAAGATAGGGACTTTTCATGGATTGCCTCAACTTCAAAACGACAAAGGACAAAGGACAGATCTGGTCGAGTGTGAGTCAAGTAGTTCAATTTTCCCACAAGTTGTCTATAAACAGTGGGATAGGGAAGGAGATTTTCTGAAGTTGCATAGAGTTTAAAAGATGGTTCTAGTGCTGATGAGACAATAGAAAAATGTGTCATATCAAATTCTTTCAGCATGTTTAAGGTAAATTTTCATTGGCATACAATAATACTCTAGTTTTCTCAAAAAATATCCAGTCCTAGAAAATAATGTAGATTGCCTAAATCCTTGACTTTGAATTCATGGTAAAGGAATTCTTTTAAAAATGTGATTCCTGATGAACCATTGTCACTAATTAGAATGTCATCTACATAAACTTCCACAATAATAGTCAAATATCCTTACTTTTTGAAGAATAATGATTAATCATTAAGAGAAGAGGAATACCTTTTAAAATTGAGAGCACCAGCAAGCATAGCATACCACTACCGTGAAGCTTGCTTTATGACATAAAGATACATTTTGAGTAAACAAACATGATTAGGAGAGGGAGGTGATAGGGCAGTTGGGAATTTCATAAAAACTTCTTTTTGTAGATTTCAATATAAAAATGCATTACTTACATCGAACTGAGAGATTAGCAATGTCTTTTTACGTGCCATTACCAAAAGGCATCTTAGGGTGTTCATTTTTCACCACAGGTGAAAATTTCTCATTGTAGTCTATTTCTTCCTTTCGTATGTCCCTCCTCGCTACTAATTGTGATTTTGAGTCTCTCTATGCTACCATCTGAATTGTGTTTTACCTTGTAAATAATGTCGTCTTTTCTGGTGGTAAAAAAAATCACTTCCCAAGTGTGGTTCTTCTGTAATGGCCCAGTTCTAAATCCATGGCCTCTTTTCATCCTGACTGTATGAAAGATTGAAAAAAACTAGTAGATTCTGAGACCTCTTAGATAGATGGAAACATATGTTTATTGTAGGGAAATAGATATTCAAAAGAATTGGAAGTAGGAATAGCAGGTTGTGCAAAACAAGAAATAGTAACGTTATTAAGAAAAATATTAGTGCAAATGTAGTCATTGAGATGACTAGGAAATTTTGATTCTCTCGAAGATCTTTTGGGAGAAATATGAGTGTTATTTTTTGGAGCACTGTTCCTAGATGAAGATGGATGAAAGGAGATTGAAATCTAATGGCTATATATGAAAAGGATGTGTTTGGGATAGAGGTACTAGGTTCAGGTGAACTCACATTGAGGTAAATGTATAGTGTTTGGAGTTGGTGATGAAGGTACATGGGAATAAGGTTCTGAAAAGATGGTGTATGTAGGAAAATGACATCTTCTGATGAATCATTAGAAAGGATGAGATGTGGATATGTAGGACATCTTCTGAGGAATCATTAGAAAGGATGAGATGTGGATATGTAGGATTTGAAGCAAAAGGATATTTGTTTTCATAAAATTATACATCCCTGGAAACTATGACCTTCCTTGTATCTATTTCCAAAACTTTGTAACCTTTTTGTCTTAGAGGATAACCTAGAAAGACACAAGCCTTTGCTCTTGGATCAAATTTACGCCTTACATTAGATAAATTAGAGATATAGCTAAGATACCCAAAGACTCTAAGGATATCATATGAAGGAGACTGATTAAAAAATACAGAGCAAGGTGTTTTTTCTTTAAGGACCTTAGAGGGCAACATGTTAATCAAATGAGTTGTAGTTAGTAAACATTCACCCCAATATGCAATATGAACCTTTGATTGAAAAAAGAGAGCACTTGCAATCTGCAATAGGTGCCTATGTTTCCTTTCTACTATGTCATTCTGTTAAGGGGTAACAATACAAGAAGTTTGATAAAGTATCCTTTGAGAAGTCAAGAAGGCAGAATCTTTTGTTCCCTTAACAAGTTCAAAAGTATTATCGGTCCTTAATTTTTGTACTTTTAAACCAAATTATTTCTCAACTATTGTAAAAACAATTCATTAATGAATCAAATGCTTTAATCTTGGTACTAAATAAGAAGGTCCATGTACCTCTGCTATAATTATCCACTATTATCAAAAGTATTTAAAACCTTTATATGTAAAACTTTGTAAGGTCCCCATGTATTCGCATAAATTAACTCAAATGCTTTCTTTGATTTGATTTGACTTAATGAAAAATAATTTTTAGTTTGCCTAGCTTTAGGAAAAATATCACAGAAACATTCAGAATAGGAGGAAAAGATATAAAATTGAAATGTTTCATTGATGAAAAATGCAAGCCCAATCTAAAGTGCCATAGACTTACATTAGACGTAGCATTTGCACAAAAAGGAAAAAGAACTGAAACTTGAAGAGGTACATTTTAATTTGAAATTGGAACCATATGTGCTTCATAATTATCTCTAAGATTGACTGCACTAGGCTCCAACCAGTATAATCCTTCTTTAGCTTCACAAAAAACTTGGCCCTTCTCCATTAAAGAGCCATACAACATACAGTGACCAAAAGAGAATGCACTAAAATTGTGAAGAAAATCCATTAACAGCTAGTAAATTATATTTGAAAGTAGAGACATGAAGTATATTTTCTAAGAAATAATCATGAAGAATAGACTCTGATGTTAATAAACGTCAATACCACACAAGAGGAGAGTGATTTGTGTGGTACCCAATTTTTCGCTTAAACTACTTATGAAGGACCTGGTTCTTCTATGTGTTCCAACTACTGCTGTTGCAGAATAATAAATACAGAAAATAAAGAACACAGAGATTTTATGTGGAAAACACCTGGCTGAAAAGGTAAAAAAATCACGGCCTACTACTCAGTAAGATTTTTCCAAGCTCCACTAGAAATCAATGAGCCAAATAGCATTTACAAAGACTCTTTGTAAACCTAAGGATTAAACTCTAATCCCAGTGTGGCACACAACCTCAACTGTTGCGACACTTTTATGTTATCTCTAACTTAAATACTCAAAGTACCTAATACAATTGCTTTTAACTAAGCTGAAAGGTACAATATGAAAACATCTACTACAATTGAACTAGAAATAAAGAAAGACACATAAAATTCTTTATGGAACTTGTTCTCCAATCTGGTTCATGTAGCTTCTGGTTGGCACTCTTGAATTACACACGAACTGCTTGCAAAAAGCCTTGCTATTTTGCTCCCAATTCACGTTTAACTTCTGCATTTTTGTGCAACACTTTAATGTGAGAACATCCTGCAATTTATAGAGTTAGTAGATGAAGAAATAACTAGAGTTCTTATGCAACTCTTCCTTGGTGGAAGAGTTCTAGTTGATTTCAACTTCTAACTCCTTCCCTATCTTGGATAGTGCTCTCTTTGATTAAGGACTCCTTCTCCTTATCAATTATGCAACCTTTTTGATCAGGAGATATTAAATACACCAAGTTAAGCTTATCTCTTTCACGTGAAACCCACATGCTTGAATCTGCCCGTTGTATGAACCTGAGGGATGGACCACTGGGATGGACCTGGTTCATCCTGAGTTATTTTGTCAATATTCAAAACTTAACCTTTACTTGGGCCAAAAAATTTCCCCTTTTCGATGATGACAAACTCTGTGCTTTTCATAATCTTAGGCCATGTTTCAACTTAACTCAACATCAAAACAATGTTAGAAACATTTTTCCTTTTTATCATCTTCAATGACCAGGTACATTAGGTTTTAAACATCACTATTCAAAGTGTAAAGCACAACCTTTTTTTTCCTCTTAGCATCATCAAAAAGTTGCATAAAAAATGTGAGATAACGAGATTTTAATACTTACTCATGGACACTGGGGACACTTTAAATGCAATCATGGATTAATCATCATAGATCAAGCTAAGAATTTTAACCATCAAAGAAATATGAACAAACAGTTATAGCAAAAATAGTGAATTTCATTGATGATTGATAAGATTCTACCACAAAGCATAAGAAGAAATAAAAATACTGAAAACATGAGCAAAAGAAACAAAACGTCTCGAAGTGGGTCACTGGTTGATCTTCGCTAAGCTAGGAGACTTAAGGCTTGGAAGAGGTAGGACTGAGTTGTTTGCTTGGACAAGTTTCAACATGTCTTGAAGAAGTTTCAACATGTCTTGAAGAATTCCATAATTCTTCTCCTTTTCTCTTGCAAGTTCAGTTCTGAGAACATCTCTCTCAGATTCTACCTTAACCAATCATGTCTTCTGCCTTGCTATCTTAGTATCCTTTGCCTTACTCTCTTATACCAAGACTCTGACTTTGCTATTGATAGGTGTCTTTTTAGATGAACACGGTTCATTAAGAATGACATTGACTTCATCATCGCAACTTCATAACCGCATGCAAGCAAAGTATTAATCCCACTTCTTCTTAGGTACCTTGAAATGTGTAGCACAGTTTTGAGAATGAAACCATAGGGAATAACATGAGTTTTGATGACATTGATAACTTTATCAGTTGGTCCGCGAGGGTTTCCTATTCAGATGGAACATGTTCATCTATATTTTTGCCTAGTTGAACCAACTCCTCAGATACTTCGCCAGACCCACTTCTCCCTATTTTGCTCACACTCTCTTCTATTTCACTAAATTCCTCTCCCCAAACAAATGTTGCACCAGTTTCTTTTGTTAGACCAACATGAGTAGGTGAAGAATCAACCACTCTTGTACCCTTTCCCCTCACAGTACTCCTAGCACCCTTGCTCTCTTTTCTTCATTTTTTTCATTTTTACCACCAACTTCTCTAGATTATATAGTCCCAACACTTGTCATACATCCTACAAATCTATTCTCAAAATTTACAGCAACTTTAGAAATTGTCTCAGGAGAACCTTTGTAGTCAGAAAATAGCTTATCAGTTTCGGAAGACCTACTTTCTTCCCCCTTAGTAGCCGACTTAAATGAATCTTAGGATTCTTCTTCCCTACTCACTTTCAATTTATTGTTTATTTTCTTGATCTCCTCTCCTTTAGAGGTGTTCGACAATCTAGGCTAGGGTATGGAAAAGAAGAGAATTAGATTGTGTTTGGAAGTTGGAAGAAGAATAAGTTTCTGACGGCTTGAGAAATATGAAGTATGAAATACACTAAAGCTGATCAATGTATAAAGGAATAATTGATAGGGTAGCTACAACTTTTCAGACTCTTAAAAGTTTAGTCAAACTGAAATTCAGTTTTGAAGAGATCTTGGAGTGTATCCCTAAAATCTAGGTACTTCCATTCGATTGGACTCTTTTAAACTGGACTGGTTCACTTGTAATTGATAAGTCCAAAAGGATTTTGGTATTTGGTAGGACTCTATTCATGATCCAAATATAGAAATTTCAAATTTGCATAGTGTAGAAAATATACCGTATTATCTTGATGAACCAGGTTCTTCTGATAATTCTCTTGTGTAAGTCTAAATTTTCCAAAATAGAGAAATATCATTAGAGATTATTGAGTCATTTTAATTCATGGAACAACAATATACTATGTAAAGTATGAGACTGAGCAAGATTTAATCTAACTATACACAATTTACAGACTTTCTAACCAAATTATTTTTTCAATTTTTTTATTTTTTTTCGTTTAACATTGAACTTGTCCTTTTAGGTGATCTTAATCATCCCTAATTCCAACCTGCTCCTTTCAAAGTGATCTCTGCTTAAACCTTTTGTGAAGATGTCAGCAATTTGCTTGTCAGACGCACAAAACTCAATAGTGATCAAGCCTTTTAAATAGTTGTGTCTCAAAAAATGGTGTCTAACATTTATGTACTTAGTTCTTTTATGATAAACCGGATTCTTAGTCATACTAATAGCACTAGTGTTATCATAGAAAATATGGATGCAACCAACTTCAATACCAAAATCCATCAACTACTGCTTAATCCACATCAATTGAGCACAATCATGAAACAACATCAACATACTCAGCTTCACCAGTAGTAAGGCCACTGAATTTGCTTTTTAATAGCCCATGACACAAGACATGAACCAAAGAAGTGTGACATACCTGAAGTCCTCTTCCTATCCACTAGGAAACCTGCAAAATCAGTGTTAACATATCCCACTATGTTAAAATTACTACCTTATTGATACCAAAGGCAAAGGTCAGGGGTGCCTTTCAAGTATCTCAATGTTCTCTTTACATTAGTCAAGTGAGTCTCCTATGTATTTTCCTAAAATCAAGCACAAAGACCTATATTGAAAATAATGTCAGGTCTGCTAGCAGTAAGATACCAAAGAGAACTATTCATTCCCCTATACAACTTCTGATCAACATATGAACCAGGTTCATCTTACATATAATTTTGTAGATGTTGATATAGGAGTGTCAATTTCTTCGGATGTTCTTTCCTGGTTTTGTTACTAAGGAATAGGTTCATGGATAGGTTCCCTCGAGGTTTGAGGATCAGTTACTCTCTACTCGGTTCCCACTGTCATGTTGCCCAGGTGGAAGGACCTGTTCCATCACATGTTCCTTCCTATGTTTCATATTCAGGTGTAATGTGGTTTCACCATTTGAATTTTGTATCATCCCAATCACTTCATTGTCTTGCTCCATATATATATTTTCTACACACATTCTTTTACTGAGTATCTTATAAGCTTTACTATGTGAAGAATATCCCAAGAATACTCCCTCATCACTTCTGGTATCATACTTACCTATGGAGTCTTTGCCATTATTGTGCACAAAGAACTTGTATCTAAATGTTCTAAGATGGGATATATTTAGCTTTCTCCATTTAAGTGACTCATAGGGAATCTTCTTAGCAAGAGGTCTAGTCATTCAACAAATGCAAAAATTCAGCAAACTTGGCATTTTCAAATTCAGTTCCATGATCAGACCTAATTTATGCAAGTTGATTACCTAGTTATTTATGAGGTTTTCTAATAAAAGAAGTAAACATGTCAAATGCTTCATCTTTAGATGTTAAAAAAAAGTCCAACTAAACCTAGAGTAGTCATCAACAAGCACCGTCACAAATATTTTACCACCTCCACTTAATGTTCTCATTGGACCACAGAAATCCACATGGACCAGTTCCATCATTCTGGTGGTGCTTACCGTTTTCTTGCTTTAAATAGGATCTTACTTGCTTCCCCCTTTGCACAAGCCTCATAAATTTTATCTTCCTTGAACTTAATGTTAGGCAGTACTATCACAAAGTCCTTGGAGACTAGTTTGTTGAGTTGACTTAGACTGGCATGTCCAAGTCTCTTGTGCCAAAATAGGGGATCATTATCCAACACACTTAAGCAAATGAGTTCATCTTCTGAACATGTGGACAAATCTACAATGTATATATTGTTTACTCTTTTCCCCTGCAAAACAATCTTGTCAGTGATAAGATTAATCATAAAATATTTGGTAGAGGTGAATGCTACCAAGTTACCTTTATCACACAATTGTGATTGTCTTATTATGTAGTATTTTAGGCCATCTATCAATTAGACATTATTAATAGAGTGAGAATCAGTCTTACCTACCTTTCCAACCCCAATTATCTCATTTTTCTTCCCATTTCCAAAGGAGACATTACCTCCTTTGAGGTCCTCAAGTGAAAGGAACTGGTTCTTGCTTCCTATCATATGCTTTGAGCAGCCACTATCCATGTACCATATTTGGCTGCTCCCTTCACTTGGACCCGCAAAACGAAATTAGGGGTTAGTCTTAGGAACCTAAACTAGTTTGGGTCCCTTTCTATAGGCAAAAGGGTGAATCAGATTCTTTTTAGCCCAACCCGGCAGCCTATTTTTCCCTTGAACAAATTTTTTATTCTTTTGACTAGCCTTTCTTTTGCAATACATTCATATTTACAGTGACCAGTTTTACCATAATATGTGCAAATTTTATTCTCAGGAAGTGTGAGGTACTTGCTTTTGGGATCCCACTTAGGTGCTATGGTGTTCATGTAGCCATGAAAGTACATCGGAGGACCTATTCCATTTACAGGTTCTATCTAGCTCGTGCTTAACCTTGTTTAGATTCTCCTTAATGACTCTTATCTGCTCATCTCTATTGTACAACTCATCTTTCATTTTTTCAACATTTTCTTCTAAAGGGAGTTGTGTATGACCAGATTCCTTTTTACCAGTTCTTAATTTAAATTTCAGATTTTCAGATTTGAGCTCTAGAACTGTGGAGTCAAGTTCATGAACCTGGTTCTTCAACTCAGAATTTTTACTATCACTTTCACTAGACCTAAGTTCCATGTTTTTGCACTTAGCTTTCACAATCACATACTCCTTAGACAGTTGTTCCTTTTCATTGTTTAGATCCTCAAATTCATCAATGAAATCCAAGAGTAACGCAGTAGCCTTTCTTTCGACAAAAATTTAATCTTGTCTTTGAGCTGATTTATATTTACCTCACATTCCTCATCGGATTCTCCAATCTCTATAAGTTCTTCTTCATCTCCATCTTCACCCTCTGAGTCCTCATCTGAGCTTTCTCCCCAAGGAACAACCATAGCCTTTGTTGATCATTTGTTCTTCTTGAGTTCAACCTATTTCTTCTTCTTGTTTCTTCATTCAACTCTTTCCTTCTTCCATTCAATTTCCCATTGAAGGCAGTTTCTAATGTGGTGATCAGTCTTCCCACACTTGTAACACCTCTTATAGGGTTGTTTTTCAGGAACCCTTGGTTTGTTGAAGCTTTCACTTCTTGAAGGATCATTTCCTCTCATTAAGTACTTCTTGAATTCCTTTGTGATCATGGTCATTTCATCCTCCTCTAGATCAGCACCTTCAGTGATTCTAAATGCCATGCTCCTTTCCTTCTTGGGTGCATCCATCTTCATGGTTTGCCTTCTAAGTTCATAGGCCGTGAGATTTCCAATTAGCTCGTCCAACTTAAGAGTGGCAATGTTCTTTGATTCCTGAATGGCAGTGATTTTACTTTCCCAAGTGACTGGCAAAACCCTTGTCAAAATTTTCTCAACTTTGTCCTCTTCAAGAATAACCCTTCCAAGAGACTTAAGTTCATTTGTCAGTGTGGTGAACATTTAATACATCTCCTGGATGATTTCCCCTTCCTCCATGGTAAAATTCTCATATTGAGAATATAGCAATGTTCCTCTTGATCTCTTTACTTGAGGAGTTCTTTCATGAGCCACTTGGATAGTGTCCCATATTTCCTTGGCAATGGTACAACTTTGAATTATACTATACTCGTCTGGACCACGTCCACACACAAGCCATTTTTTGGCCTTAGTATTCTTTTCCCATTTTCTCAAGTCCTCGGCATTACAGTCAGCTCTTGTTTTTGGCACATCTACTCCTTCAGCATTCTTCTTCATAGTAGCTAGGAGACCATCAGTGACAATGTCCCATAGCTCATAGTCTTCTCCGATGATATGATCCCTCATTCTATTTTTCCACCAAGAGTAGTAGTGGACATTAAAGAGTGGAGGCCTATCAGTGGATTGCCCTTCCCAGTTTCCAGGTGGTGCACTCATGTTGATCTTTTCCAAAGGTGTTAGCCTCTTCAAGGATAACCTGCTCTGATACCAATTGATGTTAATAAATGTCAATACCACACAAGAGAGGGGGGGGGTAATTTGTGTGGTACCCAACTTTTCGCTTAAACTTCTTATGAAGGACTTGGTTCTTCTATGTGTTCCAACTACTGCTGTTGCGGAATAATAAATACAGAAAATAGAGAACACAAAGATTTTACGTGGAAAACACCTGGCTCAAAAGGTGAAAAAACCACGACTTACTACTCAGTAGGATTTTCCCAAACTCTACTAGAAATCAATGAGCCAAACAGCATTTACAAATACTCCTTGTAAACCAAAGGATTAAAATCTAATCCCAGTGTGGCACACAGCCTCAACTGTTGCGACATTTACAAGTTAACTCTAACTTGAATACTCAAAATACCTAATATAATTGCTTCTAACTAAGCTAAAGGTACAATATGAAAACACCTACTACAATTGAACTAGAAATAAAGAAAGACACATAAAACTCTTTATCGAACTAGTTCTTCAATCTGGTTAATGTAGCTTCTAGTTGGCACTCTTGAATTACACACGAACTGCTTGCAAAAAGCCTTGCTATTTTGCTCCCAATTCACGTTTAACTTCTGCGTTTTTGTGCAACACTTTTAATGTGAGAACATCCTGCAATTTATAGAGTTAGTAGATGAAGAAATAACTAGAGTTCTGATGCAACTCTTCCTTGGTGGAAGAGTTCTAGTTGATTTCAACTTCTAACTACTTTCCTATCTTGGATAGTGTTCTCTTTGATTAATGACTCCTTCTCCTTATCAATTATACAACCTTTTCGATCAGGAGATATTAAATACACCAAGTTAAGCTTATCTCTTTCACGTGAAACCCGCATGCTTGAATCTGCCTGTTTTATGAACCTGAGGGATGGACCACTGGGATGGACCTGATTCATCCTGAGTTCTTTTGTTAATCTTCAAACCTTAACCTTTACTTGGGCCAACAGACTCTACCTACGTGCGCGATTGTTACCTTAAAATAATTAGGAAGACTTATATGTAAAGGAGCAGGAAGAAGTGTTAGAGAACTAAAAGAATTTGAGTCAAAACACATATGATCTAAAGCATCCGAATCTATAATCCATATAATTGAATTAAAAACTGTGAAATATGTTCCAGAATATTTGATAATAGTACGAGCCACTGCATTAGCATTAATCTCTAAATTTGAGCTTCACGTGTTCCCAATTTTTAGTGTTTAATCTATTCAACCACTTATTTGCAGACCCAATCCTACCAGCCCCGATAGCAGTGAGCACGTGGAGACTTCAAGGTATATCTGCCAATGTCTCCATACCTCGGATTCCAATCTTTCCTTACTATATTGTCCTTTTTTATTTGCAAAATATATAGACAGACACTTAAACTATCAACGAAAGTTCACTTGAACACCTCAACTAAGACATTTTCCACCGAAACATTTTTACTATACTTTTATTGCACCAATTTAATACGTCCGACATGTTTAACACGTCCGACCAGTTTAACACGTCTGACCTTTAGGGAAAATGTTGTTAATGATTACATCCACATATATGTTGTTGGTTAAAAATAACCATATTGATAAAATAACCCTATTGTCTTAGTTGTCTTAGTACAACATAAAGGTCAGACGTGTTAAACTGGTGCAGTAAAAGTATAGTAATAGTTTTTCGGTGGAAAATGTCTTAGTTGAGGTGTTCAAGTGAACTTTCATTGATAGTTTAAGTGTCTGTCTATGTATTCTGCCTTTTTATTCCTATTAGATGATGTATTTGCGAGTCGTTTATACTCAAAAATATTGGTTTTACTTGCACATGCATAGAGGCAATTTTTTAGTTATATATTATCTGTTAAATGTTGAGGCTTTGTCATATTTCAATGCTTTCCCACAAATTATTAGGCTTGCCTAGTCTTACAGACTAGGTGATATCATGACATCCTACAGAGGAAAATATTAGTCGTGACAAGTTGGTATTACAGCTCTAGGTTCATAGGTGTTATAATCACATACTGGTTTAGTAGATCCTCTCAGATCGGTACGGAGACGTTTGTAATTATTTTCGGGAGGCTATGGAACTGGTACGAAAAATGTTTCACTTCTTTTACTCCCTGCGTGTGAAATTGTTTACTTCCGGATTCTAAATTTCTGTCTTTTTATTCTCTTACAGATGGTGAGGACACATACAACCGGATCAAATGAACAGACACACGCGCCCCCTGCTGGAGCCGCGAGAGGATGTGGTTAGGGTAGAGGCCAAGGACATCCACGTGGTGCAGCTAGAGCACCCGCTAGATTCTGCACATGAGCCACTAGTAGCTCCAATTGGAGCACAAACATCTGAGATGCATGTTACTGCACTGGCTCTTTAGGAGACCTTTGCCTAGTTCCTAAGCATGTTTGGCACTTCAAATCAGGAAAGGTTAATCCCACTTGCTCCTGCCACATCTCAAGCTAGGGGAGAGGCATATACTCCCGTTGCACAAACCTCAAAGCAATGGGTTTAGGTCGACCAGGTTCTAGAGTTAGTGTAGCCGGTAGCCTCAGTTCGGCCCGAGGATAAGGCAACAGTTTCTAGGTGGAGCAGCTCAAGATCGAGAGGTACAAGAAGTATCAGTGTCTTATACCATTGGCATGTTGTTAGAGGATACCCAGGATTTTCTAGAGGAGTGCCACCATATCCTCCGTATTATGGTTGTAGTAGAATCTAGCGGGGTTTCTTTCACTATGTTCTAGCTTAGAGGAATGACCTATCAGTAGTAGTGTGCATGTGACTTGGGTAGTCAGGTCGAGGCAACTTTGCTCACTTGGTATGAGTTCTCATGTTCTTGGGGAAGTATGTTCTCCAGAGTCTCACAGTTGCATGACACACAGAGTTTGAGTAGCTCCGCTAAGGTTCGATAACCGTGTTAGAGTATGTGGTCCAATTTAGTGATTTGGCTAGAAATGCACCAGTCTTCATTGCTATTATTAGAGAGCGGGTCCATCGATTTATCGAGGGACTCAACCCCAGCATTAGATTTAGCATAGCCCATGGAGATGGACATTACATACCAGCGGGTAGTAGGGATTGCTAGGAGCTTGGAGGGTATGCTGATTCGAGAGAGAGAAGAGAGAGGGGGGTTAAGCGGTCTCGAGAGTTTTGCACTTATAGTAGTACTCTTTCCCTAGCTGGATCTCGTCATGGTAGGGTCTTTGTGAGCCACCCTATTCATTCAGCACTTCCACCCACGAGCGGTATTCCGGCCACTCCTAGGCCCCGGGCTCGTTAATATGCACCCAGTATCTAGTCACCTCCTGTACAGGGTGCTTTCAATGGTCAATCTAGCCAACCTGGACTAAGCTGGCCATAAAAACCACGTCATCCTAGAGCTTGTTTTGAATGTGGTGACACTCTCCAGGTGGTGAGGGATTGCCTCAAACTCGGGAGTGTTGCACCTCCACAGACTACTTAGGAACCGCATTCTCCACGGGGTCCTCAAGCTATGTTTACAGCACCAGATACCACTTCACATGCTCAGCCAGCTCGAGGTAGAGGTCATGTTAGAGGGGGAGGGCGGACCATATATTATGCTCTTCTTTTCTAAGTACTAATACTTCAAAATATACGAATATATCTTAGGAACAACAATTTTCCATTATGTGCATTAGAGTGCTCTGACTCTCAAATCACCAATATAGTCATATTCAATATTCTTTACATTGATTCACAAAATTGTGTGTATCAAAGTAATAATACTTCAAAGTATATATCCAAATACGGAGAGAGTGAACATGTTCTACGCATTTGCATGATCCAGGCCGTGAACACAAAGAACAAATGAATCCTCCCGTCTAGCTAGCTTATGCGATCGAGGATCACCCTACGTGATCGCGTATAAGGAAACAGAACTCAGACACCAGAAACTTCAGCAATCTTCTAAGTCCAAAAATCGATCCGTTGAGCAATTAAAACATACCTTAGGCCCTTGAGACCTCAACAAAACATACCAACAAGTACATAAACACCATTAGAACTTAGTCGAGCCCTCAAATCACATCGAACAATGCTAAAACTACAAATCACCCTCCAATCAGAGCTTAATGAACTTGAAACTTCCAATTTCCAAAACCGATGTCGAAACCTATCAACCACGCTCGAATGACCTAAAATTTTGTCCACAAGTGTCATTAACATTACGAACCTACTCCAACTTCCGGAATCAGATTCTGACCCTGATATCAACAATTCCACTACAGGTCAAAATATCAAAAAATTCAACTTTTGCCATTTCAAGTCTAAATAAAGATTTCCAAAACACAATCTGAACACTCCTTAAGTCCAAAGTCACCCAACTGAGCTAACGGAATTGACAAACTTTATTCCGAAGTCGTCTTCACATAGTTCCAAATGAGGTCAAAATTCTAAAACTTAATCCTCCATTTAGAGATAAAGTGTCCCAAAATACTCCAAAAACTAACCTCTCGACAAGTCACAATAACAAAAAAAGATACGGGGGAAGTAGTTTATATGGGTTCAGGGCTTTATCTCTGAAAATGACCAACCGAGTCGTTACATGCTCCCATCTTAAAACAGTCATTCCTCATCGAACGAGCATAGAGACATACCTGAAGTGGTGAAAAGATGAGGGTAATGGCTACAGATATCCTGCTCGATCTCCCAAGTTGCCTCCTCGAACGGGTGATCTCGCCACCAAACCTTTACTGATGCATTGTTCTTTAACCTCAGTTTTCGAACCTGCCTATCCAAAATAGCCACTAGCTCCTCAATATAAGATAGATCCTTGTCCAACTAGACTAAGCTGAAAGCAAACACATGAGACAGATCACCGTGATACCTCCGGAGCATCGTTTCACGACCCGAAATCCCCACCCTCGGGAGTCATGATGGCGCCTACTCGTGAAAGCTAGGCAAGCCATGAAATTTGAAACCATTAGCTTTTTTCATATTGATTCCTTTTTAACCAATTAAACTAGCATTGAATAACCATCTAAAGAACAATGGAAAATAAAATTTGCGGAAGTCTTAATAAAATATAGAAACAAACGTCTAGAAAACCAATACAAGTCTCTACCCAGCACCTAGTGTCACAACCTACACAGACTACCTAGGAGTGCTACATACAAGTATCCGAAACAAAACCAATAAATGTTTTCTCTGATAAAAGAGGAAATAGAGCATCAAAAATAGATAGAAGAGATGTCACGCCTTTGGACGCCTGCAGTACTACCTCGGGATCTCGTGGACTGAAGGCTGGCTCTCGAACTAATGCTGCTGCCCAAACGTTGCTCCGGTATCCTCACATAAGTGCAGAGTGTAGCATCAACACAACCGACCCATATGCTGGTAAGTGTCTAGCCTTACCCCGATGAGGTAGTGACGAGGCTAGGACAACACTTCATATAAAACTGTGTAGTTATACATACATACATACATATATATATATATATATATACATACATATATATATATATACATACATACATACATACATATATATATATATATATACATATATATATATATATATACATACATACATACATACATACATACATACATACATACATACATATATATATATATATATATATATATATATATATATATATATATATGCAAATACAACGGAAAGATAGAAAGAGATGAACTGTTAAAGATGGGGAAGGAAAATATGCTTCGGGGGTAGCAGATAAAACAGAGTATAAAAATAATAAGGAAACTAAAATTTGATTTTTAACACAGATAAAGAGAAATAAAAGGCAACTTTCATTTTCAGTTTCATCTTGTTGCAGGCAAGCACCCGACCCATTTCTCATATCTTGTGGTAGGCATACCACCCGCTCCTATTTCATTAACTCTTGTGGTAGGAATATCACCCGCTCTCATTTCATCAATATTGTGGCAGGCGTACCACCCGCTCCCATTTCATCATATCTTGTGGTAGGCGTACCACCCACTCCCATTTCATCATATCTTGTGGTAGGCGTACCACCCGCTCCCATTTCATAAATCTTGTAGTAGGCATACTACCCGCTCCCATTTACAAGTCAGCACCAAATCACAAGAAATTACGGCGAGGAAACACAAGCAATATAATAACTTTCCGGCAACTCAATCCTCAAACATCGCTTTTCCTTTCGAATTTGGCTCCAACCCAATTGTATCTATACATAATTGACTTAAAACATCAATAAATCCTAAACAATCCAACACCAATATTCAATTATAAATTTCCAATCATTACTCCCAAAACCCAAAAATCGACCCCGAGCCCGCTTGGTCAAAACACGAGGTTTGAACTGAAATCCAATCACCCATTCATCCACGAGCCCGAATATATAACTATTTCCAAAATTCGACCCAAAACGAGGTTTAAATCACAACTAATTAAAAAGCCCTAACTCTACCCAAATTCCTAATTTTCTACCCTTATTCACATGCCTAGAAATCTAATGTGTGTTGATGAAAATGGAAGAAAACAAGTTAAGAATTACTAACCTAAGATTTTATGGTGAAAGAATACTTCAAAAATTTCCCTAGAACTTTGGAGAAGAAAGAGTTTGTGAAATTTTGGTAAAATCCTGTAAGTTTTCTGTTTTGGGTCTTTTAAAGTCATAGGGTGAAAACACTCTTCACGTTCGTGATAAGATCACCGCGTTAGCGATGAGTCAGATCAGAAGACATTGGCATTCATGACACTGGGCTCGCCTTCATGAAGCTTTAATACCTCAATCCCTAGCGTTCGCGGGCCAGTGACCGCGTTCGCGTAGAATAAAATCAGACCTCACTCCTCAAGACCACTACCTTACGCGTTTGCGAGATCCTTGACGCATTCATAAAGGCACCTCCCCCCCCCCCCACACAGCTGGACGTTCGTGTCTCAGAATTCACATTTGCGAATAAGAAAAAATGGAACTTGGGATTTTTTCCTTACGCATTCGCGAGTGAAACCACACGAATGCGAAGAACAAATTCCTTGTGCACTCACTGCAGCAAATGTGCAATTTTTCTTGCACTAAAACTTCCCGAAAACACATCTGAAATACATCCGAGCCATCTGGGCTCATAACCAAACACATGTACTAAATCAACAACATCATACGAACTTATCCGTGTGATCAAATCGCAAAAATAACCTCAAAACAATGAATAAAACCTAAAAAATCAAGAGTTTTTTCCTCAAACTTCATTAAGTTTCAAATTTAGAAATTCAAGTTCGAATCACGTCAAACGATGTCCGATTTTAACCAAATTTTATAGAAAGGACTTAAAACCATATATTAAACATGTACCGGGTAGCAGGATTGGAATTGGGGCCCGATACCATTGCTTTCTAATCAGATTTCATTTCCAATTTCCTTAAACATATTCAGAAAATTAATTTCACTCAAAAATTCATTTCTCGAGCTTGGGACCTCGGAGTTCAATTCCGGGCATATGCCAAAGTTCCATTTTTTTCTACGGACCCTCCGGGACCGTCAAAGCATGGGTCCGAGTGCTTCTAATGTCACTTCAAATATTTTTGGATTTTTGTATTATAATTACTATTGTAAACTAATGATTAACACTAAATTATGCTATGAGAATATTGCTAAGTTGTAATTAATGGGAAGAAAGGCACTAGGGTCGTGGCATCACCTAGGTGGTTAATAAACGAGTAGAAACTACTAAGGATAGATTGACATATTTGGGGCTTATGCTATAACTGTTGTGCAATTGTACCCACTCTCACACCTCTCGGTAGAGCGAGTGATTTTGCTCAATTAACTCTCGAGAGACTAATTGGGTAGGCCAATGAGACCAAGCAACTAGGATTCAAGTAGGGTGATTACTCTCTCAAGATTTAACATGTTAATCGGGACTACCATTTCTCATGGGTCCATCCCAATTCCTTGTTGGGTCAATTTCTGGGGTCATAAAACTCTCTTTCTCAAGAAGAGTTAAACCCACAAAGTTAGAATCAATGCTTGAAAAGATCAATCCTTAATTAAAACATAAAATCAACCCAAATAGCAAATAACCAATATCAATCTAACCCTAGCTGGCAACACCCATCAATTACCCACATTAGAGTTGAGCCATAACCCTACCTAATGGGCTTAGCTATACATAATTAAAGAAGAAACATAATAAATAGATGAAGAATTAAACATATTAATTAACTACTAAGAAAAAACTACAATAATCTATTATCAATGAAGACGAAAAGTGCCAAAAATGGCTACAAAACCGCTCCCAGGTGCGCAATAGCGTTTTAGAATATAAGACTTAACCTAAAAATGGAAAAAATGTTCTATTTATACTATACTGGAAAAATTGGATAAAAATACCCATGCGGTGTCAGTGCGGGCCGCACAAAAGCAACCACGGCCGCACTGGCTCTTTTAACTTCACTTTTAGCTCTCTGAATTAGAGGACACGGACCGCACATATAAGTAATGCGGCCGCGAAAAGGGTATGGCGCGGACCACACAGTGACCACCACAGGCCGCGTGGCTTTGACTTGGCTCTTTGACAATCTCTGTGAATCTCGTTCAAACAAACTGCACAAATGAGTAAAGCGGCCGAGAAGCCGTAGCCATCAACCTTAATAACCATGTCTTTGAACCTCCTAGTGCACCGCAGTTACTATTGCGCGGTCCGCACTAGGCCTTCTCCTCTTGAATTTCTTGGTCTTTGATACTTGAGCAGGTTTCACTCCTTTCTAAGCTGATTTTGGACGTTTCGTCACTTTGTCGCTCAAACCTGCAATCAAGCACAACCTATGAGAATCTTGGGATTATTTTGTAGCAATTTATACTCAAATCATATGCAAGTAGGGGCAAAAATACGTTAAAATCCTAACTTATAAACTCCCCCCAAACTTAAACCTTTGCTTGTCCTCAAGAAAACAAAATAAGACACACCCCTTAAAGGAAAATCCAAGTAATTCCAGCTATCCTAAAGTAACATCAACAAGCGTAAATTGGGACTAACAATTGCCCTCAATACGAATGCATTATTAACATATCTAAAACTTTGAAAAACTATGGATAGTGTGATACAAGAGCATCAAGAGTTGACACATTTCATCAAAGAACTTTTCTCAATTACTTTGGACATTGTGGAACCCAAACTCACACATCCTCAACTCTCCCTAAGCGAACCACACCTTTTAGAGTATTGACACACAAACCGAGGTTATGTAATTTCACTCATCTCTCTCAAGAAGAAGGTCACAAGTCTGGCTCTAAGTACCATATGCTTGCTCCTTATGTAAGTATCCACTAATGTAGGCTACCTTTAACTCAAAATATAATAGGGCTTTTGCGGAGTCATTGTGAAGGCTTTTGGGTAAGGGTAGGACATGTTTTTATTCAAGTGGGTTCAATCTTCC
The DNA here is from genome assembly GCA_034376525.1 of Nicotiana benthamiana. Classification (NCBI taxonomy): domain Eukaryota; kingdom Viridiplantae; phylum Streptophyta; class Magnoliopsida; order Solanales; family Solanaceae; genus Nicotiana; species Nicotiana benthamiana. The sequence goes on from CM067336.1 coordinate 72,649,723, forward strand.
CTTAAGCACTTCTTTTGATTTATTTTGGCACAACTCTCTTGACTCTTTTAGTATCTCACTACTTTACAGGGGGTAAGAGAGACACATTGTCACTCTTTCTTATGCAATTCAAAATATTTCTCTTTTTTCTACTTTTTTTTACACCTTTTTCACTTTTGTTTTCCTTGAATCCCTTTTTATTCTTGTTCATATTGGACTTTCTTTTTTGTTTTTTTTTCTTTCTTTTTCATTGCCTTCCTTTTCTTTTGCTTTTACCTTTTATCACTTTGTTTCATTTCTTGTCTCTCCCCACAAACTTAGAAATTTGCCATTCCTCTAGAGAAGATTTTAGTGCCAAGAGAGGGTAATAATTTAGAATAGGTATAGACTTGTAGCATTGGTTATTGAAAGAAAAAGATATAAGGCTCAAAAGGGTTAACTAGGGATCATCTCATTGGTAGGATATGGAATTTTTAAACTTAACATTTGGATCAAGGAGAGCCTATAATCACTTCTCAAGTAAAATTTCACCTAGGATTTTGCCTCAACAAACATTCAGGGAAAATTCTAGACAATTGGCTTGGGACTTGGACACACATTTCATTCCTCACCACACACGCTAGGGGATTGCTAATGATATCGATTCGAGGTCCCACAACGACCTTAGTTATCATTCAAGCACACAATGGTCCGAGAATACTACATGATGATTGTTTGGTCAATGCAAGAGTCTCAAAGCCATGACTTTTACCATAATAAATACAACATTATGTTTTTGACCATGGGATCAAAGACAAATGTGCTAGACCCAAGTGAAGCATTGCTTGAGGTCCCCTTAACTACAATTATCAACAACAAAAGAAACAGACTCAAACCTTTAAGAAGGTTGTCACGCCATCTATCATTGGGAAGAGACACCCGATTTTCACAATTTTCCACCCTTGGAAAGAACCGTGGAACTAAGAAAACCAAGGGCTTATTGGAAGCGCCAAAAACAAAATAAGAGTCTACGAGCCTAACTACAAGCTTAAAATAAAATTGTTTTGGGACAAGAGAAAATATAATGAATATGTACAATAGGGGAGTAAAATATACAACGGGAGATAAATATATACAGAAATGTAACTTTATATACAAACCAAAAGAGAGAATTAAAAGTAGAAAGTACGATAAAAGTAGCTAAATGTAAAGCTATATACAACCCAAAGTAGAAAATCAACAAAAACATAAACTAAGAATCCATATATACAGTCATCTAGATAAAAGCACGACGCACTCGCATGAAATAAAGCTGGCATTTTCCTTAATGCCAGCTAAAGAGATAAGCATCAAAATCATAGCAAAGGATATATAAACTCCCTAGGCCTCGTCTGTCTACATGGGATCTCCAGTGGTCCCCAAATCTTCTGTATATACGAGAACCTCATATTGGTTCCCGATCTTCTGCTGCTCAGCTGCTGGGATTAGGGCCTACTCCTGCACTGGTTGAATGATAGGTGCATCACTAGAGGGGACCTCCTGTGGGTCTGCTAGCTCAATAACTGCACCAACTATACTGCGAAGCTTCATCTTCTTCCTTGGAGGCCTGGGTGCCTGCTCCTGCTGTGGCTGTGGCACTAGTGTTGCTGCTGGGGATGAATCCTCGAATAGCACACCTAAAGGCATCGGTCTGCCAATAACTTGTCCAGATCAGTCCTTAGCACTTTCACCTACTCCTTGGATGTCCTTGACTTCCTCATCTTCTTGTGTGGCAAGCTCTGTCAAAGCCTTGCCATGTGAATCCACCACCTTAGTCAAGGCGTCCTGAGTCCTCATAATCTTCTGTTGGTTGTCCAGAAGCTCCTTTAGTGCATCCTCAATGGACTGAGGAATCTGAGCAGTGAGAGATGTTGAATGGTCCTCAACTGTAGCAGATAATGTAATCAACTTGGATGTCGCAGCTGATATCCAATTGTTCAAACTGGCTGGGGTCTGGCTCAACTTATGGGCCATGAAAGGATGGTCCTGGGAAAAAGGGACCCCCGAGCCAGCTAAAGTACTGGGTCCAGTAGAGGAGGATGGTCCTGGAGGCAAATCATCACTAGCACTGGCAGCAGGCATGGAGGGAAGCTCGGTGGATGGCTCAAAAGAAGACTCTACCGCAAGTGGCTCCTCAGATTGGCCAGTTGGGGTAGAAGTGGGTAGTTTATATTTTTTGTCCTTTGGGTTGTCAGGCCCCTACACACTATACCATAAGAATGGGGCCATCGGTCTTACCTTTACATCATACGACTTCTTATTTACCTTCAAATCCTAGAAGTACATGGTGAGAGTGTTAGGAAACGGGTAGTTCCTGTTAGAGGGAGTGTTTGGGTGGTTCCGGTCACAATCAACCCCCATCTATGTGATAGCCCAGTACATCATATTTCCCACATTGATAGGGAAGCCCTCTATGGTAGAAGCAATCAGAACTGCACGGGGAAGTGGGATAATTTGATCATGGTAAGTATGTCAAGTCTATTTCACACAAATGTCAGCCACCCCTAGCCTCAAAGTTCTATGTCGTCCGGACAATCTTCACTACTGCTTGTATCCAATCTGGAACAGTATAGGGGTGAGCCAAGTACCTAGCTATCCATGGGCTTACCTCTTCACCCATTGCCAACTTCTCATTGTACTGGGTCTCATCCTCATCATCAAACCCCAAGTACTCGTTGAAAGCTTGCCCAGAAAACACTACACTTCTGTTTCGCACTTTGGTTGCAAATGAGCCATTTTTTATGTGAGCTACATTGCAATAGAACTCCTTTACCATGTGCTCATTGGCATCCATTAAATATTCCCGAAAATGCTCCCATCCCACTCTATGAAACTGTCTATGTACATTTGGAAGTAAGGGCAGTAGGTCACATGTGATGATACTCCTCTCTGGAATCAATTTTCGTATTGACCACCATTCCCTAAACTTATGAAATGCCACTTGACTGACAAATCGATCTTCCCAAACTTCAGGTTTTCTAGTTTGTTCAACACCCTTCAACATGGGGCACACCACTATCCGATACCTCATCATCACTATTGGTCCCACCTTCTGCACTCTCCTCAGGTACTGAAGCAGTGGGGGAGATGGAGTATTCACCGCTGCCCGCTGCTAAGCCATCAGATGACTGAGAAGGCACACGTTGTGGAGCTTGGACAGTAGGTGAAGCTGGGAATGATGGAGCTGGCATTGAGTCAGAGGAGAGGTCTTGAGAGGGTACATACTCACTACCGATTGGTCATCATCTATAAAAACTTGTTTCCTTATTTTCAGTTTTGGGTCTGGGAGTGAGTTTAACTTGTATCCTTTTTCCTCCCCGAGAGGAGTCACCTCGGCCAGGTTGTATGGAACATCTTCCTTGTTGTTTTACCATTATCTACAAGCAATAACACCTAACATTGTTAGTTGAAGCACACGTAATAAGTAATGTGAATAAGTTAAAGTTGCAGACAACAGAAGAAAATGTTACAGACATTGCTACAAAAACAGGCACCGCGGGCCGCACCATCAAGAGTGCGGACGCATTGGAGGCACCGCGGAACGCGCGAACGCAACTGTGGGCTACACTAAACAAGGCCCCAAAAAATCTCTCTAAATCTCCTACTGTGGTCCACACAAAATGGGGTCGTGACTGCGGTGGGCTAGCGCTGACTGCATGAAATGCACCGCGACCGCACTGGAGCAAGTTATGTTTAAGACATACTGGGCAAAGTGACAGTGGGCTGTGCTGGGGCAATTTTCAGCGACTAAGTTAGGGTTTCATGCTTTGTCCATTTTTGTTCAATTTTTGACTCCTACTTGTTCCTAGTAATTTACCCAATCCTTAATCATGTTCATCACACAAAAACTAACAAGAAACCTAACCAAACTAGTAGTTCAAAGAAAAATGGGAAGAAATAGTTATGTTACAACTACTGGACATAAATAAGATGAAAATACGAAATTAATTAATCAAAAAACATGAAGTGATACCAGGTTTATTAACATCAGTATATGAGCTCTGAGTTTTCAAATTTCGAAAAGAGTCGAATGAGACCCTTGGTTTGTATTTATAGATAACCAGTGGGACCCGTACACACTTACTAGCGCGGCCGCACAAAAACGACCACGGACCGCACTGGATTTGCTTCAAAGAGGTTTCAGTAGGCAACTTACGCGGACCGCCAAAAAAAAAACGAACGCGGCCGTGTGAGGGCCACCGCGGACCGCACTAACTGCATCGTGTCCGCGGTGGAGAACTTTAGAGAGTACCCTTCTCAGCTCATGCCAGTGCAGACCGCACAAAGTGAACCGTGGCCGCGCTGGCAACTTCAAAGACTGCAATTTTTTCTACTTTGTTTTGCATTGCTTCAACACAATCCCTGCAACATCTAATAAAAAATTAGATCAAAAATCCTAAGCTACAAAGAAAATCAAATAGAAAGTAAAAGATATGGGTTTCCTCCCAAGAAGAGCTTGATTTAATGTCGCGACACGACCCATGTTACCATCACATCACTTCAAATGAATGAGTGCAACCGCATGGCGGTCATCGAATTTCCCCAAATAATGCTTGACATGATGCCCATTGACCCGGAAAACTTCACCATTCTTGTTCTTGAGATCAAGGGCACCAAAAAGAGTCACACATACAACTTCAAATGGCCCACTCCACTTGACTTGAGCTTTCCTGGGAATAACCTTAACCTGAAGTTGAAAAGAAAAACCATATCACCAACCTTGAATTCCTTCCTTCGAGCATATTTGTCGTGAAGATACTTCATCTTGTCCTTATATAAGGACGACATGGAGTAGGCATGAAATCTAAACTCGTCAAGCTCATTAAGTTTCTTAACCCGGAGATTCATTGCAACATCCCATTCCAAGTTCAAATTTCTCAAGCCCCACATAGACTTGTGCTCCAACTCCACCGGAAGATGGCAAGCCTTCCCAAACACTAACCGGTACGGAGACATACCAATTGGGGTCTTGTAAGTTGTCCGATAGGCCCAAAAAGCATCATCCAATTTTTTTTGACCAATCCGTCCTATTAGCATTGATAGTTTTAGACAAGATACTCTTAATTTCTCGGTTGAAGACTTCCACTTGTTGGAAATAACGCTTTACGCTAGAGGGGGGGGGGGTGAATAGCGTTTTAAAAATATTAAGCGTTTTAGTGCGGAATTTAAAACTTTGCAGAAATTAAAACAAGTGCAGTAAAATAAACTTACACAATGATGTATCCTGGTTGGCCACAAACGTGGTTAGTCCAGTCCCCGAGAGACTCTCTCGAGATTTCCACTAAACTTGTCAAGCTTACGGGTGCTTAACAAACCGTTACAGCTGAGGACACAAGCCTCACCTAGGTGCTCGGGGATCACAATCCCAAAGACTTCAATTGCTCGGGGATACCAATCCCAAAGACTTCAATTGCTCGGGGATAACAATCCCAAAGACTTCAATTGCTCGGGGATAACAATCCCAAAGACTTCAATTGCTCGGGGATAACAATCCCAAAGACTTCAACTGCTCGGGGATAACAATCCCAAAGACTTCAACTGCTCGGGGATAACAATCCCAAAGACTTCAACTGAGGAATCACAAGTTCCTCAACAAACGAGAATCGCAATTCTCTTACAAACACAAAACAAACTCACTTTACAAAGTACTCCTCAATGAGTAGATATGAGTAGAAATAGTACGCTCAAGATCACAACAACTTAGCTCAATAGAATGGCTCTTCAAAAAGCTTTATGGATGAATGAAAATGATGATCAATGTAAGAAAGCTTTTAGCAATGAAAATACTTAAATTGTATATGTTGTTGTTGTGAAAACACTGAGTTAAGCCTGTATTTATAGGTGAAAAACTCAGTCTTACCGTTGTCTAATTGCCAATTAAGGATTGCTGAAATTACTCAGTGACAATCGATTGTCAAGACTAAACAATCGATTGTTTGCCTATCAGATCAAAAATTCAATCCCAGATTTTACGTCAACAATCGATTACTTCAAATCAATAATCGATTATTTATAACGTTAAAAAATCCTTTCCAATTTTTGGCATAGAACATTGATTATCAGGAAATCAACAATCGATTATTTTAACAACGTTCAGAAAATCTTTTCCAAATTTTACGCAAAACATCGATTGTTAAATATCAACAATCGATTACCTGAAGGTAATTTGAAAATGTATGACAACGGTTAGTTCCAACAATCGATTATCAAATAGAACAATCGATTATAAATTAATTTCAAAACTTACTGTCTCATATATAATCGATTATCAAAAGCCATAATCGATTATAAATTAATTTCAAAACTTTCTGTCTCATATATAATCGATTATCAAAAGCCATAATCGATTATTAATTAATTTAAAAACACTGGGAGACATTTTTCTCATTCTAATCGATTACCATTAGTTCATAATCGATTTTTCTGAGTTTTGAAAACTTTGCCTCAGTTAACAATCGATTATCAAAAGTACACAGTCGATTGTTATGCAGTTTGCAAAAACCTGATGTTAACTGACTTACTCACAATCGATTATCATTAATTCACAATCGATTGTCATGCAGTCTTGGCTTAGAGATACTCGATTATCATAAGTACATAATCGATTATCTTAGCCCAGATTTTTGAGGCATGTTTGAAAAACATTTTAACAAATATAAATATGCATAGTTTAAAATCATTTGACACTTAAGTTAGATATGCATGATTTTGGAAAAATAATTTTAGTAGAGAAGTCATGTTATGAGCCAAGATTGAGGGATCAAGATCACAATTAATATTGACTCAATTATAACATTTCCAAACTTTGTCTTGAGCTTCTTGTAATGCATCCATTTTGTGCTTGTCCTTGAGCACTGCTATATATCGCTTATTGCTTTGTTTGACATTCATCAAAACCTACAAAAGAACACACGTTTAGTATATTGCATTTGAAACGTGTTTCCAACAATTTCCCCCTTTTTGATAATGGCAAACATAAGCGGGATATATGCAATAATTATTTTGATAATCCAAGACAAGAGTAAAGTATGCAATTTGATGTTCCCCCTCAATTCATGTTCCCCCTCACTTTAAGCATGAATGAAGTTGAGAGTGATATAGCATACTTCTTGATATCCCGTTTCTTCCCCCTTTTGCCATTAGCAAAAATTTACACAAGGGAAGAATATGAAAAAAATGTGAAATAAACACACGTTTATTTATTGGAAAATTAAGATAACATTACAAGGGTGAAACCAAACATAACTAACCAATCAAGAACAAACAGACCAAAAACAACAATTTCTCATCATAACAACAACAATTTCATCATTCATCACCCCCATCCCCTTCATCATCATTGGTAGGCGCTTGATATGGCACCATCTGAGCATAGGCATAATGCACGTGATCAAAGTAACCATGGACCTCACGGGTTAGTTGAGTAATTTGGTCAGAAATGGTCCGGAGGGTAGGCTCCTGAGGAGGATGAGCACGACGGGCTTGTCGATTTTGAGGAGGAGCGGGAGCATGATCACCATCATGATGAAAGGAAGACTCCGAAATTTCCCAGATTTTGGTGCTCTTTTTGAGAGGACCATTAGCAATATTGACTCCGGAAGCTTCAAGAAATTTCATTATTAAGAGGGCATAGGGGAGAGGTATGTCATCTCTGGTGGCATTGAACATATGAGATAGAATAAGCTTGCACCAATTTATTTTAACACCGGTGACAATAGCATGAAGAAATTTGGCATCCTCTTGGGAAATGGTGGTGTGATTGAGTTTACGGGGTTTGAGAACACGAGTGATGAAATAGAGAATGAAACGATAATTCGGGTCCATACCCTTTATGGTGGGACGACGGGAAGAGGACTCATCATAGGCTACTCCGGCTTGGCGGAAGAGATTAGCTTCATCAATCATGACCCCGGCATCATTTATGTACTGGTAGATGTCTTCACCATCATGCGGAATGCCGGCAATGAGGTGGAGGTTATCTTCAGAAATTAGAATGGGAATGCTGTTAACATTGGTAACAAGTTCACCCTCATCATCTTTGTGAAGGTTGGAGTAAAAAGCTTCAACCAAAGAAATGTTGTAGTAGGGGTGAGTAAGGAGTAGGAAATTGAAAAGGTTGCACTCTCTTAGCATATTTGCGGCTGGAATGAATGGTGCAACAAATGCGTTTGTTGAAAAGCGAGGAGGGAGAATAAGGCGTTTCTCAAATTTGGTTAAGAAACGGGTGAGCTCTTCATTGGATTCAAAGAATAGAACCGATCCATCTTGATATGGATGGCGAGAAGAAGAAGCACCTTGTTTGGAACGAGCACGTTTTGAGTTGCGGCTTGACATTTGAAAGGATGTGCTAGGATTTTTCAAAGAAAACAAGAGAATTTGATGCTAGGGAGGCTTGAGTGAGTATACAAGAGCATATGTGCAGCCTATATATAGAGAAGGAATGAATCTTACATTTATTGGAAATGATTTGAAGAGATTTGAAGTCTGAAACGGTAAAAATAAATTCACTGACCGTTCAACAATCGATTGTTTGAATGGAATAATCGATTGTCATTAATGAAAATGATCTGACACATCGATTACACGCCAGAACGGTAAGAAAATTTGAAAAAGATAGTCGATTGTCAAACTTGGTAATCGATTGTTTTTCATATTTATGACCTGTCAGGAATCGATTATGGAGCCAAAACGGTAACATAAGTTTAAAACAGATAATCGATTATCAATATATAGTAATCGATTGTTTCACTCTCAGAGAGTTTGAATTTTGGCAAATAATCGATTGGCAGAACAAATAATCGATTGTTTGGAAGGGGGATGCTGAAATGATGAGACTTAATTCTATCAGGCAATGTAAACATTTAACAAGATTTCATGGAAAAAAATTGAATCAACAAATAATCGATTATTGATACTGATAATCGATTGTAAGCATAAATAATCGATTATGATCGAATTTTTTTCTTGTATCAAGATAATTCATACTTTCCTCTTACCTTTTGGGGGATGCCTGCAAAATAGAATTAAACATCTCCGACGCTCAAGTCAGTAATCTATAAATGAAATAATAACTTTGAAACTCGTGTAGTCGGGTAAAAAAAATGAACTCTTAAGAATTTTGTCCTAGGATGTTCTTAAGAGGGTTTAGGGTACTTACCTTCCCTTCGACTTTGCCAATTACCTGATTTTGAACATCCTCCGTTCATTTTGGTCTTTTGGCTCATTCTCCAATTTACGAAGCTTTTTCCACAATTTTGCCTTTTGAATTTTTCGAAAATACTTCCGATTTAAAAAAACATAAGTCGACTTTTCCGTCTCTTCCTCCTTCTTTGTGCTTTAATTGAAGGATTTTTGAATTCGTCTCTCGTCAAGTGTTTGGAGCATCCACTACACTTGATTCCTTCAAGCACACCTGCAAAACAAATCAATGCTCTTTTGGTACCCATGCCATTTTGGGTCCTTGAGGGTTATGCATACTATAATGATATGTTTGAGTAACATGTCTATGTCTAGTAAAGCATGCGGGAGCAATATGACCAATTCGTCTACAATAATGACATGTCACATTTGGATTATGCATGCGTCTAGGCTCATAGTAGCTAGAATAATGCACATTGTTTACTCTATTTTCATTTCTCCTAATTTGAACACCATAGTCATTTCTAGGTTGAACATTTCGGGATCTTCTAGCATGATCATTGTTGTGCCTAAAATATGCATCATGTCTATGGTGACGATTGCTAGGCGGAAGGTCATGTCTAGGTCTCCTAATATTTTGTCTAGCATGCATGTTTGTTTTAGGAAAGGCATTTTTGTTATTAATCCTAGGTTGAGCTCTAGGTGGTTGGGTTTTTGCATCAACCTCTTCTTCATTTATGAAGCCTATTCCATGCTTGGTTGATTTCAAGTTATCAAGCACCACATTCAAGTTTTTATGAGAGGAGTTGAATTTATCTAGTGTGCCTTTTAATCTACCTACTTCATTCTTAAGGTCTACACAAGAAGCACAATTTTTTGTAGAACTCTCGGGCTTGTCAGAACTTCTTTTCCCATAAAACTTGTTTTGTTCTAGTAGCTTCTCATTTTCCAAAACCAATTTTTCTAATTCTTTTTCTTTTAATGAAAACTGTTTTTGAAAATCTTGTTCTTTTAGAGAAGCATTTTCTCTTAAACTAGTGACGGTTTTTGTAACTTTGAGAAATTCAGCATACAATTCATCAAAGGCATTTCTCATGTCATCAAGAGTATAAAAATTTTGAGAAGAGATTTGACTTACCTCACTTTGATTTTCTTCCTGTGCCATGAGGCAGAGATTTGCCGCTTCTTCATTTTCTTCTTCACTGGATTCGTCTCCGGAATCTCCTCCCCAAGATATGTATGCTCGTTGCTTCTTGAAGGGTTTCTTCTCCTTTTTAAGATTTGGGCAGTTTGTTTTGATATGCCCTGTTTCACCACATTCATAACATTTAACTTGCTCACCTTGCTTTTTCCCTTTGCGGTCATATTCTTTTCGCATGAATTTTTGGAACTTTTTGATGATGAGTCCAAATTCGCTATCTCCATCCTCTTCAATTGGTGATTGACTTGTGCTCGCCTTTAGAGCAATCTTTTGCCTTCTTTGTTCGTCAACAACAGGGTTAAGAATAGTGGATTCATAAGTCTTAAGATTACCTCTAAGAGCGTCTATGGTGACGTTCGTGATTCCAATTGACTCTTGAATCGCATCGGCCTTTGATCGCCATGCCGGTGTTAGGCTCCTAAGGATTTTTCGAACTAGTTCTTTGTCTGTGAACGTCTTCTTGAGTGCGTGGAGATCATTCACTATTGATGAGAACCGCTCAAACATCTCGTCTACCTTTTCGCCTTCCTTCATATGGAACAATTCGTAAGCATGAGTTAAAAAATCAATTTTAGCTTCTCTTACCTGGTCAGTCCCTTCGTAAGTGACCTCAAGCTTGTCCCACATTTCTTTCGCTGTTTTGCAGCAGGAGATTTTCCTGTAATCATTAGCATTAACAGCACAGAGTAATAAATTAATAGCTTTAAAATTATTTTGGACCATTCGATTATCCTCGGCGTTGAATTCCTCTTCTGTTTTTGGCACCCATATTCCTTCCACCCGTTTGACAGGAACCTCATTTCCTTTGGTGTACACCTTCCACAAGTAAGGGCTGTTTGATCTGACGAATATCTGCATCCTTTCTTTCCAATATGAATAATTAGTCCCGTTGAACAAAGGAGGTCTTGTGGGGCACTGTCCTTCATCAATACCTGCAAAAGAGTCTAGAGTAGAAGCCATGGAAAGATTCTCTCAAACGGTTAAGTCTTTCAGAGAGTATGGCTCTGATACCAATTGTTGGAAATAACGCTTTACGCTAGAGGGGGGGTGAATAGCGTTTTAAAAATATTAAGCGTTTTAGTGCGGAATTTAAAACTTTGCAGAAATTAAAACAAGTGCAGTAAAATAAACTTACACAATGATGTATCCTGGTTGGCCACAAACGTGGTTAGTCCAGTCCCCGAGAGACTCTCTCGAGATTTCCACTAAACTTGTCAAGCTTACGGGTGCTTAACAAACCGTTACAGCTGAGGACACAAGCCTCACCTAGGTGCTCGGGGATCACAATCCCAAAGACTTCAATTGCTCGGGGATACCAATCCCAAAGACTTCAATTGCTCGGGGATAACAATCCCAAAGACTTCAATTGCTCGGGGATAACAATCCCAAAGACTTCAATTGCTCGGGGATAACAATCCCAAAGACTTCAACTGCTCGGGGATAACAATCCCAAAGACTTCAACTGCTCGGGGATAACAATCCCAAAGACTTCAACTGAGGAATCACAAGTTCCTCAACAAACGAGAATCGCAATTCTCTTACAAACACAAAACAAACTCACTTTACAAAGTACTCCTCAATGAGTAGATATGAGTAGAAATAGTACGCTCAAGATCACAACAACTTAGCTCAATAGAATGGCTCTTCAAAAAGCTTTATGGATGAATGAAAATGATGATCAATGTAAGAAAGCTTTTAGCAATGAAAATACTTAAATTGTATATGTTGTTGTTGTGAAAACACTGAGTTAAGCCTGTATTTATAGGTGAAAAACTCAGTCTTACCGTTGTCTAATTGCCAATTAAGGATTGCTGAAATTACTCAGTGACAATCGATTGTCAAGACTAAACAATCGATTGTTTGCCTATCAGATCAAAAATTCAATCCCAGATTTTACGTCAACAATCGATTACTTCAAATCAATAATCGATTATTTATAACGTTAAAAAATCCTTTCCAATTTTTGGCATAAAACATCGATTATCAGGAAATCAACAATCGATTATTTTAACAACGTTCAGAAAATCTTTTCCAGATTTTACGCAAAACATCGATTGTTAAATATCAACAATCGATTACCTGAAGGTAATTTGAAAATGTATGACAACGGTTAGTTCCAACAATCGATTATCAAATAGAACAATCGATTATAAATTAATTTCAAAACTTACTGTCTCATATATAATCGATTATCAAAAGCCATAATCGATTATTAATTAATTTCAAAACTTTCTGTCTCATATATAATCGATTATCAAAAGCCATAATCGATTATTAATTAATTTAAAAACACTGGGAGACATTTTTCTCATTCTAATCGATTATCATTAGTTCATAATCGATTTTTCTGAGTTTTGAAAACTTTGCCTCAGTTAACAATCGATTATCAAAAGTACACAGTCGATTGTTATGCAGTTTGCAAAAACCTGATGTTAACTGACTTACTCACAATCGATTATCATTAATTCACAATCGATTGTCATGCAGTCTTGGCTTAGAGATACTCGATTATCATAAGTACATAATCGATTATCTTAGCCCAGATTTTTGAGGCATGTTTGAAAAACATTTTAACAAATATAAATATGCATAGTTTAAAATCATTTGACACTTAAGTTAGATATGCATGATTTTGGAAAAATAATTTTAGTAGAGAAGCCATGTTGTGAGCCAAGATTGAGGGATCAAGATCACAATTAATATTGACTCAATTATAACATTTCTAAACTTTGTCTTGAGCTTCTTGTAATGCATCCATTTTGTGCTTGTCCTTGAGCACTGCTATATATCGCTTATTGCTTTGTTTGACATTCATCAAAACCTACAAAAGAACACACGTTTAGTATATTGCATTTGAAACGTGTTTCCAACACCACTTGACCGCTAGCTTGAGGATGATAGGGGGTGGTCACCTTGTGATTAAATCCATGGCAAGAAATGAATCAAAAGCCTTGCTGCAAAAGTGAGATCCCCCATCACTAATAATAGCATGGGGAGTGCCAAACCTCGGGAACATACTCTTTTTAGGAAATGCCACAAAACTCCGAGCTTTATTATTGGGTAAAGCTACGGCTTCAACCCACTTCGAGACATAATCTACCGCCACGAGTATGTAAGTGTTTCCGCAAGAGATAAAAAATGGACCCATGAAGTCGACGCCCCAAATATAAAAGATATCAACTTCGAGAATTGTATTTAGAGGCATCCCATCCATTTTAAAAATCCCGCCGGCTCTTTGGCATTCATCATATCTTTTGAAAAGATCACCCTCATCTTTAAACAAGGCAGGCCAATAAAACCCGCAACTAAGCAGTATTGAAGCCGTTCTCGCCCCACCATGATGGCCACCATAGGGTGAGGAATGGCAAGCCTCCAAAATACCCAATTGCTCCTCCTCTGAGATACATCATCAAATAACACAATTGGTGCAAATTTTAAACAAAATAAAAATCCAAGCCATCCCGCTTTAGCTTCTTCCTTTGGTTTGAAGAGAGCTCACACGGATAATTCTGGTGACACGATAATTTGTGACATCAACGAACCACAGTATTCCACTCATTGACACCGCAAGGAGTTGATCGTCATGAAAAGTATCATTGATTTCAAGGCCTTCACAAGGCCTCCCCTCCTCCTCCAAACGGGACAAGGTGTCCGCCATGCACTTCTCATCACATCTTTCTCTAGCAACTTGCACAACGGATGTACCGCTTTAGAAAAATCCATTATGAACCTCCGGTAGAAACCCGCGTGCCCAAAGAAACTCCTCACCCCTTTGATAGAAGTAGGGTAAGGAAGCCTCAAAATAACCTCAATCTTGGCTTTATCAACTTCAATTCCTCGCTTCAAAATCTTGTGACCCAACACTATACCTTCTTCTACCATAAAATAACACGTTTCCCAGTATAGAACAAGGTTGGTGTCTTCACGACGATCCAACACTTTATCCAAGTTTACTAATAATTCCTCAAAATAATCCCCAATCACACTGAAATCATCAATGAAGACCTCCAAGATATCCTCCAGCATGTCGGTAAAAATATCCATCATGCAATATTGGAAGGTCGCCAGAGCATTACACAATCCAAATGGCATCCTCGAGAAAGAGAATGTGCCATAAGGACAAGTAAAGGTCGTCCACTCTTGGTCCTCCAGTGCAATGGGAATTTGATTGTACCCAGGTAACCATCCAAAAAGCAATAGAAATCTTGGCCGGCAAGACGATCAAGCATTTGGTCAAGGAACGTCAATGGAAATTGGTCTTTTCTAGTCACCTTGTTAAGCTTCATGTAATCTATACAAACTCTCCAACCCGTCACTGTCCAAGTCGGAATATGCTCATTGTTTTCATTGGTCACCACAGTCATTCCACCTTTCTTCGGTACACATTGCACCGGAGAAGCCCATAAACTGTCGTAAATGGGATAAACCACACTGGCGTCAAGCCACTTGATAAACTCTTTCTTTACTACCTCTTGCATCGCCTCATTTAGTCTTCTTTGATGTTCAAGTTAAGGCCTTGCATCCTCGCCAAATATGATTTTATGCATGCAAAAGGAGGGGCTTATACCCCGAATATCGGCTAATGTCCATCCAATCACCTTCTTGTGCTTTTAAAAAACTGCCAAAGTGGAGTCAGCCTGCATGTTAGTTAGGCAAGATGAAAGAATAACACGTAAAGTAGAATTTGAACCCAAGAATTCATACCTGAAGTGTGGAGGAAGTGGCTTCAACTCCAACACCAGTGGCTTCTCAATCGATGGCTTTGTTGGTGGAATTTTTCTATTTTCAAGATCCAAAGATAACTTCCTAGACTCATATGAATATGAACCCATACAATGAAATGCATTCACACACTAATTGACATCCATGTTAAGAAGTACGGCCTCAAGAGGATATTCAACATTGATCATCGAACTTGTGTCATCCGCTATCACAACTGTGACAATGTCCACAAATGACACACCTCCATGCTATTGGGTTGTCTCATTGATTTGCAAACATGGAATATCACCTTCTTATCTCCCACTCGGAATGTCAACTCATATGTTTCAACATCAACCAATGCCTTTCCCATAGCTAGGAAAGGTATCCCAAGAATAATCGGCACTTCAAATTCCACCTCATAATCTAATATGATAAAGTTGGCCGGCAATATGAATTTATCAACACAGACAAAAACATCATCTATTATGCTCAAGGGTCGCTTCATCGATTGATCCTTCATTTGAAGACACATTGAGTTAGGACGAGGTTGCCCAATTCCCAAACTCTTGAAGACCGAGTACGACATCAAATTAATGTTAGCCCCCAAGTCACAAAGGGCCTTAGAAAAATCTGCACTTCCAATAGTACAAGGGATAGTAAAAACTCTGGGATCCTTAAACTTGGGTGCCATTGAATGCACTATGGCACTCACTTGATGAGTCATCTTACTTGTTTCACACTCCATCGACCTCTTCTTTGTAACTAAATCTTTCATGAACTTCGTATACCCCGGCATTTTCTCAAGTGCCTCAAAGAAAGGGACATTGATTGTGAGGCTATTCATCATTTTAATGAATTTCTTGAATTGGTTGTCACTCTTTTGATTGGCTAACCATTGAGGATAAGGGAGGTGGCCTAGGCAAAGGTGCCTTGGCTTGGGCACCACCAGCTCGGGTATATCAATCACGTGTTCCCTAGATGGGTTCACGGCATCTTATGTTTCCATCTTAACTTCATCATCAATATCAATCCGCACATCACTGTTCACATTTTGTTCAACACATCATCAATATTCATAGGCACATTATTTTCATGCAACCCAACATCATCCTACTTAACTCACTTTTCTTTTGTGGAATGCACATCACCGCCTTTTCCACTCCTAGTTGTAAACGTTATCACATGGTTGTTACTCCCAACCTTTGGGTTCACTATTGTATCACTTGGTAGAGCACCCTTGGGACGAGTGTTCAAAGCTTGAGAAATTTGCCCTAGTTGCACTTCCAAGTTCCGGATAGAAATGTTATGAAAAGCCAGTTGTGCATAGGAATCTTGATTATTCTTCATCATTTGCTCGAACATGTTCTCAATTCTCCCCATATCAATCCCCGAAGAACTTGGACCTTGAGAAGGAAAGGGAGGTGGATTGTTCGATTGTTGGTACATGGGGGCCTTTGGAAGCTTGCCCTCGATTGCCTTGGTTACCACTATTATTCCATTCTCCTTGATTGTTGTTGTTGCTCCAATTATTATTGCTCCAATTGCCTTGATTGTTACCTTGGTTACCCCAACTGTTTTTTCTATTGTTGTTCCAATTTCCACCACATTGTTGTTGGTTGTTATTATTCCAGTTTTGTCGCTTTGTTGATTGCCCCAATTTCCTTAGGGACGTCATTGTTGATTCCCTTGATTTCCTCTATTCCCTTGGTAGTTATTGACATATTGGACCTATTTTCTTTGATCATCATAGCACTTATTCGAATAACCACCACCATCATTGTGGTTGTCAAATTGCTCACAATTACCTTGAGGTTATTATAGCCCTCTTTGCCTCTTTTTCAACATAGAGATACCTTCTATTTCATTGACTTGCAGTGGGTTTTGGATTTGTTGCAATTGTGCCTTCGCCAATTGATTAATAGTTGTTGTAAGCTCGGAAATAGCTTGGCCATGATCGTGCAATTCCTTGTGCAAATGGATGACCGTGGGGTCACCTTGGGGCACATTTGCTCGGCTTTGCCATGCTGAAGAGGTGTTGAACATTTCATCAAGTACATGACATGCCACTTGGTAAGAAAGTTTCATAAACTTCCCTCCGGCCAATTAGTTCACAATGAACTTATCAGTGGTGCTGATGCTCCTATAAAAAGTTTGGTGTATCATCACCTTGGTCATATCATTATTAGGGCACTCTTTCACCATTGTTCTATATATTTCCCATATCTCGTGCAAAGGTTCCATTGGCTCTTGCTTGAAAGCTAGAATCTCATCCCGAAGAACCGACATGTCTTGGAGAAAAAAACTTGGCAATAAACCGTAAAGTAATAATAATGCCTCGAAATAACTGGGGATCACCAAACAGCTGGTACGAGAATCCTAGCACTCTGAATCATTAACCTATAAATCATCATCTGCATCGT
Source organism: Nicotiana benthamiana (assembly GCA_034376525.1). Taxonomy (NCBI): domain Eukaryota; kingdom Viridiplantae; phylum Streptophyta; class Magnoliopsida; order Solanales; family Solanaceae; genus Nicotiana; species Nicotiana benthamiana. The sequence goes on from CM067336.1 coordinate 72,667,183, forward strand.
CAGATGCAGACCCTGGGCAAAAGGGACGTCAGTACAATTGAATTGAACCGGTAGATGAAGCAACCGAAAGAAAGAATTATAAATGATGAAACTAAAAAGAATTATAAATGTTGAAACTGAAACTAGGCTGATAACTGAGACATGATAATTGATCAATGAGATGGTAACTGATAAATGATATCTATACTGATAACTTCTAGCTGAACTAATAATTGATAACTGATAACTGAAATGGTAACTAATACTTATACTGAAAGGAAGTAAGGATATGAATACTCCCTCTTCTGAATGATGAACAACCTGTTTATCTGAATATTAAACTGCGGCCTCAGGGTTATATATATATATATATATATATATATATATATATATATATATATATATATATATATATATATGTGTGTGTGTGTGTGTGTGTGTGTGTGTGTGTGTGTGTGTGTGTGTGCGTGTGTGTGTGTGTATGTGTGTGTGCACAAATTCCAGCCTCGGGCCCAAGTATACGTATACATAACTGCGACCTCAGGTCCAAAATGCATAAAGCATAAACTGCGGCCTCAGGCACAAAGATGCATAAAGCATTAGTTGTGGCCTATGGTCCAAATATTGGTGTTCAACATTCAGGGATTTAAAATTAGGAGTTGAGAATCATACTGCAATACATGATAGTAAAATATTGTATCACATTAAGTTACATGGTACTGGAATACTGGATTACATAATACTGACATACTGAATGGGACTAGATTGAGACATGTATTCTTGAACTAATTATGAATACTGTAATTTCAACTGTATATAGCATATTGAGTAATCTATACTCAGACTCGGGGGCATCAAACCCAAGTCCATATTGAATACGCACTGAGATCACAACGTTCAGAATGAAAGTCATGAGCGGGTTATGAAGCTAGAGAATAGAAGTTCTACAACTATTCAAGGTACTAGGCTTAACTATATTTTTTAGGCAATACGTCATAAAAGAAATGTAGTGTATGGAGAATTATTAACATTCCCAAACATAGAGAGATAACCTTACATACCTTAACTTCCTTCTCTTGATCATAATACAACATTCACCAACCCTTTCTACTTTAATCTATATCTATACAATTCAAAGGGATTCCAAATTAGCAACAATATCGATGTTTTGGCCACTTAGGCATTTTATCAAACATTTGATGAGTATAAAGCTTCATAATCCCTATTAATGGTATTTCTACACCCAATAACCGATTCTCTTGCTATTGGATAAATACTAAAGTCTCAAATGGTTATAATCAATATTATTCTTCATCGCCCATAAGGTAAACAACACCCTTAACCAATAAAGTTCATTAAATAAACATCTTTAAATCTCTATAATAGTTGTGTATTTATATTAGGAACTTATGGCTTCTATTAATCACACCAAGAGTCCAAATATTTAATTCATACTCATATACCCATAATAAATTCATACATGCAAGTCTAAGGATGTAGAATTACCTTTTGGAAGAAATCTTGCAAAATCCTCCTTTGAGTTCTTGAAGGAATTTCTTGAAGATCTATGTGTTTTATGAGTAGATTTCATGAATAATAATATAAGAGTGATATAATTTCCTACCAAGTTAATGGAGATTGCTTACCTTAAAGATGGGAGGGGTTGGAGGTCTTGAGAGGGTGTAAGAAGACCCCAAAATTCGTCCAAAATAAATAGGAAAAAATGAACCTTGAAATTGGCTTTAAGAGAGTTGGGACTGCGGCGCATCTACTCTAGAGAAGTGTCCTCTCTTCGATGTCCATTGCATTCAAGGGAAGACAAAAATCCGCATCTACTTTGGCGAAGTGAGCTCGCTTTGTTGTCCGCCAAAATAGTAGGTGGTGTATCTTTAGTAATCTGGTCATAACTTCTTGTAGGAATGTCTAAATAACGAACGGTTTGAAGCGTTAGAAACTAAACTCAAAGATATTTCATGATTTTGAACCACATAATACCTTATATACATTTAGATATGCTCATCCGAGTATAGTATTGTGCGTGCTCATTTATAATCTTAGTATATCATGTAATTTTCCAACTTGGCTTAGACTTAAGTCTTTCCTTGGAACCCTTATCACTTATGATATGCCTTGTATGGTTATTATAATAACCAATTGATAACCATCATATTAATACTCATTTAGTGCATCCACAACTGATTCAAAGTTATTGGGTTTACATTAAAGAAGCACTGAGGCTATCAGAGTACAACTTTAATATCGATATAGCTTCCATCGTATCGAAAGAATTTTTTGAGAAACAGAGATTCGAATGGATAAATGGAACAAGAAGATACCAAACCTCAACAAGTCATTAATATGATCATCGGTGGAGTCGATATCCCACAAGAACCAATGTTGAAACGGACCAAAATGTCCATCATAGGGAGAAACTAACTCGAGGCTACATACCAGAAAGAATATTATTTTTCAGCGGTAAGGATGCGAAATAGATCATACAACCTCACAATGATGCACTGGTATAATCTGTACTAGTGAATAATGTTGAAACACGTTCTCAAGTCGCTAAACTAAACGTGTGTTCATATTTGTAGGTTTTGATAAATGACAAACCGTCGTGAAAGGAACATTGACATATGCCGAAGTCCAAGCACAAGAGAAACAAAGATCAAGATTAAGTAAAGCAACAAAGTTATACATGAGTCGTTCTATAATTGTGATCTTGATCCGACAATTGATTCAAGACTTGGCTTCTCTCGTAAAATCATTTTTATCAAATCATGCATCTTTAATTTAAAGCAAAATGATTTTCAAACATTTCATTTTAACCAAAATGATTTCTAAACATGTCTTTTAAATCTGGACATGCAAAATCGATTATGCACTTTATGATAATCGATTATGTTAAAGCAGTGTACACCAGATTTTACAAAGCTGTAAGATAATCGATTATGTACCTTATGATAATCGATTATGTTAAGGCAGTGTACACCAGATTTTACAAAACTGCAAGATAATCGATTATGTACCTTATGATAATCGATTATGTTAAGGCAGTGTTCACCACATTTTTCAAAGCTACAAAATAATCGATTATGTGCCTTAGACTAATCGATTATGTTGAGGCAGTGAGCATCAGATTTTTCAAAGTAGCAAAATAATCGATTATGGCTTTTCTGGTAATCGATTATATTAAAGACCGTTGCTAAAGGATTTTCAAAAACTGAAAGATAATCGATTATGTGCAATCAGACAATCGATTATGTTAAGCATAAAATCGGGGATTGATTTTTGAACGTTGTCAGGTAATCGATTATACGATTTGGATAATCGATTATTCTGCTTAAAATCTGGGATTGATTTTTGAACGTTGGCAGATAATCGATTATGCAGAATCAGATAATCGATTATCTTAGCACAAAATCAGCAATTTGTGATTGGCAATTAAGCAACGGTTTTGGGTGTTTTGAGCACTATAAATACAACTCAAATTCACTCTTCTAAGTACAACAACTGATTACATTCTTGCTAAAGCTCACATACTCTCTTTGCAATCATCTTATATTCATTTCATAAGTTTTTGAGAGCCAAACTCTTGACTAAGTTGTTGCGTTCTTGAGCGTATTGTTTTTACTCATATCTACTCTATAAAGAGAGTCTTGTCTTGAGTGCTAAGTGTTTGTACACACTTGAAGGGATATTCTAATCCCTTGTTGTAAGAAGGAAAAGTAGTTCCTTGGTTTGAAGTCTTGAGGTGCGGTATCCTCGAGCAGGTTGAAGTCTTGTAGAGTGTATATCTACGAGCAAGTGTAACGGTTTGCTAGGCACCCGTAAGCTTAACGAAGTTAGTGTAAAACTCGAGAGAGTCTCTCGGGGACTGGACTAACCACGCGTTGTGGTGAACCAGGATAAAATTTGGTGTGTTCTCTCCTTATCTTTTTAATTACTGCACTTACATTATTCCTGCAATTTTTTATTCCGCAAATTTACATTGTTTTTTATTATAACGCTATTCACCCCCCCCCCCCCCTCTAGCGTTAAGCGTATATTCTAACAAATAAAACTAGAATTAAATGTTTGTTAATTGATCCAGATAGCTCAGCCAACATAATTCGGTTGAGGGTCGTAGAAAAGCTCGGTCTACAAGACAAGATCGTGCCTGAAGTTTGAGTCTTAAACGGGTTCAACGTGGCATGAAAAACCACAAAACGATAGATAACATTATGACTATGTTTATAAGGTGTTAGGTGAACAAACTATTATTTCTCCCTTTTTTCCTGCATCTATAAAATTAAGATACATTCAAGCCGCTGAAAGGGCTACTACAAGAACTGTTGCAACTGATATGCCAGCTATTGCTCAATCTGAAATTCCTCTCAGTAATGCAGTTTCTAGTAGATTACAATCAAGATCAAAGTTATTTGCATACCTCATATTTGATAACGTGAAAAAAGATTTCATTGGAGTACTAAACTAGGGCAAGTGGTTGAGATGTAAAGAGCAAGAGACCATAATTAACTATCAATATTATAGCATTGAAACAATAATTAAAAGCTCATTTGGGTTGAAAAAATTAAAAGCCTCGTATTGTATTTGAATACCCAGTACCAATAATTAATATAAAATATAAACTTGAGTTCAAAATAACAGGATGGACAAAATGCTTCCTGCTAGCTATTTTAATTTTGATGGTACTAGCAATGGTTAGTTCGTTGTACTGGTTTGTTGTTTATCATGTTGGTTCTAACCTATATTTTGGAGGTTTTAAGGATTAATTTGGTATATTTGTGAATACATTTTATTTTTAGATTTCGGACTGCATTTGTTTCACGTGTAATGATTTGTTGGAGCTACCTTTTTTTTTCATAATCGCCATGGACTAAAAATTTGGTTCGTTGTTTCCTGTCGATATTTGAGGCGACATTGCAACAGCTTTTATTCGTTCTGAGTCATTGCTAATAAGTTATCTATTTTACGGTGTTCGACATTTTTATCATAAGCTTTGTTTACTGAGCAAGAATTTTTTTTTGATTATCGATGATCCATTAATGTATTTTTCGCAAACGTCGGTACTCCAGACGTTCTGCATGTCAATGTGAGACCTTGTAAATATATTGTTTCATCAAATAACAAGAGAAACTCATGAAGGAACACTCGAGAATATTTGCACAATGAATATCTCTGGAATAATTCATTCCGCACAAAAATAGAATAAGATATCACAATACGGAGAAACAAAGAGCGTAAACTGAGACACCAACATATAAAAAGCCACCAAATTAAGAAAGATGGTCATCTAATTAGCTACTCTAATCAATAGAAAACAATGTATAAAACTCAAATGAACAAAGCACCACAAATCAAAATAGATTAGCCGTCACTAGCTTTGCAACTTAGAGGAGACCGAGTAAAATTAAAAATTTACTTGTTCCTTTAATTTTGCACACATAAATAAAAATTCAAGTGTTCATCTCCGTACACTCTTTTAAGAGTTCTATATGTCCCTTTAGTGTTGGATCCCTTCTAATTTTCTATTCGCCAAGGTTAATTCCACACCGTACCCAAAATGAAAAATTAGTAGACCAACTGTTGACAAAGAAAACCCCCATATGACTGAGGACCATCTTCTTTCTCTGAAAAAGAATGATATTCCATCTGATGAAGAAGAAAAGTTCAAAGGGAATGAGAGATAAAGAGCAGAAGGTTTTCTGAGTTAACAAGGTTCACTCTATATGTCCGAAATTTTATTATTATTAGTGTCACACACGTGGCTCAGTCTCAGCCTTAGGACCGAAATAATGGGCCTTCCCTCTCAACCGTTAAATATGGGCAAAGGCAGCTGTATATTGGATTTATTCTAGAAGGATCCAAGCATGTGTTTGACACATATGTGCACATAGTATAGAGAATAAATCTGTTATACAGTTAAAATATAGTGAACAGGAATAGTACAAGTGTAAATCTATTATACAGTTAGAATGTACAAATTTACTTGTATATATACAGCCTTGAATGATGAATACAATCAACGGAAAATTATCACATTTCACAATTTTTTTTTCTTTCATGGTGTCAGAGCAACAGTAGCTCGATCCATTTACAATCATCTATCAATCATTTTCTCTGTTCTTTCCCTTTTACTTCACCTTCAGCCATGACAGGAATTGAATCTTCTCCCACCCTTTCCTTAGCTTGTTCGACCAGTAGTGGAGTCACATCAGACATAAACTATTCTTATTTTCTACACTCATCTGATGCACCAGGAATGACTTTGGTGAACTCACCATTTGATGGAAGAGGATATCCAGGCTGGAGAAGGTCTTTGTTGATTACTCTATCAGCCAAGAACAAGAATGGCTTCATCAATGGAGTTCGCGTTGAGCCAGATCTGGGATCTAAGCAATATCCTCAATGAAGCAGAAGAAATGACATGGTCACTTCTTGGCTGCTGAATTCCCTTTCCAAAAATATAGGAGATAATGTGATTTACTAAAAAACTGCACGAAGCCTTTGGAATAGCCTTGAACATAGGTTTGGGCAATCAAATGGGGCTAAACTCTATCATCTGCAAAAGAAAATTGCAAAATCAGTCCAAGGAAACAACAGTATAGCAGGATATTTCACAACACTCAAAAGGTTACGAGATGAACTGGACTCGCTCATCTCTCAACTCTCACCTAGGGTGTACCTGCAGCTGCACATGTCAATGGAAGACAAAGATGGCAAAATTCTTGGAAGACTAGAGAATCATTCAATTTCTCATGGGTCTCAATGATTCCTATGCTTAGGCAACGGGACACATTCTGATGATGAACCCACTTCCTAGCATAGATCATGCTTATTTAATACTCTTACAAGATGAAGGACAGAGGGAGATATACTATGACGACCCGAATTTCCACCATTGAGAGTCGTGATGAGCCTACTATCGGAGCTAGGCAAGCCAAATATTTCAACAACTCTACTGATTTCTTTTAAATAATTATAATAAACTGAAATAATAATTAAAGCGGAATATTTTTAAATGCTTAAACATCTGAAAACGGAAATACAAAAGTTTCAAAGTACACTTCTACCCAGTATCTGGTGTCACTACTCATGAACTGCTAAGGAATACTAAAATAAGAGTCTGAAAGAAATACATAGAAGAGTTTGTCTCGGTACAAAAGAAACAAACAAATAATATAGAAGGGACTCCGGCCTGCGGACGCCAGCTAGACTACCTCGGAAATCCCTAGACCGAAGTCGGCGCACGAGCAAATACTGCTAATGAGGTCCAACTGCTGCTCCTAGATCTGTGCAAAATGATGCACAGAGTGTAGTATCAGCACAACCAAACCCATGTGTTGGTAAGTACCTTGCCTAACCCCAGTGAAGTAGTGACGAGGCTAGATAGGACCTACCATTAATAATCTATGCAGATACATATGCAATAGCGAAAGAAAAAAAAGAGAATATACAAAATTTAAACAGCTAATAGGGAGAGGACATGCTACGGGGTGCAATAATTCAGATATAGGTTCAACGAACAAAGAGATAGAACTTTACAATAATACCAATCAAGGAAAACAGGTAAAACAACAACTGCACGGCAACAACCTTCGTGATTTTACTCTCATTCTCAGTCAAATAGAGTGCACGGACATTACCGTTCATGCTTTTCCTCACATAACTCTCATATCAAGGAACGGAATGACCCTTCGTACTCAATTATTTAAAACATGGTACGGAATGACCTTTCGTGCATAATTATCAAAACATGGCACGGAATGACCCTTCGTGCATAATTATCAAACATTGCACAGAATGAACCTTCATGTTTTTCCTCACTTAACTCTCATATCAAGTCACGGAATGACCCTTCGTGCATAATTATCAAACATGGCACGGAATGACCCTTCGTGCATAATTATCAAACATGGCACTGAATGACCCTTCATGCTTTTGCTCACATAACTCTCATATCAAGGCACGGAATGACCCTTCGTGCATAATTATCAAACATGGCATGGAATGACCATTCGTCCATAATTATCAAACATGGCACAGAATGACCCTTCGTGCATTCGCTCTTCCTCACCCAAACAACAGTCACAACCAATGAGGGAGGGGATAAACAACAATATTAAACATCCCGGCAAGGGAGAACAAATCAACAAATAAGTTCCGACAAGGGAATAATACTACACTTTCTCCTTTAACTTATTTCCTTCTCACCTACCACGTTATATGGAATTATCAATTAAACAACACAACTGTATCACATCTTTCGAATTAAAAGCAATTACGACGCTTCGGTCATGCTAGAATCAGGTGCATAGATAACCATCACCATGCCTGTACAACGTACTTCACATTTACCACATAGCAATTAATATCGTAATCCTATTCCCTCAAGCCAAATTTAGAACAAACACTTACCTCGAAAGCTCCAAATTCGACTCAAGCTTCTAGAACAACTTTACCCCTTGGTTCCACCACCAAATCGCTCGATTATAGCCATAAATTACTTAAATACATCAGCAACTAGTATTGGAACTAAACCCAATGCATGAAAAATGGTTTTTACAAGGTTTTTTCCAAAAAGGTCAAAAATGCCCTCCAGACCCACTTGGTCGAAACTCGAGGTTCGGACCAGAAATCGGTTACCCATTCCCCCACGAATCCAAATATATGATTGGTGGTTTTGTTTGGTAAGGCTCCCACTTATGAGCATTTAAGATCTTTTGGGTGTTTATGTTATGTATCCACCTTGAGTCATAACAGAGGAAAGTTTGCTCCCAGGGCAACCAGTTGTGTTTTCTTGGGATATGCTGCCCATCAAAAGGCTATAAGGTGTTGGACCTATCAAACAAGAGAGTGTTTGTCTCTAGAGATATTAAATTCCATGAAACTCATTTTCCTTTTCTTACTCCTCCTATACCTCCTGTTCTGCCCTATTTTCCTTCTAACCCTCTCATACCTGATACTTCTCCACAAGTCCCTGCATCGCCTATAATCACCCCAGAGTTCTCTCCTTCAGGTTCCTCTTTTCACCTTGACAGTTACCCTTCCTCACATCATGCCAACCAGCTGACCACAGTTCAGCTCTTTCACCTCACTTAAATATTCATACTCCTTCACACAATTCTTCACCAATATGCACCTATCCCTCTATTTGCTCACCAAAAGTAGTTGTTTCAATTCCTCCTCCACCTCCAGCAATTAGAAAATCTGACAGGGTCAGTAAAAAAACCAGCCCACTTACAGAACTATGTCTGCTATTCTATCATCCTTTCAGACCTAACTTCTACATGTTTCACTCACCATGCTCAGCCTACTATTTTCTATTTTGGAGCTTTATACCTCACTAATCAAAAAATCTATCATTCCTTGTCCAATATCTTAGAACCTAATAGTTTTGCTCAAGATTCCAGTCAACCAAAGTGGACACATGCCATGGAAGCAGAGATTGCTGCACTTGAATTAAAACACACTTGGGATGTAGTAGATTTGCCAAATGGGGAGAGGGCTCTACCTTGAAAATGTGTTTACAAGGTAAAACATAATTCTGATGGGAGAATAGAAAGGTTAAAAACAAGGCTTGTGGTTAGGGGGGACATACAAAGAGAAGGGATAGATTATTCTGAGACTTCCTCCCCTGTGGTTAAAATGACCACTATTCGATGTCTATTGACAGTAGCTGTCAAGAAAGGATGGAAAGTCCCACAACTTGATGTCAATAATGCTTTTCTACATGGAGAACTACATGAGGAGGTATATATGAGATTTCCTCCGGGTGTTTCCCCTCCTAAACCTGGACAAGTTTGTCTTCTCAGAAAATCACTTTATGGTTTGAAACAAACATCTCGTCAATGGTATGCTAGACTTGCAGGCGCTCTAAGTTACAAGGGATATTCTAGTTCATTAAGTGACTACTCTTTATTCTACAAAGAGACTGGTTCTCTTTCATCTATTATTACTATTTATGTAGATGATATACTGTTAACAGGAGATGACATCACAGAAATCAAACATCTAGGGGACATTCATTATTCTGGGCATGGAAATTCTAAGGGAAAAACAAGGTTTCATCATTAGCTAAAGACAATTTACCTTGCATTTGTTGAAGGAATTTGACTGTATAGGGGCAGCTGTGTCTTCTCCTCTTGATCCTTATGCCAAACTTCATGCTGGCCTTGGGACTCCCATGGACAATCCGACCATCTTTCGCCATCTTGTTGGTAAACTAAATTACCTCAAATACTAGGACGGATCTCTCTTTTGTTGTCTTGTGCCTTAGTTAGTATATGCAGCAGTCTACTTCCCCACATTTCTCACCAGCTCTATGGGTTTTGAGATATCTATGTTCAGATCCTTCTCAGGGGATTCTTCTATCTGCAAATCCCTCTTTTGATTTGCTGGCTTTTTGCGATGCCGACTGGGCATCCTACAGAGATTCTCATAGATTTGTAAGTGGGTTCTTTATCACACTTGGTGGAGCTCCAATTTCTTGGAAATCAAGGAAGCAGGTATTTGTGTCCCTTTCCTCCGTTGAAGCAGAATACCGTTCCATGCGCCAAGTCACGGCTGAGATAACCTAGTTGTTTCGTCTCCATACAGATCTCTCTACACCGGCGACTCTCCCAGTACCCGTTCACCATGACAGTCAAGCGGCTATCCATATCGCCAAAAATCCCGTCTTCCATGAGCGGACCAAGCACGTGGAGTTAGATTCACTTCGTCCACCAGCAATTCCTTTCTGGGATCATCACTTTATGTTTTGTTCCATCGATACGGCAACTCGCCGATCCCTTTACCAAACCCTTTTCTGGGGCCTCTCACCAAGCTATAATGAACAAGTTGGGGGTTCTCTCTCTACCCTCCAACTTGTGGGGGCATGTTGACAAAGAAAATCTCCATATAACTGAGGACCATCTTCTTTCTCTGAAGAAGAACGATATTCCATCCCATGAAGAAGAAAAGTTCAATGGGAATGAGAGACAAAGAGCAGAAGGTTTCCGAAGTTAACAAGGTTCACTATCTATGTTCGAAATTTTGTTTATTATTAGTGTGACACACGTGGCTCAATCTCAGCCTTAGAAGTGAAAAAAGGGCCTTTCCTATCAACCGTTAGATATGGGCAAGGCAGCTGTATATTAGATTTATTCTAGAAGAATCCAAGCATGTGATTGGCACGTGTGTACATAATATAGAGAATAAATATGTTATACAGTTAGAATATAGTGAATACGAATAGTACAAGTGTAAGTAGGATTTTATTTTACATTTTTCTTTTGTGGAATTACTTGTATATATACAGCCTTAAATGATGAATACAATCAGTGGAAAATTATCACATTTCACAGTCTTTTTCTTTCACCAACTTCTTTACCTAGCTGAAACAATATTAATCCGGTAGAGCTTGCCACGGGAAAAGGAACTTTAAAACAGAAAATCTAGGTATGTGCAAATAATAAATTCAATTTCGTTTCACAACCATGACAGGAAAAAGGAAAAGTAAACTTAATTCAGACGTAAACCAGCCGAAACTATGCAAACAGCTCCGAAATCGCAGGTAAAGTTATCTAAAAATTTAATTCTAGCGATTGTGAAGTATATACAAAAGAGAGAAACCATCGACCAACTGTTTTACCCCATTATAAAGTTTAATCGAATAGGACCTGTGATGAGATAATAATTTAAAAATAACAGAAGGTGAGAAAATCAAAAAAGAGTGAAGAGCGTAAAAGTAAACTCACCGGATAAATCCACAGACTATGCAACGAAATCTAACAATGCCAGAAGAGAGGAATGGAGATGAACAAAAGCTGGAGGAATTTAGGGAATTTTCACACAGAGGAACCGCCAGTGAAGATGAGAACTAAATTAGCTAAAACGCGGCATGAACTGAAGTTGATGTTGTAAGCACGTGTCAAAACCCGGAGCAGACGCCTACACATACCTTGGTTACAAAATCCCGAAAATACCCCTGTGCGTACAAGAAGCTAACCGGAAGCTCCTCAAACTGTAAAGAGAATATTACAAAGAATACTTATCTTGTCGGATCTTGCTGGGTTGTTGTTGTTGTTTTTGTTGTTGTATTACAAAGAATACTTAAAGGGTAGACCGATAATAAGCTCCCGCTAAGCGCAGGATCCAGAAAAAAATATATAAAATGTGAAAAATTAAGCGTGTGAATAATGACTTCATGGAATATGTCATCTTTCCCTGAACCTATAATTTGTCATTGTTGGGTGCAATGTTTTGGTGTTGAAATAGTTTCATCGTGTTATTCTTTTTAGTTCTGGTAATTAAACAGATCTTTGTTAGAAAATGATAGCTTTATTCTTTTATTAGTCAAAATCTGATTATCGTGACTAAGTTGACTACGATTCCATGCCTAGGGAAGCTTACGAGGCATGGGCCCGGGGTGGGGTGGGGTGGGGGTGGGGGAACACTTACTCACAAAAGAAAGAAAAGGAAAAAGCTCCATTTTTGTATCCCGATAGAAAAAAAAATTGTAATCCTTCTTCCCATCCACATATGAAATAGGCAGTGCACAATTTTAATAAGATCATTAACATTCCATTCGTATCATACACATTCATTATTACTTAATTACTCGATCTGATATTAAATAATTTTAATTATAATTTAACCCTTCATCTTTGATTGATTTGTTCAAAAAAATTTAATATATTTCTGAGTCAAACATTTTCTACAATGGCTTAATGAGTACATCTACATATGCTAATATATATATCTGTGGGTAACGTGCATTCGAAACAGCCTAGGTACTGGTCATAGTGATGACATATATTGACAGAAGGGATTCAATTGACTCCTTAATTATATCATGTTATATATATATATATATATATATATATATATATATATATATATATATATAAGAAAAGCTTTCAATTTGTCTTTAACTTGATGTATCGCGTGAAGAAGATTTTATCTGACAATATTAATGGATAACATTAAAAAAACTATGTATTTGTTTATTTTATGGTGTTACTTACTATTAATCTCCTTATTGAGAAGGATCTCTTTATGTGTCGCATTACTCGATTTTCTGCTTGAGTATATAAGGGGTGCTTTGATAATTTCTTAACTTAAAAATTAATTTTAGAAAAGCTCTTCAAGTTTTAAAAAACAGCTTACCTCTTTGATAAGGGACAGGAAAATCCGGCTCAACTTGAAACTGGGGGCAATAAAGGAAAGTTCCGCGGGTAAAATGTGAAAGTGAAAAGTTTCCCATATGAAATAGGAAGAAAGTTCATAATTACATATGGGAAAAATACTCTTAAAAGTTTGTGACAAAGTGCCTTTTAATGAGAGAAGTAGTGGTGTCAACCGGGCCGGGTTGACCCGGGACCGGCACGGACCGGCCCGGTCAAACCCGGCCCAGACCGGACCGGTTTATAGCAGGGGGGGCCGGGCTGGGTTAGGGGGAGGAAAGGGGTTAGGACGTTAGGCGATTCCGTCCAATTGACCCGGACCGGACCGGTCCGGGAAGGAAAATTCCGGGCGAACCGGTCAACCCGGACCGGCCCGGACCGGTCCCCAACGGTAAAATTTTTATTTTTTTTTAAAAAAAAATTTTCTGAAAACATGGGGCCCACTTGACCGTTGGCAACGGTCCAGCACCGTTGCCCAACGGGACTTTTTGCATTTTTGGCCAATTTTGAGTTTTTTTTTGTTTTTTTTAAATTACATTATTAACCCTTCTTAAAATCTATAAATACCCTCCCCTCTTCTTCATTTCCTCACTCAAAATTATCTATCTCTCTCTCAATTCTCAAATTAGCAAATATCAATCACTCTCTTCTCTTCAATTTTCAAGAATTCATATTCTACTTTCATAATTTTATTGTCTTTATTTTCCCGAATTTAATTTATCGTAATTTCTTATTTGGAAATCGGCATTCGAAGCTTGATTCTTGAAGTTCAAGTGTTCAACATTGAAATACTTGCTTGACGTTTGTTCGTGGTAACACCGGATTTGCGTAATCAAGTGCTCAATTTATTGTCGAATTCGGTGCACTCTCTCCAACTCTTTCTCTTATTTAATATTTTAATTGCATATTTGATTTTAGCTTATATATTAATTTTTCCAATATGTTGAATGCTGCTAAAAGAGCGTGTAGAAAAGTTACTGGTAGGAGTGGAAGTGGAAGTGAAAGTAGTAAAAAAAGTCCTATAGCTTCTGGTAGTAATAGTAATAATGAACCAATAACACATGTTTCTGAATCATCGCCTAATTTGCAAGATGTAAATATTGATTATGAACAATTACACCAAGATTTCGGAATAGAAGATAACGAAATTGGAATAGAAGATGAGATACCACCTACACCTACTAGTGGAAATGTTGGTAGTATTGGAGTTGGAGTTGCTAGTGCAACAAGGGGTAGAAGACCACCAGTCGCTCAAACTTCTAAATCTAATCGTAGAAAAAGAAGTCCTGTTTGGCAATTTTTTGATGAGATAGAAGATAGTGATAGAGTTAAGTGTAGACTTTGTAATGAAACGTTTAAACATTTGACCGGAGGTAATTTAGGGGGGACTGGCACACTTATTAGACATATGCAAAATTATCATCCTATAGAATGGGGAAATAATGGGGATGGAAGTGCAACAACACTTAACCCTACTACTGCAGGTCTCCTAAAATATGATAAAATGAGGGATCGAGAGGAATTAGCGAAAATGATTGCTTTGGGTTGTCTACCTTTTTCATTTGCTTCTTCCTCTTATCTTGTTACGTATATTCAAAGGATATACAATCCTATGTTTAAAGGTATCCCTAGAAGTACCTGTAGATCAGACATCTTTAGACTTCACAGCCAATATCAAACATACATACGTTATTTGTTTAGTCACCTTCCTTCTAGAGTATGTCTAACTTCTGATATTGGCCATGCTGTAAATGGAAATGATTATTTAACAATTACATGTCATTGGATAGATGACAATACTTGTATGCAAAAACGTATTATTGCTTTTAAAAATGATGAAGATCAGAGTCATACTGCTGCATTTATTAGTAGTACAATTGTTGAAGTTGTCGAATTTTATAATCTAAACCAAAAAGTTTTGTGTATGTCTTTTGATAATGCTTCAAACAACAATGCTGCAGTTTCAATTTTAAAATTGAATTTACATCCACCTCTTGATGATATTTTTCATGTTAGATGTGCATGTCATATTTACAATTTAATTGTTAAAAGTGGGCTCGATTTATTTTTACATGAGATTACTCTAGTTAGAAGAGCAGTTGGAGTAATTCAGGGAAATAATAGACAATCTAGAATAAGAGAATTTAAGAACAAGTGTATGCAATATAACCTTACACCTAGATTCATGCCCGACGAAGTAGTTACTAGATGGAATTATACGTATATATTTTTAAAATGTTGCTACAAATATAGATTTCCAATAACAGAAGTTGCTAATGCACATTGTACTGATCCTAGGCGTATGTTAACAACTGATACCTAGGAGGTCATTAGTGATGTGATTAAATTTTTACATAAATTTTATACTGCTACTGTTGTGTTTTCTGGGGCATATTACCCAACTATTACTTTGGCTTTAGTACATATAGCTGAAATTTCTTTGCTACTATATGAATTTAAGAAGAAAGATAGATATACGGATGCTGTTGCAAGTATGCAAGCAAAATTCAAAAAATATTTCTTTCCAATTCCTCCTGTTTACTTAATTGGTGCAGTTTTAAATCCTTCAATTAAAATGTCTGATTGTCAACAATTAATGAATGCTTTATACACTTATATGGAGATTGGGCCCACTGAAAGCCCAAATTTGTATGAATCTATGAACCAACTAAATGAACATTTACAATATCTATATACTTATTATGCAACTCAATGTGATAATGCTCGTGCTTCAACTGCTGCAAATCCCACTATGCAATGTAGCACTTCTAATGTAGTCGAAGATGATGATGAAGGCATTGATAGTTTTAATATTTTTTTAACTTTTTCTAACACTCAAAGTAGTAGCAGGAATATAGATGAACTTCAATTTTACTTGCAGAAGCAAAAGGAGCCTCGCACCAAGGAATTTTCACCGTTAGGCTGGTGGCATGAAAATTCAAAGCAATTTCCCGTTC
Source organism: Nicotiana benthamiana (assembly GCA_034376525.1). Classification (NCBI taxonomy): domain Eukaryota; kingdom Viridiplantae; phylum Streptophyta; class Magnoliopsida; order Solanales; family Solanaceae; genus Nicotiana; species Nicotiana benthamiana. Next base: position 72,683,288 of record CM067336.1, read on the forward strand.
TTTTCGCTATGGCGCGGGATGTCCTGAATGTCCCAATTTCCACTGTTGCATCCGAGAGTGCATTTAGCCAAGCAAGACAACAACTTGGAGACACACGGCACTCATTGGGAAGCAATGCTTTGGAAGTCTTAGTGTGTCTAAGAGATTGGATAAGATCTGAACGAAGAAATCAAGGAAAGGAAGATCTTGATAGCCCGGAAGACGAAGAACTTGGAGATATATTAACGCACGGAAACTCATCCGAATTTAACTCTCCAGAAGAAGGTCATTCGGTTCATATTAATTTTGAAGAACTTTCTATTGCAATGCAAACCATTTGATGTAAATTGTAAACTAATTATGATACATTTTAGTTTTGAAATTTTGAATTTAAGAAATAAAGTAGCACTTGCAATAAGTGCAATTTTTTCCCATCTTTTGTTGTGTTCATTCAATTATTACAAAGTATTAATATAACTTAATATTTATACTATACGTAATTCAAAAAAAAAAAAAACCCGGCCCGGCCCGGCCCGACCCGGATCAACCCAGCCCGTTAACAACCCACCTCTAATTGAACCCGGACCGGACCGGACCGGACCCGGACGGGTCAGAAAAATTGGACCCGGACCCGGCCCGGCCCACCCGTTGGTCACCTATAGAGAGAAGGCAGAATACATGAAATAGCATTTAAACTTGTAATTAAATTTTTGTTACACATTTATTGATCACGGGCAATTTTTTATATACTTAACTTTTTAAAATTATGTCTGTTATACATCATTTTGATTACATGGTAAGAGCGTGTTTTACACACAAAGACGAGTGAATATGAAAGAAATCTGTGAACTGTATAACTGACACATGCTCATTTTTTTATTTTTTAATTAAAACATCATCTTCTTCCTCAAGAGCTTAAACAAACAACTAACTCTTGCAACAATGGAGAAATTATTCTCTTTTCTTTTTCTCCAAAATCTCACCATAGAAAACTTCCCTCCATCTCCCATAGAAAACAAATAACCAGTTTGTTGTTGCCCTTCCCCATTTTCCCATTTCCATCTTCTTCCCCACCCATTTTCCTCATCTTCCATGTCCACCATTTTAAGAATAACAATAATATAAAATAGCTTTGGAAGAAATTGGTAAAGAAAGTTAAAAGAAATACATATCAAGAGAATTTTATAAATCAGAGTTTGAATCTATACCACGAATCGAGCAACCATGGATTTGGTCTTAACTAACTTTAATGGAGTTTTGAGTTTTGCATTATATTTCTTGTGTCGAATTTGAATCTAGACTCACAAACTCGTGATTAATGTACTTGAGTTCCTAATTTTGATTTATAATATGAAGGTGATTAAATGTGGATTTTTGTGGTGTCTGGCGTCAATCTCCCATGGAGAAGAGAAAGATATGAAATGGAGAAGATGGTTAAGGGAAACGAGCTCAAGGTACCTCATCCTTTTTCTTTCCATACGGGATCCTGCCAAAAGGGAGGACAGCATGAAGGCACGCCTCAAGCACTTCGGCAATTCGAGAAAGCTTGGCCAGAAAAACCACAAGTGCCAACTAGGCAAGATCTGAAACCAAAAACGAACCCCGGCCCATAGCACAAAGCGGGTTATGCAGAAAAATTCACATAAAGGTTCAACTACGGTTGAACTGGGACTCAGGCTATACGCCTTTGGCACAGGCTACGCGCCTTCAAATATTATAAAAGTTCAACTACAGTTGAACGGCAATATAGGCTACGCGTAATCACATAAAGGTTCAACTACGTTTGAACTGGGACTCAGGCTATGCGCCTTTGACACAGGCTACGCGCCTTCAAATATTATAAAAGTTCAACTACGGTTGAACGGAAATACAGGCTACGCGCCTTCACATAAAGGTTCAACTACGATTGAACTGGGACTCAGGCTATGCGCCTTCGACACATGCTACATGCCTTCAATTATTAAAGTTCAACTACTGTTGAACGGCAATACAGGCTACGTGCCTTCACATAAAGGTTCTACTATGCTTGCACTGGGACTCAGGCTATGCGCCTTTGACACAGGCTACGCGCCTTCAAATATTATAAAAGTTCAACTACGGTTGAACGGCAATACAGGCTACGCACCTTCACTTTAAGGTTCAACTACGGTTGAACTGGGACTCAGGCTATGCGTCTTTGTCACAAGCTACGCGCCTTCAAATATTATAAAAGTTCAACTACGGTTGAACGGCAATACAGGCTATACGCCTTCACATAAAGGTTCAACTACAGTTGAACTGGGACTCAGGCTATGCGCCTTCAACACAGGCTACGCGTCTTCAAATATTATAAAAGTTCAACTACGGTTGAACGGAAATACAGGCTACGGGCCTTCACATAAAGTTTCAACTACGGTTGAACTGGGACTCAGGCTATGCTCCTTCGACACACGCTACGCGCCTTCAAATATTATAAAAGTTCAACTACGGTTGAACGGCAATACAGGCTATGCGACTTCACATTAAGGTTCAACTACGGTTGAACTGGGATTCGGGCTATGTGCCTTCGACACAGGCTACACGCCTTAAAATATTATAAAAGCTCAACTACGGTTGAACGGCAATAAAATCTACACGCCTTGACATAAAGTTTCAACTACGGTTGAACTAGGACTCAGGCTATGTGCCTTCACACAAGCTACGCGCCTTCAAATATTATAAAAGTTCAACTACGGTTGAACGGCAATACAGGCTACGCGCCTTCGCATAAAGGTTCAACTATGGTTCAACTAGGAATCAGGCTATGCGCCTTCGACATAGGCTACGTGCCTTCAAATAAAAAAGTTCAACTACGGTTGAATGGCAATACAGGCTACGCGCCTTCACATAAAGGTTTAACTACGGTTGAACTGGGACTCAGGCTATGCGCCTTCAAATATTATAAAAGTTTAACGGTTGAACGGCAATACAGGCTATGCGCCTTCACATAAAGGTTCAACTATGGTTGAACTGGGACTCATTCTATGTGCCTGCGACACAGGCTACGCGCCTTCAAATATCATAAATGTCCAAATACGATTGAACGGCAATACAAGCTAAGCACCTCCACACAAAAGTTCAACTACAGTTGAACTGGAACACAGGCTACACGCCTTTCAAAAGCTGCAAAGGTTCAACTACGGTTGAACGACAGTTCGGACCACGGGCCTTCACCTCTGTCGCAAAGCAGCAAGCTCAACCACGAACGAGTCAAAGCCAAGGACATACGTCCCCGAGACTACAAGTCGGGCCGCAATCAGACGAAAGAAAACGCCCCCAAACGTCCAACCATGGACAAACCCTAGGTCAAGCCAAGCGCCCCACATTTCAAGTAAGTACGACTAACTCAAATCAAAGTATTGACCCGCACAAATTTCGGCCCAAGTCAAACCACGAGGCCGTGCTTTTCATTATCACGTCCAGTAGTTCGACTAAGCCCGAACTGGGACTAAGGCCATGTGCCGCCCCTGCCCAAATACGGCCACAATCCGCTCCCAATAAGTGGAGGAAAGTGACGACCAAAAGCGTTTATCTATGGCCAAGGCCATCCACACAACCTTTCCTTAAGGCAAGAATCAGTTCGACATTGGTCAAAATCACTTAACCGGTCGAGACCATTAACATATCCAATATAAAAACTCTGAAGAAAAACCCTCACAAACAAGCACAAAAAATATATAATGTATTCGATGCAAAGCGAACGGAAAAGAAGAAAACCAAATATAATCGCAACACAGGGTTATCCCCAATTACATCTGCCCAAGGCTGGCAGAGAAAAGAGATAAAAAGAAAACAAGAACTAAACAAATAATAAATTTTCTTTTCACTCGGAGCCCCCAGCGCCCCCTTTAGCATTATCAGCACCCTCAGCGCCATCATCTCCCCCGGGGGTATACGGATCAAAACCACAGTCAAGGTGGGTTTCACGGGCCTTTTGCCGTGCCTCCTCAAAAGTGGCTTCAGACACGACGCCAACCTCCCACAGCCGCCTGTACACATCGAGCTGGGCATCGACGTACGTCCAAATCTCGCGAGCATGACCAAAAGCAGCAGCCTGATCCCTCAAGCCCCGGTTCTCGGCCTACAAGACCGTAATCTGATCCGCCGCAGCACGGGCGTCCCGATCGCAGATGGCAATGTGCCCCTCCAATGACCGTTCTCGAATATCAGCAGCGGCCCTCTCTATTCTACGCTCCCTTTCCTGGCACGGTTGGTCGCATGCAGCGCTTCCGCCCTCGCCAGGGCTTCCGCTGCCCTCCTTGAAGTGGCAGCCTCAGACTTCCAGAGCAGCCACTTGCCTGGTATAAGCCTAGGTGGCCTCCGCCGATGCATCCAGATTTTGGTGCTCCCTCTCAGCAGCCGCCCTTCTCTCAACATCCACCCCTTCGTTAGCTTGGCGGAGCTACTCCTCAAGAGTGTATACCCTGCTGAGGGTCTGTTGCATGTGAAGCTCCCTCCGTGTTAGCTCTTCTACCAGCTCCCGGTCCTGCGAGTCATTCCATATGCGCTCACGCAAGCCACTGTAGTGGTGGTACTTCCCCAACAGCCGCGCAAAAAACACCGAATGGACATTAGCCCGCCTAATGCTCTCCATCTCCAGCAAAAATGTCTACAACAAATATAGTGACAGTTAACACGAGAAGACATACTAAGAAAGAAAACAAACCAAAGTTTTGCACATACCTTTATACTTAGGGCGGCCACCTCGCCCATCAGTCCGACGTCTGAAATGCTCCTCAAGGACGTCCTCTCTGCTTCTGAGCACAGGACCACGTACATCGTCACTAGATTCTCCTCCTCGAGCAGCAGGTTCAGGCCGTTAGGAATCTCTAAATAACGATAATCCCCCTTGGCCTACACGGTCGAGCGGGTATAACCCTCTTGAGCAAGACGGATGTCCTCGGGATCCATACTGGACTCCGAATCATCCCCCTCTCCTCAAACGCCTCTTTCTCATGCCGCCCTGGAAGTTGAGGCTTCCGCCGCCCGGACATCGACACGCCCGCATTCGCCGTAACATCGGCGCCTGCCATCTCCACCAAAACAGCTGCCGAGGAATTGCCTTCCCTCGCAGCAACAGGAAATGAAACTTGAGTCGCCGAAGCGACTGCATCACCTTGGCCTAAGCCAACCGGGGCGACCCCCACTGAGCACTCACCTTCTGACGCAAGGTCCACTACGCCTCCCTCCTCCGCCGACGGCGTAGAATCTAAACTGATCACCACCGAGAGGCCAGGGTGAACGCCACCCTGCACCGAGCCAACGGCCTCTCATCTTCTTCTTAATCTCCATTCGGTGATCGCTCCGCCCTGGAACGCACAACCCCTGGAGATTCATCAACTCGAGGCACGGGCCGTACCGGAGAGTGTGCAGCTAAAGACTCCACCGAAGCCTCCCTTGGAACCGGACGAGGCACCGGCATTGTGATCATTTGGGCAGTTGCCCCCGACCTGCGGAAAGCAAGCTGAGGAGCCCTCCTACGCTCAGATTCTTACCAGCAGCCGGAGTACGGCCATGGACCTCCTAGAAAGACGCCCACGTGCGAATCCTCGTTGTAACAGGGAGCACGGCCTCAACCCATTCGCGGATGCCTGAAATTGGCGCCAGTGCCGCACCTCCCGCTACGGCACAAAAAGAAGAGCATTACGCACAAACACAAAGCAAAACATTGCCCAAAAGAAATCAAAGCCAGCGTAAGAGAAACCTACGTGCATTGTTCCACTCCTTCGGGAAATCGATGGCACATGCCACTAGGTGCCCAATCCTGATGTAAAAGAAATACTCGAAAGGACGGGTAGCGACCTCATTATCGAGCTCCACAGTCAAGACATCGGTCACACGAGGGACCAACCGAATCATAATGCCACGTACCCTCTAAGGAGCGTATAGAGTCAACACGTGCCCAAGTGTAACTTCCCTCCGTGCCAACTCCGCTTATTTAATCAGCATCGCCAATAATTTGTAGTAGGAGGGGACGAGCTGACCAGGGCACACCCTGTAATAGCGGCAAAGGTCCACCACCAACATGGGGAGAGGAAGCCTAAATCCCAGCCTGAAAGGGTAGGCGTAGAAGACGCAATACCCTTGGAGGTCGACATGCACCCTGTCACCGCTCCTGGCCAAGACGATGTCGGCAAAGCGGGGAATCTCACATTACTCCTTCAGTTGAGCTATGCCAACTTCCCCCATCAATGGAGCCTCGTCCACTTGATCTTCTCCCTCAGGGTCGTTAAAATCGGTCGCCGGCCCGCCGGGAAGGGAAAGAATGTCGGTCACCAACGGGAACCGATCAACGGTCGGTGAATCAGTGGTTTCCGCCACCGTATATGGACCCTCTGTCGCCACGACCGCCACCAAAACTGCATCGGAACGGGAACTGCTCGCCATTATCAATATAATGGAAAGAAGATGGAAGATTCACCGAAAAAACAAGAGAATACGAAGATCCAACGAAAATGACGGGGAATGAATCAATGAGGACTGAAAAACCAGACAATCTGAAAGCAGAAAAGCTTATATCCCTCAGAATTCCACTTAGACAGAAATTGGAAAAGTGAGAACTGAGAAACACAACCCCTTATTTATAGGCAAAACGTGAATGACCCTCAGGAATCCCAAAGGTCACCATTAACTACCCGACCAACTGCAAAATGGTTCAGACCTACGGTAACAGGCACCATTACGACAGAAACCATTGAACGGTCATTCAACCGTCAATCAGTACGTCGCCCATGAAATAGTTGTGACAACCTCAAGGTGGCATAGCCACGCCCCATATGTCACCTTGCGTATGATGTTCCCCTCATACGCGGTAAGCGGGATCGTACTCTCCCCATGCACGTATAAAAGGCTTTGATCATATCTAAAGTAAAAATGGCTACGGCCACCGCTAAAAGATAAAAGGCTATGACCATCTCCAAAGTAAAAATGACTACGGCCATCTCTAAGATAAAAGGCTACTGCCGTCTCCGAATTAAAAAATGGCTACGGCCACCTCTAAAAGATAAAAGGCTACGGTCGTCTCTGAATTAAAAAATTGCTACAACCATCTCCAAAGAAAGAACGGCTACGGCCGTCTCCAAGGAATAAAAGACCGCGATTGTCCCTAACGCATAAACAGATAAGGTTATTGGTGGAATCCGCTCATCGAGCTCGACCTCAGCTCGACCTCAATAAGCGGAGGGACTATCTATATGGGTCAAAACTTGACCTCATGATAATGAATGAAATCAACGCATTTATTAAAGCCTATTTATGACTAATAAATGGTATGGACATTTATTCACAAGATTATCGAGTAGTTATCCAATTTGACAACCGAGGCCACGACCTGGCCGTCCTTACGAGGCGTCCCCTTTATGTGGTCCCAACCCCTTGGCGCCAGCTGGCAGATCTCTTAGCTATAAACTACAGAATTTCAGCGAACTCAACGGACGGAGCAAGTCACAATTGACACTTATGTTTATTTGAAAATAATGCAAAAATATAGAAATGAGGGGATAAATTTTTAGATTTTTTCTTCTCTTAAAAATAAGGCAAGCATCTAATTTTATAGACAAGGGAAGGGTGAGATGGAGAGGTGCAACCCAAAAGATACCTCTTCCATTTCTCATTCACACCCTTTAAAAAAAATGCAACAATCCCCCACATGAATGGGGAATGGACATATGTGAAAAATATGCATGAAAATACTGTGTAATTCGCAAGTAAGGATTAATCGCATCTGGATAAGTAGGTTTCCCTATGAACTTTCCGTAGTGAACTTATGTCGGATATACTCGGTCAATATCCTTTTGGGTATAAGAACTTGCACTTTACCCAAAATAACCCCCACACTTGAAAATATTTTATGTTGTTTAGTTCTTTTATGAAATGATGCCACTTTGAAGGTTGTGATTTTTCATAGAAAGATATGTTTGTACATTTTTGTATGGACATGACCGTTCGTTAACGAGCGTATTAATACGCTAATACGCTGGTCTATAATGAGGAGAACCAACCAATGAACATGACCAAAATCCATTGCAAGTTGGATTTGTTTCATGAATGGAGGTGCTATAATTTGCATGTCATATAGGCGTATGAATAAATAACATACAAATGCTTGAAAACGACGGAGTGATTGATAAATGTGTTATATATTAAAAGGTTGTGGTCACAACTAATGCCAATCATTCCAGCTGTTGTTATAATATACTATTACTACATTAAGTGTAGTCAATAATATGATATGCAATTAAAAGTCGGGACGTATTAGTCTATAATATAAGAAAATTTGCATTGAACTTTCATAACAATAAAGCGAGTTTTGAAGTATTTGAAATATACTCCAAATTATTCTTTGCACTACAATAAGTATCCCGCGATAATAGATGGGTATAGTGATGCAAATTAGATCACTGGTTCAACTGATTCTAAACAGTCGATAGATGAGCGATATCTTGGAATTCGTCTAAACAAATGTGCATTGACCGCTCTATAGTGGAAGCTGAGTTTACAGCCTTAGATAAGGCCGGTAAAGAAGTTGAATGGCTCCGAAATTTCTTGAAAGATATTCTATTTTTGGCCCAAACCTTTGTCACACATATGTATACATTGTGATAGTCAAGCAGCAATAGGCAGGACAGGGAGACACAATACCGTTAGACGATTACTCTCTAGTGGTATTATCACGATTGACTACGTAATATCAAGATAATAAGGTGTCGGATCCACTTACAAAAGGCCTATCTAGAGAGCCAGTTGAAAGTTCATCGAAGAGAATGTGACTATGGCCGAGGACAAGTCAGTACGGCGATAACTCTACCTAGAAGACTGTAGATCCCAAGATCTAGGTTCAAGGATCTCACACAAAGTCACTAATGACGGTGCAACACTGTCAAATAAATTTTCTTTTTGGTCCATTCTCGTGATGAGACAATGTTCAGTAACAAGGATAAAGAGTTAAGATTTTTTAATGGTTTCTAAGTTTGATACATGGTATATCAAATAGTGTATTTACCGGGTAACACGTTTAGGAATCACCTATATAAGTGTGAAGTGTAAGTCGCTTGAAGGAGAATTCTTTATGGCTAGTTCTCTACACACTTATGAACCAGGTGGTGTTCATGGCTGAAACGAACACAACAATGAGAACCAAAGACGGTTAAGGGTTGATTGTGTGACTTATGGTTATCTAGGTATAAACCAAAGCTCGACGGTTCAAAGATATCAAATCTACCGATTGACCGAGTATATCCGACATAAATTCACTATGAAAAGTTCAAAGCGAAACCTACTTATCCAGATGCGATTAATTCTTACTAGCGAATCACACATTATTTTCATGCATATTTTTCACATATGTCCATTCCCCATTCATGTGGGGGATTGTTGCGTTTTTTCATGTCTCTTCGGAGTACGCAAACATTCGCAATCCCACTATGAATTTTCTCTCTATCAACCGTCTAAAAACTAATTCTTTTAAATTCCTTAAGATTGTTGGTATCACTGTGTTAAAAATCAGAAAATCAGAGAAGCAGAGAAACATTAGTTTAATAAATAAAATAGAAAAAATAATTCCGAGCCCATAAGTTTCTTGTGTGTCCTTAAGAAATTTAATTCCCTCACTGTTGCCCAATGTTTTGGATTAATTCCTCCCGGGATAGAACGAAATAACTATTCAGCAACACTGACAATCGAAACTACAGAATTTCAGCGAACTCAACAGACGGAGCAAATCACACTTAACAGTTATGTTTATTTGAAAATAATGCAACAATATAGAAAAGATGGGAGAAATTTTCAGATTTTTTCTTCTCTTAAAAATGAGGCAAGCCTCTAAATTTATAGACAAGGGAAGGGTGAGATGGAGAGGTGCAATCCAATAGGTGCTTATTTTATTTCTCATTCACACCCTTTAAAGAAAACGCTACATAAAATACATATAAAATCTCTATTTTGCTCCTAATTTCGTCTTCAACGTACCTATACTATTTAAAAAAGTTTTTCTGGGACTCGCTTTGGGGCTCGCCCCGCGATGGTGCACTATCAAAACGCCTTGAGACTCATATGTGGGGCTTAGTTCTCTAAGTCTTACGCTCCCAAGCGCCCGACGGTGCGCCCTAAACACGTCTAACACTCAACAGTCGGAATTCGCTCAACAGTTCATATGCAAATCATATGTTGAATTCACTAATTTGCACTGTTAACTATCGAAATTCTTTAACAAATGAATGATTATAGTTCTTTTTATCTATACAAATATAAAAATGGTGAATAATTCAAATAACGAAATATTATAGCATATATACTTATTAATTGAGAACATTGTGAGGGTGAATATCATTTGAATATTTCTTCTAAAAATAGATAACCAAAATTTATATTGATCTTCATGTCTTAGTTCTCTGTCTCTCAAAATTATCATAAATTTTTTTATTTTAGTATTTAAAAATAATTGTATATTTACTCATGAAGGAGTAATATTTTAAATTATAGTTTTTGAAAAATTTATTGTGTATTTACTTTTAAAGAGGTAAAATGTGCAATTTGATAAATTTTTAAAGAAATTATAATTTTTAATTATTTTGAAAGTTAAGAGGTTGAGTTAATTTATATTTTATAGTAACTTTAACAGTATTTATTGTATTGTTTATGTAGAAAATCATTCTATCTATGATATGTGCGCTTTGGTTGTATTAGCATGATTTTCAGGTATAGGTTTTGATGAATGACAAACAATGAAGTCAAGGGTCAAACAACGTTATTATATGACAAACAATCAAGATTGAATGCCGAGAAACATATTGATGACGGAATTGCATAGACAAGCCAAAGACGAGCTCAAATGTTCAAGACCGAAGTCCAAGGCGTAGGTCGTTAGGTAAAACCAATGTAAGAGCAACGCTTAAGTTATCTCGTCTTTTGACTCAACATTAGGTCATCATAAATATGCATTAAATTATTTTATTAAATCATATTTATCATAAACATATTTTAAATACTTCAAACAAAATGATTTTAACGTTTTCATTTTAACCAAAATGGTTTTTGAAGTAAGTTTTCAATTCTGGTATATTCTGGTATATTACATAGGTCATCATTAATATGCATAAAATCATTTTGTTAAATCATATATATCATAAACATTTTTAATATACTTCAAACAAAATGACTTTAACGTTTTCATTTTAACCAAAATGGTTTTTGAAGTAAGTTTTCGATTCTGGTATACTCTGGTATATTTTGGTATACTTCAGCTTTGACTCTGGTATACTCTGGTATATTCCAGCTTTGCTGGAAATTTCGCAAGGGTAAATAATCGATTATTTAACTCACAAAATCGATTATTTACTGTCAGTAGCCTTGCCACCGTTTCGATTTATGAACATTGAGAAGATAATCGATTATGCAGATCATATAAATCGATTATGTAAGCATAAAATCAGCATAATTGATTGCCAATTAAGCAACGGACATCCACCCTTTAACCCCTATAAAAAGAGGTCTTTTGAGCTGATTTTAAACACACAACACCTCCCAATATTGATATACATATTGACATTATTTGAGCATCATTTTAGAGCTTTTGTTGAGCCATTTGAGAGACAACTTTGAGTTGTTCATAGAGCTAAATTTGTATCTCTTTATCTACTCTTTTGAGAGAGTTCTTGTTGTAAAAGAGAAAGGTGTTTGAGAAGAACATATCTTCTCATTGATTGTCGGGTTCGCTAAGTACTCTAAGTCTTAGTGTGTGAAGTCTTGAGGTGCGGTATCCTCGAGCAAGTTGAAGTCTTGTAGAGTGTACATCTACGAGCAAGTGTAACGGTTTGTTAGGCACCCGAAAGCTTAACGGAGTTAGTGGAATCTCGAGAGAGTCTCTCGGGGACTGGACTAACCACAAGTTGTGGTGAACCAGGATAAATTCGGTGTGTTCTTTCCTTGCTATTTTTATTACCGAATTTATTTTATTCCTGCAATTCTTAATTCCGCAATATTTATCAATATTCTCGTGCCACACTATTCACCCCCCCTCTAGTGACGGGCATAAAACCTAACAGTTTATACTTGTAAAACATACTAAATATTTTATTTTATATGAGCTTCTTTAATTCTTTTTAGTTTTCTTGAACTTTTAGTGCATCTTTTTATATTTTATTGTGTTATAGTGCTATATTATTTATTCATAATTTAAAAAATTAAAGATCCGTGGGGCTTACGCCCTATGTTTCGAGGCTTTCGCCTCCTCCCATATTAAGTAAAACGCCCACCTCACGCCCTCGCCATTGAAAACACATACATAAAATAACTCAATTAAGAACAAATATAATATAGTTTAGCATTAAAGTCTCAAAATATAAGATAAATAATGTGCTAAAATATAAAATTATAGCCGAACATCAATATTATAAATGATGAGTGTCCTCCTTTCATTACCAAAAATATAATGAGTGTTCGCGCTAGCACTATGCGATTTATTTATATATTATAGCCTAAAAAAACACAAATATTCTCTATTTAGGTGTGTTTGGTCTGAAGAAAAAAAAATTTAGAAAATATTTTTCAACTTTCCTATATTTGATTGGCCTTAATGTTTTGAAAAATATTTTCCTCCAATTCCCTATCAAGAGAAGGGAAAATATTTTCCAAAACTCCTATTGCTTACCCCATTAATACCCACACCCACACCCCACCTCCATCCCACCCCAACCCTAACCTCCGCCCCACCCCATCTACCAACTCCATCCCTACCCTAAATAAAAATATTACTAAAAGTACTTTCTTTTCATGTTATGCATATATTTTTTTTTTCAATTTCAACAAATGATTAATTTTTTTCATGATATAAAAAATATTTTTTTCATTTTAACAAAAAAAAGAAATACTTTCCTTCATGTAGATTTTTTTTTTCATTTCAACAAAAGAAATATTTTATTTTCATGATATAAAAAAAGTTCTTTTTACATTTCAACAAAACGAGCATTTTTTCATGATGTAGAAAAAATATTTTCTTTTATTTCAATAAAATGAGTACTTTATTTTTACGTTGTAGAAAGAGTATTATATTTCTCAACCCAAAAAAGAGTATTTTCTTTTTAGTTATGGAACAAAAATTTTTGCTTTACTTTTGCGCAAAAAATAAAGCAGCACATTAGTTCCTTTAAATTTGTGTGAACTTTTAGAGACCTGTTGGGGGGGGGGGGGGGACTATTTCTAAAAGTTATTTTCTACTTTCCAACCAAAAGCTAGAAAATATTTTCCACTCACCAACCAAACAAAAAAAAAGTGATGAAACCATTTATTTTCTATAAAAAAATATTTTTTTGGTACCAAACACATCCTTAAAGTATAATAGTAAACTCATTATAAGTAGGAAAATGAGGGCTCTGGAATAAAAGGAGGAACCTAACAAAAGAGATTCAAAATCACAAAGCGCAATAATGCAATCTCCAATGACTTGAAATGACAAACACTATTTCCTTTTTCGTTTGGAGGTTTAGAAAGAGAGAATAAGTTAAGGAGCACTCAATCTATGAAAAATACATGGACTTCCCTATTCTTTCCCTCTATTATTACAATTTGCCTACCTCTTCTATATTGTCCTCTCATGTTACTTATCAAAAATAAAATTAAGTTGACGAATGCAAAATTTAGAAAAGAAAATAGTGTAATTGTCGATATGTTCTTTTACGTTGTAATAGAAAAATGTAATAATAAAAGTTTAGATTTACAATGTGAAGACGTTTTGTTTAAAGATAAACCTAGTTAAAGATATAGAAATGAAATTTTATCATATTATACTAATGAAAAGTTAATGCTGGTATGCTGAGCAATAATATTAATATTTCGAATATACTAAAATATTTAGATTTCAAACAAGCCACATATTAATAGTGATGTTATACTCTCTACTAATATATATAACACTTATATGAGGATTCGTTATTATTTTACAAAATATAAAGAGTGTTAATAATGTACATATTAACAATGTTATTACATATAATTTTTTTTTATTATTAACCTTATAACATTCCACATGATATTTTTTAGTGTATAACAAATTAGCAATTCTTACACTAATATTACTGTATAACAATACCTATGGAACCCAAAGCATAATGTTTACCTAACTAGTCCGTGAAAAAATGGGACTTCTTTGTCCTTAATGTAAAGTTTAGAGGTTCAATGAGCAGTATTTTAAATTTCAGGAATCTTTCGTCATCAACTGAAAATTAGAGTAGTAAAGTACCACTATTAACTTTTTATAAGTCTACCTTTTTAAGACAGTTGAAAAAAAAACTAAACCCCATAAAGCAAACAATAAAAAGGTCAAAACCCAAACAAAATAAAAAAATTGATCATGTTATGAAATAATATAAAGACAAGAACAATAATGCAAGAACAAGAGCAATAGAGAGAGAAATATTCTTATTGATACTTAGAGATTGTTAGGGATGTATTACAATGGTAGAAGACCCCTTTATTTATAGGGAGGGGGATGATTTAGCTACCAAGAATAGAACTCTAGAATCTCTCTAATTATAGACATTCACCTTAAATAGGAGATTTCATAACACTCCCCCTTGAATGTCTATTCAACAATGTGCCTCGTTAAAACCTTAAAACCAAAACCCAATGGGAAAAATTAAAGAAAGGAAAAAGAGTACACATGTTTGAATATGCGCCTATTGGTTGTCTCGTTAAAAACCTCGCAAGGAAAACCCAGTGGGACAAAACCTTGTAAGGGAAAAAGAGTGCAACGCGCATTAACTCCCCCTAATAAGAACATCAATTTATATCCTTGAGCATTTGCATTCCAATCTTGTGCATCATCTTCAAAACGATCTTTGATAGAGATTTGATAAATCAACCATATTGATTTGAATAAATATTCCGCACCTTGAAATCATCATTCTTGATAGATATGAACATCTTCATATAATGTCGTGGAATGACTCTTCAATATCTCCATAGATGTATTCTCGATGCCATCATGCTTATAGTTATAGCAAGATACATATGTACACAAATTGTACTTAGGATGTGGTACTTCAGGACCAAGAATTGCATATGCTTCAAGCAACTTAAATCTTTCAAGTTAAGTCATGTAAGTCACATAATAGACTTTAGATGCATATCAAGTTTTCACGTCATGCTAAACAAATAAGATATCGAAAACTGATTATACATACCTTTGACTTTTATACTCTCAAGTATTTGAACTACATGTCCAAATCTACATGTCTTTCACATGGAATCAAGTATTTGTCTATACGCTTTAAGCGTATCAAAGACTTTGTCCTTCTGGGACTTAATATGAGCATTGGTAGTGAGAATATAGTCACTTTCTTTGGGTCAGCAAATGCGTATAGCATGCTTTGCAATATGTTGCAATTGAATTATCCCTTTTATGAACTTCAGGTTCATATTATGATATTCGGGGATATACATATACAAATGATAATTCATCCCATGTAACCTTTTCTCAAGTGTTTATCATGTCTCCTCCTCATGTTAGAAAAGCTAACTTGTTTCCTCAACTTTGGGAAAACATCTTTGTGCATTATCATGTCAATATACACGGCACATTAATAATAAGGTGAAATTATTTGGTTCCTGACCCTGAACCACTTGTGAGGGGAGAATATAATATACTCTCGTATACAACGTATATCAAACCGATATATATAACTTTGTTCTCATAAGAAACAGTTTAGCTATTAAGTGGAAGCACTCAATAATTATCTTGCTAAACCAACTTTGATATAAACCAACTTATCAAGATGAACTATCTTGAGTAGAGAATCTGGAAATTATGCTCGAAGTTAGATTACTGAGCAATTTACCTCGCAAGCACCGGCCAGGCTGCGGGTTAATAACAATTGCGCATGTAACCATATCATAGATGCATCATATGTGCTATACATGGCAGGTGAATGGGCCCATATTCACCTTTGATATTTCCAGAATTTATGGGCTTCAACCTGAACTCTTTAGTTAGTCAGTTCATTAATGAGAACAAGTGATACAAGAGAATTCGTAAAGAACTTTCTAGTTCTTTAATATTCACCCATGTGAATTTGCACATCATACTTAAAATGAGATGGCTAACCCGAATGCCAACTGAATATATTATCAATATTGGTAAACTTCAAATTTACACCATGACATGTGCACTTATCAATAAACTTCAGGTTTATTATGACATGGGTTTTTATACCAATAAATATCCACTTTATTGTGGCATTCTTTCTTTTGTGTAGTACAAACTGGAGAACAAAGCGGGTAGCTTTTCATATGCAAAATTACCCCGCTACAAGTTGTAGTAATAGGAGATATCAAAGCCTTTCTTTATTTATAGTCTCAATGTAATCAATCGCTTTCGCGTGTACTTTGGAAACTGAATAAGTTTCTTTGAGACTTACTACAGCACAATACTCAATTGTGTTTCTCCAACATAGTAATAATTGGCTCTTCTAGAGCTCTCAATTAATTTTGTACTACCACAGATTCATCAACATCCATGTGGTGAATATCTTTCTTAAAGAGAAAGTTATACCATTATGGTCATGTCAAACTTATATGCAAGATATGTTTCTTGCATTATCGTTGTCCTTTAATAGTCATATTTCTAAAATACTTTGGCGTACAATAGGTACGTGACCAACGATCATTCATGCCATATATCATCTCAAACCTCCTTCTAGGGGTGAGTGTGGTATATTTAATACCAATTTCATGTTCATATTCTTCCAATAATGAATATGTATTCGTGAATCAGATGTTGTCACATTCACTTCGGGGATATGTGATTTTGCTATCCTTTTCAAATCTATAAATGCGTCAGGCATTTGATTTGCTATTCTTTGCAAATGGATAATCTTTTGTGCCTCTTTCAAAAATAGAGGTATGTGGATCAAGATGAGATAATGATGCATTTTTCCACAAAATTTCCCGTTTGGTTTCACCAACTTCTCCCCCTAATTTTGGGAAAAGTGTCTCATCAAATTGACAGTCTGCAAATCGTGCAGTGAACAAATCTCCTGTCAATGTTTCGAGGTAGCGAATAATGGAGGGCGATTCAACCTCAACATATATTCCTAACCTTCTTTGCAGACCCATTTTGGTGCGGGATGGCGGTGCTACAGGCACATATACTGCGCATCCAAAGATTCTTAAATGAGATATATTGGGTCCATGACCCAAAACCAATTGCAACGGGGAATATTTGTGTCAATTCGTCAGTCAGAGACGAACTAGCATTGCTGTATGCAAAATGGCGTGTCCCCAAACCGAAGTGGGCAGCCGACGAACTAGTATTGCTGCATGCAAAATGGCGTGACCCCAAACCGAAGTGGGCAGCCGACGAACTAGTATTGCTGCATGCAAAATGGCGTGAACCCAAACCGAAATGGGCAGCCTCGTTTTCATGAAGAATTCAAGATTATTCTCATCTATTGTCTCAATATGATATCCAATTTGAATTATATCTTTAAAACTCAACAAGTTCCTTTTAGACTTGGAGGAGAACATTGCGATTGATATCATTAAAACTCAACAAGTTCTTCTTAGACTTGGAGTAGAATATTGCATTCTCTAAGATAAACGTCGTGCCTTTGGGCAGAGTTACAGTTGCTCCTCCGGAGCCTTCAATCAATTTACTTCCCATGGTTTGACATATAAAAGAAAATATACGAACATGAGAATAAACAACTTCAATCCGTTTGTGTCACATAATATTTTCAAAATCTGCTGCTAACAGTTGACTAACAAAATCAGATATGTTATCCATAATCGATTACTATGCAGCTTGAAATTTTTCAGTTTAAGCATTTTTCACACACAATCGATTGTTTAACATTGACAATCGATTGTTGATTAATTTTGAAAAATTCCGGATCACACTGTCTAACGACAATCGATTGTTAGACATAGACAATCGATTGTGGATGATTTTTGAAAAATTCCAGATTACACTGCCTAACGACAATCGATTGTTAGACATAGACAATCGATTGTGGATGATTTTTGAAAAATTCCAGATTACACTGCCTAACGACAATCGATTGTTAGACATAGACAATCGATTGTGGATGATTTTTGAAAAATTCCAGATTACACTGTCTAACGACAATCGATTGTTAGACATAGACAATCGATTGTGGATGATTTTTGAAAAATTCCAGATTACACTGTCTAACGACAATCGATTGTTAGACATAGACAATCGATTGTGGATGATTTTTGAAAAATTCCAGATTACACTGTCTAACGACAATCGATTGTTAGACATAGACAATCGATTGTGGATGATTTTTAAAAAAATTCAGATTACACTGTCTAACGACAATCGATTGTTAGACATAGACAATCGATTGTCGATCAATTGTTTTTCAGCTTTAATGCGAAAATATTAGATAATCGACTAGTTTTTCAGGCTAGTCGATTACCCCTGCTGGAAAATAAAAATATTATTGATATTTGAGCATATTGAAGACATTCTAAAGAACTACTGCTAACATTGCATCATGAACTAACTAATACGAGCTAATACTAATGGCTATTAGTTTATTCATTCACTAATACAAACAAGTAAAATAAAATTAAACAGCTCCATCTTCTTTCATCATGGATCCATCACCGATTAGGTGGTCTATCTTCCCCCGGGTTGCTCAAAGAAGTCTGCCACATCCAAGTGGGTGATGTCAAAGTTGTCGTCAGAGACAAAATTCGTTTCAGGGCGTTTACTCTTTCGAGATGCTTGATAAAGGTCAACCAAATGTCATGGTATACGGCAAGCCTTTGACCAGTGCCCGTTTCCACCGCAACGATAATATATAGTTTATAAACTATTTGCTTTTGGATTCTTATCGTATCGTGCTTGTGGCAGAGTGACCAACTTCAGGTTGTCATATCTCTTCTTTAAGCCATCTCACAAGATAGGTGGATCTTTGACTGTGATATATTCAATTTTCAAATCTTCATCAAGGTGATGGCGCAAGTAAATCAAGGCCTTAGCACAGTTTCAAACCTTCATCAAGGTGATGGCGCAAGAAAATCAAGGCCTTAGCATAGTTTTGGGTGGATGCATTATTTCTGTCTTTAATGGCGTCTCCAAGACCTATAGCATCTAAGTGGATTTCAGCATCCAACACCCATGTCATATAGTTCTTGCCCGAAATTTCAAGGGCAACGAACTTTCTTTTCATAATGTCAGACATAAAACAAATTTACATCAAGAGCGTGTTCATACTTACGGGCTCTATTACAATTATCACATTCACTTCAGGGAATGGATCATAATCATGTGCTTTACACAATCTCATGTCAAATATTACTTTCATAAAGTGAAAGATTATTTTGAGAATCTTTATTATTCTCATTATCACAATAATGACGATTATAATTTCGTCTATTGCCACGTCCACATCCATTGATACCTTTACGGTAATAATTGTCTTCTTTCAGACTTATCACATACTGCTACCACATTCTCTCAAGGGAATGGAGCAAATTCAATTGGACGGAATTCTTTGCCACGTCCACATTCATTGATACCTTCATGGTAATAATTTTGTCTTCTTTCAGACTTATCATATACTGCTTCCACATTCTCTAAAGGGAATGGAGCAAATTCAATTGGACGGATTTTCAATCTTTTGCCCACAATCATACATGAATTTAATCATGGCAGGACATAGAGATTTAACCACTTCATGTGGTTATAATTTCTTACACACTCCATTAGAGTTATAATCAAACTTTGTTGTCTATGTTTGTATATAAAATCAAATTATAGAATTCCAAGAATTTGAAAGAGAAAAGTAAAATACTTACCTTAATTTTCTCAAGAAGATTCTTGAGACGGTAGAGTCTCGTGCCTTTTAGAATCACGAACACGGAACCGATGTCGAAATCTCGAATTTCTGTTTCCAATCTTTCTTTCACGTTTTCTATTTCTGTTTTCTTCCTTTTCTTTCTTCCGTTTCTGTTTCCCTTTTTTTTCTTTCTTTGTTTTTCGTTCTTTCTTCTTTTGCTTCTTTTTCTTTATTTTCAACGTTCTGTTCTTCTTTTCCGTTTCCCTTTTTTTTTCTTTTTCTTTTCCTTCTTTCTTCATTCTTTCTTTGAAGCAAAACCTTAGACAAACAAAAGTTAAGACAATCAAAATTTCAATTGGTTAGAGACTCGTGCTGATAACGTGTTATGAAATAATATAAAGACAAGAACAATAATGCAAGAACAAGATCAATAGAGAGAGAAGTATTCTTATTGATACTTAGAGATTGTTAGGGATGTATTACAATGGTAGAAGACACTTTATTTATAGGGAGGGGATGATTTAGCTACCAACAATACAACTCTACAGTATGTCTGATTATAACATTTCATAACATATCATTGCTTTGCTCTTATTCGCAAGCTGGCTGCTAAATAATTCTCTACTGTTTTTGTTTTTCTCCTCTCTCTTTCTCCGTCACTCTCCGATCTCTGTATCTTCCACCTATATATATATATATATACATATATATTCCCACACACAGACACACAGTATACACGCACACACACAAACAGAGTTTCACATGGAGTCGCTTTCGCCGGCGATCGGACAGAAAGCGATTCTACGGTATACGACTACTTACAGCGATCACGATCTCTTTTTAAGTTCCGTTAGGTTAAGAACTGTACGGAATCCGAGCAGAGTTAGCCGGAGATTGAGAATTCGAGTGCAAGCTAAAAGCGGAGCCTTCGAAAATTCTGCCGGCGGCGGCGTCATCGATTTCAGTGATCCTAATTGGAAGTTAAAGTATCAGAGAGAATTTGAGGCTCGTTTTAATATTCCTCACATTACCGATGTATTTCCCGACGCCGTTGAGTATCCTTCCACTTTTTGTCTTAAAATGAGGTATGGTTTCGTAAAGAACTGTTTTTTAAAAAACAAAATTATGGTACTTTTCTCGATTTATGTTTAAAAATTCTGGTTGAATTGGAAATAGCGATTAAATTTTAGATTTGTTATTGAAAAGTTATAGGTATTACTAGGAACTTAAATTATAATGTGACATTCTTTCTTTTGTAGTAGTCTATTGCAAAAAGAATGACCATTTCTTACATGTAGAAAAACAATTAAACCTTAATTTCCGTTTTTACGAATCATTTATAGTATATGTAATTTAGACCACAAGTTTAAAAGTATTTTTTTCCCCTTAAACTTAGTATTTGGGCAAACACCACCACATAAATTGGGATGGAGAGGTACTACTTTTCTTTGGATATTTGACTGTACATGAAGTTTAATATTTTAATGTGACCAGCTGCAGCAAGAAGCACCTATTTTTGGAAAGAAAGAAAGAGGTGCCGTTATTCAATAGGGATAGAAAATAGTAAATATTAAAATAACTTTTGAAATTTTAATTTGATAGATAAAATATCATATCAAAGTTTAAACTTTTAAAAAACTTAATCATTTTGGATGCTTGAAAGTTATGAAAGTTATATGGAGTATAACTCTTTGCAACCTCCTAGTATGAAACGAGTATCACATGAATTGGAATCGAGGGGTATTCCATTCAAATTTGATTATTCTGCTGTGTTGTAGACTTGTAGTATTAGTTACCTTTCTCTATGTACCACTACCACTAGTATTGCAACATTCAGTTGGTTATATCTGGCTTTATCACTTATCCAAATTGCAAGTTTTCTTGCATAATATGTTGTAATGCACTTGGCCAGGTTGCTGGTAATTAAATGGAAAGAGATACATTTTTTCTTAAAAATAATGAAGATTTCTGACATAAAATTTGCTTAAGGAGTAATTTTACTAACTTTGACGCATCATTCCTATTACAGGACTCCAGTATCTGAGGAGTTTGCAGAAGGTTACCCTTCAGATGAAAAATGGCATGGTTACATTAACAATAATGATAGAGTACTTCTTAAAGTAAGTCCCTACTAATTTTGCTAAGCTTTTCACCAATCGAATTCAGTTTCCTGTTGATTATGGTAGTAAAAGTGACATGTATCTTTTTCCCAGTAATCATGTCATATTTATCTACCACTGCATGCGAAAATGGGGAAATATACCTTTCAGAAATCATGTGGGAAGTTAATGAGATTCTTTTTGTGGGGATTCTTCAAAATACACTAACCCGTACCATGCACTTATGGGTGTGGGGGTACCTACCCTTATATTAGTGCCTGTAACAATGGTTATCACTCCCTTATGTTTTTCAGCGGTAATGGACTTCAGGTCAAAAACCATGTGATATCAATTTAAAGTTGATTATTGTGTGGTATATCTACTTCTTAGCAGTCAGCACTGATCTTCAGCTACTTGGTTATTGTTTTAAATTCAAATGTGGAAGCTCTGGCTCGTATTGATGTAGTTTTCAACTTGGTACAGAGAACAGATATTACTTTCTAGTAATTTTCCTCTGGTACTATGATTCCTTGTTCTCCTTTGACATAGATGGATAGATTAAATAGTCACGCACTAATATCCTAAGTTGCTCAGACTCTCCAAAAATATTGCCGCACCCGTGTCGGATCCTCCAAAAATACACTACTTTTGGAGGATCCGACGCGCACCCAGCGGCATCTTCTGATAGTTATCTATCTTTTTAGCTGCTATTTACCTCTTACTGCAGTTGAGGGTGGTTGTGTTTACTTATTTTTATCCTCTTCTCTATCAAGTCTTCTATACCTATTTTCTACTTGACTGTGCAAAATACACCTGCATATCTAATGTGGATCATTTTGATTGAAAGTAGGTAGGCACTTCAAAGAGCTAAAAAATCCAGTTTTTATGTCACAAGTATTATTTTTTTCTTCCATGAATTAAGAGCTCGAAGTATTATTCCTTGCTGAAGATGGTACTACCTCACTGTTCCAATATATATATATATACACACACACGTTCCACATATTGAGGATCACTAAATGAGGAAGGGGACCGTGATATAGTGCTAGTGGATCTGGGGCATTCGGAGAGCTTCCGAGATTTTGGGTATTGTAGACGTATTAAGTTGGAGGAGGTCGTAGGGGCTTTGCGTAAGATGAGTCGGGGCAGAGCGACCAGGCCAGATGAAATTCCGGTTGAATTTTGGAAGCATGTGGGTAGAGCAGGCTTGGAGTGGCTGACCGGGCTGTTTAATGTTATTTTCAGGACGAAGAGGATGCCGGATGAGTGGAGGTGGAGTACAGTGGCTCCTTTGTACAAGAACAAAGGTAATATTTAGTGTTGTAACAACTATAGGAGTATCAAGCTACTTAGTCATACCATAAAAGTCTGGGAGAGGGTGGTGGAGGCGAAGGTGAGGAAGATAGTGTCTATATCTGACAACCAGTTGGGGTTCATGCCGGGTCGCTCGACAACGAAAGCTATCCACCTTATTAGGAGGTTGGTGGAATAGTACAGGGATAGGAAGAAAGATCTTCACATGGTGTTTATTGACATGGAGAAAGCATATGACAAGGTCCCTATGGAGGTGCTATGCTATGGAGGTGTCGAGAGATAAAAGGTGTGCCGGTAGCTTATGTTATAGCTATCAAGGATATGTATGATGGAGTTAAGACTAGGGTAAAAACTGTGGGAGGTGACTCGGAGCATTTCTCGGTTGTCATGGGGTTACACCAAGGATCAGCGCTTAGCCCATTTCTATTTGCCTTAGTAATGGATGCTCTCACATGCCATATTCAAGGGGAAGTGCCGTGGTGTATGTTATTCGCGGATGACATAGTCCTGATTGTTGAGATGCGGGAAGGTGTTAATGAGAGGTTGGAGGTTTGGAGACAGGCTCTAGAGGCTAAAGGTTTCAAATTGAGCAGGACTAAGACAGAGTACCTAGAGTGCAAGTTCAGTGCCGAGTCGAGCGAACTAGACATAGATGTGAGACTTGGATCACATGTCATCTCCAAGAGAGGTAGTTTCAAGTATCTTGGGTTGGTTATTTAAGGGGATGGGGAGATTGACGAGGACGTCACTCACCGTATATGAGTGGGGTAGACAAAATGGAGGCTAGCATCTGGAGTCTTATGTGACAAGAAAGTGTCAGCGTTACTCAAAGGTAAATTTTATAGGGTAGTGGTTAGACTGACAATGTTGTATGGGGCAGAGTGCTCCAGTTAAGAAGTCTCATGTCCAAAAGATGAAGGTAGCTGAGATGAGGATGTTGAGGTGGATGTGTGGTCACACTAAGATATATAAGATTAGGAATGAAGATATTCGGGAGAAGGTGGGTGTAGCCTCTGTGGATGACAAGATGCGGGAACCGAGACTCAGATGGTTCGGGCACGTGTGGAGGAGAAGCCTTGATGCTCTGGTGAGGATGCGTGAGCTGCTGGCTTTATTAGGTACGAGAAGAGGTAGAGGACGGGTTAAGAAGTATTGTGAAGACGTGATCAGGCAGGACATGACTCGATTGCAGATTTCCGAGAACATGACCCTTGATAAGAAGGTCCGGAGGTCGAGCATTAGGGTTGTAGGATAGTGTGGTAGTCGAGCTTCTCCTTCCCCATTCCGGGGGCGAAGCGAGTTTGAGTAGAATGGTCTTAGACGGCTTGTGTTTAATGTAGAGTTCACACTAATCTTACTGTTTCCCATAGTTTCGGACCTTAGTTGCGGGTAATTGTTATTGCATGTCATCCATTTTATGGTTTTTAGGATGCTGTCATTATTTCTACGGTTATGTTGACGTTACTGATGAATTGTCTTTTCTTCTTTCCTTTTCTTGTTTTCTTATTTTATTTCCAGCTTCCTGAGTCGAGGGTCTATCGGAAACAGTCTCTCTACCCCATTGGGGTAGGGTAAGGTCTGCGTACACACTACCCTCTCCAGACCCCACCTAGCGGGACTTTACTAGGTCGTTGTTGTTTTTGTTACATATTGAGGATCAATTTAGATTAATTCGTCCATTTTGATCATTTAGGTATTAGTTGATAAAAAGCTAAACTTGAACCTCCCATTTCCAAATGGCCATAAAATATTTATTTGAATATCTTAGTCAAAAGTTGGTTTGACTCCCGGGAAGTGTAATAGGAATATCTTTGGAATGGACAAAGTAGTTGACAAAGTAAGCTACTATTTGTTTTTGTTGTCTGCTGATGAAAAAGTAAATGTTTTTTTTTTGTTCTATTTCCTCCAAGTGCACTCATATTATTATTAAGTCTTTGACTCCAAGTAAACAATTTACATTTCAGGTAATTAATTATTCCTCCCCAACATCTGCTGGTGCTGAGTG
This sequence comes from Nicotiana benthamiana, assembly GCA_034376525.1. NCBI lineage: Eukaryota > Viridiplantae > Streptophyta > Magnoliopsida > Solanales > Solanaceae > Nicotiana > Nicotiana benthamiana. The sequence goes on from CM067336.1 coordinate 72,708,505, forward strand.
CATTGATCCCAATTGTTCATGGGTAGAGCAATGGTAAACTTCATGAGAATTTTCTACATTAAAGAGTTACATGATACAGTTATATATACCTGTGAGGAAATGTTACAAACTTAACTGCTTATTGATATTAGTTTAACCACTCTCAGTCTCACCCCCTTTTATTCAGGCATAAGTCTTCCATAGTTGCCATGTCTATAGATTGACAAAATGATTCTTGATTACTAAATTTTCTTTCTCCATCTACGAGCTCCTGCTCCCAGTTGTTACAAATCGAAGTTGTCTATGAATGTTGACTTTTCCACTATGCAAACAGTTCAACGCCCGAATTGGCACTATCCATTTCCTTGCCTTTTTCTAAATTTGAAATTTCTTTTCTCATAGCTTACAGAAATATAACTAGATAGTTGAGACTTGAGATGTAAAAGAAGTTATTCAATGAATTAATAGAAAAAAAGGGTTCTTTAAATTTATATTCAACCTCTAATAACTAAATATTACTAGATATATACAATATTGCATTCCAAGGCACAAATCCGTGAGGTTTATTGGGCCAAAGAGGATAATACGTGCCACGAGCATTTAGATCCAACAGTTTTGTGCCAAGTATCATTCTTGTTTTAAAACTGGTAAGACTTTAACATATACCTTTTGGCACCAATTTTTTTAGGGTTCACCGTGCTGGTCCCAGAGAGAAGATATATTTCAAGCCAGAAGAGGTGAAAGCAGCAATTGTAACTTGTGGTGGACTTTGCCCTGGGCTTAACGATGTTATTCGACATGTAATAGCATTTCATTATTGTTTGGTTTTGGTTCTTTGATTTCTCAGGATGTAGTTGATTGCTGCTGCACTTTGTTGTTCGTCATCATCTCTTTGTTTTCATTGGACGCAGATAGTTATCACCCTTGAGATATATGGAGTGAAGAAAATTGTGGGAATTCCTTTTGGATATCGTGGGTTTTCAGAAAAAGATTTAGCCGAAATGCCAGTAAGTTACATTAACTCTTCTTCACTGCCCAAATGCTCCTTAAATTTTCAAGTTATGTTATTCGGAATTAAGTGCAAAACCCTAACTTTAATCTCCAAACCGTCGTTACTGATGATGTGCTATTCTACAATCCATAGATTTCTCTTTAATGAGGTCATGTGTTCTAGTGATTCTTTTCCGGCTGCTTTGTTCTTAGTTATCCAGGAAAGTGGTGCAAAATATTCATCTTTCTGGGGGAAGCTTGCTGGGGGTATCACGTGGAGGACCTAAAGTTAGTGACATTGTGGATAGCATCCAGGTGCTTAACTGACTTTATCGTATACAACAAACATATAGCTCGTTTGGATTGTTGCATTAGAGATGAATTTGCCAGGATTTATCTAAGATTCGGTTCTTTTGCTATTGTCAGGAAAGAGGAATCAACATGCTCTTTGTGCTGGGTGGAAATGGTACACATGCTGGTGCAAATGCAATTCATGATGAGGTATCTATGCCTGGCCTCTATAGTCATATAGGGTGCTCTTCTAGATCAATATGCATGTCAATTAATGTTCTCTGATTAGTTGAAGTTTGGTTAGTATGGTGTGTAGTTGGAGACTGTATAGAGAAGGGAATATTTCGAGAGTAAGTGATTCTCTCTAGTGGCTCTTTTAGAAAAGTAAAGTGAATGGTCCCTCTTCCACTGAAACTTTTTTTTTGGAAATCCCTCTTAAATAGAAAATTATGCGTTGAATTTAGAGTTTTGTCCCCTGAAATTGAAGAGAGCTAATGTATCAGATGAGCAAGGATATGTAATAGTCTAGTAGCTTCTCCCTATGTCCTTGCTTGTTGAATGGTTAATAACATTAAGTCCTTCTGCTGTTGTTAGAAACTCTAATTTTGTTTTTGTCTACTGGATGTACAGTGCCGTAAAAGACGTATGAAGGTGGCTGTAGTTGGTGTGCCAAAAACTATAGACAACGATATTATGCTTATGGATAAGACATTTGGTTTTGATACTGCTGTTGAAGAAGCACAGAGAGCCATTAATTCTGCTTACATAGAGGTACTACATCATGATCAACAGTAATGTCATGCATCGCTTTCTTCTATGGTCTATCTATTCCATGATAGGAAGAACCTTCTATCTTCTTTTCATATGTTTTGCTCCCTTCAATTTGCTGGACCTACTCTGACCTAATTCAATTGACAATCTCTTTTGAGAAGGAATTCCATTGACAATCTCATCAACTTCGATTCTGTGAATTACTCTCAGTGCTGTTATATTTTCTTGATCTTCTACTACAAGTTCAAGACATATTCATCATGTGTTGCCAAATCTTGCAAGAACTACCTTGTTTGACAGAATCGTCTAACTTTTTCTATTCTTCTCTTTTCTTTTTTGGAATATCCTTAGTGATCAGTGTCTTTTTTCCCTGATTTGTTGGACTTCGAGTTGTTTTCTCAAGTTTTTAAAAATTTGCCTCTAAAATAACATCGTAAAAAATTATCTCATGTTAAGGATTGATTTCCAGAAGAAAAGTGCTCATTTGCTTTTTCCTCAATTACAGTTGTTTTTTGACGAAGTAAGATGTTATTTGCTGGCATCAAGAAGATGCAACGATCCTCAATTACAGTTGTTGTGCATCATATTTCTTCCGTGCAATCTTCTTTGGATGAAGTTTCTTTTTCTCTCTTTTGCAGGCGCACAGTGCATACCGTGGAATTGGAATTGTGAAGTTGATGGGCCGTAGTAGTGGGTTCATAGCTATGCAAGCATCCCTAGCTAGTGGACAAATAGACATATGCTTGATTCCAGAGGTTTGCCTGATATATATCGGATGTTATGCAATTCTTTTTCTGATGAGTTTCTCATTAGATCATATCTTATTTCTTATCTCAGGTGCCTTTTAATCTGCATGGTCCACATGGTGTATTGAGGCATCTAAAATATCTGCTCGCGACAAAGGGGTCAGCTGTGGTCTGTGCAGCAGAGGGAGCTGGACAGGTTATTTCCATCATAATCATGTTTGTGCTGCATAGGAATGTAACATTAAATGAGTTTTTTAACTGAGAAGGTCCCAACTAACAGAAACTGAAAGCAATCTCTATAAAGTTAACGAAACTTGCACATGCAAAGCATCATTACTATAGTCAAAGCATGTGACAGTAGTAGTTACTTCAATCAGTTCTTCCTTTTCTTCCTTAACATCTGCTTACCATCTTGACCGTCTCCATAATCTGTGTGTTATAGTTAAGGGCTCGAGAGTTTCATATGAATGGGAATTCTGGAAAAAGACCACAGTCATTCGTTTGTTTTGTAGGAATCCATTCCATTTTCTTCACTTAGATGAAAAGTGCTCAGGTTTAGCAAATTTAGAGGATCTTTTGTGTTCAAGCTAACAAAATAGGGACAAAAATGGACCTACTTACAGGACTATTCTAGTTGAGAACAAAATATTAGGTGGTGTTTAATATCCTCATAACCTATCCCCTTTGCTTTTATTTATGTTACATAGTTTTCTGTTTGAACCTTTCTTTCAGTTCAATGCTATCACTATACTACAAGGCTCAAAGGTTATTTAGATGTGTACAAGTTTTGGTTACTTTATCGTAATTTATTGTTTACAAACGATAGTAACGAAAACAGATGGATCAGTTTCTGATTCTCTACAACACTCAACTGCATCTTGCCCAACCTTCATTGCAGGATTTCCTCGAGAAAACCAATGCAAAAGATGCATCTGGAAATGCTGTACTTGGAGATATTGGTGTTTATTTGCAACAAGAGGTTAGTGGCTGGCCAGCTTTACCTTTGCGAGATTTTTGCTAGATACCTTTTAGCTATTCACATGAATGTTAGTCTGTACATCCCTTGTCATTCTACGGATTTTATTCTTTATTGATATTCTTCATTGAAGAAGTTCAAGTTACTTGACCAAATCACTTGTAAGTTCTACTTGGCATCTATGTACAGTATGAGCACAAGGCATGCGGTGCTCTACTTAACATACCATTGGTAATCTTCCAAAATTCTTTTTCATGCATCTGTTCTCAAGACCGCCTTTCAGTTGGATCAAATTTAGTGGAGTTCTTAAAGAGCATTTTGGTGGATGTAACTCCTAGTGTTTACAATTTCTTGTGTGGTCTCATGTATTGCACATTCAAATCTTGAAACTTTTGTTCTGGAATTTCTTAAAGGAAAATTCTTACCTGAATATCATTTTATCTGAGAATGACCTGTAATTGTGTATTAAACTGCTATGACTGGCGTCCTTGCTTCTTTCCCTTGAGATGAGGTAATCTTCAATCACTTTTTATCTGCTATCTAATTTGTGGTCATCATCACTTTATCTTTTATGTCTGCCTACATGAGCTTCGCAATGCATAGCTAGTCCCGAGCATACAGGAGGAATGTTGTGGTTGGTGATAGGTTGTCCGCCAGTGTGGAAAAAGTAATATCATTATAAATCCACTGAATTCTATCCGGAATAAGCTAATAAATACAGAGCATCCATTTAACCGATCCTCGAACTAATTTGTGAGGTGTAGTTGATTGATTGATCAATCACTTCATCTTTTTGATTCCTAAACCACCTTACCTGGCAGTAGAAATTTCCATGCACATTAAGGCTCATGGCTCGCTCCGTTATCCTTCTTTATCAAATTATGAGAAATTCATGATAATCTGCCTGCTCTCTGACAGATTAAAAAGTACTTCAAGGAGATGGGAGAGACATCTGATGTGAAATACATTGATCCAACTTACATGATCCGTGCATGCCGTGCAAATGCTTCAGATGGAATTCTGTGCACGGTACTTGGACAAAATGCTGTAAGTCTCCCGTGCTCACTTATCGATTAATTCGACTTGTCCTTCCCGACTTATATATTTTGTGATTGAGACATAATTCAACCATTTTCTAATTCAACATGCACTCGTTGTTTTGATAGGTTCACGGTGCATTTGCTGGATATAGTGGTATCACAGTGGGTATATGCAATACTCACTATGTCTACTTTCCAATTCCAGAAGTTATCTCTAAACCCAGGGTTGTGGATCCTAACAGCCGCATGTGGCATCGTTGCTTGACATCCACAGGCCAGCCAGATTTTCTTTAATCAAGAGACAATTTATACTCCAGAAATCTTTCGCAGTGTAAACTAGAGAAGTAGGGAGCCAAATTGAGAAGCTTTATGGCTTTACCGGTTCCATTTATTTAAGAAATAACACGGAAAATAGGACTTCCCCATTTTTTGCTAGGCATACATAATTTGATGCCAGTTGAGAAGGGCATATTAATAAATGAAGCTTTGTCAGAGATCAGGAGTAACATTCACATTCTGTAAAGCTTCTCTCATGGTTAAAAAAAATTCAATCTTAACCTAGCCCTTATGTACTATTTGGACCTACTCCTGGACCAATTAATGTATACCATAAGTTATTAGATTCATTCATCTGTTAGTCAGAACTTATATGGGACTGTTTTAATAATAATATATGACATGCGAAAATTCAAATTTGTATGATGTCCATTCAAAAATATAGTGGCCACAGTATGTGATTTTTATATTCTTTAGATATTGAAGAAATATCATGCGAGTTTATTTGGTATAAACTAGCGATTTGCCAAGTATTAGTTACCCATGTAAGGGCCGTTTGGTACGAGGAACAAGGGATAATTAACCCGGAATTAAAGTTAAGATGAGTTTATCATACGTTTGGTTGGGATAAAATCCGGGATTAGTTACCATGGGATTTTTATCTCTAAGGGAGAGTGAGATAACAATCTCGGATAATAAATTCAGGAATAATTTATCTTGGGATTGTCGTTTAGATTGATCTGTGAATATTGGTTGAAGTTCTAGTACCATGCAGAGTATTTGGTTTTTAGTGCGTGCAGATTATGCTGCATCCACTAGCAGCAGTGGTAGGAGAAAAGCAGAATACTTATAACCATTAAGGACATGGTCAAACACCAGTATTTGTTAACTGACAATGACTAATGTAGTCGTAGCTTTCGTCGAATAAATTTTCCATAAGGAAAATGTTACTGTTAAATTGCCAAAGGATGTCAAAGACCTAGTAAAATAAAATTTCTCATAATTAACAATATAGCATATTCTGTCCTTATATATACATAGGTATCGACAAAAGGAATCATGCTTAGCTGCTCGGGCAAAGCTGTCACAAATACCGCAAGTTTGTCTGGACATGATGTTACATTGATTTTCCTATTTTAGATACATTTGGCTTTAAAATTTCGTTGTGGATTATGACAGAAAAAAATATATTTAGACCTTTTAAATTCAGAGACAAGTGAATGGGATTAACACCTGCACACCTGGCTACTTTATGCCGTGGTACATGAGAGAAGATTTATGGCTGATTTCATGCCCTTTTGGAGCTGAAAAGTAGAAATGAACGAGAAAAGAAAGTCGTCGCCTGAGAGATTCGAACTCTCGCGGGGAAACCCCATGTACTTAGCAGGCACACGCCTTAACCACTCGGCCAAAGCGACTTCATACTGCTTGCTATAAAGCTGGCAATTTAATCCTTCATAGTGGTGGCAAAATAGTTAAAAGAAATTAGTTATTTACCTATATTATCAACTAAAAAATGAGTTGGATAATGGACTTTGTAAAATGGATCAAATATGGGTAAGAATCATAGTATCCATCTAGAAAATGGATAACCAATGTATAACTAATGAGTTTAACTTTTACATTTGTAAAGCTTCAAATTTGGGATTTCTCAAGTTTGGGAGGCTAGAAATTCGCCCAAACGTAATCATATTAAGGCTGTATCCGGTTCCGGTTCTGGGTCTATTTGGGTAAACAGTTCCGGTTCTGGCGGTTCCCGGTTCTGGCGGTTCCGGTTCTGGCGGTTCCGGAGCCGGAACCGGAACCGGAACCATACGGTTCCGGAACCACCCGGTTCCGGTTCTGGCGGTTCCGGAACCGCGGGTCTGGCGGTTCCAGGCGGTTCCCGGCGGTTCTGACCTTTTTTTTTTTTTTTTTTAAATTAAATATCTTGTATAGTAGTGATTAGTATATTGTAGAATATATTTTTATATGGTGTACTATGTTGTTACTATAGCATATATTGTGTTTGGAAATTAGTATATATTCAAAATAAGTAGTGTATATTTTGTATATAAGTAGTATATGTTGTAGTAAAGTAGTATATATTGTATATAAATAATGTATATTGTGTAGTAGTTAGTATTAATAGTATTATGTGTTGTATGTTATATATTATATGTTATATAAATATTTTATATTCAAGGATTGATATAGAATTAAAGACAAAGAAATATTGAGACAAATATATTCAAGTATATGATAAAAAGCATATTTATTGACCAAAATGGCATATCTTTCTTAGTCTTCCTTCCCCCAATGGAATGAGCACAACATGGTACTAATACCACCATTAAAAGGAAAAAAAACTAAAAGAAGACATGCCAATGTACAAGTTACATCATAATTTATGTATTATTTCTAACAAATCTCATAAAACCTTCAAGGTTTGGAGGTGGTTGTGTTGGCGGTGGTGGAAATGAAGCTTGTTCATCACCACTTCCGGGTGAAGATGATTCTTGAGCAATTTCTGCTAGCATTTCTTCATAGCACTCATCTATTTCGGGTTGAGATTCAGCTAGCCCAAAGTTTCTTCTTTCAGAGCGGATCCAATCTCGGAAGAGCACTGATTTTTCCAAGCTGTCCCGCATCGACGCTCTATGATCTCCTATTTGTAGTCTGGCTTGACTAAATACGCTCTCCGATGCAACAGTTGACGCTTGAATGGACAGAACATCCCGAGCCATCCTTGCAAGAACGGGAAAATGCTTTTCCCTTGTCTTCCACCAATCCAAAAGGTCGAAAGATCCGTCTGGATTATCATTCTCTAGCCCCTGCGACAAATAAACTTGAAGTTCGTTTAGATGGGAAATATCATCTAAATTCTCACCTTGAGTACCCCTGAACTCCGTCCACGATTTAAGAGCTGTTAAGCCAGCAACTCTTTTAGACGATTGTGACGTGGACGAAGTAGGAGTTAGAATATTAGGCCTAGCATGCTCTAAGGCCTGTTTATAAGCATTATAAACAGTTTGAGCATTCACTGTAATTGATGCTTTCGCATCAGATAGTGTAGCCATTTCTTCTGGTGAAAGATCTAAACATTGATAAATACTAGTATACCAAAAGTTAGGACCTCCTGCTTTCATAGTAGGGTTTAACAAAGCAGCCATACCAAAAATAGGAGGGATTGGAAAAAAATATTTTTTAAATTTCTTTTTCATTTCAAATATTGCATTTTCATAAATTTCCCCTCCCTAGCAAGTGCGGCAATATATACTAAACAGTTTGAAATTGTAGGATAATATTGGCCAGATAAAGCAGTTGTAGCCACACTAAAATGTTCTAAAAAATCTAAAAGAATCTTAACGTTATTCCAATCTTGATTAGTTAGCATATCATTATCTTCATCCTCACAATCCCTAGAATTATAAGTAGCGGTTATTGGGTTTCTATATTCGTACGCCACTACTAAGCTTTCATACATGTAGTTCCACCTAGTCGGACAAGGTTTAGGAACCTTTCTTTCTCTAAGGCCACTTTCGTCACATTTTTTATAATATTCTCTAAGTCTACTTCTACGGTTTGAATAAAAAAGCCAATTAAGAGCGAATTTAACTTTTTCAATTTCTATGTTTAAAATTCTCATACCATCTCCAACAATTAAATGATAAATATGGCATATACATCTAACATGGAAAATATTTGTAAAAGCAGGATTAAATTTTCTAGTTAAAATACCTATTGCAGTTGTGTTGCTACTACCGTTATCCATGGAAATTGACATTATTCTATCACTAAAACAAAAATATCTACAAACATCATAAACAGTGCTAGCAATAAACTTACCTGTGTGCCGTGAATTAATTATTCTATATGCTATAATGCGTTTTTGCATGGTCCAGTCTTCGTCTATCCAATGACTGGTCACGGTTAGATAATCACAATCATTTCCACTTCTACCAATATCAGTTGTAATAGACATACGATTACTTATATGAGTAAATAAATAGCGCAAGTACTGTTCATATTCATGCTTATATTTATAAATGTCGGCCTTAATTGTGGCGCGAGGCCAACCTTTATACGTAGGATTAAATACTCGTCTAATATATTGAATCCAAGCAGGATTAGAAGCAAAAGAATAAGGTAAACACATAACAGTAATCATTTTAGCTAATTCTTCACGATCCTTATTAGGATCGTAGTACAATATACCTCCGGTGACAGTGTTTATTCTTGGTTGAACCATGTTAGAACCAGTACTTTGGTTAATTGTAGTATCAGGACTTGACTTCCCCTCTTGTTTCGCTTTTATTTGAAAATATCTAGCCTTATCGCTAGGATGTATATATATATGTTTAACTAAACTACCTGTTCCGCTACGATCACCCGTATACCTATGAACAAGTTCTTTACCACAAGTTTTGCATTTAGCCCTATCTTTATCTCTTAGTTGAATAAAAAAATGCCAAACTAATGAAGTTTCTGTACGTTTCCGAGGTTGTCTACTAAAAGTGGGAGTTTGTACGGGTGGGTGTTCTGGGTCATTAGGAGCAGGACTAGTAGGTGTATCATCTAAATCTACCGGAGGTTGGGTTTCGTCATCATCATCACCCTCATTTCCCTCTGATATTGGTGCATTAGGATAAAGCAAATTCATAATATCATCATCTATTCTATCACCGACTGCTATATCATGTAGAAAATTAACATCGCTAAATTGAAAACACGGGTAATCACTATCAAGTATTCCTAAGTTTTCATTAGTATTTCTAGGTTGGCTAGTAGTTTGAACTTGTTTATCTTTTCTAGGTCTGGGAGCCGGGGGAGGGGTAGGATTTTGGCTACTACTTTCACCGGATTTAGATGTACCTTTTCCGAACATTTTTTTCAATGAAAATGCCATACTAATTATAATTAAGGAAAATATCAACACACAACAAATATTCTTAGCACGTAAGAGTTGAAACGAGTTTACCGGATTGACGAACAACTTCTTGAAAATTGACAATCGTTGTAATTGAACACTTGAAAACTTCAATTCAACAACTTCACAATGTTTCACGAATTTGCAACAAAAATTAAGCACTTGCACAGAAAGATTGTAAGAGAGCTTGAGAGAGATTGAGTAAGATTGATGAATTGGTGAATTAAAATGAAAGAATGAGGGGGTATTTATAGTTGAGAAATGGGAAATAGTGTAATTATATAAAGTTTGGGGTTAAATTAAATTTGAGGGGTCAAATGGCTAAATTTTAAAAATGCCAAACGGCTATTTCTGCAATACCAACGTTCTGATTTTCAGAATTTAAAAAAAAAAAAAATTTAAAAAAAAATGGCCGTTGGGAACCGGATAGAACCGGAACCGGAACCGGCGGTTCTAAACGGTTCCGCCAACGGTCTGAATTTAAAAAAAAAATTATTTTTTTTAATATCGGAACCGTTTGGAACCGCCTGAACCGGTCCGGTTCCGGTTCCACGGTTCTAAAAGGTGGAACCGGCCCGGAACCGCGGAACCAAAACCGTATAACCGGAACCGTTTAGAACCGCAGAACCGCCAGAACCACGGTTCCGGTCACGGTTCCGGTTCGGAACCGTTATTCGTACAACCTTAAATCATATTCAATAATTAATGATAATATGAATATCCATACCGTTCAACCCTTTTTTATCCGTATTAAATATGGGTCGTGTCGAATAAATTATCTATTTTTTGATTACTCGTCTGCGGTCTAACCCATATCCGACCCAACACGCCCATTTGTTACCTCTAATTTTTTTTCCACTAATCCAGACAACTAGAATTATTTCTTAGTCCCAAATATATTGAGACCGGCTATATAAATCTTCACTGATCATGTTTCTCCATTTAAACTATTAAAAATAGAAGTACTAGAAGTTCTAGTGACAATTATATCCCTGAAAAGCTAAACACTTTCTAGAAAAAGCATATAACATAAAATAGAAGTGTGCTCTAACATGACTAAAACATATTATTAGTAATAGGTATCTCTTACTCCATTTAAAGTCCAAATACATTTTCTAAAGTTAAAAGGCTTGTGCATATATAGTTCACTCTTTTTTTGTTTTAAATTTTAATTTCCGTCTTGTTAATTTGCAGATTACAGTTTCTTTATAATTTAAGCTCCGTTACCTCCAGCGCTTTTGCATACAGAAATGGCTAAAGCTATCTATTGGATTAGGTTTTATGCCGTGTAGGTTATAAGGATTAATGGTCCCGGCTTCAGATTGATCATTTTTCGGAAAAATAAAGAAATAAACTTTGCTCTAGAATAGTATAATGCATCGGGTATTTGTAGCACTGGTTCGCTGTTAGGGGTTCTGTTCTGACTTTGAAGTTGAGTGATAGCAACTTGCTGAGCTTGCAGCATCTCGAATATCACTTGGAGGATGACTCCTCCTTCTTCCATTCCTCGCGGTTCTTGGCCTCCAGCCTGGGCTTCCCTGCGTCCATTCCTTACCGGGTATGTGCCTGCTTGCGAGTTTAGAGTGTTGTGGGAGTTGATATCTACTGGCTCCATGTTTGGCACTCCCTCAGGGTTTACAGGTGGTACATTGAGCCCTATGCCGCTGTATTCTCCAAGTTCCTCACTGTCGTGAAGAGGTGCATTTTGTACTATTCTTGCAGACTTGTCAGCTCTAACTACGTGTACTTGGGAGCTTTCTCGCCCCTCCATGACGACCATCGATTTATACTGTTCTGAGATTGACCATAGTGAGCCTTCGATGTGAAGGATGCACCTCGGGCTCACACTTCACATTCTGCTTCGAGCTTCTCGAGATTGGGCGTGGAATATCACAGTAGCCCAAAATCGAACTTCTCGATTTTGGCCGTATACACAGCTAAAATATAGTACGTAGTAATATTAATCTCATTATAAGAATTATTCATATTAGATTAAGCAAAAAATGATTGGGTTCTTTACCATTTTGGAAGTAAAAACTGAAAATGAATGTGAATGTATCAAATTTGAACATTTACTCATGCCACAACAATGACAAAAATTATGACTCAGTCCCAAATAAATTGTAATATATATAATAAATCCTTAGTTTTTCTTTAAGCTCAACTCATTCATTATTATTATCAAACTAAAATAAAAGTGAAAGTGAATAATCTATCTATATAGAATAGGAGAAGCAAAAACACTATATTAAGACACGTGTCTTAACCACAAAATGCCAAGTGGCTTTGTTAAGACAAAATAAACTACTTTTCTAACCAAATTTTTTTGAATTTTGAATTTTGAATTAATTGGTTACACTAATTGAATTAATAAATATAGATATCTTATAATTATCTATAAAAACGAAAATACAAAAAAAATATTCTACTCATTCAAATTGGGGAATAGTTTCAAGTTGGAGTTTTAAAATTATTTTACAATAAAAAACTACCATTTCAAATTGGAGAGTAACTTTTCCTAATATAGTAATAGTAGTAGTGTATATATATGAGAGTAGTTATTATACTAAATTGATAATTTATTAATAATTCATATGTCAATTTAACAATATTAAGTAATGGACAATTATATATATGTATAGATAAGAATTATAAAAATAATTAGAATTATTGTGAAAAAATTCGTACCTATACACATAACTAAAATTATAATAAACAAATAGTCATAAATGAAGAATACTAAAAAAAGGAAGAAACTAAATCACGATAAAGTGGTTCTTATACAAATCATGTGTTGAATTCACTAATTTGCACGGTTAACTATCAAAATTCTTTAACAAATGAATGAGTATAGTTCTTTTTATCTATACAAATATGAAAATGGTGAATAATTCAAATAACGAAATATTATAGCATATATACTTATTAATTGAGAACATTGTGAGGGTGAATATCATTTGAATATTTCTTCTAAAAATAGATAACCAAAATTTATATTGATCTTCATGTCTTAGTTCTATATCTCTCAAAATTATCATAAAATTTTTATTTTAGTATTTAAAAATAATTTTATTTTTACTCATGAAGGAGTAATATTTTAAATTATAGTTTTTGAAAAATTTATTGTGTATTTACTTTTAAAGAGGTAAAATGTGCAATTTGATAAATTTTTTAAGAAATTATAATTTTTAATTATTTGAATGTTAAGAGGTTGAGTTAATTTATATTTTATAGTAAATTTAACAATATTTATTATATTGTTTATACTTGTAAAAATATTTTATTTTATATGAGTTTCTTTAATTATTTTAGTTTTCTTGAACTTTTAGTGCATCTCTTTATATTTTATTGTGTTATAGTGCTATATTATTTATTCATTATTTAAAAAATTAAAGATTCGTGGGATTTACGCCCTATGTTTCGAGGCTTTCACCTCATCGCGTATTAAGTAAAACGCCCAGCCTCACGCCCTCGCCATTGAAAACACATACATAAAATAACTCAATTAAGAACAAATATAGTATAGTTTAGAACTAAAGTCCCAAAATATAAGATAAATAATGTGCTAAAATATAAAATTATAGCCGAACATCAATATTATAAATGATGAGTGTCCTCCTTTAATTACCAAAAAAATAATGAGTCTTCCCGCTAGCACTATGCGATTGACACTATAGCCTAAAAACACAAATGTACACTATTTAGGTGTATTTGGTCTGAAGAAAAATATTTTTTAGAAAATATTTTTTAATTTTCTTATATTTGATTGGCCTTAATGTTTTGAAAAATATTTTCCTCCAATTCCCTATCAAGAAAAGGGAAAATATTTTCCAAAACTCCTATTGCTCATCCCCATTAATACCCACCAACCCACCCCACACCCCACCTCCAACCCTAACCTCCGCCCCACCACATCTACCAACTCCATTCCCGCCCTAAATAAAAATATTATTAATAGTACTTTCTTTTCATGTTATACATATATTTTCTTTTCAATTTCAACGAATGATTAATTTTTTTCATGATATAAAAACTATTTTTTCATTTTAACAAAAAAAATATTTTCTTTCATGTAGATTTTTTTTTCATTTCAACAAAAGAAATATTTACTTTTCATGATATAAAAAAAGTTTTCTTTTCATTTCAACAAAACGAGCATTTTTTCATGATGTAGAAAAATATTTTTTTATTTCAATAAAATGAGTACTTTTTTGAAATAATAATAATAATAAGCTCAACTTGTTCATTGTCATTATCAAGAATATAATGAAACCTCATGTTTGCTTAAAATAACTATTACAAGACTGAGCATGTTCCAATGAAACCTCCACCATGAGAATTTATCAGCGTCAGCCTATCACAATTCTCCTTCTTTATCGAGGTTTAGGACGGGCAATTTGAGCATGCTCATAGACGAATTTTACAGCTATCCATAGCCTTTTTGCACATGAATCTAAGCTATCGTTATATTAATTACAAAATCAATAATGATCATTCAATCTTCATTATGGAATTAAGAATGTACGTGGAAATATATTGCTTTTCATGGCCTTACTTGAACTTTCTAGCATATATATAAATACATCCCAAAAATGTTGAACAAGAACGGCTTACTTCTTTAAAGCGTCCTAATGACAACAATCACAAGTTGAAACTTTGTGACTAAAATATGAGCAAATTATAGGTAATATTAGTCTAATGAGATGTCCAAGTTGAAAGAAATTGAAGTTTGTAAAACACTACTTCAATATCAGCAACATCATGCCTGATTAAATTTAGAAATCATAAATTGTGCGATGTAATGGGTAAATGGTGTATGCCTAGTAACGAGAGGCACGTATATAAATAGGACTCCTTGTATGAAAATCAGCCAATTATAATAGCAATATTTTGAGTTCACATATACTGGAGAAATACAGTAAAATCAATAATAGACAACTGCATGGCATTAATACAAAGGCTACTGCATAATAAATGTATAACTCTCAAGAGAACATAACTGATACGATACATATTGTTAAGAATCACTCAAAAAGATAAAAACAACAGAGAAAAAGGAAAATAAATAAATAAATAAACGGCAGAGAAGATAGGGTAAGACAGGGAAATGTTGGAAGCCGCAAGATCAGTTTGATGGAGGAGATAGCATTTTGGGAAGAGGAATATTGACAGGCATTGGTGGTAGAGTAATCTTTGGTACAGAGGGCAATGTAGGCAAAGATGGTAAATTAGGTGTAGTTTTTGGAAGTGTTGGCAACGATGCAGCACTTGGCAATGTGGCTGCTGTTGAAAAGTTGAGAATTTTAGGCAACTGCGGCATTGTCGGCTGAGGCAATGACGGTATTGTAGGCAAGTTTGGAAGTTGCAGTAGGCTGCGAGCAGCATGTGTTGTAGTGATGCTTGATAAGGTCAATAATGCTACAATCAAGAAAAGGATTGAGCACTTGCAACTAGAATCAGTCATTATTCTGGTGCTTCTGAGAGTTATTCTGAATCAACAACATACTCAGTATAATTCTACCGGTAATGTGTACGCAGCCCTTACCCCTACCTGGAGAGGTAGAGTCGAGTATTCTGAATCATTCCTAGTAAATCCTTCTTCAAATAGAAAGATCATTCAAAGAGGTTTGTGTTGGCTTGTGTAGGTGTCCAATGTCCATAGAGGAGCAAACACAGGTAATGACTGAGTTGTAGTGGATGGACTACAAGGGATCACAAAGAGGAAGTAAACAAAAAAAGAACAAAGAAAGAAAATGAAAGGTCAAAAAGAAGAGAGATGGATGGAAAGAAAACTAGAAATGAGAAGGAAATGAAAGGAAGAAGGACCAGAAATTGGTATCTCCATTCACCCAAGGCATTTGTTTTGTGCTTAGAGACTTGGCTTCCCCAAGCAGATGTCTTATGGGCTACAGCAGCGTGTATTTTCTTTGTGCCCCAGTTATCAATGTCACAATCATATCCTCAGAGATTCATTCCCCGGATCTCTTCGAAATCAGAGGCATACTACAGATGGCACATCAAACCACAAACATTGACTGCCAAAGTCCACTATGCTCTCCCAGTTTAGCTTGCGATGGCCATCTATATTAGTTCAACCCCTCTTTTACATTAATGCATTAGACTAGATGAGTCATTTGACGTGCAACACAGTTGAAAGTAAACCGAATAGAGAAATGAATCAACCTGAGAAATTCAAAGAAGCATTTAACGTAGAGAAAACTGATTCTCGCATGGAGCCAAATAATTGACTCCAGTTAAACATACACAACCACCTGCTGAGAGCAAGAAGATTATTACAGACTAGACTCAGTCTACACCTGTAACAGAGCTTGGCCAGACTCTTACCTTAACCATGTAATATATTGGGAAAGAATACCTTTGTCTGCTCCAGTCAAACAAAGAAATATCAATAAGTTTCCACACATGATCATAGATGGATTATCCAGTAAATTACTAGGCTAACTGAAATATACTTGGCATAAATAAATCAACATGCTATTTTCTTAAACCCTTACTACAGATCAGAAGTTGTATAAACAAAGAAAGAGTCGCTGCTTGTATAACTAGATATGAAGGCCCTTCCAACTGAGGTTGGCTGAGAATAGGCCAACTCTGAGCGTTTAAGAACTAAATCCTTGCAAAAGGTTCCCCTGCATTGAAGAATGAGAAGCAAGTTCAGACTAAATGTAAATCATAAGCAATCCAAATCTGTGCGGAACTTTGGCATTCCAGACTGCAAATGGCAAACAATGAGTTTAATTTAAAGAAAATAGTTATTACCCATTTTACCAACTTCAAGTAACTTATTTGACCAAATTTATAATGCAACAGTTATTTTACAGAGAGCACGGTCAGACAAACACTATGTGCGAAATAGATGCACATCCGATGCTTCAACGACGAACTCGGCGTGTGAGCATCTACTAAGCAACATCCAATCTTTCATTTTGGTGTGCTCTTCTTTCTTTCCTTGGTCATTTCGTTTTGACATATTCATTATAACTTATCCAATTACAATGTATTACCCGCTAATGCACCTTTCTTTTACCAAATCTCAGGAGCATATGTTTCTATTTTTTATTTTTCTGATGAAAGAGAAATCTCAGAGGGGGAATAGTGCACGGTCCAAAACTCTGTGAATAATGGGACCGCCACTAACCCTTCTCTACTCAAAAACCAGGCTTCTTGAGTGTGGCAGGGTTCAAACTCGTGACACGCACCTAATCCTCAAATCACATCTACACTCTTACCACTAGACCAAAGCCCTGAGGGGAAATCATGAGAATAGTATTTTACATAGTGTCATATCCTAAATTTTAATGGAATAAAACAGGCTCAGCTGGGTACTGACCAGACCAGGCCACGGAGTTCGAATAATTTATTGTCTTATTACATTCATTTTCCTATCACCTGTGGAATGTATCTTAGCCAAACTCTTACAAAACAATGAGAGTGGAGACCAGTGATGCTCAACAACAAAGTTTTCAGTTTCTTCCGTATGACTGCAGATATTAAAGACACTATCATTTGGCAATTGAATTCAAGAACCAATTCGTGTTATGCAAGTAAATACCACCCCAAGAATCTCAGAACTCCTTTGAAACTGATATCTAAGAATGTTTGAATTTGTATCCACTGTTCTTCAGTAGGCTTGAGTAAAGCATAATCCTTGCCCGTAACAGCCACTTGATCACCATTGACACCTTTGTAATAGCATGAATTTGAAATTGTTGCACGTTGAATAAAGGAAGTAGTGGGCAAAACCTTCTTAATCATCTCTAAACCTCCTTGATAGCACTCAGCTATATTCCTCGGAACAATTTCCTTATCAAGATAATTATTGCATGGAAAAACTAGAGGCATTATGTCTGAAACTGCAATTGTACCGGAAGAGCAGAAGTCTCCGGTAAACTTTACGAAGCTGGAGGACAGCTCTTCATCTAGAGAAGCACCAATCAAGCGACTCGATCATGTACTTGAGCAGCAGAAAGTACTACACCATTCTGTTTCTGCAATATAGATAGAGTACACCGTGGTAGGATCTTCTCATACTACATTGATGGCGCACACCACTCTGATTCTGTGAATACTTGCATACCAGGACCCCTTTCACAAATTATCAAGTGCAAGCGAAGAAAAACTCAGCTTCAAGTTTGCAAAGACACTTGTCAAGTGAGAGCATCAGACTCTCACTTATGGAATTTAATTTTGTTTTATCAGTCACTGTCGCCTTTCTTCCTTTTTCCAGTGACCTCGTTTCTCAGACATGAATTTTTTTGTTTCCAATTCAAAAGGAGCAATTACTAGTTTGAACCCCGTAAATTTAACTTTTGCCAGTTCATTAAGCATGCAATATATTTACAATAAGAAAACTTCAAGGAACCATAGAAAGTGAATCCCATTACCTAGCAGCATCCAGCAAATAGCTGGCAATGTGTTTTCTTCTGTTGGAGGGACTGACCCAAATGGCTCTAATGCCACATAAAGCAGATACCGCTTCTTTCTCACACAAGATTACTCCACTATCAGACTCTTCACGGCTTTTGGTTGATTGATTTATTCTTACAATTTCCCTTTGGAAACTCACTCCCCCAAATTGGAGTGTGGTTGAAGTCCGTCTTGCTTCCTTCTCAGGTGAAACCTTACACCTGCTGCTTTCTGATCTTGAGAGAATCTTATACGCCTTCTTTATGGGCTCTGTTACCAAACATCCAGATATTCTTTGAGAAGATATAAACAGATAAACCTGCTAACAGGAGAAATGTTTCAGAGTTTCATTCACATAGCTAGACAAACTCAGCCTCTCACATAACCACCACATGAAGGGAGAATTCTTCATAAAAATTAGTCGGCAAAATGAGGACAACCATTCAACGTCATAGCACGATTAAGAAGCTTCATTGAGCTCAAGTAACTTACAACTCAAATTATAAAAAATATAAGTAGACAGCTGGACAGTTGAAATTTGATATTGATTAGTGAATAACTTTGAACAATGAAGTTTACTTTCTATGACAGTAAGTTTCTTATAATTGCAAGAGAACGGAACCTTGCATAGCTGATGATATATCCACCCATCTCCAAGTTCCATCTCCATCATATTCACAACTTCCTGTACCTGCCAACAACACACTCTCTTTAAGTCTATGAACAAATGAACACTATGTTTAACATGATTAACTAGAGAAATATCAATCGTGAACATCAAAATACAGTGTTTCATGTATAACCAAATAGTATCTGAAAACCTTGTTTCTCTGAGGAGGAGGGTCATCGTCCAGCACCAAGATAATTCGGCCAATGTCAAGTGGAGGAATTTGAAGAACTCTTTCATTCCGCCAACCCTAGACATTTTATCACATCCCAGCAGGATAAAACTTTAATCTTTTAATAATTTTACACAAATTTGAAATAACATACTCTGTTGCTGAATTACCTTAAATGGAATACCATGCGTATAATTCCTGTGAAATGTCTTATGAAACTTTTCATCCCCTTCATCACCTCTGGCATACTTGAAGCCACAGACGGTACAAGTATGCAATAAAAAATCAGACTGACCCAGTTCCAAATAAAATTGGGCGTACTTTCTCTTCTTATTCAAAACTTTCCCAGACTTTGCCACCCCCAGGTCTGGCGCAAATTTCTCCGAGTCTATTTCCTTGGATGCTTCATCAGTTGATGCACCATTAATTTTACTGCAAAATCAGCTTAGCATTAGCAAAGAACTTAAAGGGGAAATAAAAATGATCATCAATGTTAGGTAGTAACAACACGGAGATGTAATTTTTTTCCAAACACATTATTTTGGCAGAAAACCTACTTGTTTAAGAAAATTAAGAAAATGATTTAGGAAAGATTGTAACGATCATACTTTTGTACTTAAAATCATAATGAATAGTTTAATGGTGTGATGATAAGAAACTGTCCTTAAATTGGTTCTCCTTATCAGCGTCTTATAGAAGAGAAAGAAGGCTAGTTTTAATCAACAAACAAGGTAATTGTAAGTAGACGACAGAGATGATGAACAAATATATGCGTTTTCTCACTTATTTAGCAATTGATCATCTCCATTTTCCTTTTACCTAAGCCTGTCAACCGGTCCGGGTTGACCCGGGACCGAACCGGACCGGTCCGGTAAAAACCGGGACCGGACCGGCCCGGTTCTTAAGGGGTGGGCTGGGTTGGGGGGGGGGGAGGGGTTAGAACGGTTAGGATTTTAGGGTCTTGACCCGTGACCGGACCGGCCCGGTAAGCAAAACAGAGCTTGAACGGGTCGACCCGGACCGGAACCGGACCGGTACAACGGTCAAATTTTTTTTTTTTTTAAAAAAAAATTTCTGAACATGTGGGCCCCACAGGACCGTTGGCAACGGTCCAGAACCGTTGGCCGACGGGAGTATTTTCAGAAATGGCCACTTTTTTGTTTTTTTTTTGTATTTATTAAATTACATTATTAACCCTTCTTAAAATCTATAAATACCCTCCCCTCTTCTTCATTTCCTCACTCAAAATTATCAATCTCTCTCTCAATTCTCAAATTATCAATCACTCTCTTCTCTTCAATTTTCAAGAATTCATATTCTAATTTTATAATTTTATTGTCTTTGTTTTCCCGAATTTAATTTATCGTAATTTCTCATTCGGAAATCGGAATTCTAAGCTTGAAGTTCAAGTGTCCAACATTGAAATACTTGCTTGACGTTTGTTCGTGGTAACACCGGATTTGCGTAATCAAGTGCTCAATTTATTGTCGAATTCGGTGCACTCTCTCCAACTCTTTCTCTTATTTAATATTTTATTTGCATATTTGAGTTTAGCTTATATTTTCATTTTTACAATATGTTTAATGCTGCTAAAAGAGCGTGTAGAAAAGTTACTGGTAGGGGTGGAAGTAAAAAAAGAGGTAGTCATGTAGCTTCTGGTAGTAATAATAGTAATGACCCAATAACACATGTTTCTGAATCATCGCCTAATTTGCAAGATGTAGATATTGATTATGAACAATTACAAGAAGATTACGGAATAGAAGATAATGAAATTGGAATAGCAGATGAGATACCACCTACACCTAGTAGTGGAAATGTTGGTAGTATTGGAGTTGGAGTTGCTAGTGCAACAAGCGGTAGAAGACCACCAGTGGCTCCAACTTCTACTCGTAAAAAAAGAAGTCCTGTTTGGAAATTTTTTGATATAGTAGAAGGTACTGATAGAGTTAAGTGCAAACTTTGTAACGAAACGTTTAAACATTTGACCGGAGGTAATTTAGGGGGGACTGAGACACTTATTAGACATCTGTCGACTAACCATCCTATAGAATGGGGAGCTAATGGGGATGGAAGTCAAACAACAATTAACCCTACTACCGGAGGTCTCCTAAAATATGATAAAATGAGGGATCGAGAGGAATTAGCGAAAATGATTGCTTTGGGTTGTCTATCTTTGTTTTTTGCTTCTTCCTCTTATCTTATTATATATATTCAAAGGATATACAATCCTTTGTTTAAAGGTATCCCTAGAAGTACTTGTAGAGCAGACATCTTTAGACTTCACGGCCAATATCAAACATACATACGCTATTTGTTTAGTCACCTTCCTTCTAGAGTATGTCTAACTTCTGATATTGGCCATGCTGTTAATGGAAATGATTATTTAACAATTACATGTCATTGGATAGATGATAATACTTGTATGCAAAAACGTATTATTGCTTTTAAATATGATGAAGATCAGAGTCATACTGCTGCATTTATTAGTAGTACAATTATTGAAGTTGTTGAATTTTATAATCTAAACCAAAAAGTTTTGTGTATGTGTTTTGATAATGCTTCAAACAATAATGCTGCAGTTTCAATTTTAAAATTGAATTTGCAACCACCTCTTGATGATATTTTTCATGTTAGGTGTGCATGTCATGTTTACAATTTAATTGTTAAAAGTGGGCTCGATTTATTTTCAGTTGAGATTACTCAAGTTAGAAGAGCAGTTGGAGTTATTCAGGGAAATAATAGACAATCTAGAATAAGAGAATTTAAGAATAAGTGTATGCAGTATAACCTTTCACCTAGATTCATGCCAGACGAAATAGTTACTAGATGGAATTATACGTATATATTTTTAAAATGTTGCTACAAATATAGATTTCCAATAACTGAAGTTGCTAATGCACATTGTACTGATCCTAGGCGTATGTTAACAACTGATACTTGGGAGGTCATTAGTGATGTTAAATTTTTGCATAAATTTTATACTGCTACTGTTGTGTTTTCTGGCGCATATTACCCAACTGTTACTATGGCTTTAGTACATATAGCTGAAATTTCTTTGCTACTACATGAATTTAAGAAGAAAGATAGATATACGGATGTTGTTGTAAATATGCAAGTGAAATTCAAAAAATATTTCTTTCCAATTCCTCCAGTTTACTTAATTGGTGCAATTTTAAATCCGTCTATTAAAATGTCTGATTGTCACCAATTAATGAATGCTTTATATACTTATATGGAGATTGGGCCCACTGAAAGCCCAAATTTGTATGATTCTATGAACCAGCTAAATGAACATTTACAACATCTATATAATTATTATGCAACTCAATGTGATAATTCTCGTGCTTCAACAGATGTAAATCCCGCTATGCAATGTAGCAGTTCTAATGTAGATGATGAAGAAGGCATTGATAGTTTTAATATTTTTTCAACTTTTTCTAACACTCAAAGTAGTAGCAGGAATATTGATGAACTTCAATTTTACTTGCAGAAGCAAAAGGAGCCTCGCACCAAGGAATTCTCACCGTTAGGCTGGTGGCATGAAAATGCAAAGCAATTTCCCGTTCTTTTCGCTATGGCTCGGGATGTTCTGAATGTGCCAATTTCCACTGTTGCATCCGAGAGTGCATTTAGCCAAGCAAGACACTTGGAGACACACGCCACTCATTGGGAAGCAATGCTTTGGAAGTTTTAGTATGTTTAAGAGATTGGATTAGATCGGAACGAAGAAATCAAGGAAAGGAAGATCTTGATAGCCCAGAAGACGAAGAACCTGGAGATATATTAACGCATGGAAACCCATCCGAATTTAACACGCCAGAAGAAGGTCAATCGGTTCATATTGATTACGATGAACTTGCTAGGGCAATGATGATTCGGATTACTACCAGTATACTACTTGTTACAAAAGATGTAAAGTTTTTACTACTTAAGATACATTTTAGTTTTTCTTTATTTGAATTTAAGAAATAAAGTAGCACTTGCAATAAGTGCAATTTTTTCCCATCTTTTGTTGTGTTCATTCAATTATTACAAAGTATTAATATAACTTAATATTTATACGTAATTCTAAAAAAAAAAAAAAATAACGAAACCCGGCCCGGCCCGGCCCGGACCATTACAACCCGTAACCCGTACGGTTCAATCTAAGCCTGTCTCAACCCAGCCCGGTGAAAACCGGTACTGTTTGTAACCGGCCCGGCCCGGACCGGTAACCGGATGGGTCGAAAAAAAAATCGACCCTGACCTGACCGGTGGAACCGGTTGACACCTCTACTTTTACCTCTCTTTAGTTCCTTCCATTTTAGATAAAATCCAACCACGACATTTTGATTTAGTGTGCTTGCTCATAAACATAGACTTCCCTTTCCTGTTTGACTTTCTCAAAATTTCTTTCCTTTACTACAATTTGCTTTCATTCTTTTATTTTTCCTTTTAGCACACAAAAATTGATTACTACCTCAAATAAGAAAAATAAACAGGGTGCTGAAGTGAAGGCTGCTGAGAATCCAACTTGAAAAGCTGAACGAAAGCCATATAATACATCACTTTCATATGTTGAGAGTCAAAGATTCTAGTTTTACTGGTAATTCGACTAAGGTAATATCCAATCAACCTCTCATAGAGGCAGAAAGTTGGGTTATACAGCTAGTAATTAGGTAAATTTGAAAGGGGGGAAAACTACAGCAGAAAATAATTGGGTAGTATGTATGTATGTAAAATATGTCCAAAAAGCAAAACTATAAAATATAGAGGGAAACAAAAAATTGGATTAAAAAAAGTTCCAATCAAAGATTTTGAGGACAGAAATTTCAAGATTCAATAGTAGAGAAAAAGGAATTAAGTAATATAAAAGAAGTAATAGAGAATGTACTCAAATGAATTTTGAGGTCTGCGCTGGTAAGTAACAACAATTTCTGGCTGTAACCTCCCATAATCAAACATATCACTGCAACATTGGGATGGGTCTGCAGTAGAAGAAGAGGGCTTGAAGAAGCTGCTAATTTTCGATTGCATTTGATTTTCTCTCTCTCTCCGTCCTGCGAAAATTCAGCTAAATTAGCGCTTCCCGCCTCACTGTACTGAAACAAGTCGAGACTATTTATTAAGGTGTGTTCGGCTCGTTTGGGTCGGTTTTCTAATAAGAAAATCAAGCAATTAAGTCGGTTTTTATCGATTCAGTTTTGTTAGTTTTTCGTTATTTCGGTTGTTTATCTATTTTTTTCTTAAATATAAAATATACACTACCAAACGCATATTACGATGATTATATTTTTAACGTAGCACTATCAAATCAATTATTCTTTGAGAAATTTATCATTTACCCAAATATATTAATGATAATTAAATAAAATAATAATAAATAACTTAAGTACTCAATTGAAAATCGATTATTTTTAACATGAAATAAATTCTTGTACTTAGCAAAAGAAAAATATCAACCAAAAAGAATGTAAATGCAAATAATTAGATTATTATAATAGTAAAGAACTATACTAAAAATACAAACGACTAATATGTACCATAAAATTTTAGAAAATTTATATATATATATATATATATATATATATATATACACACACACACACACACACACACACATATGTCATAATAAATTTAAATATCTATTTTTATAGTCGGTTTTTTCGGTTATTTTTTTAAAATCACAACCAAACAAAATTTGATTTGTTTTTAAAATTTAAAATCAAAACCAAATCAAAACTACTAAAAAAAAAGTATCGGATTTTTGATCAATTTGATTCGATTTTTCGAATTTTTATACCCCTACTCGAGTAGGGGTGTTCAAAACCGATCCGAAACCAAAATCGAACCGAACCGAAATTTAATGGCTTAATGGTAACGGCTTAACGGACGGAGAACGAATTTTTTTATTAACGGCTTATCGGTTTGGGGGCGGATTATTCAATTTTCTTAACGGATAATCCGTTAACCTGTTACGAATATAAATATAAATATATATATATATATATATATATATATATATAAAATTTATTTTTACTTACATAATTATATATATTAAATATAAAAACTAAAAACCTTAAAAATGAATAAGTATAAGTGTATAAGGTTGTAGAACAGAATACCAAAATTTTTAAGGCTAAATGTTGAAGTTTAAGTGCATGTACTGGACTTTTTGAATCAAGCAAGAGTTAAGACCATATGCAACAAATGCTATAACTCAAAGAGCATTTTTCTTTTCCCTATTTCTAAAGTTGTGTTCTTTGTGAACAAAGATATATTCTTCTGACATATATCTTTTTCCTTCTTGGGCTAAAACAGTGTGAAAATGGGCACATAGCATGTGCTTCTTGCTGCTTCAAGATTGCTAATAGGAAAAGAAGTAGAAATAGAACTGGACATTGGATAATGTAGTGTGCAGACAGAATATATTTGAGCCTTAGGTATTAAACCGATAAACCGCCCGGTAACCGCCCGATAAGAGCTAACCCGATACCAATCCGCCCGATATCTTATCGGGTGGCTAACGGATGAATACATTTAAAAGCCGATAACCCTTAAGCCAAACCGTTAAGAGTAAAAAGTCGCCCAATCCGCACGCTGAACACCCCTATACTCGAGAGAGTGGTACTTCTATTTATCACATGGATGCCTTTCACCTGTGACAAATCCATTGGACCAAGTTACCGGGGAAGAGGTTGAAGCCCAGCAAAATGAGAGTGAAGTTGGGCCTGGGGTCTGTTAGAAGGAGCCGACGAACAAAACAACCCAACAAGCTTTTACAAGATTATGTGTTAAGTTAAAGGGAAGGAAGGCACGTGTCAAACAAAATAGAGGTTATCTATATCTGTTATATGTACTGGCAATTTCAGAGTAGTGGTAGGAAAGATGTTGTAGCAGTTTCTGATTTCTCATCCCAGTTTCTTCTAGTCCCATCATCCCCCTTCTGGCGATTTCTATCATGTATCTTTCTTGCAATCCTATTTTTAAACTCCTGTAATTTTCATTGTGAACATTCAGTTGTTATTAATCTACTGTTGGCTACTACTATTTAAATTGAATATTAGTTTGTTCCATTTGGTACTTTCATTGATTCGTGCTCCATGGGTGATTCAAAACTCAAGAATTCTGATGTTCCATCTGATTCTTCCTCTGAGGTTTCTCAGTTATCGTCTCGTGTTGATACCTTGAGTTAACTTGTCCAAGAGTTTATGTCAATTGTCGCTGCTCAATCTGCGGCTATCGAGCCGCTTCGACCTCGTCCGTCTGATGTTTGTTCGTCGCCGGGTTCCAACTCTTCTACTCCACTCACTCAGGCACAAACCAGCAACTGTGGAACACAGTCGTTTTAATGGTTTGAATACAAAAGCCTGGTTGTTTCAAGCAGAGCGATATTTTGAGTTTTACAACATTCTTCCGGATCATCAACTCTCTTTGGCTTCGTTTTATTTGGATGGTGAAGCTCTTGACTGGTACTGCTGGATGTTTCGCAACAAACAACTCATTGATTGGCCTCATTTTGCTTGGAATATTCGTATTCGTTTCAGGGATCAATCACTCAGATCACCAGAGGGTCGGCTATCAAAGCTGATGCAGACCACGACTGTTGCGTACTTTCGGGCTCGCTTTGAGGCCATTGCCAATGAATCAGTCCGTTTGCCAGAGGTCATGTTAGTTGAGTGCTTTATTTCGGGCGCCAAAATGGATATCCAAACTGAAGTGACAATTCGAGGGCCCACTACATTGGAAGAGGCCATCAAATTGGTGTTAACATCGAGATTAAGCCGATGAATCATGAAAGCTATAGAGAGAGAAAGTAGAGAGAAGGAGGAGTAGGTGAGAAGTCTCTGGAACTTCAGAGAAAAGTTTATTCAACCGAGAAAGAGAAATGTACAAATGAAGTTCGGGGGTCCCGAAATATCTAGGGACCCCAATGTATATTTAATACAATGGGTCGGGTCAAGGACCCACAATAAATGGGTCTCGGATGGGCTCAGATATGACTCTCAAGGATTGGGCTCGGAGAGGCCCAAACCAGACATTCATCATTGCCCAATTTGTTGTATACCATTGTATACCAAAAATACAATAAATATATACTGAGTATATATACATTTCATATCACGTGACATCTTGTATCTCAACACCCCCCCCCCAAGTTGGAGGGGGGAACCACCTGCAACTTGGTAAGCAGCGGAACCAGCAAAGTGCCCGGCAGAGGCTTGGTGAGCAAATCTGCCAGCTGACGAGAAGTAGGCACATGAAGCAACCGCAAGAAACCAGATAGCAACAAGTCTCGAACGAAATGGCAATCCACCTCGATATGTTTTATGCGTTCATGGAAAACAGGATTGTTAGCAATATGAACAACAGCCATACTATCATAATAAACAGAAACAAGAGATGAAACAGGGACCCCAATATCACCCAACAAGCGATAGAGCCAAGCCAATTCAGCAACAACCTTTGCTTAAGGCTCGGTATTCTGCCTCAGCGGAGGAAAGAGAAACAACAGGTTGTTTCTTCGATTTCCAACTGATCAAACAGCCACCCAAGAGCACACAAAACCCAGTAACAGAGCGTCTAGTATCAGAGCAGGCAGCCCAGTCACTATCAGAATACCCAGAAACAGAAAAATCAGCATGATCAGAATAAAATAAACCCAAGGAGGGAGTGCCTTTGAGATATCGCAAAACATGCAGGGCAGCATTCATATGGGGAAGTCTGGGGGATTTGAGAAATTGATTCAGGTGCTGGACTGCATAACAGATGTCAGGTCTGGTGTGAGTCAGGAAGAGCATCTTGTTAACTAGGCTCCTGTACTGATTAGGAGAGGGCAAGAGATCACCAGAATCAGCATGAAGTTTGACATTGATGTCCAAAGGGGACACAACAGAGGACACATTGACACAGTCAAACTGGTGCAGCAAATCAGAGATATACTTGTGCTGATTGAGGTGCATCCCACCAGGGACAGCAGACACTTCAAGACCCAAAAAATAATGCAAGGACCCTAAATCCTTGATTTTAAACTGAGCATCCAGAAATAGTTTCAGAG
Source organism: Nicotiana benthamiana (assembly GCA_034376525.1). Taxonomy (NCBI): domain Eukaryota; kingdom Viridiplantae; phylum Streptophyta; class Magnoliopsida; order Solanales; family Solanaceae; genus Nicotiana; species Nicotiana benthamiana. The sequence continues at coordinate 72,736,789 of CM067336.1, forward strand.
CAGTCAGTTCATCACTGTCATCCCCACTTATAATGATATCATCCATATATACAGCTACCACCACAAAAGAACCAGGCTTACCTTTGATGAATAAGGAGTAGTCATTTAAAGAATGAGTATATCCTCTGGAATAGAGAGCAGAACACAATTTGGCATACCATTGTCTGGATGCTTGTCTCAACCCATACAAAGACTTTTTGAGTTTACAGACCAGAGGAGGAGAAGAAGAAGAAGAGACTGTCAAACCTGGAGGGAGTTTCATATAAACATCCTCATCCAAATCACCATGAAGAAAGGCATTATTGACATCAAGTTGGAAAAGGGGCCAGTGATTCTTGACAGCCACAGCAATAAGGCACTTTACAGAAGTCATTTTTATCACTGGAGAAAAAGTTTCAGTAAAATCAATCCCCTCAACCTGTGTGTCACCTCTAATGACCAAACTAGCCTTATACCTTTCAACACTGCCATCTGCCTTATATTTAATTTTGTAAACCCATTTGCAACCAATGAGTTTCTTACCAGGAGGAAGAGGAACAACATCCCAAGTGTGATTTGTGTCCAAAGCTTCAAACTCCTGTCTCATAGCAGCTTGCCAAGCTGGAACAGATGCTGCCTGAGAATAGTATAGAGGCTCAGATTGCAAAGAGGAGGAAGATGAGCCAGAGAAGGCAGGGAGTTGACACACATAATCTTTAAGATAGGAAGGAGGATTATGGTGTCTGTTAGACTTTCTGGGAGCAGGTATAGAAGGAGGAGGATCCAAAACAGGAGGGGAAACAGCAGGACTGAGTGGAGCAGGAGAAGGCATCTGGACAGGTGTGTCAGAAGAGGGAGGAGAAAGTGGAATGGGAGAATCAGAGATATCATCATGTTCTCCAGAGAGAAGAAAAGGAAAAGAAGAAGCAGAGGGAGGAGCAGAGGGAGATGCATATTTAAAAGGAAAAACTGATTCATGAAATAGAACATCCCTGGAGACCAAATACTTCTTGGATGCAAAATCATAAAGCCTATAACCCTTTTTGCCAAAAGGATAACCCAGAAAAAAACAGGGAATAACTCTTGGCTTCAACTTGTCCCTTTGAGAAATGGGAACAGAGGCATAGGCCAGGCAACCAAAAACCCTCAAGTGAGCATAGGAAGGAATTTGGCCATACAAAATCTCATGAGGAGACTTGTTATTAAGCAATCTGGTTGGTATTCTGTTAAGGAGATAAGTGGCAGTCAATAAGCAGTTCCCCCAGAAGGATACTGGCAAGCCAGATTGAAAGAGCAATGCTCTACAGGCCTCAAGAAGAGTTCTATGCTTTCTCTCAACTACACCATTTTGTTGAGGGGTGTGAGGGCATGAGGTTTGATGGATTATCCCCTGACTGCTAAAGAAAGAAATGCCCTCATTGCTAGAGCCCAATTCTAAAGCATTGTCACTTCTAACAGTCTGAACCACATCATTAAATTGGGTTCTGACCATGGCAAGGAAGGACTTAGGCATAGAAAAGGCATTACTCTTGGATCCCAATAAGTGTGTCCAGGTTGCCCTTGAAAAATCATCAACAATTGTAAGGAAGTATTTGCAACCAGATGAGGTTGGAGTATGATAAGGTCCCCAAGTGTCCACATGAATCAGTTGGAAAGGTTTAGAGGTTCTAATGGAGCTATCAGGGAAATGGAGCCTGGTTTGTCTGGCCATTGGACAGACTGTACAGGGAAAGGATTGTTTGGAAGCAAAAGGAAAAGGCAGACCAGAAATGCATTTCATGTTGGCAAAAGGAATATGTGCAAGTCTTAAGTGCCAAGTGTAATTCATATCAGATGTAAAATCATTATTACAAGTGGAACTATTTATATGAGAATGCGTAGAAACAGCCTTGTATCAGACAAAAAGTCATCATTACAAGAAGACACAGAAGGCAATGCAACAACTTGGTTATCATTACAAGAAACAGAAACAGGACAAACAGGATTAGAAAAGCAAGTAACAGAGGGAGAAGGGGAAGAAGGAACCCAAGCTAGTTTATATAGCCCAGCAGCTTGTCTACCAAGATCCAGTGGCCTCGTCAGAGAAGGGTCCTGTATCATGTTTAGGAAGCAGGAATATTCAGTGAACATAACTATATAATGTAACTGTGTCACTAACTTGTGAACAGAAATCAAGTTGTGTTTAAAAGAAGGAACTAGCAGCACATTGTGAAGAGTAATGGAAGGAGTTAAGGCAAAGGACCTAGTGCAAGTTACCTTCACTTTGTAGCCATTTGGAAGAGTAACAAGGTATGGCAGAGTTAGAGGTATAATATTAAAGAGTAGGTTTTTATCATGTGTCATGTGATTAGAGGCACCTGAATCTATTATCCAGGTGACAGAATTGATGTGAGTAAGCAAGCAAAGTTTGGAATCAGACATAGGGTTCTCAGTTAACAAAGTACCAGCAAAGTTTGTAGCATATATGGGAGGAGGAGTTTGAGCAGTGGATTCTCCCAACTTGGTCTGGTGTAACAAGTTCATCAGCTGGTCATAATCATGTTTGCTCAACCCTGGAATCACAGAGCTTTGACCATCTAAGCTTGCAGCAGACTGATGGTTAGCAGAAGGATTCCCATGAGGAACAGACAACAGTCCATCAGAAATAGGAGAATCCAGACCAGTACTCAGATGGGCAGCAGCAGGCCTCCTTCCCTTGTTGAATGTGGGACTTTATGGATACCCATGTAGCTTGAAGCACTTATCAATTAAGTGTCCAGACTTTTTACAGTGTCGACAAAATAAAGGTCCCCTGGTTTGATCAAAATTGACTCTCTCTCTAAAAGGAGGAGGGGGAACAGACACTGTGGCCTTGTTAAATCCAATAGACTGCCTGTTTGTATGCACATTGAAAGAGACAGAGGTTGGATCAAATTGAGAGCAAGACTGAACTTGTCTTTGCTTCTCATCATTGAGGACAATATTATAGACATTGTCAAGGGAAAGAGGGGGCTGCATCATCAAAATATTACTCCTGACTCCCATATACACCTCATTCAGACCCATTAAAAACTGAAACACCTTATTATCATCACATTCCTGAATTATACCATCTTTTGCAGCACATGCACACCTTAGACCATGATTAACACACATAGAATCAAGTTCATCCCATACACTTTTCAGTTTGTTGAAATAAGAAGCTACATCGGAGGAACCTTGAGAGGTGTGGGACATCTCTCTTTTCAGTTCATATATTTTGGTCCTATTTGCAGTCCCATATCTGGTCTGGAGTTGAGACCAGATGCTCTGTGCAGTGTCAGCATACTGCACAGATTCAGCAATTGCAGGGGAAAGAGAAGCAATCAACCAAGAGATCACCATACTGTTGCACCTATCCCACAACCTTTGTTGAGCCACATTGGTGGCAGGTCGGATGTATGTGCTATCAACAAAGCTGATTTTATTTTTGGCCGTTAAGGCAACAAGCATTTTGCGTCTCCAGCCCCCATAACCACTACCCGAGAAGGGAGTGGGAACAAGTGATACCCCAGGGACATCAGACGAGTACACAAAAAGGGGACTAGAGGAGTCTACAGTTGGGGAGGCACCACTGTTTGTGCTAGAAGCCATAGTTAATGAACCGGCTTAAATGAATAACTTTTCAACAAACCGAATACTACCAAAAAAAGTATTCAAACACAACAACCAACAAACGGACTACAGTCAGGTCAACTATTCACAAACAACACCAGATGTTCACAAGAACAGAGTCAAATAATCACATATAATATCGGAGATAAGGACAGAATTACCCTCCTTCTTCGCAACCGGAGAAGATCGGCCTTCAAATAACAGAAACCCTAGGTATAGCTTTGAAAAACAAACTTTACCGGAAATCTGGTCAGGAACGTCGGAAATGCACCCAAAGCGTCCACAAAGTGATAATCGAGCCACCGGAATACGGTAAAACCTCAGGTTAAACCGTCAGAAACCCTAGAAGCCGATAAGTCACCCAAAATCAACCAACCAAAATCATCACAATATCTTTCCAGAGTGTTCAGGAGAGGAAAATACACTCGGATATCACGAAGAGACACTCAGAAAGGTCTCCGATAGATTGAAATCATCATCGACGAAACGGTCTCAGAAATCACCCCCAAAAACCTCGAAACAGACTTCATCCAAGACGACGAATCACACAGAAACATGATCGGATCGTCGTCGAGGCTCTGATACCATGTTAACATCGAGATTAAGCCGATGAATCATGAAAGCTATAGAGAGAGAAAGTAGAGAGAAGGAGGAGTAGGTGAGAAGTCTCTGGAACTTCAGAGAAAAGTTTATTCAACCGAGAAAGAGAAATATACAAATGAAGTCCGGGAGTCCTGAAATATCTAGGGACCCCAATATATATTTAATACAATGGGTCGGGTCAAGGACCCAAAATAAATGGGTCTCGGATGGGCTCAGATATGACTCTCAAGGATTGGGCTCGGAGAGGCCCAAACCAGACATTCCTCACTGCCCAATTTGTTGTATACCATTGTATACCAAAAATACAGTAAATATACACTGAGTATATACACTTCATATCACGTGACATCTTGTATCTCAACAATTGGCCCATTTATACGAGCAAAAATTTGATATGGCCAGGGGTTCAATTCGCCCTGCTTTCACTTGTACCCAACCTCTTTTACCTAACCGCATTGGACCGCCTTCAATGGCTGTCTCTAAGCCTACTGCTTCTTCATCAAATTTACCAAAAATCCCTTTCAAGTGGTTGTCCGCCACTGAACTCCAATCCAGGCGTGAGAAAGGATTGTGATGAAAAATACATTGTGATGAAAAATACACCCCAACCATAAATGTAAAGCACTTCCCCAGTTACTCCTCCTTGAAAATTCCTCTAATTCAGCGATTGAGTTACCTGAGTCATTCTCACCGGAGGATTTCATTGCTGAAGAACTTCAGTTCTTAGAAGTTCAGGATCATTCTGCTATCTCATACCACGCCTTGGCTGGTGGTAGTCCTTATACAACTCTTCGATTCAATGGCCATGTACGGGGTTCGCCGGTGAATGTGCTTGTGGATGGTGGAAGCACACATAATTTTCTCCAAACCCGTGTGGCTAAGTTTCCCAATCTGCCTGTGGAAGCTATAAAGCCTTTTGTAGTAATGGTTGGAAGCGGTCAGCACCTTTGTTGTGAGGGCGTAGCCCGTCAAACACCAATTGTGATCCACGGTGGTGAACTGCTATTGGACCTCTATGTCTTGCCTATGCAAGGGGCGGATATTTCTTTGGGCGTTACGTGGTTAGGATTACTGGGTCCAATCTTGACTGATCACTCAACTCGTATGATGGAATTTTTTTATCAAGGCCAAAAGTTCAGTTGACTTGGTGCTTGGAGAACCACCAGATGAAGCCCCACTGGTCTAGTTACAAACATTACGATGCCTATCAGAGGTTGAGGTTGTTTCCTCTTATTTTTGTTTAACTGATGACTCTGGACTTCCTTCATTGCCACCAGATTTACAGTCCCTTTTGGAGGAATTTGAAGATGTATTTACCAAACCTCACGATTTACATCCGATCCGCGCACAAGACCACGCCATTCATCTGCATCCAGGTTTCGGTCCAGTAAATGTTGAACCGTACCGTTACCAATATTTTCATAAGCAAACAATGGATAAATTAGGTTCTGATATGCTTGCTGAGGGAATTATCCATCCTAGCACCAGCCCATTCTCGTCCCCTGTTCTGCTCTTGCGGAAAAAGGATGGTACGTGGCGATTTTATGTGGATTATCGGGCCTTAATTGCCATAACTGTGATGGATAGGTTTCCCATTCCGATTATTGATGAACTTTTTGATGAATTACATGGTGCGATTTACTTCTGAAAGTTAGATTTATTATCCGTCTATCATCAAATCAGGGTTCGACTTGAGGATGTTGAGAAGACTGCATTTCGTACTCATGACGGGCATTATGAGTTTCTAGTAATGCCGTTTGGTTTAACAAATGCACCTTCCACTTTCGAAGCTACAATGAATTCTAACTTTCGCCCTTTCCTTCGTCGCTTTGTCTTGGTTTTCTTTGACGATATTTTGGTTTTATAGTCGGACATGGAATGACCATTTACAACACTTGACTCAAGTTTTCCAGCGGCTCAGCGAACATAAACTAGTGGCTAAACGTTCCAAATGCATGTTTGTGCAACCTCAAATTGACTATCTTGGTCATGTGATTACTGAGCAAGGTTTGGCTGTGGACCCTACAAAAATTTCAGCTATTATACAGTGGCTAACTCCTAAGGACAAACCGGAGCAAACCTCCTCAGTTCATGACCCAATAACCAGAGTGCCTTCCAGGCATAAATTCTCAAATTAATGGTATTACCACCATCCTCATACTTGGTTTCAATCTTCCATCAATCAAGTGACCACATGTCGCACTTATACAATCTTTCCTGTGGGACATGCTCCCACAACCTTTCGAAACACTTAACAGGTCTGTACATCCAAACCACCGGCTGCACTAACGCTAAAAAGAGATGAAGAATCCTTAACCATGATGCAAAACCCCTTTCACAAAACATCGATCTCATGTGACACTGAAGACAATACCAATTTACTTTAAACATTCAACCTTTTTCTTGCTCATCCGAGCTCGTGACATCCTTACCAGCACCAAACTGCCACCTTGATCCTTACTTCGAATTCCCATACTACTCACTGCACCCAACGTGCCAATATACGATAGAACACGATTTTCATCGTAACTCTGAAATCACTAATAAGCTAACATTTCATCATATACAACTTTTCACTTAACTCACTTCAGGAGAAACATAGCAACACACAAGTAAATTCTCATATCTGTGGAAATATGCAAATCTCTAAGTAAGGGCCTACCCCACCATAACCCTTCCGGGGTCCGCCTACACAAAATAGGCCATAACAATGGAATACCTCTTAATAACATCAATCACGGCGGACGACAAGCCTCACACGTACTGCCACAGATCACTTGCATAACATAATCACGCTGAAAAAGCTGATCTCTACCACCAATATGCCAACTAATCTATGGATAATCAATCTATCTTCTTTTGATTTACCCTGATTGCCTTAGAAACCATAACAACTCCATTTAATACTTACCACACTCTATCCGCACTCGCCCCGAGTGACCTTGAATCACGAGACCATGCTGTCACAATTGCCACAAACCATTCCATACCTCTCAATTGCTCCATCGCAAGACCAAACATCATGGGAAATTCTGTGCCTCTTCTTATAGGTTGATAACAAGCTTGATTCTTAACCGTACCTATACGCTCAAAATCATTAGGCATCACACCTCATCTTGTGAATTTACTATGATCGTTGTTGAGAGCCACCCGCTCTGACTTGGCCCCGAATACAATCAACTCCATGAGTCTTTTATCACATGAATACCCTCTTGGTGAAGAACCCACGGAATCACTTCCCTTGGAACCCGCATCTACACAAAGAAAAAATCCTGAATCCTTCCCCAAGTTTGAACATGAGCTAATAAGGCTAACCATAGTATGTTCTCAACAATTCATTTGCTCAAATTACCACGTATGGTATTTTTCTGTAGCTGAGATAACTCATCAATATACTAAAAACAGGAAACCTCGCAAGTAGTTAATCATGCAACCCACCCAATCATAGGCGGTGAGACTCTCCCACTTAGCTTGAAGCCATTATTTCACAATACTGGGATTCACCCGACTTCTTTATGTCTTATTGACATAACCGTATGCAATCAACCGCCAAAACCCCCTCTTTTGAACTCTGAATCATCAACCACATTCATACGACCGATCACTTTGCTAGACAACTAATAGAATTCTTCGCAGAAGCTTCGCCAACCACGCAACCGCTAACCTGCTCACAGGGGACGACCCACCTTTAGAAATAACTTCCCGACATCTTCCAACACTGCCGCATAGGGTACAATCACTATTACCTCAATAACCTATCCTAGGTCCGAGCTCCCTCTCCAGCTGCACCAGTCCATTCACCCCTCATGGACATCAATTAAATGTGTGGCAACACTCTTCCAATTTAGAGTTATGCTGCATGCTTCTTCATTTCAAACAGCTCTTTTCCATCATACCAAATCTCATGCCGCATAATAGCCCAAACTTCAAATTAAACCTGCAGACTTCAATTACCAGTCACTAAAATGCTGATCATTCCAAACTCTCCTTAGGCGCGTAGTCATCCTACTACCAAGCACATATGCAACATCGCCACTCTCCCACTTTGGACAAACTCGTTTCTTTAATTTACTACTCGACCTGCGCTTCTTATACTTGACATTCTAGAAGTTTTTAAACACTGCCTAACACTTCCCACATGTCCTTTTTCATACTTTGCTACTCTATTGTCGCCTTAGATAAAATCTATCTTCGTAGCACCTGAACCCACAAATCGCTTCTAACTTTATACCTTTCTGAAGTTCATCCTTCTTGAGTCGTCGATATTAGACACACTGACTCCATTCTGAACCACCGCACCCCGAGATCTCTGATCGTCGCTTCTTCAATATTGTCTCACAATATCTTGCTCCAAGGGTAAATTGTAGAAGATCATAACACCAGTGAACTTAGTACATTCAATAAGGACAACGACACCTCATCATACAAGAAAATTTCACCACGCTCGCAAATACCAAGTCTCTCCTGTGAGCACGTGATTTTTTCCCTATATATGAATTATTCCTATAAAATTCAAACAAAAAATATTTTTCCTTATTTTTACAATTTTTGTGAATTTTGTGTTAATTGTTTGTGCATGTTAATTCATATGAAAATACAAAAATATATTTGCATTTAGGATTTAATTTCATATTTTGATATTAATTAGGGGTTAATTAATTTTAGTACAAAATACAATGAAAATAACAAAATAGTCCATTTTTACATTTTTATTGTTAATTTTTGAATTTGTCATGAGTTTATTTTTAAATAGGATTTAAACAATTTTAGGAATTCATTAGCTTAACTTGGAAATATATTGGGTCTTTATTTTGTTTTTTTGCATTTTAATAAAGTCAAAAAAAATACAAATGAAAACAAAATAAAAGAAATAAAAAAAACAATGAAGAAGAGGTCTTATTTTGTTTGGAATTTCTTTAATTAACACCAGCCCAAGAACACACACGACTGGACCCGTCCAAGACAGCCCAGATACCCGACCCGACCCACTCTCCATCAGAATACACGAGAAAATACTTACTCAGCCAAATCCGTAAATCAGAGAACCCAACGTGTACTGTTCTTCTTCTCCGAAGAACACGCGAACAAGCCCAAGTTCCGTCCAAATTCATGGCTAGTGAGCATGAATCCCGAACCCACGCGTTCCCCCCATCCCTCCTCTCACCATTTTAACGGATTTATCACCAAAGATTCTCATTCCTCTCACTCGCCCGATTTTGAACCATCTCACGCGATTAGAAGGTCCTAGAGACGAGTCGTCGGATGAATGTGAGGCATTGGATTGATGTCGTTCAATCCGAGCCCCACATTTATCAGGTGGTTCGTTTCAAAAAGGGCCCTTATCAGATTACTTGAGGGGGATTTTTTTCGGAGTCGAAAGGATTGAAAAAAAAAAGGTTTGAGAGTTCATTCAGTTTTCATGGAGTTTTTTCTGGATTTTAGTTTTGATTATGGAAGAAAAGGCTGAGATATTCCAGTTTCTTTTGGTTTTTGTTCCTGGTTCTGTTTCAAAAAGTCTAAAAAAAAGAAGTTTTCATTATCTTTCTTTGATTCCTTTCAAAAATGGAGATGGATTGAGTTTGTTCAAGTTTTATTTTCTGTCCCGTCTGTTTCATAATTTCAATGGAGATAAGTTTTTATTAGCATTTCGACGCAATAGAGTTTTCTTTGATTTCAATTCTGGTTTTCGGACGAACAATGGAACTCGTCGAGAAGTGTGAGTCTGCTGCTGTCTAAGCTTCTGATTTCAACTCATTAGCTTCCAGGTCTCGTTTGTATTCCAAGCTCGTACAAAGTTAAACGGGTTGTTTATTGATTCAGGTTCGCTTTTAATCCCATGTAGCCTATATTTGGCGTTTGATTAAGAAATGTGACTGTTGGTCGTAATGTGTTGGTTTGCCATTTGCACGAGTATGTCTGGTTTGGCTCGGCTGTGTATATGTCATTGATTTCTAATTTGGCTGTGCATTTAGAACTGTTGCGATCCTCTGTTAAGTTCTGTTACATTCTGGTCAAACCGTCTTCATGACTAGTTCAGTTCTTCAGAGGTTTCCTTTTGGTTTAAGTTAGAATTTTAAAGAAAATAAACATGAGTAATTGTTTGCTGATGTAGTTAGAATTTTGAGTGAGGGTTGAAACTATCTTTGAGATGCTGAGAATTTGAAAGCCTCTTATGGTTTGAATCCGAAATGTTGGAAACCTTGTTCTGGCTTCTTCTTTTCAGTGTGGATTCTGTTGATATTTGCTAGCAATTTAGCTAAGAATTAGTTCGGATTCGTGTCGGTTTCGTGCTGGATTTATTTGTTTCTTGATGATTCAAGTTTGAAACTAATTAATCCGCAGCTTGAACTGTTTGAGTTCCATGCTCATTTGTCTTAGCCTCATTTTGGTTCATCTTAGTTGATCCATTGTTTAATGAAGTAAGTTGTAAACCTTTGTGACACGATATCATTTAAACGACTGAAACTGTTGGTTTTCATTTAAATAGCTGAATCTATTCGGAGCTGTCATCTCTGATTTTCCTTGGTTCTCAAACGAGAAGTCTGCTAGACGTGTTATTGTTTGGTAAAAAGATTATTGTTGATCATCCATCTTTGTTGCATATTGAGCTGAATACCAGTTAGGATGTTCTTGCTTTATTTACTGCTAAAAACAATGAAAAGTGTACTGTAGCTTCATGCTTGTTTTAGTGGACTGTATTTCAAATCTTATTGTAGTTTTTTCATGGTTATTATGTTTGATGTGGTGCATCAGTCAAGCAAGTGCATATGTTGAAGAGTCTTGTCTAATGTAAATATTAGTTAGCCGGGGTTTACTCCACGAAAAACCTGCCCTGTTTTGCACTGTTCGAGTGTTAATTTCGAGGGCTATTTCTGCCAGGCTTGGATTGTTTTGAGCCATGGGGTGTACTGTATTGTCATTAATTCACTGTTTCTGCATAGCTAGGCCTACCAGTTCTTCTTCACCTCTCATTAGGCCCTTTCTTTTACTTTAATTAGTACTCCCTCCATGCTCAATTACTCTCTGTTTAGGATGTGTTTAGTAAGTAGTTGGTCCATGTCATTCTAAGTTGATTTGATGTGTGTTAATACTTGAAGTGTTTGTGTGTCTTGTTCTTATGGTACTATCAAGGTTAGGTCGTCTACTGGATTTTCTCTAAAGGTGTCTCAAAAATGATCTCTTAGTTTGGTGCACTAATTTTCTCAAAAAAAAAGAAGAGAATTCTCTGAGGATCTAGAAGCTCATTTTAGTGTGTGTTCTTCCATCTCAATGATTTCTGGATTTTCGTTTGCTTCTGGGGTTAAGCTGGAGCTGTGTTACTGATTTTGCATTGCTGAACTCCTCTCATCTTGACATTCTCCCTTACTTGGCTGGTGATTCTTCTATTTTTGGATTGCAAACTAGGTACACATTAAGTCCATTATATATGTGTTGGTTTTTTTGTGCGACTGTTGGATTGAATTGACCTTGAAATATGATCAATGAGTTTGTTTAAATCTGATTCTTAATTTCGTCAGCTTAGTTTAAGTTGTGATCATTTTTGTTGCCTTGTATTAGTAGGTAATTAAGGCAAAATTTTCAGTTGGGCATTTGCCCATTTTCGTGCTAGCACTAGGAGCTGTAAGTCATATTCTAAGTATGCCTTTGTTTGCTTCGTTATTTTTTATCTCTTCTCTTTCTTTTGGCATTTTTTTCTTTTCTGAATGCCATATATCCCATTGTGTGCATGTCTTTTATTGATGAATATGGGTTGTGGTTTGCGTTTAAAGGTTGAATAAATTCATGAATATCCCTAGTTTGTAGGATAAAGGATAAAGAAAGGTAGACTCGAAATACTACTTTATGAAAGATAGAAGAGATACTGAAGAAAAAAAAGAGTATACCGCGCGGCGTTGTGCATAACATTGTTCAACAAACATCCCCAAAGAGCTTGTATCTTTTCCCTATCTTTTTTCTGTAAGCCAAAGGCTTTAGATAGTTTAGCAAGTCCCACCGGTCGGGACAACAAATTGTATTTGGTAGAGACCATGAGAGTAACATTCCTCCTCCTTTCTGGATCTTTTGAGGTGGAAACGTAATTTTGCCCCAAGTTCCCATAAATTGGGACTGGGGGAGAGGAACATCCTCTTCTCGAACAGATGCACCCGGTGGAGAGGATGTAGCAGTTTTTGGTGTTAAAGGAAGAGTTGGTGAAGAAGGAGATGAAGCTGATGATGTTGAAGGACGAGAAGTGGTTGCGGCAAACATAGTGCTAGTTGCTGGTTGCTCGTCAAAAAAATACGACAAGGACCCGGTACTCAACATCATGGTACCGTGCACAGTGACTGGGATCTGGAATAGGAGTTGGCATTTACACCATCTCAAACTCCACAGAGCGCCGAGGCATCGTCTTCGGTTGGTATAAATAACTCAACATATTGACGAGTCTTTTGAGCTGAGGAAGGTCGTCGTATTCTATGTAGAGAAGCCCCGTCCTTACTGCTTTCCCCATCATTGTCAATCACCATGGTGTCAATAGCCAGCTCGGGCGGGGGCTCATCACCATAACTTTCAGAGACGACTCGGGCGCGGCATTCTTCACCCTCTTATTCTTTTTTTTGGTTGTGGAGGAACAACTTCTCTTTAGTTGTTTGTTCTTTGGCCGGGGACTTCGAGAAGAAGCACTCGCACCGTCTATGTAAAATCCTCTTGCAACAGCTTCGCCATATCTACAGGAATAGCCAAAATGTCCTCCTCAGGAATGACGATTGAGCCCTAAGATAGACCTGAATTCAACAGAAGAGAAGGGTCAAACAACCTCTTTATATGAAAAGGTAAAAACAAGATGAATTTGACTTACCATGAGTTTTGGCTTTCCACCTATATTTAAGGGAGGTAAAAACAAGATGAATGTGACTTACCATGAGTTTTGGCTTTCCACCTATATTTAAGGGACAATTCTTTCCACATACGGGTTTCAGGCGTAGTGACGTCTAAAATTTTCTTGACACATTGGTCCAAGCATTCAACCCTAGGCGGAACCCACCGAGTCGCCGAAATAAGCAAAATAAGAAGGGTCAATAACAATGTAGAATGATCATTAATGGAATAAAAGAGTTAACGGTAGACTTACGAGTACAGTTCCATAATTCTGGAAAGGCTGGAGCCATGGCCAGGATGATATCACTGGTGACGACTGAAACGAACCGTTCCATCCACCCATGATCGTTGTCATAATCCATGCTGGATAGCAGAGAATGGCGTCCACGCTTATTGAAATTCATCATTTCCCCGCATAAGATCTTGGGGGGAATAGAGGTTCATCACTAGAGCTGGGATATCCCTTCTCCCGGCACAAGCGCCGAAGACAAGCGAATTTCCTCCATGTAGAAGGATTTACTTGTACCAAGCAGACTTGGTAGCGGAGGAAAAACTCCACAATAATGGAGTCAATCTCTCCACTCAAAGAAAATGGTCCCAAAGTGATGGGATACGTGAAAAATTACGTAAAACCCTTCTTGGGTAAGGCTCTCTGGTCCGACAGGTCGGGAGCGATAATGTCGAAATATTGATAGTGACAGTTTTCCTTCACAATAGGGATACTGGAAGTATGAATGGAGGAGGAGTATACACTAACAACCCGCTTACGAGGGTGAGCAGAAGGATGCTTATCTTTAAAATCTTTGGTAGTAACTAGATTCTTTGGGATGATGGTACTCACCATATGGATAGGAGCATCATCAACTTTACCTTTGTTTTTTGAAAAACTAACGTTTCTGGAAGAAAATGCTATTTTTTATCAGAAGGAAGGTTTTCTCTCAAAATAAGAAAGTTAAAAAAAGGTTAAGGATGACGTATGAGTTGATAAAGAAAGTTTGAGAAAATTTAGAGTATTATGAAGTGTAAATGAAGAAGGTTGATGTGCATAAGTAAAGGTATAAGTGGCTAAACTCGTGACCAAATTTACCTCGATAACCGGCAAAAGTGATGCTAAAACGTGGGATGACGTGTTTTCAGAGCAGTAAATGCAGAGGGACATGCACCTAATCAGTCGTTAGAAACTTTTCAGAGGGGTTCAGTGAATTTTCCGCCAAAGAGGATGTTTCTACCAACTTCCCGGTGACACAAAGTTATGCCACCAAAAATAGGGGGACTATCTGTATAGGGTAAAATATATTTATATTAAATGATCGAATGAGGAAGTGACACGTAGAGCCGAGGAAACAAGATAGCTTAATCCGAAGGCAACGATCCCGTATTTTACCAGAGAGAACGATACTCATAAAGATGAAGTAAATGCCTGCATTACTGATGAATATTCTTCAACATTAAGTATACGGCACGTTACAAGGAATATGACATTTACTGCCTGCCATTACATATTTTTCAATGACCCTCATAATTGACATTAAAGAGGGGCTTGATCCTAGAACTTTGCTCCCTAGGTACGACTATAAATAGTGAGCTCCATTATTATTGTAAAGGATAAGAATTTTCTGGCAAAAATACACTACAATATATTCAAATTTTAATATAATTTTATCTTTTTGTCTACTGATATCATTGCTATTGTGTCCGGAAGCCCTGCTCCAGGAAGTATTACATTTTTATCTAGTTCATCTATTATTTCAGGATCAAATTAATATCTAAAAACCACATATAAATTCAACTGTACTATTTTACCGATAAATATCCATATATAGTTTTTTTTCACATGAACCTAAGCTATCGTTATATTAATTACAAAATCAATAATGATATTTCAACCTTCATTTTTTGAGTTAAGAATGTAAACCAACGTGGAAATATACTGCTTTTCATATGATTGGTAGAGGCGGAATTGAGCTGGTTTGTTTCTTATTTGTCACCCATGGGCCTTATTTGAACTTTCTAGCATATCTATAGATACATCACAAAAATGTTGAACGAGACCGGCTTACTTCTAAAGCGTCCTACTAACAGCAATCACAAGTTGAAACTTTGTGATTGAATGTGATCAATTATAGCTAAGATTAATCTAATAAGATGTCTAAGAAAAGTTGCAAGAAATTCAAGAAATGACTTAACTCGATAATAGACAACTTCAAGGCATTAATTAACACAAAGGCTACTGCATAATCAATGTATAACACTCAAGAGAGTATAAATGATAGGATACAGATCGTTAAGAATCACTCAAAATATAAAAGCAACAGAGAAAAAGGGAAGGAAAAAAAATCAAATGGCAGAGACGACCATAGGGTAAGACAGGAAAATGTTGGAAGCTGCAAAATCAGTTGGATGGAGGAGTTGCAAGTGTAGGAATGGTAGGAAGTGACGAATTTTTGGGCAGAGGAATATTGGCAGGCATTGGTGGTAGAGTCATCTTCGGGACGACAGAGGGCAATGTTGGCAAAGATGGTAAATTAGGTATAGCAGTTGGAAGTGTTGGCAATGGTGGCAATGTGGCTGCTGTTGGCAAATTTGGAATTGTAGGCGATTGTGGCATTGTTGGCTGAGGCAACAATGGGATTGTAGGCAAGTTTGGAAGTTGAAGTAGGCTGCGAGCAGCATGTGTTGTAGTGATGCTTGACAAGGACAGTAATGCCATGATCAAGAAAAGGATAGAATAGTAGCTGGAAAAAGCCATTGCCAATAGGAGTATGTGTGTTTTGACTTAGTTTGCTAGATTGCTTTGTGTTCCAAGCAAATTCAGTTGTGTTTAATTTGATCATTTCTAAAGGGTATATATAGAGAAAGTTCTAGAGGGTCTATGCGGATTTGGTATGCCCTAAATTCTAAAATTCTGTTGTTAGTTAACCAATTCTCTAATGTTGTTTTGAGAAAAATGCACCATCTTTTAAGTCAAGAAGTTTTCTGAAAAAGTAGTTAGGTATAGATGAAATTTGGATCAACCATATTTGGTTGACAATTTATGCAATACTAATTGATGAAATCATTTATTTATAATTTTAAACTAATACTTCTATATTGGTTGGCACTATGGAAATGTTTGCTTGCTTAATGATGGTCAAATCAGCTCAACAATATTCTGAAGTCTAAAACTTTTCCACGTGTAATGTTGAACTTGGAAGTATTAATATGCATGTTAGGAAGTTAAAACTAGTCATACTAAACTCTTTAAGTATTCTTCCTACTAGAGGATTAAGCAAATTTCTGTGTTCTTTACCTATTATGAAGAAGTAAAAATTATTGTTCATTTCTTGTCTCAAATATTCACTTGTAGCATATTATATTTTTAATGTATCGACATATTTTTTCACCTGCCTGTACAATCCCATAATAATGTTGTTTTTCCAAAATCAAACTTTATTATTTAAAATGTCTTGAACTAGCCATCTCTTAGAAGGTATTATGAAAATTGATAATGACTTTAGATAATATCACATTTGAACATCTGCTCGATATTCGTATCCTGCTCCTGTGATCTCCTCAATTTAATTCCTTTCTTTTAACAAGGGGAACCAAGTTTAGGGGGTAATTTACTCCTATTTAATGACAACAATTAGTACAAATTTTAGTACGTCTCAAGTATCTGTATTAGGAGGAGTCATTACGAATTGACTAAATTTACGCTGTCAATAGTGGTGGAGGCAAGATTTTCCCTAAGGGGTCCAAAAAAGAAAAAAAGTTAAAAAATTTAAAAAGATCGTAGCTAGTGGAAATTAAAGCAGTGACCTCATAAATATTTTGATCCCACTTACCACTAAGCTATGCTTTCGATATATGAAAAGAGGATTCAAAACATATAATGCAATATAGATGTAAAAAATAGATTTATCTTATTTTTTAGGGTTCTGGTAACCCCTCTTCCCTAAATCTGCCACTGACTGTCACCTGTCACACCGTCTATCATAATCCTCCTCCTTTATTCTATCTTGGGACATGCAATGTACGCAAGCTCATAGGGCCATGGCCTATGCATATTCCTTTTTCACATGGATCGATTATTAGATTAGAAAATCAATATATTCAAACTTCATTTTAGAGGAATGTAAACTAGTGCAAATACACTGTTCCTCAATATAATATGTAGAGACAGAGTCAGAGCTGATTAATTACTTTTATTCTAGTCATGGTCTTATTTGGAATTTCTAGCATAATACATTCCAAAAATGTTGAATAAGAACGGCTTAATTCAGAAAGCTTCCTTATAACAACAGTCACATAAGAAAGTAAATGAATGCAGTGTTAAGAAAATATTCCAAGTATTTGATTGAAATAAAGATAATTTGCATTGTTTTGTTGCTATGGTAATTGGTTGATTTTCATGTATTTACAGAGAGTTCTATTTATATACGCGTCGCTCATTAACAGTCATAAACCATTGTCCATTGCATCAGAATTTATGATTTCTAAATTTATTCAGGCTATTTTTCCATTTTGATTGTACCGTTCATTATTACTGTTTTCCTTTCCATCTATTTTCTGGTCCTAATGATGCTAATATTATTTGTCTGGCTGTTGTTGTTGTTACTGATCTAGTGTCTCTTTTCGTCTTCTTGAGCCGAGAGTCTATCGAAAACAATTTCTCTACCTCTCTGGAGTAGTGGTAAGGTTTACGTACATACTACCTCCCTAAACTATACTTGTGAGATTTTAGTGCGATGTTGTTGTAAATTTATTCAGGCTGATGTTGAAGTAGTGCACTGTCTGTCCTGGTGTCTCTGCTACAGGATTTAGTAGTGTTTTATTTTGTATTATATCTCTTTGTGTTTCTGAGTGTAACTTCAAAAGTGCATAGTATTATTTTTTGCGAAGTTTAATTATGTTCACATTTCGAACACTGCACATAAATCAATAATAGGCATTGCATGACATTAATAGAAAGGTCAGTCTGCAATGAACGTATAACACTCAGAAAGTATAAATGATACGATACAATATCGTTAAGAATCACTCAAAAGATTAAAACGACAAAAGGAAAAAGAACATCAAATGGTAGACACCATATAGGATTAAACAGGTAAAATATTAGAAGCCGCAAGAAAATCAGTTGGATGGAGGAGTTGCAAGCGTAGGAATGGTTGGAATATTGGGAATGGTAGGAAGTGAAGGCATGTTGGGAATAGGATTCATAGCCGGCATTGGTGGCAGAGTCATCTTTGGTACAGAGGGCAATGTAGGCAAAGAAGGCAATGGTGTTGCTGTTGGAAGTGTTGGCAATGGTGGCAATGTGGCTGCTGTTGGCAAGTTTGGAATTTTGGGCAATTGTGGCATTGTTGGCTGAGGCAATGAGGGGATTGTAGGCAAGTTCGGAAGTTGCAGTAGGCCGCGAGCAGCATGTGTTGTATTGATACTTGATAAAGACAATAATGCTATGATCAAGAAAAGGATTGAGTAATTGCTGGAAGCAGCCATTGTTAATTTGCTCTAGATTGATGCGTTGTATTCAAAAGAAGTTAAAGTTGTGATTTGCGTTGATTTGAGTTTGATGATTAGTACCAAAGGGTAAATATAGGGAGACTTCTTGATGGATTACAAGGATTTGGTGAGATGTTGGGCGAGGAAGCATATGCTTATGCTCTATATCTTAAATTCTATTGTTAATTAGTTAACCTTCTCGAGTGTTGGTTCGAGAAAACTTCACCAATTTTTAAGTAGTCAAGAAGTTTTATGAGAGTTGTTATGGATAGATAGAAATTTGGATCAACCATATTTGGTGAACAATTGATACAATACTAAATGATGAAATCATTTTTTCAAAACTATTTTAAATTAATATTCTGTTTTGTTGGCACAATGGGATTTGGACGGTTCTCTTGCACCGCTTTTCATGCATATTTAACAGTTAAAAGGAAACTGTTTAACCTAAAGTTCTCATATACTTTATAAGCATAAAACAATAAAAATAAATTGAGGGCCAATCATAGTAAATCGTAATAAATCAAGAAATCAAACAAAAGAAAAGAAAAACAAGCTTTTGGAATTAAGGGGAAATATATAATGCATTTTTTATTGATGATATTAGTTTGGTTTGCCTCTCCATATAGAGGTTTAGAGCCTTATAATGATGTTCTTTATGCCCATCGCAGGAGTACTATTGTGTGTTCCCTCTTTTTTTGGGAGTAGTGGTGAAGAAGAAGAAGCAGCCCCATTTCTAGGGCTCTTTCTCTTAGTATTTATGCCAGCAAACTAGATGAGCTGACGATAAAAAGTGGCTGTGGCCACATCGGAGTTCCTTATTTAAGATGATAGACAGGCCGTGGCCGTATTGGTCGAGCCAAATAATTAAACATTATTAATAATTAATGGCCGTACCATTAGTTAATTATAGATTAACTTAAAGCGGGGTCTGATTCGTCAATTATCGTATGGTCGAATTATGACCCATACAGTTAGTCCCTCCGCTTATTGAGGTCGGACCTTGGCTGAGCTCAATGAGCGGACTTCGTCAACGGTAGTTCCAGAAATTCAGAAAGGGAAGTCGTTAACGGTACTTCCAGGTCCGTATTGACCAACGACCTCAATAAAGTCTCCAAAAGTGTCATAGTTGACACAATTGAAGGGAAGCCCAATATCATAGACCCATCGTGCAAAAGCTCTAACTGCACGATCCCTCACAATGTCTTTAGCAACTTTTTGTACATCTTTTCCGCCGCCCTTTGCTCCTGGCTTCTTTGAGAAATAGCAATATATAGGACCATTTAGTCGATTATCCATGGCTTGAACTATCTGTTTCCTGTTTTGTTGGAAGTGACCATTCTTCAATATCATCATCATCAAGATTGGTCACCATTGGTTGATGGACCATTTGACCATTTGATTTTTTTGCTCCTTCTTCTTCTCAATAAAATTCTTTGTTTCTTCCCTCACCTCTGGTGAACATTTCAGACAACTTGTGACATTTCTATCGCCACCAATTAGATGATATTTAAAGCGAAAAATTTCACCTGTTATAATTTGTTGCAAAACTTGCATACGACATTTGTATTCTTCTCATTAACTCTCTCGCCATATCGCCAAGCCGGGTCTTTCTCTTTCGAACTTTAAGACATTTTAATTTCCCTTTAAAATATTAGAAAAAATATAATCAATAAATTGAAAATACACATAATATATATAATACTTAATTAAAGAAATTGAAATATACATTTAAAAAATTACATAAACAAAAAATAATACATATATATAATTAATTTTATATGGTGAAATATAATAATAAATAAATACATATAATAATTAACTATGTTACTTACTCTGTTCCGGATGGAGAAGAAGAAGAAGAAGAAGAAGAAGGAGGAGGAGGGAAACAAAAACGAGAAGAAATGAAGAACAAATGAAGAAAGGAGAAGAAGAAATTACATGGGTCCTGAACTGGCTGAGTCGCGAGCGAGAGAGAAAGGGTCAGCAATGGCGTCTCTGCTTTTGGATTTCATCTTCAGCAGGTAAAAAAACCTAGGTTTTGTGAGACTCTGTGTTGTCGAAGAATTTTGTCGAAGGGGAAGGGATTTTTTGTCAATTTAGGGTCTGTTTTGCCATGTAGAATAATAGATCCAGAGTATTTTTTTTTAAAAAATACCCGCTGCGCTTTTCTGCAAATAAGCGATCGCATCATCTCTTAATCCGCTTGATCGCTTCATTGCTTTTTCTTGTGAAGCGTGCGCTTCTTCCGATCGAGTCTTCTCAGTGCTGGAAGGGATAGTAGGTCGCGTCTCGTCGCGCTTAAAGCGATAAAGAGTGCGTTTTTCTAAATACTGGGTAAAAGATAGGTAATTTTACCATATTAAAAACAAATTCACTTAGGACACATACAGAATAATTTTTACATAAAGAGAGACAAATCGCAAAGTTACACTAAAGAAGGTTTTTGTTCATTAAGGGAGGGGGAAGCCTGTAATTTCTTCACTCTATTACTAAGCTTTAAGGAGACATGAAAGCAAGCCATCATGCTATAATTGAAATTAGTAATAGTATGTAGTTTAGTTGCTTATTAATTGTAAAATATTAAGCATAAAATTGAAAAAGATTAAGGTTGCAATCTACATAAGACATAGCTATGGAGAGGAAATGATAAAATAGCATGAAAATATGGAATGACAAACTCAACAATATTTAGAGCTTCTAAGTAATAGAGATAGAAGCTCAAGTTTCATAAAAGGACTTCAAGAGTAGTATAAGTAAGACATAGAGAAAATTTATAAATAAGTAATTAAATCATGTAATCGACAAGAGGTGCTTGGTCTGATGGTAACCAACCCTCACTTACAACCGAGAGGTTGTGAGTTCGAGTCTCCCCAGGAGCAAATTCTGGGGATTTATGCCGGGGGTCTATTTGGAAACAGCCTCTCTACCCCAGGGTAGGGGTAAGACTGCATACACACTACCCTCCCCAGACACCACTGAGTGGTATTGTAGTGGGTTTTACTTTTTTTTTAAAATCATGTAATGAAGGATCATGAAACTGCCTTCACTTCCTTTTAATTTAGAAGTTTACTTACAAGTTAAAAGATATTCTATTTGCTGCCATTTTGTTCAATTTGTTTATCATCTCACTAAATTATATAATTTCCTATACCACTCTTATTTGTTCACTATATCAAATCCAAGCTTGTAATTATTAGCCAAATATCCCCTGATCCAATAAAACAATTTGTGTGGTTAAAGATCATTCTAGTTCTTCAATTAAAAAAACAAAAGTTGTTAGTTTTATTAAGTCAATCAAATTGAGTTCCATCAAAAAATCCTGGTGTAACTAAATTTGTGAGTTCCGATCATGTTATCATTTAACAATTCAAATACCCTTGGCATTCAGTAAAAGTGGACAAACGTAGATGAATCATTTTAGACGATTAAGCTAGTGTAACAAAATTCTAATATAACACTTTCAAGCCTCTCATGCTAAACCTATAAAATTTTTATTCATACACAGATATATTAAAAAACCTACGACTCGTTTAACCAAGTTTGCCCCAATCTATAACAGAATGACATTATCAAAAATTCCCTGAAAAATTCAATTACTATGTATTTAGAAAAAAATGTAAATTCTACAACTTTGTCTGTTAAATTCAAATTGTAGGCAATGGTTACACTGTTTAGTCGTTGTACATAAAGAACACACTTCATGAGTGCCGCCTAATCTCTGTTGCCAAAAGCTCTTATAAAAGACCACCCTTACAAAAGCATTTCTTTTGTTATTTTGGCAACACTTTTCAAGTGTTGTCTATGATAAGTGTTGCCTTAGGACAATTTTGTTGTAGTGTCTGCTCAATGAAGCTAAGGGACCTCTTATGCTGGATAAAGAATAGATGCCCAGCATAAGGAACAAATACGATAATGTCAATTTTTTTGTTAGCTAGGTGTTTTTTGTAATTCACTACTAGAATTATGAGAAAAAAGACCGCAAAAAACGACCAACTATTCCCGTTTTTGGCTAAATAGCGATCAAAAGTGCCTAGTGGCTATATTGATGGTCCCTTTTATTTAGGGACCAAAGTTGGTCGCTAATTTTCTAAGCTAAATGGACCCATTTTTCCGTACATTGACTATAGATACCAACTTTGGTCGCTTTATTAATTTAATAATATAAATTTGGCGACCAAAGTTGGTCTCTAAATAAAAAATACATTATTTATTTATTTATTATTAATTATAAAAAAGCGACCAACTTTGGTCTCTAATCCAAATATTATATTTAAAATCTGGAAACTAGAGACAAATATTGGTCGCTTTTTTATTCAACTATTTATTTATTTTATTAAACTAGCGACCAACTTTGGTCTCTAAATACATGGATTTAATTTAGTTTTTTAATATTAGCGACCAACTTTGATCGCTATATCACCAGAAATATTATTTTATTAATGAAATAGCGACCGAGGTTGGTCGCTTTTTGAATAAATCTGGGTAAATAACGATCAAAGTTTGTCGCTATTCTCCAGAAAATTATTTTTTATTACATGAAAAGCGACCAAATAGAGACCAACTTTGGTCGCTTTTCTGTGTATTATTTTGGCAGAAACTGCCTGTTTTGGTAGCTACACCACCTGCCACTCATACCAATTTCTTAAGTAGGCATTTTATGCCAACAATTTAAAGCAATTAAAAGCAATAAAGAATAAAGCTCGATATAAGTAATACATTAAGCTAACAAAACTAAGTTAACGCTTATTACAAGCCTATTCGAACTAAAGAGAACTAATACAATTAAATTGGTGTGTAAATTAGTTCTAACACAATAGAACTAACACAATGTAAATTAGTTCTAACACAGTAGAACTAACACAATAGTAAATTAGTTCTAACACAATAGAATTAATACAATAGTATATAAAGTACTGAAGGAGTGTTCTTTCAGCATCCTCGTCTGAAAGTTGGATTGCCTCGCTCGGTTCATTAGGTGGTTGATCGCGTATGAATTTTCCCACATCAGTTTTGAAGCGAATTGAACCTATATGAAAAATTATATTGATTTAGTATTTCAAAATTTATATAAAAGCAAATAAAAATATTTAGTAAAAAGTAAAAAAAAACATACATGTATGTAGTTGAGGCTCGACCCTCCTTTCTGAATCAATCTCTTTCTTCTTCTTTACAATACGAGTTTCATTGAATAACTCATCTTACTTCATTGGCATCATAAAGTTGTTTGGTGGCTTTGGTGATTATCCTCGTGGTACTATTACTCGGGATGAACTTTGATACAAAGAATAACTTGGATAAGGTATCTGACGGAGTGTGTCTTTGATCAATTATTTATCTCATTAGCTACAATGATAAAAAGAAGGCAACGACATGTGTTTCAAAAAAGTGATGGTGTAGGTAGGATTTAACATTTCCTAAGTAGATAAAAAAGGTTATTGAGAAATTCTCTACTTCAATTTCCAAGAGGAAAAGAAGTTTGATTGATAGTGACAAGGTTGATGTAGACGAAAATTATTCCGTTTGTCGTCGTAGTTCCCATAAAACCTGGATCATAAGACTCTATGATGACAAAGATTATAGGAAATTTTGTGCTCAAATTTCTTCCAAATCTGATCCGTTCAAGCTTAATGTGATATTGAATGATATTTCTTCAAATTCAGACAATAATTTGACCGACAAAAGTATGGAAATGCTCTTAAAAATAATTCGACATGGTATATATATATAAATATTCGACATGGTATTACCTAATACACTTATTCTTAGTGCATAATATAGAGTAAGTATATATATATTGTATATATACACACACACGCCCGCTTCATAGTACTATTCATCCCTTGTATTACTAAAGTATTAACGACTTATATTTATAATATTTACATAGTAAATACTAAAATAATTTTAAATTTTGACCATATAGAGAGAAACTTTTGTCCCTAATTTTAAATGAATTTAATTTAGAGACCAAATTAGGTCACTAAATTTAATCAGATTTATTTATATTTTATATAATTTTTAAATTAATAATAAAAATTGTTAAGCGTTAGAACTAGGTCTCACATTGGCTACCAACGTTGCTCTCTATTTCCTTAAGCGATCAACTTTGGTCGCTAAATTTAGAATTATCTTTATTTATATTTTATAAATTTTTTAAAATATATATTTATTAAAATATTATAACTGGGTCCCACTTTAGAGATTAAAGTTGGTCACTATCATCTTATTCTTCAGTTAGCGACCAACTTTGGTCGCAAATTTTAAATTATATAAATATTTATATTTTATAAGTTTCATAAAATAATAATAAAATTATTAAAAAAAATTATGTGGGTCCCACTTTTGCGACCAACATTGGTCGCTAAACTCAGTATATCTTTGACCAAGCAAGTCTGACCAATCCAGTCAACAGTTTGACTAAATTTGCGTCCAAATTGGTCGCTAAATTATTAACAAATATTTTTTTTATTATTTTCGGTAGTTTGACGACCTTCTTTGGTTGCTTTTCTTGACAGACAAAATTTGGTCGCCAAATTTTGGTTGCTTTTTGGCCCAATTCTAATAGTGATTAGAGGCGGGGGAACTATTTATAATCGCCTATGCCTCATCTTTTGAAGGGTGTACCTTGTGTTGTAATAACGAAACTCTGATTTTTGATAATACAACACCCCCACTATATCTGGGACAATTTTATTTATTAAAAAAAAAAAAGCCTTACATTCCCATTTTTATTTTTATTGAATAATCTTTCTTTGACCAGTGATAATTGCAGATGCCATTTCATGTTTGTTGTTTACTGAAGATGAACTGAGTTGTATTTTGAGGGGATATCAGTTGTCCACAAAATATGGTTGACCCAAATTTCATCTATACATAACAACTCTAAGAGAACTTCTTGACCTTAAAGCTAGTGCATTTTTCTCGAACCAACATAGAGAAGGTTAACTACCAATATAGTTTTTGAATTTAGAGCATATGCTTTCTCACCTAACAGCTCACCAAATCCTTGTATTCCCTTAAGAACTCTCCCTATATATACCCTTCAGTACTAATGATCAAACTCAACTCAACTCAAAGCACAATTTCTTTGGAAAACAAAGCATCAATCTAGAGCAAATTAACAATGGCTGCTTCCAACATTAATTGTTCAATCTTCTTCTTGATCATAACGTTGTCCTTATCGAGTATCACTACAAGTCGTGCTGCTCGCAGCCTACTACAACTTCCAAACTTGCCAACAATCCCCTCATTGCCTCAACCAACAATGCCCAAATTGCCCACTATTCCCAACTTTCCAACAGCAGCCACATTGCCACCATTGCCAACAATTCCAACAGCTACACCATTGCCTTCTTTGCCTTCATTACCCTCTGTACCCAAGATGACTCTACCACCAATGCCTGCCAATATTCCTCTTCCAAACATGCCCTCACTTCCAAAGATTCCAACAATTCCAACCATGCCTACACTTTCACCCCCTCCATCCAACTAGTTATCTTGCAGCTCCCACTACATTTGCTGTCTTACCCAATTGATCTCTACCGCGTGGCTTTTTCTAAACTTTTTCCTTTTCTTTTGTCATTGTAATTGTAACAGTCCAGTCCACTAATGATGTTATTCGCTTTGAGCTTAGACTCGCACGACTTTGAAAAGCATCACTAGAGTCTGATGCATGTTTGCCAATATAGGAATTCGCCCAGGTGTCACATTACTCATTTGATGAGTGATTATTAACGATGTATTGTATCATGTTTACAGTACTCTGGGTGCTATCATTCATTGCCTTTGTGCTAATGTAATGCAGTGTGATCTATTGATTTATGCGTATTTGTTTGGACAACTTTTCTTAAACATCTTCTTAGACAAATATTAGCTATAGTTTGGACATATTTCAGTCACAAAGCTTCAGCACGTGTATTAATTGTTATTCGAGAAAGTCCAAATAAGACCATGACCAGTAAGACACTAATCAGGTTAACTCCTCCCCCATAATTAACCACACTGAAAAGCAGTATATTTCCGCATGCATTAGTTTAAATTCCTCAAAACTTAACTTTGAAAAATGATCATTATTGATTTTGTAATCTAGCGATCAGTCCACGTGAAAAATACTATACATATGCTGATGTAAACTTATTCATATTGTCAGTCACTAATTCGAATAAAAGAGAAGAATTGTGATAGGTTGGTACTCAGCAAACATATTCAAAATCCACTAAGAGTCGTGATGGGCATACCGCTATCAAGCCAACCAACTAATACTTAATTAAACGTATACCCTGCTTGCGAATCATGCATGCGACGCAGGTACACATAAGAATACATGCTCAATCAATCAAATAAGAACTTATCGGAAAATATTTATTCAAATAAATCAATTCTCCCTTAACATTTTAAGAAATGAAGTTTAATCCTTTTAGAAATTTACTTACTAATTCGATATGAGTTAAGCAATTCAAGCTATCAATGGGTTCATAAACAATCCAAGTATAACATATTTTTGGGTCATAGACTACCCGGACAATAGCATAATAGTAGTTACGCACGGACTCTGGTCATCTCGTGTGTACCTAGCCATATAAATAGCAGCACATAACCAATTTAACTCACCTATGGGGTAAATTCCTTCTCATAAGATTAGAAAGGAGACTCTAACTTTCTTTTTTCTTTCATATCTATAGTTTATGATAGAAAAGCGGACGGTCTTGTATATGAAGAAAGAGATTGTTGACCTTGCTCCGTAGATCCAAAATCGACATTCTACATTCTTTCGAAGGTTCGAATCAACAATACAATGCTTCCAAAACTTATCATTAATGATGAAGTCCTCTCTTCAAAAGCTCCAAAAATCTCCCAAAATCGCCCAAGAACCGAGCTCCAAAAATTCCAAAACGAAATGGCATAGTGACTGATCTTTGTGATTAAATGCTTCTGCCCATCCGTCATTAAATGCCAATAATGTTACTAAAAGTCGTCACTAAAAGTCCACTAGAAACAGCTTTACCAGCCCTTATTCAATTGATCATAACTTTTCATTCAAAGGCCGAATGATGAACGGTTTAATATTCTGAAAACTAGAATGCAAGGGCTACAACTTTCATGTTTTGCACATTTTTATATTTCTTATATATGTCGAGATATAAACATCCAAAATAGGCTCCTCGCATCAGAAATTTCTGGAAAAATCGCAAAACAGCTTTACCGGCCTTCATTCAATCTATCATAACTTTCTGTACAAATATCCAAAAAATGAATGGTTTATTTTCGTGAAAACTAGAATTCAAGTACTACAACATTAATGTTTTACAAATGTTCAGATTCTTTATAGGTTTCGAGATATAAGCTTTCAAATTAGTCTCCTCGACTCGTACCATTATTGTCCAAAATAGCAGTTGCAGCAGATTTTGTGCAACTTTAAAGTTCCGAAACCGAACCGTTAGCCTTCTGAAATCCATCTGAGACCCTCGGGACTTCAACTAATTATGCCAACATATCCCAAAATACAATAGAAACTTAACCGAGGCCTTAAATCACATCAAATAATGTCAAAATCATGAATCATACTCCAATCCAAACTTTATGAACTTTATACTGGGTTGTTGTTGTTGTTGTTGTTGTTGTTGTACCTTCGATGTCGAAACCCGTCAAATCACGTCCGATTGACCCCAAATTTTGCACATAAGTCATATTCGATATTACGGACCTGCTCCAAATTTTGAAATTGGAATCCGACCATGATATCAAAAAGTCAAACTCTCGGTCAAACTTCTCAAAAATCTTCAAATTTCTATCTTTAGCCAAATGACTTTAAAATGACCTACGAACCTTCGAAATTACTTCCGATCGCGCTTCCAACTCCAGAATCAGCATACGGAGCTATTCTTAGATTCGTAATCCCAAATGGACATCGATAACGCCGAAATACACTTCAGGCCAACCATATAAAATTTCTTCCAAAATTCTAACTTTCACAACAGGCGCCAAAACGCATTCTGATCATCCGAAACCCGATCTGGGCATACGCTCGAGTCCGAAATCATCATACGAACCTGCTGGAACTTTCAGATTTCGATTCTGAGGTCGTTTGCTCAAAAATCCAATCCTAGTTATTTCTTTCAGCTTTAAGCTTCCGAAATGAGAATTCTCTTTCCAAATCAACTCTGGACTACCCGAAATTCAATCCCAACCACGTGTACAAGTCACAATTCCTGAAATGAAGCTGCTCATGACTTCAAACTGCTGAACAACGCGCTAGAGCTCAAAACAACCAATCAGATCGTTACACTAACAAATTCATGATAAATGCTCACAATATCGTTCGGACGTTCTTACCCTTCTAGCATTGTAAATAAATAGAAGTAGAACTCACCCAAAAGTTGGTCCCATTTTTAGTTTCAAAAATCTAAATAAGGAAGTTTAGCTAGCTTTTGGATATAGACTGGCTGAAACTTGAAAAAGAATTTTTGAATTTGTGTTAAAAAATAATTTTGGGAAATTAAAATTATGTTGGACATAATATTTGATAAAATATTGAAGTTTTGTGAGTGGAAGAAAAAAAAATCACCCAAAACTTCCCTAAACTTAAAAAAATTTCAAAAACTCATCATATTCCATGAACAAATATTATTTTAAGGCCCCGTTTAGCCATATATTTTGGCAACGTTTTTTCAATTCTTTTTGAAAACATTGTTTGTTCATAGATTTTTGAAATTATTTTTCAAGTTCCCCAAATCTAATTTAGGATAGATTTTTGTTGAAACTTGTTCTCCCATTCACAAAACTTCAAATGTTTACAAATAAAATGCATGTCCTAACATAATTTCAACTTCCAAAAATTATTTTTCAAAACTACTTTAACAATTATTTTTTCAAATTTTAACTAAATTTATGTCGAAACGCCAGCTAAAATTCTTACCAAAAAAGTAACCAAAATCTATGGCCAAATGGGTGCTTAGTATCACTATTTTCATGAGCGACCCGTAACAAGCATATTATATCTTTGGAGGACAACATTACACATGGAAATTTACATGTTAGAATTCACAAAATTGTTGAGCTGATTAGTTATTTGACCATCATTAATTAGGCAAGCAAACATCTCCTAGGTAGTTGAACAAAATTGGTAGGATCAACTGACTCTGTCCTATAGGAGAAACCATATTTGCGACACAAAAAAAGTAAATTAAAAAGAAGCAAACCATGTTAACAACTTCTGTATTTTTAATTTTCTTTTTATTTTAAAATTATTTTCGGGGTTTGAACTCCTTAAATTTTTGTATGTGCCTGAAGATCGGTGTAACCGTGCAAGGAGTACTACCTGTTGGTATTATTAATAAATGATGCAAAGTCAAAGATTTCTTTTGTATTCCTTTTGTTTCTCACTTTTTTGTCTTTCATAAAAGACAAACTGTCCTTGTTCTAGAAAATTTGTTTCTTCTCTTTATATTAAATTATTTTTATTGGGCTTATAAAGAGATGGTAAAAAGAAGTGGCTTGGTGCACATGATAAATTGATCCTAAAGGTAAAACGAATCGATTTGCTCCCCGCGAAAGATATACGTGAAGCCCCAATTAGTAAATTACCAAAATAGAAAATGATTTCATCAATTCGTATAGTACCAAAATGTCCGCCAAATATGGTTGATCCAAATTTCATCTATACATAACTACTTTTTTGAGAAATCTTCTTGGCTTGAAAGCTAATGCTATTTTCTCAAACCAACACTAGAGAAGGCTTAACTAACAAAAGGATTTTAGAATTTAGAGCATATGCAACATCTCACCAAATCCTAATATACCCTCAAGAACTTTCCCTATATATACCCTTTAGGGATGATCAAACTAAACACAACTGAATTTGCTTGGAACACAAAGCAATCTTGCAAACTAAACTAAGTCTAAACACACATACTCCTGTTGACAATGGCAGCTTCTAGCAATTACTCAATCATTTTCTTGATTATAGCATTATTGTCCTTATCAAGCATCACTACAACACATGCTGCTCGCAGCCTACTGCAACTTCCAAACTTGCCTACAATCCCGTCATTGCCTCAGCCAACAATGCCAAAATTACCCACTATTCCTAACTTGCCAACAGCAGCCACATTGCCACCATTGCCAAGTGTTGCATCTTTGCCAACATTGCCATCTCTGCCTACATTTCCCTCTGTACCAAAGGTGACGCTGCCACCAATGCCTGCTATGAATCCTATTCCCAACACGCCTTCACTTCCTACCATTCCCACAATTCCAACCATGCCTACACTTTCACCTCCTCCATCCAACTAATCTTGTGGCTTTGACATTTTAATATATTTTCTTAATTAATTTCCCTGTTTGATCGTATTTATTCTTCTTTTTTCGCTTTTCATTTCAGTCTTTTGAGAGATTGTTACGGTTTATGTATCGTATCATTTGTATTTTCTTGAATGTTATGTACTGATTGTCTGATCAGTATGTTTTGAAGTAGATATGAGAACCATGCTTTCAACTTATTATCAATTGTGTGTTTGCGTCCACTCTGTTCATAATAACTTCCTTTTGTGAACAAAGATTATGGCATCTAAATAGACCGATCAGGTTAAAACGAAAACAATATGCAGCAAAGTCAATTCTTATGATCAATATTGTGCAAGCGTTTGAGAGTGGAACCATTAAATATAGGTGGAAGCTACTCATTAATCACATGCCAAAGCAACCCACGTACGTAGCAAAATTAAATTTGAAAAAAAAAAAATTGGCATTCATGCTAAAATGAGGATAATGTAAGATTTTCTTACGTTAATTTATCGGTGGCACAATAAGTTTAAGGCCCATAATTAATTTTTAATTAATAAGCAAATCTCATCCGCCCTACCAGTTACTTGATTAACGTATCGGATTACATAAGAACCTCTATAAATTGATCCACCCATTAGGGTACCGTATTTTATTTTTCTTTCCTCCATAACTAATGTATGGGGTCCACCCCATATGTGAAAGAAGATAAACCTCTTCTTTCTTTCTTTTGTCAAGCCAGCCAATTTAGAAAGATTTGGGTGGCTGATTTTTTGCAGTAGTGTTGATGTCACTGCATATAGTAACATAGGTATTCTGCAACTATGAATAAATGCCTTTATCTTCATTGTAAGACACACCAACAAAGAGAGAAAGAAAGAGTGAGGTTTCAGAGACAAGGTATAAGAAAATAGTCTCTGAGAAAAATAGAGAATGATCGATATTATAGTGAGGTGGGAATATCAAAAGAGGGTTATTTCTTTTGAGTGTTGTAGTAGTCTTTGGAGTATTTTACTCGGACCTACAAAGTATAAAATTTCTAACTATATCGATATCAGTTGCTCATCTCGGGTCCGTAGTTTTTTTCCCTTATTAAAAGGATTTTTCACGTAAAATTCTTGGTGTCGGCTTTACTCTTTTATTCTTGTTAATTAACATATCTCGGTGCTACATTATTATTCTACTTTTACTACCGTGAATATTATTTCTGTGGGGGTTTTATTCCCAACAACTGGTATCAGAGCACAGGTACCGCTCGTTCACTGAAATACTATTCATTATCGGTAGTACTATACTTGATGAAAAATAAAAATATCCGGCGTAAAGTACGAGGTAGCAAAATTCAACGGAGATAACGGTTTCTCAACATGGCAAAGAAGGATAAGGGATCTGCTCATCCAACAAGGATTACACAAGGTACATGATGCTAATGC
The DNA here is from genome assembly GCA_034376525.1 of Nicotiana benthamiana. Taxonomy (NCBI): domain Eukaryota; kingdom Viridiplantae; phylum Streptophyta; class Magnoliopsida; order Solanales; family Solanaceae; genus Nicotiana; species Nicotiana benthamiana. The sequence continues at coordinate 72,769,062 of CM067336.1, forward strand.
CAAAAAGATTGATACCATGAAAGTTGAGGATATGGCTGACTTGGATGAAAGAGCTGTTAGTGCAATAAGGTTGCACTTATAAGATGATGTGGTATATAACATTATTGGTGAAGACACAGCACGTGGAATTTGGAAAAGGTTGGAAAGCCTATGCATATCCAAAACACTGACAAATAAATTGTACCTGAAGAAGCAGTTATACGCCCTACACATGGGTGAATGTGTGAATTTTTTGTCACATTTAAATGTGTTTAATGGACTAATCCTATAGCTTGCCAACCTCGAAGTGAAAATCGAGGAAGAAGATAAAGCCATCTTGCTATTGAACTCGTTGTCATCTTCATACGATAATTTGGCAACAACCATCCTGCATGGTAGACTACTATTGAGTTGAAAGATATCACATCAGCTCTTTTACTCAATGAGAAGATGAGAAAGAAGCCAGAAAATCAAGGACAGGCTCCCATCGCAGAAGGTAGAGGTAGGATTTATCAAAGGAGTTCGAGCAACTATGGTAGATCCGGAGCTCGTGGGAACTCAAAGAACCGATCCAAATTAAGAGCCAGAAATTGCTGCAACTGTGATCAACTAGGTCACTTCAAAAGAGATTGACCAAATCCAAGGAAGGGAAAAGGTAAAACTAGTGGCCAGACGAATGACGACAACACAGCCGCCATGGTGCAAATCAATAATAATGGTGTCCTCTTTACAATTGAGGAAGAAGAAGGCATGCACATGTCAGGTCCAGAGTCAGAATGGGTTGTTGATACAACGGCATCTTACCATGCCACACCGGTAAGAGACCTTTTTTGCAAATATGTAGCGGGTGATTTCAGAACAGTGAGAATGGGTAACACAAGTTACTCAAAGATTGCGGGGATTGGTGACATTTGTATCAAGACAAATGTCGGATGCACATTGGTTCTAAAGGATGTGCGGCATGTACCTGATTTGCGGATGAACTTGATCACGGGAATTGCCTTAGACCGAGATGGATACGAGAACTATTTTGCAAATAAAAAGTGGAGACTCACTAAGGATCATTGGTGATTGCAAAAGGTGTTTCTCGGTGGCACGTTATACATGACAAATGCAAAAATATGCCAAGGTGAATTGAACGCGATACAAGATGAGATTTCTACAGATTTGTGGCACAAAACAATAGGTCATATGAGCGAGAAGGGATTGCATATTCTTACCAAGAAATAACTCATTTCTTATGCCAAAGGTACAACAGTAAAACCTTGCGAGTACTGTTTATTTGGTAAGTAGCGCAGAGTCTCATTTCAAGCATTGTCTGAAAGAAAATTGAATATACTTGATTTAGTACATTATGATGTTTGTGGCCCAATGGAATTTGAATCAATGGGCGGTAATAAATATTTTGTTACTTTTATTAATGATTCCTCACGAAAATTACGGGTTTATATTTTGAAAACCAAAGATCACGTTATTCAAGTTTTCCAGAAGTTTCATGCTCTAGTAGAAAGGGAGACGGGACAAAAGCTAAAGAATCTCCGAAGTGAAAATGGAGGTGAGTACACTTCAAGGTAATTTGAAGAGTATTGTTCATGTCATGGGATCAGACATGAAAATACTGTTCCTGGAACCCCACAGCACAATAGCATAGTTGAGAGAATGAACTGCACCATTGTGGAGAGGTGAGAAGCATGCTCCGAATGGCTAAACTGCTTAAGTCATTCTGGGTGAAAAGTTCAGACAGCCTGTTACCTGATCAATATGAGTCCATCATTTCTTGGCATTTGACATACCAGAGAGAGTTTGGACCAACAAGGAGGTATCCTACTCGCATCTGAAGCTGGTCGGTTGCAGAGCTTTTGCACATGTACCAAAAGAGCAGAGAACAAAGCTGGATAAGAAATTTGTTCCCTACATATTTATCGGATATGGAGATGAAGAGTCCGGGTACAGATTATGGATCCTGTAAAGAAGAAGGTCATCAAAAGAAGAGATGTATTCTTTCGAGAAAGTGAAGTTGGAACTACTGTTGATATGTCAGAAAAGGTGAAGAATGGTATAATTCCTAACCTTGTTACTATTCCTTCTACTTCTAATAATCCCACAAGTGCATAAAGTAGGACCGATGAGGTTGCCGAGCAGGGGGAGCAACCTGGTGAGGTTATTGAGTATGGGAAGCAACTTGATGAAGGTCTGGAGGAAGTGGAGCACCCCACTCAGGAAGAAGAACAACCTCAACCTCTAAAGAGATTAGAGAGGCCAAGGGTAGAGTCATGCAGGTACCCTTCCACAAAGTATGTCCTCATCAGTGATGGGGGAGCCAGATAGTCTTAAGGAGATGTTGTCCCGTCCTGAAAAGAACCAGTAGATGAAATCCATGCAAGAAGAGATGGAATCTCTACAGAAAATGGTACGTACAAGCTGGTAGAACTTCCAAAGGATAAAAGACCACTCAAATGCAAATGGGCTTTTAAACTCAAGAAAGATGGAAATAGCAAGCTGGTCAGATACAAAGCTCGATTGGTGGTTAAGGATTCGAACATAATAAAGGTATTAATTTTGAAATTTTCTCACATGTTATCAAAATAACTTATATTCGAACAATTTTGAGCTTAGCAGCTAGCCTAGATCTTGAAGTGGAGTAGTTGGATATTAGAACTGCATTTTTTTCATGGAGAATTGGAAGAGGAGATTTATATGGAGCAGCCAGAAGGATTTGAAGTAGCTGGAAAGAAACACATGGTGTGCAAGTTGAATAAGAGTCTTTATGGATTGAAACACGCGCCAAGGCAATGGTACATGAGGTTTGACTCATTCATGAAAAGTCAAACATACCTAAGGACCTATTTGTATCGGTGTGTATACTTTAAAAGATTTTCTGAGAATAACTTTATTATATTATTGTTGTATGTGGATGACATGTTAATAGTAGGAAAATACAAGGGGCTGATTGCAAAGTTGAAGAGAGATTTGTCCAAGTTATTTGATATGAAGGACTTGGAGCCAGCACAACAAATTCTTGGGATGAAGATAGTTCGAGAAAGAACAAGTAGAAAATTGTGTCTATCTCAGGAGAAGTACATTGAATGTGTACTAGAACGCTTCAACATGAAGAATGTTAAGCCAGTCAGCACACATCTTGCTAGTCATCTAAAGTTAAGCAAATAGATGTGTCCTACAAAAGAGGAGGAGAAAGAGAACATGGCTAGAGTGCCTTATTCTTCAACAGTCAGAAGCTTGATATATGCAATAGCATGCACTAGACCCAGATATTGCTCACGTTGTTGGTGTTGTCAGCAGGTTTCTTGAAATCCTAGAAAGGACATTGGGAAGCAGTCAAGTGGATACTCGGGTACCTAAGAGGTACCACAGGAGATTGTTTGTGCTTTGGAATATCGGATCCAATCTTGAAGGGCAATAAAGATGCGAATATGGCAAGTGACATTGACAAAATAAAATCTACTACTGGATATTTATTTACATTTTCAGGGGAAGCAATATCATTGCAGTCGAAGTTGCAGAAGTATGTCGCTCTCTCTACAATTGAAACGGAGTACGTTGTTACTATTGAAGCTGGAAAAGCGATGGAATGGATCAAATAGTTCCGTAAAGATCTTAGATTGCCTCACAACGAGAATGTCATATATTGTTAAAGTTAAAGTGCAATATACCTAAGCAAAAATACCATGTATCATGCAAGGACGAAGCATATCGACGTGAGATATTATTGGATTCGAGAAAGGATAGAGGATGCGTCTATGCAGGTAAAGAAGATCCATACAAGTGAGAATCATTCTGATATGGTGACCAAAGTGGTACCAAAAGACAAGTTTGAGCTACGCAAAGAACTTGTCGACATATACTCAAATTAGAAACTCTGGTGTTATACCCTTCAGGTGAATGGGACTGGGAGGGGAAGGAGATTTGTGGGGTCCAGCCCATATGTGAAAGAAGAAAAACCTCTTATTTCTTCCTTTTCTCAAGCCAACCAATTTAGAAAGATTTGAGTGGCTGATATTTTACAGTAGTGTTGATGTCACTGCATACATCAACATAGGTATTCTGCAACTATAAATAAGTGCATCTATCATCATTGTAAGACACACCAACAAAGAGAGAAAGAAAGAGTAAGATTTCACATAGAGGGTATAAGAAAATAGTCTGTGAGAAAAATAGAGAGTGAGCGATATTATAGTGAGGTGAGAATATCAAAAGAGCGTTATTTCTTTTATGTGTTGTAGTAGTTTTTGGAGTATTTTACTCAGACCTACAAAGTGTAAAATTCCTTACTATAGTGATATCAGTTCCTCCTCTCGGGGCCGTGATTTTTTGTCACGACCCCGGTTCGCCCTCCGTGAAAATGTCGTGATGGAACCTAGTCCCTACGACTAGGTAAGCCTAAGAATGCGAAATTTACACAACTTGTGGAAAATAAACTAACTTGCCGTAAATAAACTAACTTGCGGAAGATAAACTAACTTGCGGAAGAAAATACCTGAAAATCTTATAGTCAAGAGAAAACTGTGCATATGTGCCACTTGGCATAAATACAACCCATTTCACATAATCCAGAAGAAACAACACCCAAAACCCGGACACTCACAGGAACCACAAGCTAATAAAAAATGAAATATAGTGCTCTAATTCCGGAATGTCTAAACAACCGAAAGAAGGGAAAATCATATACCAAAGCTGGAATAAGATAGAGACTCCTTGTCTGCGAACGTGGAAGATATACCTCAAAGTCTCTATTAGATGTCTCTGCCGCGAGGATAGTGCGCCTGGGTGGAGGTACCTGGAGCTGACCGTAAAAAATATGTGAAGAAGAGGCATGAGTACACTACAGCGGTACTCAGTAAGTGCCAAGCCTAACCTCGGTTGGGTAGTGATGAGGAAGGTCATGGCCCTACTGAGACAAAATATGATAATAAAGCTGACAACAGTATGAAATAAGCAGAAATAATTATATACAATTATGAATTAAATCGAATTTAGACAAGAGGGGTTGCTCTGATGGTAAGCAACCCCCACTTCCAACCGAGAGGTTGTGAGTTCGAGTCTCCCCAAGAGCAAGGTGGTAAATTCATGGAGGGAAGGATGCCAGGGGTCTATTTGGAAACATCCTCTCTACCCCAGGGTAGGGGTAAGGTCTGCGTACATACTACCCTCCTCAGACCCCACTTAGTGGGATTATACTGGGTTGTTGTTGTTATGAATTAAATCGAATCACACAAATAGCAATTAATACGTAGAAAAATAATTTATCATAGGGTAAACAACTCAACCAGTACCAATAATGAGGATCTCGCAGGATATCGTCCTGTAGTCCATTTTATCAATCTGAACGAGGAGCTCCTGGGATACCATCCTGTAGTCCACCGTATGAATATATATGAAGGATCCCCCGTGATACCATCCCGTAGTCCAACCATCAATGTGCAGGGGGATCTACTGAGAATCTATCCCGTAGTCCGAAAATAAATCTGCAGGAGGTCTATCGGGAATCGAACTCCTAGTCCCAAAATAAACAAACAAGGGGGAGCTAACGAAATCCCACATTCGTAGTCCCAAATGTAAATACGCAACCAAAATAAGAGAAATATTCAGAGATTAAAGTTCAACAGTACAAAGCCACACATAGTTCTAGCCTAACATGCTTCACATAGTTGCCACTACGGAAATTTAAGCAAATAGGTAATTTGGATCAACTAATCATGTTTTTCTATACTAGCACAGGCTATAATAGCAAGTAGAATAAAGCAAATAGGAAAGAAACTCAATTCAAGTATTTTAAGAAAATTTTGGGTTTTCAACATTAGCTCAGGTACGCTCGTCACCTCACGTACATGGCCTTCAATTATCAAATATCATATCCTAAGGGACAAAGTCCCTTACACAAGGTTAGACAAGCCACTTACCTCGAACAAGTGCAAGTGAACCTAAAATCACACTCTTTCCACGAGTATCCGACTCCAAACGGCTCAAATCTATTCAATAAAATTACATATTGTAAATAATAATTCAAGTAATTTATTCTACAATTAAATTTTAAGCTAATACGCAAAATTATATAAAATAACCAAAATGTCCCTTAGTCCCCACGTCTCGGATCCGGGTAAAATTTATTTTTCCAGAAACCTCGCGCTCTCACGAGTCTAACTATACCAAAATTATACAATTCCCATATTATTTCGACCTTCAAATCCGAGATTCTATGTAAGAGGGTTTTCTAATCTTTTCCAATAATATTCGCAGATTAAATGCGAAAACTAGTAATAGATTCAAGTTATACAACAAAAATTGAGTTAAGAACAGTTATCGCATTTTTCTCTCCAAAAATCTATCGAAATATCGCCTTATCCGACCTCCAAATCACTAAAAATAGAAAATGCGAATGAAGTCATATTTTCCGAACTTAACATTTTGTCCAGGCTTTTTCCTTCTTCGTGAACGCGATTCCTTGTCGCGAACGTGAAGAAAAAATTGTTCAAGATAAAAAATTTACTCTTTATGAACAGCCTCTAGTATAATACCCATATATTTTAATACAGATGTCTAAATGACTATTATAATATATTTCTGAAAACTAGATTCAACGAATTACAACTTTTGTTTATAAAGCATCTCAAAATGCATTGTAAATTGAGAGATATGATCCTACGAAGTAAGACCTGCGCGACAGAATTTCTTCTTCTTCGCGAACGCGAGGCACTATTTGTGAACGCGAAGAAAAAAGTTCCAGATGAAAAATCCTTCTTTGGGAATGCGACGAAAAATTCTCAAAAGAAAATTCTTCTCCCGAACGCAAAAGACAACACGAGATACCAAATATCAGCTATTGCAAAACAACCCAAAATGATACGTTAACAATCAAAAACTCACCCGAGCCCCCCGGGACCTCAATCAAACATGCCAACTAATCCTAATACATCATTTAAACTTGTTAAAATCATCAAAATGCCTCAAACAATGCCAAAACAATCAAATTTACATCGAATTCAAGCCTAAGTTCTTTTAAAACTTCTTAAATACGCATTTAATAAAAACCCAACCAAAACACGTTCGAATGACCTGAAATTTTGCACATGTATCCCAATTACCTAACGAAGCTACAGAAACTCTCGGAATTCCATTCTGACTCCCGGATTAAAGTCTCATCTATCAATCACAAATTGCCAAAATTCTAATATTGCCAATTCAAGCCTAATTTTTCTACGGACTTCTAAAATACATTCCGAGGATGCTCCCAAGCTCAAAATCACCTAACGGAGCTAACGGAACCGTCGATTTTCCATTCCAATGCCTTATTCACACTGTTCCGACTACAAACCATTTTCCAATACTTAAGCTCTCATTTAGGGACTAAGTGTCCCGAAACTCTCCAAAACTAACGGAAAAATTCGATAAAGTCTGAGGGATCGGTACGTAGATGTCTGTATTTATTCCCTAGAGGCTACAGAGTTAGGAAAAATTTCACTTTGTTCATTCTTGTCATGCGATTCTCTTTCTCAAATACTGATTGTCATTCTACTATGTTCTTTCACAGATTTCGAGAACACGTGCTTCCTCTTCTACTGAGCAGCACCCCGAGTCCCCTGCAGCAGCTCCTATCAGGGGCAGAGGTCGAGACCATTCTAGAGGTCGAGGTCGGGGCAGAGCTCAACCCCGGGCAGCAGTCCTAGAGGAGAAGCTTTATGTTGACTATGATGAGGAGGTTCCAGCACCAGCAGCTCCAATGGGCCCAGCTCAGGTGCGAGATGGTTTTATAGCCACTCCAGTAACTCCAGGATGCCTTTGCCCGACTGGTAGACTTTATGGAAAGCGTCTCTAGAGCGGGCTTGCTTCCCGTGGCACTAGCTACATCTCAGGCTGAGGAGGAGTTCAGGTTCCCGCTTTGCGTACTCCGGAGCAAGTAACTTCTCAGCCTCAGATTCAAGTAGTTCAGCCAGCTGTGGAAGCCTAGCTGGGTATTCCAGCTCAGACTGCTGATGGTGCGGCGATGTCCGTAGATGCTTTGTGGAGGTTTGATAGGTTCACCAAGCTCTTCACCACCACCTTCAACGATGCTTCTACAGAGGACTGCCAAGACTTCTTATTCAGCTGCCATGAGGTTCTCAGGACTATAGGTATTGTGGAGACCAATAGGGTCGACTTGATCACCTTTCGGCTTGCAAGATCCGCCAAGACTTGGTGGATGGACTATTGTTTATCTAGGCTACCAGGGTCTCCATTGTTGACTTGGGATCAGTTTGCAGAGATGTTATTGGAGAAGTTTCTCCCGGTGATTAAGCGAGATGCTCTACGCATGAAGTTTGAGCGTGTTCATTAGGGTACTACGACAGTCACGCAGTATGAGACTCGTTTTATTGACTTGGCACGCCATGCTATTGTTATACTCCCCACTTAGAGGGAGAAGATGCAGAGACTTATTGAAGGGTTGATTCATCCAATTCGGCTTCAGATGGCTATAGGAGCCAGTAGTGAATAGCTTTTCAGGAGGCCGCTAAGACAGCCCGCATGATAGAGATGACACTTGCACGAGGAGGTGGTCAGGGGTCAGATAACAAACCTCGTTATTCTAGTAGTTCAGTGGTTCAGTGGTGCCTTATCTGGAGGTAGGGATTCATATGGTAGAGGCACCCTTAGAGTACCTTTCAATTGACACTTCAGGCCTCTCACGGTACTTCGAGCGATAGCAGTTCTCAGCAGCACTATTCTGATCAGCTACCCATCAGTGCACCACCGCTTCAAAGCCTTCGAGGAGGTTATTTAGGATGGCAGGGTCAGTCCCGGATTTCTCAGTTGGTGCATTCATGCGGGTGTTATGAGTGTGGAGATCTTAGTCACATAGGAGATATTTCCCGAGGTTGAGAAGTGCTCGGTCGCAGCAGCAGGGTCCCCGTCCCACGATTCAAGCAGCAGGTGATCCACAGGCCACCCAGCCAGCTAGAGGTGGGGATAGGGTCACAGAGGTGGAGGTAGGGAGCATACATGTGGAGCTCAGACCGCCAGAGGAAGGGGTCAGCCAGTAGACGATTGTCACAGAGACGGTTCAGGGAGGTGGGGACCAACACCAATGTGATGCTTTTCCAGCCAGGCTAGAGGCCGAGTATTCTGATGTTGTCATTAGCGGTCTATTAGGGTCTGTGATAGAGGTGCTATAGTGCTACTTGACCCTGGATCTACATATTCATATGTGTCGTCCTATTTTGCACCCTATTTGGTTGTGCCTAGTGACGCCTTGGGTATTCATGTATATGTGTCTACACCGGAGGGTGATTCTATAGTGGTGGACCAAGTGCATTGTTCATTTGTGGTAGTATTTGAGGGTCTTGAGACCCGTGTTGACTTATTCTCTTAGATACGGTGGACTTCGATGTTATCTTGGGGATGGATTGGTTTTCCTCGTATCATGCTATTTTGGATTATCACACAAAGACCGTGACCTTGGTTTTGCCAGACATGCCTGGACTTGAGTGGAGAGGAACCCCAGGTCATGCCACCCGCAGTGTTATTTCTTATGTTAAGGCTCGACGCATGGTCGAGAATGGGTGTCTATCATATCTGGCGTATGTTCCCGACTCTAGCGCAGAGGTCCCATCTATGGACTTTGATCCTATTGTTCAGTAGTTCCCCGAGGTTTTCCCTTCAGACTATCGGATATGCCCCTCCGACAGGGATATTGATTTCTATATTGATCTGGCTTCGGGCACTCAGTCTATTTCCATTCCATCTTATCACATGGCCCCGCCAGAGTTGAAAGAGTTAAAGGAGCAGCTTCAGGATTTGCTTGATAAGGGTTTTATTATACCCATTGTATCGCCTTAGGGTGCGCCAGTGTTATTTGTGAAGAAAAAGGATGGGTCGATGAGGATGTGCATTGATTACCGGCAGTTGAAAAAGGTGACAAAAAAGAACAAGTATCCACTGCCAATGATTGACAATTTATTCTACCAGCTTCAGGGTGCTAGGGTGTTCTCGAAGATAGATTTGATATCTGGTTATCATCAGCTGAGGATTATGGCATTTGATGTCCCTAAGAGAACATTTCGCACTCGGTATGGGCGTTATGAGTTTTTGGTCATGTCATTTGGGTTGACCAATGCCTCAATAGCATTTGTGGAGTTGATGAACTGACTGTTCAGACCCTATTTGGATTTTTTCGTGATCGTCGTCATCGATGATATACTCCCGCAGTCAGGAGGAGCATGAGCAGCACATCAGAGTGGTTCTTCAGACTCTGAAAGATAGTCAGCTATACATCAATTTCTCGAAGTGCGAGTTTTGGTTGAGTTGTATTGCATTCCACTGTCACGTTGTTTCAGTAGAAGGTATTCAGGTGGACCCGAAGAAGATTGAGGCAGTCAAGAACTGGCCTCGACCGGCGTCAGCTACAGAGATCTAGAGTTTCTTGGGGTTAGTAGGGTACTACCGACGGTTTATGGAGGGGTTTTTATCCATTGCAGCCCTGATAACTAGATTGACCCAGAAAGGTGCCCAGTTCAGGTGGTCAGATGAGTGCGAGGCAAGCTTCCAGAAGCTCAAGACAACTCTGTCTAGGAAACCGGTAATTGTTTTGCCCACGGGATCAGAGACTTATACCGTTTATTGTGATGCATCTCGTATTGGGTTTGGCACAGTGTTGATGCAGAACGACAGAGTCATAGCATATGCTTCGAGGTAGATGAAGATCCACGAGAAGAGTTATCCAGTTCATGACATACAATTGCAAGCCATTGTTCATGCCTTGAAGATTTGGAGGCATTATCTATATGGTGTGATGTGTGAGGTGTACACGGATCACAAGAGCCTTCAGTACTTTTTCAAACAGAAGGAGTTGAATTTGTGGCAGAGGAGGTGATTGGAGTTGTTGAAAGACAATGACGTTTCTATCTTATATCACCCGGGAAAGGACAATGTGGTGGACGATGCATTGAGTAAGAAGTTTGCCAGCATGGGTAGTCTTGCTTATATTCCAGTCAGCTAGAGACCGCATGTCTTGGATGTTATGCCTTGGCCAATCGATTTGTAAGGTTGGATATTTCTGAGCCTAGCAGGGTGTTAGCTTGCACGGTTGCTCATTCGTTATTGATGGAGTGTATCCGTGAGCGGAAGTTTGATGATCCTCATTTGTGTGTCCTGAGATACACGGTGCAGCGTGGAGATGCCAAGAAAATGACATTGGGAGATGATGATGTATTGAGATTGCAAGGGTGAGTTTGTGTGCCAATGTTGATGGTATTTGGGAGTTGATCTTAGCAAAGGACCATAGTTCTTGGTATCTATTCATCCGGGTGCCACGAAGATGTATCAGGATTTGAGGTAGCACTATTGGTGGCGCAAAATGAAGAAATACATTGTTGCATATGTGGTTCGTTGTTTCAACTGTCAGCAGGTTAATTACGAGCATCAAAGGCCCGGTGGGTTGTTTCAGATGATTGAGCTACCCGAGTAGAAGAGGAAAAAGATTACCAGGGATTTTGTTTCCGGCCTTGAGATGACTCGGAAGAAGTTTGATGCTATGTGGGTCATTATTGATAGGCTGACCAAGTCAGTGCATTTTATTCCGGTTGCCACCACCTATTCGTCCGAGAGATTAGATGGGATTTATATCAGGAAGATCGTTCGCCTTCATGGGGTGCCTATATATATCATTTCGTACTAGGGCCCGTAGTTTACCTCACATTTCTGGAGAGCGGTGCAGCAGGAGTTGTGCACCCAGGTTCAGTTGAGTACATCATTTCATCCCCGGATGGACGGTCAATCAGAGAGGACTATTCAGATTCTTAAGGATATGCTCCGAGCATGCGTTATTTATTTTGGGGGCTCATGGGACCAGTTTTTGCCATTAGTTAAGTTTGCCTACAACAACAGCTACCAGTCCAGTATTCATATGGCTCTGTATGAGGCAATGTATGGTAGGCGGTGTTGGTCCCCAATCGGGTGGTTTGTGCTGGGAGAGGCTCGGTTATTGGGTACAGATCTAGTCCAGGAGGCCTTGGATAAGGTCAAGATCATTCAGGACAGACTTCGAACAGCTCAGTTTAGGCAGAAGAGTTATGCAGACCGCAAGGTCAGAGATGTTGCTTTCATGGTTGGTGAGCCAGTTTTGCTCCGTGTATCGCCTTATGAAGTGCGTGATGAGATTCAGGAAGAAGGGCAAGCATAGCCCTAGTTCATTGGCCCATTTGAGATCCTAGATCGCGTGGGAGAGGTGGCTTATAGACTTGCCTTGCGGCCTAGCTTGTCAATCGTGCACCTAGTTTTTCATGTATCCGTACTTCGGAGGTATCACGGCGATCCATCCAACGTATTAGATTTCAGCACTATCCAATTGCAAAAGGATCTATCATATGAGGAGGAGTCCGTCGCTATATTAGACCGGCAAGTTTGACAGTTGAGGTCGAACAATTTTTCTTCATTGTGTGTTAAGTCGAGAGGTCAGCCCCCTGAGCCATCGACCTGGGAGTCCGAGTCTTATATGCAGAACAGTTATCCTCAACTATTCCCCGACTCTGGTATTTTTTTTCTTTTGTCCGTTCGAGGACGAACGGTTGTTTTAGAGGTGGAGGATGTGACGACCCAAAGGGTCATCACCGTAATTCTTCCTTGTTCCTTGCTTCTGAGTCCGTAAAAACCTTATGTTTAGTTTTCTCAATTTGCATGCATAGTCCGGGCGTGAAGCCGGAAATCGTTTATGTTGAAATATGTGGACTATGTATTAAATTTAAAAAAAATTATATTAATATTGATAAAATTGACTTTGGTTATCATTTTAGGTAAACAGACACGGACCCGTGATGTGACGGACCCAACGGGTTCGTAGAAAAATATGGGACTTGAGCGTATTCCGGGAATTGAAATCCGAGGTCCCGATCCCGAGTAAAGAATGTTTTAAAAAAATGTTTTTCTAAAAAAGATATGTAATTTTGAAAATAAAATGAGTTACAAAATATAAGTATTGGGCTCGTATTTTGGTTCCAACATCTAGTAAATTTCTTAAATATGCGTTAAGCGCTTTCTTTGAAATTTGGTCAAAATTGGACGTCGTTTGATGTATTTCGGACCTAAATATCTAAAGTTGGAAGTTTATGAACTTGAAATGGAAAAATGAGGATCTTGAGGCTTAATTCATTGATTTTGATGTTATTTTAGCGATTTGATCGCTCGAATAAACGCGTAGGATGTTATTGTGTTAGTGTGTGTGTTTGGTTGGGAGCTCCGAGGGCTCGGGAGTGATATCAGGGGTGGTTCGGAGTTTTCTTGGGCTTAGAAAGGCATCAGATTTTTCAAAGTGTTACAGACCATATTTCCTTCTTCACGAACGTGGCCGTAGCCTCGCGTTCGCATTGCTCAGTCTTCCCTCCCTTCGACGTTTGCATCCTCCAATCACGATGGCATAGTTTTGGGCTTGCTCCTCTTCAGGTTCGCGTGAGTCCAAACGCGAACAAATAGGCAAAAGTGATGGTCCTGGACTTCTTCCTTCTACGCGTTGGCAGAGTCCCTTCGTGAACGCGATGCCTATTCCTCCTTCTTCATCACGAACGCGACCCATGTGTCGCAAACGCATGGAGTAAACTGGCTTCAGTGATTTTTTTTAAAAACAAAACTGTTCACTTCGGAATTTTCTCACTTTTTCACACGGGCTCTTCTGCCTCACCCCCCATAGACGAATTTCAAGCTCTTCTTCCTCCATAGCTTTTTGGGTAAGTAATTCCCCACCTAATTCCTTCACTTTTCTTCAATAATTAGTGAATTCATAAGCCTAAAATCATGAAATCAAAGTCGAAATTAGGGGTTTTATGTAGAGTTAGGGCTTTGAAAATTTTGGGCGATTCAACCTCAATTTGGGGTTGAATCTTAAAACAAATTGCATATTTGAACTCGTGGGGTTATGGGTGATTGGGTTTTGGTCCGAACCTCGAGTTTAGACCATGTGGGCCCGGGGTAGAATTTTGGTATTTTTGGAAGAATGATAGAAAATTTATTTCTAGCCTATGGAATTATGTCTTTGAGCCATTATTGTTAATATTGAACTAAATTGTGCCTAGATATCATTGTTTTGGAGTTGGATTTTAGAGGAAAGGTGGTGTTAGAGATTTCATTGCTATTTTCGGACTGAGGTAAGTATTTGATCTAACTTTGGCTTGAGGGAATAGGATTAGAATGTTTTAATTGCTAATTGCTAAATGCTCGAGTACGGTGTATAGGCATGGTGACGAGTATCTATACACCGGTGTCTAGCATGATTGTGAGTCGTAATTGATTTTAATTCAAAAGATGTGACACAATTGTCTAGTTTAGCTGATAAATTCCATATAAAGTGTCAATTGAGAAGGAATGAGTTAAAAGAGAATGTGTTGAAATGATTCTCTTGCTGGGACGAGTAGACTGTTATTATTGTATTCTCCCTTGCCAGGATATTTGAGCTGTTATCGATATTCCTTTGTCGGGACTCCTTGTTTTGTTGAAATATTGAGGATTGGGTTTCACATAGAAACAATAATAAATATTGAGGATCGGGTTTCACGTCGCAAAGGTAATAAATATTGTCGATCGTGTTGCACGCCACAACGGTAATAAATATTGAGGATCGGGTTGCGCGCCGCAATGGTGTAAGATGATGAGGATCGGGTTGCACGCTGTAATGAAATATGAAATAAGCGAACTAGCTCTGTATGTAGAGTATCATGTGTTATTCTTCATCGGTTGTTTGTTGTGCTGTTTCACTTCTTATCTGATAACTCTATATCTAACTGTCTTAATTCATAGCACGCTCCCCTCCTTCTTAACTGTTAGATAGAGTGTATTTCCTGTTATTATATATATATATATATCTATATATATAAATATATATATATATATATCTATATATATAAATATATATATATATATATATATATATATATATATATATATATATATATATATATATATATATATATATACACACACAGGTTATTTGTGGTAGGTCCTATATAGCCTTGTCACTACTTCGCCGGGGTTAGGCCAGACACTTACTAGCACATGGGGTCGGTTGTGCAGATGCTACACTCTGTGCATATTTGTGCACAGATTAAGACATAGCTTACGGACCGCAACAGTAGGACGTCTGGGAGCTATCTTCAGTCCAGGGATTTTCAAGGTAGCCTAGCTAGTGTTCGCAGAATGAAGTCCCTTCTTTAGTACTGTTTGTTTTCATTATATCAAGACAGACACTATAAGTATTTCTTTCAGACTCTTGTTTTAGTATTTTCATAGAAGTCCGTGAGTAGTTACACCATATACGGGGAAGAGGTATATTTTGAACCTTCTATATTTCTATTTTTTTCAGTTATTTAAGTATTTAAAGCTCTTCCGCTTTAATTATTATTTCGGTTTATTATAATTGTTTAAATGAAATCAGTAAAAATGTTGTAATGTTTGGCTTTCCTAGCTCCGATAGTGGGCGCCATCACGACTCCCGATGGTGGGATATCTGGGTCATGACACGAGCAGTGCGCATGAGAAGTATTTTTATAAAACATGGGAATACTCTAACCGGCTAAGACTTATATTTATGTGAATGAATATTGCCAATAACATTAAGAGTACTATTCTACAAACAAAAAATGCCAGGGATTACCTAAAGTTTGTGGAAGAACATATTCGTTCTGTAGATAAGTCTCTCCCTGGTACACTAATGGTTGAACTCACGACCATGAAGTTTGATGGGTCGCGTAGTATGCAAAATCATATCATTGAGATTACTAACATTGCAGCAAGACTTCAGACCTTGGGGGTGAAAGTGGATGACTCCTTCTTGGTTCAGTTTATTTTGAACTAGTTACCTCCCGAATATGGATCTTTTCAAATTAACTATAACACAAATAAGGATAAGTGGAATATTAGTAAATTGTCCAGTACACTTACTCAGGAGGAGTCAAGACTTAAGAAACAGGGGAATCATTCAATTAACCTCATGGGTCCAGGAGCTAGTAAAGGACTTAAGGTGAAGGCCAACAAGTTCAAGAAGAAGAAAGCACCTGCTATAGCTTAACAGGATGCTAACAAGGAACCTAATGAATATACGTGTCATTTCTTTAATAAGGAAGGACACTATCAGCAAAATTACCTGAAACGTAAAGCTTGGTTCTAAAATAAAGGTACAATTAGTGCTTTTCTATGTTTCGAATCAAATTTAGTAAAAATTCCTAATAATACTTGGTGACTTGATTTTAGTGCAACTACTCATGTATCTACTACGTTGCAGGGATTCCTTACGATCCAAACAACAAATCCAAATAAGGATTTCTTGTTCATGAAAAATCATATGAAGGATCCAATTGAAGGCATAGAGACTTATCGTTTGATCATGGAGACCGAACGTCACCTTGATCTACTACAGACTCTTTATGTACCTTCAATTTTTACGAATTTGATTTCTCTTTCAAGACTTGATGTTTATGGATTTGATTTAAAGTTTGGAAATGGATGTTTCAATTTATATAAGAATGCTATTTTTTATGGTTTTGATTTTCTTAGTGATAGTTTATATAAATTAAAAATCAACATTGATTTTTTTGAAACCCTTCTTACTGTTCAACAAAATGTTGGAATTAAACGTAATTCACTAGATAAAAGTTATGCTTACTTGACATAGACATTTGGATCATATGTCCAAAGAAAGGTTAGAAAGATTAGTAAAGAATGAGATTCTTCCGAATCTAAATTTTATTGATCTTACTATATGTTTGGATTGCATTAAGGGAAAGCAAACCTAGCATAGTAAGAAAGGTGCTACAAGAAGCACTCAGCTTCTTGAAATTATACACACCAATATTTGTGAACCCTTTGATGTTTTATTTTTTGGTGGAAATAAATATTTTATCACTTTTGTCGATGATTTTTCACATTATGGATACATCTATTTGCTGAAAGAAAAATCTCAACAACAGATGCTCTCAAGGTGTATGTTAATGAGGTTGAAAGGCAATTAGATAAAAAAGTAAAAATTATTAGGTCAGATAAAGGTGGTGATTATTATGAAAATAATAATGAGTCAAGACAATGTCCAGGTCCATTTGCAAAGTTCCTCGAGGAACATGGCATATGTGCACAGTATACTATGCCAGGGACACCTCAACAAAACAGTGTTGCAGAAAGGCTTAAACAAAACACTTATGGACATGGTTAGGAGCATGATGAATAATTCCTCATTACCCAAATCATTGTCTCTTAAAATCGTTGTATATTTATTAAACAGGGTTGTTAGTAAGGCAGTTCCAAAGACCCTTTTTTGAACTGTGGATAGGAAGGAAACCTAGTTTAAGGCACCTTACTATTTGGGGTTTCCCAGCGGAAGCTAGAGTTTATAATTCACAAGAAAAGAAATTAGATTCTCGAACACTAAGTGGTTACTTTATTGACTACATAGAGAAATCTAAAGGGTATGTGTTTTATTGTCCAAACTATAGTTCAAAAATTGTTGAAACTGGTAATGCAAGATTTATTGAGGATGGTGAAGTTAGTGGGAGCATTGAAAAGCAAAGTGTGAAAATAAAAGAGGTGAGGGTCAATATTCTATTACCCACAAATGTGCCTACTACCACACAAATATCAAATAATGTTCCAATTTTTCAAGAACACTTTGACAACATTGAGCAACGTTTGGATGAAACACTTCATGAAGAAACTAACTCACAAATATCTGAAACAAAAATGAACTACAAGAAATTCCATTTGAAAATCGGCTATTTCGGATGATCACGTGGTTTATTTGCAAGAGTCAGATTTTGACATTGGTCTTAATAAGGATCCAATTTCATTTTCACAAGCCATAGAAAGTAGTGAGTCCGATAAATGGATTGATGCCATAAAGGAAGAGTTAAAATTTATGGAATACAATAAAGTCTGGGATCTTGTTGAATTGCCAGAAAGTTCTAAAAGAATGGGGGTGTAGATAGGTCTTTATGACGAAACGCGATTCAAATGGCAATATTGAATGATACAAAGCCAGATTTGTTGCTAAGGTTTATACTCAAAAGGAGGCATTGATTATAAAGAGACCTTTTCGTCGATCTCAAATAAATACTCTTTAAGAATTATTATGGCTTTCGTGGCTCATTATGATTTAGAGATACACCAAATGGATGAGAAAATTACCTTTCTTAATTGAGATCTCGCGGAAGAAGTTTATATGGACCAACCAGAAGGTTTCAAAACTAAAGGAAAAGATCAAATGGTGTATAAACTGATGAAGTCAATATATGGACTTAAACAAGCCTCACAACAATGGTATATAAAGTTTAATGGTACCATAACATTTTTTGTATTTGTGAAAAATATCGTTGATCGATATATACACCAAAAGATCAGTGGGAGAAAGTTTATATTTTTAGTCCTACATGTTGATGATATTCTAATTGCTGCTAATGATTTAGGCATATTGCGTGAGACTAAAAAAATTCTCTCTAAGAATTTCGAAATGAAAGATATGGGTGAGGCATCTTATGTGATAGGAATAGAAATATTCTGTGATAGAAAGGCTATTGAAAGAATTCTAGAGAGATTTAATATGAATAATTATATAGAAGGAATTGTTCCAATTCAAAAAGTGGACAAATTTAGTCTCATGCAACGCCCTAAGAATGATGTAGAATAAAAAGATATGGAATCAATTCCTACTCAATTATCGGTAGTCTGAGGTATGCTCAAATTTGCACAAGACCGAATATTAGTTTTGCGGTCGGAATGCTATGAAAAGATCATATTAACCTATGAATTAATCACCAGAAAGTTGCAAAGAACGTTTTGAGGTACCTGAAAGGAACGAAGGATTATATGATCATGTATAGGAGGTCCAAGCATTTAGATGTTGTTGGATACTCAGATTCATATTTCACTGGATGTATTGACACTACTAAATTCACGTTTGGACGTTATTTGTTCCAATTAGCTGAAGGAGCAATATCATGGAAGAGTGCCAAACAGTCTGTTACTGCTATATCCACAATGGAAGCAGAATTTGTGGCATGTTTTGAAGCCACAATTCATGCATTATGGTTGCAAAAATTATTTCGGACTTGGGGTTGTCAATACTATTACCAAGCCGCTGAAAATTTACTGTAATAATTCTGCAATAGTATTCTTCTCCAAGAACGATAAGTACTCCGAATGAGTCAAGCATATAGAATTAAAGTACTTTGCTGTCCAGGAAGAAGTTCAGAAATAAAGAGTGTCACTTGAGCATATTAGAACAAATCCCATTATTGTAGATCATCAAAGAAAGGTTTACACCCAAAAATATTTAAAGAGCATGTACATAGAATGGTCTTGGATGTATTTATGACTGATATATTTATGATGTTTTGACACATTGAGCTCATTGATGTGTTTCTGATATACATTAGTGATTTCTGTTTCTCATAATGGTGTGCACATTGTTGTTTTGAGATATTACAGGATAAGTCTCACTGAGATATTATTGTAGACCATAATATTTTGTAGCTTATGGGCCCGGTACGATGATTTGCTAATATTGTAGTAAATGGAATGAAGTATGTAGACAAATTATATATAACCGCCATAACTCACATTTAGTAGTTTATCATATTATGTTATTTATGATGGACATTATAGAAGAGATTTATTTATGTGCAACTAATGTTCCTATATTAAATATTAATATTATTTGATTATTGGGATAAGTGGGAGAATGTAAGATTTACTTACATTAATTTATTGGTTGCCTAACAAGTTTAAGGCCCATAATTAATGTTTAATTAACGAGAAAATCTCATCCGTCGGATCAGTAACTTGATGGACGTACCGGATTAAATAAGAATATTTATAAATTGGTCCTCTCCTAACCCATTAAGGTTACTGTATTTTATCTTTCTTTTGTTCCATCACTAAAGGCGGCGGTAACACAAAGTTTGGGTAAATGGACCCGGACCCATGATGTGACGGTCCCCGAGGATCCGTAAGGAAATTTGGGACCCGAATGTATTCCTGGAATCAAAATCCGAGGTCCCAGGCCCGAGTACGGAACTTTTCTATGAAATTTTTTTCTGAAAATGCTTAAGGAAAAAAGAAAATGAAAATTTATCGAAATTAATCGTATCGGGCTCGTATTTTGGTTCTGACACCCGGTTTAAGTCATAAATAAGCGTTAAACGCTATCTGTAAAGTTTGGTTGAAAACAGACGTCATTTGACGTGTTTCGGACTAAAAATGGAAAATTTGAAAGTTTTGAACTTTGAATATTTTGGCGATTTGATCGCTCGAGCAAGTTCGTAGGATGATGTTGAGTTAGTGTGTTTTGTTGGTCTGGAGCCCCGAGGGCTCGGGAGTGTTTTCAGGGGGTGTTTCAGGGTGTTTTCGAACTTAGAAAATATTAGATTTTTCAAAGCTATTGCAGAGCCTTTTTCCTCTGCGCGAACATGGCACTCAGCTCGCGTTCGCAAAGCCCAGTTCTTCTTACCCTTCGTTATTGCGTCCAATACCACGCGTTCGCGTAGTGAGCCTTATCCTTCACCGCATTCGCGAGTCTGTCCTCGCGTTCGCGTAGAGCTACCCCATGACCCCACTGCTTTCCTTCTTCACGTTCGCATAGTTTCCATTGAGAACGCGACCCAGTGTCGCGTTCGCGAAGCACAAAATGCTTCAGTGATATATTTAATTCCAGCAGTGTTTCATTACGGGATTCATTCAAATTCTCACTCGAGCTCTCCTCCTACACACTCCATTGACGAACTTCAAGCCTTTACTTCACCATAACTCTTTGGGTAAGTGATTCCAACTTCGTTCTTCCATTATTTCTTCATCTAAACATCAATTTTATAGCCCTAAATCATAGAATAATTGTAGAAATTAGGGCTTTTGGGTAGAGTTATGTTTTTGAGAATTTTGGGCGATTCAACCTCAATTTCGGGTCGAATCTTAAAACAAATCATATATTTGGACTCATGTAGTTATGTGTAATTGGGATTTGGTCCGAGCCTCGAGTTTGGACCATGTGGGCCCGGAGTCAGATTTTGGTATTTTTGGTAGAAAGTTAGAAAATGCATTTCTAAGCTAGGAAATTGTATCCTTGTGCTATTATTGATAATATTGAATCAATTTATGTTAGATATCGTTGGTTCGGGGTTGAATTCTAGAGGAAAGGCAGTTGTTGAGCTTTGAGTTGTTATTTTCGGATTCGAGGTAAGTGTTTGGTCTAACTTTGGCTTGAGGGAATAGGATTAGGTTAATATTTGCTATATGCTATATGGAGTCGGTGTATGGGTATGGTGACGGTTACCTATGCGCCCGTGTCTAGCATGACCGTGAGTCATAATTGCTATTAAATTGTCGAAAGAACTTAACAATTGTGATAATTACTTATTAAATAAACTATGAAATGATAGTTGAGAAGCAAATGAATTGAAAGAGAAAATTTTGGTACTTTTCCCTTGCCGGGACTTATTGTTGAGCTGTATTCCCTTGGCGGAATTTATTATTGAGTTATTCTCCCTTGCCAGGATTTATTGTTGAGTTATTTTCTCTTGTCGGGATATTTTATCTTGTTATATATTCCTTTCCTGCTTGGTTGTGACCATTGATTGTGTGAGGAAGAGAGAGTAAAAGCACGAATGGTGGTGTCGTGCATTATGTATTTGAGAATAAAAGCACGAAGGGTGATGCCGTGCATTGTGAGATATTATGATTGGGATGGTGTGGCACGCCGACCACGAGATATTATGATTGGGATCGTGTGGCACGCCGACCATGAGATAATATGATTGGGATCATGTGGCACGCAAACCACGAGACATTGTGATTGGGATCGTGTGACACGCCGACCACGATATGTTATGATTGGGAGCGAGTGGTAAGACTACCACGTATTATATGAAAAGGGATCGTGTGGCGCGCCGTCCACCTATGTTGTACATTATGGGATCGTGTGGTGCGCCGTCCTCTATAGATGTTGTATCACAAAACCTGGAATAGATCGGTTGTTGTTTCTGATGTTCCATTTATGTCTAGTAGTCCCTGATAGCATGTCCCATCCCAGCTTTATTTGTCTGATGTTCCATTTATATCTTGTACTCCTCGATAGCATGTCCCCTCCCAGCTGTATTTGTATTATGTTGTTATTCTTTCTTTCCCGTACTGGTATATCATATTTGCACAGGTTAATTGTAGTAGGTCCTGTCTAGCTTCGTCACTACTTCGCCGGGGTTAGGCTAGGTACTTACCAGCATATGGGGTCGGTTGTGCTGATACTACACATCTGTGCCTTTTGCGCACAGGTCAGGACACAACTTACGGACCACAGCTATAGTTAGGGAGCGATCCTTCAGTCCAGAGACTCTGAGGTAGTTCGATGGCGTTCGCGGGCCCTGAGTCTCCTCTATCTTTTCCAGTTTGTTTTTATTGTACCAAAACAGACATGTTATGTATTTCTTTCAAACTGTTGTTTTTAGTACTCTTTTAGTCGTCCGTGAGTAGTGACAGCAGATACTGGAAGAGGCGTGTTGTTAATTTTCGCATTTTGTGATTGCTATTGTTGCTAAAAGTCTTCCGCGTGTTTTAACTAATTATTTCAGTATTTAATTTGTTTTAGATTAAAATTTTTGTGAAAATGATTAAACAGGGTTGGTTTGCCTAGTTTCGACATTAGGCGCCATCACGACTCCCGATGGTTGGAAAAATCCGGATCGTGACATTACCGATTAACTCTTCCGTTTCAAGATAATAAACTCCGCTTCAGATATGTTTCTATGACAATTACTTGTAAGATTATCATATTCAAGATCCTGATAGAATTATAATTTATGCTTGCAGATAATGCCATTAATTCTTGGTCAACCCCTTGGGAGATGCATCTACCCTACACTAGAAACTTCAAATAACACCTTAATTCATAAGTTAGTTTCACCGATAAGACCTCAAACTTCAAATAAACTTTAACTTGTAATAAGTTAACTAAATATTATTTTTATCCTGAGAAAGATCACTCTTTAACCCTGTCTAAGTATTTCATAAAGTCACTAAATAATATTTTATAACGAAAAGGTCATCTAACTTTACCTAAGTACAATAATAATGTCTCATTTGTTTCTAACGTAAAAATATATTTCTTTCCGATTTATTGGCTCTCGTACTGAAATCATTCCACTGTTGATCAACAACCTCGGTGATGTATCCACTCTAGATGGTGAAAATAAGTTCATGGCTCGTATTTTTTACACGATGGAAGTATAGTATTCTGGTCTATCAGTTTTCTCTACTAAGTGTGGACCCAAAATTTCTGGCGAAGTTTACGAAATCCGATGGCCCCTCAATATTACACATAAGTCCGCCTCTAACTCTCATATAATAAAATTTATAGCACATATAAATTTACAAGGCTTACTACATTAAGCATATAAAGTTTGTCAAACACTACATCATGTCGGATTCTCATCAAACTCCATCCACTATATTGTGACTTATAAGTCCAAAAAAATTCTCACTAAACGAAAATCCAGAGAGGAAAATAACTAGACAAAAATACTCAATAATGAAGAGAAAAAAAAGGAACAAGACAAACAAAAAAAACAAAAAAACCAACAAAAAAGAACTAAATTATACCCCTTCACTTTTTCCACATTTAACATCTCTCTGAATTCTCATTATTTCCAGAAATTTTTGTCTCTCTAGAGCTGTCCAATTTGTCAAAACCAAACTCATTTGGTCCCCTTAACAAACAAGAACAATAATCATCAATCACCATTATTTATCAGCAGTGATAAAGACGTGGACGTTTATTTCCCAACAAATCCTGACCCATATTCTGTGCCAAAAAATTGGCTTTGTCCATTACCAATTTTAATGCTCTTCTCAATTGCCCTAACCCTTCTTCTCTACAACCATTTTCCAACATTTGTACCCACAAAATACACTTTATTCTGCCTCCTACTGTTGCCATTTCTGCCCTTATAATTTTCCCTTGTACTGTACTTAATGCTCTTCTTAAATCCATCATAATTTCTGGCCTATCCTCACAACATATTGTTGCTTTTATTAATAATGTTCCAGAATTATTACTGTTACAGTAACTTAGGTTTAGCTCATCTGATTCACTTGGAAACATGAATTTCTTCATTGTTGTTTGATCATTACTGCCCATGTAATTCATGAAATCATCAGTGTTGTTGTCGTCTTCGGACATTGTTGTACCAAGTTCTGATGTTGTCTTTTTAAGCTCCCTTGCACACCTTACTGCTTCTGCTAGTAAAGATGCCTTGTCTGTCTGCTAAATATTTGCATGACCAAATGAATTAAGTTAGCTAGATAATTTTCTCATTTATTGTTTTAGAGTTGATATGAAGAAAAAAAATTGTTAACGAGAGACTAACGTGGAATAGTGCCTTCTTGAGACTTGAGCAAGACAATGTGTTTTTCAAATCCATTGTGAAACTTATTTGGTTAGCTATATGTCTTTTTGAAGTAATAAAAGGAAAATCTTGACCACAAAATAATAAAAGGAAAATCGAGAAAAAAATATAATTAATATCTTCTTAGTTCTAAAATGACAAATATTTTGAACAAAATTATTTACATTCAAGTGACAAAAAAGGACAGAAGGAACTAATGATCTGACAACGTACATCAAACTACATAGGATGAGAGTAGGGGTGTACATAGATCGGGTTGGTTCGGATTTTACAATTACCAAACCAAACCAATTGTGTCGGGTTATTAAATTTAAAGACCAAACCAAACCAATAAATTCGGGTTTTTCAATATCGATTTTTCTCGGGGTTTTTTCGGGTTTTCGGATTATTCGGATTTTTTCGAATTTTTTTCCGGTAAAATCTTCGTAGAACAAAATATATAACGTATGCTCAAAATATTTCTTTAATCCTAGTAAGATACAACTATATAAAGTATTTTTCAAGAAAATAATACAAAATATGAGATATGTCATGACTCATGACATTATCCTAAAATATTCAACAATAAAAAATAATAAAATTATGTACTATAAATATTGCTAATTAAAAAGTCATAATAAAAATAAACATAACCTAAAAACACTAATTCATGCTAAACTAGATAGACTAATGAGGGAGTATTAATTATATGCCTAAAAGCTAAAGAATAATAAAAATATGTTATGTATTTTTATCTAAATTGTAGCAAAATAAAAAATAGATATTTAATACATTCCCGTTCGTAATATTGAATTGAATGTCTTTTGTTAGCATTAGTATTGATTGCTAGCATTATTTAATTTACTAATATTAATGGCTATAAAACTTATTGGAGCATTCAAAAGTTCTAAATCAAAACTTGAAATATTACCTTAAAAGATAAAATTATGAAATTTTTTAAGAAATATTTATAAATTACATTACAATAAGTATATTTATATGTTAAATATATCTAAAATTGCTATATATGTAATGTCGGATTGGTTTGGTTTCGGTTTGACTTTCTTTAGTTAACACCAAACCAAACCAATTATGGTCGGGTTTCTTTTTCCAATACCAAACCAAGTCAAACCAAACCATAGTCGGCTTTTTTTTCTCGGTTTGACTCGGATTATCGGGTTGGTGCGATTTATCGGTTTTCTTTGTACACACCTAGATGAGAGCATATTACTTTTAGGAAAGGTAACAACTATATTAGTCAAAAACATCATTATGAAAATAACCTAAATTATACCCTAAATTGCATTAATGAAGCTCCGCTTTTAGAAATTAACAATATATGAAACCTAGCTATCATATATTACCTAGTGGGTAAAACCAAAAAGCAAAGAACTATTAGGACCTAGGGACTTCATGATTATTGAACAGAACATACACTATATTTCAAATTCAAAAAATATTAGAGTAATATAGTGTTAACTACGTAGAGTTGGTAAAATCAAGCCATTTTTAGTAACTAAGTCGCAGGTTTGAGCTGCAGAAGCAGTCATTAATGTTTGTATTATGATAGACTGTTAATGTTACACCCTTAGGGTGCGGTCCTTCTCCGAATCATACTTGAATATAAAATATTTTGTGCATATTGGATTATGGCATGTTTGTTGATTTGACCCGACTCGACCATTTGCCACCTCTAGTTATTATATGAATCATAGTTGAAAAATAATGAGTCAAAGTTGCAAAAAACTTACTTTGATAGTATTAGGAAGGAGATTACGAAGGGTAGCAAGATGGCCATTGATTCTTTTTCTTCTCCTTCTTTCAGCTTCACTGTGACTTTTATTTGCTGCAATTGCTTTAGCTTCAGCCATTGATCTTGGAGCGACTACACTTGAATTTTCCACATTGAACAATTCAGGTGATGAATTTATAATTCCATGTAGAAAATTATATGAATCTGAACAACCCCCTAGTTCATAAAAGCTTGGAAATGAATGGTTTATCATATTCTTTTTTGTAACTTTCACAAGTCTATAATGTAAGAAAAGGCAGGAATCTTGAAAAAAAAGGGAAGAATATATGATGATGATTTAAAAACCTGCTGATTAAGAGGTTTCTGAACAAATGTTCTGAAGATTCTGTAACATATATTCTCACAAAATTATTTTGGTCAGAGAAGAGTTGATTTGATTGAAATTCGTATCTTTTAACTTTGAGTTGGGTATTACTAAATTTTGTGAATCTGGTTGTGGTATGAGTAAGGAAGAAACTGAGATAACTTTGCTTTTTTATAGTAGTGTGTGGAAGCATAAATCCGGAATTGTAAAATATTTTATGCATGCTTTTTGACTCATTCAGAGTTGTGTTGATAAATTCTATTAGAGAACAGAAAAGGTAAAATAAATATTTTGAATCTAAATTATAAATGTACGTAGTATTTGTGTGGTATAAAATTTTTAAAACTTGTAGTCTTAAATATGTCACAATACTAATATTTATGTAACTATAAAAAGTATTGAGAGTAAAATATAAAATATAAAATTAATTATTGTCAAATATAAAAATATATCTGTTTAAAATGCACTAATAAGAAAATATTTTCTAGTTAATAAACTAGAATGGATAGAGTATCTCTTTAGGGCCTCTAGCTAGGGTTTATCGTTAGCCCTTGCTATTTCTTTAATTAAATTT
Organism: Nicotiana benthamiana; assembly: GCA_034376525.1. NCBI lineage: Eukaryota > Viridiplantae > Streptophyta > Magnoliopsida > Solanales > Solanaceae > Nicotiana > Nicotiana benthamiana. The sequence goes on from CM067336.1 coordinate 72,796,118, forward strand.
AATCTCGTTTTAAAGAAAATGTAAGGAAATTAATTAAAGTGTAGTTTGTATTAGGAAATATTGTAAATATCTTTTGTGTATCTTTTTATTATTGGTAGAATATTTTCTCATTAATTGTACAATCCTATAGTTGGTAGGTTTTGATTTTACTTCATTATTGTACAATCCTATAGTTGGTAGGTTTTGATTTCTATGTACTCTATATATGCTTTGGTGAGTAATACAAGAAACTTACTTCTCCAAAACTCTCTACATGGTATCATACGCCAGTGGCTTATCGCCAAACAAACCCTAAATACATACTACCCGCCGCCGCCGTAGCTCCTCTCATCGGAGCCCGTCGCCGCCGCCGCTGCACTAATCGGCAGCCCTCTTTTTCTCGACGTCGTTCAACGCCTCCTCTCCTTGCCTCGCGCTCATGGCCGCCACGACGTCAACCGCGCCTCTCCAGCCGATTGCCATAAATGCATCGGCTCAAATCCCACTCAAATTGGACTCCCCTAATTACCTGGCGTGGAAATTTCAATTTCGATACCTCCTTACAGGTTACGATCTCCTCGGCTTCTTGGACGGATCGAAGCCATGCCCACCGGCCACTATCATCGACAACGACGTGACTTCACCCAATCCACCATATCCTTACTGGATTCGCCAGGACAACCTTATTCTCAGTGTCATCATCTCGTCGATCACACCGATGATAATCTCCTTTATTGCCGTTGCGGAAACCTCTAAAGAGGCCTGGGACATCCTCACACGCACATACGACACCGCTTCTCGTGGTCGTATCATGGCTCTCAAACAGCAGCTCCACAATCCGGTAAAAGATTCTAAATCTATTACTACTTTATGCACGGTATTCGCGTGATTGTGGATGAATTATCTCTCCTGGGTGTTACCGTTGATTCTGAGGATCTTGTCATAAAGGTTCTAAATGGTCTTGATGACCCGTATATGGAACTCTCTCATGCCATCCAAGTCCGTGAGTCTCCCATCTCTTTTGCTGAATTACATGACAAGCTGTTAAGCATGGAGGCTCAAATTACTGCTCGTGTGCTGGCCACCTCCGTCACATCCGACTCGGCTCCGTCGGCTGCCTTCGTCCCCGGACAGCAGCCAGTTCGTCACCGATTCGGTAGCCGCGGGCGCGGCCGCATAAGCACGGGTCAGTCTCCGGTCGCGGTGGTTACTCCAGCAATGGTCAACCTCGCGGGTACAATGGGAAGTGCCAACTCTACAGTGAATTTGGCCACTCCGCACACCGCTGCCCATCCTATCCCGTCTCCGGCGCCAACCATCCCCCTTACAGTGGACCATTGCAACGGCCAGCTTATGCTTCGCCGCCCTATCCAGCTGCTCACACAGCCCATCACTCTCCGACGATTCCCTCTTCATCCGATTGGATCCTGGACTCTGGTGCCTCTCATCACATAACCTTTGATTTTGCCAACATGTCTCTTCACAGTCCTTACACTGGCTTCGACAATGTGGTTATTGGTAACGGTGAAGGTTTGACAATTACTCATACTGGACAACTTAACAGTCATTCCTCTGTTTTATTACCTGGGGCTCTCTGTGTTCCACATATGCGTAAAAATTTGATCTCTGTTGCCCAATTATGTCGTCACAATAATGTTAACGTTGTTCTTTCTGATACTGATTTTCAGGTGAAGGATCGTCGCACGTGGGCAGCGCTCGTTCGCGGCCCACTTAGGGGCAACACCTACTACTGGCCGGCGGCTCCCAGTCTCCCATCTGCTCTCACGGCACAAAAGCTCTCTGCGTCATTGTGGCATTCTCGGTTTGGTCACCCGTCAGCTAAAACCCTGCGTCATTTAGTATCGTGTAGCAGTATAGCGTCCAGTAATATGTCTGATCTTGCCTGTGTATCTTGCAAAATTCATAAGTGTCATAAGTTACCTTTTTCTGAGTCAAGTCTGTCTTCTACTGCTCCCCTGGAGCTTATTTTCTCCGATGTATGGACCTCTCCGATTATTTCTAATGAAGGGATTAAATATTATGTCATCTTTGTTGATCATTTCTCTAAGTAAGTTTGGTTTTTTCCTTTACGCCGTAAATCTGATGTCTCACAAACCTTCCTCATTTTTAAATCCATTATAGAGAAATATTTCTCTGCTAAAATCATTAGTCTGTATACTGACAATTGCGGTGAATTTCTCGCTTTACGCTCTTTTCTTGCCTCTCATGGCATCTCCCATCTTACGTCACCTCCTCATACTCCTAAGCACAATGGCTATGCTGAACGCCGTCACCGTCATATTGTCGATACTAGTCTCACTCTCCTTCATCATGCCTCTATACCTCTCATTTACTGGCCTTATGCCTTTGCTACAGCAGTCTACCTCATTAATCGTCTTCCCAAAACAAATCTCTCGATGCGCTCCTCCTTTGTGTCTCTCTTCCAGAAATGCCCCAACCTTGCCAAATTACGTGTCTTCGGCTGTCAATGCTTTCCTTGGCTTCGGCCCTACACCTCACACAAAATGGAACCCAGATCTCGTGCATGTGTTCTCTTCGGCTACTCTACTACTCAAAGCGCCTATCTCTGCTTTGATCCCTCAACGTCTAAAATCTTCGTCTCGCGTCATGTCACCTTCCATGAAGATGTCTTTCCGTTCTCCAAAATGTCTAACCCCGAGTCTCCCGTTGTAACTATTCCGGTCTCCCTAGAAGTCCTTCCGCTGCCGCCACCAGTACCTGACGTTGCTCCCACCAGCGATCCTTCACCGGACGCACTCCCGGCGCCACCGCCCGCGCCACCAGCGCCCCTTCCGGCATCGCCAGCGGCCCCTGCCGCCGCTACACCCATTATGCCGCCACCTGCATCCTCTCAGGGTGGTCATCATATGCAGACACGTAGCAAAAATAACATCTTTATGGCCAACAAGAAGTTTGGTATGTCTGCTGTCACCTCTACTGCTGTTACTGAACCTCAGACCATGTCCAGTGCTATGTCTGATGAGCGCTGGCGCGCTGCTATATCATTAGAGTTTGATGCTCTGCTATGGAATGGCACTTGGGATCTTGTCCAGCCTGATTCCTCGCAGAATGTTGTGGGTTGCAAGTGGGTTTATCGCATCAAACGCAAGCCGGACGGCACTGTGGATAAGTTCAAAGCCCGGCTTGTTGCAAAGGGCTTTCATCAGCGTACATGTGTGGATTTCCAGGAGACTTTCAGTCCGGTTGTTAAGCCGTCAACTGTGCGTTTGGTTCTCAGTATAGCTGTATCCAAGGGCTGGCCTCTTCGTCAAATGGATGTGAACAATGCCTTTCTCCACGGGAGGCTTACAGAGGATGTTTATATGGCACAACCACCGGGCTTTGTTGACAAAGCCTATCCATCTTATGTCTGTAAGTTACAGAAAGCTATTTATGGTCTCAAACAGGCACCCCGGGCATGGTACAGTGCGCTCCGCCAAAGCCTTCTGACCATGGATTTCGTCAACACTATCTCTGACACTTCGCTCTTCGTCTTTCAGCACTCTGGTATTACGGCCTATTTTGGTGTATGTTGATGATCTCATATTGACTGTTAATGATTCTGCTTTCTTGAACCGTGTGATTGACTCTCTTGGGTCTCAGTTTTCTCTTAAAGACATGGGTGATCTAAGCTACTTTCTTGGTGTTGAAGTTCTGCGCAGCTCCAAGGGGTGTTTTCTTTCTCAGCGTAAATATGTTGTTGATCTTTTGACTCGTCATAATATGCTGGAGTCAAATCCTGTTCAGACGCCAACAGCGGCATCAACTCGCCTTCATCTGGCCGACGGCTCGGCCCCTGCCGACGCATCCGCCTATCGACAGGCCCTTGGGGGCCTCCAGTATCTCTCCTTCACTCGTCCTGATATCTCTTTTGCTGTGAATAAACTCTCACAGTTCATGCATGCTCCCACTGTCACTCATTGGGGTGCAGTTAAGCGCCTATTCCGGTATCTGAATGGGACGCGTGACTTTGGCGTCTGGCTGCGTCCTTCATCTGCTATACCTCTGCATTGTTTCTCTGATGCTGATTGGGGTGGAAACTATGATGACTGCTCCTCAACTGGTGCCTATGTTGTTTTTCTAGGGCCAAATCCTATTTCATGGAGCTCCAAAAACAACGTTCCATTGCACGATCATCTACTGAGGCTGAGTATCGTGCCATTGCTTCTGCTGCCACTGAAGTACGTTGGCTTCATTCCTTGCTGCGCGAGCTTCATGTCCCTCTTCCGGCTGCTCCTGTCATTTACAGTGACAACATTGGCGCCACTTATCTCTGTGCCAACCCTGTGTTTCATTCTCGCATGAAACACATCTCCATTGATTATCACTTTGTTCGTCAATTGGTCCAGAATGGGTCCCTTCGTGTTGCTCACGTATCCTCTGCTGATCAGCTTGCTGATGCTCTCACCAAGCACTTATCTCGTCCTCAGCTTCTTCTGCTGATGTCCAAGATTGGCGTGTCCTCCGGCCCTCCATCTTGAGGGGGCGTATTAGGAAATATTGTAAATATCTTTTATGTATCTTTTTATTATTGGTAGAATATTCTCTCATTAATTGTACAATCCTATAGTTGGTAGGTTTTGATTTTCCTTCATTATTGTACAATCCTGTAGTTGGTAGGTTTTGATTTCTCTGTACTCTATATATACTTTGGTGAGCAATACAAGAAACTTACTTCTCCAAAACTCTCTACAGTTTGAATTTCTTTTCTTTTCTTTCTTGATTAGAATTTGAGATCAATCATGAGGGCATAGTACAGTTTGACTGAATATAATTAACACCTAAACCAATATACACACATGTCCTAATTCTCAAGTTTCCTTTTTTGGGACTTTGAGGTTAGATTTGAAGGAAACAGGTGGCATTTGTTTGATGTTTTTGAAAAATTGTATTTGCAAATTCAGTTTAAGAGCTTTTGAAAGAAAAAAATATTTTAGAAAAAGAAAAGAAAATTAGTGTCCGATATTAATATTGAAGTTCCAACTCATCAGATCCGTACCGCATAAGATCCATTAAATGGGAAAATGCTTCCCACCAGGAAAAAAGATTGCTCATGTAGTAATAGTTTCTTTTACTACGTTTAACTAGTATTCCATCTAGAGATCATCCAGTTGGAACTAGATGTGGGGCGTATCTAGTCTTATAGTATCGGGTTCATCTGAACCTAATATTTTTTACGCGAAGTATGATTTATGTGTAAAAATTTATTAAAATTACAATAAACAGAGGATATAATCCCATAATTGGTTGAAGAAAAATAATAAAAATAATTGTTAATAATTGCAATTACCTAGTGCAGTTTGACTAATTGGAATAGTAATGTTTCCACTACCTATTGTAAGACACTATTACTTTTCCACAAACGAAAAATGAAATACTAGAGGGAGGTGAGTTTTGGGGAATCTTGAATAAAAGGGGTCAGCCTTTTGGTATAACAAAGTTTCTGTTTACTATTACTCATTTGATGGCTTATATCTCCCTTATTGTATACATGTGAAGGTATAATTGTGACTTTGGTACAAAAGATATAAGTTTTCTTTCCACGCCTTTACAGTTTACAATGAATTGGATATTTATTTCATTTGATTTAAAGAAAATCGTTACAAAGAAGCTTAAGCGCTATCAAAGTGAGGTTCCAACAATTTGAGTAAAGATGCTGAAGAAAAAATATTTTATTATTAATCTTTGAAAGCTTTCTACAATTCTCACAAATTTTCATGCATAACCTAAGCTATTAATACCCATATTTGTAATATTATGAAATATATTTCAACTGGAAATAAAAAGTTTATTCCTATATTTATTCTAACTGAAAATCATATTTAGACATGAGCTAAATAAACCAAATTCTAAATAACTAAAATTTTCTACTATAACTTTGAATTAGTTTTCCAGCATACACTTCATGAGTGATGTAGATTTGGAAATCTTGAAAAGACTTGTCGTGTGGTTCACACATTAGTTATATAAAGATTATAATAGAGGATTATTTGTGCGGTGATTAATAATGAATAGGGTATTACATAATGATTGTAATAAGAAAAATATATATTCTATATCAGTATTCTATATCTATCTCGCATAATACCGTATTGTTAATACATGTATCAGTATTCTATATCCTATCTCGCATAAAATAATATATAAATTTCTTCATAAGTTAATACAAGGTATGATACTTAATATAGTCAACCAAATGTTGTACTATTTATGCAACGGGCTGGTGATTATTTTTCCCTTGTGCGCTCAATCAAATACTATATTAATTTATGCTAGATTTTATGTTGGGATTATTCATGTTATCAACCACAGAGGCAGACCTATACCTTTTGTATACAAGGTCACCGACCACTGGTAACTTCGGAAAAAATATATGTATGTATGTGTAATATTTTAAATAACAGGTATATACTTTGATTAGCACCATACGATTCAAATCACGGGCAGTTGCATTGGTTTATTTAAGGGGGCACAGCTTAATTTTTAAAGTGTTGCCTCGATTCGATTCAAACTCTAATATTTGCTCGAATTCTAGTATTCCCGCCACTTTCAAATTTCGAGTCTACCTCTGTATTCAACCAAATGACCCCCAAATTACAAATAAGGAAATGTCAAAGTTAATTAGTCTACTAAGAGGAAAGCAACGAAATAATTCTTTCATGTACATACATTTTTGTCATTCCCCCTTGACCATTATTCTATTATCTGACAGTAATTTAAGAGTACTTACATTGCTTTCCACTTGTTTGATGGAAAATTCTTTCGGTCACGGGGGATATGCACGATTTAAAGAAAAGGGAATAAGGGATTTTAAATTTTAAAACATACTGACATTGCAAATGAATTTTCGCGCTAGCAGATTATTTACATAATCACTATAATTAATCGTTCACAAAAAGTAAAATTAATAATTTGATTAGCAAAATAAATCACTTACTATAACATATTAGTATGCGCTACTGATTTTACAGTATCAATATATCTAATTAAATAAAATTATGCGTTAGAACAACGTTAAAATTGTCTTCGGCTGATCTAATAATCAGGGTTCGAAACATGAAATCAACTATTAATTGATGGCATTAGGATAGGTCAGGGGCAAAGCAACACCATTCTAAGGATGGTCAGTTACGAGAAAATTACGTTGCGTATGTAGGTTAAATAATTTATTTTAAAAGTATATAATATATATATTGAATAATCTTTGTTAGAATTTTTTTTCTACATCTTTTAAGTTTGAATACCCTTAAAAATATTTCTGGCTTTGCTAGAGGAGTAAGTTACCTATATTACATCTCTTAGGGTGTGATATTTTTCTTATTTCAAATAAATACAAGATATTTTATGTACCGAATTATTTTTTTTAATTAAAAAATATGTGGATAAGCATGAGAGCAGGTGTAGTTGGGGGTGTTTGAGATATAACAAAAAAGGGAGACAAAAAGGCAAGAAAAGTAGAAGGTAGAATAGAGGACGTTCTTTTTCAAAAGCGCAATCATTTTCCGGCGCAGTTGATTACGGAGAATGCCTGAAGAATAACTTATGTCCTAGATTAGACTGAATTCTTACATTCTATACTATTTTTAACTTATACGTAACGATATTCTATAATTGCTGTAAAAATAATAGTATAATATATATATATATATATATATATATATATATATATATATATATATATATATATATATATGAATTATACGTATAAATTTTATACACTTTTCAATTAATATATGTAAATAATTTCTAACACGGGTAAAAGTGATAGTACCCCTCAAAAACGTTTACATTATCAGATTGTTTTACTAATAATTTGCCATATTTCAAAGTTTTAAGTTCTATAATGTAAAAATATTTACGCGATATTGTTCCTTATAAACTGCTCCCTTCGACTCAAAATAAGTATTTTTTTCTCATTCGGTGTCCGGTGTCCGCATCGGAGACCGACTATACCTAGATTTTGCGTCGCATTGGGCTCCATCTGGGGGTAGCGTTCCCTACCATAGATTTTTTCATACACAATATTCAAACCCGAGACCTTTGGTTAAGTGAAGAGCAACATTATCCGTTGCACCACATTATTTGGTGGTCAAAATAAGTATTCGCTTAGCCATTTACACACCTTTTAAGAAAATACTAACTCCTAGAAAGAAAATAAAAGGTAATTAGACTAAACTGTCCCTAATTAAAATTTCCTATTTAATTGTATCATAAATGTTTGTAGTAATTTAAAAGACTTTTAGGGATATGTAAATAAGAAAAATTCTGAAAGAAATAAGGTTAATTCTTTCTTGATTTGGTATACAACAACAACTACCCAGTATAGTCCCACAAAGTGAGGTCTGGGGAGGGTAATATATAGACGAGCCTTACCCCTACCCGAAAGGGTAGAGAGGCTGTTTCCCAATCGACCCTCGGCGCAGCGAAGGAAAGGAAAAAACAAAAACAAAAACAAAAGAGCATTAGTAAGTCCAGCAGAAATAGCGTAAATAATTATCTAAACATAAGAATAATAAATAAATAGCATACAATAATATCATACAGTAACTACCATAAGGGAGACACAATCCAAAACACAAATCATCTGTGGATAGCCCTGCCAAGCCTCACCCAACCCCGAGTGAGTAGTACGAAAAACTCTAGGAGCCCCTATCCTACAACACTGATACTAGACCTCCAGACTTTCCTATCAAGGGTCATGTCCTCGGAAACCCGCATTCTAGCCATGTCATGCCTAATAACCTCTCCCCAATACCTCTTAGGCCTCCCTCTGCCTCGCCGAACGCCGACCATCGCTAGCCGTTCACAACTCCTCACCGGGGCATCAGGACTTCTCCTCCGCACATGCCCGAACCACCTCAGCCTCGCTTCTCGCATGTTCTCATCCACCGGGGCCACCCCCACCTTCTCTCGATAACTTCATTCTTAATCTTATCTAACCTGGTGAGCTCACACATCCACCTGAGCATCCTCATCTCCGCAACCTTCATTTTCTGAACATGAGAGTTCTTCACTGGCCAGTACTCCGCCCCATACAATATTGCAGGTCTAACCACAGCTCTATAAAATTTCCCCTTGAGTTTCTGTGGAACTTTTTTGTCACACAGGACTCCTGATGCAAGCCTCCACTTTGACCACCCCGCTCCTATACGATGAGTGACGTCCCCGTCAATCTCTCCGCCCCCTGGATAACCGACCCAAGATATCAGACACTGTCCCTCTTGGCGATGACCTGAGATCCAATCATCACGTCCCCTTTTACTTTGCTCGGCTCGGCGTTAAACTTGCACTCCAGGTATTCTGTCTTAGATCTGCTTATTTTGAAACCCTTAGACTCGAGAGTCTGTCTCCATACCTCTAACCTCTCAATAACACCGACCCTCGTCTCGTCTATCAAGACTATATCATCAAGAAATAGCATACACAAAGGCACATTCCCTTGAATATGTCGGGTTAGAGCATCTATCACCAAGGAAAACAAGAGAGGGCTAAGCGCCGATCCTTGATGGAGCCCCATAACCACTGGAAAATGGTCTGAGTCGCCATCCACCGTCCTAACCCTAGTCTTAGCTCCATCGTACATGTCCTTGATTACTCTGATGTAGGCTTCCGGCACGCTCTTCGCCTCCAAGCACCTCCATAGCACCTCCCTTGGGACCTTGTCATACGCCTTCTCCAAGTTGATAAGCACCATGTGCAGGTCCTTCTTCTTATCCCTGAACTGCTCCACCAGCCTCCTGACAAGGTGGATAGCTTCTGCAGTGGAGCGACCCGGTATGAAACCGAACTGGTTCACATATATAGATGTCATCTTCCTCACCCTCGCCTCGATCACCCGCTCCCAGACCTTCATGATATGACTTATTAATTTTGATACCCCTATAATTGTTGCAGCACTGGATATCCCCTTTGTTCTTTTGCCAAATCTTTCTTGATTTGGTATGTGGAAACTTATTTTTAACCAACACAAAAAGGTTAAGTGGACACCCCATTTTGAACTTGAGGGAGTAATTAATTATAGGTAGATATCTTACATAGAATTACTGGTAAACTAATAAAAATCGTAACTAACTTAGTACACTATGTAACAGTATATTGTTAATATAAAAAATTATTACATCTTCAATGCATATAACTTAAATCCATTTTCAAAATGGTAAATTCAAGCTTTATGAAAGATTAATTAACTTCTTTTAGATAATTTGATAGTGTAAAGAACTTTTATATTATCGTTGATATACTCATTGAAAGGAAGCCTAAACACAGTAATAAAAATTGGTCACAGGTTAAAATCACATAAACAACCTCTATAGAAATGTAAACTAAGACAACGTACATAAGATTCAATACGATTCGACAAGAACATAGTCAAAACTCAAAACTTAATATATCAGACTGTTTTCTTTACAGTGATAAACTCCCTCGAGTCTGAAACTTAAATGGCAAATTTTTGAACTCAAAATACGTTTCTACAAATTTTTAAAAAAAATTACTTTTCTACCTAAAATACAGTATTATACTATGTTTTACTTTAACGGACTTTTAGCCGGACTCCGCTCACGCCTCCATTCAATAATTGTCCTGGAGTTAAAGTGTTGCAGTGCGGCCATGTACTTGGGTAGAGATGAAAATGACCTATCCCAATCACCATAAATAATTTCAAAAGCACGTTTGCGCCCGAGATATGCTTTTTTTTTGTTATAGTGCACCATACTCCTGGTGGACGGCTGTAATACACTCTTTAATCTTGAACCTAATGGACACTTCCAAGTATGGATCAAGATAAGAGAAATCAAGTCTACATCCAAATTGAAGTGATTCTCATTGAATGTATCCATTTCACATCTGTGTGTGCTAATATATTTACCCACTTTCCACAACCCTGATTTCTTCTGCTGGTACGCAACATCCAGTGAAAATCTATAAAGCCTCTACAGCATACAACCTTGTATACCTCCGTAGTTGACTCCCTTACCGTCATCTCACGGCACTCTCTTACGCTGTATATTTTTAGAGGCGTGATTATGCAAGCTTTATCGGGGAAATATATACCCTTTGCCAGCATCGCTAGTCTAGACTCATCCCACATTGCTGACCGAAATTTGCCAGCATCCCTTGTGAGGGCATCCACATCACGCATACTTGGAAAATTATCAATGTAGAGAATATTCCGCTCATGAAATGGCACATGAGACTCGTACACTCTTGGTCTAACGGGAAGTGGAGGAGCATGCTCCCTCGTCAGCTCAGGTTCGAGATTCACTTCCTTCTCCTCATTACCCTCATCAGGGAAGGGTATGTCATCTCCAGATTCATTGGCATTATTGTCATAATCACTATCATTTTCCTAACTCTGTGCATTTGCCAAATTACGAGTCAATACGTCGTCTATAGGCAACTGTGTGAGGTCAGGAACATCAAGTTGCTCATTTTCACTGTACAAAAAGAAAAAAATGATAAGGTACTCAATTTGATAAATATTTTACATATAGCTATATCACTTTACTTACAAGTAGTATTGTGTTGACGTTCCATGATGGACATTTTATTGCTGGTGATGACTCCTGAATGGACCGCCGTGGTCCAACACGTTAGAATTACGCATATTCCAACTAGGAGCGGGGTCATAACTTGTAAAATTCATATCCGGACGGTACTACTATGAAAAATTAGTGTTAATACAAATTCAATTCAAACATAAAATAAACAAATTGCTAAAGCGTAGGAAAATTGAAGTTTACTAGTCGTCTTGTGGATTATATAAAGTTGAACAATTATGTCTCCGTTGCTCATTCGCCTGTGGTGATAAGTTTATTAAATCAAGGCAAGCTCTTTCATCAGGAATCTGTCCGGCAAAAACTGCTCCAGAATAACCACCCGATGACTGGGGTTTATCCCTACTATGCACACCTTCATTATTGGGAACGTCTTCAACCTTAACGTACATTTTCAACAATTTTATTACAATAAATTTCCTGTATTCATCCGGAATTCACAAAAAACTCTAAGAGTTTCATCATCTTCGATGTTAAACTCAGAATAATAGGCAAACCCCTGCAAAGTCACATAATACTGAAATCTACTGGATACTTTAAGGTTCACCGAACGTTTTCTCGCACTCATTTTTTTACGTAACAACGATATCAATTTATCATACTCTGTTGTAAGTGGCAATTTAACATGACACTTTGAAGGTGAACTATAGCTCACAGAGTTATTCTCCATTACAACCTCACTCCCAATATAATGGAACTCTTATTTGGGCTCTTCAGACATAATAAAAAAATGCTTGATAACAAGAAGAGAAGTATGAATAGAAGTTTGAAGAAAAGTTTTGAATGGATTTTCATAAAATCTTAATGCCTTTAAATAAGACTAAGGGTGTCTTCTGGCCCGGGCCCGGGCCTGACGGGCCAGGCTTCGCGGTCCCGGATTTCGTGTGCCAGGCCTGGCGGGCCTGGTGGTCCCGGTCCTGGCGGTGCTGGTGGTTGAGACCGGCCCGTGACGGGCCTAAGCCCACAGTGGTCCTGGGCCTGGTGGGTCGGGCTTGGCGGGCCTAACGGGCCTGATTATTTTAAGGCAATATCTTGTATAGTAGTTATTATTACCGTGTAGAATATATTATATATGGTGTACTAAGTTATTAGTATAGTATATATAATATATATTTCATTGTATATTGTGTTGTAATAATTAGTATGTATTGTATATTATGTATATATTGTGTTGTAGTAATTAGTATATATTGTATATTATATATATAGTGTGTTGTAGTAATTAGTATATATTGTATATTATGTATATATTGATATATATTATGTATATATTGTGTTGTAGTAATTAATATATATACTGTATATAATGTATATATTGATATATATTATGTATATATTGTGTTGTAGTAATTAGTATATATTGTATATATATTATATCTCTTATGTATGTTATATATTGTATGTTATATATATATATATATATATATATATATATATATATATATATATATATATATATATATATATATATATATATATATATATATATATATATATATATATATATATATATATATATATATATATATATATATATATATATATATATATATATATATATATATATATATATATATATTCAAGGATTGATATCGAAGTAAAGACAAAGAAATATTGAGAAAAAAGATATTCAAGGATATGATAAAGAGCATTTTTATTGACCAAAATGGCATATCTTTCTTAGTCTTCCTTCCCCCAATGGAATGAGCACAACAAGGTACTAATACCACCATTAAAAGGAAAAAAAATAAAAGAACATGTGCCAATGTATAAGTTACATCATAATGTACATTGTATCTCTAACAAATCGCATAAATCTGAAACAGTGTTAGCTATAAACCTACCCGTGTGACGTGAATTAATTATTCTTTATGCAATTATGCGTTTTTGCATTGTCCAGTCCTTATCTATCCAATTACTTGTAACAGTTAGATAATCACAGTCATTATTACTTCTACCAATATCAGTTGTAATAGAAATTCGATTAGGTATATGAGTAAATAAATAGCGCAAATATTGTTCATATTCATGTTTGAATTTATAAAAATCGGCCTTTACTGTTGCGCGAGGCCAACATTTATAAATAGGATTAAAAACTCTTCTAATATAGTGAACCCAATTAGGATTAGAAGCAAAAGTATAAGGCAAGCACATAACAGTAATCATCTTTGCTAGTTCTTCACGATCTCTATTTAGATCGTAATATAGAGTACCTCCGGTGATAGTGTTAATTCTTGGTTGAACTAGATTTGAACCTGTACTAGGGTTAACTTGAGAATCTAAACTTGTCCCCCCCTCTTGCCGCGCTTGCATTTGAAAAAATCTAGCCTTATCTCTAGGGTGTATTTTTGTTTGCCTAACCAAACTACCTGTGCCGCTACGGTCTCCAGTAAATTTATGAATAAGTAATTTCCCACAAGTTTTACACTTAGCCTTATTGTGTTCTCTTACTTGAGTAAAAAAATACCAAACTAATGATGTTTCTGCACGTTTAGCAAGTTGTCTACTAAAAGTTGGAGTTTCTACAGGTGGATGTGCCAGTGCATTACTTGAGTCATGAACATGACTAGTAGGTGTATCATCTAAATCTGGTGCTTGGGTTTCATCATCATCATTATCATCCTCATTTTCCTCTAAGATAGGTTCATTAGGATAAAGAGCATTCATAATTTCATCATCTAATCTATCACCTACTGCAACATCATGTAGAAATTCACTATCGGTAAATTAAAAACAAGGGTGATCACTATCAAGCATTACGGGAGGCGGAGTAGGACGTCTAGATTGGTGACTACTTTCAACTTGCTTATCTTTTGTAGGTCGGGGAAAAGGGGAAGGGTAGTATTATGGCCACTACTTTCACCGGTTTTACCTTTTCCTTTAGCGAACATTTTTTTCAAAGAAAACACCATACTAATTAGAATTATGCAAACTAAACAACACAAAAGTATATTATTAACACGTAAGAGTTGAAACGAGTTTACCGGATTGCCGAACAACTTCTTGAAAATTGAAAATCGTTGAACACTTGCAAACATCAATTCAACAACTTCACAATTGTTCACGAATTTTCAACAATAAATTAAGCAATTGTAGTAGAAAGATTGAAAGAGAGCTTGAGAGATATTGATGAATTGGTGAATGAAAATGAAAGAATGAGGGGGTATTTATAGTTGAGAAATGGGAAAAAGTATAATTATATAAAGTTTGGGGGCCAAATGACTATTTTACAAAGTTCCAATAGGCTATTTTTGAAAATAGCCGTTACTGATTTTTCAAAAAAAAATTTTTTTTTAAAGAAATTGTCGTTGGGCCCGCCAGGCTTGCTAGGCGGTCCCGGGCCTGACGGTTCGACTCTGAAAACCGGCCCGTGACGGGCTTAATGGACTGGTAGGACCGGGACCGATAGGACCGGCCCATCAGGCCCGGCAGGACCGCGGTTCCGGTCTGGTCCCGGTTCAGGTCCGGCCCACTTGATTACATTAAATAAGACAAGTTCTAGCTTGGAGTGCAGATTTTTTTTTTAAACACAGTATAATATCGTGCTTTATATATTTGAATTATTGTTATGTCAGTTAACTGCAGAACACTTATTGGTGAACCCAAAAAAGAAACAAAACACAATATAATATTACGCCTTAGGTAAAATGCAATATTATATTGGTCTTTACTTTAAAGGCTAAATTTCCGTTAAAGTTCCGTTAAAGTAATAATACTATGTTTTAGATTGAAAAGTAACTTGTTTTTAAAACTGTAGAAATATATTTTGAGTCCAAAAACTTTGCCATTTGAGTTTCGGACTCAAACTCACTGTACCTCTTTTATTCCCTTCCTATTATTTTGTTTGGGGTCCCAAGACATCCCAAGAGAACCAAGGGTAAAAAAAAACAGCCTTTTATTGTGTCTATTCCATTGTCCCTCCACTCAAACCACGGGGCCCAAAAATATGAAAAAGAAGAGACTCTGCAACTGTTAAAACTATACACACTGTCTGTTTGACCTTTATATGGTTAAACACAAAATACGACAGCATTGGTCTGATTTATTAGAGCTACATCATACGGTTGAAACGTCGCTATTTTTCTATAAGCTCCAAGGATTTTTAAGGAAGCTAATTCAGTAATATGTGCATTTTAAACATATACCAATAAGCCCACAAGTTGAAATGGACCAAGTTCATTTAAGTATTTTTTTGGTACGCAAAGAAAAATATTTTCTCAAAAAATATAAGTTAATTTTGACAACTAAAGGTAATAAAAAAATGTCATTAACAAGAGAAATATGACTTTCTTTAACATAATTACAATTCTTAGCTATTCTTTATATTTTGTAGCAAAATCCCAACGATAAATACAATATATAGTGCATACAGTGTATGGAGTCGTATTGTATTCCTGTTGTTGTTATTTGGTACCACTTATAATCCTTTATCTCTCCCTTTTTTTTCCCTTCCATCTTTCTTCCTTCCTTGCTTTCATCTTCTTCTTCTTGCCCTTCCTGAGCCAAGGATATATTGGAAACAACCTCTCTGCCTGCAATTGGTAGGGCTAAGGTCTGCGTACAGACTACCCTCCTCAGACCCCACATGTTGGGATTAAACTGGATTTGTTTGTTGTTAGTCACATAAATTATATTTTAGTGTATAATATGCGTTGATACAACCATTTAGAGCTAATGAATACAAGTGATACAAGCTGGTAACTATTGAATAGTAGCTATGAATGATAATTACGCAAACTGTAGTTGTTTATGGTAATTAGGTTCTAAACTGTAGTGCTTTATGAAAATTCCTCTGCATATTTCCAATATATGTGTGGTGATAAATTGGACATTCGATCTTTAAAATTTCATCTTTATATGATTAACCACAACTTTATATATATATATATATATATATATATATATATATATATATATATATATATATATATATATATATATATATATAAAAAACTAACTTATTTTAGCTATAAGTTGCAGTTAACGAGTACCCCTACTCAGTATGCTCTAATTTTGCTCGTATGTTATGTTAATTTTTGGAGACGTCATGCAGGGAAGGAGGATAGAATGAACAACCTCAACTGAATAATTATATATAGGATTAACTTTTTTTTTAATGTATACTTTATTATATTGAATTTGCTTGACTTCTTCGTGTATCTTTTTTTAATCTCCTTGATAAAAATTCTACCTTCACTTTATAGTCATGCATAAGTACGTAGTTTACTTTTTTCACGTTGTAGGCAATATGACATGAAATACGAAATAATGAACATAAGACCATACTAATTTCAACCAAGCACAGCTGGATGGTCACTTAATGCTGGTTAACCACAGAACATTATATTTCACCTTTATCCAACAGTCAATGTCAAATGTTTCAAACAAATTGATTCATTTTCAACGTAAAAGTTGAAACTTAGAATTATACAGCTCGAGATGGAGGACAATATAATAAGAAAAGAAAAATAGAAAGAGTAATATTAATTTCAAGTAAACTTATAAGTAGGCCTGTCTAACTTGGCCCAAACCCAAATGACTCGCAAGATTGGATTGGATATTGACACGCTCATTTATTGAACTTAGCTCATCTTGACTCAATTCATCTCAACACATTTAAAGATGGACTACTTTTTAGCTCAAATTGACCCATGAGTAAGTTTGTCAAAATATCTTAGAAATAAATTTTTTTATATTTTAAATATGAGCATAACAAAAGCAAAAAAGCCTTATTTATTAATTATTGTTATAAAATATAACATGAAATAACAATATAGAACAAGCAAAAACAAACTAAGATATAGAGAGAAAGAGAGTAAGAGAGATTCTTATTTCTTCTTCAATTGTGTGTATTTTCCTATCTATTACAAGGCCTTTATATAGGCATAAAAAGTGAAGAAAATATGTCATCGAATATGTCATTGAACATACAAAATATGACATTGAATATGTCATTAAGCATTTGAGATGAAGATCATGGAAGATGAGTAGACATCCAACATAATATGATAAGTATTTATCATAATACTCCCCCTTTGGATGTCCATAAATAATGTGCCTCGTTAAAACCTTATTAGGAAAAAAAACACTATGGGAAAAAAATTCTTGTGAAGGAAAAAGAGTATACATGTTTAGAAACACGTCTTTTTGGTTGACTCGTTAAAAACCTTGCAAGGAAAATCCAGTGAGACAAAACATTGTAAGGAAAAAAGAGTGCACGTGCATTAACTCCCCCTGATGAGAGCATCAATTCACATCATTGAGCTTCGCATCCCGATCTTGTATACTAGCTTCTTGAAGGTTGACGTTGGTAGAGATTTTGTGAAAAAATCAGCCATATTATCACTTGAGAAAGCGTTGCACATTGATATCACCATTCTTTTGAAGATCATGTGTGAAAAACAACTTTGGTGAAATGTGATTTGTCCTATCTACTTTTATGAATCCTCCCTTGAATTGAGTTATGCATGCTGCATTACCTTCATACAAAATTGTAGGTAGTTTGTCACATTTCAAACCTCATTTATCTCTATTAAGATGTATTATAGACCTCAACTACACACACTCTCGACTTGCTTCATGAATATCAATTATCTCAGCATGAATAGATAAAGTAGCCACAATTGATTGATTAGTCGGTCGCTAACATATGGTTGTGCCTCCACAGGTAAACACATAGCTTGTTTGAGATCGAACTTTGTGTGGATCGGATAAATACCCAGCATCAGCGTAACCAATAAGATCAGGACTGCAATTATTATCATAAAATAATCCTATATCGGTAGTCCCTTTTAGATACGGCAATATATGTTTGATCTCATTCCAATGTCTCCTTGTAGGAGCAGAGCTATATCTTCCTAAGACATTAACTGAAAAATTTATGACAGGCCTGTAGTATTAGCAAGATACATTAGTGCACCAATTGCACTAAGATATGGTACTTCAGGAGCAAGTAGCTCTTCATTCTTTTCTTGAGGTGGGAATGGATCCTTATTCACATCAAGTGACCGAACAACCATTGGAGTACTTAATGGATGTGCTCCATCCATGTAAAACCGTTTCAATACCTTTTCTATGTAGGCAGATTGATGAACAAAAATTTCATTTGCCAAATGTTCAATTTGAAAACCAAGACATAATTTTATCTTTCCGAGATCTTTCATATCGAATTGCTCCTTTAAATAGTCAATTGCCTTTTGGAGTTCTATAGGAGTTCCAATAAGGTTTATGTCATCAACATATACGACAAGTACAACAAATTCCTATGTTGTTTTCTTTATAAAAACACATGGGCAAATGGCATCATTCATATAGTCTTCCGTTAATAAATACTCACTAAGACGATTATACTACATTCATCCTGATTGCTTTAGACCATACAAAGATCTTTGCAATTTGATTGAAAACATTTCCCTAGACTTAGAATTATTTGTGTTTGGAATTTTAAATCCATCAGGAATTTTCATGTATATCTCATTATCAAGTGAGCCATAAAGGTCGGCGGTAACCAGATCCATTAAATGCATGTCAAGCTTTTTATGGACAACAAAACTAATGAGATAAAGGAATATTATAGCATCCATATCGGTGAATATGCCTCTTCATAATCAATACCAAGCCGTTGTGAAAATCCTTGTGCAACAAGGCGTGCCTTATATCTTTGTACCTCATTTTTCTCATTTCTCTTGGGTACAAAGACCCATTTATATCCAACAGGCTTAACACCATTTGGTGTTTGGACTACAGGCCCAAAAACTTCACGTTTTGCAAGTAAATTCAACTCTAATTGGATTGCTTCTTGCCATTTTTGCCAATCAAGTCTTTGTCGACATTCTCCAACAGATTGAGGATCAAGATCCTTGCTTTCTTGCATAATGCTCGATGCAACATTATATGCAAAGACATAATCCACCACTATATTCACTCGATTCATATTTGTTTCAATATCGACTGGATTTATTAATAGTTCTATATTTTTTTGAGTCTCGGGCTTAGTGGATTTCTCATGAATCTCAGAATTTACTAAATCATGGATTTCTTCATGAGATTCTTTCGTAGTGTTGTTTTGATCATTTGTTTTCCTTTTTCTAGGATTTCGATCTTTGGAACCCAATGGTCTGTCAAGTTTTAGGCGTGCTTTCGACTCATTAGCTATGACATTAGAATATTTTCCAATAGGGACATCAATACTGATTGAAACATTCTCTGCAGGCATATGAAATTTTGTTATCCTTTTCAAATCCGTAAATGCTTCTGGGATACCGAACTTGGACAATCGGTAGAAGAATAATTGGCTAGATCATTTGCTTCACTATGGAATAACCCCTTTCTACGCTACGTTCCTAATAAAAAGTCGTCATCCTTCTGTCACCTGTTAGCCACACGGGATGAACCTTTATCGGTGGAGGAAAGGAATAGCGATGGATTCCTATAAAATTTGATTCTATTCTTTGCAAATGGATAATCTTTTGTATCCCTGTGTCACAAATAGAGGCACGTGGATCAAGATGAGATAAAGATGAATTTTTCCACAAAATTTCCCGTTTGGTTTCACCAACTTCTCCCCCTAATTTTGGCAAAAGTGTTTCATCGAATCGACAGTCTGCAAATCGTGGAGTGAACAAATCCATTGTCAATGTTTCGAGGTTAAGAATAATGGAGGACATTGAAACCCAACATATATTCCTAACCTTCTTTGCGGACCCATTTTGGTGCGATATGGTGGTATTACAGGCACATATACTACGCATCCAAAAATTCCTAAACGGGATATATTATGTTCATGACCCAAAATTGCAACGGGGAATATTTATGATAATTTGTCAGTCTGAGACAAACTAGCATTGCTGCATGCAAAATGGCGTGACTCCAAACAGAAGTGGGCAGCCTCGTTTTCATGAGTAATGGCCTTGATATCAATTGCATACATTTAATTAAAGACTCTGCAAGACCATTTTGAGTGAGAGCATGAGCTATATGATTTTTTCATTTTTATCCCAATTGATAAGCAATAATCATTAAATACTTGGGATGAAAACTCAGCAGCATTATCAAATCTAATAGACTTAATTGGATTATAGTGGGATTGAGCCCGTAATGAAATTATTTGTGCCATTAATTTTACAAACGCAAGGTTGCGAGATGACAATAGGCACACATGAGACCATCTAGAAGATGCGTCTATTAAGACGATAAAATATCTAAACAACCCACTAGGTGGGTGAATAGGTCCACAAATGTACCCTTGTATACGTTCCAAGAATGCATGGGACTCAAATCCAACCTTTGTTGGTGATGGTATAATAATTAATTTTCCTTGATAACAAGAAGTTCAAGAAAATTCATCATTTAAAAGAAACTTTAAATTCTTTAATGGACGCCCATTCGAATTTTCTATAATCCGTCTCATCATAATTGATTGAGGATATCCCAATCAATCATGCCAAAGTACAAAAATATTGGAATCAGTAACCCTTTGGTTTACAGTAGAATGTGCCTCAATTGTACTAATTCTTGTCCAATACAAGCCACAAGATAAAGATGAGAACTTCTCAATAACCCTCTTTTTGCCAGAGACATTCTTGGTAATGTTGTGACGTTTTTTCAAGCATATCATAGTCACTGGTATGATCTCCACAGAGTTTCAACTTAGAAGTAATTCTAAACATAGCAGAATTATATTCGGAAACAGACTTAAAGTCTTGGAGCCTAAGATGAGACCAATCATATCGTGCTTGTGGAAGAGTGACCAACTTTAAGTTGTCATATCTTTCCTTAAATCATTCCACAAAACAAGTGGATCTTTCACTATGAGATATTCAATTTTTAACCCTTCATCAAGGTGATGGCGCAAGAAAATCAAGGCCTTAGCACAGTCTTGGGTAGATGCTTTTTCTTTATCTCTAATGGCGTCTCCAAGACCCATTGCATCTAATTGGATTTCAGCATCCAATGCCCATGTCATATAGTTCTTGCCCGAAACTTCAAGGGCAACAAACTTTCTCTTCATAATATCAGGCATAATTTAAAAAAAACAAATTTGAGAAAAACATTATACCTTAATTTTGTCAAAGACTTCTTGAGATAGTACAGCTTCGTGCTGATAACTTGTTATAAAATATAACCTGAAATAAGAATATAGAACAAGCAAAAACAAACTAAGAAATATAGAGAGAAAGAAAGGAAGAGAGATTCTTATTTCTTCTTCAATTGTGTGTATTTTTCTATCTATTACAAGGCCTTTATATAGGCATAAAAAGTGAAGAAAATATATCATGGAATATGTCATTGAACATACAAAATATGTCATTAAGAATTTGAGATGAAGATCATGGAAGATGAGTAGACATCCAACATAGTATAATATTTATCATAATAAATATACAATTTATAAGAAAATAACACATATTAATTAAAGTTCAATAAGAGTTGGGCGGGTTGGGTTATGACTCGAATTTTAACCCATCTTAGCCCAAGTAATTTTTGGGCGGGTCATTTGATCCGCTCAGTTATTGACTCAACTCATTTTGGCCCGCCCAAAGTTGACACAACCCGTCCATTTGACACCCCTACTTACAAGCTAAGAATTTTTTTCTTTTATAATATTATTTTCTTTGGTGCAAAAGAAACTAAACGGGGTTGCTATAGGAAGGGTGATTAGGTTTATGGCTCATCAAAATATTCTTTTAGTTAAATAATGACTCTTTCCACAGGAGACAGAAGTGGCACGATATCTTCTCTACTTTTTTCTCTTTGGAAAAATTTAATTGTGTAAATAATTTAATTTTTAATAAAGTGCATCAAGTAGGGGGGAATGCAATGCCTCGTATTACAAACTTAATAAACTTTCTTCCGACTCTCCTCTCGGCGCACGTTAGTAAACGTACGCCGATCTGGTTTTCATGGCGAGAGGAAGAGGACGCGGCAGGGGTCGACCTCGGAAACTGCCGATTACAACCATAGATCGCATCATTTCAACGATAAACCACACATCCAGTGTTCCCATTGAAGATGAGCCAGTTCCTGTTGCTGTTCCATTGAATACTGTTCCATTGGTGCAATCGGAGGAGGTTTCTGAACAAGATGAAGTTCCGGTGCTTCCTAAACCCCAGACGGTACAAGGAAATGGAGGAACCGATCACATGCAGAACCCAGCTCAACCATCAGTGACAGAACCAGAGGAGACGACTACTGAAGTAATCAAAGGGTGGGCAAATCTCTTCCAGAAGAATAGATTTGCTTCAAATGGTATGGCATTGGAGTATATCCCACCAACTCTGATTGATGGCAAACCTGTAGGTCATCTGCTTAAAGAGGAAGTGGAGGAGGAAGAACAGAAATGGAAATGTGCCTTAGTGATTTTTGTGTTTGGGACTAGACCAGGGTACAATACAATGAAACGGTTCATTAACCTTCATTGGTCCCATGTCCTAGAACCAGATCTATTCTATCATGAGGAGGGCTACTATGTAGCCAAATTTCGAACAATGGAAGATGCCAAAGAAGTTATCTGTGCTGGTCCATACTCCATTGCTAATAGACCTATGGTATTGAAACAATGGACTGCTGATTTTGATTTCAATGCTGCTTTCCCTACTGACATTCCTCTGTGGGTAAAGTTTCCTAAAACTCCCTATGTCATGCTGGGGAATCAGGTCTTTGAGTAGGATAGCTAGTGTCCTTGGCAAGCCTATTTTTGCTTATGAATGTACTACTAAGTAGACTAGAATTTCTTATGCACGCATGCTTATTGAGGTTTGTTTCTAAAGAATTGCCAAGTGAGATTGAGCTAATAGATCGAAATGGTAAGAGATTTGTGGAGGAAGTGGCATATGATTGGAAACCAACATACTGTGAGAAGTGTCCAACCTTCTCAACCTACTCAAATGCAAAAGCCTAGAGTAGTTCAGGAATTGAGAGCTAAACAGCCAAACCAGAATGGTATGCAGCATTAGGAGACTCCCAAACAACAACTAGGACCAAAGCAGAATGTACTACCTCCTAAGGATGTTGATCCTTTAGGAAGTACAGATGTGAGCAAACAAGAAGATAATGGCAAACAGGTGCAATCTCCAGTTTTCAACCTTGCAAACGTTCCCCCCTTATCTCCTGTTGTGATGAGTAACAGATTCCAAGTAATGTCAGCTAGTAAACCAGGAAATCCCCCAGATGAAGGGGGTCCTAGTCATACCCAATGAAGTTTTTATTTTGGAACATTAGAGTTGTAAATAAGAGATATAAGCAGAAGGAAGCTAGGGAATACTTTAGACAGAATAAATTTAACCTTGTTGGTCTGGTAGAGACAAAGGTAAAGGAGAGCAATGCAGGGAGAATAGCTAATCTGTTGGTTCCAGGTTGGAATATGCTATCTAATTATAGGGACTCACCAAGGGGTAGAATCTGGATTTTATGGGATAATCAGAAGATTAGAGTCACTGGTATTCAGGAGGAGGCTAAATTCCTTCACTGTAGTGTTAGCACTTCTGCAGGTAAGCTGGTTTGCCTCCTCACTGTGGTGTATGGTTTCAATGGCTTGGATCAAAGAAGAACAATGTGGCATCAACTACAAACTCTTGCTGCTGGTATTACTGATCCTTGGCTGGTAGCAGGTGATTTCAATGCTGTGATGTCTATCAATGATAGACAATCATGTAACCAAGTTAAACAAGCTGAAATTCTGGATTTCACTCAATGTATTCAACTGGCTGAATTATCAGAACTTCCTTGGAAAGGGGAATTCTTCACATGGACCAACAAACAAACTGGCAATGATAGAGTTTGTAGCAGATTTGACAGAATATTTGGTAATTATGACTGGATGATTAAATAGAGTCATGTACAAACTGTATATGATCCCCCTCTAATATCTGATCATAATCCAATGGTGCTTACTATGACTGAAGATATTATGATCAGGAAGGCCCCTTTCAGATTCTACAATGCATGGGCTAATCACAAGGACTTCCAGCAAATTATCAAGGAGAATTGGAGAAATACTACTCAAGGTACTGTCAAGGAGGTGTGGAATAATCTCAAGGCACTGAAACCTGTTCTAAAATCTCTAAATGTTAGAGATTTTAAGAACATTACACAGAAAATTGAGTCCAGCAGGGAGGAGTTGAAGGACATTTAAAACCAGATGAGGCTGAACTACACTGATGATTTGCAGACTAAAGAAAAGGAATTGGTCTTGAAGTTGGAAAAATGGTCAATGATAGAAGAGAGTATTCTGCAACAGAAGTCCAGAGCCAGATGGATTCAATTGGGAGACTCTAATAACAAGTATTTTAATGCTGTATTGAAAGAAAGGAATCAGTACAAAAGCATAACAGAACTGATTACAGCAGGGGGAACCAGACATACCAATCCAGATGACATTAGAGATGAGATCAAGAATTTCTATAAGTCTTTGATGGGAACATCAGCTGCCTCACTTCCAGCAATTAACAGGTTGTATATGAGTAATGGTCCAAAGCTCACACATATCCAGAAGCAACAGTTAGATGCTGATATCACTACTGATGAGATTCTGGATAGTCTCAAAGCCATAGGGGATGACAAAGCACCAGGTATTAATGGATATAATGCTGCTTTCTTCAAGCAGACCTGGAGTATCACTGGCACTCATATCATCAGGGCAGTTATGAATTTCTTCCAGTCCAGTAGAATGTATAAACCAGTTAATTGTGCCTCCCTCACCTTGATACCTAAAGTTGCTAACCCACAATCAGTCAAGGAGTTTCGACCAATAGCTTGCTGCTCAGTCTTATATAAAATAGTCTCTAAGATATTGGCCAACAGATTACAGAAATGCATGGCTAGTATCATCTGTGATGCCCAGGCAGGAGGATTGCTGATAATGTTATTTTAGGCCATGAACTGATTAAACATTATGCAAGAGCCCATGTGTCCCCTAGATGCATGATTAAAATATACTTGCAGAAGGCATATGATTCTGTGGAATGGATCTTCTTATAGCAGGTAATGGAAGCCTTAGATTTCCCAGGCAGATTTATGAAGTGGATCATGGAATGTGTCCAAACAACTAGCTATACAGTGATGGTGAATGGGAAACTACAGAACCCTTCTAAGCAGCTAAAGGCTTGAGGCAGGGTGATCCAATTTCCCCTTTCTATTTTTCTTAGTGATGGAATATCTCAGTAGAGCCCTCGTTGAATTGAAGAAGGATACAGAGTTCCTACTTTATCCTGGCTGCAAAAAACTAGGCATTACTCATCTTAGCTTTGCAGATGACCTTTTGCTGTTTGTCAAAGGAGAGCATCAGTCGGTAGCAGCCATGTTTAAGTACTTCTCTCACTTCACTGAAGCCTCTGGGATGAAAGCTAATCTAAGTAAGAGTTCTGTCTATTTTGGTGGTGTTCCTACTAATATACAACATCAAATTGAAGATCATCTTGGCTATGTATATGGAGAGTTACCTTTCAAATACTTGGGAGTGCCTTTATCTACAAAAAAAATGTCTTTGGTGCAATGGTAGCCATTGGTGGATAAGGTCACTGCCAGGATCACATCCTGGACTGCCAGAAAATTGTCCTATGCAGGTAGAGTACAACTGGTTCAATCAGTCATATTTGGTATACAAGACTACTAGGATCAACTCTTCCTTATTCCTTCAAAAATCCTAAGGATGCTAGAAGCAGTATGTTGGTCTTTTGTCTGGACAGGTTCAGTCAGTATATCAAAGAAAGCATATATAGCTAGGGATAAGGTATGTTTGCCTAAATCAGCTGGAGGCTTAAATGTTATGAACCTGCTATTATGGAACAGAGCTGCAATTACCAAACTTGGATGGGATTTGGCTCACAAGAAGGATGCTCTATGGGTTAGATGGATTCATTCAGTCTACATCAAACAGCAGCAACTACATTCCATAGTTATTCCTAACCAAGCCAGTTGGATGGTCAGGAAGATTATTGAAGCTACTGTTACATTGCAGCAATCTCAGTTGATGAACCAATCAGTGTGTTCTATAAAGAACTTGTATCTACAACAGATTTGACAATAACCTAGAGTTTTGTGGAAGAATTTAACCATCCAAAACTATTCCAGACCCAAGGCAGCCTTCAACCTTTGGCTGGTATTACAAGATAGATTACCTACTAAGGACAGGTTGGGACAATGGAACCTAACTGTGGACAGCACATGTTCCTTATGCCAACAAGGAATGGAGACCAAAGATCACCTCTTCTTCTCTTGTCCCTTTGCCACCCTACTGAGTCATCAAACAATGCATTGGATTGGAGTAGCTCAGCCTAATTATCAGAACTGGGAGCAGTACATTCATTGGATCATTGCCAAAGCTAAAGAGAAAACTAGTCGAGCTCACACTGTCAAAATGATCATAGCAGAAATGTTCTATACCATTTGGTTAGAGAGAAATTCAAGGTTGTTTAAGAATGTATCTTGTTCTAGTGGTCAACTACTTAGAAATATTGCATATGTCTGTCATGTTAGGAGTCCCCCTAAAGTTAGCCTACAGCTTCAACATTCTCTACTGTAATTAGAAATATAGGTATAGTAACAGTAGATGTTAGCTAGTTTATCTCTGTGATAGTCAGCTGTGTTTAGCTGAACTATGGTTTTGTAAAGGAATATCTTTGGCGATTAATACAAAAATTTAATTACCAAAAAAAGTAGGGGGGAATGCATGGTAAAAGCTATGAGTTTAAATAATCAGTAGTGGTCAAATCCAATAAATATGTTAGAGAAATTTATTAAATATATACAAATATGTTATGAAATAATATAAAGACAAGAACAATAATACAAGAACAAGAGCAATAGAGAGAATAGAGAGAGAGAAGTATTCTTATTGATACTTAGAGAATGTTAGGGGTGTTTTTTACAATGGTAGAAGACCCCTTTATTTATAGGGAGGGGGATGATTTATCTACCAAGAATAGAACTCTAGAATCTCTCTAATTATAGACATTCACCTTAAATAGGAGATTTCATAACACTCCCCCTTGAATGTCTATTCAACAATGTGCCTCGTTAAAACCTTAAAACCAAAACCCAATGGGAAAAATTAAAGAAAGGAAAAAGAGTACACATGTTTGAATATGCGCCTATTGGTTGCCTCGTTAAAAACCTCGCAAGGAAAACCCGGTGGGACAAAACCTTGTAAGGGAAAAAGAGTGCAACGCGCATTAACTCCCCCTAATGAGTACATCAATTTATATCCTTGAGCATTTGCATTCCAATCTTGTGCATCATCTTCAAAACGATCTTTGATAGAGATTTGATAAATAAATCAACCATATTGACTTGAATAAATATTCCGCACCTTGAAATCATCATTCTTGATAGATATGAACATCTTCATATAATGTCGTGGAATAACTCTTCAATATCTCCATAGATGCATTCTCAATGCCATCATGCTTATAGTTATAGCAAAATACATATGTACACAAATTGCACTTAGGATGTGGTACTTCAGGAACACGAATTGCATATGCTTCAAGCAACTTAAATCTTTCAAGTTAAGTCATATAAGCCATATAATAGACTTTAGATGCATATCAAGTTTTCCATGTCATGCTAGATAAATAAGATATCGAAAACTGATTATACATACCTTTGACTTTATACTTTCAAGCATTTGAACTATAGGTTCAAAACTACATGTCTTTCATATGGAATCAATTCTTCTTGAATTGTATCTCTTCCATTTAGTTACTTTCTTTGGGTCAGCAAATGCGTATAGCATGCTTTGCAATATGTTGCAATTGAATTATCCCTTTTATGAACTTCAGGTTCATATCATGATATTCGAGGATATACATATACAAATGATAATTCATCCCATGTAACCTTTTCTCAAGTGTTTATCATGTCTCCCCCTCATGTTAGAAAAGCTAACTTGTTTCCTCAACTTTGGGAAATCATCTTTGTGCATTATCATGTCAATATACACAGCACATTAATAATAAGATGAAATTATTTGGTTCCTGACCCTGAACCACTTGTGAGGGGAGAATATACTCTCGTATACAACGTATATCAAACTGATATATATAACTTTGTTCTCATAAGAAACAGTTTAGCTATTAAGTGGAAGCACTCAATAATTATCTTGCTAAACCAACTTTGATATAAACCAACTTATCAAGATGAACTATCTTGAGTAGAAAATCTGGAAATTATGCTCAAAGTTAGATTACTGAGCAATTTACCTCGCAAGCACCGGCCAGGCTGCGGGTTAATAACAATTGCGCATGTAACCATATCATAGATGCATCATATGTGGTATACATGGCAGGTGAATGGGCCCATATTCACCTTTGATATTTCCAGAATTTATGGGCTTCAACCCGAACTCTTTAGTTGGTCAGTTCATTAATGAGAACAAGTAATACAAGAGAATTCGTAAAGAACTTTCTAGTTCTTTAATATTCACCCATGTGAATTTGCACATCATACTTAAAATGAGATGGCTAACACGAATGCCAACTGAATAAATTATCAATATTGGTAACCATGACATGTGCACTTATCAATAAACTTCAGGTTTATTATGACATGGGTTTTATACCAATAGATATCCACTTTATTGTATTTCGTTTGTGTAGTACAAACTGGAGAACAAAGCGGGTAGCTTTTCATATACAAATTACCCCGCTACAAGTTGTAGTAATAGGAGATATCAAAGCCTTCCTTTATTTATAGTCTCAATATAATCAATCGCTTTCGCGTGTACTTTGGAAACTGAATAAGTTTCTTTGAGACTTACTACAGCACAATACTCAACTGTGTTTCTCCAACATAGTAATAATTGGCTCTTCTAGAGCTCTCAATTAATTTTGTACTACCACAGATTCATCAACATCCATGTGGTGAATATCTTTCTTAAAGAGAAAGTTATACCATTATGGTCATGTCAAACTTATATGCAAGATATGTTTCTTGCATTATCGTTGTCCTTTAATAGTCATATTTCCAAAATACTTTGGCGTACAATAGGTACGTGACCAACGATCATTCATGCCATATATCATCTCAAACCTCCTTCTAGGGGTGAGTGTGGTATATTTAATACCAATTTCATGTTCATATTCTTCCAATAATGAATATGTATTCGTGAATCAAATGTTGTCATATTCACTTCGAGGATATGTGATTTGGTTATCCTTTTCAAATCTATAAATGCGTCAGGCATTTGATTTGCTATTCTTTGCAAATGGATAATCTTTTGTGCCTCTTTCACAAATAGAGGTATGTGGATCAAGATGAGATAATGATGCATTTTTCCACAAAATTTCCCGTTTGGTTTCACCAACTTCTCCCCCTAATTTTGGGAAAAGTGTCTCATCAAATTGACAGTCTGCAAATCGTGCAGTGAACAAATCTCCTGTCAATGTTTCGAGGTAGCGAATAATGGAGGGCGATTCAACCTCAACATATATTCCTAACCTTCTTTGCATACCCATTTTGGTGCGGGATGGCGGTGCTAAAGGCACATATACTGCGCATCCAAAAATTCTTGAATGGGATATATTGAGTCCATGACCCAAAACCAATTGCAACGGGGAATATTTGTGTCAATTCGTCAGTCAGAGACGAACTAGCATTGTTGTATGTAAAATGGCGTGTCCCCAAACCGAAGTGGGCAGCCGACAAACTAAAATGCTGCATGCAAAATGGCATGAACCCAAACCAAAGTGGGCAGCCGACGAACTAGCATTGCTGCATGCAAAATGGCGTGAACCCAAACTGAAATGGGCAGCCTCGTTTTCATGAAGAATTCAAGATTATTCTCATCTATTGTCTCAATATGATATCCATTTTGAATAATATCTTTAAAACTCAACAAGTTCCTTTTAGACTTGGAGGAGAACATTGCGATTGATATCGTTAAAACTCAACAAGTTCTTCTTAGACTTGGAGGAGAATATTGCATTCTCTAAGATAAACGTCATGCCTTTGGGCAGAGTTACAGTTGCTCTTCCGGAGCCTTCAATCAATTTAATTCCCATGGTTTGATATACAAAAGAAATACACGAACATAAGAATAAACAAGTTCAATTCGTTTGTGTCACATAATATTTTCAAAATCTGCTGCTAACAGTTGACTAACAAAATCAGAAATGTTATCCATAATTGATTACTTTGCAGTTTGAAAATTTCAGTTTAAGCATTTTCTTCAAACAATCGATTGTTAAACACAAACAATCGATTGTTGAACATTGACAATCGATTGTTAAACACACACAATCGATTATTTGCTATTTTGAAAAACTTCAGATCACTGTCTTAAGACAATCGATTGTTATGCATAGACAATCGATTGTTGGCTATTTTGAAAAATTCCAGAACTGTCTTAACGACAATCGATTGTTAAGTATAGACAATCGATTGTTGGCTATTTTGAAAAATTCCAGCACTGTCTTAACGACAATCGATTGTTAAGTATAGACAATCGATTGTTGGCTATTTTGAAAAATTCGACCTCACTGTTTCAAGACAATCGATTGTTAAACATTGACAATCGATTGTTGACTGTTTTTGAAAAATTCCAGATCACTGTTTTAAAGACAATCGATTGTTAATCATAGACAATCGATTGTTGACTGTTTTTGTAAAATTCTAGATCACACTGTTTTAAAGACAATCGATTGTTGATCATTGACAATCGATTGTTTTGCAGTTTTTATGCGAAATATGAGATAACCGACTAGTTTTTCAGGTTAGTCGATTACCTCTACTGGAAAGTAAAAATATTATTGATATTTGAGCATATTGATACATTCTAAAGAACTAATACTAACATTATATCATGACTAACTAATACGAGTTAATATTAATGGCTATTAGTTTATTCATTCACTAATACAAACAAGTAAAATAAAATCAAATAGCTCCATCTTCTTTCATCACGGATCCATCACCGATTAGGTGGTCTATCTTCTCCTCGGGTTGCTCAAAGAAGTCTGCCACATCCAAGTGGGTGATGTCAAAGTTGTCGTCAGAGACAAAATTCGTTTCAGGGCGTTTACTCTTTCGAGATGCTTGATAAAGGTCAACCAAAAGTCATGGTATACGGCAAGCCTTTGACCAGTGCCCGTTTTCACCGCAAAGATAATATATAGTTTATAAACTATTTGCTTTTGGGTTCTTATCGTATCGTGCTTGTGGCGGAGTGACCAACTTCAGGTTGTCATCTCTTCTTTAAGCCATTCCACAAGATAGGTGGATCCTTGACGGTGAGATATTCAATCTTCAAACCTTCATCAAGGTGATGGCGCAAGAAAATCAAGGCCTTAGCATAGTTTTGGGTGGATGCATTATTTCTGTCTTTAATGGCGTCTCCAAGACCCATAGCATCTAAGTGGATTTCAGCATCCAACACCCATGTCATATAGTTCTTGCCCGAAATTTCAAGGGCAACGAACTTTCTTTTCATAATGTCAGACATAAACCAAAATTACATCAAGAGCGTGTTCATACTTACGGGCTCTATTACAATTATCACATTCACTTCAGGGAATGGATCAAAATCATGTACTTTACACAATCTCATGTCAAATATTACTTTCATAAAGTGAAAGATTATTTTGAGAATCCTTATTGTTCTCATTACCACAATAATGACGATTATAACTTCGTCTATTGCCATGTCCACATCCATTGATACCTTTACGGTAATTAGTCTTCTTTCAGACTTATCACATACTGCTACCACATTCTCTAAAGGGAATGGAGCAAATTCAATTGGACGGAATTCTTTGCCACGTCCACATTCATTGATACCTTCATGGTAATATTTTAGTCTTCTTTCAGACTTATCATATACTGCTTCCACATTCTCTAAAGGGAATGGAGCAAATTCAATGGGACGGATTTTCAATTATTTGCCCACAATCATACATGAATTTAATCATGGCAGGACATAGAGATTTTACCACTTCATGTGGTTATAATTTCTTACAAACTCCATTAGAGTTATAATCAAACTTTGTTTGTATATTACATCAAATCGTAGAATTTCAAGAATTTGAAAGGGAAAAGTAAATTACTTACCTTTAAGGTATACCAATTATATTTTCAATGTTTTCTTCCTTTTCTCCACTGATGCAGACGACGGCGGCTCCGATGCGGAGAAATTGACAGCGGCTTAATCTTCTTAAAGAGCTTCTTGAGACGGTAGAGTCTCGTGCTGATAACGTGTTATGAAATAATATAAAGACAAGAACAATAATACAAGAACAAGAGCAATAGAGAGAATAGAGAGAGAGAGAAGTATTCTTATTGATACTTAGAGAATGTTAGGGGTGTTTTTTACAATGGTAGAAGACCCCTTTATTTATAGGGAGGGGGATGATTTATCTACCAAGAATAGA
Organism: Nicotiana benthamiana; assembly: GCA_034376525.1. Taxonomy (NCBI): domain Eukaryota; kingdom Viridiplantae; phylum Streptophyta; class Magnoliopsida; order Solanales; family Solanaceae; genus Nicotiana; species Nicotiana benthamiana. Next base: position 72,829,035 of record CM067336.1, read on the forward strand.
ACTCTAGAATCTCTCTAATTATAGACATTCACCTTAAATATGAGATTTCATAACAAAATAAATTTAATAACTCAAATAATCAGTGACTTACGCAATATCTTAAATTCGTAAAATCTAAATCTTATATCCACCTCGGAGTCATCAAGAGCAACATATAATAAGATTTGATTGATGGAAAATGGATAAACATAAATGGGAGGAGAAAGTGGAAGTTTTATCTTGAATCAAGATAGGTGTGAATATACTCATAATATTGTGTAACAAAAGGTATTTCACACTGTTTGTTCGTGCCCCTGTGAGAGCTTGACCAGAGAAATGATGAAACAACCATAACACGTTTAAAAAGCTGAGAAAAGGAAAGGTGTAAAGCAAAGACAAACGCAGAATATGAAAAGTCTAAGAAAAGGAATTGTGCTTTTTTTGTTTTCCTACTAAAATGTTAATACAAACTTTATATATATATATATATATATATATATATATATATATATATATATATATATATATAAAATTCATCATTCATCTAATCAGAAGTCAAACATGTTGAAATAATATAAAGTTGTGATTCTTGCTCAACATAATGGGAGAGTACACATGCTAAGCCCGGTCTGAGCTTAGTAATAGTACAAAAAAAGGAAAACACAATGGGAACTTTACATAAATAGCCGATCAAATTCACTTTTAAATTTTCATTGTCAGTATACATAAATTTATATATATATATATATATATATATATATTGTATCTCTTATGTATAATGTATATATATTCTCTTATATATATTTGTATCTTATGTATATATATTATTACTTATATATTTTCTTGTAGTTTAGGTTGTATGTTATGCATGTATATTCTCGTATATATTTTATTGTAGTATATATATATATATATATATATATATATATATATATATTGCACATTCCTCAACTATTTTTAATTTAAATGATTGAGTGAGCGATTGTTTAAGTTAATTCTTCACAAAAAAAAAAGTAGTGGTACTTAATATGTACAACCTTGACGGAACCCAAAGAGTTAAAACATCGTCTGTCCATTAGGTAACAAACAACTCCAAACAAACAGGAAGCGGCTATATGAATCTTCAATGTCCATCAGTCCATGTTCCACCATCTAACTTCATAGAGGTAAAAAAATTCAGTCCATGTTCCACCATCTAACTTCATAGAGATAAAAATTAAGGCAATATATTAATTTATACATGATAATATATTTAGTGGTGACGCTAGAATCTTTTTTAGGGTATTTAAAATTTTATATATATATATATATATAAATTATTTAATTTTATATACGCAATATATAAAGAATGTTTAACTGACTATCCTTTGCTTTATGTGGATACGTCATAGCAAAGGTTAACATCTTATTTATTTAAATAAATACCATTTAAAAAATTATATTATATATATATATCTTTTAATATTTATAACAAAATATCTAATTTTGATTGTCTCATACCTTTAAGCTACTAAATAAGCTATGCAGTTACAATATTTTTTTTCTCTTTCTACTTTAATACTGTCATTCTCTTCCCTCATTCTAATTCACTTCTCTCGGCCGCACCACCTTCTTAACCCAGAAAATGTCATGTGCATCATCATATGTCGATGGTTCTTCATCATCATGCCGCCTCCTCCTGTGGCGTTGTTCATGGCGACTGATGGCAGCGGGGGCATGGACATTCCATGCATGTGGCCGTCGTTGTTCATTTCTTTTTTGCCCTATTCTTGGATTTTATGGAAGCTCAAAACTTGTCTTTATTGCACTAATAAAAATCCATCTAAACCACAAGAAAAAAAAAGGGGAAAAAGTTTTTTTTAATTAATTCCCTCCCTTTTCTGAATCTACTGACACATTAGACGTAATATCAAGACATCAATTTAGAGTGGCATCCGTTTGATGTCATCGCGATCTTCGCCGCAGGCACAAAAAAAAGCAAAAGAGTTAGAGGGTTTTGCTCGACGGCGGTTTCGTCAAAAATTAAGGTTTGTTCTTGAACAAAGGACACAGAGTTTTGGGTTGACCAAATGATTTCTGTTTAATATATTTTAATGTATTTTTAACATATCACGTTATATTTTCATGTATTTTATTATATTCATTGTCTATTTTTTCATTATAATTCGATGTATCTCGTTGTATTTTATGTATTTCATGTATTTCATTGTATTCACTATCTTTTTTTCATTGTATTTTAATGTATCCTGATGCATTCTATGTATTTTATATATTTCGCTATCTCGCTATATGCCATAAATGTATTCATATATATATTTTTAATTAATATAATTTATGTATTTAGATGTATTATTTAATTTTTATGAAGATTGCTATGTTTTTGGGGTATTTTTTCGTTGGGAATCTTTTTATAACTGGAAGTACAAAATTTGTGTGTTAGAATTGAGTTTGTTGATGAGTTATATTAGGAGTCTATAATGTTAATTGATTCACTTTCCATTTAAAAAAGTGTAATCCCTTGTTTCATGCCGTGAATACTGTCGAATACAATAATCTATCCAGCTGTAATTCCATGTTTCATGCCATGAATACAGTCGAATACAATAACTGATTAGCTGGACTTCATTAAATACAATACCTTAAATACATCTAATACATCTTATAACAACAGAAAATATATCTACAATCCATAATATAGCAAATGGTATCTATAAATAGTTAATTACCACTAAAAGATAGTGACTTATGAAAATTTCCCAATAGAGAATCATGTTAATTTGCTTGGGCCGGCCTGTGCATCCTTCAAAGAAATCAATACAAGTCTGGGTCCATCTTCAATGTAATGGGTAAATTGAGCCCATGAATAAACCTAACGCTAGCTTTAATTCGGGCTTTAAGTGATGGGTTATTATCGTAAAAATTGCACGAGTTAGCCAGTTTTTGACTGAATATTTAAAAATAGCTAGCGTTTATAAAGTCATTGAGAAATAGTCACTAATTTATTACAACAAGGACCGGTCCAGCATAATATACTAGATATCGGTGCACACATGTATGAACTTCCAACATATTATGCTGGACCGGTGTATTATGCTGGAATTCTAGTATACTTATGTTGGAACTCCATTATAATATATTGGAGTTTCAGTATACTTATGCTGGAATTCTAGTATAATATACTGGAGTATTTTTCGGATTTTGAACAATATTTTCGTTCAGATTTATGTTTACATGATAAGTGGCTAAAATGAATTACTTTTAAAACTGTGGCTATTTTTGAATGACCATTTGTAAATCTCGTTATTCTTGAATTTCTCCTTGTATTATCACTTTTAGTCTTCGCCAGAAACTATTTACATCTGATAGCTGAAAAAAGTATATAAAATTTGTATAGTTTTTCTATATAACATACAGAATGGATATATATATAAATATATCAATTTTATATATTTTTTCGACTTTTATTTTTACAATGGTGAAGTAATTGCACCTTAATTAGGCCTAGATTTGTCATATCCATATTTTATTACTAAGAAATTTACTCTGTATAACGTCCTTTCAAAATAATAGCTGAAAATTATATATATCTTATGTGTATTAATATATAATATATTTATATTCAATGTATATTATATTATTTAGGGCATGTGATTATTTTCGGCTGATCCACCAAGTGTGATTAAAGCCCATTGTTTTTTTCATTCTGGCATTAGTTTCATTTTTCCTTTTTCCGTTAGGTTGTTTAACTGTTTCTTTACGAAATTCCGAAATCGCTTATAAACCAAAATGTCGCCTGAATCTCTCTCAAATTCTCTGCTTTTTTTCTAATCTAATATGCATCTTTTCCTGGTTCATTTTCTAGATGAAGAGGTGCTCTAATCCGAAAATGCGATATTTGTTCCCAAAATAAATTTTATATATTTAAAATCTGTGAAGGGCTAATAAGTTTTGTTGTTGTCGTCTCTAATTAATAAACGCATGACATAAGTTTACACATAAATTTTCTCTTTACTTAACCATAGTGTATTAATATTGATCACGCCCAATTATATCTTATAAAAGGATAATGCGGTCGTTGTAAATACAATCCGATTTACAAGTCCGGAATCGAATCTCACAGAGAACTAAGGATTAGTTACAGTTGTTCACTATCACCAAGAAGACAAGCTTGAACAATTCCTAACTTATAGATATTAATATACTTGTATTTAACTAATCAACTAACAAATTAAAATACTAAATTAACAACTAAATATACTACGGGTTAGAGGCAAGATTAAGGAGGTCTAGAGTTATGATTTTCCCAATTGTCGGAATCCTTCCCACTATATCTTCTATAATTTCGCCTAAGTATTCTCTACCGATCATGAGCACTCTTATTGCCGTAAATCTCTCCCTAGTAATTACGTCAATTTACTAGACGCACTCTCCCGAGCTACGCTAGCTGACTTTTAATACAACTCACTTCAAATCGCACCAGGGCTTCGTTATCCCGAAACCAGCCTTTAAACCCTCGGTTATTGATCCCTCATATACTCTGGGAGTGGTGTTCTTCAACAATTACCTAAATATGCACTCTCTTCCGAGTTATGCATATTAAATAGGCTGAGCTAATTGAGAGCTCTTCGATTAATTACAACAAGAACGTAGTTGAACAAATAGAGATTATACTACGGCTCAATTATATAAAAACATAGCAAGAATTTATCCTACAAAAGATTCCATCAAAACCCTAGATAACAAATTAGCTATTCATAATAGTATGTGTTTAGCTCAAAGTTATCATACACTTTGCAAGCCTAAAAACAATCGAAATAAATCAAAGGCCAATCATAGCAGATCGTAATAATCAAAAGACCAAATGAAAAATGCACGAGACAAATGTTATTTATTAAAGAGAGGAAGATAGAAATCTTTTATTGATAATAGTACTTTGGTCTGCCTCTCCATGGAGAGGTTCAGAGCCTTACTATTTGATATTATCTCTTTTCTTGGAAATAGTGATCAAGAAGAGAACAACCCTCCTTTCAGGGTTCCTTCTCTTTGTATTTATTGGTACAAAATGTATGAGCTAGTAGTGATAGTCGTGACTACGCTGAGGTCCCGTCCCTATGATGGTAAATAGATCGTAGCTTAATAAGTGAGTTTGCCGATGATCGGGATGATCGGGTATGGCGATTAATAAGTGGTCATATCATTTATTAACTCCGTATAAGGTTAGGATATAATTAATTTCGTTAATTGTCTCGAGGTCATATTTTGACCCATACAGTTAGTCCCTCCGCTTATCGAGGTCGTGCCTTGACCAGGCTCGATGAGCGGACTTTACCGGACGCAGTTTCGGTTGAGGTCAATAATGGCCTTAGTAATTTTTATGTGGGAGATTATGCCGTTAAAGTGGATGGGCTTAGACTTTTTGTATTGATGACCTTGACAACGCGAGTAACTTCGACCGTGGTCGAATCATTTGCATGCATGCTGAGGATAGTCGTAGCCAGTTATTTATTGGGAAGGACCATAGCCTTAATACTATGGACGGCCTTAGCCGTTTACATACTGGAGATGGCCATAGCCTTAATACTGTGGACGACCTTAGTCGTTTACATACTAGAGATGGACATAGCCTTAATACTGTGGACGGCCTTAGCCGTTTACATACTGGAGATGGCCATAGCCTTAATACTGCCGATGGCCTTAGCCGTTTATATACTGGAGATGGCCATAACCTTAATACTGTGGACTGCCTTAGCCGTTTACATACAGGATATGGCCATAACCTTAATACTGTGGACGACCTTAGCCGTTTTGGAGTCACGTTGGTGATCCTGATTTGCTTTTTGTTGAAGGTCTTATCCATTCATTCATGGGAGAGGGTCGTAGCCGCGAATACGTGAAGAATGGTCGTAACCATTTTGGACCGGGGCGGTATATTCATATTGACGACCCCCGACCTTGTAAGGTGTTAACCTTGTGTTACGTGGTCGAGTCGTATGTCGTGCGGCCGAAAGGACTATGGGTGCGCCTGACACGCAATTGGCGACGTCCGTATTTTGAAGGTGTATGGAATGTCTTTTCGATAACCTACGATCTATGGAACTGTTCTGAAGGTAAAGCGTCAGTTTGCAACTGAATAGTCATTTTCGTGGTGCTCGTCATAATGACGTACGTTTCTGTAGAACTGAACCGCATTGCAGTTGGTCGTGTAGTTAATGATAGTTATCGGAATTCGTAAAAGCCATTTGTGTTGCATATAAATAAGGGGTTGTATCATTAATCTCTTACGTTTCCATCTTTGTTTAAGTGAGATTTCTGAAGAAGCTTGATGTTTATCAGTTCATCTTCTTTCTTGTTCGTCGATGTTCTCTATAATCCTTCCCGTGATTCTTATTATGTTCCCGTTTATCTATCAAAAAATGGCAAGCAGTTCTCATGCTACCCTTGCTCCGGCGGCTGAAGGATCGTCTGCCGCTGCAAAAGCCACTAAATCGGCAAAAATTGGGGGGGGGGGGAGGGGGGTCCCATTGGTGGCCGATATTCTATCCTTGCCCGGAGGCTCGACGACTGATTTCACCACCGATGAGGGGGAGTTTCAGGTGGATGAAGCCCCACTGATGGGGGAAATGGGTACGGCCAGCTACAAGTGTAGTGGTGCATTCCCCGATTTGCCGATCCCTTGCTAGGCGTAAGGAGAGGGTCCATACTGACCGTAGGGGTACCGCATTTTCTACGCTTATCCTTATAGGTTGGGGTTTAGGATCCCCCTTCCGATGTTGGTGGTGGACTTTTGCAATCACTACAGAGTATGTCTTGGCCAACTAGTCCCTTCCTTTTACAAGCTTTTTGCCATGCTCATATAATATGCTAAGCTGGCCCGGAGAAAGATCACGTTGCGGCACGTGTTGACCCTCTACGCTCCTCAGAGGGTCCGTGGTACGATGATTCGGGCCATCCCTCGTGGGGAAAGGGGCTTGACCGTAGAGTTGGATGAAACGGTCAAGCCTCATACGAATGAAAATTTCTTCTACATCAGGATTGAACATCTGGTGGTGTGTGCCACTAGATTCCCAGAGACCTGGAACCATGCACGTAAGTCTTTCTCTTCGTCAGTTTCTTCATTCCGTCTTTTTAGTCATGTTCTTATAAGTGCTAACCTTGCCTCTTGTTCGTAGCTAAACAACTACCACTGGCTCCAGAGCTCGACATTCACGAATGGGTCAAAGCTGTGCTCCCTCACACGACGGGAATTCGCACACGGCCGTCTTTCTGGGAGAGGCATGGTAGCAGACCTGCTCTTTGAGAGAATTCTAGCTTCATTCTGTCCATGTTTTATTCCTGTTTGATTCTTCTTAACTTTTGTTTCTCCTCTGATGAGGCAAGGCATGCCGCGTGAGGGCGCCTCAATTAGATTTTCGCAGACTGGGTGAGATTGCGCAACTAGTAACAACGCCGACACCTCCTCCAGTGCCGAGGGCGGCTTCGGTTGAATCCTTGGTGCCTCATTACCCAACAAGATCTGCACCTCAGGTAGAGGAGCCTTTGGGGATCGTACGCCCCAGGGAGGAGTTGGCTCAGGGTGAGGATGAGGAGGAAGATGAGAGGCCATTGGTCCGGCATAGGGTCGCATTTACGCCGGCTCCGATAGTGATAAACTTGGATTCCCTGCCATCTTATGTGGAGGAGAGTCCAGTGGAGGTGCCTGCCCTTGAGGGGGGGAATTTAGTGGGTGTTGCCCCAGTTGGCTCAGGCCAAGGTGACACTACCGCTTCGGTAGTTCAATTATCAGTTTCGGTTGCTGAGAGGGGCGGTAGTTCCTCAACAAGTGCATTGGTTGGAGAACTAGGCGCCATGGTATTGGCGGGGGCGGAAGCCTCAATTTCCCAATCGGCGGGCGGAGGGAGGGGCACCGTGGGTGAAGGGTCTTACTCGGAGTCCGACATGGATCCTGACAATGTCCGCATACTTTAGGAAGGCCACACCCACACAATGGTGCGTGCTGAAGGGCAGTTTCGTTACGTCGAGATCCTGACGGAGCAGAACTTGCTGATTCAAGAGGAGAATCTGGTGTCGTTTTTCAAGTACTATGCTCATAGGCGGAGAGCACGTCGCTGAGGGGAATCTCTGACATCGAGTTGATGGGCGAGGCAGTCGCGCAGAGCTTGAAGGTACGTGTAATGACTTTTAGTTCATCTTTTTCTTTGTCTTACATTGCCTATTTTTCTATTCTGATTGGTGCTTCGTTCTTGTAGCTCTTTTTGTTGGAGGTGTAGAGCATTCGTGGAGCTAACATCCGTTCGTGGATTTGTTCGCGGGTTCTTGAAAAGTACCGTCATTATCGGGACTGGTGCCGTAAGATGCGTGAGCGCATGAGGAACGACCCCCGGAACCGGGACATTGTTGAAGAGCTGGTGAGGCGGGAACTTCAAATGCAGCAGGCCCTTGGTAGGGTCAACACTCTTGAGGAGAAGCTTTGTCGTAAAGACGAGGAGACGGAGGCCGAGAGGCGGGCTGATGCTGAGGAGGTACGCCAAGATCAGGCCAGGGCGCAGAGAGCTTTGACCAGGCAGGTGGCCGCTTTGGGGACCGAGGCTGCTGCCTTGAGGCTGCAGGAAAAGGGATGTCGTATCGAGGTTTGAAATGTTGGAGACGGCGGACCGTGTCCGCGAATGGGAAAATGAGCTATAGAGTGTCGCTGCAGCCTTTCGAGAGAGAGCGTTGGAGGAGTGCGTTGGAGTTTATAAACGCGATGCCCAGACTGTGGCGGACCGGATTACGTCCTTAGAGGCTGAGAATCAGCATTTGAGGGATCAGGCTGCCTCGTTCAGCCCAGCTCGCGACCTTTGAATGTTTGCCAAGGCTCAGCTTGACCGGTACAAGAGAATGTGGGAGGCCTAAATTGTGCCTGAAACCTCTTATGAAGAAGCCCGTCAAAAGGCTCGTGAGGCCCGTGTCAATTGCGGCTTTGACCCGTCCACTACAGGAGCTGACGATGGCGCCGAGGGCGTTGGCGGTGTTGATGGTGGCGTGGGTAGCGTCGTATGAAAAACTTTTGTAGTGTTGGTTTTATTTTGTTTTTCTAGTTGTTGTTGTCATTTGGCTATCTTTTTCTTTTGTTTACCGGCCTTGGCCGGGTGTAAGCAGGGATGGCCCGTTGTAAATGAAGATCTAAATATATGCGATTTTATTTTCCTCTGTTTTTCCAGGTGTTTGTTTTGTACCTTTCCCATGTCTTTGACCGTAATGGTGGCGATGGCCTTTACTATGATAATGTCGGCTATGGTGCCTTTGAGCGTCGTCGAGTCGCTTACTAGCCTTAGTGATAGACTAGGTCGGCTATTTAGCGATTACGACATTGGCCGTGATTGAGCGCTTTTTGTTTATCGCTTCTTTATTACTTGGTGTAAACAAGTTGTGGCCGTTATTTGGCGATACTGGCAATTAGCCTCAAAGTTATGGCCGTTATTTGGCAATAGTGGCACTTAGCCTTAGTCCCAGTTCGGGCGTGGTCGAACTACTGGCTGCGATTGTAAGAAACGCGACCTTGTATTTCGATCGGGGCCGAACTTTATGCGGCCCAAATTTTAACACGAGTTGGGCGTACTTACTTGAATGGATGAGTTTGGCGAGGGAGATTTATCTTGTTTCTTCGCCCATTGCTTTTTAGTTTTGAGGACGAAGGCATTCGGCTTTGTTGTTTGGACGAGATTAGGTTTGTTATGGTTAAGGCATATGGCCTGAGTCTCATTTCGACTTGTTGTTGAACTGTTCGGTGAAGGCACGTAGCCTGAATCGCTGCTCAACCGTAGTTGAACCTTGCAAATTTTTCTTGGTGAAGGAGCATAACCTGAGTCCCAGTTCAACTTGTAGTTGAACTTTTTGGCGAAGGCACGTAGCCTTAGTTGTTGTTCAACGGTAGTTTGAATGTTGCAATTTTTGTTGGAGAAGGCGCATAGCTTGAGTCCAGTTCAACTTGTAGGTAAACTTTTCGGCGAAGGCACGTAGCCTGAGTTGTTGTTCAACCGTAGTTGAATGTTGCAATTTTTTTTGGCGAAGGCGCATAGCCTTAGTCCCAGTTCAACTTGTAGTTGGACTTTTCGGCGAAGGCACGTAGCCTAAGTTGTTGTTCAACCGTAGTTGAACGTTGCAATTTTTTGTTGATGTTTTGTTGGCGAAGGCTCATGTCCTGAGTCCCAGTTCAACTTGTAGTTGAACTTTTCGGCAAAGGCATGTAGCCTGAGTTGTCGTTCAACTGTAATTGAACGTTGCAATATTTTGTTGGCAAAGGCGCGTAGCCTGAGTCCAGTTCAACTTTTAGTTGAACTTTTCGGCGAAGGCACGTAGCCTGAGTTGTTGTTCAACCGTAGTTGAACGTTGCAATTATTATTGGTGAAGTGCATAGCCTGAGTTGTTGTTCAAGCGTAGTTGAACGTTGCAATTTTTGTTGGCGAAGGCGCATAGCCTGAGTCACAGTTCAATTTTTACTTGAAATTTTCGGCGAAGGCACGTAGCTTGAGTAGTTGTTCAACCGTAGTCGAACTTTGTAATTTTTTGTTGGCGAAGGCGCATAGCCTGAGTCCTAGTTCAACTTGTAGTTGAACGTTTCTGCGAAGGCACGTAGCCTGAATTGTTGTTCAACCGTAGTTGAACAATACAATTTTTGTTGGCGAAGGTGCATAGCCTGAGTCCCAGTTCAACTTGTAGTTAAACTTTTTGGCGAAGGCACGTAGCTTGAGTTGTTTTTCAACCGTAGTTGAACGTTGCAATTTTTGTTGGCGAAGGCGCAAATCCTGATTCCCAGTTCAACTTGTAGTTGAACTTTTCGGCGAAGGCACGTAGCCTGAGATGTTGTTCAACCGTAGTTGAACGTTGCAATTTTTTGTTGGTGAAGGCGCATAGCCTCAGTCCTAGTTCAACTTGTAGTTGAACTTTTCGGCGAAGGCACGTAGCCTGAGTTGTTCTTCAACCGTAGTTGAACGTTGCAATTTTTTGTTTGTGAGGGCGCATATCCTGAGTCCCTGGTCAACTTGTAGTTGAACTTTTCGGCGAAGGCACGTAGCCTAAGTTGTTGTTCAACCGTAGTTGAACGTTGCAATTTTTGTTGGCGAAGGTGCATAGCCTGAGTCCTAGTTTAACTTGTAGTTAAACCTTTGTTGAACTCTTCTCCCGCATGACCCATCGTTATGCGTATGGGGCGTTAGCGGTCAGTTTTGGTTTTAGATTTCACACGGTTTATGTGCTGTCCTCTTGATTAGTTCGCATAGGTTACCCCGTTGTGGATCTTGGTTTTGAGATGTCTTTGCGCCTTTTCCCGGCGGGTTCTTGTATCGGGGACACGGGAGTACCCTTGACGCGCTTTCCCCTGGGGAGGGGGGTTGTTTATTCTTCTTGCTTCCACTATCCGAGTTGGAACTCGACTCGAGATCTTCAAGTTTCCTTTGTTCGATATATTGCTTTAGCTTGTTTGAGCAGGGTTAATCTTTGGTGTTTCTTTCCTTTTGGTCCTGTGAAGAACTACACGATTCTGCTATGAAATCCCCACAAACGGCGCCGAATTGTTTAGCTCAAAGTTATCATACACTTTGCAAGCCTAAAAACAATAGAAGTAAATCAAGGTTCAATCATAGCAAATCGTAATAATCAAAAGACCAAATGAAAAATGCACGAGGCAAATGTTATTTATTAAAGAGAGGAAGGTAGAGATCTTTTATTGATAATATAACTTTGGTCTGCCTCTCCATGGAGAGGTTCAGAGCCTTACAATGATATTCTCTCTTTTCTTGGAAATAGTGATCAAGAAGAGAACAACCCCTTCCAGGGTTCCTTTTCTTTGTATTTATTGATACAAGATGTATGCGTTGGTAGTTACGCTGAGGTCCCGTCCCTATGATGGTGAATAGGTCGCAGCTTAATAAGTGAGTCAGCCGATGATCGGGTATGGTGATTAATAAGTGGTAATATCATTTATAAACTCCTAATAAGCTTAGGATATAATTAATTTCGTTAATTGTCTCGAGGTCATATTTTGACCCATACAGCATATAAAACTACAATACTAAAAGTCATAACCAACAATGAAAAATAGATAGAGGAAAGAAAAAACTTATAGAAGAATTCCCAACCCTTGCTCATATTGTGTCTCTACCTCCTTAGGTCAAATCTATGTAAGAAATATGTCCAATCTTCAAAAAGTCTATTTTTCCATTTATATATACCAAGTCGGGTCGGGCCCAAACACTTATACTTTCTCCTACGCGAAAAAGGACAAGTTTTAGGCCTGGATGTCCGCGGTTATACCGCGGTTGCGCCCGGACCGCGGCCAGAATGGCCTGCAGAATCTGAAGTAGTGTTCTGCCCCGGTCCTACCGCAGTTATAGTTTTGACCGTATTTTTTACCCTGTTCCTCTTGGAATTTAGAAAAATGAAAAACATGAAGTAGCCCCTTGAGTTAGCTTTCCAACCATATATTGTGGAGCCAAAATCGAGTTCTGAGCAAAAAGTTATGTCCAATTTACTAGATAGTGCGCAATATGCCTCATCGAGTCTTCATTTGTTCTCAACTAACAAATTTGACCCCTGAATTCGATCCCGGCTTAATTCCTTGAGCTTTTACTCAGAATTCAAATCTTCAAATCACTTAAATTCATTCTATAAAATCTATATAGCTCGGAATCACACCTACAAGGCATAAAACACACAATTAGTGCAAAACACTAGCGATAAAAATGCAAACTTTACTAAAGTGCAATAAAGTAGAGTGTAATAATCGACTAAAATACGTAATTATAGCCTATCATCAACACCCCTCACTTAAACCATTGCTCGTTCTCAAGCAATCAAACTACACATTTTTTTTAGACACGGCATTTTAAAACAATTCTCCTAACTCATCCCACCAAGGGTATTTAAAATAGACTAAGCACAAAAGCGTAACATCTACACCTCAAGATTTGACTCACAAGTACCACGCATTATTCACAACTCACCTACTTATTCTAACGTAGAGGTCACTGATATTACCTTTCCTTCATGAATCAAGTGCTCTCACACAACAAAAGAGAGTAGTTCCACACAATAAAATTTTAGAACTCTTAGGAACTCAATATAGAAAGAATTTACTCACTCTCAGAAATAAAATTCATATTCCACAAAAGATGCACCATAGGTTTTGCCGTAGTGTACTACTCCCCTAATTCAGCTTATTCAATCTAGGATCAATTTGGACTTTATTTGGCTGTAATGTAGGCTACATGACGGGTAGGATATATTTAGATATAAGAGTGACTACACCTCCCTAAGCACATTACATATAATTTGACATTTAAACTCCATACTTATGTCAAGCCAAACTCCACCTTCATATCAATATATATCAACTCCCAAATTATTTAAGCGCAATTATATCAAGAGTAACCACTATGAAGAATATTGTTTTCACAGCAATGCGACTATTTTTTTTCTTTTTTTCTTTGTCAATTCAAGTGGCTCTTGATCTTTCAAATTAGTGAACCTTTCTCCTTATTTCATTGGTTTCACTCAAAGGCCAAACCAACTACCCCACACTTTAACTTTTATAAAGTTCATAACAGTTCAAGTGCTCATGAGAGGTGAAAAGGTTCAAATAGATGATTAATTCAAAAAAATGGGTAAGGCTTGTAATGTGGTTGCCAAAGAAAAAGGATTTTTGGATCAACGAGGTTAACTTCGATACATAACAATTAGGTGGGTAAAATATACATATCTGGCTCAACACAGATATGCCTATATCACTTCCTAGACTGAATAAAACTACTATTTCGCTTTTCAAACACACGGGGCAAGTTCTAGGCATCAAATACAATGCACAGAATATAACAAATACTTACACGCACATGGCACATGACTCACTCAATATTGAATCATCAAGACACTCTAGTCAAAGTAGTTAAGCAAAGTTAAAATTATACAATTTAAAGTACTTCTAAAAGAGTCAAAACCTGAGCCTAAGCGCCACAGCCAAAGTACTCTCTATTCTCAAGGCATAACAAATTCAAGAGATTATTATTTATTATTTATGTGGTATTACTAATATTGTCTTCCATTGTCTTTTTGTCTTCTTGAGCCGAGGCTCTTCCGGGAACAACTTCTCTACTGCTTCGGGGTATAGGTAAGGTCTGCGTACACACTACCCTCCCCAAACCCCGTTAGTGAGATTTCACTGGGTCGTTTTTGTTGTTGTTGTTGTAACAAAGTCGTGAGATATTTATTCAATTCAAAATACAACACAAGTTTTCCTATTTCTAAAAAAAATAAAAACTAACTATACCGGATTCAAATAAAACCCTTGAAAAAGAATCGTGGTTTAAAGAAAAACCAAGGGTAATTATTACACTACCTAACAAAAGAAAATCTTTTTGTACTTTTTCTTTAGACTTAAATCCCTCAAGAATTTGTCTAATACATCCATCGTGGGGAAAAGTCCAATCATTTCTAAAAAAATATTATTTAATTAAACTAACATAGCTAATGTAGCATGAAAAGTCACCCAGGCAATCTCCTCACTCCACACTAAAAATTGTTCATTATCCCCAATGCCCACCATACTAATAAGAGGTAAAAGAAACTCCCTCGTAGGCCAAAGGCCGAATCACCAGCAGCTCATGAGGTACTCAAACTTCTCCCAATCTTGGTCCTTTGTGTGGGTACCTCACACTTAGTTCCAACCATTTGGTTTGTTATTGTATCCTTCCAATACCTTTTCTTTCCATGCTCAAAGAAAATAAAATATTGACACAACAAAAATAACACAATTAAAAAAAATTAATACAAAAAATAAAAGAAAGCAGTAAAGCTTGGTTGCCTCCTAACAGGCGCTTGATTTAACGTTGCGGCACGACGTTAATCACTTTCTGCCTCCACTTCGAACTTAGGAATTGCACCCCAAGTTTTGCTTCAAGCTTATGGTTATGCTCTTGGGGCGGTACAAATTCTTGCGAGCCAAAAATTAGATAGAGTCTTTTGCACTTTTTGGCTCTCGACCGAGGAGTGTCACCTTGCCTAGATGGCCTTGAGAATCTCAAAATATAAGGCCTATCTACCTCTTCCTTGGAATCTTGTTATGCTCGTAAAGATCTATTCCCATTTCACCGTTCGAACATAATGTAGAGAAGTGTTTAGACTGAGGTCCAAGACGCTCCAATACATGAACTTCAAGATTTTTGACTCTTCAACACCCAAAACTCTAGGGCCAACTAAATTTGTATCTTCAACGTCCCTGGTTGATTCTAGTATTACTTATTCAACATTGGAATCCTCAAGGTCTAGATGGTTAGAGTGTTGGGTTTCTACTTTGGACCCCTCCATTTGCACCTCAATTTTCATCTCTAATGCAAACTGCTCCTGGATACTATCCAATATTTACATATTGAGCATTAAAATCTTCAACTAGTTGACTTACTTGAGCCTCTAAGTTGTGAATAGTTTCATATTGTCTTTCTATCTGCAGCAATATCTTACTTTGTTGATCTATAAGAAACTTAAATATATCTTCGATCTTCTTTAGGTCAGCTTCCTGAGGTTCTTTGTTCCTATTATCCTCACAAGAAAACATAGAATCATCATAATAAGGGGTTGGGGGAAGATAAGAAATGTGCACAAACATGAAAGTGACCATCTTGACCACCACACATTTCACACACATTCCATACATAAGATTGAGTTGGTGCTCATAACTCGCTCTCCGAAATATTTTGATAATTTTGCCAAGGGTGGTTTTCATCACAATATACATAAGGAGGATTAAAAGTAGAATTTCTAACATCAAAACTTTCATAATTCCATAATGCCATATTTTTTAATCAACAAGTAAAATAAAATATAAAAGAAAAAAATCAGATACAAAAAACAAAAATAAAAATAAAAGTTCAAACTTGAAACTATATGTACACATGAAGCTACACCGTTAGTTCCCCACAATGGCACCAAAATTTGATCACGCCCAACTACGTCTTATAAAAGGACAATGCGGTCGTTGCAAATATAATCTGGTTTACAAGTCCGGAGTTGAATCACACAGAGAACAAAGGTTTAGCTATAACTGTTCACTATCACCAAGAAGACAAGCTTGAACAATTCCTAACTTATAGATATTAAAATTCTTGTATTTAACTAATCAACTAACAAATTAAAATACTAAATTAACAACTGAATATACTACGGGTTAGAGATAAGATTAAGGAGGTATAGAGTTATGATTTCTCCAATTGTCGGAATCCTTCCCACTATGTCTTCTATAATTTCGACTAAGTATACTCTACCGATCATGAGCACTCTTATTACCGTAAAACTTTTCCGATTAATTATGATAATTTACTAGATGCACTCTCACGAGCTACGCTAGATGACTTTCAGTATAACTCACTTCAGATCGCACCCAAGGCTTTGTTATCCCTAAACCCGCCTTTAGAGCCTCGGTTATTGATCCCTCATATACTGTGGGAGTGGTGTTGTCCAAAAATTATCTAAATATGCACTCTCTCCCGAGTTATGCATACTAAATAGGCACATCTAATTGAGAGCTATTCAATTAACTACAACAGGAACGTAGTTGAACAAATAGAGATTATACTACGGCTCAATTATATAAAAACATAGCAAGAATTTATCCTACAAAAGGTTCCATCAATACCCTAGATAATAAATTAGCTATTCATAATAGTTTGTAAAACTACAATATTAAAAGTCATACCCAACAATGAAAAATAGGAAGAGGAAAGAAAAAACTTGTAGATGAATTCTCAAGCCTTGCTCCTATTGTGTCTCTGCCTCCTAAGGTCAAATCTATGTCAAAAATATGTCCAATCTTCAAAAATACTATTTTCCATGCATATATACCAAGTAGGGTCGGGCCGAAACACCTATACTGTCTTCCATGCAAAAAAGAACAAGTTTTAGGCCTGGATGGACGCGGTTATACCTCGATCGCGCCTGGACCGCGACCAGAATGGCCTGCAGAATCTGTAGCAATGTTCTGCCTCGGTCCTACCGCGATTACGGTTTCGGCCGCGTTTTCACCCTGTTTTTCTTGGAATTTGGAAAAACGTAAAACATGAAAGTTTTAGCCATTTGAGTTAGCTTTCCAACCATATATTGTGGAGCCTAAAGATTCTGAGAAAAACATTATGTCCAATTTACTAGACAATGCGCAATATGCCTCATCGAGTCTTTGTTTGTTCTCAACTATCAAATTTGACCCCCCCAACACGATCCTGGATTAATTCCTTGAGCTTTTACTCAAACTTAAAAGCTTCAAATCACTTAAATTCATTCCATAACATCTATATAGCTCGGAATCACACTTACAAAGTTGCGACGACCTGGCAGGTCGTTTTTGGAATTTATGCCCCGTTTCTTAGTTAAATGCTTCCCTTAAGTTCATTTCTGCTATTTTGATTTGTCGGAATGTTCGGTAATAGAATTCAGAGTGTCTTGGGACACTTAGTCCCTAAATGAGACCTTAAGTGTTGGAAAATAGTCCGTAATCAGCACAGTGTCAAGACCACATCGGAATGGAAAACCGATTGTTCCTTTATCTCTGTTAGGTGATTTTGGTGTTGGAAGCGTGTTCGGAATGTATTTCAGATGTCTGTAGCTCATTTAGGCTAGAAATACCGAAAGTTAGAATTTTGAAGTTTCTGGTCCGATAGTGAATTTTTGACCTGAAGGTAAGAACGAGATTACGAAAGTTTTGGTAGCACCGTCATGTCATTTGGGACGTGCGTGCAAAGTTTCAGGCCAATCGGACGTGTTTTGGTTGGGATTTGAATCGAAAGTGAGTTCTGTTCAGTTTTGATGATTTTAAGTCCAAATCATTGATGAATTTATGTTTCCAACATTATTTTAGGTGGTTTAAGGATTGGTACAATTTGAATGATGTTATGGGTTATATCCGTAGGTTTGGTTGAGGTCTCGGAGGCCTCGTGTGTGTTTCGGATGCTCAACGGGGCAATTTGGAGTTTGAATTACAACAGAAAATTACAGGTCTGCTTTCCTTCTTCGCGTTCGTGAAGAAAGCCCCTCTTCACGAGCTTTACCCTTTCCCTTTATCGCGTTCTCATCCCACTTCCATGCATTCACGAAGCCCAGCTCCCCCCTCTTTTGCGTTCGCGTCCTTGCCATCGCGTTCGCGTATGTCACTTATGGACCCCTCCTTTTTTCTCTTCTACGCGTTTGCATGTCCCGTGTCGCATTTGCATAGGTTCCAATCCCACGCCTTTGCGTTCGCAGCCCTATCCTCGCATTCGCGAAGAGCAATCTTTATCCTCTTGAATTTTCCTCTCCGCAAACGCGATCCCCTCTCCGCGTTCGCGATGAACAAATCCGTGACTAGTACATATAATTCAAAAACGAAGCCTGTTGGACAATACGCTTTACGCTAGAGGGGGGGGGGGTGAATAGCGTTTTTAAAAATATTAAGCGTTTTAGTGCGGAATTTAAAAACTTTGCAGAAATTAAAACAAGTGCAGTAGAATAAACTTACACAATGATGTATCCTGGTTGGCGACAAACGTGGTTAGTCCAGTCCCCGAGAGACTCTCTCGAGATTTCCACTAAACTTGTCAAGCTTACGGGTGCTTAACAAACCGTTACAGCTGAGGACACAAGCCTCACCCAGGTGCTCGGGGATCACAATCCCAAAGACTTCAATTGCTCGGGGATACCAATCCCAAAGACTTCAATTGCTCGGGGATAACAATCCCAAAGACTTCAACTGCTCGGGGATAACAATCCCAAAGACTTCAACTGCTCGGGGATAACAATCCCAAAGACTTCAACTGCTCGGGGATAACAATCCCAAAGACTTCAACCGCTCGGGGATAACAATCCCAAAGACTTCAACCGAGGAATCACAAGTTCCTCAACAAACGAGAATCGCAATTCTCTTACAAACACAAAACACACTCACTTTACAAAGCACTCCTTAATGAGTAGATATGAGTAGAAATAGTACGCTCAAGATCACAACAACTTAGCTCAATAGAATGGCTCTTCAAAAAGCTTTATGGATGAATGGAAAATGATGATCAATGTAAGAAAGCTTTTAGCAATGAAAATACTCAAAGTGTATATGTTGTTGTTGTGAAAACACTGAGTTGAAGCTGTATTTATAGGTGAAAAACTCAGTCTTACCGTTGTCTAATTGCCAATTAAGGATTGCTGAAATTACTCAGTGACAATCGATTGTCAAGACTAAACAATCTATTGTTTGCCTATCAGATTAAAAATTCAATCCCAGATTTTACGTCAACAATCGATTACTTCAAATCAATAATCGATTATTTATAACGTTAAGAAATCCTTTCCAATTTTTGGCATAAAACATCGATTGTCCGGAAATCAACAATCGATTATTTTAACAACGTTCAGAAAATCTTTTCCAGATTTTAAGCAAAACATCGATTGTTAAATATCAACAATCGATTACCTGAAGGTAATTGAAAATATATGACAACGGTCAGCTTCAACAATCGATTATCAAATGGAATAATCGATTATTAATTAATTTCAAAACTCTCTGTCTCATATATAATCGATTATCAAAAGCCACAATCGATTATCATCTTATTTAAAATCACTGGGAGACATTTTTCTCATTCTAATCGATTACCATTAGTTCATAATCGATTTTTATGAGTTTTGAAAACTTTGCCTCAGTTAACAATCGATTATCATAAGTACACAATCGATTGTTATGCAGTTTGCAAAAACCTGATGTTAACTGACTTACTCACAATCGACTATCATTAATTCACAATCGATTATCATGCAGTCTTGGCTTAGAGATACTCGATTATCATAAGTACATAATCGATTATCTTAGCCCAGATTTTTTAGGCATGCTTGGAAAACATTTTAACAAATGTAAATATGCATAGTTTAAAATCATTTGACACTTAATTTAAATATGCATGATTTTGGAAAAATAATTTTAGTAGAGAAGCCATGTTATGAGCCAAGTTGAGGAATCAAGATCACAATTAATATTGACTCAATTATAACATTTCTAAACTTTGTCTTGAGCTTCTTGTAATGCATCCATTTTGTGCTTGTCCTTGAGTACTGCTATATATCGCTTTTTGCTTTGTTTGACATTCATCAAAACCTACAAAAGAACACACGTTTAGTATATTGCATTTGAAACGTGTTTCCAACAATTTCCCCCTTTTTGATAATGGCAAACATAAGCGGGATATATGCAATAATTATTTTGATAATCCAAGACAAGTGTAAAGTATGCAATTTGATGTTCCCCCTCAATTCATGTTCCCCCTCACTTTAAGCATGAATGAAGTTGAGAGTGATATAGCATACTTCTTGATATCCCGTTTCTTCCCCCTTTTGCCATTAGCAAAAATATATACAAGAGAAGAATATGCAAAAAAAATATGAAATAAACAAAAGTTTATTTATTGGAAAATAAAGATAACAAAAGTAATCGATTATTGATACAGTAATCGATTGTTTGACGGCGATTTTCCTGTAGAATACTTGAGTATTTTGCGTCATGCTTTTATGATCCCCTTTTCTTTAGGGTGATACCTGCAAAAAAGTGTTAGACGCCTCCGACGCTCAAGTTAGAAATTATGTAAGAAATAAAATGCAATGCATGACTTAGATCAACGTGGAGTCAAGGATCCCGAGTTCACTACGAATTCGGAAGAAGGACTCTTTATCTAAGGGCTTTGTAAAGATGTCTGCCAATTGGCTTTTTGTTTCAACAAATTCAATTTCGACATCGCCTTTTAGAACGTGATCTCTAATAAAATGATGTCTAATTTCAATGTGTTTTGTTCGCGAGTGAAGAATGGGGTTCTTCGTCAAGCATATGGCACTAGTGTTGTCACATCTAAGAGGAATGTGGTCAAGACGTAGGCCATAGTCCAAGAGTTGTTGTTTCATCCATAGGATTTGAGCGCAACAACTCCCCGCGGCTACATATTCAGCCTCGGTTGTGGACAACGCAACACTAACTTGCTTCTTACTAAACCAAGAAACTAAAGCGCTACCGAGCAAGTGGCAAGTGCCGCTAGTGCTCTTGCGGTCCAATTTGCATCCAGCAAAATCGGAGTCGGAATAGCCAATAAGTTGGCATGAAGAACCTTTGGGGTACCATAGACCCATATTGGTAGTACCGACAAGATACCTTAGAATCCGCTTTACCGCAGTAAGGTGAGACTCTTTCGGACATGATTGATAACGGGCACAGACGCACACGCTAAACATGATGTCCGGACGACTAGCAGTAAGTTAAAGAAGAGAGCCAATCATACCTCGGTACTTTTTGATGTCGACTTCCTTACCTTTTTCATCTTTGTCGAGATGATCGGATGTGCTCATGGGAGTTGCCATTTCCTTTGCATTGTTCATATCAAAACGTTTAAGCAGTTCTTTGCAATACTTGCTTTGACAAATGAATGTACCTTCCTTCATTTGTTTTACTTGTAATCCCAAAAAGAATTGTAACTCACCCATCATGGACATCTCAAATTCGCTAGTCATTAAGTTTGAAAATTCCTTGCATAGAGCATTGTTAGTAGCACCAAAAATGATATCATCTACATATATTTGAACTAGCAAGATATCATTATTTTCATGCTTGACAAATAAAGTTGTGTCAACTTTTCCACGAATAAAATTATTTTCTAAAAGAAATTTACTCAACCTTTCATACCAAGCTCGAGGAGCTTGTTTTAAACCATAAAGGGCCTTTTTGAGTTTGAAAACATGATTAGGAAAATTAAAGTCTTCAAAACCGGGGGGTTGCTTTACATAAACTTCTTCTTGGATAAAACCATTTAAAAAGGCACTTTTCACATCCATTTGATATAAAATGAAATTCATAGAAGATGCAAAAGCAAGCAACAAACGGATGGCCTCTAATCTAGCTACCGGAGCATATGTCTCATCATAATCAATCCCTTCTTCTTGATTATAGCCTTGAGCCACAAGCCTAGCTTTGTTTCTAGTGATTATGCCATTTTCATCTAATTTATTTCGAAAAACCCATTTTGTACCAATTATGGTATGACCTTCGGGTCTTGGCACCAAATCCCAAACGTTGTTACGTTTGAATTGGTTAAGCTACTCTTGCATTGCCAAGGTCCAAAATTCATCCCCAATTGCTTCAGAGATGGTTTTGGGTTCAATTTGAGAAACAAAAGCAGTAAGATCTAAGGTATTTCTAAGGGAGCTCCGGGTACTTACCTTCCCTCCAACGTCGCCTATTACCTGATCGAGAGGATGGTCTTTGACTGTCCTCCATTCTATTTGCTCTTTTGGTTCATTTTCCGGTTGAGGAGCTTCTTCAATTGGTTGTTCCACCGTTTTGTCAATTTCTTTCCTTGGTGGTTCTTCTTGAATTTTGTCCTTTAGACTTTCCAGAATGCCTGAAAGATCAAGACCACAATCCTTTCTCGCCAAGCGAGTATTATCTTCGGAAAATACAATATGAGGAGATTCCTCTACAACTTGGGTTCTTTTATTAAAAACCCTATAAGCTTTACTACGAGAAGAATAGCCAATGAAGATACCTTCATCCGACTTTGCATCAAATTTTCCTAGTTGGTCCTTTCCATTGTTATGCACAAAACATTTACAACCAAAAACACGTAAATGTGAAATGTTAGGTTTTCTACCTTTGTAGAGTTCATATGGGGTTTTTAAGAGTATCGGCCAAATTGCTACTCTATTCAAAACATAGCATGCGGTACTCACGGCGTCTGCCCAAAAGTGTTTGGGAATCTTAGCTTCGTCGAGCATGGTTCTAGCCATCTCTTCGAGACTCCTATTTTTCCTTTCCACCACCCCGTTTTGTTGTGGTGTACGTGGAGCGGAAAAGGTATGCTCGATTCCGAGTTCATCACAAAAATCCGCAAAGAGATTGTGATCAAACTCTCCCCCATGATCACTTCTAATGGAAGTGACAGTTGATTCCTTTTCATTTTGAACTCTTTTAAGAAAAAGCTTGAAGCTAAGAAATGCATCACTTTTATGTGCAAGAAATAATGTCCATGTAAATCTAGAGAAATCATCAACAATTACAAAAGCATATCTATTTCTTCCTAGACTTTCGATACGGGATGGTCCGAATAAATCCATATGCAATAGTTGTAAAGGTCTAGAGGTTGAAACAACATTTTTGGATTTAAAAGATGCTCTTGTTTGCTTCCCTTTTTGACATGAATCACAAATAGTATCACTTTCAAATTTTAAGTTGGGAAGACCAATCACTAGATTTTGAGAAATCAATTTATTTAAAAGATGCATGTTCATATGAGCTACTCTACGATGCCACAACCACACATTATCATCTTTGCTCAACAAACAATCAACATACTCGGATGAGGAGTTTTCAAGATCAACCATGTAAATATTGTCAACTCTAAAACCACGTAGAATAATCTTGAAGTCACTACGTCTAAACACTAAACACTCATCCGAATCAAACAACGCAAGATTTCCCTTGTCACATAATTGACTTATGCTCAAGAGATTATGCTTTAAACCTTTGACAAGTAATATATGCTTTATAGAGGATTTTTCATTCTTACCGACCGATCCGATGCCAATAATTTGTCCTTTATTGTTGTCACCGAATACAACGCTTCCTCTTTCTTTGTGCTCTAGTTGAAGGAATTTGGATTCGTCTCCTGTCATGTGTCTGGAGCATCCACTGTCAAGGTACCATAGTACACTTGATCCCTTCAAGCACACCTACAAAGCAAATTAATATTCTTTAGGTACCCATACCATTTTGGGTCCTTGGGGGTTAGGCAAATAACGACCATAATAATATGAAGAATCTCTATGCTTTGTAAAACACATAGGTGCAATATGACCTATACGATTGCAGTAATGACATACTACGTTCGGGTTGTGTTGATGCCTAGGTTGAGCCAACAAAGTTCTAGGCGAATGAAAAAGATTAACACTAGACATATTGTTCCCATTTCTAGTATAATAACTAGATGGTCTAAAGTCATTAGTGCTAGACTTGTTGAAGGACCTAGTGTCATGTCTAGGTGGTCTAAGCTCGTTCCTAGAGTTATTTCTTGGTTGCCGAAAATTACTATTTGTAGGCTTGTTTGCAAGAATCCTAGATTCGGATCTAGGTTGTCTAAAGATATTAGTTCTACCCTTATTTTCATACATTCTAGCATAATGTCTAGGTGGTCTAAAAGAATTTGTTCTAGGCTTGTTTAATACCTTAGAGTTATTTCTAGGTGGAGTAGTGAAGTTTTTGTTTTTATGCCGTTGATATTTCTTAGGCGTTTCTTTTTCAACAACTTTAGGAACTTCTTTACTACGTGTTTCTAATGTTTTCCTAAGTTCTGTGTTTTCTAGTTTCAAGGACTCACAAGCAGTACAAGTAGAGCATTTATCAACACAAGAGGCTTCATGCATAGTCTTGATGACTTGTCTAAGTTCTATACTATCATTTAACAAAAATTGATTTTCATTTGCAAGATTCTCGTTATCACGAGACAGATTTTCAACACCTTTTTGAGCTAAAGAAAGACGTTCTTCAAAGTCCATGTCTTTTAAAAAGAGTTGTTTTTGAAAATCCTCTTCTTGTAAAGAAAGAGTTCTTTGTAAATCTTTAATAGTCTTAGAAGCATTTACCAACTCATCATGCAGTTTGTTATAAGCAATTTGCATATCGTTAGATGTACTTACCTCGTCTTTTTCGTCTGCCATGAGGCACTGACCAGTTGATTCATCGTTTGTGCTGACCGCTTTTTGAGGCGTGTTTTCGTGCAATTCCTCAAGTTTGTCCCACATTTCCTTAGCAGTTTTATAGTGGGAGATTTTTCGCCAAAGTTCCTGGTTCAAGGCGTTATGTAATATATTCATAGCTTTAGTGTTGTATTCACTTACCTTATCTTTCCCGACTTTTGTCGTCAGTTGATCACTGTGTTTAATAGCTTGCCATAGATACAAATCGTTTGCCATTGTAAAAACTTGCATCCGATATTTCCAGACTGAGTAGTCGTTTTCGTCTAATATTGGAGGCGACATGCTGCATTCTCCTTCACCTATTCCTGCAAAGAAATTTAGAGTAGAAGCCATGGATGGTTCTCTCAAACGGTTAAGTTTTTCAGAGAGTATGGCTCTGATACCAATTGTTGGACAATACGCTTTACGCTAGAGGGGGGGTGAATAGCGTTTTTAAAAATATTAAGCGTTTTAGTGCGGAATTTAAAAACTTTGCAGAAATTAAAACAAGTGCAGTAGAATAAACTTACACAATGATGTATCCTGGTTGGCGACAAACGTGGTTAGTCCAGTCCCCGAGAGACTCTCTCGAGATTTCCACTAAACTTGTCAAGCTTACGGGTGCTTAACAAACCGTTACAGCTGAGGACACAAGCCTCACCCAGGTGCTCGGGGATCACAATCCCAAAGACTTCAATTGCTCGGGGATACCAATCCCAAAGACTTCAATTGCTCGGGGATAACAATCCCAAAGACTTCAACTGCTCGGGGATAACAATCCCAAAGACTTCAACTGCTCGGGGATAACAATCCCAAAGACTTCAACTGCTCGGGGATAACAATCCCAAAGACTTCAACCGCTCGGGGATAACAATCCCAAAGACTTCAACCGAGGAATCACAAGTTCCTCAACAAACGAGAATCGCAATTCTCTTACAAACACAAAACACACTCACTTTACAAAGCACTCCTTAATGAGTAGATATGAGTAGAAATAGTACGCTCAAGATCACAACAACTTAGCTCAATAGAATGGCTCTTCAAAAAGCTTTATGGATGAATGGAAAATGATGATCAATGTAAGAAAGCTTTTAGCAATGAAAATACTCAAAGTGTATATGTTGTTGTTGTGAAAACACTGAGTTGAAGCTGTATTTATAGGTGAAAAACTCAGTCTTACCGTTGTCTAATTGCCAATTAAGGATTGCTGAAATTACTCAGTGACAATCGATTGTCAAGACTAAACAATCGATTGTTTGCCTATCAGATTAAAAATTCAATCCCAGATTTTACGTCAACAATCGATTACTTCAAATCAATAATCGATTATTTATAACGTTAAGAAATCCTTTCCAATTTTTGGCATAAAACATCGATTGTCCGGAAATCAACAATCGATTATTTTAACAACGTTCAGAAAATCTTTTCCAGATTTTAAGCAAAACATCGATTGTTAAATATCAACAATCGATTACCTGAAGGTAATTGAAAATATATGACAACGGTCAGCTTCAACAATCGATTATCAAATGGAATAATCGATTATTAATTAATTTCAAAACTCTCTGTCTCATATATAATCGATTATCAAAAGCCACAATCGATTATCATCTTATTTAAAATCACTGGGAGACATTTTTCTCATTCTAATCGATTACCATTAGTTCATAATCGATTTTTATGAGTTTTGAAAACTTTGCCTCAGTTAACAATCGATTATCATAAGTACACAATCGATTGTTATGCAGTTTGCAAAAACCTGATGTTAACTGACTTACTCACAATCGATTATCATTAATTCACAATCGATTATCATGCAGTCTTGGCTTAGAGATACTCGATTATCATAAGTACATAATCGATTATCTTAGCCCAGATTTTTGAGGCATGCTTGGAAAACATTTTAACAAATGTAAATATTCATAGTTTAAAATCATTTGACACTTAATTTAAATATGCATGATTTTGGAAAAATAATTTTAGTAGAGAAGCCATGTTATGAGCCAAGTTGAGGAATCAAGATCACAATTAATATTGACTCAATTATAACATTTCTAAACTTTGTCTTGAGCTTCTTGTAATGCATCCATTTTGTGCTTGTCCTTGAGTACTGCTATATATCGCTTTTTGCTTTGTTTGACCTTCATCAAAACCTACAAAAGAACACACGTTTAGTATATTGCATTTGAAACGTGTTTCCAACAAAGCCTTCTTGCATTTTTATAAAAACTCAAGTTAGAGAGCTAAGTTTTAGGAGATTTTTAGAGGGACTTCAGAGGAAAATATTGGGTAACGATTCCTTACTCTTATGATTATTACCCACTAATCTAATCTTGAATTAAAGCTTTAATTTCAGATTTGAAATGAAAATCGGGTAAAGTTCTTAAACCAAACTTTGATGATTTGAAGGGGTATTTGACCTCCGATTTGGGAGATTTTTATATGGTTAGACTCGTGAGAGTACGAGATTTCTGAAATATAAAATTATTCGATTCCGAGACGCTGGCCTGAGGGGCATTTTGGTCATTTCACATATTTTAATTTTAACAGTGTAATTAGTTATTTGTGATGTTATTTACAAAATGTAATTGGTTTGAATAGATTTGGGCCACTCGGAGTCGGATGCTCGTGGCAAGGGCATTGTTTCTTAGCGATGTTATTTTTCAACTTGTTGTTCGCATTTGCCTTCCTTTCCGTTAAATGTTGATTTGTTGTGGTGTATTTACTTTTGGGACTACAGGTTCAATTCCTGGAAGACCTCTGTTATTGGTATGCTGGACTACGGGTTCAATTCCCGGGAGATCCTCTGATATTGACATGACGGAGTACGGGTTCAATTCCCGGGAGATCCTCTGATATTGACATGATAGACTACGGGCTCGATTCCTGGGAGATCCTCTGATATTGATATGACGGACAGCGGGTTCAATGCCCGGAGATATTCTGTTATTTGTATGAAGGACTGCGGGTTCAATTCCCGGAGATCCTCTGTTATTGATATGATGGACTACGGGTTCGATTTCTGGGAGATCCTCCGATATTGGTATAAATGGACTGCGGGTTTAATTCCCGGAGCTCCATGTGGATTCTTGACTTTTGAGTGATTTTTTTGCGTGTTCATAGTCTGTACTTGTAGCCGTTCTGTTTTACTTCATTATCTACTATTTATTATTCTTACATTATTTTCTTATGTTCTCAGTAGGGCCTCGACCTTCCTCGTCACTACTCCACCAAGGTTAGGCTTCACACTTGCTGAGTACCGATGTGGTGTACTCACGCTACTCTTCTACACACTTTTGTTGTGCAGATCCAGGTACTTCTGGTTGGGTGCTCTATTAGTGATCTCGCAGCTACACTTAGAGATTCGAGGTATGTATTTGCCACCTTCGTAGAGCCGAAGAGTCTCTTTCTATTCTACCTTTAGCTAGTAATTTCGTTCATGTACTCATTTATTGTAGATACTCCTGGATGTTAGAGTCGTAGATTATATTTTACTCTTAGCCTGTATTTCTCGTGGGTTTCCGGGTCTTGGAGGTTTTTACATTATTTTGAGTTGACATGTATGTGCCGGGCGACACTCTATACATTATCTTATGCTATTTATGTTTTATTATCGTTTTTCGTAAGGATTGTTCAATTTCCGCGATGTATCAGGCTTACCTAGTCGTGAAGACTGGGTGCCGTCATGCCAGGTTCACGATTGGTGGACTAGGGTCGTGGTAAGTTGGTATCAAAGCAATAGATTCATAGGAGTCACGGGACACCGGCCGATTATTTAGAGTCTAGCTGATCTGTACGGAGACGTCTGTACTTATCTATGAGAGGCTATGTAACTGTTTAGGAAAATCTTCTCTTCATTGAATTCCTTGTCGTTCTATGTTTTTGACACTAATTCTAAACTTCCGTCTTCTATTCTCTCACAGATGGTGAGGACACGAACGACCCGGGACGATCAGGCACCCCGCACCACCTCCTGCAGCAACTAGGGAAAGGGGCCGGGGAAGGGGTCATGGACGTGCGCGGGCTGCAGCCAGATCACCGGCACGAGCAGCCGCCAAAGTGCCGCCAGCGAACCCAGTTAGTACCCAGGCACCAGAGACGCCCACAACCACCACTACTCCTGCTTTTCAAGAGGCATTGGCGCAGTTTATGAGCATGTATACCATGGTGTCATAGGCATTTTTGCTTCCACCTCCTGTAGCTACGTCTAAGGCCGGGGGAGGAGCCCAGACTCCCGCATCCCGTACTTTAGAGTAGAGGTCGCACATGGGGCGGATTCCAGATATTATTCTTGTCCAGCCTACAGTGCCGGTTCAGCCCGGGGATGGGGCACCTGCTTCGGAGGATGAGCAGCATAGATTGGAGCGGTTCAAGAAGTATGACCCTCCTATTTTCGGCGGAGTAGCTATAGATGATGCTTTGGGGGGGGGGGTATGGAGGATTGACACTGCATTTTTTGCACCATGGGTATTACTGCTTTGAGTGGGGTTTCCTTTGCATCTTTCTAGCTTCGCGGAGGCGCCTATGACTGGTGGCGCACTTTCAAGCTAGACAGTCCGGACGAGGATGCCTCCCTAACTTGGACTTAATTTTCAGATATGTTTCAGAGGGAGTTTGTTCCCAGAGCCTCCAAGATGTATGGCGTGCGGAGTCTAAGCACTTGCGCCAACGCCCTATGACTATCTCCGAGTATGGCATCTATTATATTAGGTTGGCCAGGCATGCACCAGCTTTGGTGACTACTGTTCCTGAGAGGGTTTGCAGGTTTATCGAGGGTCTTGTTCCATCCATCAGGTCTAGCATAGCACGAGAGTTGGATATTATGTACTCTATCAGCAGGTGGTGAGTATAGCCATGAAGATGGAGGGTATGCATGCTAGAGAGCGAGAGGAGAGAGAGGCCAAGAGGTCTCGAGAGTCTGTCCATTTTTTTGTACCCGTACTTCAGTAGCAGGATGTCATGGTAGGGGCTATACGGGTCGCCCAGTTCACTCAACTCTTCCTTCGCCCAGCAGTACTCCAGCTCCTCCAAGATCTCAGGAGCCTTATTACACACCTTCGGTTTCTAGTGCACCTCTTGCGCAGGGTACCTCCAGAGATCGGTCTAGCAGGGGTGGGTCCAGTCAGTCACAGCCACCGCGCCCTCCCAGAGCTTGTTATAAGTGCGTGGATACCCGCCACTCTGTTAGAGAGTGCCCCAAACGTTGGAGGGGTGTGCCTTCTCAGACTCCACAACCTCAGCATTCTCCACAGGGTCAACAGGCCATTGTTCCACTTCCAGCTGCCACCCCACCTGCCTAGCCAGCCAGGGGCAGGGACCGAGGAGATAGAGGTCGCCCTTGAGGTAGGGTCTGAGCCCGATTTTATGCCATTCCTGATCGTGCCGAGGCTGTCACCTCCGATTATGTCGTCACAGGTATTATTTTTGTTATTCACAGAGAGGCATCGCTTCTATTCTATCCAGGCTCTACTTATTCTTATGTGTCATCTTATTTTGCTCCGTATTTGGGTACAGTACGAGAGACCTTGAGCTCTCCTGTTTATGTTTCTACTCCCGTGGGAGATTCCCTTGTAGTGGACCGCGTATATCGGTCATGTTTGGTTACTATTCGTGGTTTTGAGACCATGGTAGATATTTTATTACTTGATATGGTTGATTTTGATATTATCTTGGGCATGGACTGGTTGTCTCCCCAGTATGCTATTCTTGATTGTCACACTAAGACCGTGACGTTGGCTATGCTAGGTATTCTGCGTGTTGACTGGAGTGGTACTTTTGATCACACTCCCAGCAGAGTTATATCTTTTCTTAAAGATTAGCGTATGGTTGGGAAGGGGTATGCCATGTATTTAGCCTATGTGAGAGATGTCAGTGCCGATACCCCTTCTGTTGACTCTGTTCTAGTAGTACGAGATTTCCTCGATGTGTTCCCAGTTGATCTTCCGGGTATGTCGCCCGTTCCGGACATTGATTTTGGTATTGATTTGTTGCCGGACACTTAGTCCATATCTATTCCTCCTTACTGTATGGCTCCTCCTAAGTTGAAGGAGTTGAAGGATAAGTTACAGTAATTGTTTGATAAGGGTTTATTCGACCTAGTGTTTCACCCTCGGGTGATCTTGTCCTTTTTGTAAAGAAAAAGGATGGTTCTATGCGCATGTGTATTGATTATCGTCACTTAGACAAAGTTACAGTGAAGAACTGATATCCTTTGCCTCGTATTGATTATCTATTTGACTAACTTCAGGGAGCACATGTGTTTTCTAAGATTGATTTGTGCTCAGGTTACCACCAGCTAATGATTCGGGAGTCGGATATCCTGAAGACATCTTTCAGGACTCTGTATGGTCATTACGAGTTCTTTGTCAGGTCATTTGGGCTGACCAACGGCCCAGCAGCTTTTATGCATATGATGCAGAGTGTTTTCAGGCCCTATCTCGACTTGTTTGTCATTGTTTTCATAGATGATATTCTTGTATACTCCCGTAGTCGGGAAGATAATGAGAAGCACCTGAGGACAGTGCTTCAGATCCTGAGAGAAAAGAAATTATATGTAAAGTTTTCAAAATGTGAATTTTTGTTGAGTTCTGTGGCATTCCAAGGCCACGTGGTGTAGAGTGAGGGTATTCGGGTGGTTCCGAAGATGGTGGAGGTCCTGTAGAGTTAGCCTAGGCCCTCATCAGCTACAAAGATCCACAGTTTCCTTCGCCTGGCGGGGCATTACCATCGTTTTGTGGAGGGGTTCTCGTCGATTGCAGCTCTTATGACTAGATTGACCCAGAAGGGTGCTCCTTTTTAGTGGTCGGACGAGTGTGAGGCAAGCTTCCAAAAGCTCAAGACGGCTTTGATTTTAGCCCCTATTATGATTTTGCCTACTAGTTCGAGGTCCTATACAGTATATTGTGATGCCTCACGAGTTGGACTTGGAGCGATGTTGATGCAGGAGGGTGATTGCCTACGCGTCCAGACAGTTGAAGGTGCATGAGAAGAACTATCCTTTCCATGACCTTGAGTTAGCTGCTATTGTTCACACCTTGAAGATCTGGCATCATTATTTGTATGGCGTGCCTTGTGAGATTTACACGGATCATCGAACTTTGCAGCACTTATTCAATCAAAAGGATCTGAACTTGCGCCAGAGGAGATGGTTGGAGCTACTGAGGGATTATGATATTACTATTCTTTATCATCCGGGCAAGGCCAATGTGGTAGCCGATGCCTTGAGTCGCCAGGGGGAGAGTTTGGGGAGTTTGGCATATTTACCAGCTTCAGAGAGACCTATGGCGATGGATGTTCAAGCTCTAGCCAGTCAGTTCGTGAGATTGGACCTTCCGGAGCCCATTCGGGTCCTAGCCTGTGTGATTTCTCGTTCTTCATTGTTTGATCGTATCAGGGAGCGGCAGTATGATGACCCTCATTTGCTTGTCCTCAGGGACACAGTTCAGCATAGCGATGCTAAGGATGTGACTATTGGAGATGACGGGGTATTGAGGATGCACGGGCGGATCTGTGTGCCTGATGTTGATGATATTTGGGATTTGATATTAACTGAGGCCCATAGCTCACGGTACTCCATCCATCCGGGTGACGCGAAGATCTATCAGGATATGAGGCAGCATTACTGGTGGAGGCGGATGAAGAAGGACATAGTAGAGTTTCTATCTAGATGTCTAAACTCTCAGCAGGTGAAGGCTGAGCATCAGAGAATGGGAGGGTTACTCCAGCAGGTTGAGATTCTGGAGTGGAGATGGAAGAATATCACAATGGATTTTGTGACTGGTCTCCCTTTGATGGCGAGGAAGTTTGATTCCATTTGGGTTGTTGTGGATCGGCTGACCAAGTCCGCTCATTTCATTCCAGTGTGCACTTCTTACTCAGCGAAGCGGTTAACATGTACTTATATCGGTGAGATTGCCCATCTGCATGGCATTCTAGTTTCTATCATCTCAGACAGGGGTTCAGTGTTTACATCACGGTTCTGGAGAGCCGTCTAGTATGAGTTGGGTACCCGAGTGACCATGAGTACAGCTTTTCACCCTCAGACGGACGGACAGTCCGAGCGCACTATTCATATTCTTGAGGATATGCTCTGTGCATGCGCGATTGAGTTTAGAGGAGGGTCTTGGGATCAGTTCTTGCCAGTGGCTGAGTTTGTGTACAATAACAATTATCAGTCCAGTATTCAGATGGCACCTTCTGAGGCCTTATATGGTAGGAAATGCAGGTCACCGGTGGGTTGGTTCGAGCCGAGAGAGGCCAGGTTATTGGGCACTAATTTGGTTCAGGATGCGGTTGAGAAGGTTAAGGTGATTCAAGACAGACTCCGTGCGGCCCAGTCCAGATAGAAGAGTTATGAGGACCGGAAGGTTCATGATGTTTCCTTTATGGTTGGTGAGCGGGTTTTGCTTCGGGTCTCGCCTGGCGTCATGAGGTTTGGAAAGAAAGGAAAGTTGAGCCCAAGGTTCAGTGGTCCATTTGAGATTTTGGAGCAGGTTGGGAAGGTTGCTTATAAGCTTGCTTTACCTCCCAGTTTGGCCGGGGTTCATCCAGTATTTCATATTTCGATGCTTCGGAGGTATCATGGTGACCTGTCTCATGTGTTGGAGTTCATTTCAGTCCAGTTGGACAATGACTTTGTCCTATGTTGAGGAGCCAGTGGCAATATTAGACAGGCAGGTCCGAAGGCTCAGGTCAAAGGATATAGCTTCTGTATAGGTTCAGTGGCGGGGTCAGCCGGCCAAGGAGGTGACTTGGGAGACCGAGTGAGATATACACAGTCGATACCCTCATCTTTTTGCTACTTTAGGTATGTTCTCTATGCTCGTTCGAGGACGAAATAATGTTTAAGTGTAGGAGGATGTGACAACCCTACCGGTCGTCTTTGGAATTTATGCCACGTTTCCCCATTAACTGCTTCCCCTAAGTTCATTTCTGCTATTTTTGTTTGCCGGGATGTTCGGTAATAGAATTCGGAGTGTTTTGGGACACTTAGTCCCTAAACGAGAGCTTAAGTGTTAAAAAATGGTCCGTAGTCCGAAGAGTGTCAAGACGACCTCGGAATGGAAAACTGATGGTTCTGTTAGGTGATTTGGGGTTGGGAGCGTGTTCAGAATGTATTTTGGATGTCCGTAGCTCATTTAGGCTAGAAATTCCGAAAGTTAGAATTTTGAAGTTTCCGGCCCGATAGTGAATTTTTGATGTGGGGGTCGGAACGGGATTCCAGAAGTTGATGTAGTTGTTGATACCCAATTTTTTCCTATGATATTTTTGAACCCAAAATATTTTTCAAGATAGCTTGTGAATGAATATATAAGCATCCACAAAAGTTTTAGTATATTTTCTATATTTTTCCAAGTATTTTAAAACCAATTTACAACTTATTTTGTACTAGAATAGCCAATATTTAGTATCAAATCTTGTTATTTTAATTAATAAGTTATTGTATTCTCTCATCTACATAAAAATATAATTTATGTAATATTTAGAGAAATTTTACAAAGCCATTAGGTATTTTCAAACTAAAATTGCATTATATTGTAATTTTAGCCTATTTCTCAATTTAATAAGTATTTCAAGTACAAAATCGTTCCTAATATTTTTAATTAATTCCTAAATATATTTTATTATCTCAGTATTTTTATAAAATCATTTTCTATTTTAAGAAATTAAATTAGAGGAAATTTGGGTATTTAAATTATAGCCCTTCGATATTTCAATTTGGCCACATTTCAACCCAATTCACCCTCCAATTCATGACCCAATTACCCGAACCTGGCCTATTCGGACCAACCCACCCGGATCCCCATTTTAAATCGTGGTCGTTGATCATTTTGAACCTTACCATAATTAAATCCCTAACCCTCTTCACTCCCAAACGCCCTCTCCCTCCGTCCCCGAAGAACCATCTGGTTCTCTCATGGCCTTCATTGCCATACCAGCCACTCCTCCTTCACTCCTCTCAACTTCCAGCAACCATGGAGTCTTTGTATCGCTGTTTTCTCTCTAAAGCTTGAAGCCTAGAAGCTTCCGCCATGAAAGACGGTCACTGAAGCTTCACTTGGGTTTGTTTTCCGGCTTTTCTCCGGCGATCTTTGTACGATGATGCGTTCTATGGTGTTGTATACGAGTTTCACTGCCAGGTTCTTCGTTTTTCCTAATTTGTTTGAAAATCCTAATTTTTCCTCTTTAGTCTCCACTCTTTTAAAAACAACTCTTAGTTTGATTTTTGTTTTCTACTCTATTTTTACTTAGCGTTTCCGGTTATTTCAAATTTTTCAAATAATTACCACTCTTTCAAGTTAGGGTTTCTGAACCCTTCTTCAAAATCATTTCTTCTACTCTTTCTGGGTATTATATATTTATTTGTGTTTGTTTATTTCACTTGTTTGTTTGTTTTCCTTGTTAACCTGGGTTTCATACTATAATTTCTATTGTTAGGGTTTCTTAACCCCTTTTGAAAACACTTTACTTTTCTAATTTTTGCGTACTAGTCCGTAACTCTTAGTACTACTTCTAAGTATTTTGTTACAATCTGATGAAAACCCTAACGGCATTTGAGATCCCTTCAACAACTCATAAAACAAAAACTATCCCAAGACCTATTGGCGAGTTCAACACTTAGATAACTGACTGAAATTTATTTTTTTTTTAAACCAAGGAGTCAAATAGAGTGAACCACGAACTGCTACTTATTGTTCGAACCTATTTTTGTTTTTAAACATATAAAACTACTTGGAATAATCATACCTATACTACACTACATTATACTAACACTATTATAGGCGGGATTATTAAGCTATACTAGTGATACTAGATTGACTGGTAAAATAAATAAACATGTGCTCATGACCTACAATTTACCAAATTTTAAGAGAAAACTCCAGAATAGTCCAAGTTTAATTACAACACTTAACCTCCAAACATAAATTCATGCTAAGAATCAATTTTATAGACTAGTTCAATCAAAACTAATATAAGGATAACAATAATGACAGCAAAGTCACGCTTCCATTTCATATGTATCCATCTCTACACACGTTCAATTTACAGTCAATCAAAGATGGTGTACCTGGGAGTGCAAATCAACAGAAAATTGAAGGTCAGCAGCAGTGAATGTAGTCGTGAGAGCCAAATCAACAGCAAATTTGATTTTAACCAAGAAATCCACTCGAACCAAGATCCAAAACATAGTTGAAAAATTCAGCAGCAAAATAAACCACCCAAACAAACTTTAATGCACCCAAAAATTTGCTTACAATCCACTGTGAGTTACCCAAACCTCAAAAACCCACGAGAGAAACCAGAAATGCAAATTATAAACTAAAGTATCAAGTGAGCCCACAATTCCAATCCAACTGTAACTTTTTTTTGTCGTTTTCTATTTTCTATATGTATATTTTTGGGTTTTCTGTATTTGAATGTTAAATCTAAAATGAAATTGAAAATTGAATCAAAAGTCAGATTTGTTCTTGGTGAGTTTTTTGGGCTGAAAATTCCAAGACCCCTCTCTCAAACAATTGATGCCTTTTTATAGGATACAAATGAGGGCAGCCCTCCAGAATTTTATTTTCACTATAGTCCCTCGCTTATTTCAGATTAGTCCTCATATTTCTGACTTGCTCCCCAAGAAAATACTTCCCCAAAAGCTGAAAGCTACAGTTTCACCCTAATCTAGAAGCATCTAGGATGCTCTTTTGGTTATACAATTCCTAAGTTACCCTTTCCCTGTTTCAAAATTACTATTCCTAAAGATCTTACCCTTTTCTATCCCTAAAATGCCCTTGACCAGCCCCTAAAATTACTGCCTTAGTTAACTACACCAAACCCTTACCCATATTAAAACTAACTAAAGTTATCTATCACTATATTAATCAGCTATAACCAACTCTAGTTTATATAATAATTAACTAGACCAGCCAGTGAATTAAAGCAGTACTAAAACCAATTAATAATTAAATTGAACTAGCTAAACTAAACTAGCCAGTTAATAATAACCATGAAAGGGTACTGATAACTAAACGAAACTCAAACCATATCGATTAAAACCCTATCCAAAAAGATTAACCAACAAGGATTAAACTAATACTCAGACTAACCAATTCCAGACTAATAACAATAATTATCAATGAACGACCAGAACAGAATTAAAATGAAAGAAATCTAACCTTGATAAAAGATAGAACTAGGCAGAAACAGAAACATAATCACCTCATTAAACTAAACGAATCAGATTAAACAATTGAAGGGACAACAAATTAAAACCTAAAATCTATATCGACCAAAAAACCCTACAAGAATGATAAATAATTCTCAATAAATGATCCCGAAATAAGTCTGGGATCCTAACTAATGCAAGAAGGAGAAGAAGAAAATGGACAAAAGACGAAGAACTCACCAATTAACTCGACTCCATACTTTTGAACTCGTACTTATATCTGCTCGATTGAATTCAAATACGACTTCTAAATAATATTATACGTCTATTTTTGACAAAACAAACATGTAACATTATTTGGAACTGCATGAAAACATATGCAATTTGAAACCCTGGATCTAAGATACGAAGAGTTACAAGCAGATTCGAAAGGTTTTAGGTCGGTCTTTGAGGTGAGGGGGTCAAGGGGGTCATAGAGGATGATTTTGTGGTGGTTTGGTGGTGGCGCCACCACTGGGGAACTTGTGGCGGTGCTCGAGACTGCAAAGCAATATTCGAGGGATTCGAGTTAGATTCAAAGGAAATCAAGGCCATGGCTGGAAATAGGAAGGTAAGGAGAACAAGAGGTGTAAGTTTGGTGGTGTTTAGCATCGGTGCCGCCACCGATGCCCTGGGGGTTTCATGGCGGTGCGGCTAGGGTGTGTGAGGGGTAAGGAAGACGATGAGAAATGGGGTGGGGGAAACTGTTCGGACACTTATATATGGAACATCCTTGGATAGTCCCGTCCGTCAGATCAAGAATTAACGGCCATGATCAATGACTAGAAATGACGTCGTTTGGCATTTGGACCGGACTGGGTCAGACGCGATTTGGGCATGGACTGGGTGCATTTGAGGGTAATTCAAGTGGGCTGGGGCACAATTATTTAATAGTGCCCAAATTTGAGCAGCCTTCTTCTTTTATGTATTTCCTTTATCTATTTTGGTATTTCGTTTATATATATATTTTTTGTAATTTTGATTTATAAAAAGGCAACAATTAAAGTAAAGTACTAATATATTTAAAAATTAAGCTAATTAATTCCTAATATTATTTAAAAATCTATTATGCGACAAACTCAACAATTAATCAATAAAAATGCAAAAAAATGAATTATTTTTGTGATTTTCACGTTTTGTTCTAGAAAAAATAAATTCCTAAAAAAATATAAAACTATGTCCTACATGAAAATGCATATTTATATATTTTTTATATGAATTAACATGCAAACAATCAACACAAATTCACAAAAAATTATAAGAATAAAGAAAAATCATTCTTGTTTGAATTTTTTGGGAATAATCCATATATATGGCAAAAATCACGTGCTCACAGCTGCCCCTCTTTGCTTGGAAATATGAAATGTTTTCGGGCAAAGATAAGTGAGCAAATACGAGCGATTTTTTCCCGTTTGAAAATTCCGTTGTGAAGCATTTGGAAAAGTTTTGACCGCACCCTGCAGAGGTTGCCTACATATCCTGGGCTAAACAGGAATCAGGTTAGTGTTGTTCGGGAGTGTCTGGTAGCTGGGAGTACCAGGAGCTGTGATTTCACTGCGATTTCTGTTGCTGCCACCGCTCGCTGACCTTCTTTATTACACCAATCAAGAACAAAGGAAGCTAGCCTAAGCTATGAACTACGAATTACAAAAAATCCTATCTAAATTCTTTAACTTGTTCTTTACTTCCTTGTTGTCTTGTATTTTCTCTTGTTGCCTTGTTGTCTTGTGTTTTCTTTGGTGAAACCCATTATTGTTACTTCAAATTGTGCACCGAGATGTTGTTGCTTTCCTCCAAATTGCTGAACTTGAATAAACTTGAACTTGAATGTATTCCTCTCTGTTCTTTAGGCGGGCCCCTGACTTCAAAACTTGAATGCATTCCTCTGTTCTCCAGGCTGGCTTCTGACTACTGAACTTGAATTTGTATGTCTCCATTCTCCAGGCGGACTCCTGACAATTGAATTTGTACTTGATTGTATTCCTCTGTTATCCAGGCGGGCTCCTGACTTCATAAAATAGACAAAACAAAGAAAATGTTCTGCCCCAGTTTGGAAACTGGGCACCGTTACCGGATATTAATAAGAATTTTGACTAAAACTAGACTCGAATTACCTTTATTATACAGGCGGGCTCCTGATTTCGAAAACTTGAATTGTATACCTATATTCTTCAGGTGGGCTCCTGACTTCAAAAAGACAAAGAAATCGACTAAAATTTGAATTGTATCACCTCTGTTCTTCATGAGGGATCCTGATTGCTGAAACTTGAATTGTATGTCTCTATTCTCCAGGCGGACTCCTGAATACTGAAATTCAAAATGTCTGTCTCTTTTCACCAGGTGGACTCCTAACTTCAAAATAAACAAAGAAATTAATTGAAAGCTAAAATTTTAATTGTATCACCTCCTTTCTTCAGGCGGGCTCTTGACTTCAAAAGTTCTAAATGTATGTCTCTGTTCTCCAGGAGGACTCCTAACTTCAGCTGCAACTTGAAATTTAACACCTTCATTCTCTAGGCAGGCTCCTGATTGCTAAAATTTGAATTGTGGACCTCTGTTCTCCATGCGGGTACCTGACTACCAAAATAAACGAAGGAATTGATTTAAAACAAAAAACTTGAATTGTATCACCTCTGTTCTTTAGGGGGATCCTAATTGCTGAAATTGGGATTGCATGTCTCTATTCTCCAAGCGGACTCCTGACTACTGGACTTGCAATCAAATGTATTCCTCTATTCTTCAGGCGGGCTCCTGATTTTTGAACTTGAATTGAAAAGCATTCCTCTATTATCCAGGAGGGCTCCTGACTACTGATTTTTGAATTGTGTGTCTCTGTTCTCCAGGCGGACTCCTGACTGCAAAATAAATAAGAAATTGATGGGAAACTAAAAAATGAATTATATCACCTCTATTCTTCAAGCGGGCTCCTGATTTCTGAAACTTGAAATGCATGTCTATGTTGTTCAGGCAGACTCATGACTGCTAAAATTTGAAGCATATGTCTCTGTTCTCCATGCGGACTCCTGACTTCCACAATTCTAAATGCGCGTCTCTATTCTCCAGGCGGACTCCTGATTTATGAAATTTGAAGCGCGAACCTCTGTTATCCAGGCGGGCACCTGACTACCAAAATAAATGAGGGACTTGATTTAAAGCTAACAACTTGACTTGTATCACCTCCATTCTTCAGGCGGGCGCCTGGCTACGGAAATTGACATATATGTCTCTATTCTCCAGGCAGACTCCTGACTGCCTAAATTTGAATGTAGACCTCTGTTCTCCAGGCGGGCTCCTGATTGCACAAAATAGACAAGACAATGAAATTTTTCTGCCCCAGTTTGGGAAAACTGGGGCTTGTTACCATGTACTAAAACTAAAAACTTGAATTGTGATGAAACTAAGACTTGAATTGAAACTAATACTTGAATTGCGATGAAATTGAAGCATAACGTTTAACATTTAACTACTGAAATGTACTCCTCTGGTTTTCACGCGGGCTCCTGACTTCAACATCTCTTCATGGCGCTCCTTATTTCCTTGCATTTTACCCATGCCACACTTGCGACTGACCTTGATTACTACCTACTTGTCTTTCACAGAGAATTCCTCCTGCCAAACAATTTTTCTGCACCTGTTTCAATCACCGAAAATTTGTTAGTTCACAAATAGTGCTTAGTTGATGGCATTCTTCGCTGCATCATCCTTCCATTGCCTTGCTTTGTGTTGCCTGACTTCCTTTGAGCAGCCTGACTTTCTGACCAACTTTCACAATCCCAACTCTGATAACCTGTATACTTTTGTACTTCCACTTTTGTTCCATCTTCGCAACGTTCTTTTGCCTGCATTTCCTCATTTTCCCAATATTTCCCAAGTATTCTGCCGATGAAACTTCTGGCGACTTCCCCTATTTCACATTACACCCCACTGTTGCTGACATGCTCTGGCCACTTTATGCTTTACCATCTTCGGAAGCTGGTAGTGGGCTTTGAAATCCTCTTCCCCTTTTTATTGAACAAAACTGACATTGAAACATTTTAGACAAACAGAATCCCCGAAAGCGAATGCAATGCAATAATTTTATGAGTTAAGGATAAGAACAATCCACAACCGGATGACTGTTGAAGAAGAAACAGAAAAGGAACTTATCTGACTGAAGCAGCTAACACCGATACCTATGACATGCATTTGGAACTAACCGGCCCAACCAATCTAGCTACCCAGCTCTTCCATTGTTACACTTCATTTCCCAGAACTTCCATCACTTGATCTCTTTTAACCTGCGATGCTACTACATAGTTTTCACCAACAGACTTTCTCACCTTGCCATTTCTTAAACTCACTTTCTCCCTAGGGTGCCCGTGAGGGTTTTCACCACTAAGACTCTCTCATTTTATTTTCCCCAACTCCCGTTGCCTTACGGTGCCCATGTGGGTTTTCCCCAGTACGACTCTCTCATTTTTATTGTTCATGTTTCTTGTTTGCACCAATGTGTTGCCCCCATGGCGAGTTACCTTTTCCTGCTTGACTTGGCATTTCTCAAAAATTGATCAGCAGGTCTTTCTTTGGACCGTAATGTAGGTTTTTGGATGGGTTAGAAAGAATGGTATAAAAGGCTCAAAACTATTTCAAACTGGCTTGACTCTACATCTTTCGAAATCCGATTTCTTTCAACAATCACAACTTCTGCCTACGTACCCTTTCGGGATCAAGTCAAACTTAGTTCATGTATTATAATTACTTGTGTTGCTTAATTGTGTCGTTGATTCCGAAAGAGGGGTACGAACGAAAATAATTAAGGCTCAAAGGGGAAACAAAGGATAAAAGTGTTTGGATAGCCGAACAAAACGCCTTCTTCATTTCAATCTTTAAAATATGCCAAATACAAGCAAGCACATTCAGAATAAAGGAATCATACATAATATCTTTTGACAACATCGAAATTGATGGCCATTTCTATGAATTTTCCTTCTACATCTCTCAAATATAATGCACCATTAGACAGCACCCTGGTAAATACAAAGGTCCCCTGCCAATTCGGGGCAAACTTTCCTTTTTCTTCGACCCAATGGGGCAAAATGCGCCTCAATACCAACTGTCCGACCTCGAATTTCCTCGGGCGCACTTTCTTGTTGTATGCTCTTTCCATCCTTCGTTGGTATAGTTGACCATGGAACACTGATGCTAATCTTTTCTTATCGATCAAACTCAATTGTTCCAGACGGGCATTTACCCATTCAT
Organism: Nicotiana benthamiana; assembly: GCA_034376525.1. NCBI lineage: Eukaryota > Viridiplantae > Streptophyta > Magnoliopsida > Solanales > Solanaceae > Nicotiana > Nicotiana benthamiana. Next base: position 72,871,192 of record CM067336.1, read on the forward strand.
CGTCGTCGATCTTAGCCTCCGCAATGATTCGAAACGACGGAATCTCCACTTCTGCGGGTATTACTGCCCGGTGCCATACACCATGAATAAGGAGTTGCCCCCACTGAAGTACGAACGGTGGTGCGGTATCCCAACAATGCAAAAGGCAACTTCTCATGCCACTGTCTAGACCCTTCAACCATTTTCTGCAGTATTTTCTTTATGTTCTTGTTGGCCGCTTCAACCGCTCCATTTTCTATAGGGTGGTATGGAGTAGAATGACGATGAGTACTCTTGAACTGCTCACATGTTTCCTTCATCAAATGACGATTAGCCCCATTGTCTGTGATAATCACCTTTGGTATGCCAAACCAACAAATAATTTTTGCATGCACAAAGTCCACCACAGCTTTCTTAGTCACATACTTGAACGTCTTCGCTTCCACTCACTTGTAAAGTAATCTATTGCTACCAGGATAAACCTGTGCCCATTTGATGTTGTTGGATCAATTGGCCCCATAACGTCCATTCCCCAAGCAACAAAAGGCCATGGCGCTGACATCGTATACAATTCTGACGGTGGAGAATGAATCAAATCTCCATGCGTTTGCCACTGATGACATTTGCATACAAAGCTGATACAATCCCGTTCCATTGTGAGCCAATAATATCCTGCCCGTAAAATCTTTTTTCGCCAAAACATAATCGCTCATGTGCGGTCCACAGACTCCAGAATGTACCTCACTCATGATAGTGGTGGCTTGCCACGCATTCATACACCTCAAAAGTCCAAGGGTCTGGTGTTCTTTTGTACAGTACTCCTCCACTCAAGAAAAATCCGCTTGCCAATCGACGAATAGCCCTTTTCTGATCATTAGTGGCCTATGCCGGGTATACTCCCATCCTGATATACTCCATGATGTCATGGAACCACGACTCGCCATCAAGTTCCTCTTCTATCACATTACAATAATCATTTTAATCGTAGACCTCAATCTACAATGGATCTACGTAAGCCTTATCTGGATGATGCAACATTGACGCTAAAGTAGACAAAGTGTCGGCAACCTCATTATGAGTCCTTGGGATGTGTCTGAACTCTATTGATTGAAACCATTGACAAAGCTCATGCAAGCACTGTCTGTATGGTATAAATTTCAAATCTGGTGCTTCCCAGTCTCCTTGAATTTGGTGTACTAGTAAGTCCGAGTCACCCATGACCAAGACTTCCCGGAAACCCATATCCACTTCTAGTCTCAACCCCATAATGCATGCTTCATATTCTGCCATGTTGTTTGTACAATAGAAACGAAGTTGTGCCGTAACAGGATAGTGCTGACCTGTTTCGGAAATAAGTACGGCTCCTATTCCTATGCCTTTCATATTTTCCGCTCCATCAAAGAACAATTTCCATCCTGATTTCTCTGCCTTCTCCAACTCATCAATATGCATTTCCTCTTCATTAGGGAAGTAAGTTTTCAAAGGCTCATAGTCATCGTCAATTGGGTTCTCAGCTAAATGATCAGCTAAGGCATGTGCTTTCACTGTCGTCCGTGTCACATAGATAATATCAAACTCTGTAAGAAAGATCTGCCACTTTGCAAGTCGTCCCGCGGGCATAGGCTTCTGGAAAATATACTTTAGATGATCTAACCGAGATATGAGGTAAGTAGTGTAGGATGACAAATAATGCTTCAACTTCTGTGACACCCAAGTTAGGGCGCAACATGTCCTTTTTCCAGATGAGTATACATAACCTCGTATGATGTAAACTTCTTGCTTAGATAGAAGATTACCTGCTATTTTCTGCCTGTGACATCATGCTACCCCAGTATGCAGCCAATTCAATTATCCAAGACTGTCAAATACAGAATCAAAGGCCTCCCTGGTTCTGGTGGAACCAACACGGACGGATTCGACAAATACTCCTTTACTTATCAAAAGCTTTCTGACATTTATTCGTCCATTTAACCGCAACACTTTCCTAAGTAACTTCAAAATGGGTTCACAAGTAGTTGTGAGCTGAGCAATGAACCTGCTAATGTAATTCAACCTTCCCAACAAACTCATCACATCGGTTTTGTTTTTCGGAGGCGGCAATTCCTGAATGGCCTTAATCTTCGATGGATCCAATTCAAAATCCTGACGACTGAATATAAATCCCAGCAACTTTCCCGATGGCACACCAAAAGCACACTTCGAGGATTGAGCTTGAGATTGTACCTGCGTAGCTTTTGAAAGAATTTCCTCAAATCCCTTACATGGTCAGACTGCTTCCCTTATTTCACAATCACATCATCTACGTACACCTCAAACTCTTTATGTATCATATCATGGAAGATCGTTGTCATAACCCTCATGTAAGTTGCTCCAACATTCTTCAAACCAAATGGCATGACCCGATAGAAGTATGTTCCCCACGGCATGATGAATGTCGTCTTCTCTACATCCTCCTCGTCCATTAAGATCTAATGGTAAACTGCATAACAATCCACAAAAGAACCAATCTCATGTTTGGCACAATTGTCAATCAATATGTGGATGTTTGGCAATGGAAACTTGTCTTTTGGACTTGCCTTTTTGAGGTCTCGATAATCAACGCACACCCTGGTTTTGCCATCTTTCTTTGGTGCAGGCACAACATTAGCTAACCAGGTGGGATACCGTGTGACCCGAATGACCTTTGCATCGAATTGTTTAGTCATTTCTTCTTTGATCTTCACACTTATGTCTATTTTGAACTTTCTCAATTTCTGCTTTACAGGTGGGAGTGATGGATCGGTTGGCAATTTTTGGGCCACCAAATCGGTTCTCAAACTCGGCATATCATCATAGGACCAAGAAAAAACGTCTTTATATTCCAACAACAACGTGATTATTTCTTCCTTGAGTTGTGGCTCCAGATAAACACTTATTTTAGTTTCCCGAATCGAACTCGGCATATCATCATATGCTCCAGATGAACACTTATCTTAACTGTTTCTGTATCATTTAAGTTTGGTTTGGGTTTTTCCACAAAGTGTTTTAATTCCTTACTAATTTCCTCATATGCTTCATCATCATATTTCTCTTCATCATCACATTCAATTTCTTGTATTATTATTTTTGATTTAGGTTGGCTTATAAGACCGGGCCGAGAAGTCCTCATGCATTTCATGTCATTGATATCAGCATAAAAAGAACTGTACAAAAAAGAAAGCAAAATGGAAACAAAATTAGGAAAGAAGAAGGAAATTGCATTTCATTAAAACGTACAGATAATAGGGCTTAGCAAATCCAAACGGACAGAACATAGTCACAAGGATTACAAACCCTGGAATTATCCAAGTTAAAACAAAAAGAAAAACAAAGTCTCACTACCGGCCCTCCCTCCGAACTGGCAGAGGAGTGGCTTCCAAATTATTGATCCTAGCATGTGGCCCAACATACTGAATGTCTGCATTACTGGAACCTTCACTGCCCTGAACCATGTTTACTTCTGCGAATTCCCTTTCAAACACTTCATCCAAATTACCCTGTGCTCCCATCAATGAACTCATCGCCTGTGTTGCTAACTGTTTTTTGACCCTCAGCCTGACAAAAGACTTAGACAGATGCGGAATTGTTTTAGGCAGAACCCAAGCTTTATTTTTCAACTTGCGAGGCCTTCTGATATCTGTTGTTGTTGGCTTGAACCCCAACCCAAAGGTATCTAAATTCTTGGGCAAGGACACGGGTTGAACAATGCCCTGAAGCTTGGCACCCAAACATTTTCCTGGGACAAACCCATTACCCATCATTTCTGAAACCACCATGACAATTGTGGCTGCTACTCGGGGACGTGGGATGATTTTCCCCTCTGGTACCTTGTTCACATTGATCGTGCCATGGTCCTTAATTGTCATCAGTTTCCGCAAAGGGCACAATATCACCACTTGCAGCGCTAGTGGGGTCTTCTCCATGTAGTACCACCTCTTGCCTATCCCATTCAAATTTCACCATTTGATGCAGTGAAGAAGGCACTGCTTTAGCTGCATGGATCCATGGCCTTCCCATCAAAAGATTGTAAGACATTGTCGCGCCCAAAACCTGAAACTCCATGGTGAACTCAACTGGGCCAATGATAAACTCAAGGATAATGTCCCCCACCGTGTCGGTTCCGCCCCCGTCAAAACCTCGAACACACATACTGATTCTGCGGATTATATCATTATCGATCTTTAACTTGTTCAGTGTCAACATCGGGCAAATGTTGGCACTATAACAATTATCTACCAATGCCCTGGTCACCACTGAGTCTTCACATTTAACTGTCAAGTAAGGGGCTTTATTGTGCTTGGTTTCTTCTACAGGCAACTCATCACCCCAGAACGTTATCCTGTTTACCTCGAAGATCCTATTAGCAATTGTTTCCAAGTGGTTCACTGAAATCTTATCAGGTACATGGGTTTCATTTATTATTTTCATCAAATCTCGGCGATGTTCATTGGAGTGTATCAATAATAACAACATCGAAATCTGGGCCGGTGTTTTCTTCAACTTCTCGACAATAGTAGTTGTACCTTCATCTTTTTTAGGAACTCGTCTACTTCCTCCTCTGTAATAGCCTTTTTGACCGAGGATGGATTGTCTTTAGTAGCCCTAGCCTTTCTCAACTCCTCGGGAGCGAAGAAACGCCCCGATTGAGTCAACCCTTGCGCCTCACAGCTCTCTTTCTCAATCTCTTTCCCTTTGTACGTTACTATCACCTTCTAATATTTCCATGCCACAACTTTGCTGTCAACCATGGGTAGCTGGACTACTTGCATGATGATCACTGGCTCTATGTAAGTACCCTTCACAACAACCACGGGCGCAGGTGACGCCCCTGGTACCACAACCTTAACTGGTTCTGGTTTCTTTGCAACAACACATAATTCTTTCCCCATCACTACCACTGGCTTGTCACTTGTACCTTTCAAATTCATCCCTGTCTTTTCCCGTATCGACTTTTCTCTTGAACTAGTCTCAAAAGGGCGAATCATCATCACGGTTTGTGAGGGCTTCTTCACTTCCCCATCCTTGTGTACTAACTCAATCATGTTAGTCTCGTGATGTGCTGGCAGCGGATTCTGATTGATATTGGGCGCCTTCGGGACCTATACTTCAATTCGGCGGTTGTCAGTAAGCTTGTGTACCGCATTCTTCAACTTCCAAAATTTTTCAGTTTCATGCCCCGGCATTCCTGAGCAATACTCACAACTGACGGACCGACCCAGGCTTTTTCGAGGTGGGTTTGGTATTTTGGGCTCAATTGGGGTTAACATTCCCAACTATTTCAGTCTATGGAATAAAGCGGTGCAAGATTCTCCCAATGGGGTAAACGTTCTTTTGTTTTGGTCCCTCTCATTCCAAAAATTTTGTTCGGGCAGAAGACGGGTCCTGGTCTGTTATCCCTGGGGTGTGGATGGGTCTTTTGTTGATGTGTATATGTGTTTTGGATAGCCGGCGCATGCCATTGTGGATGTGCCGGGGGCTGCGTGTATATCTGGGCATGGTGGACAGAGAAGTGGGGCTCTGGTTGTGGGTAATAGTGTTGTGGTGGGCCGTATGGGGTGTATGGGTAATTTGGGTGGTGGGGTCTTGGTTGGCAATAGTAGGGCTGGGCCTGGACCAGGTGCTAGCTGCCACTGTGGCCACTTCTTCCTTCTTCTTCTTACCTATCACACCACCAGTACCACTTTGTATGGCATGCGTGGTTGCTTTCAACGCTGAATAACTCAAAATTTTGTTAGACTTTAAACCTTCCTCAATCATAGCGCCCATCTTCACGACCTCATTGAATGATTTACCCACAGAAGTCACTAAGTGACCGAAGTATGCCGGTTCCAACGTTTGGAGAAAATAATCTACCATCTCGTTTTTCCTCATTGGGGGATCCACTCTTGCAGCTTGCTCTCTCTACCGAAAACCAAACTCTCTAAAACTTACTCCTTGTTTCATCTCAAACTTCAGAAATGACAGCCGATCAGGGAGTATCTCGAGGTTATATTGAAAGTGGCCAATGAACGCCTGTGCCAGGTCATCCCAAGTGTACCATCGGCTAGGGTCCTGTCTGGTGTACCATTCCAGTGCAGAACCGCTCAAGCTCTGCCCGAAGTAGGCTATCAACAATTCATCTTTTCCTCCAGCACCTCTCATCTTACTACAAAATCCTCGGAGGTGAGCGACCGGGTCACCCTGTCCCTCATACAAGTCAACTTTAGGCATTTTAAACCCCGCATGCAACTAAACATCAAGAAATGGACATAGGTATTTGTATGCCACGCTGACCTGGCTGCCTAAACCATGCATGTTCCTGAAGGATTTCTCCAAGCTTTTGACTTTATGAATTACTTCCTCTTGTTCTGCATTCTTAACTGGTTTCTCAACTTCATCGGGGATATCAAAATGAAGGTCATAGGTGTACAGATTAGGAGTTGTTGAGCGTCGTGAGAAGGTTCCACGAAGATTGGAGCCAAAGATGGAGGAGGATTCTGTTTTGGTGGTGGAGTTGGAGGAGCGTATGAAGTGGTAGCATAGCCCTAGGTATTATATGGGAACGATGGAGATGTGTTAGGAGTAGCAGGCTCATGGGCATGCACAAAAGGTGGGATATAGGACGGGTTGGCGGGGTACAAAGGTGTCGGATGTCCTTGAGACCAAGCTTGGTACATTTCAGCCATCTGTGCTTTCAACTTCCTCATCTCTTCTTTCATGGCAACCACGTCATTCACCTCGACCACTTTTGTAGGGTTCACAATACTTGAGTCAGATTCCTATCCTGTCATCTTATCTTCGTTCGGGTATTGTACGGGTGAGTTGCCAGAACTTCCGATCAACTAACCACCTGCCTGGGCTTACACATTTAAGCAACCACTTGGTTAATGATTAGTTTTAACATATTTAATAACCGCATGTTGGCATGAATGCACCTATACAGTTAGTTATTTCTATTATGCATTTGCTCGACCGCATGTATCATCTCGGCATTTTTTTTCATTTTCCAATCTATACCGCACTTTTCTTTCTCTTTCTTATTCTTACCTTTTTTCCTCTTTTGTTGTTTTTTTCACTCTTATTCCTACCTCTGTTTTCCCGCTTCTTCTTTTCTTTCTTTTATTCTCGCCTTTGTTTTTCCACTCTTTTCTTCCTTTCTTTTCCTTCCATTTCTTTTTTTCTTTAAGGTCGAATCCTATGGAGATTGCCTACGTATCGTGAGCCCGCACGAATCAGACCAAGCGTAGTTCATGAAAAGCGAGTGCGAAAATAAAGTGAAAGCAACTTTTGGGAATTTTCAAATTTTCATTACTAACACAAACTATTACAAACTAACATTTGCAAAAGGAAATGACAGACACCAACTAAGACCCAACACAAAATTCCAACTACATACTCATTTTGAATGAAAAAGCAAAGGACAAACAGAACCGAAATAGGAAAAATACAGACACAATCTACGCATACTCTAATGACTCAAATCTAGGTGATCGCGGGGCGTCGTTCGGAGTTGCCGCGGGCCTAGTCCCAAGTCCTTTTAGAGCTGCTCTAAATCATTCATTGTTCGATTCACATAGATCTGCACTACTTGGATGAAAGTTGTATGGGTCATATCCTAACAGATCCGACATAGCCTGAAAATATCCCAAGAGATAGCTCTAATCCGATCCCTTATTTTCCTCTTTTCTGTAAGCAAGCGCTCTATCTGGTTAGCGCACATCTTTAATGCCCAAGAGTCTTGTAGGTGCCGATCTTGAAACTGTTGCACCTCTACCTCCATTCGGGCCAACAAATCATAACACTGCCCTGTCTCGATCTGGTAATCCCTGGCCTGCCTGATTGCTTTACCCTCAAGGGAAGCCACTTTTCTCTTTAGATTGTCAACAACTTTCTCGTGGTCCCTTTTTAGTTGATTCAAGTATTTGGCGACGCTCCTCCGTTTTTGTGGCCCATTTTTCTTTGAGCCCCGCCATGATACTCTCAGATTTTTCTAGCTCCTCCCGGCACTCCCTAACCTCACTTCTTAATCCTTTTATCAATCGTTCATCAGATTGGTTCCTCGGTTGTCTATTGATGGCTACTTTCAACTGCTGGATTTAGGCCTTAAGCTCTTATTTTCTTGGGCCAATTTATTCTTTTCACCTTGATCTGCAGCGACTTAAACACTGTTTGCGAATTCCAAACTCTCTACTTGCTGCTTCAACTTCCCGATCTCAGCCTTGTAGCTTTCTTCCTTGCCTAACCAATCCCGTTGCTCTTGGGATGACTCGGCAAAATCTTTGAGATGAGGTCTTTTAGCAGGTCTACTGTACGCCAAACCACCCTTGAACCAACCATGATACCCGGGGGCAACCTCCCTTTAAACCTATCTGACACACAAGTGTTGGCCTTCAAATGTTGAAATTCGCTCCAAATATGACGAACTTCATCCTCGGGAAACCGACCATCAGGACCAAATTCGACCACTTGGGTGCTCAGATCTTCATGTTTCGGTACCACTTGATATCTCCCAAGTTTCCTAAGAACCCAATACGGTGCGTAAGGCTGGATGCTCTTGAGTCCCATCACCAGAAAATGAGGCTTGGCTGCTGGCATATATATGACTTCTTCGATAGGCAACCATCGAAGTGCCCATTGTATCTGGCTGGCAGTGAGGGTCCGAAATAATGATGCCCAAGCTGTGACTCCTTCAGGGAGGTTAACCCCTTTGATTCTTGTGTGAAATTCTCCTATGCATGTTTTCTTAGATGAACCATAACTCAAGAGCGGGGAGCGATGGCATAAATGCTCGATCATCCACATTTGCAACAACAAGTTACATCCCTCAGAGAAATCACCCCCGTCTTTGCAAGCAGTGAGAGCCCGAAAGATTTTAGCCACAATCATAGGTGCCAAAGCACTTTTTTCCCTGGTTTGCAAGGTACTGACGACCCCAGCCACTTTCAAATCAACATTTCCATCTTTCATTGGTAATATTATGAGGCCCAAAAAAGCTATGATAAAAGCCACCCGTGTGTGTTTCTCCCATTTTTGTCGGTTACTTCTACTACATAGTTTGAAGTATGGGCTATTGAATCTTCCCACGTGTCCGTATCTTCATATATGAAACGGAAACTACAATAATTCTTTGCAAAATCTGGGTTGGGGATTGTTCGGGGTATTTTCAAGGCATCCAAAAACCAGTGTATGGTGATGGCTCTGGGAGCAATTAAGTATCCGAAACTCAATGGGGATTGATCACTTCTGATGTACCCCACTGTTTCTTCCAATGTCGGGGTGAGTTCAAAGTCAAAAAAATGAAATACATTATGTGCTGGATCCCAACAAGTGACCAATGCCTTGATAATATCCCCCCCCCCCCCCCGAGGCTGGATGTCTAATAAATTTAGATACTTCTTCACTTTGTCCTGCCCTTCTTTGCCTAAGTCATTCCACCATAATCGCAACTCAAAAGGGATCTTGGTTAATATTGAAAAGGGTTCGTTTAGCATCGTGCTTGTCCTGCACATTTATTAAGGTGATTAAGCAAAAGAAAAACCTTAATTCAACTCAAAATGAAACTATCTATATTCTTGTAGATTTTAAACATAAAGGGCTCGATATCAAAATCAGACTCAAAGATGGGTGTATTTTTAAATTCAACCTTCTTGTGTCCCTTTCGGGAACGTTTGGCTATTTATGACAAAACGGCCCTGCTCAACTTATTTACGACTGTGCTCCTAAAATTAAAATAAAAGACCCAATTTGGTAAACGCGGCCTTTCGACGCCCTGGGGACGAGAATTTAAGGCTGTAAAGGTCAAAAAATCAAAACATAACCAAAAGTGGCCATTTATGCAAGGTCAGCCTTCCGACATCCCGTTTGGGAACATTTCGCTATTTTTGCAAACACGGCCTTTTAACGCCTCGAGGACAAAGATATATAGCTGTGAGGTTCAAAAACCAAAATATGGCCAAGGGTGGTTGTTTATGTAAAGCCAACCTTTCGGCGTCCTGTTGCAAAAATGGCATCACCCGACTTATTCATGACGCAAATTAACATTTGTTGACATTTTGGCTATTTTTGCAAAAGGAAGGTTGGACCCGATGAGGGTTGCTTACCCTGTGAGAATTACACCGGCGTAGTTCGGGCAAATAAACTAACTAAAATTTTAAACAAAACTTTTCCCAAGCTTTTCTCCATTATTTTTTTTTTGAAATCAAATCAAAATGACCATTTTTCTCTATTTTTCAAATAATTTCTTTTTTCAAAATAAAAGACTCTTTTTTTCTTTTGCTATAAAACAAACTAAAAAAACATTTTCTTTTATTTTCTTTCATTTTCAAAATTTCGGCAGAGTTTCGACAGTACTTGGGCATCGAATTTTATCCAAACATTAACTCCCTAACTGCAATCTCTCATTTTCTCTTTATTTTTGTGTTTTCTAAAATTCCGACATTCTGAGATTCAAAACTGGTCAACATGCGGGTTCGAACAAATAAATGCACAGAACAAGTAGGATGTACCAGGATGGTCTTTTTTATTTCAGGTTGCAAGCCCTAGACGGACCGAACCCCTATGTTGAGTACCCTACGCAAAATGCAGCATGATGCAAATAAGCGTTCCTACTAGGGATCCGGCATGAAGTCAAGTTATTCTATGTTCAAAACCTGGGTCGGTGTTCTAGACTGTGTACCCGAAAGGACAACTCGAGTCGAGGAGGGGACAACTTACCGGGAACCAAAAGGCCATCCGGCATCGTAATTTATCCGGGTCTCTTTCTTATTTCAGGGTATGACACTAACAGAATAGGGAGTCTCAACCAGTAAGCACATCCCCGAAGGTAAAGAGAGAAGGGCGTCGGCACAGATATACAGTTCAAATAGTATCAAAGCGGTAACAATTAGCACATTAAGCACAAAGCATGTAGGAAAATCAGCTATAACAAAATACAAAAATTTATCAAAGCTTGAATTCTTAACCCTCAACCAGAGATTTTGGGTTCGTTCTCCAGCAGAGTCGCCAGAGTTGTCACACCTCCTCTTATCGCGTTGTACACCCCCGCAAAGGGGCGCAAAGGAGTTTTTCCACTTAAATGACAATCGGAACTGGATTTGGTTACTATTTATTCAGAGTCGCCACTTGGGAGATTTATGGTGTCCCAAGTCACCGATTTAAATCCCGAGCCGAGGAAGATTATGCCTTTGTTATAGTCTGCGAACCAGAAATCCAGGTAAGGAATTCTGTTAACTCGGGAGAAGGTGTTAGGCATTCCCGGGTTCCGTGGTTCTAGCACGGTCTCTCAACTGTTCTATTTGATTTTATCTGATTTTAATACATGCTAACTTATGTGATTTTATTTGTAAACCGCTTTTGCCATTATTTAATTTAAAATACTTGCGACGTTATGAAAACGTATTTCTAACCACGTTACCACCAGTGTACACGTGATCGTCAACACGTTTCGACTTCATTGAGATTTGTATTTGGGTCGCATCAATGCACACCCGAATTTAGGAGAGTAATTTAATTAGATCGCGCTTAAAGATTCTAGCGTACTATTATTTTGGAAAGACCGTGAAATTCGCTAAGCGGTCTTCCTGAATTCTAAGTCATTTTTATGTAACCAGTATCGAGGGCCCCTCAATTGTTTTGTTTGGCGAGGCCCGCCTCAACATTTTATTAAAGGACAATTCTAAAGTGACTCATTAACTTTCCCCAAATATTGATGCCCTAAACAATCATATTATTTGCAACAGCCAGACTTTATTTCCAATAGCCAAACGGAGGGCTTCAACAACAAATGGCGTTAGCAACATTGGGCTTGCATCTGGCCCAAAGTGATAACTAGAGGCTGCCCATTTGGGGCTGATATGAGGAACGTGCCTCCATGCAGGCAGCACAGCCTCACGCCAAGTCCGGGTCGAGTCCCAGCAACGACATTTGAGATCCCTTCAACAACTCAGAAAACAGCAACTATCCCAAGACCTATTGGCGAGTTCAGCACTAAGATAATTGACAGAAATTTATTTTTTTTAAAAAAACCAAGGAGTCAAATAGAGTGGACAATGAACTGCTACTTATTGTTCGAACCTATATTTGTTTTTAAACATATAAAACTACTTGGAATAACCATACCGATACTACACTACATTATACTAACACTAACATAGGCAGGATTATTAAGCTATACTAGTGATACTAGATTGACTGGTAAAATAAATAAACATGTGCTCATGACCAACAATTTACAAAATTTTAAGAGAAAACTCCAGAATAGTCCAAGCTTAATTACAACACTTAACCTCCAAACATAAATTCATGCTAAGAATCAATTTTATAACCTAGTTCAAGCAAAACTAAAATAAGGAGAACAATGATGACAGCAAAGTCAGGCTTCCATTTCATATGGATTCATTTCTGTACATGTTCAATTTACAGTCAATCAAATATGGTGTACCTGGGAGTGCAAATCAACAAAAAAATTGAAGGTCAGCAACAGTGAATGGAGCCGTGAGAGCCAAATCCACAGCAAATTTGATTTTAATCCATAAATTCACTCGAACTAAGATCCAAATCAGAGTTGAAAAAATCAGCAGCAAAATAAACCACCCAAACAAACTTGAATGCACCCAAAAATTTTCTTACAATCCACTGTGAGTTACCCAAACCTCAAAAACCCACTAGAGAAACCAGAAATGCAAATTATAAACTAAAGTATCAAGTGAGCCAACAATTCCAATAAAACAGTGACTTTTTTTTTGTTGTTTTCTATTTTTCTATATGTATATATTTGGGTTTTCTATATTTGAATGCTAATCCAAAATGAAACTGAAAATGGAATCAGAAGTCATATTTGTTCTTGGTGAGTTTTTTGGGCTGAAAAATCCAAGACCCCTCTCTCAAGCAATTGATGCCATTTTATAAGATAGAAATGAGGGCAGCCCTCCAAAATTTTGTTTTCACTATAATCCCTCGCTTATTTCAGAATAGTCCTCATATTTCTGACTTTCTCCCCGAGAAAATACTACCCCAAAAGATGAAAGCTACAGTTTAACCCTAATCAAGAAGCATCTATGATGCTCTTTTGGTTATACAATTCCTAAGTTACCCTTTCCCTGTTTCAAAATTACTATTCCTAACGATCTTACCATTTTCTATCCCTAAAATGCCCTTGACCAACCCCTAAAATTGCTGCCTTAGTTAACTACACCAAACCCTTACCCCTGTTAAAACTAACTAAAGTTATCTATCATTATATTAATCAGCTATAAGTATATTAAACTAATACTCAAACTAACCAATTCCAGACTAATAACTATAATTATCTATGAACAACCAGAAAAGAATTAAAATGAAAGAAATCAAACCTTGATAAAAGATAGAACTAGGCAGAAACAGAAACATAATCACCTCATTAAACTAAACGGATCAGATTAAGCAATTGAACGGACAACAAATTAATACCTAAAATCTATATCGACCAAAAAACCCGACAAGAACGACGAACAATTCTCAATAAATTATCCTGAAATCAGTCTGGGATCCTAACTAACGCAAGAAGGAGAAGAAGAAAATGAACAGAAGACGAAGAACTCACCAATTAACTCGACTCCATACTTTTGAACTCGGACTTGATATCTGCTCGATTGACTTCAAATACCGCTTCTAAATAATATTATATGTCTATTTTTGACAAAACAAACATGTATCATTATTTGGAACCGCATGAAAACAGATGCAATTTGAAACCCTGGATCTAAGATACGAAGAGTTACAAGCGGATTCGAAAGGTTTTAGTTCTGGCTTTGAGGTGAAGGGGTCAAAGAGGTTATAGAGGATGATTTTTTGGTGGTTTGGTGGTGGCGCCACCACTGGAGAACTTGTGGCAGTGCTAGGGTTCGAGACTGCAAAGCAATATTTGAGGGATTCGAGTTAGATTCAAAGGAAATCAAGACCATGGCTGGAAATAGGAAGGTAATGAGAACAAGGGGTGTAAGTTTGGTGGTGTTTGGCGTCGGTGCCGCCACCGGCGACCTGGGGGTTTCATGGCGGAGCGACTAGGGTTTGTGAGGGGTAAGGAAGACTATGAGAAATGGGGTGGGGGGAACTGTTCGGACACGTATATATGGAACATCGTTTGGCATTTGGACCGGATTGGGTCAGACGCGATCTGCGCATGGACTGGGTGCATTTGAGGGTAATTCAAGTTGGCTGGGCCACATTTATTTAATGATGCCCAAATTTGAGCAGCCTTCTTCTTTTATGTATTTCCTTTATCTATTTTGGTATTTCGTTTTTTATATATTTTTTTGTAATTTTGATTTATAAAAAGGCAACAAAATAAGTAAATCCCTAATATATTTCAAAATTAAACTAATTAATTCCTAAAAAGTAATAAAAATCTATTTCGCGACAAACTCAACAATTAATCAATAAAAATGCAAAAAATGTACTATTTTTGAGATTTTCACGTTTTGTTCTAAAACAAATTAATCCTTCAAAAATATAAAACTATATCCTACATGAAAATTCATATATATATATATTTTTTATATGAATTAACATGCAAACAATCATCACAAAATTCACAAAAAGTTATAAGAGTAAAGAAAAATCATTCTTGTTTGAATTATATGGGAATAATCCATATATAGGGCAAAACACATGCTCACAGCCACTAGCATTCAGTTGTTAGTCTACTAGTTTAACTTAGCATGTTCTCCCTTATCCCCCTTCCCCTTGTCTTAATGCATGTTTTTCTCTTCCATGTGCACTACTGGTTGGCTACTTAACAACCCTGAAACCTCTCTCTGAGGTTGACTATATTTAAGGTTTGGTACAGTAAGAACTAAACCCTTGTTTTTAACCATGTCTGATTGCTTTTACCCAACATGTGTCTGTTCCCTTTACTTATTTGCACTTTATTTATTTGCTTCATTATCCCCTCCCTGTGTCAATGAATGTTTCCCTTATGTGCTACTACCATGAATCCATGTCTGCTTGGCTACTTGGTTAACCTAAAACCCCAGCTTGAGGCTAAGTATGTTAAAGCTGAACTCTTGTTTGCAACCATGTCTATTTACTTTCAATATATTGCCTATGTAAGTAGTTTTCTTTGTTTATTTGTCCCCTTTCCCCTTTGCCACCCTGTTTGTGTGATGCCCTGCCGTTCTGAAACTGGTCAGTCTAAAATAACTTCTTAAACTCTCTCAATTCTTTCAACTATTTTCTAAACTAGCTCAACTTTTCAAACTCTTTCAACTATTTCTTAAACTCTCTCGGTTCTTTCAACTCATTCCTTAAAATGTCTCTCAACTATTTTCAGCTCTCTCAATTACAATCTCATTATTAGAGCTTAAGCGTCCGCCCCATTAGTGTAAGCACTGCCATGGGAGCCTTGAGCACCCATGGACCTCTGACGCACAAGGTTGGCATTTCCAATGCTTGCACTTGTCTAATTGGGACATTTTTGGGTGCTTGGTATTGGCCAGGGGTTCAAACGAACCCTTAGGGAACTCTGCCGCACCCAAGCCTTGGTAATGGCTGTGAAACTCGAAAGGAGTGAGGTTGGAGATGCTTGGGCCTGGCTGAAGGCTCTCTATAGAATAACTTCTTATTTTTCTTTTATCACTATTGTATTTTTAATTGTTTGGCTGTAATAATTTGTAACGAATAATGGGGATTATAGTGAAATTGGGTTGGGGGTGGGGGGTTATGCATGATTATTAAATATATGGGTAGAAAGCATGTTTCCAGGGATATATTTACCTAATTGCGTAATAGAAACCACGTATAGCACATGCGTCTATAGAAATCTTGTTCTTAGGGCTTTTATTTTCAGCTTGTTATCCTTATAATTACAATCAGTTAATGACCAAATTACTGCTTTGCATTTAGATACCATGTTTTAGAGCCTTTATGTGCATTAGAAATCATGTAGTTAGGGTCTCCCTTTTGCAACTGTTGAATGCCTCACCAATCTTGCTAAACAAAATGTAAAACTGGTTAATATTTTCCTTTTAAAACTGACGTGTATGTCCACCTTTCTCTTATGGTTATAAAACGCCTAGGCAAACCTTGGTGTAAATGAAATTTATTAATCGCCTTAAATCCTGCCTAAGCTATTCACTCTTTAAACCGTCTGAATTTGTTCCCCTTTTAAGTCCGCTGATTTTTCACTAAACTTCTTCCTTATTTTTTCAATCACTTATCTCACATTGTTTTACTATGTCGCTCTTCTTCCTAGTCCAGAATTGGATTACTATTTTTCTAAACTTGTCTTAATACTGTGTCTATTGCAATTTTTTAAACAATGTTTCAAAACTAATACGCTTATACGTTCTTTAACATTTCTGAGTAGTTTATATCTGTTTTCTAATCCTCCTGTCCGAAAACTGGTTTATCATATGTGTCATGTATTTTAAAGTGTGTTTTTTAAAAGGGTTTTCCTCCGATTTTCTAAACAGCCACATCTGTTTGTCTTTCTCAAGTCCCAAAAGTTTTCATCCAATTCCTTTTATACAAATTCTGTTTTAAAACTTTTTTCAGTTGATGTCTTAAATATATTTGTCAACACTCTAGTTTTTTAAAACTCTCTCTTCCCTAGACCTTACATGTGCATGAGACGTGCTAATTACGTGTTCTCTTATAGAGGGTTATTTGAGCATTTTATATGTTTTATATGATTCCTTTATATGCAAGTCCTATTTGTTTTTGAATGTCGCCTAGTACTTTAACCATTAAACTTAAGGGTTCACCCTAGTTCCTACCTCATAGGAATAGCGATCATAAATGCCCTCTAGGATCTATAGGACGGGACGAAATAGCACGCAATAAGTATTCGTGACCAATTCACACGCTTAAATAACCTCTAAGGGGTGGGAAGGGTAGAATATGGAGATGATGATGATGACGATGCGATAATATCATAAAGTGACCCCTCTTTGGGAATATGTGCGGGATATTGATCCATATTGTAGTCAAACCTAGGATCCTCCTTTCTCTTATTTGCTTTATTTAAATGCTTTCATATAGTAATGCTTTTAAAATTAACTCTCTTTTATTTGCGTCCTTCTTTCTTCATCAAAGCTTCTCAAGTTATATGAATGTTCTATTTGTATGCCTTACTTGTTTAATTGCTTCATCTTTTATAAAGTCACAATTGACATGGCCGGGAACCACACTAGTGGATCTTGAGGGATGCCTAACACCTTCCCCTCGAGATAATCTCAAGCCCTTACCCGAACTCTGGTTTTCTTTTCAAAATAATCTCTCTTAAGTGTCCTAATGCACTATAACCATTAGGTGGCGACTCTTCCAATTCCATAACCCAATTCCCTGACGGGAAATAGAGTTGTTTTGCCCATAATGTCATAAACCCTATTTTGCTTTTTTTTAAGGAGGGAAAAAGGGGGCATCGACATCATGGTGACTCTGGTGGGGAATTCTTTTAAGGCTTTTAGCACTACGTGTTTAGTGACTTTATTGCTTTCTTTATCGCTTTAATTATTTTTTCATAATTACTAACTTGTTACTTCATATCTTTCTTTTTATTTAATTGTTTTTACTGCTTTGTTACTTTATTTCAATTTCATCTTAAATTTCGAGCATTCATTGTAATCATTATTGTATGAACGTGAAAATACATGTATTTATTCCATTGTTGTAATTGCATCCTTCAACATCATTTTCCACTCGTGCCAAACAAATGCTATATCAACACTTATAATGAGTGGTTGCGCTCTTCCATTATTACAAAACCCCTAAATCTGGAAAAGGCATATTTGCGATAAAACCAGTCGATCAACGGTGTAGTCGACAATTCCGTTCCTTTCCCTCTTGAGTTGTCCGCTCAAGTGTACCTTGTTTAGCACTTCAAATAGAAGCCTTACTCTGTTTATATGTTCATGCATCATGGTCAAGCTTAGATGAGTCAGTTATGTTGTCCGCATAATCACTCATTACGACAGCCTAAACATAAAGTCCATCGGGTTTCCTCGAAACCCAAACGGACAATCACGTTATGTGCATTGATTTGGAGAATTAAATACCTTTTGCTAATTATTGATTTAAATAGTAGAGTTCGGTGGGGTTAAGGGCCTAACTCTCTATTTTGAAGGAAAATGAGGCACGAGGTCCCCAGATTCAGTATGGTATCAAACATTCATCCAAAGTTGCTAAGTTGGTGGAATTATTTGCATGGTAGTGATCGGGTTCTTGTCCGCAAGCACTTAGTAAATCTTCTTTCACTCTAGGAAGTTATGCTAGATAACAAGATTGTGGAAGTTGCTACTATGTTTTGGGATAATGAACGGTCCGTCTTCCACTTTAGGGGTATTGAAATGACACCGTTGTTGGAAGAAATTGGGGGTCTAGCCAGAATTTCTTGGGATAGCTCAGGGTTGCTTATGCCGGAAAATCGCAAAGGTATAGGGTTCTTGAAAATGATAGGGCTCAAGAAGAATCCTAATATGACCAGTCTAAAAACTCCTACATATCCTTCGACTTCATTTATGAAAGGTTCGGACATAGAAAATCATACCGCAATCACATGTACGAGTTCGCCCTCACCTTTTTGGGCACACACATAGGAGGGCTTTTGTGTTCATGTTCTGTTTCCTGGGAATGATAGTTTTTCCGATGAAGAAGGCTAGAATCCATACAAGACTAGCCATGGTAACCAAGGCTGTAATGGAGGGTGTCAACGGGCAGACATTCAGCATAGCACCCATGATCATCGCCGAACTGTACCGAGCCTTAGAAAAATGCCAACAAGGGGCACTGCACTTTGAAGGATGCAATTTACTGCTACAACTCTGGCTCATTGAGCATCTTCAGAAAGGAGTTTAGACTGGAGATCATACGATGAGATTGGGATGACCATATTGCTTTCCATCATCCAAGACGGATGCACTTCATGCTGGATATGTTCGCTCACCCGGAAGACGCCAGTGATGGGTGGAACTATTAGGGAATATGAGAGAGGAGCAGATAATGGATGTGTGAGTGGTTTCCAACTAAGAGTTTATCATTTCATCTAGGTATGCACCACTCCTTTCCCTCATCGGTTTAAGAGGAACTTACCCTTATGTCCCTCTCCGCGTCATGAGGCAAGCGGGAAGGAAGAAAATTATACCAAGGGTGGAAAAGATGAGTCACTACAGGTCCGATTTCCAGGATGACGATAGCCCCACAGGTGTCGGGCTCAGCATATGTGGCACTCCAAAATCATTTTGGAAAAGGAATGTATGGAGCCATAGAGGTATCAGGTGGGGCATGCGCTGCTTTATCCGGGGTGGTTAGAAGATGATCATATTGGCTTGGGAAAAACAGGTTTTGTCCATGATCACATGGTTATTGATGAGGAAGCTGCAGCAAAGGTCAGGTATAATCAGCTGCCCAAGTGGATGCGAGAGTGTGAAAGTGAACATCGGGAAATGCTAGAGGCTCAAGAGAAGGTAATCAATGAATGGAAGGACATGGCTGTCCGCACAAACATTTGTTTAGGGTATTTGGAATGGGGTCTAGTGGAACTGGAAGGCAAGTTTCTGAGAAGGATCAACGACTGTCAGGAAGCTGAAGGTAACAAAGGTGGGCGCTTGGCTCGGGCTTACTTGTTGCTGGGACTGTACGAACTGATGAACATTTACAAGGGAGACAAAGATACCGAATCTGGGGAAGGTCCTTCCAGGACCAAGTAGTTAGGATTTTACTGCTTTCTTGATGTAATAAAGCCCTTGGCCATTAGTGACAATTTTTCTTTATTTCAATTTGTTTTGACTCATTCTATTTTCTATCGATAAAATGAGGCGTTTGGTATTACAATTTCTTCAAATCATATTTGCGCTAGGCCTACCTCGGCCACAACAAGGCACCCAAATAGGAAACGACTTATGTTCCTGCAACAATGTGTTTAAATACCGTAATGTTTTCTTTCTTAGAATGCGCACTAACTTTTTACCTTTTGTTTTCCTTTTATTTTTTATTCCCCTCCCCAAAGGTTAGTTCGTGCATTCTGGCACCATCAGCATATCAACAAGATCAAAGGGTCCTCCTCCTCCTCCTCCTCTGAGTCCTCCCAGAAACAGGAACAAAGGAAAGATGGGAGATAATGAAGCAAGGAAGGAAATTGAAGGAACTTCTCAGGGTACCCCGATCACCAAAGAAACTGCTACTCACTTAGAGCAAACTTTGATAAGGTTTCGAGAGGAACTGGATCAGGTCTAGATTTGGCAAGCTTGTCCATCTCCCTTGCTGCTGCAGATGTCAACAACCAGGTCCCTGTACCTCCACAAAAAATTCCAACCCAGACAATGCTCCACCGCTCATCCCTGAGACCCAGAATGCTCCAAATCATCAGGATACCCTTATCTTTGTTGATACTGTGCCATACTATACACAGCCCATAACAGATGTGTCAGAATCAAACTCACTCATTCAGAACTTGGCTGTTGAACTTAAGAAACTCACTAGAAGGGTTCAAGGCATGGAAGGTAATAAAGGCGTGGAGGGTCTAAATTATGAAGACCTTTGTGTTCGACCTGATGTCGAACTCCTAGAGAGGTACAAACCTCCTAAGTTTGAAATGTTTGATGGTACAGGTGATTCCAGGGTTCACCTCAGGATGTATTGTGAGAAGTTAGTGGGAGTTGGTAGAGATGAATAGATCCGCATGGAACTATTCATGAGGAGCTTGAAAGGTGATGCTTTATCTTGGTATATCAGCAAAGATACGAAGAAGTGGACTATTTGGCTAAACATGGCATCCGAGTTCATGGACCGTTTCAGGTTCAACACTGAGAACACGCCGGACGTGTTCTATATTCAAAATTTGAAGAAGAAGCCCACTGAAACCTTTTGCGAGTATGTTACTCGTTGGAGGTCGAAAGCAGCCAAAGTCAGGTCGGCTTTGGAAGAAGAACAAATGAACAGATTTTTCGTTAGTGCTCAGGACCCACAGTATTACGAGAGATTGATGCTGATAAAGGGGCAGAAGTTCGCTGATATCATCAAACTAGGAGAAAGAATTGAAGAGGGGATCAAAAATGGTATGGTTAGTAACTTTGAGGCACTGCAGGCCACCAACAAAGCCTTGCAATCTGGTGGTTCGTCGAAGAAAAAGGATGTGAACTCCGTAATGGCTGCGCAAGGAACCATTCTCCCATGAAATATCAACCCTACCCTCCAACTCCACTCACATACCAACCCTCTCTAAATTACCAAGCACCTTCACCTACCTATCAAAATCCACATCTCGTCTACCAAACATCTCCATCACCAACATATCAGCCCAACTTGCCAGTATATTTCAAACCCCCACCTGTATACCAATCTTGCAACTCCCAACCTCCTTACTATCCATCACCGCCTACCCGCCAAAACTTCCCACGACCAAGACCAAACTTTTACCGCAAACCACCCAAACATTATACTGCTATTGCGAAACCCATTGACCAACTGTATGAGAAGCTCAAAGACGTTGGATATGTTACACTCATCCCAGTCGTAACCCCAGAAAACCCCTCCCAATGGATCAACCCAAATAAAACATGCGCATACCATTCAAGAATGAAGGGTCATAACAATGACGAGTGCCGCTCGTTGAAGGACAGAATCCAGACCTTAATTGACAACAAGGTCATCATAGCTAAGGATCATGCTCCTAATGTTCGTAATAACCCTCTTCCACACCACAAAGGTAGAGGCATCCACATGATTGAGGTAGAAGACGAGTGGATCCCGAAGGGTCGATTTATTTGATATCTGAGGGAGATGAGCCCAAGAAACTGGCGGTCACTCTTAATACAATTGTTGTGCAAATCCATCCATCTGAGGACAATGTGGTGAATATATATGTACCATTTGATTTTGAGGCACCTCCTGCAAAAGTACCAAAACCAATTGAGGTGGAGTTCAGGACTCCAAAGGAACCCGCACCAATTGACGTTTCTATGTTGCCTCCAAGGGTGCCCATTCCGGTCACCATGTCGGACATAACCCCATTTCAGTCAAATGTCCTACCCTGGGACTACATAGCCGAGGCGAGAAGGAAAGGAAATGCACGCACTGGTGAAGCAGTTGCCGCGCAAGGTATGACTAGAACATGCAAGGTATACACACCAGAGCACCTAACTAAGTCCAGCAAGCAGGACTCCGGACATCCCATTGAAAGTGGACCTGATGAGCTCTGGAGAAAGATATAGGCTAAGTAATATTCAGTTGTTGAACAACTAAACAAGACTCCGGCGCAGATTTCCATCTTAGCATTGCTGCAGAGTTTCGAGGCACATAAGAATGCCTTGATGAAGATATTAAGCGCGGCTTATCTCCCGAGCAACATAACATGAGGAGAGATGGCAAACATGATAGGGCAGGTATTGGAAAGTCACAAAATCACTTTCCACGAGGATGAATTGCCACCTAAGAGCTTAGTCATAACAAAGCATTGCACATCACTGTGCAATGTGAGGATCATTTCATCACCAGAATCTTAGTCGATGGAGGTTCCAGTCTCAACATCTTTCCATTGATCACCCTCAAGAAGTTAAGCAAAGGATTGCATGAGATAAAAGATGGGGCTATTAATGTTAAGGCTTTTGACGGTTCACATAGGTCCACTCTCTGGGAGATTAGCCTGTGTTTGCAAATGGGAACCACTTGGTTTGATGTCTATTTCCAAGTCATCAATGTACCAGCATCTTACAACTTACTGTTGGGGCGACCCTGGATCCATGCCGCTGGGGCTGTGGCATCCACCTTGAATCAGGCCATGAAATTCGAATGGAACCACCAGGAAGTAATCATCCATGGCAACAGTAGCAACCCCATATACGGCCACCAGACCATTTTAATGATTGGAGGCAGAAGAAGAATAGGCAGAGAAACATATCATCATATTGAGTGGGTCAACGCAGTAGACAAGGAAAAATGGTGGAGCAAAAAGGTTGAGAGCATTCTTAATTGGAATTGGTATGAAAAGGACTTGGTAAGAATCTTCAAGGTATCACCAAACCTATCCAGCTGAAGAAACACGGTACTACCTTCGGACTGGGGTACGAGTACACTTGGCAAGAATTCAAAAACTTGTCACCACCATGGCGCGGCCCATATTACCCATTGGAACGCCCCATACCTCAATTGAAGCGGACTTTTCAACCAGCTGACACTCTCTACGGGTCAGAAGAATATGAGGCGCTTGCGGCAATGAAAAACCTATTTCTGGAGGACCTGGACTGTTGTGTGATTTTTGAAGAGGAATGGGGAGAAGGCCCTTCAATTCAGGTTGTGAACCGAGGAGAGCGCCTCACCAACTGGTCAATCAAGACCACCATCACCTGGAAACCTTCGGGGTAGTAAGGTTGAACAAGCATCATGCATCTTTGTTTTAGTTGTTTTCTTTATTTTCCGCATTTGTCTTTACTTTACAAAAGAGCTCCAATGGTTTGAACATTTATGAATTAACCAAGAGCATTTTCAGTTTATCAAGTATCTCGCTATTCATTACTTTCTCTGCTATTTACTTTATTTTCATACAACATTACTATTACGTATCTTGATGATGAATCAACAAGTGTAACTTGCAACGAGGCTATGCAAAAAACGAACATAGACTCAGAGGAGGATGATATACCAGAAGAGGTTGTTAGAGAGGCCGAGCATTTTGAGAATAAACCTTAATCTAACTTGGATGAAACCAAAGTTGTCAATTTGGGAGATATAGAGAATGTCAAAGAAACGCGCATCAGTGTGCACTTATCAAAGACAGAGAAAGAGGAATACATAGAGTCTTGAGGGAATATGAGGATATCTTTGCATGGTCTTGCGACGATATGAGTCGCCTCAGTACGTCCATCGTCGCTCACAAGTTTCCGACAGATCCTGCATGTCCGCCGGTAAAACAGAAACTCAGAAAATTCAAGACATATATGAGTTTAAAAATCAAAGAAGAGGTCACCAAGCAGGTCAGAGCCAGAGTTCTTCAAGTGGTAGAGTATCCAACTTGGTTAGCTAACATTGTGCCAGTACCGAAGAAGGATGGGAAAGTTAGAATCTGTGTCGACTACCGGGATCTCAATAGAGCCAGTCCCAAAGATGATTTCCCCTTGCCAAACATACACATTCTGATTGACAACTGCGCCAAACATGAGTTGCAGTCGTTCGTCGATTGCTTTGCGGGGTACCATCTGATATGGATGGATAAGGAAGATGCAGATAAAATGACGTTTATCACGCCCTAGGGATGTATTGCTACAGAATGATTCCATTCTAGTTGAAGAATGCAGGGGCTACATACATGAGGGCCATGACTACGCTCTTTCATGACATGATACATAAGGAAATTGAGGTATATGTGGACGAAATCATCATTAAGTCAAGGAAGGCTACAAATCATGTGGAGGACCTCCGAAAGTTTTTCAACAGACTAAGGAGGTATAACTTGAAACTGAATTCTGCCAAGTGTTCATTCGGGGTCCCTGCGGAAAAGTTATTGGGTTTCATCGTGAGTTGCCGAGGGATAGAGCTGGATCCATCAAAGTTCAAATTTATTCAGGAGTTTCCACCGTCGAAGAGCAAGTAAGAGGTAATGAGTTTCCTGGGGAGACTCAACTATATCATCCGGTTCATAGCTCAGTCTACTGTCATCTACGAACTTATCTTCAAGATGCTGAAAAAGGATGTCGCCACCAAATGGACCGATGAATGTCAAAAGGCTTTTGATAGGATCAAGAAATACTTGTCTACGCCTCCAGTCCTGGTTCCGCTTGAGCCTGGAGGCCCTTATTGCTCTATCTCACAGTTTTGGATGGAGCATTTGGCTGTGTGTTGGGACAACATGATGAGACGGGGAGAAAGGAGAAAGCTATTTACTACCTCAGCAAGAAATTTACCCCGTACTCAGTATTCTTTGCTAGAAAGCACCTGTTGTGCTTTGACTTGGATAGCTCAGAAGTTGAGGCATTATTTCTGTGCTTACACAACCTACCGTATATCAAGAATGGATCCACTAAAGTATTTTTTTCAGAAACCCACGCCCACCGGCAAGCTCGCCAAGTGGCAAATTTTGTTGAGTGAATTTGACATTGTCTATGTTGCCCAGAAGGCAGTTAAAGGATAGACTTTGGCAGATCATCTCGCAGAACATCCTATGGAAGGGGAATACAAACCATTGATAACGTATTTTCCCAAAGAGGAAGTAGCTTTCATAGGAGAAGACATTGCAGAGTCCTATGACGGTTGGAGGATGTTTTTTGACGAAGCCGCAAATTTCAAAGGAGATGGTATCGGAGCAGTCCTAGTATCAGAAACCAGTCAGCTACTATCATGTATCCGCCAAGCTCAGGTTCCCATGCACCAATAATATGGCCGAGTACGAAGCCTTAATTTTGGGTCTTAAACAGGCCATTGATATGAACATCCAGGAGCTGCTATTGATTGGGGATTCAGACCTACTCATGCACCAGGTTTGAGGAGAATGGGAGACAAAAAATTCCAATATACTTCCTTATTTGCACCACATACAGGAGTTGAGAAATAGGTTCAAAAAAACAGAATTCTAGCATGTTCCAAGGATACAGAATGAGTTCGCAGATGCGCTTGCCACTTCATCATCCATGATTCAGCATCCAGACACAAACTTCATCGACCCTATCCAGGTCAAGATTCAGGATCAACCGGCTTATTGTGCACATGTTGAGCAAGAAGCCGATGGAAAACCCTGGTTCCACGACATCAAAAGGTACCTAACAATAGGGGAATATCCAGAGCTTGCCAACGCTACTCAGTAGCGCACACTTCAAAGGTTGTCCAACAATTTCTTTCAAAGCGGAGGAATCTTGTATAGGAGGACTCCCGATTTGGGACTACTAAGGTGTGTCGATGCGATAGAAGCGACCAAGTTACTGCAAGAAGTGCACTCAAGGACTTGTGGGCCGCACATGAATGGTTTTGTTCTAGCAAAGAAGATACTCAGGGCAGGATATTTGTGAATGACTATGAAAACAGATTGCATTCAGTATGTCCGGAAGTGTCACCACTGCCAGATACATGCGGACGTGATAAAGGTACCTCCGAACGAGCTCACTGCAATGATTTCACCATGGTTGTTCGCCGCTTTGGGAATGGATGTTATTGGACCAATCGAGCCTGTTGCATCAAACGGACACAGGTTCATTCTAGTGGCAATTGACTAATTTACTAAATGGGTCGAAGCAGCATCATACAAAGCAGTAACCAAGAAAGTCGTGGCAGATTTTGTCCGGGATCGTGTAGTCTGTCGGTTCGGTGTTCCAGAGTCAATCATCACTGATGACGGTTCCAATCTCAACAGCGACTTGATGAAAGCGATGTGTGAAACTTTCAAGATCAGACATAGAAATTCTACGGCCTATAGATCTCAGATGAGTGGAGCCGTGGAAGAAGCCAACAAGAGTATCAAGAAAATACTAAGGAAAATGATCGAAAGGCATAAGCAGTGGCATGAGAAGTTGTCATTAGCTTTATTGGGTTATCGCACTACAGTAGCACATCAACCGGGGCAACTCCCTACATATTGGTTTACGGTATAGAAGCGATAATTCCCGCCGAGGTAGAAATTTCATCCTTGAGAATCATACAAGAAGCTGAGCTAGATGACGCAGAGTGAATCAAGGTTTTATACGAGTAGTTAGACCTTATAGATGGAAAGAGAATGAACATCGTTTGTCATGGTCAGTTATATCTGAACAGAATGGCTAGAGCCTTCAACAAGAGAGTTCAACGGAGGAAGTTTTTACCAGGGCAGCTGGTGTTGAAGAAGATATTTCAACATCAGGATGAAGCCAAAAGGAAGTTCTCTCCCAACTAGCAGGGTTCGTACATGGTTCACCGGGTTCTAACTAGAGGAGCCCTTATTCTTGCAGAAATGGATGGAGAAATATGGCCAAAACCGATCAACTCAGATGCAATGAAGAGATAGTACATTTAATCAGTATGCTTTTCTTTATGATATAATTTGAACTACGTCAGACCTGATTCCTGTTTAAGAGGGGACGTAGGCAGCCCTATGGGTTCAGTCACATCTATAATAAAATTCCATTTTCCCCGCATTTGGATTTGGGGAAGAATTTTGAGAAGGACCCTCAAAATTCCGAAGTCAGCTTGCAAATTTTTCGTATCACCATCGACCCAGTAAACTGGGGCAGAATTTTGAGGAGGACCCTCAAAATTCTAAGGTCGTTCCCCTTTTAGTCATTCAGAACCGCCATCAATAGCGCCAGCTCAGTAAACTGGGGCAGAATTTGAGGAGGACCCTCAAAATTCTCGATCCAGCGAGGTTGTCGTGCCTTGAACCACGTTGCAGTTATGGTTCATCATAAAACAAAAAAAATATTTTGTTTACTTATATATATATACATTTGCATCATATTTGTCAAATTTTGCATAAAATCATTTAGATCAATATCGTTCAGCAACGCTACCCCAAATGGTACAAGACTCCACGAGTCGAGGGATGCTAACTAACCTCCCCCTTTACAGAACTCACGATCTTTCTTTGGATGCAGGAATCCAGGGTACAAATAAGTGATGCAGGAGCTTTACAAAACCAAAATTCCCAAAACCACTACTTACCTCGCAAAGGCTCACTACATTCAACGCTTCCCCCCAGCAGTCATCGATAGCACAATCATCTACCAGCTAAGAAAATCACCACCATCCTCTCCTTTATATTTCTACATTCTTCGAGGCTAAGCTCTGCCTCCATCCTGCATTTTAAATTGCATAAGGCTACTCTCTGCCTTCCGAGGCTAAGCTCTACCTCCATCCTGCATTGCGTAAGGCTACTCTCTGCCTTCCAAGGTTAAGCTATACTTCCATCTTGCATAAGGCTACTCTCTGCCTTTCAAGGCTAAGCTCTGCCTCCATCCTGCATAAAGCTATCTTCTGCCTTTCGAGACTAATCTCTATCTCCATCTGCATTTTTGCATTGCATAAGGCTACTCTCTGCCTTCCGAGGCTAAGCTATGCCTCCATCCTGCATTTTCGCATTGCATAAGGCTATCTTCTACCTTTTGAGACTAAGCCTTGTCTCCAGCTGCATTGTTGCATTGCATAACGCTACTCTCTGCCTTCCGAGGCTAAGCTCTGCCTCCATCCTGCATAAGACTACTCTCTGCCTTTCGAGACTAAGCTTTGTGTCCATCTTACATTTGGATAAGGCTATTCTCTACCTTCCGAGGTAAGCGCTACCTCCATCTTGCATAAGGCTATCTTCTGCCTTTCGAGACTAAGCTCTGTCTCCATTCCGCATTGCATAAGGCTATTCTCTGCCTTTCGAGGTTAAGATCTACCTCCTTTATTTTGCATTTGGCTGAAAAATTTCCACCCTGTTTCATCTGGATGAAATATCTCCACCTTGCATTTTAAATTCTCGCTTTGGCTGAAACATCGCCACCCTTGCATTCATCCGGCTGAAAGATTGTCACATTTTCATGGGTTGAAATATCGCCAACTTATTCAAAGGCGTCATAATTCAGAGGCACCATCCGCATAGCCCGAGAACACCATTTCATGACCTGCGAATCTTTACTTTAATGCTCTTCATAGCCCAGTACGTCATAGTCTGAGGACGCCATCTTAATGGTCCGAAGACATCATTTATGGTCCAATGAGAACTTGCATCACGTTTAAATTATACAAAATGTCCGCACACCGTTCATTTGCAGGTACACCGGTCGGCATGGTCGTCTCATCGGGAGAGATCCCCCTCCAGTTTTTCGTAACCGCCCGATCTCCAAACCCTTGACATATCTTGAACCTTGGTGCGTCCGACTCTTCCAAAGTTTTCGTTGGCATATTCCGCCAACGGCTCCTGAACTACATACGGCATGATTCATGTAAAACCAGGGATATGTAGGCAGCTCAAAAGCCAGAGCGCGATCAAACTTCTCTTACACTCATCATTTCTGGACAAAATTGTCCATCCTATCTTTACCCGACAACTCTTTCATCCTCCTCGGGTAAAGAGGGGCAGCTGTTGATACCCAATTTTTCCCTATGTATTTTTGTACCCAAAATATTTTTCAAAATAGCTTGTGAATGCATATATAAGCATCCACAAAAGGTTTGGTATATTTTTCTATATTTTTTCAAGTATTTTAAAACCAATTTACAACTTATTTTGTACCAGAAAAGCAAATATTTAGTATCAAATCTTGTTATTTTAATAAATAATTTATTTTATTCTCTCATCTACATAAACATATAATTTATGTAATTTTTAGAAAATTTTGACAAAGCCATTAGGTATTTTCAAACTAAAACTGCATTAAAATTGCAATTTTAGCCTATTTCTCAATTTAATAAGTATTTCAAGTAAAAAATCGTCCCTAATATTTTTAATTAATTCCTAAACGTATTTTATTATCTCAGTATTTCTATTGGATTTTTACAAAATCATTTGATATTTTAAAAAATTAAATTAGGGGAAATTTGGAAATTTAAATTATAGCCCTTCGATATTTCAATTTTGGCCACATTTCAACCCAATTCACCCCCCAAATCACGACCCAATTACCCGACCCAGGCCTATTCGGACCAACCCACCCAGATCCCCGTTTTAAATCGTGGTCGTTGATCATTTTGATCAACGGTCCATGATTAACCTTACCATGATTAAATCCTTAACCCCCTTTACCCTAAAATATTTTCTAAATCTACCGCCCTTGTATCCCCTTTAACCAAACGCTCTCTAGCCCTCCATCTCTGAAGAACCATCTGGTTCTCTCATGGCCTTCGTCGCCATACCAGCCACTCATCATTCACTCCTCTCGACTTCCAGCAACCATGGAGTCCTTGTATCGCTGTTTTCTCTCTAAAGCTTGAAGCCCAGCAGCTTCCGCCATGAAAGAGGGTCATTGAAGCTTCACTTGGGTATGTTTTTCGGCTTTTCTCCGGCGATCTTTGTACGATGATGCCTTTTATGGCATTGTATACGAGTTTCACAGTCAGGTTCTTTGTTCTCCCTAATTTGTTTGAAACCCCTAATTTTTCCTCGTTAATCTCCACTCTTTAAAAAACAACTCTTAGTTTGATTTTGTTTTCTAATCTATTTTTACTTAGCATTTTCGGTTATTTCAAATTTTTCGAATAATTACCACTCTTTCAAGTTAGGGTTTCTGACCCCTTCTTCAAAATCGTTCTTCTACTCTTTCTGGGTACTATATATTTGTTTGTGTTTGTTCATTTCACTCGTTTGTTTGTTTTCCTTGTTAACCTGGGTTTCATATTATAATTTCTATTCCTAGGGTTTCTTAACCCCTTTTGAAAACACTTTACTTTTCTGATTTTTGAGTACTAGTATGTAACTCTTAGTACTACCATGATGTGTTCTTCTCTAATTCTTGTTGCTAGTTTTCATTCCCTACCATGTTGTGTTCTTCTCTTAAGGTTTTTGGCTATTTATATGGTGATTTTATACTGACTCTTACAATATCTTTAATGCTGTGATTGCTGGCTTTAAAACTATGATTTTGTATTCTCTTCACAGTTTTGTATTGTTTTTGAATTTTCTTCCTCAATCAATGGGATACATTCCTCAATTAATACTTGATTTCCTAGGTTTTCATTCTCGAAAATTATTTTCTAGAATTAAAGTGGTACTTTTCCTTATATATGTGTACAAGTATGTCTACTTATTTGCTTGACATATTTCCCTAGTTAAAGCCTCATGTATCTAGTCTGCATTGTATACCTTATACTATTTTGTTTACTTATGTGACCATGTCATACTGGGTGATTCTTTTCCTTTTAAAAATGATTACTTATTACTATTTGGCTATGATTCCTTAATTAAAGGGAAGTCCCTATACTTATTTGATTATGATTGATATCAGTTCCTTAAATGTGGATTAATACCTTATTTTTTCACTCGTTTTTAATACGATAAATACTCCTCACCTTTCTCTTTGAACACACCAACACACACTGCTCTCACAACCTCGGACTCTTTGAATTCTCTCTTCCTCAGCTATTAGTATACTATCTCATTCTCTTGTTTGAACACTCAATTGGCTCAGAGCCGAGATTTGAGTAACTTGTGTTTATTACTCTATACTACTAGGTTCTATTTGTTTGTCTACATTGGGTCTGTTGTTGTTCTGATATTGTTGTTGCTATTCCCATACTATTGTTACTCACACTGGTGCTCTCATTCTTTGCACACCTTGCTCTCCATTTGTGCATTACTGCATTGCTATTGTATCATATTACCTGCAACTAGTATGTCACCTATTTCATATACAAATTCCACAACAACATGCTCCTATTAGTTTTGCAATTCATATTGTTTCTTGCGTGCTTTTACCTATGGTTCAGTTTCTCTTATTGTCACTAGCATGCAATTGTTAGTCTACTAGTTTAACTTAGCATGTTCTCCCTTATCCCCATTCCCCTTGTCTCAATCCATGTTTTTCTCTTCCATGTGCACTACTGCTTGGCTACTTAACAGCGTTGAAACCTCTCTATGAGGTTGATTATATTTACAGCTTGGTACAGTAAGAACTAAACCCTTGTTTTCAACCATGTCTGATTGTTTTTACCCAACATGTGTTTGTTCCCTTTATTTATTTGGACTTTATTTATTTGCTCCCTTATCCCCTCCCTGTCTCAATGAATGTTTTCCTTATGTGCTACTACCATGCATCCATGTCTACTTGGCTACTTGGTTAACCTAAAACCCTTGGTTGAGGCTAAGCATATTAAAGATAAACTCTTGTTTGCAACCATGTCTGTTTACTTTCAATATGTTGCCTATGTAAGTAGTTTGCTTTGATTATTTGTCCCCTTTCCCCTATGCCCCCTTGTTTGTATGATGCCCTGTTGTTCTAAAACTGGTTAGTCTAAAATAATTTCTTGAACTCTCTCAATTCTTTCAACTATTTTCTAAACTGGCTCAACTTTTCAAACTCTTTCAGCTATTTTCTTAAACTCTATCAATTATTTCAACTGTTTTCTTAAAATGTCTATCAACTATTTTCAGCTCTCTCAATTACAATCTCATTCTTAGACCTTTATGGTCCGCTCCCTTAGTGTAAGCACTGCCATGGGAGCCTTGAGCACCCATGGAACTCTGACGCACAAGGTTGGCACTTCCAATGCTTGCACTTGTCTAATTGGAACATTTTTGAGTCTTGGTATTGGCCAGGGGGTTCAAACGGACCCTTAGGGAACTTTGCCGCACCCAAGCCTTGGTAATGACAGTGAAACTCGAAAGGAGTGAGGTTGGAGATGCTTGGGCCTGGCTGAAGGCTCTCTATAGAATAACTTTTTATTTTTCTTTTTATCATTGTTGTATTTTTAATTATTTGGCTATAATAATTTGTAAATAACAACGGGGATAATAGTAAAATTGGGGGGTGGGGGGGTTATGCATGATTACTAAAGATATGGGTAGAAAGCATGTTTCTAGGGCTTTATTTACCTATTTGCATAATAGAAACCACGTATAGGACATGCATCTCACATATAAAAATCTCGTTCTTAGGGATTTTATTTTCAGCTTGTTATCTTTTTAATTAAAATCAATTAATAACCAAATTACTGCTTTGCATTTAGATACCATGTTTTAGGGTCTTTATGTGCATTAGAAATCATGTACTTAGGGTCTCTCTTTTGCAACTGTTGAATGCCTCACCAATCTTGCTAAACAAAATGTAAAACTGGTTAACATTTTCATTTTAAAACTGACGTGTATGTCCACCATTCTCTTATGGTTAAACAATGACTAGGCAAACCTTAGTTTAGATGAAATTGATTAATCGCCTTAAATCCTACCTAAGCTATTCACTCTTTAAACAGTCTGAATTTGTTCCCCTTATAAGTCTGATTTTTCACTAAACCTCTGCCTTATTTTTTCAATCACTTATGTCACATTGTTTTACTAAGTCGCTCTTCTTCCTAGTCAAGAATTGTATTACTATTTTTCTAAACTTGTCTGAATACTGTGTCTTCTGCAAATTTTTTAAAAAAATGTCTCAAAACTAATACGCTTATACGTTCTTTAACATTTCTGAGTAGTTTTATATTTGTTATCTACCCTCCTTTCCGAAAACTGGTTTATCATATGTGTCATGTATTTTCAAGTGTGTTTTTTAAAAGGTTTTTCCTCCGATTTTCTAAGCTGCCACATCCGTTTGTCTTTTTCAAGTCCCAAAAGTTTTCATCCAATTCGTTTAATATGAATTCTGTTTTAAAACATTTTTCAGCTGTTGTCTTAAATATATTTGTCAACACTCCGATTTTTTAAAACTCTCTCTTCCCTAGACCTTGCATATGTTTGAGACGTGCTAATTACGTGTTCTCTTATAGAGGGTCATTTGAGCCTTTTATATGTTTTATATGATTCCTTTATATGCAAGTCCTATTTGTTTTTGAATGTCTCCTAGTATTTTAACCTTTAAACTTAAGGGTTCCCCCTAGTTCCTACCTCATAGGAATAACGATCCTAAATGCCCTCTATTATCTATAGGACGGGACGAGTAATAGCACGCAATAAGCATTCGTGACCAATTCACATGCTTAAATAACCTCTAATGGGTGGGAAGGGTAGAATATGGAGATGATGACGATGCGATAATATCATAAAGCGACTCCTCTTTGGGAATATGTGCGGGATATTGCATCGAATGATCCATATTGTAGTCAAACCTAGGATCCTTCTTTATCTTATTTTCTTTATTTAAATGCTTTCATATAATAATGCTTTTCAAATTAACTCTCTTTTATTTGCATCCTTCTTTCTTCTTCAAAGCTTCTCAAGTTATATGAATGTTCTATTTGTAAGCCTTACTTGTTTAATTGCTTCATCTTTTAATAAGTCACAATTGACACAGCCGGGAACCACACTAGTGGATCTTGAGGGGTGCCATACACCTTCCCCTCGAGATAATCTGAAGCCCTTACCCAAAATATGGGTTTCTTTTCAAAATAATCTCTATTAAGTGTCCTAATGCACTATAATCATTAGGTGGTGACTCTTCCAATTCCATAACCCAATTCCCAGACAGGAAATAGAGTTGTTTTGCCCATAATGTCGTAAACCTGATTTCGCTTTCTTTGAAGGAGGGAAAAAGGGGGCTTCGACAGTAGCACTGTCATTTCATTTGGGACGTGCATGCAAAATTTCATGCAATCGGACGTGTTTTGGTTGGGTTTTGAATCGAAAGAGAGTTTGGTTAAGTTTCAAAGTTTTTAAGTCCAAATTATTGACTAATTTGCATCTCCGACGTTATTTTAGGTGGTTTAATGATTGGTAGAAGTTTGAATGATGTTATGGGTTATGTCTGTTGGTTTGGTTTAGGTCCTGGGGGCCTCGGGTGTGTTTCAGATGCTCAACGGGGCAATTTGGAGTTTAGAATTGCAGTACAAAATTGCAGGTCTGCTTTCCTTCTTCGCGTTCATGAAGAAAGCCCCGCGTTCGCGAAGCTTTACCATTTCCCCTCATCGCGTTCGCGTCCCTCTTCCATTCATTCGCGAAGTCCAGCTTCCCCCTCTTTCGCATTCGCGTCCTTGCCAACGCGTTCGCGTAGGTCATTTCTGTACCCCTCCTTTTTTATCTTCTACGCGTTCGCGTGTCCCTTGTCGCGTTCTCATAGGTTCCAATCCCAGGCCTTCGCGTTCGCATCCCAATCCTCATGTTCGTGAAGAGCAATCTTCATCCTCTTGAATTTTCCTCTCCACGTTCGCGATGAACATATCCCTGACCAGTACATATATTTAAAAAATGAAGCTTTCTTCCATTTTTACAAAAACTCAAGTTAGAGAGCTCGGTTTTTGGAGATTTTTCGAGGGATTTTAGAGGCAAACATTGGGTCACGTTTCCTTACTCCCTTATGATTATTACCCACTAATCTGATCTCGAATTCAAGCTTTAATTTCGGATTTGAAATGAAAATTGGGGTAAAGTTCTTAGACCTAACTTTGATGATTTGAAGGGGTATTTGACCTCCTATTTTGGAGATTTTTATATGGTTAGACTCGTGAGAGTACGAGGTTTCTGATTATTCGATTCCGAGACGTTGGCCTGAGGGGCATTTTGGTTATTTTACCTATTTTTGTGCCTTTAGCTTTAATTTTAACAGTGTAATTAGTTACTTGCGATGTTATTTACAATATGTAATTGGTTTGAATAGATTTGGCCCACTTGGAGTGAGATACTCGTGGAAAGGGCATTGTTTCTTAGCGGTTTTGTACCAATTCGAGGTAAGTGACTTGTCTAACCTTGTGCTGGGAACCTCTCCCCTTATGATATCTTTTTCATTGTTTAACAGCCTTGTGCGCAAGGTGACGGGCGTGTACTTGTGCTAGTTTTTGGAAATTCACCTTACTTAGCTTATTTAGACTGTGTTTTCTTCCCATATTTGATTGTTAAAAATGAAACTTCACTTGTTTTGACTTAGGGAAAGCATGTTAATAACTTATTGCTCTATTTGACTAAATTGAAATATTTGTCGTTCCTTGAAAAGCATGCTAGTGATTTATTTGCTCTATTTGACTAAATTGCCATATTTGTCTTTCTTGTGAAGCATGTAAGATTCTCGACTTTACTTGTTGTTCGTATTTGGCTTCCTTTCCATTAAATATTGATTTGTTGTGGTGTATTTACTTTTGGGACTACGAGTTTAATTCTCGGGAGATCCTCTATTATTGGTATGATGGACTACGAGTTCAATTCCCGAGAAATCCTCTGATATTGACATGACGGACTACAGGTTCAATTCCTGGGAGATCCTCTGATATTGACATGATGGACTACGGGTTCGATTCCCGGAGATCCTCTGATATTGATATGACGGACTGCCGGTTCAATTCCCGGAGATCCTCTATTATTGGTATGAAGGACTGCGGGTTCAGTTCTTGGATATTCTCTGTTATTGATATGATGGACTACGTGTTCGATTCCCAGGAGATCCTCCGATACTGGTATAAATGGACTGCGGGTTCAATTTGTGAACATCCATGTGGAATCTGGACTTTTGAGTGATTTTTTTTTGTTCCTAGTCTGTACTTGTAGCCGTTCTATTTTACTTCATTATCTATTGTTTATTATTCTTACATTATTTTTTTATGTTCATCTCAGTAAGGCCTCGACCTTCCTCGTCACTACTCCACCGAGGTTAGACTTGGCACTTACTAAGTACCGCTGTGGTGTACTTACGCTACTCTTCTGCACACTTTTATTGTGCAGATCTAGGTACTTCTGGTGGGGCGCACCATTAGTGATCCCGAAACTACACTTGGAGATTCGAGGTATGCATCTGCCGCGTCCACAGAGCCGAAGTGTCTCCTTCTATTCTACCTTTAGCTAGTAGTTTCGTTCATGTACTCATTTGTTGTAGATACTCCTGGATGTTAGAGCCGTATGTTATATTTTACTCTTAGCTTGTGTTGGTCGTGGGTTTCTGTGTCTTGGAGGTTTTTACCTTATTTTGAGTCAACATGTATGTGCCAAGCGGCACGCTATATATTATCTTATGCTATTTATGTTTTATTTATCATTTTTCGTAAAGAATGTTGAATTTTCGCGATGTGTCAGGCTTACCTAGTCGCGAAGACTGGGTGCCGTCATGACAGGTTCACGATTGGTGAACTAGGGTCGTGACAAAAGCATAAAACACATAATTAGTGCAAAACACTAGCGATAAAAGTCCAAACTCAACTAAAGTGCAGTAAATTAAAGTGTAATAATCGACTAAAATACATAGTTATAGCATATCATCAAATATCTAATCACATTTTGTTTTAGGTTGCTTAATCATGATAAATTGAAATGACTGATGTAAACATTGAATGCGATTTTGTGAAAAAAAGGAAAAGAACTTTCCGAGAAAGAACTTTTTAAAGTACTTTTGAAAAAATACACTTAGGATAATTTTTTTAAATCTTTGTAAAATACTAATTGTTGTTCCATAATACTTTTCAAATTAAGTAGTTAAACATAAGTTGTTACTCACTAAAAATATTTTTCAAAATTAGTTGATTTTAGATGTTTGGCCAATCAGGCTATCAGCCAAGTTGGTACTTCTCTCAAAAGCGTATCTATGTTAAGAAATAAGGGGCCATGCACCCATCCTCTTGACAAGTAAAAGCAAATTTTCTTTATAAGCTTTTAATGGTTACGCCATATGGAGTAGATGGCACACATGCTCAAATTTTGGCATTGGTGCCTCCATTCGAGACCCAATAGACACACATTAATATAATATCATGTATTTAATTTTTACCTGGGAGCTTTTTTTTTTTTTTAATTCTATTTTTTCCCTTCTTATTATTTTTCCTTTTCTTAATGTTCTTCTCCAAGTTTTCATGGCAAAACTTGCTTAAATTGTTTTATCCCAAATTATTGCTTAAACATATTTGAATTCCAATCAAATTATTGAAATTTTTTCAACTTTGTAGGATAAAATACTTTTCTTTTTCTGGATAAGCAAGTCACATATAAAGAATTTGTCATATGCTCTAAGAGATTTTTATATTTTCATACTTCTTTTAGCCATAAAATTTGCATAAGTTTCAATTTTTACACTATTAATTTTCATTAACCTTCTACTTTTTCTTTTTATTCTGAAGTTAATGTTAAGACAAATATTATGTAATGATTGTCAGATTATAATTAATAATATTAGTGACAAACACAAAAATTAGCAAGATTATAGTTTACCTATTTGAATAATGTACAAAATTATTAATATGTCATATAACACTACAAAATTTACAATCTCTTGATCCTAAATGGACAACTATCATGGTGTATCCATGATTATAAATATTGGATCCGTCTGATTTCTCTAGCCTTTGGTTTCAAATATGGACATTCCCTGGGCTCAAAGTGCTATAATTGTACGTTTTACTGCTGGTTTCAGTACACATCGCAAAGAAGAAGTAATTTCTGGGTGCAATATTCTGAATTCTATCTTAATTAGTAAAAGCCTACCAAACTTGAGCATATATTGAAGTAAAAGATAGTATATTACTTCCTGCGTCCATCTTATGGGAGATATTTGATTTAGTACAGTATTTAAGGAAATACTTTTATAGCTTGTAATTTAAAATAAATTATAAATAAGTATATAATTATATATCATCTTAGTGAGAGTAAAATAAAATTCTAAAGTCAAAATATTTAGAAAGATCCTTCTTTGGGTTACATCATAAAGGAAAATTTATCACGTGAATTGTTTAAGAATAGAGCAATTAACTATGTTTACGTGATAAAAGTAAATATAACAGTACATAATATATTCATAGTTTTTGCGCATTCTTAAAAGTAAATTCCAGTAAATATATGCTAGCTGTTTATACATGAAAAAAATATTCTGTGGAATAATCAAAAAAATAGTAACAAACTCTTTTAAGGACTCCTGGTTAGTCACCGGAGACTTTAATGAAGTGACAGGGATAAATGAAAATTTTGGCGGATTACCTGTTAATAACAGCAAGTTTCGAATTTTATCAGTTGTATTAATTACTGTGGGCTCTTGGACCTAGGGTTTAAGGGTCCTAAGTACACTTGGTCAAATAAGAGAAAAAAATCAAAATTAATAATAATGAAAAGGTTGGACAGATACATGACCAACCCAAACTGGATTAATCTCTACCAAGAAGCCCAAGTAACCCACCTAACCAGGGTTTACTCGGACCACTGTCCTATTAAACTAGACTTACAGAAAATTATGCCCCGCAAAAATAAAGTCTTTAGAATAGAATTAATGTGGCTATCACACCCTTCCTTTAAACGTCTAGAAGAAAACAATTGGAATAGTCCCGACTCTCTTCTATTGACTATTGAAAATTTCACAGAAGATATTAAAAACCTAGAATATTAATACCTTTGGGAATATTTTTCATAAAAACAAGTCACCATAGTTAGGCTCAGTGGAATTCAAAATCTCCTAAATATACTAAGAGTCAATTCCTAAGAGACCTTGAATCCTCTCTAATAGAAGACCTTAATGGGCTTCTAAAACTAGAAGAGGACTTCTAGAAGCTCAAATCAAGGCTAAATGAGGGTGACGAAAACACTAAATTCTATCATATTACCACCATGCAACATAGAAGAAAGAATATAATCCTTAGCCTAAGATATGAGGATGATAACTGACTTTACGAACAAAAAGAGATTATTCCATTAATTACTGATTTTTTAGGAAACACTATACCACCAGCCAGGATCTCTCTCCTCTAAATCAAACGCCAATGTCCTACTATGCTACTCTCGATAGAAATGACCATCCTGACCTAAGCTTGAAACCTACTATCCAGGAAATTAAACAAGCAGTTTTCTCTTTTAAACTTTATAAAGCTTCACGACCGGATGGTCTCCATACTTTCTTCTATCAAAAGTTTTGGAACGAAACGAAAAATACCTTAATCAATTTCTGTAAGGAAACTTTTAGAAATAAAAAGATGGTGGACGAAATGAAAAAAAATTACATTTGTTTAATTTCAAAATGTCATAATCCAGAGACTATAAAACAATTTAGACCTATATGCCTTTGTAGCACTGCCTACAAAACCATTACAAAAATTATAGTTAATAGAATCATACCGCTCCTCCCAAAGGTGATACACCCACCCAAACAAGCTTCCTAATAGGGAGAATGACCTCTGATAATGCCATTATTGTTAAAGAAGTAATGAACTACTTTAAGAGAACTAAGGGAAAGAAAGATAAATTGTTAATTAAAATAGATCTAGAAAAAGCCTTCGACAAAATAGAATGGTCTTTCGTAAGGATCTCACTGACCTCTTTTAATCTCCCCAAAGACCTAATAGACCTAATAATATCATGTATCTCTACCACTTTAACCTCCATCCTAATAAATGGGTCAAGCACAGACTTCTTTAGACCCACAAGGGAGATTAGGCGAGGGGACACCCTATCCCCTGCCTGTTCATAATATATAGAAATGTCGCTCAGGCTTATTCATCATAAAATTCAATGTTGCAATTGGATTCCCATAAAAATGTCTAATAAGGAACCAAAACTATCATACCTATTCTTTGCAGATGATCTAATATTAATGGCAGAAGCCAACCAAAAAAATTGTAATTCAATAATAGACACCCTTAATAAATTATGGAACTATTCAGGCCAATCCATTAATTTTCAAAAGTCAAGGGTTATCTTCTCCAAAAATATCTTCTCCAGAAATAAGGAATGCATCAGCCAATGTTTATCCATGACATCCTCAAATGAAGTAGGAAAATATCTAGGATTTCTAATCTTGAACTCAAGTCCATCTAAAAAGGACTTCCAACATATCATTGATCGACTCAATAGTAGGCTACAAGGCTGGAAAATAAACCTCCTAACTATAGCAGGAAGAACTATCCTAATATTATCCACCCTAGCAGCAAGTCCTAACCACGTCATACAAATTTATAGCCTTCCAAAAGCTACCCTTAAAAATATCGACACCATCCAAAGAAAATTTTTATGGGGTAACACTTCCGAAAAAATAAAATGTCATATTATCAATTGGAACATAGTGAGTAGGGATAAGTACAAAGGTGGATTGGGTTTATACAAATCCAAATGGAAAAATCAATCTTTCAAATGCGACCCTGGCATAGAGATTTGCAAGGATCTATGGGTAAATGTCCTGCAGAGTAGATATAGTATCAACAAGGTCTCCGCCAAATGGAATTACCTAGAAGAAAAATGGAGAAACTCACATATGGAAAAATATCTGTATTGGAGGAGAAATAAGTGAAAAATACATCCATTGGGAAGTAGGTAATGGGGAATCCATAAACCAATGGCATGATGTCTGGATCATGGACTCAGGCCCCTAAATCCCTCATACAGGGACCCCTGCCACTCAATGACAAAAATATCCTTCTAAGTTCCATCCTAGAAAAGGGATCTTTTAACATCAACAAACTCTCCTTCGAGCTTCCAGAAAACATTCGCAAAATATTTTTTAGCACGTATGTAAAACAAAGCGAGACAGCAATTGACAAATTAACATGGGTGGAAGGATCTAATGGGTCTTTCTCTACAAATGTTGCCTACCAAATTGTTGCAACTCAATCGAAATAAGAAGGAAACCTAACATACTTCTCTTGGTTATGGAAGCAAGATACTCTAAACAAAATTAATTATTTTTTTATGGACGGTTGTTGTTGTTGTTGTTGTCCATAATAGATTCCTCACATCTAAAATGCTTTTTAATAGGAATATCACTACCTCCATCATTTGCAACATCTGTCAATATGAAGAAGAAGACATGGACCACATGTTCTTCAACTGCCTTCACTCAAGACCTATTTGGATCAATTGGTAAGTTTCTACAAATACCCAAATCAACCCCACAATGACCTCACTATGTACAACTCACTATGTACAACTGGTTAAAAACTCTTTGCCAAACAAAATTCTCTTTTAATAGATATTTAATAAAGGCAGATATCTTGCCTTTCACACTTTGGCATATTTGGATCCACATAAATAATCTCATCTTTAATAATAATAAAACTTCTCTCTTGTTAAAAATATTATTAAAAGCGCAACGAAATTTAAATTATTAACAAAGTTTATTAAGAGACTTTGCTTAAGGACTACTATTTTACATAAATGGAAGCCACCTGATTCGGGAACCTTCAAATTAAACATTAATGGCTCAAGCTTAGGTAACCCGGGAAAGGGAGGCATTGGGGAGGTTTTCAGAAATAGTGATACTAACTGGATCCTAGGTTTTAAAATATTCATTACTCATGCAACTACTACCTATATGGAAGGCCTCACCCTTATACATGGTCTAAAAATATCCATACAACAAAACATCAGGTCACTAGTGGTTGAAACAGACTGCAATGTCCTACTCAACATGCTTACTAACGATTGCAGATGGATGCTTACTAGAGCAGGGAAGCCACATGTCACTCACATCTTCAGAGAAGCTAATGGAGTGGCTGATATTCTGGCCAAGCATGGAAGCAACTCGAACTTTTTTGGAAATCTTATGTTATACTTCTCCCCGTCCTCTTTTGTTGTCTCTATTTTTGAACTGATCAAACTAGAAACCTTGTGTCCTAAAATAGTCCCAACTTGTAATAACCTTTAAACAGGGCGAAATAAATATCTTTATTAAAAAAAAAAAAAAACTAACGTAGCTTCTGTCACATTACCTGCCAGCCTTTTTAATGTTATTCTGCAAGCCAAAATTTATATATTCAAGTAATGCTATAGTCAGATATTTATTATGCTGTAAACTCCATAATTAACTAAAGTTGTTCAATTTTCACCCTCTCCTTGTTTGAGAAGATCATCCCGCAGATCCCGGATTAGACGGTTTTGAGGATACGTTCACCGTCAATATAAATTTATTATTGCTCGTAAAAATTGGTACGAGGCCTTTTATTAATACTTGATCATTTCTTAAAAATACTTGTAAGTATATATGGAGTTTTTATCGAAGTTTTCAGGTGTTGCCGACGCACGTCTACCTCTGCTCGCCCTCTTATAGCTTCTTGATAGAATTTTTTTTTATATCTCAAAAAGAAATATTTCAAAACTATGTCCAGATCCATTTTTTTAAAAATTATATTAATGAGTCTTTATTGTAGTAATTATTTTAAATATATTTGTAATCGAAAATTAATTCATTTTCGAATTCAATTAGGACTATTTAAATTCAATTGAG
The DNA here is from genome assembly GCA_034376525.1 of Nicotiana benthamiana. NCBI lineage: Eukaryota > Viridiplantae > Streptophyta > Magnoliopsida > Solanales > Solanaceae > Nicotiana > Nicotiana benthamiana. The sequence goes on from CM067336.1 coordinate 72,913,830, forward strand.
ACAAAATAATATAACCATTTAATGCTCATTAGTGGGAAATGTTTCGATCCGACCATTGAGTTCAATTGAACGTTTCTTTCAATTGTTTAAGAGCCTTAATGACTTCGATTCCTAACGTTTTCTTGCCAATAATCAGATGTTCTTTTTGGATTTCATATATAAGTATATGTTTGTTTATTTGAAGAGTGAACAACAAAAGAATAAAAACTAAAACTTTTCTTCCATTTTCTTTTGTGTTGAATTTTTCTTGTTTTTACTCCTAGTTATACTAGAAGAGCTTGTTGAATCCTAGGGGATACGTCTATTTTTATTTATCATGGTGCAGGTGAAATATCCTTAAGGAATATCCTTGACATGCCTCAAACTAAATCTTATTCTTCATAATCCAATATTTTTCCAAAAATCTTAAGGATATTATCACGTTATTATTATGGAGAATAACGCTGCTAATGTTATTGTTGATGCTACTACACCCGCTACACTAACTGTTTCTGTTGTTGTTGTTCCATCACCAATTATCTACGCCAAACATTTTCCTGATGTTTCGAAAATTGAAGTTTTTGGTGGAGATAATTTTAAGCGATGATAGGAACGCGTGCATTCTGTTTTGGATATGCATGGAGTTGCTTTTTCACTTGCTAATTCTAAGCCAACTGAAGCAACTTTCATTCAGATGGATCAATGGGTTAATGCTAATAAGGTATTTTTCGATACTATAATTTTTACTCTTTCTAACAAATTGTTCGATGTCTACGTTTTCTACAAGGAGACAAAATGTCACAATCCGAATTTTTCACCTTCGGTACTGTGATGGCGCCTAACATTGCAATCTCTAGGAGAGCTAATATTACGGAATATTTCATCCTTTTCCTTATCCCTTAAAATTTGAACAAAATTAAATCAGTGAAAATAAAAGTGGAAGTACATGATTTAATTGATTACCCTTATGCTATTAACGAAAGTCGAAATAGATACCACCCAGAAACTTGTGTCGCAACTCACGAACATTCTATGAATACTACAAGTAATGGTTTGAAAGAAAATATATTTGTCTCGAAGAAAGTAAAACAGAAATAAAGTAAAGATAAGAGGGGACTGATCGGAGCAGACTCAATCCTAAGAAAGAGCGGACGCTTATACTTTTACCCGATAGTGGTATCGGGGTCAATTTTCCACAGAGATCCTCGATTTGGAGTTGAATATTTGCTAAGCCTAGAAGTGTATTTTGGCCCCTAATTGATCTTCTAACATTTTTGGTTTTCTTTTGAGTAATAGCTACAATTTATCACTACAACTATAAAACTAAGTTATGCTAAAATTATGATTCTAAGATATATGCAATATAGAGAGAGAGGCACTAGGGTCGTGGCATGTACCTAGGTGGTCAACTAACGGTTAGATATTCCTAATGCAAAAATGATGAATATGGGACTTATGCTATAACCGTTTGCACTTTTGCACCCACTCTCACACCTCTCGGTAGAGAGAGTGATTTTTCCCAAGCAACTTATGGTTCATGTTGGGTAATTACTCTCTCGAGGTTTAGGCCGTTAATTGGGACTATCATTCTCGTGGGTCCATCCCAATTCCTTGTTGGAATTAATCTTTGAATCATAGACTCTCTTTTTCAAGAAGAGTCAAGACCCACTAAGCTAGACTTAGTGTTTGCAACCACCAAATCTTAGTGAAAACATAAAATTAATCCAAATAACAAATACCCAACATCATTCATACACTAAAAAATCACACCCATTAATTACCCACACTAGGTTGAGCCACAACCCTAGCTAATGTGTTTAGCTAGATATAGTAGTAACAGATATTAAAGAAATAATAGATGAAATAGACATAATAATTAACTACAATGATAATCTACTTGAATCCACGTTAAAACTAGAAGAAATTACCCGAAATAGGCTAACAATATGAATTTTCGAACTCAGCAGCTAATCTGAAAACCAAACTTAACCTAAAAAAGTAAAATGTTCTATTTATACTGCACAGGAAAATTCGGACAAAAATACCTCTGAGGGTGTGGTGCGGACCGCATACAAATGTCATGCGGCCACGAAGGGCAGTTGGTCTTCAAATCTTTGCTTATGGAACTGGGGTGTGCAGACCACATACAAATGTCATGTGGCCACATAGGCTGGGACATACAGACCGCGTAGAAATAGGGTGCTGCCGCGTAGTAGATTTTTCCAAAAAGTTAACTCTCTAAACTTTTACCCACACGGACCGCACTACTTTGATGTGCGGTTGCGTGGGCTCTTGTCTTGATTTTTTGGGTGTCTGAACTTCCTTTAGTGCAGGCTGCGTGGAATTGATTGCGGGTCGCGTAGCTTTACTTCACAATTGCAAGGTCTCTGAACTCACCTGCGCAGCCGCGTGGCAAATCAGTGCGGATCACACAGGGTAGCCTTGATAATACTTAGCCTCTGAACTTTTCTGTGCGGCCGCGTTGCAAAGCATGGCGGACTGCACCGGTCATTTTACCCTCATTTCAGTTATCTTTTGACGCTTGAAAGATTTCACTCCTTTTTGAGACGATTTGTGATATTTATCATCTTGTCGGTCAAACCAGAAATCAAGCGCAACTTGTAAGCATTTTGAGACTAATCTAGAGCAACTAATGCACAAATATCAGGTAAGAAAGGGCATAAAACATTTAAAATTCACAGTTATCAACTCCCCCAAACTTAAACCTTTTCTTGTCCTCAAGAAAATAAAATGAGACATATCCCTCAATGGAGAACACCCAAGTGATTCCTATTCTTCCTATGGTAACCTCAACAAGCGTCAATTGGGACTAACAATTGCCCTTAATGCGAATGCATCATTAACATATTTGAAATTTTGAGAACTTGTGGATCAAGTGTGACACAAGAGCATCAAGGATTGACAAATCTCATCAAGGAACCTTTTTGAAGTGCTTTGGTCATTGTGGAACCCAAACTCATACATCCTCGACTTTTCCTAAGTGAACTTTACCTTTTAAAATAGTTGAACACAAATCGAGGTGAATGTACTCTCTCTCATCTCTCACAAAGAAAAGGCCCTAAGTCCGACTCTAAGTATTATATGCTTGCCCTTCATGTAAGTATCCGCTAATGTAGGCTTCCCTCAACTCAAGATCAAATAGAGCTTTCGAGGTATCATTGTGAAGGCTTTTGGGTGAAGGTAAGATATGATTTTATTCAAATGGTTTCAATATTCCCTTAAGCACTTCTTTTGATTCATTTTGGCACACTTTCTTGACTCAATTGAGTCATTTACTTCTTTAAAGGGGTTATAGAGACACATGATCACTCTTTCTTTTGCAATTCAAAACCTTTCTCCTTTTGTCTACTTTTCCATACCTTTTTCACTTTTTGTTTTCCTTTGATTCCTTTTTTTATTCTTATTCTCTTTTTGTCTTTTTTATTGTCTTCCTTTTGTTTTTCTTTTGGGCCTTTTTACCACATTGGTGCCTTTCTTGTCCCCTCCTCCCCCCCCCCCCCCCCCACAAACTTAGACATTTTCCACTACTCAAGGGAAGATTTGGGTGCCAAGAGAAGGTCTAACTGAGAAGGGGTATAGGCTTATAACTTGGGTCATGAAAGAAAAAGGTTCAAGGCTCAAAAGGGGTGAACTAGGGATCATTTGATTGGTAGGTTATGAAATTGTTCAAATTGGCATTTTTGGATCAACGAGAGCCTATAATCACTTCTCAAATCAAGTTCCACCTATGATTTCGCCTCAAGAAACATTGAGGGCAAGTTCTAGACCATCGGCACGGTACTTGGGCTCAATAAGTCGAATTCTCACCACATAAACTTAAGGATTTTCAAAGACGGAGTCGGGGGACCACAACGACCTTAGATATGATTCTAGCACACAATGGCCCAAAATGACCACATGATGATTGTTTGGTCAACACAAGAGTCTCAAGGCCACAACTTTGACCATTCTTAACACAACTTAATGTCCTTGACCATAAGATCAAAGGCAAATGTGCTAGGCTCAACTGACGTTTTGCCTGAGACACCCCTAACTACAAAAAACTTGAAAATCAAAAAGAAAAAAATCAAAAATGGACTCAAACCCTTAAGAAGGTTGTCACGCCATCTATCATTGGGAAGAGCCACCAGGTTCGCACAACACTCTACCCTTGGAAAGAACCGTGGCATTCAGAAAACCAAGGGTTTATTGCAAACGCCAAAACAAAGCTAAAACGCTACGAGCCTAACTTGCAACTAAAATGAAAACGAAAAATTTTAACAAAAATAGAAAACCAAAATGAAAATAGAAAGAATATGTACAAAAGGGGAGTAGAATATACAACTAGGGGGAGATAAATATATACATTGAATCTGAAGGAAGTTATATATAGGCCATCTATAGCAAATATATACAGTAATCCAGTCAATCAAAAATAGTAGGGCCATACCCCCAGAAATAAGAGCTAGCATTGTCCCCAATGCTAACTACCAAATAAAGCATAACATCAGTAAAGGATATAGAGAGGCCCCTCAAGCCTCATCATCCGCCCTGTGCTGGTTAGTTGCTCCCATGTCATCTGTACTAGAAGAGACCTCAGATTGGTCCCCAGCCTGTTGCTGGTGTGCTGCTGGGACAGGTGCCTGCTCCTGATCTGGCTCATCAACTGAAGGGGCACTAGAGGGACTCTCATGCTCTGGAGCTACTGCTATCACAACTCCATCAGTGCTAGGGAGTTCCCTTTTCTTCCTCGGCATGTGCTCCTCCTCTGCCTATAGTTGTGGGGTTGTTGGCTCAACAATAGGATCCCCGAACAATAGATCAAGCGAAATCTGATCCGCCAACAACTTGTCTACATCTACCCTCAATTTCGCCACCGACTCATTTAAGGCCTTTGTCTTCCTCAGCTTCCTGTGCTCCTAAGCCAAGTCCTTTAGTGCTTTGATGTGCTCCCTGACTGCTTTGGCCAGGTTTTCCTTCTTTGCCATCATCTGCTCCTGGTTGGCCAGGATTTTCTTCAATGTATCCTCAATGGAAGCATGGATCTTAACAGTAACCGATGGTCCTTGAGCCTGTACAGTTAGGGTCAATGTTGACAACGTGGATGTTGCAGTCGACATCCAGTTGTTCAAACTGGCTAATGATTGCGTGAGCTAGTTGGCGGTGAACCTGTGAGTCTTTGATACCAGGATCACCAGATCATCAGTAACAGAAGGGGATGTTGTTGAAGGACCTGGGGGCAATGTATCAGTAGTGGGCTCAGTGGGTTGCTCAATGAAAACTGGCTCTTCAGACTGGCCAGTTGCGGAAGAAGTGGATGCCTGACCTTTTTTGGCTTTCTTTGGGTTGTCTGGACCCATCTGATCATACCACAAATACGGGGCTACCGGAGGCATCTTGACATCATATTTCTTCTTCGTCACATCCAATTACTTGAAGTACAGGGGAAGTGTGTTCGAGAATGGGTAGTTGGTTTTGGTCTCGTACCCGACTTGAGAAAACATTCTCCACATTATATTACCAACATTCAAAGGGAATCCTGCCATGATGGATGCAACCAATACAGCATAAGGAAGAGGGACGAAATGATCATATGTGGTCGGGTCAAGTCGACTGCACACAAAGGTCAACCACCCTTTTTCTTTTTCTTTTTTTGTCAAAAGCAACTCATTTATTGCTGTCTTCATAGCATACTTGAGCCAGTAAAAGGAAACTAGTAACAGTTTTATACAAGTGCATTAATGGTATCAGGAATCTCTTAATTAGTCGCTAAACCCATCGTCCGTGCTAAAAATCCATTACAAAAGAATTACTTCACTGTCTACACAAGCAGAGCGTTTAATTTCAACTTTTTAAAGTTACAATAACTAACAAGACAACAAATTTGGGAAACACTGTAGACAGGTTCAACAGCCTGAGCTTCGCTCTGGAAGAAAATATTTTTTCAAGTATTCAGATGAACAATGAGTGTGATTTAGTTGCTGTTACCTCATTGTTGCTGAGGCTTAACAGTGTGCTTCTCTACACGCCAAAATTGCACATCTGCACAAATTCCATTTCAGAATCAATATATTTAGTCCATAGCTCCTTGTACTGCCACGATTTATCCAATGATTTGGTTTTCGAGTAGAAGGTCATCAGCCCAGCTGGAAGAGTTCCCAATTTCCACAATGTACGATCCTCATTCAAGTTTTGCCAGTAGTGATACTGCTCAGTGCATTGTTCACGCCTCCAGGCATCAAGATCAAATATATTCATCCCAAATGCCCAGGCACATGCCTTAGGGGCGAACTTTTCCCTAACAAGAGGGTGAGAAAAATTCAAATACTGAGCATAGCGATGAAAAGATCCAAAGCAAGTCTCAACTGCCCCATTGACCTTGCCATCCAAATCAATTGTCCACAATGCAGTCAAATCCTTCTGAACCACAACATCATCATCCAGAAACAAAATACGGTGAAGTTTTGGATACATCTCCGGCAAATAAAATCATAAGTGATTTAACATCGACAAGTACTTTGGATTCTTAAATTTCATGTTGTTCACGTCCTTTGTAGCATTCTCTGCAGTGTTTTGGAAGTAAAAGTTCTGAAGCTTTGCGGACTCAAGTTGCTTGAGCACAGGAACATAGGAAGAAGTTAAGAATGAAAAATCATCCACAGATTTGATTTCTATGTGAGCTTGCCGAATAGGCCTCATCTTAAACCACACCTTCATTGCAGCTAGATTCATCTTGTCAGTAACAACATGGAAAACATGTTTCCATGGCTCCTCTGCATTCTTTATCACTGAATTCACAACTACGGATACTGCAATTATATATATCACTGAATTCACCACCCTTTTTCTTTGAAGTTCAAAGTGTTTATATATATCTTTTCATGTGCCTTCAACCAGACAGGGACTGTACCCGGGGCTGCTAAGTGCTCATCCAACAACGGACGAACTTCCTCTTTCATTTCTAGCTTCTCCAAGTACTGAGATTCATCCTCTTCTTCAAACCCCAAGAAGTCATTCAGCGACTTCTCATCAAATAGCATGGTCTTGTCCCTCACTTTTGTCGCTTTGGAGTCCCGAACTATGTGGTGAACATTACAATAAAATTCCTTCACCATGTGCTCATTCTCCAGCCCAACATGTTCCTTGAAGAATCTCCAACCCTCTATCGTGCGGAATTGTGCTTGCACGTGAGGGTTGTGAGGAACTATATCGGCATCTATGAACTGACTCCCTGGAATCAGCTTCCTCTAGGGCCACCACTCCCTAAATCTATGGAAGGCTACCTCACTGACGAACATGTCTGCCCATGCCTCTAGATTTCTGGTCCGCTCTATGCCTCCGACCTGTGGTTCACCGCCCTCATCATACCCTACACTCTCCCTTCATAGTGAAGCTGTGAGAGAAGTGGAGTGTTGCTCTTCCGTTTCTTTTCAGCTCCGGACTCATCAGACGAGTCCGAGACTACATTCACATGCTTCTTGTATATGGCCACAGTCTCATGCTCGGGAGAAGAAGACTCAGGAACTGGAATCTGCACGGACATGTGGGTGGGGACAGACTCCGAAGTCACACTCCGGGAGGGTGCATACTCACTCCCTATTGAATAAGAGGCAGCCCTGTCGGCCTCCCGAATTATCTTTCTGTTTTTCTTTATGGTCTCCTTATCCTTGGGAGTGAGTTTTACAACTCTTCTAACTGTCTTCCCACCTCTCTCGATTTGTTTCTCTTTGCCCCCACGTTTTTGTTGTTTGCCTCCACGTTCTTGTACCATTGTCTTCAAGAGATACATGTCTAAATTTGTCAATAGAAGCACAGAAGAAGAAGAAGACAGTTAATTGCATTGCACAATTGTAGATACAGTGATCCAGACAGAAGGATGTGGACCGCACAGGAATGCACGCGGTCCGCACAGGCCAATTAATCTAGCATGCAGCTCTCTGAAAGGACCTACGATGTTTGCACTATTTTGGATTGCGCACGTAGGATCAACGCGGACCGCACAGAAAAGGAACGTGGTCCGCACAGGACCGCACACAAGTAGCATGCAGACCGAGCTGAGAGGTTGATCAAACACCAATCAAAGGCACGCAGACCGCACACAAATGTTGTGCGACCGCGTAGGGCTAAATTTACCGAGCAGGAATTTTGTTCTTTTTTGGTCGAATATTTGCTCACATTTTGGGTCCTAGGTGTCCCTACTCAATTGTTTGACAAGAATTCATGCCCATGGTTCAACAAAAGTTCACAAAAATCTATACTAACAGTGAAATTAACAGGAAAGAGACAAAAATAAAAAGTTATACTTGTAGAAAGCAATTAAAACAAACAAAAATTGGACTACGAATTGAAATGAATAAGAGTTGTTATGAGGGATTAATGAGAATTCAACTAAGCGAGCAAATAAAGCAGGTGTGGAGTGAAAATTTTAGCTCAGAATGAAATTTTGCTAAAAGGTTCAAATGAGGCCCAAGGCTTCTATTTATAGAAAATCCTGGGACCCAGTACTCACCTACCTGCGCAGCCGCACAAAATGTCACGCGGACCGCACAGGATTTCCATTGTTCACATTGGCTGCTCAATCCACACGGACCGCACTGATTTGGTGCGCGACCGCGTGGAAGTTATCAGAGACATGGTGAGTTTAGCTTTTCTCACGCGGACCGCTCTACTTTAATCCGCGGCCGCGTGGGATCTTATCAGAGAGCATTCCATTGTAAATTCTCACACGCGCCCGCACAGAAAGGGACGCGAACCCCGGTGCATCTTCTAATACTTGGTCCTCAGCTGCTCAAACCTACGCGGACCGCACTGTTTTAGTGCGCGACCGCATATTCAACATTTAGAGACTGCTCATTTTTTATCTTTGTCCTGCACTGGTCCAACATTATCCCTGCAACACTTCACAAACTATCAGGTCAAAAAATCCTACTCTACAACAGAAAAACAAAGAAAAACAAAAGACATGGGTTGCCTCCCAAGAAGCGCCTGATTTAATGTCGCGGCATGATGCATGTTACCATCACAGTCATTTCAAATAAATAAGCGCCACCACGTGGCTGTCATCAATCTTGCCCAAGTAATGCTTGACACGATGTCCATTGACCCAAAATACTTCACGATTCTTATTTTTGAGATCAATGACACCAAAAGGAGTAACACCAACTACCTCAAATGGACCGCTCCACTTTGACTTTAGTTTGCCCGGAAACAACCTTAACAGGGAGTTGAAGAGAAGAACCATATCGCCAACCTTGAATTCTTTTCCTCGAGCATACTTGTCATGAAGGTACTTCATCTTATCCTTGTGCAAGGACGAGCTGGAGTAAGCATGAAACCGAAACTCATCAAGTTAATTCAATCGCTCAACCTGGAGATTTGCAGTGACATCCCATTCTAAGTTCAACTTTTTCAAGGCCCACATGGCCTTATGCTCCAATTCTACCAGAAGAGGACAAGCCTTCCCAAACACCAACCGATATGGCAACATACTAATCGGAGTCTTGAAATCTGTACGTTAATCCCAAAGGGCATCGTCCAATTTCTTTGACCAGTCGGTCCTATTTGCGATGACAGTCTTTGACAAAATACTCTTGATCTCTCGGTTAGAAACCTCAACTTGGTCACTCACTTGAGGATGATAAGGAGTGGTAACTTTGTGATTTACCCCATACTTGGCAAGCAAATAGTCAAAAGCCCGGTTGCAAAAGTGAGAACCCCTGTCACTGATGATAGCACGTGGAGTGCCAAATCTCGTGAAGATACTCTCTTTTAAGAACGCCACAAAAATTCTAGCTTCATTGTTGGGAAAAGTGATGGTCTCAACCCATTTCGACACATAATCAACCGCTACCGAAATGTAGGTGTTGCCACAAGAACATACGAATTGTCCCATAAAGTATATCACCCAGACATCAAAAATGTCAACCTCTAGAATTGTGTAAGGGGGCATCTCATCTTTCTTGGAAATCCCTCCAACACGTTGGAATTCATCACACCTCTTGAAAAAGTCACCGGCATCCTTGAACAAAGAGGGCCAATAAAAACCCACAACTCAAAACATTAGACGCTGTCCTCGCCCACCCATGATGGCCACCATAGGGCGAGGAGTGACAAGCTTCCCCAATACTCAATTGCTCTTCTTCGGGAACACACCGGCGAATTACACCATCGGTTCAAATTTTAAAAAGATACGGCTCATCCCAATAGTAGTCCAAACAATCTCTCTTGATCTTCTTCCTTTGGTTAGAAGAGAGCTCATACGAGACCACACCAGTAACAAGATAATTGATAATGTCGGCAAACCATGGAATGTCTAGCATTGAAACTGAGAGGAGTTGTTCATCTGGAAAGCATCGTTTTTCTCAAGGCCGTCCAAAGGCCTCCCTTCCTCCTCCAATCGAGAACAGTGGTCTGCCACTTGGTTTTCACTACTCTTTCTATCAACAATCTCTAAATCAAATTCTTGAAGAAGAAGCACCCATCTCATTAACCTCGCTTTTGAATCTTTCTTAGTCATCAAGCACCTAAGGGCGGCATGATTGGTATGGATAATCACTTTGGCCCCCATAAGGTATGGGCGAAACTTCTCTATGGAAAAAACAATGGCAAGCAATTCCTTCCCGGTGATCATATAGTTCCTTTGAGCTTCATTCATTGTCTTACTTGCGTAGTAAACCGAATGGAACATTTTGTTGATTCTTTGGCCAGAGACTTCCCCCACCGCAACATCACTTGAATCGCACATGAGCTCAAAAGGCAAGCTCCAATTTGGTGCGATAATGATAGGGGTAGTCGTCAACTTTTGCTTTAGAAGCTCGAAAGCCTCCATACATCTCTCATCAAACACACATCTAGCATCTTTCTCAAGCAATTTACACAACGGGTTAACTACCTTAGAAAAGTCCTTGATGAATCTTCGGTAGAAACCCGCGTGTCCAAGAAAACTCCTCACCCCTTTGATAGAAGTATGGGGAGGGAGCCTTGAGATCACCTTGATTTTTGCCTTATCAACCTCAATCCCTCTCTTTGAAATTTTGTGACCCAACATAATTCCTTCTTCTACCATAAAATGGCATTTCTCCCAATTGAGAACCAAGTTTGTGTCTTCGCATGGGGCCAACACACGATCCAAGTTTTGTAAGCATTCACCAAATGAGTCCCCAACCACACTAATATCATCCATGAAGACCTCCAATATGTCCTCCACCATTCGGTGAATATTGCCACCATAAATTGTTGGAAGGTCGCCGATGCATTACATAATCCGAATGGCGTTCGAAAGAAGGTGAATGTGCCATAAGGACATGTGAAGGTTGTCTTTTCTTTGTCTTTCAGGGCAATGAGAATTTGGTTATATCCTGAATACCCATCCAGAAAATAATAGAAAGCCCGGCCTGCAAGACGATCAAGCATTTGGTCCAAGAACGGCAATGGGAAATGATCCTTTCTAGTCACTTTGTTCAACTTTCGGTATTCCACGCATACCCTCCAACCCGTCACTGTACGAGTCGGAATAATTTCATTATTGTCCTTGATAACCACCGTGATTCCTCCCTTCTTTGGCACATATTGTACTGGAGAAGTCCACGAACTGTCAGAAATTGGATACACCACACAGGCGTCAGGCCACTTGATGACTTCCTTTTTTGACCACCTCTTGCATGGCCTCATTGAGTCTCCTTTGATGTTCAAGATACGGTCTATAATCCTCCTCCAATATTATCTTGTGCATCCAAAACGCGGGGCTAATACCGCGAATATCCACGTAGGTCCATCCAATCGCTCGCTTGCACTTTTGAAGAACCGCCAAAGTGGCGTCCACCTGCACGTTAGACAAGCAAGAAGAAAGAATAACCAGAAAAGTGAAATCACGACCAACAAATTCATACATGAGGTGAGGAGGAAGTGGTTTCAACTCCAACACCCGTGGCTCCTCAATAGATGGCTTGGTGGGTGAAGTTTTGCGATTTTCAAGATCAAGAGATAAATTCCTTGGCTCATAAGAATACGAGCCCATGCCATGTAATGCGTTCACACACTCCACCCTTCCGGCATCATCATCAACATCCATGTTCAATAGCACGGCCTCAAGTGGGTGCTCAACATTTGCCATTGCACTTGTGTCATCCACTATCACCGCGGTGACAATGTCAAAAAAGAAGCACACCTCGGTGCTATTTGGTTGCCTTATTGATTTGAACACTTTGAACACCACCTTTTTATCTCCAACACGGAATGTCAATTCTCCCGCTTCTACATCAACCAAGGACTTCCCCGTAGCTAGGAAAGGCCTTCCAAGAATAATAGGACCCTCAAAGTCCACTTCGCAGTCTAAGATCACAAAATCCGCCAGCAATATGAACTTATCAACACGAACAAGGACATTATCAATAATTCCAAAGGCCGCTTCATTGATTGGTCCGCCATTTGAAGCCTCATAGAAGTTGGACGAGGTTGTACGATACCCAAAGTCTTGAAAACCAAATATAGCATATGATTGATACTTGCCCCTAAATCACATAGGGCTTTTGTAAAATCGGCACTTCCAATGGTACATGGTATTGTGAATGCTTTGGGATCCTCTAGCATTGGAGCCATGGAGTGTACAATGGAACTCACTTGGTGCGTCATCTTGATTATCTCACACTCCATCGATCTATTTTTAGTAACCAAGTCCTTCATGAACTTTGCATATCCCGACATTTGTTCAAGTGCCTCCACCAAGGGCACATTTATGGTCAAACTCTTCATCATCTCAATGGATTTTTTATACTAGTTGTCACCTTTTTGCTTGGCCAACCTTTTAGAATATGGCGGAGGAGGTCTAGGAAAGGGTGACTTGGCTTTAGGCACCACCGGTTTGGGCATATCAATGACATGTTCCCTAGACGGGTTCACGGCCTCTTGAGTCTCCTCCTCAACCTCATCAAATTTCAATTCTCACATCATCACTTGCATTTGGTTCAATCGTATCCTCAACTACCAACGGGATATCATCATTTTGCAACTCTTCTTCATCATTCACAACTCGATTTCCTCTTGAGGCTTGCAAATCACCACCTCTTCCACTTCTCGTGGTTACCGCCATCACATAATTATTATGCCCACCCTTGGGGTTTACTATCGTATCACTTGGTAGAGCACCCTTTTTGCGAGTGTTGAGCTATTGAAAAGTTGCCCAAGTTGTACTTCCAAGTTACGAATTGAAGTCTTATGGGAGGCCAATTGAGAATCAGAGTCATAATTCTTCTTCATCATTTGCTCAAACATATTCTCTATTCGACCCATGTCATTGCCCGACTAACTCGACCCTTGAGATTGAAACGGAGGCGGGTTGCTGGGTTGTTGATATATTGGGGGCCTTTGAAAGCCTTGCCCCCTATTACCTTGACCATCACTATTATTCCACCTACCTTGACCACCATTGTTGTTGTTCCAATTGTTGTTCCGGTTCCAATTACCTTGATTTCCCGAGTTATTGTTCCCCAATTGCCTCCTTGATTGTTATTGTAATTCCAATTGACACCTCGTTGATTACCCCAATTACCTTGAGGTCTCCATTGTTGATTACCTTGATTACCTCTATTCCCTTGGTAGTTATTGACATATTGGACTTCCTCACTTTGGTCATCAAAACCTTCATTTGAATATCCACCACCCTCATCATAGTTGTCAAAATTTTCTTGAGATTTTTGTTGCCCTCTTTGCCTTCTTTTCATCCTATTCACTCCCTCCATGGCATTGACTTGGTGTGAATTTTGAACTTGTTGAAGTTGCGCCTTAGCCAATTGGTTCATTGTTGTTGTGAGTTCGGCAATGGCTTGGTTGTGATCATGCAACTCCTTATGCAAGTGTATAACATTAGGATCACCTTGAGGAACATTAGCCCAGCTTTGCCAAGCCGAAGAAGTATCCTCCATTTCATCAAGAACATCACAAGCTTCGTTGTATGGAAGCTTCATAAAATTACCACCGGCCAACTAATTGACAATGCACTGGTTTGTTGTGTTTATACCCTGATAGAACGTCTGCTGGATCATAACATCATTCATATCATTATTGGGGCACTCTTTTACCATCGTCCAAAATCTCTCCCATATCTCACATAAAGGCTCTGTAGGCTCTTGCTTGAAAGGTTGAATCTCATCTTGAAGAGCCTCCATATGACTAGGAGAAAAGAACTTGGCAATAAATTTATCGGCCAACTCATCCCACGTAGTTATGGAATGATTTGGGAGTCTCTCCAACCAATCCAATGCCTTCCCCTGATGAGAAGGGGAAAAGCCTAAACCTCAGTGCATCTTCTGAAACATTTGTCTGCTTGCTCCCTCAACAATTATCCACAAACTCTTTCAAATAATTGTATGCGTTTTGGTCTGAGGCTCCTGTGAAGTACCCTCATTGTTCGAGCAAGGTGAGCATAACATTGGTGATTTGGAAGTTCCCCGCCCGGATTCGGGGAGGAACTATTGCACTTGCCTACCCTTGGTTGGGTAGAACTCTTGGTGATACTCTTGGTGGAGGTGGAGGAGGGTCTGGTATGTTGTCATTAGCATTAGAATTAGCATTAGCATTAGCATTTCTACCCCATATTTGTGCTTGGGGTAAAATCTCCTCTTGTTCTACATCTTCCACCTCCTCCACTCCCACATTAATAGCATCTTGTGCATTTAAAGCCATTGGTACCTGAGTGAATTAACATAAACAAAGTAAGTAAAAAGAAGAAAAAGAAGCAAAACACAAAAGTAGCCAACAAATAGTCAAATACCGTAAAGCTCCCCGGCAACGGCGCCAAAAAGTGATCGGAGCAGACTCAATCCTAAGAAAGAGTGGGCGCTAATACTTTTACCCGATAGTGGTATCGGGGTCAATTTTCCACAGAGAGCTTCGATTTGGAGTTGAGTATTTGCTAAGCCTAGAAGTGCGTTTTGGCTCCTAATTGATCTTCTAACATTTTGGTTTTCTTTTGAGTAATAGCTACAATTTATCACTACAATTGTAAAACTAAGCTATGCTAAAATTATGATTCTAAGTTGTATGCAATAGAGAGAGAGAGGGGCACTAGGGTCGTGGCATGTACCTAGGTGGTCAACTAACGGTTAGATATTCTAATGCACAAATGATGATTATGGGACTTATGCTATAACCGTTGCACTTTTGCACCCACTCTCACACTTCTCGGTAGAGAGAGTGGTTTCTCCCAATTGACTCTCTCGAGACCAATTGTGTAGGCTAATTTGCCCAAGAAACTTATGGTTCAAGTTGGGTAATTACTCTCTCGAGGTCCCGTTAATTGGGACTACCATTCTCATGGGTCCATCTTGTTAGAAACTACGCTTTACGCTAGAGGGGGGATGAATAGCGTATTAATAGAATTTAGCGTTTTCTTGCGGAATTTAAATTTTGCAGGAAGTAAAATAAATGCAGAAAAATAAACTTACACAAAGATGTATACTGGTTGGCCACCAACGTGGTTAGTCCAGTCCCCGAGAGACTCTCTCGAGATTTTTCACTATCTTGTTAAGCTTAAGGGTGCTCAACAAACCGTTACACACTTGAGGACACAAGCCTCAAACAGTTGCTCGGAGATCGCAATCTCAAAGACTTCACCCAAGGAAACGCAAGTTCCTTGAAACAAGAGAATCGCAATTCTCTTACAAGTATATCAAATACTTGGACACTCACTTAACTAAAGTACTCCTTATTGAGTAGATATGAGTAAAAGAATATGTTCAAGATCACAACAACTTTAAGCAATAATATGGCTCTCAAAAGCTTTATGAAATGAGTAGAAAATGAAGAACAATTGAATGAAAGCTTATAGCAATGTAATGATCAGTTTGTGTATGTTGTTGTATTTAAAACACTGAAATGAAGCTGTATTTATAGTTGAAAAAGTTGGTTCAACCGTTGTCTAATTGCCAATTAAGAGTTGCTGAAATTACTCAGTGATAATCGATTATTAAGACCAAACAATCGATTATCTGCCAGTCAGTTTAAAAATCAATCCCAGATTTAACGCTTCACAATCGATTATACATAATCTATAATCGATTACTGGCAATATTCAAAATCAGATAATTGATTACACTAAGTTCATAATCGATAACTTTAGCAACGTTCTAAAAATCATTTCCAGATTTTAAGCAAAACATCGATTATATAAAATCAATAATCGATTACTTCAGCAACGTTCTAAAAATCATTTCCGGATTTTAAGCAGAACATCGATTATCTAGAATCAATAATCGATTACCTTATGGTATTTGAAAATCATTTGACAACGGCCAGCTTCAACAATCGATTGTCCTTTGCAACAATCGATTACTTGTTATTTTCTGAAAACCATAAAACTTACTGTCTTAGTGATAATCGATTATCTAAAGACATAATCGATTACTTAATTAAATTTAAAATCACTGGAAGACATCAACTCAACACAATCGATCACCATTAGTTCATAATCGATTATTTTGAGTATTGAAAAACTTTACCTCAACAACAATCGATTGTCATTGTTCACAATCGATTATCATGCAGATTTGGAAAAACCTGATGTTCACTGTCTTACTCACAATCGATTACCATTAATTCATAATCGATTGTCATGCAGTCTTGGCTCAGAAACAATCGATTATCATAAGTACATAATCGATTATTTTAGCCCAGATTTTTTAGGCATGTTTAGAAAACATTTTGTCTAATGTAAATATGCATGATTTAAAATCTTTTTGACACAGAATTAAATATGCATGATTTTGGAAAATAGTTTTATGAGAGAGGCCATACTATGAGTCAAGTTATAGGATCGAGATTACAATTTAGAACAACTCAATAACAATTAAAAGCTATATCTTGAACTTCAATCTTATTCGCAACCATTGTGCGCTTGTACTTGAATTCCGTCATATATCAATTTTTGCTTCGTTTGTCATTCATCAAAACCTACAAAAGAGTACACGTTTAGTATATTGCATTGAGAACGTGTTTCTAACAATTTCCCCCTTTTTGATAATGGCAAACATTAAGCGGGATATGCAACTTAGGCAAAAGATATTGACAATTCAAGACAAGTAACAATTATGCAATTTTGTTCTTGTTCCCCCTCAATTTAAGAGTTCCCCCTCAATTTTAGCTTATAAGCAATCAATGAATTAAGAGGTGGTGCATACCCGATATCCCGTTTTCTTCCCCCTTTTGCCATTAGCAAAAAAATAGTAAGGAAAGATGCAAAAAGATGAAATAAACAAGGTTTATTTATTGGAAAAAAAGAGGGTACATCAATGGGAACCAAAGAGAACAACAGCAAAAACCACACAAAACACAAAAAAAATTTATTCATTTCCGTCGTTGTCCGCCTCGTTATCCGGCGCTGCTTCAAAAGGAACGAGAGCTGCATATGGATAATTGACATGATCAAAGTATCCATGGATCTCATGAGTGAGTTGAGCAAGCTGGTCGGATATGGTTTGGAGAGTAGGCTCTTGGGACGAACGAGCACGACGGGGTGGACGACTTGAAGAAGGAGCTGGAGCATGATCACCATCATGATGGAAAGAAGACTCCGAGATTTCCCAAATTTTGGTACTCCTTTTGAGAGGACCATTTTCCGTGACAAATCCGGATGCTTCAAGGAAGTTCATAATGAGGAGGGCATAAGGAAGAGGCATGTCATCACCGATGGCATCGAGCATATGAATTTTTATGAGCCGACACCAATTTATTTTGGCTCCGGTGACAATGGCATGCAGAAGTTTGGTATCCTCCTGGGAGATGGTGGTGTGATTGTGCCGTCTAGGCTTGAGGACTCGGGTGATGAGGTAAAGAATCAACCGGTAGTTTGGATCCATTCCCGTTATGGTAGGACGACGGGTAGAGATAGATGGATCATAGGAGGTTATACCGGCTTGGTGGAGAAGGATGGTTTCATCAAAGAGAGCCCCGGCCTTATTAATATACCGGTAAAGGTCTTCACCTTCATTTGGAAGGCGGGCAATGGTGTGGAGATTCTCTTCAGAGAGAAGAATTTGAACCCCATTAATGGAGGAGACAAGTTCGCCATCTTCATCTTTATGGAGGTTTGAGTAAAAAGCTTGAACGAGAGTTGTGTTTATGTGAGGATGAGTGAGAAGCAAGAAGTCATATAGTTGACACTCCTTTAACATATTTGCGGCAGGGGTGAAAGGCTCAAGGAGTTTACTATTTGAGAACCGAGGAGGAAGAATGGTGCGTTTCTCAAATTTTGATAGGAACCTTGTGAGTTTATTTTCAGTTTCAAAGAACAAGACGGAACCGTCTTGGTATGGAAAATTTAAAGGAGGAGGGGCGGTTGAGGCTGATGCGCCATGTTTGGATCGGGAACGTTTTGAAGATCGTCCAGACATGTTAGGAGAAAGACTGCTGGAATTTGGCAAAGAAAATAGAAGAGATTTAGCTTTTGAATACTAGAGATAGTGCTTGAGTGGGTGAATGTGAGCTCTTATGATGCCTATTTATAGAGGAAAGGATTATCAAGCATTGAATGGAGACATTTGCTGAGATTTTGGTTTAGGAGCAGTCAGAAAACGGTAAGAATTAAAATTACTGACCGTTAGATAATCGATTATTGAACTGAAATAATCGATTGTATTTACTGTTTGATTGAGATTTTGAATCTGACAAATCGATTCTTGAGTCAAACGGTAAAAAAATTTGAATGAAATAATCGATTGTTAAATTTTGGTAATCGATTATGGAGCATTTAAGACCTGACAGGAATCGATTGAGGCGCCAAACGGTAACAAAAAATTAATATGAAGTAATCGATTGTCAATTCTTGGTAATCGATTATTTAGGGAACTAATTTGATACAGTGAACTTGGAGAATATCAGAATTTGTCAAATAATCGATTGTATGAAAAGATAATCGATTGTTGTAGAAAGCATTGCTGAATGACTGAGGCGGAAATCGATTATGCAATTTAGGAAGTAAAAAATTAAACACAGATGCATAATAGTAATAATCAGTCATAAACAATCGATTATTGATACTGATAATCGATGTACTGCACAGAAAATAATCGATTAGTGGCTTGAAATAGTCGATTATTTTGTGCTAAAACTTCATAATTCCCCCTACCTTTGGGGTGGTACCTGCAAAATAGATTTAAACGTCTCCGACGCTCAAGTTAGTAACTTATAGCGAAATTAATAAATTACACTAGTGTTAACAAGTAATGCCGTGAACTCTTAAGAATTGTGTCCTAGAGTGTTCTTAAGAGAGTTTCGGGTACTTACCTTTTCTCCAACATCGCCAATTACCTGTTCGAGAGGATGATCCTTGATCGTTCTCCACTCGTTAGGCGTATTTATTCCTTTTTCTAATTGTGGCGCTTCTTCCGTTGGTTGTTCCCCAATTTCATTTTTGTTTTCCTTTGAAGGTTCTTCTTGGATTTTATCTTTCAAGCTATCCAAGATACCTGCAAGATCAAAACCGGATTCCTTTCTCGCCAAGCGAGTATTATCTTCGGAAAACACAACATGAGGGGATTCCTCCACAATTTGGGTTCTTTTGTTAAAGATCCTATATGCTTTGCTACGTGAGGAATAACCAATGAAAATACCTTCATCCGATTTAGCATCAAACTTACCCAATTGGTCCTTCCCATTATTATGAACAAAACATTTACAACCAAAAACACGTAAATGAGAAATGTTGGGTTTTCTACCCTTATAAAGTTCATATGGGGTTTTCATGAGTATCGGCCGAATTGCTACTCTATTTAAAACATAGCAAGCGGTACTCACGGCGTCCGCCCAAAAGTATTTGGGAATCTTAGCTTCGTCGAGCATGGTTCTAGCCATCTCTTCGAGACACCTATTTTTCCTTTCCACCACCCCATTTTGTTGTGGTGTCCGTGGAGCGGAAAAGGTATGTTCGATTCCGAGTTCGTCACAAAAATCCGCAAAGAGATTGTGATCAAACTCTCCCCCATGATCACTTCTAATCGAAGTGACGGTCGATTCCTTTTCGTTTTGAACACGCTTAAGGAAATACTTGAAATTTTGAAAAGCATCACTTTTATTTGCAAGAAATAGAGTCCAAGTAAATCTAGAAAAGTCATCAACAATTACAAAAACATATT
Organism: Nicotiana benthamiana; assembly: GCA_034376525.1. Lineage (NCBI taxonomy): Eukaryota > Viridiplantae > Streptophyta > Magnoliopsida > Solanales > Solanaceae > Nicotiana > Nicotiana benthamiana. The sequence goes on from CM067336.1 coordinate 72,933,932, forward strand.
TATTTTTACCAAGACTTTCAATACGAGAGGGACCAAATAAATCCATGTGAAGTAATTGCAAAGGTCTAGACGTTGAAACAATATTCTTGGATTTAAAAAATGCTTTGGTTTGCTTCCCTTTTTGACAAGAATCGCAAATAGAATCATTTTCAAACTTTAAACTGGGAAGACCAACTACTAAGTTTTGAGAAAGAAGCTTGTTCAAAAGATGCATGTTCATGTGTGCTACTCTACGATGCCATAGCCAAGAGTTATCCTCTTTGCTTACTAAACAATCAACATATTCGGGTGAGGAGTTTGCAAGATCAACCATATAGATATTATCAATTCTAAAACCACGAAGTATGATCTTGAAATCACTACGTCTAAATACAAGACATTCATCCGAATTAAATAGAGCAAGATTTCCCTTGTCACATAATTGGCTTATGCTCAAGAGATTATGCTTCAAACCTTTCACAAGTAGTATATGTTTAATAGAGGAGTTTTCGTCCTTACCGACCGAACCAATGCCGATGATTTTTCCTTTATTGTTATCACCAAATGTGACACTTCCTCCTTCTTTGTGCTCTAGTTGAAGGAATTTGGATTCATCTCCCGTCATGTGTTTGGAGCATCCACTATCAAGGTACCATAGTACACTTGATCCCTTCAAGCACACCTACAAAACAAATTAATGTTCTTTAGGTACCCATGCCATCTTGGGTCCTTGAGGGTTAGGCATGTTATAATGATGCAATTGATTTATATGTCTATGACGAGTAAAGCAAGCGGGAGTAATATGACCAATACGTCTACAATAATGACAAGTCACGTTGGGATTATGCATTTTTCTAGGTACATAGTAACTAGATGAATGAAGGTTGCTTACTCTACTTTGAACACCATTGTTTCTCCTATTATGAGCTCTAGGAGGTTCACAAGTTTGTCTAAAATATGCATCATTTCTAGAATATCTATTTCTAGGTGGAGGGTCATTTCTTGGTCTTCTAAATTGTTCAAGGTTTGGCCTAAAATATGCATCATTTCTAGGTCTTCTAGCATTTTCACTATTTGGTCTAACATGCAAGTTATTTCTAGGATTTCTACTTCTAGGATAAGCATTTTGGTTATTAGTCCTAGGTTGAGCTCTAGGTTGTTGTGGTTTAGCACCAACCTTTTCTTCATTCTTGAATCCTATTCCATGTTTAGTTGATTTTAGATTAACAAGCACATCATTCAAGTTTTTATGCGAAGAATTAAACTTATCTAATGTGCTTTTAAGTCTAGCTACTTCATTCTTAAGAAGCACACAAGAAGAACAGTTTCTAGTAGAACCTTCAGGTTTATCAGCACTTCTTTTTCCATAAAACTTGTTTTCCTCTTTTAGCTTCTCATTTTCGAAAACCAGTTTTTCTAATTCTTTTTCTTTTAATGAAAGCTGTGTTTGAAAATCTTTTTCTTTTAGAGAAGCGCTTTCTTTAACACTTTTGACAGTTTTTGAAGCTTTGATAAATTCAGCATATAGTTCATCAAAAGCATTTCTCATTTCATCAAGAGTAAAGAAATTTTGAGAAGAGATTTGACTTACCTCATCTTTGCCGTCTTCTTGAGCCATGAGACATAAATTTGCTGCTTCATCGTCTTCTTCTTCGCTTGCTTCATCTCCGGAATCTCCTCCCCAAGAGATGTATGCACGTTGCTTTTTGAAGGGTTTCTTCTCCTTTTTGATGTTAGGGCAATTTGATTTTATGTGCCCGGTTTCTCCGCATTCATAGCATTTTAGTTGATCGCCTTGCTTTTTGTTCTTGCGTTCATACTCTTTGCGCATGAATTTTTGAAACCTTTTGATAACGAGTCCAAACTCGTTGTCACCTTCCTCATCAATTTGTGGTTGGCTAGCCTTTAGAGCAATCCTTTGCCTTCTTTGATCATCAACAAACGGGTTAAGTATAGTTGATTCATAGGTTTTGAGATTACCTCTTAATGCATCAATTGTGACATTTGTGATGCCAATGGATTCTTGGATTGCATCGGCCTTTGATCGCCATGCCGGAGTGAGACTTCTGAGGATCTTCCGGACAAGTTCTCTATCCGTAAACGTCTTTTTGAGGGCGTGTAGATCATTCACGATCATTGAGAATCGCTCAAACATTTCGTCTACTTTCTCTCCTTCCTTCATGTGGAATAGTTCATAAGAGTGAGTTAAGAAATCAATTTTAGCTTCTCGTACCTGGTCGGTTCCTTCGTATGTCACTTCAAGCTTATCCCACATTTCTTTTGCTGTTTTGCAACATGATATCTTCCTGTAGTCGTTAGCATTAACAGCACAATATAATAAATTTATAGCTTTGGCATTATTTTGAACCTTACGAATATCCTCCGCGGTATATTCCTCTTCGGTCTTTGGAACCCATTCGTCTTCCACCTTCTTGGTTGGAATTTGGTTTCCATTGGTGAATACTTTCCACAAATGAAAGCTATTTGATTGCACAAAGATTTGCATCCTCTCCTTCTAGTATGAGTAGTTTGTGCCGTTGAATAGAGGAGGTCGTGTAGAGCATTGTCCTTCTTCAATTCCTGCAAAAGAGTCAAGAGTAGAAGCCATGGATGGTTCTCTCAAACGGTTAAGTTTTCAGAGAGTTGGGCTCTGATACCAATTGTTAGAAACTACACTTTACGCTAGAGGGGGGGTGAATAGCGTATTAATAGAATTTAGCGTTTTCTTGCGGAATTTAAATTTTGCAGGAAGTAAAATAAATGCAGAAAAATAAACTTACACAAAGATGTATACTGGTTGGCCACCAACGTGGTTAGTCCAGTCTCCGAGAGACTCTCTCGAGATTTTTCACTATCTTGTTAAGCTTAAGGGTGCTCAACAAACCGTTACACACTTGAGGACACAAGCCTCAAACAGTTGCTCGGAGATCGCAATCTCAAAGACTTCACCCAAGGAAACGCAAGTTCCTTGAAACAAGAGAATCGCAATTCTCTTACAAGTATATCAAATACTTGGACACTCACTTAACTAAAGTACTCCTTATTGAGTAGATATGAGTAAAAGAATATGTTCAAGATCACAACAACTTTAAGCAATAATATGGCTCTCAAAAGCTTTATGAAATGAGTAGAAAATGAAGAACAATTGAATGAAAGCTTATAGCAATGTAATGATCAGTTTGTGTATGTTGTTGTATTTAAAACACTGAAATGAAGCTGTATTTATAGTTGAAAAAGTTGGTTCAACCGTTGTCTAATTGCCAATTAAGAGTTGCTGAAATTACTCAGTGATAATCGATTATTAAGACCAAACAATCGATTATCTGCCAGTCAGTTTAAAAATCAATCCCAGATTTAACGCTTCACAATCGATTATACATAATCTATAATCGATTACTGGCAATATTCAAAATCAGATAATTGATTGCACTAAGTTCATAATCGATAACTTTAGCAACGTTCTAAAAATCATTTCCAGATTTTAAGCAAAACATCGATTATATAAAATCAATAATCGATTACTTCAGCAACGTTCTAAAAATCATTTCCGGATTTTAAGCAGAACATCGATTATCTAGAATCAATAATCGATTACCTTATGGTATTTGAAAATCATTTGACAACGGCCAGCTTCAACAATCGATTGTCCTTTGCAACAATCGATTACTTGTTATTTTCTGAAAACCATAAAACTTACTGTCTCAGTGATAATCGATTATCTAAAGACATAATCGATTACTTAATTAAATTTAAAATCAGTGGAAGACATCAACTCAACACAATCGATCACCATTAGTTCATAATCGATTATTTTGAGTATTGAAAAACTTTACCTCAACAACAATCGATTGTCATTTGTTCACAATCGATTATCATGCAGATTTGGAAAAACCTGATGTTCACTGTCTTACTCACAATCGATTACCATTAATTCATAATCGATTGTCATGCAGTCTTGGCTCAGAAACAATCGATTATCATAAGTACATAATCGATTATTTTAGCCCAGATTTTTGAGGCATGTTTAGAAAACATTTTGTCTAATGTAAATATGCATGATTTAAAATCTTTTTGACACAGAATTAAATATGCATGATTTTGGAAAATAGTTTTATGAGAGAGGCCATACTATGAGTCAAGTTATAGGATCGAGATTACAATTTAGAACAACTCAATAACAATTAAAAGCTATATCTTGAACTTCAATCTTATTCGCAACCATTGTGCGCTTGTACTTGAATTCCGTCATATATCAATTTTTGCTTCGTTTGTCATTCATCAAAACCTACAAAAGAGTACACGTTTAGTATATTGCATTGAGAACGTGTTTCTAACACATCTCAATTCCTTGTTGGAATTAATCTTGGGATCATAAACTGTCTTTCTCAAGAAGAGTCAAGACCCACTAATCTAGACTTAGTGTTTGCAACCACCAGATCTTAGTGAAAACATGAGATTAATCCAAATAAAAAATACCCAACATCATTCATACACTAAACAATCACACCCATTAATTACCCATATTAGGGTTGAGCCACAACCATAGATAATGGGTTCATCTAGACATAGTAGAAACAGAAATTAAGGAAATTATAGATGAAATTAACATAATAATTAATTACAATGATAATCTACATGAATCCACGTTAAATTTTGAAGAAATTGCTCGAAAAAGGCTAACAATAGGAAGTCTCAAACTCAGCATCTAATCTAAAAGCCAAACTTAACCTAAAAAGTAAAATGTTCTACTTATACTACATAGGAAAAATTGGACAAAAATACCCCTAAGGGTCTAGCGCGGACCGCATACAAATGTCATGCGGTCGCGAAGGGCAGTTGGTCTTCAAATCTTTGCTTCTGGAGCAAGGGGTGCGGACCATGCAAAAATGACATGCGGCCACATAGGCTGAGACATGCCGCATAGTAGATTTTTCCAAAAAGTTAACTCTCTGAAACTTTACCCACGCGGACCGCACTGCTTTGATGTGCATGGGCTCTTGCCTTGATTTTCTGGGTCTCCGAACTTCCATTCGTGCGGACCGCGTGGCTTTACTTCAAAATTGCAAGGTCTCTGAACTCACCTGTGCGCTGCATGGCAAATCAATGCGGAACGTGCAGGGTATCCTTAATAATACTCAGCCTCTGAACTTTCCTGTGCGGGCGCGTTGCAAAGCAGTGCGGACTGCACAGGTCATTTTGACCCCCATTGTAGTTATCTTTTTATGCTTGGCAAATTTCACTCCTTTTTGAGCCGATTTGGATATTTATCATCTTATCACTCAAACCTGCAATCAAGCACAACTTGTAAGCATTTCGAGACTAATCTAGAGCAATTAATGCATAAAGCTCAGGTAAGAAAGGGTATAAAATATGTATAATTCACAATTATCAGGGACGACATGTCATGCTGACGCTACAAGACTACCTTGGGTATCTTGAGTGAAGTATCTACAACCGACCTCTCGATGAGCCACTACAAGCTCTGATATCTGCATAGAAAGTGCAGAGTACAGTATCAGTACAACTGACCCCATGTACTGGTAAGTGCCGAGCCTAACCTCGATGAAGTAGTGACGAGGCTACGGCAGGGCATAAATAAGATATATCCTGCAACAGTTTATACTAAGGTAAAAAGAAGATCAGGAATTAAATATGACAATAACTTGCATTAAATAAACACGGAATTCATCTGTTCTACCAATACTCATCTACAAAAAATCCTTAAAAGAGTTTCAACACCACAATCATGAATCTCAGCAAAAAAGGATATATGAGCAACAAATGATGTGATGCGCATCTCATTCCCACCATATTATCAGTAACTATATCGGCATTCACCCTTATTACTCGTTGTCATGGCGTGCAATCCGATCCCACCAATCCACCCTTATTATTTCTCAAAATATCAACATTATTCCTCATGTTGCAGCACGTAACTCGATCCTACTTGTCCATCCTTATTACTACATGTTGCGGCGCACAACTCGATCCCACGAGACAATCACATTTTACCCTTATTCCTTTTATTGCAGCATGCAATACGATCCCAACATATCAGTACTACTCACAAAAATAAAACAAGTATTTCATAGTTTAGCTCAAATCCCCCATAACATTTATACCTCAAACAATCACAACGGCGGTTCTATACCATTATGAAACTTAAACAGTTAATACTACACAGCGAGACCAACCAAAGTGTACCATAAAGCATCAACAAACCAACATAAACTAACAATATAATATAATGAATCTAAGGAACAATAAATACCTTCAATAGAGATAACAACGTTTAAGAAGAAGCAATTAGACATGGAAGCATTAAATCAAGTAGCAGTTAAGACATGAATGCAATATATAAGGAAACTGGGAAGGGAACAGGCTAAATAGATAATTTTGAAGTGTATAGGTACTCGTTACCACACCTATATACCACACACAAGGTATTTTACATAGAAAATAAGTTGGGGATCCCAAATCCCTTAAGTAAAAGTTAGACCAAACACTTACCTAAAACTAACAGACAATTCAAAGCTCAATTACCGCTTTACCTCTCGATTCTACCACCAACCCCCTCGTATCTAGTCATAATTAACTTAATAACATCAGTAAAGTCTAAAGAAATCAATTCCAATGCATAATTTTAGGTTTTCCAATATTTTTTCAAAAAATTCAAAAATTGACCCTAGACCACTTGGTCTTAACTCAAAATTCAAACCAATACCCGATTACCTATTCACCCTCGAGTCCAGATATATAATTATTTTTGGAATCCAATGCAAAATCGAGGTCTAAATCCCCAATTCATAGAAATTTCTAATTCTACCCAAACCCCCAATTTCTACCATAGAAATCTTAATTTGTTTTGTTGAAGGATCTTTACATGTTGTTTAGTTGGGGGAGAAAGGTAGACTTTATGTCGTGATATGAGTTCAGACTTAGGAAGAATTAAGTGATTATGTGATGGTTATGACGGTAAAAGGGTATAAAGAGGAGTTAGTCTAAGGTGGAGCAGGTGGTTATCTCCTACGAAGTGTTCTGAAGTTTTTGTGATCCCTATGTTGTTTGTGGGAAGTCCTCTTTCGCCAGTGAATTATATGTGCTGTAATTTGGGTTTGTATCACGTATGAGAGTTGCCTTGACAGTTACGATGGTGAACGCGAGATTAGCAGATGATTTAAAGTACTAGATGGTTTGTGTTGCATGATCTTATGAAGGATTTGATTAAATATCACTATGGTATTATGGAGGTAATATATTATGGGAATTGTAAGTTTTTGTGTGTTTTGACCTATGACTTTGAGCTAAGTGGGGAAGTCTACTATTGATAAGTTAATGCATGTCTAGGTGTCGTATCAGTTTCAATTTGAGGTATGTTGGCAAATCAGTTGTGGCTTACAGAGATTGAGATCGAGGATGACTCGAGTAAAGGAAATTTTCGATAAGGGTTGTGTTATGCTTTATAGGAGTATGAGAATCACATAAAGAATTGAGTATTATTGGTAAATGATGTATTGTGCGTGGAGCCAGAATTTATTTAGTTGCATTAAGGCGGGGTTACTCCTAGGATGTTGGAGTGCAAATGTGGCACAGGTCGTTAGGTTCGTTTGACCAGTTTAAATAAAACCTGAGTAGAGTGGATGACTCCCAGGGATGGTTCTAATGGATTCAATCCATATGTAGAAATTAGAGATCTCCAGGATATGTAATGGGCTAGAAACTAAGGTTTACATTTGAGCGTATCAAGACTTGTGGCATTATTATATCATTATGGATTCTACATATCAGTATCAGTAAGATGAAGGTAATGGTTTTAGATTCTCACGAAGTCTCTTCACGGTAAGTATTTTGGATATGGTGTTTGTGGGGATAATTAAGAGAGTATTCAATGGCTTATAAGCCCTTGGGTGGTGTGGTTATATGCTTGGGCATCATGTGGTGAGTCTGGGTTGAAGATTATGGAGTTATGGCGAGAAGGGATATCAATTTGAAGGTAATTCAGAAGGAACTAGGATAAATAGGACATCTTTAGTAGGTCGGATCAGCGTTGTAAGGTATATGATTTGTTCTTTGGGTGCTTATGAGGTAATGAATTTCTACAGGTGTTTCGTGGCAATGCTCTTGGGTTTTTGTGACCTGCATAGCTTGGTTAAGTTAGAAGGATTCAGTTCTGACGGTTTGGTTTTGTGCAAATGGGATTCAGATAGTTTTTTATGGTTTCTACCACGTTTAGAGATGTATATTTTCTACTGGCGTGAGGAGCATGTGATGTATAGTGATTTTCTTCGAAATGGGATCAAATGGAAAGTATTTGGTTAGTTGATTATATAGTTGCTTGAGCGGATAATGAAGTTCTCATATTTATTATAGGATGGCATGGTATATGCGGTATGTCGTGTAGCGTTGACATTTGCATGTGTAAGGTCACAGTTATGTTGTGAAAGAAAGATCATAAATTTGTATACAGCATGAACATATCAGATGACTAGGTAAATGATGTTACTAATTGGTGTGATTTGAGGAGGGTGTACATTTAGAAAGGGCAATGTGTTTGAGTTAAGGATACTTTATTGGTATTGCAGAACTCTCTTATTTGATCGACTGCTGATATGCAAGTCGCTTGGTAGTACAGAAGAATTATAGAATTATTCCTCCTGGGATAATCGAGTATTAGAAGTGTGTCAGATATTCGGGCGATGGAGTTGGGATCAGATATGGTGATTTGGTGCCTTATGGATTTGGAGACTGGGAGTTCTTATAAACACATTATTTCATAGTTGGGGACTATGAAGATGGGGGCAAAGCTAGTCAGCTGTTAGTATGTGCCATGATTCAGTCATTGTGAACTTTCAGGGAGGTATTTATCAATTATGGTTGACCAGAATTAATTTGAGGTCCATTAGTAGACCCAATATGGATGTGTGTTCTGAATTAGGTCAGATTTGTTAACTGCGAATTGATATTGATGAGGGATGTGCCATTTGATTCTTATTGAGCTTGTTTGTGTTTTGGAGTGATCTATGAGTTACCATTCTATGTTATGAGGAGTTATGATTATTGGTTATATATACATATGGTGTGGTTCTATTGGGGTCTTATAGCGAAATTTGAGCTGGGAGAGTATTGGGTATTGTTTGGTAGATGGTGTATTGGTTATGTTCTTTCGGGTTTTTCATGTGGTGTTATGTCATTTGCCTCTCTGTGGTTATGGTGATACCCTTTTGGGTACTAGACATCAAATTGTGCATGACTGTTAATTTAGAGTATGGTGACTAGAGGTGTTTCAAGTGGACCAGTATTTGGATAGGGTCACGAATTGCAGCAAAGTTATGTTGGGATATGACCTTCAGGTTAGATTTGTGTGTTCTGGTTCTACGGTGTATGATGGTTTCTTAGCATCGTGTTGAGGTGGTATTGGTGAGCTTGCTGCAGTACAACTTCCTCATTTGAGTCGTCTTCCATGATTTGAGTACATTTGGATTGTTGCTTTTGGTGCACAAAATGTGGCTTTAGATCGTATTGATATGTCATGTCACCAGAGTAGTCGTGTTGGATAAGATAAGGTCAGTGAACCTAGAATGAATACTATCAGATTCGATTTTAGCATGTTGGAAGGATAATATGTAAATTCGGCTTAGAAATTTACTATAGTCATTGCCGAATGAGAGAGAGCTCCATGACTGGTTGATCTAAGGAAATGGTTATGAATTCTGTGTGTTTCTTTCATCATGGGCAGTATACGAAAGTGTTGAAATGAGGCATTATTTGATAAAAGGTTTATTGACGGTATTGGGTTGTTTGAGCAGCTGCTGTGAGTAGAAGTTATCGATACGAGTGTTTGAGTTATATGGTATATTATGTGATTGCATCATGGGTTACAGATATGGTTTGATATAGCTTATTCAGACTTATTCAATGTATAGATATAGGATTTTTATCTTATAGATAATTTCGGAAATGGAAGTTTGGTTATAAGGTTTATGGCCTTGGTTGGATTGCAAAATTTTAGTTATGTTGTGCTATTGGAACAACATAGGATGGGGTGACGTGGGATCACCCCCCCCCCCGGGTATATGCATAGTGAGGATACATGGCGATTTGATGGCTTTTGAAATAACTCTGGACACGTTGGAGGACAAATGTATGTTTAAACAGGGGAGGATGTAACGACCCGATCAATCATTTTGGGCATTTGTACTTCACTCGCTAGTTCTCAGGCATGACTAGCCCCGTATATGTATTACGACCTATGTAAATCATCTGTTTTGGTTTTCATGTTAATCGGAACAGATATGGAAGAATGATTCTTACTTAAAACTTTTAATTAGAAAGGTTTGACCAAGTTTTAAATTTTTAGTATTCGACCTCATTTTTGCTTTTTTGGTGACTTGGTTAGCTCCATTAGGTGATTTTAAACTTGGGAGTGCATCCGAAATGTGAATTGGAGGTCCATGGTAGAATTAGGCTTGAATCGGCAAAACAAACTTCTTGATTTGTTTTAGTATTTTTCTAACACTTCTTCACACGAATATAACTTATACGTAGTAGCTTTATTAAGAAATTCATTCACATGCAGAACAAACTGTATGTGTCAAAATCTTGCTAAGGGAATTAGGCATGTGAAGATTGTAAGGTGAAAAGATTGTGTTTCGATTTGGATGGATAGGCGGAGGTCGAGCAAAGCCCAACAACGAGTAGTCGCTGACTGGGCTGTACAGGTCGAGGTGAGTAGCAAAGAGTAGGAATTACGTCTAGTGTAGTCTTGAAACTAGTGACAAGAATATTCTCCTGGATATTCCCCTTGTTATACTTTTTAGGGTTTTTAGAGAATATTGTCATGACCCGTCACAACATCATGCCACATAGGTGACACTTGGTATATACTTTTGCCATATGTAATAGTTACATAAGTTAGGGACTAGATATTGGTGGAATATTCTAGAATTATGGAGAATTTTCTTAGAAAAGTTCTATATATTTATGCATTTGTAGGAAGGTTCTATAGAAATATAGAGGTTTCCTTAGGAAGACCCTAAAATTCTATAGAATAGTTAGGAAAGTCTTTAGAAGAATGTAGCTGTGTAGAATATTCTAGAGAAGAGACTTAGTTGTGAATATGAAAGGACTTGTAGAACAATTATTATTTACATGCTAGCCCCTAGGTGATTAGTATAAATAGGGGACATTCATTTGTAATTCATCAACCAAGCAAAACAATTCAAGTTCTCTTTAATACAAACGCTTTCTTTGGCAATTATCAAGTGTTCTAACATTCCTTAGCGATCTTGAGTGTAGTAAGGCTGACTTGGCATAGCAAGAACGTGAGCAGGATGCGCAAGATCGTGAGAGAGTTGCCAAGTGTCGCACGTGCGCTTAGTTTAAGACTAAGGATGTGACAATATCCTATATAAATAGAAAGATATGGAGAAGAAAAGAACCACGTGAGATTGGATCTGGGAAAACTATTGTAAGGAGTTGACAATTAAGAGAAAATACAAAGTTCACCTTTCCATGGTGATTGAATTTATCGATTATTCTTCCTTTTCATTCACATGCCAAGAAAGCATTACTCATATTCTTGTTTACTGTCGTGTTTCGTTGTCAGAATGAAGAATCTTCCACGTCATTTGATATTTAGATGAATTGTTCTTCCTATTTACAGATATTACCATTTCTCGTATTTATTGCTTATTACTCATTCTTCATTTAATTACTCCCTAAAGTGTGCATTTAATGACTGACTACGCGATTCTGAGCACTTGCTAAACGATATCACCTAAACTCTAAGCTAGATTTAGAATTTATGAGCCTAAGTTATCATTCAATTAGTTTAACAAAGTGTACTACACTTTTTGGCCGAACACAAACAACCACTTAAATTTCAAAAGGAAAACATTTGACAGAAAAGTTTTACATCTTATTTTCCGAAACAAACGGATTATAATCGATATAATTGATATTGGAGAAGAGTTACGTGCTTCTTTTGTTTCATAATGAAATACCAATTATTAGAATAACATGAGAAACTACCAAAAAGAGATGCAAATGTGCGCATGTGGTAAAACAGTACTCACTGAAATAGCTACGAGGCTATGACTTGTTATTGTCATCACTTTTGTCAAAAGTCATGAGAGAATCTATCTGTATCAGATTTTCTGGGTACCTGCCCCTTTAAAAGAAACTTTATATCTGTTTGACTTTAAAAGGGATAAAATATCAAATTTGCCCCTAATTATCGAAAAGGTTTAAGTGTTCGTGGACATAATAATTGTGAAATTTCCGGAAGAAATAGACACAAAATTAAAAAAATCAAAGTGTAAATAAAAAATAAATATTAAAAATTGTGTTGGGACATAAATAAACTTTTACGGTATTTTTAAATTTTTGTGAGTGATTTGAAGTGAAAATTTTGAAAGAAAAAAAAACTTTTGGAGATTTTAAAATTTTCAAAAAATTTCGAAATTTAACTTCAAGGGAAGTTTAAAATTTTCATGACCTAACATTGATTCTGAAAAAAATAAAATTATTTTTATGGCCAAACAAGCTCTTAGTGAAGTAATTGGATGAAATTTTTTTACAAGTTTGAGGGGTTGTCGTCCATGTATTATGTGCGATATATTTTGCATAAATCAAAACTATTTATTTCTTTTTTCACAAAAGTATCACTTTCTTGAGAACTTAAAAAAATACTTCAATATTTCTCCCGCTATTTCGATTTATTATTGTGTTCGATTGATAAGGAGTTTTAATTAAAAAATTCAAAACGTACGATCTAAAACATACAATGGCATTTGTATTAATATAAAGGTTTATCACTAAGGAACAAGATAATTAGTTTAAAATTAATTTGTTTATAGATATAAAAGTATAGTATCTTTTTTTACTAACTAATATTAAGAAAATAGTGCAACTTAAAAGGAAATAAGGCACAATACGAAAAGGTTAAAGTTAAGCAATCCCAATTTTACCAACCAACAAAGATTGTGATAGGATTGCTAGCAAGAGATTTGGAGGTGTAACAGTGGCGGAAGTTTGAGAGAGAGAGAATTAGTTAGCTGAAGAAGAAATGAAGTCACTGTTCTATTGAAGATAATAGTTGATACATTAACACACCTAACTAGACAACTAATTTAAGTTAAGCAACTAACTATTGGACAACTCACTAACAGCCGTCACATAACAAAATGACACGTGACTAATACATGTGCTATTTTATATTACAATATGCCCCTCAAGCTAGAGGGTGTAGAATGTTAAGTACTCCAAGCTTGTCGATTAGATGCACATGTTGAGAAGTTCCTAAGCCTCTTGGTTAACAAAATCAGCCTGCTCCTCCTTTGTATTCACATGTATTACTTGAACTATGTCTTTTTTGATCATGTCTCTAATGAAATGGAAATCAATTTTTATGTATTTTATCCGTTCATGTAGTATGAGATTTGCTGCAATCTGAATAATAGACTTACTATCACTAAGGATTGTCACCGGTTGGATAATCTTCACACCCAACTGTTTAAACAAACCAAGTAACCATATGATCTCAACAGTTGCAGCAGCCATGCTTCTGTACTCAGCTTCAACTGAGCTTCTTGACACAATTTGTTGTTTATTTAATTTTCAAGACACCAAGGAACTCCCGGACTTTATCACATATTCAGTAACTGACCTTCTTGTATTGGGACATGCTGCCTAGCCTGAATCACACCAGCATATTAACTCCCATGTGTGATCAGAAGCAATTAACATTTGCTGCCCCGGTGCACCCTTTAAGTACCTTCCAGATCTAACTGTAGCATCCCAATAAAACTTCTTGTGCCTTTGTAAGAATTGACTTAAGGTTTGCATAACATAATTGATGTCATGTCTTGTAATGGTGACATACATCATCTTTCCAACTAGCCTTTGATAGGCACTGATATCCTGCAAATGTGAATCATCCTTGACTCCATTTACCTGATCATATTCCACTGAAGTGAGTTTTGCACTAGGCTCCAAGAGTTGCAAGCAGGCTTAGCCTCACTTAACCTCATCTCTGAGATGAGCTGCAGTACATACTTTCTCTAGTTCAGCAAAATTCCAGCCTTGGATCTTAGTACTTCAATTCCAACAAGTACTGAAGTTCTCCTAAGTCCTTGACTTTGAACTTCTGGTGTAGGATATCATTGGTCTGTTTAATCAAACTTACATTGCTTCCTATAATATGAAGATCATCCACGTAGACTAGGCCAATCACTACCTCTTCCTGGCTCCTCAAAGTGAGTAGGGAATATTCATTATTGCTTTGAACAAAAATGCACTTAGGAGTGCTTCTGTTAACTTGATGTGTAAGGCTTGTTTTAGCCCATATACGGACTTCATTAACTTGAAAACTTTCCTATCACCTTGTTGTCTAAATCACTCAGGGAATTCCATATAAACTTTGTCATACAAATCACCTTGTAGGAAGGTCTTGTGAATATCCATTTGGAACAGGTTCCACCTTTTCGAAGCAGCAAGTGCTATGATTGACCTCATAGTGACCACCTTTGCCAATGAAGAGAAAGTATCATGATAGTCCAATCCTTCTCTTTGATTGTACCCGTTTGCCACTAGCCTTGTCTTATATCTCTCGATGTCTTCATCTTCTTTATACTTTGTGACGATCAAAACGGTCATCACCCATTTTCTTATACATTCTGTATCTCTAAGACCTTAAAACCTCATTTAGAGTTGTCTCAATTTGCGTGCACAGTGCGGGAACGTAGCCGAAAAAGCTTAAATGTGAATTCTGTGAGAAAAATGCTAAATTTTGATATTAAGATTATTAAAGTTGAATTCAGTCAACATTTTGGGTAAACGGACCCGAACCCATAATTTAACTGCCCCGGAGGGTCCGTAGGAAAATATGCGACTTGGGCATATGCCCGGAATCGAATTACGAGGTCTCAAGCTCGAGAAATAAATTTTTATGTAAAATTATTTTCTGAAAATAATTATGAAAATTGGAAATAAAATTTATTAGAATAATATGGTATCGGACCCGTATTGTAGTTCCAGTGTCCAGTACAAGTCTTATATATAATTTATGCACTTTTTGTAAAGTTTGGTTGAAAACGAACGTCGTTTGACGTGTATCTGACTTAAAATGGAAATTTGGTGTTCTACGAAAAATTTGAAAGAGATCATGAGTTTTGAGGCTTGATTCGATGTTTATGATTTTATTTTAGCAATTTGATCGCACGAGTGAATCCGTAGGATGTTTTGAGGTAGTGAATATGTTTGGTTTGGAGCTCTGAGGGCTCGAGTGAGAGTCAAGTAGGTTCTGAGATGCCTTAGAGTTAAAAAGATCAGATGTTACAGGTTCAGGAATTCTGCTAGGCCTACACACCCTCCAGCGCGGCCCACGAGGAAACGAGTGCGGTCGCGGAGGGGCCAGCGCGGCTGCGGTTGCTTTTGAGCGGTCTGCGGTGGGTGTTGTGCAGCCGCGATCGGCTTGGTACAGTCCGAACTGGTTAATGGTCCGCAAGCCTTCAGCAACCTTTGCGACCGCAGTCCTTTTTGCGTAGTCCGCATGGGGACCTTCAGAGGGGTATAAATACACGTGAATTTCAGTCATTTTTTCCTTTTCAAAAACCCAAAATATAAGAGGCGATTTTTCAAACGATTCTTCTTCTCCAAGACGATTGGTGAGTGATTTCTAACTTATTTTCTTCACTCCTTAACATCTTTTAATATGGCTTCAACTTCAAATCAAAGATTTTCATGGGTGAATTAGGGGGTTTTGGGTAGAACCTAGGTTTTCTAAAATTTGGGGAGTTGAACCTAAATTTGAGGTCGGATTTCAAAACTAATCATATATTCGGATTCGTGGGGGAATGAGTAACCGGGTTTTGGTCCGAACCTCGAGTTTCGACCACGCGGGCCTGATGGCATTTTTGACCTTTCTGGGTAAAACCTTGTAAAACTTATTTTTTATGTATTTGGGTTAACTAATTTAGCATTTATTAATATAATTAAGCAACTTGTGATTAAATTCGAGCGGTTTGGTGGTGGAATCAAGAGGTAAAGACGTACTTTAGACTTGAGTGGTATTCAAGGCATCGAGGTAAATGTTTGGTCTAACCTTAGTTTGAGGGAATAGGAGTTGAGTCTTATTTGCTACTTGCTAATTGCCGAGTATGTTGTATAGGCATGGTGACGAATATCCATACATTGGTTTTTAGCATGACCGTGAGTCCTTATATTGCGAATACTTGATTTTGTTGTATCTCTCATGCTTAATTGATGTCTTCTATATGATATAAAGAGCATGTGAAAGAAGCTATGATCTAAGAACTTCGTGGAGCATTATCTTGAGTTGAAAATACAAATTGTGATGGTATAAGAGAAATCTAAATCTTTGGAGAATTGGTTCAAGTGATAATGTAGACTATGAGATGAAATGAAAGAAAGAGAAAGAGTTATTGGTTTATTCCCTTGCTAGGACGTTTTGTTGTATTGTTCATATTGCTCCCTTGCCGGGATTTAACTGTTTAATTGCATTCCTTTGCCGGAATTTCTATCACTATTTATTTACTTTCTTGCCCCTTATCTGTGATTGTTGTTTGGGTCAGGAAGAGTGATAAAGCATGAAGGGTGATGTCGTGAATTGTATGATATTTGTGGATCGGGTAACATGCCGCAACAATGTTAAATGATATAGATCGGGTTGCACGCTGCAACAATATTAAATGATATGGATCGGGTTGCATGCCGCTACGATGATATTTGTGCATCGGGTTGCACGCCGCAATAATGTTGTCATATATTGGGATCGGGTTGTGCGCACAGTAATTACTAATATAAGTGTGATTATTTTTGGATATTAGTTTCTTTTATGCGCTGTAAATTCTAAGATGTTCATAGACTGTTACTCTGGATTTACTGTTAACACTGATATACCCCGCAGAATGTTTCCCTCTCCCATCTTTACTTGTTTATTTCAGCTTTACTTTCCGTTGTATATTATATAACTGCACAGGTTTAATTGTTGGTTTGGTCCTAGCATCGTCTCTACTTCGCCGAGGTTAGACTAGACGCTTACTAGCACATGGGGTCGGTTGTACTGATACTACACTCTGCAGTGTGTGCAGAACTTGGAGCAGCTATCGGACATTAGTTGGAGGGCTTCCTTCAGTTCACTCGGAGACCCAAGGTAGACCTCCAGGTGTCCGCAGGCCCTGGCGTCCCCCTCTATCCCATTTCCTGCTTTCTTATCCTTGCTCAGAAACATTTTTATGTATTTCTTCAGACTTTGTATTTAGTGACTCTTAGACGGTCTATGGTATTGTGACATCATATTTTGGGGTTTTTAAGTTTTAAAGTTATAATAGATATGGCTAAATTAAGTAGTTGAGACTTCCGCTTAAGTTCCATATAAATTTTATTTTTATTATACTGTTGCTTCATGTTGGTTAAAAGGAGTGATATGAAAAAGGGTTAGTATTTTGTTAAGGTTCAGCTTATCTAGTTTTCTTTAATAGGCGCCATCACGACTCCCGATGATGGAAAAATACGGGTCGTGACAAGTTAATCTTACATAATCATTTTGAGCCTTATGTATTTTTACCCTCTAGTAAATCAACTATGCACCATGTTTTGTTATCTTCCAAAGCCTTTATCTCTTGGTTCATAGACTCAATCCACCTACTATCCTTGACAACTTCTTTGAAGGACTGTGGCTCAACCTGTTGAGTGAACTTGGCCAAATAACACTGATAACTAAAGGATGTTTTGCCATAAGACAAGTAGTTTGAAATTGGAAAATTGTATGTAGCAGCCTTTTGTAGTGATGTAATCTTTCATCCACAACGACTCCTTAGTCTGCCATGAAGATTTCCTACCTGTGTATGGTAGTACATTTTCATTTTCTTCTTCAAGTGATTGTTGCATTTCATAGTTCAACTCATTATGAGCCTCTACATCCTGGAATTTTACATTAGGACTTTGAGCTTCTGCATCCTGAAAACATACAGCATCAGAACATGTCCCCTAAACTTCATGTTGCATATAATCTTTAGCATCTATGTGATCTACACCTGCTACTGTTTCTGGTAAGTTTGACCCACATGGAGTACTACTGTAATCTGGCATCTTCATATGTAAAGGAGAAACATAAGCAATTCAGATTCCTTGCTCGCATTAGTGCTTCCTTTGGCAAAAATAAACTCAAGCTCCTAGAAAACAATATCCCTGCTAGTAAGGAAGTGTGTAATTTGAATGGTTAGAAATGATTCACCATTCAAATCTTTAAAGGACACTTTTCTCTTTCTTTCATCTCGTTTTCCGGCAGCCACTGCTTTGCTTGAGAACTGCTGTTTCTAAAGATCGAATCTTGTATTGCTAAAATACTCCTCTTTGCAAATTATATCATGGTGAAACATCATCAAGGCCGCAAGAGGTCCAAAGATAATGCCCCTTCTAGGTTTTCGCCTTCTTCCGATAGTGAGGCGGAAGAGGTAGAAAAGGCCTTCGTTCCTCTATCTGTGGCTAACATTCTTTCAAAGAACATGAGTAAAAGCAATGACTTCAAGCAAAAAGGACAACTTCCACCCTAGGAACACAGCGAATTGACGCCATCTCACTGGATGCCCTTAGGATGGCATACGGGTTCCCAGATCATGTTGAGATAGTTCCTGCCGGAAGGGACTATGCCAATGGGCACAGGCCCGGGTTCTGTACGTTCCATGAGTATGCACTCCGAATTGGTTACAGCTTCCCGCTCAATCGGAGTATGTATCCAGTTCGGAGTGCATACTCATAGAACGTACAGAACCCAGGCATGTGCCCATTAGCGTAGTCCCTTCCGACAGGAACTATCTCAACATGATCCGGGAACCCGTACGCCATCCTAAGGGCATCCAAGTTAGATGGCGTCAATTTGTTGTGTTCCCAGGGTGGAAGTGGGCCTTTTTGATTAAAATCATTGCTTTTACTCATGTTCTTCGAAAGAATGTTAGCCACAGATAGAGGAACGAGGGCCTTTCCCACCTCTTCCGCCTCACTATCGGAAGAAGGCGAAAACCTATAAGGGGCGTTATCTTTGGACCTCTTGCAGCCTTGATGACGTTTCACCATGATATAATTTGCAAAGAGGAGTGTTTTGGGAATACAAGGTTCGATCTTTAAAAACAACAGTTCTCAAGCAAAGCAGTGGCTGCCGGAAAACGAGATGAAAGAAAGAGATAAATGTCCTTTGAAGATTCGAATGGTGAATCATTTTTAACCGCTCCGTTATTTATAGGGGCGAGGAACACAGAAATAGAAGTGGCATCATTCGAAAGCTGGCGCGGAAAACCAAAACGTCACGTCATGCTCTGAACCGTCTCAGAAGCAAAAATGATGATGACGCACATAATCGGTGACGTCACTCTAAAAAGGAGCCGAACGTCAACGGCTTTATATTATCACATAAGCGTACATCCCTCGCAGAGAAGCATCTAGGGACGCGGTCAAATTTTTGAGAAAGTAAAAGCATACACATCCGTCCGTTGAAGACGTAAATCGAGCACGTCTCCAATAAATGGAGGGACTAACTGTATGAGGTAAAACTCGGCTTGCCACATCCCCGTCCAAGCGAACACGTCTTTCATGACAAAGCCACCTTTGAGTCGTGTCGACCCAGGCAAGGACTTCCTAATTAACTAGATGGAGGAACGACATCATTTAGGGCTTGGCTTCCTCCGTACAAGAAAGCCACCAACTTTTATACTTTTCTTTTGATTGTTTCGAGAAAGGTCTCCTAATATATAAAGGAGACCTTTACCTTGTAATAAGGTATGTGCATTATTATGAGTAATACCATTTCTCTACTTTCTCTCTCTATTGTTAGCAAGCAAGCTTCTCTCTATCTCTCTCCAATATTAAAACTCTCCATAACCTTTTGCATTTTCAGATCTACCACGATCTTAGCTAGATAACCTTTTCTAGGGCTTATTATACTTGATTAGGATTTACCTATATATTTTATTGATTGTTTTTAAGCTTATAAAGTGTATATATCTTTTGAGCCGAACAAATTTCATTGGTGATATTGCATGGTTCAAATTATACTATGCAAATAGGATATACAAGGGAGGCTCCTAGTGTAGTTCCAAAAGTCACTCATAGGGTTACTTCAGATCGCAAATAAAAAATTCAAGTAGCAATTTTGTTGTTGTTTGAATCCCTTGCCATAAATCTTGATTCTGCCCTTGGTATTGAGTACTCAACGACATCCCACCTTTGAATTGTACGGCGAAAAGCCTTATTGACTTGTTTACACACCATACTGGAGTTTCTTGTAGTCTTCACATAGAACAAGCATTTCTAAGCTGTCCATGAATAATAGAACAAGAATCTTCTTATATGTGACTGAATTAGATTGAGGATATGAAGTGTATATATTTTCTCAATTACTACTTTTGGGTCATTGAAAGAAAGTTATCACTTTTGGACCGTTTCAATAGGATACAACAAGAAGTAGGCCTCAAAGTGCAAATAAGTTGGAGTCGGTTGTATGAATCCGTACTAATCATGTGTTGGCATGTCGCCATTTTGATAATCCTGAGAGGATGTGATATTAAAAATTTATTTTGTTCTGTGAAGCATGAAAGAAATTCTTGAAAGGCATAATTTGCTCTCAAAGAATCTGCAAAAATTGGAACAGCCTTCTCTTGAGCTGCAGGTAAATTTCTTGATCCATTGTACTTTTAGAGTTTTTGTGCATTTGTAGTTATTTCAACTTTGTACTTACTTTCATTCTAAATATGGAAAGTGCTCTTTGCAGCTGGTAGAGAACAGCGATTACGCTAGATTAACCAAGGAAATTTCTCAGAAAAGCCATCAACTAAGGTATGGATAGTTCTAATTAAGCCTTAATTTTTTGGTTAAAATATCAATGCAAAATGAGATTTAACATGAAGGGAAACAGGCAAATGAGGGGAGAAGAGATTGAAGAATTAAGTGTTGAGCAGTTGCAACAATTGGAGATGTCTCTTGAAGCTGGATTAAGCCGCGTCATTGAGAAGAAGGTTAGTCATTGTTTTAGATGGGTGGAGCAGAGGGCTCGTAGTAACCCCTTTGATTGATCCGGAAAATAAAATCAGGCAGGATTCGATCTGCTTATATACATGGATTGCTAGGGCTAATGGTGTTCATAAAACTTGCTTTGTTTGTTTTCCCAAGGTGACAAAATAATGAAAGAGATCAACCAGCTTCAAGAAAAGGTCAGCAACCAAATTGCTTGTGCATCTTTGTTAGCTTAATACTTTTTCTTTCTCGTATATAATATTGTTTGACTAGACGCAAAATTTTGAAAAAGTTATTCGACTTGCATATTGCATCAGTGACGGTGATAAGAATAAATTAAAATGATGGTTGAAAAGTAGATTCGATATGATAAAAACTACTCCATATAACTTGAAATTTGAATAGTTAATATAAAATTGGTTGTCATAGTTTACTTTCATGATATTCCACAAGGCTAAAGATATGTTGTATCATCTACAGAGCGTGCTACTACTGGAAGAGAATGAAAGATTGAAACAACGGGTACGAGGCTATTTGTGCAGTTTGAACCTGTGACCTTCTGGTCACACAACGCCATCTTTTACTCTTGCATCTAGGCTTCCCTTCATACTTACTGATAATAACTACTGTGAAATCTTTTTGAAGGTGATGGAGCTATCGAACAACAGCAGCAAACATCCAGCAATTGTTGTAGCAGCTGAATCAGAAAACATATATTACGAGGAACGTCAATCCTCTGAGTCTGTCAATAATGTATGTACCTCTACTAGCCCCCCATCACTAGAGGACCACAGCTCCGATACTTCTCTAAAGCTCAGGTTAGTTCTTTTATCCCTCCTCCCTCCTCCCTCCTCCCCTCCCCGAAAACACCCTATTCTTCCGGATCATGGAAAGGAAGGTATGGAGATTGAGAATTAAGGTAGGCTAGGATAGGTAGCCGAGTGTTGTCTTGTCTGTAACAGTAGCTCTAGTACATGACTTATGTGTGTATTGTTGTATCCCTTGACTTCTGTTATTCCTTGTTATTGCTTTCGTTTCGCTTTCTGATTACAGTACCTACTATTAGTTTTGTATTTTTACTTTGAGAAAACCCCTCTTTGCCTTCTTGGAGGTAGGGGTAAGGTTTGAGTACACTCAACCCTTCCCATACCCTACTTGTGGGATTAAACTGGATTGTTGTTGTTATTGTAATTTAATTTTAAAAAAATAGATAATCAATGAATTTTAACATGTGACAGCATGTTAGTTATCATTCTAACAGATATTTTTATATAAATGTTTTTCACATACATTTACATATAATTATTAACGTGTTCTTTTCTTAATTTTCTTTTGCTATGGCAGGCTGCCTTACCCAGGCTGAAATGAAAGGCAAAGTTACCTAACAGTCAAAAGCAAGATCACCATCTTGTGTGTGCAATGTGGACTGAAAATAAGTACCAACTACTGAAATGTGGAATGTAAACGCTACCTCAAGAAATGTATATGTGTAACTACCAACTATTGACAACAGTTGGAAATTGAAATTTATGTCACTTTTCTTTGTGAAAGTATCTGTCTGCATTTTCATTTTTGTCTAATTTTACATTTTTTCCATAGCCAAGGGTCTATCGTAAATAGCATCTCTACCTTCAAAAATTAGGTGTAAGGTCTGTGCCCTATTCGTACCCCACTTGCGGGATTATACTGGGTTGTTATTATTGTTGTCTATTTTTACTTTCTTTATTGTTTTGAGAATTACTAACCTTCTCTGATCGTTTGTACCAACTTTAGTAAATCCTTTGTTTAGCTCTAATGGAAACTCAGCAATCTGTAAGTGATTTTTCATTAAACCACTAGGTCATTCAGAAGAGAAATGCAAATTGTTCTATTGATTCAGAATAAATCACTTGCAAAAATAAAATCCCTAACAGCTACATCTTGATCAAGTCTACTCCTTTTTCGATTTGGAGAGAGCTTTCTTTCTCTGTCCGAGCATGTAACCATACATATGAGGACTGCCTGCAGTTCAGAATATTATGTAATGAATTCATAACCTTTAGCAACCAATCAAAATCTAAAACAGAAAGGAATACTGCGAAAAGTTAAAGAAATGAGTGTGCATTTGCGGACAAAAAGGAGATATTTTAGTGAAAGGATACTTGCCTGGGACATAGAAACCGAGGACAACAAGTCCTGCATAATAGCAATCGAAAGAGAAGTTCCATTTGTTTGGCATCCTAATAGAATACTTCTCAGATCCCTGGAAAAATATAGTTCGATTAGAAGACAGACCCCCCCGCATAAATAGAACAATCAGAAGCCGAGGCAAGGAACAGAATCCAATTAGAAGAGCCCAAGAAACTAGGTATATGTAGGAGCAGAAATTTACGTACAAGTGTCTCTGAGAAGCTAAGATAAAAACTATAAAGCGAATCAGTTTTTATTTCGGAACAGGAGGGAGAGGGTGCAGAATTTCCAACTTATTTTGTTAAACCAAAAAATAAATATGATAAAAAATATTCAAACAAAAAAGGACTTCTCAAACTCTTCAGAATCTAATGACGCTTTTAGTATATGACTTCTCATTTACTGTAACGTGTACGAGTCGAAAGGGAGACATGTCACGGTACCTTGATGTAAGGCAGTGCGCTGTATATTAAACCAACTTCACTTGTGATGCCAGTAGGATACAGCAACATGAAGGTACT
Organism: Nicotiana benthamiana; assembly: GCA_034376525.1. NCBI lineage: Eukaryota > Viridiplantae > Streptophyta > Magnoliopsida > Solanales > Solanaceae > Nicotiana > Nicotiana benthamiana. The sequence goes on from CM067336.1 coordinate 72,957,628, forward strand.
ATACCTGCACGAATAAAATCAATACCTGAAGATCGGTCTTTAAGGTGCAAATCAGACTAAAAAAGAACCTGCTAGAGAAGGCATTTGCCACCACTAGAGAAGAAAAAATGGGTGCAAATCTAATGGCTTGTCCGTTCATATAATAGTTAGTATTTTGGTCCTATAAGTGACACACTTGTTAAATCATCTTACTTTTCCTTCTCTTTCCTATTTCTTGTCACTTATTTCACAGTTCGTATGTTATCGATCAATTTATCACTCAATCACTGGCTACCTCTCTTCCAAATTGAATCTTTCTTTGGATACTTAACCATGACTAATAAGACCGAAAGGCTAACTCATATCAATAAGAATATGAGTGTCTGCGTTGGATTGTTATTTGAAAAAGGAAAACAGGTGGTTCATTTTAAAAGGGTCAAACTTGGACTAATGGGTTTGTTCACAACAGTTTAGCCCCAACCTATTTATCACACGAACTCATTTACCATGCTCACAAAGTTAAAGGATCATACCTTAGCCACAAGAGCCAGGAAGGTGCAGAACCGAATGCCTCTTTTGTCCCGAAGAAAGAATATCGGATGATCTGAAGTTTGAGCAGAAAGATCATGCCAATTATCAACATGTTACTTACACATGAGTAGATTGTAGTTACCAACGCAATTTTTATATATGAATACGACCATTTACACACTCATGAACTGGCATGGTTATGATTTATGATTTTATATATGAATACGACCATTTACGCACTCATGAACTGGCGTGGTTATGATTTATGAATAGATATAGAGAGATGTTAGTGGACAGAAAGAGGGAGGAGAATACTGATTCAAGCACTTTTAAATACATGCAGTGACAAAATTCAATCTAATGTGCTCTCACAAATTTATTGAGTTAAGGAGGATGCTTTAAGTCTGACCTACAAGCTTCTATGTTCGCTACATGGAGCAAGGATAACTGAAAGGTATTTTCAGTTAAATTATGACTATTAAGTGGACTATTAGACCTCAGAAGAAAACAAATGCGTCAAGACTCGGTGAAATAGCCGATGCGTGTGCAAACTGGCTTGGACACCACCGTCTTACAATCATGAACCGTCAAATCTTCCTCAAGATTGAAATAAATGCATACAAGGTCAGATGTTGTAAAGAATCTATATCTTGTCATTTGTCTAGCCAAAAAAACTCGCTGCTCTTACTGTTACCTCCGAAGCATAGAAGCACATCCATCATAATCATTTGAGTGCCAATTCATTGAGAAATCAAAACTTAATGTAAAGCTATATAAGACTAGAAAAGAATGAGAAGAAAATAGTAATGTCAATGGTTTATATGAAAAAAGGTGTTCTTCAGCTATGCATACTGTGACGTTTTTACAAGTAAAGAATAAACAGAATCAAGGCGCAGTTAAGAATATCTTCTCCACCTAAAATCAGGGGCATCTTCAATCTAGTTTCAGTTGCCAAATTATAATAAGATGGATTCACAGCAACAAGGAGTGGTGGAAAACAATTTCTCCACACTTACAATTACGTGGTACCACCATAAGCCTCAGGTATTTACTTTCAGTTGTTCAATGTTCTCTTTTCTTCACTCTTCAACTAAGTATAGTAAACAAAATACAGAAAGAGCATATCTGGTCAGAGAATTGATCTTTTTCTATTTGATTAATAAAGTGATGCTCTGACTATTGCAGTTATGGTCGGAAGACTAAATAACTCAAGTTACTATAAATAAACATCTTAACATAAAAAGTTTGAAGCTTATGAATAAGCAAGGCTCACCTCCGTTATAGACCAGCTAATCACTAGAGAACTGACAAGTATATGAGATCGGAGCTGCATCGACAATCCAATTCATTAGTAAAAAATACTTTTACATTGTCATGTAGAAATTAGAGGAAAATAATCAAGCTAACCTCGGGGAAACTCCATAAAATACCCCAGGTTACATATAATCTTGAACTTATCTGTGGAAGAGTAGCTGATACTGGAGATCTTACCAGACCTAGTTAAGGTTGAAGAAAATGAAAAGGTTATTTAAGTGCAAAATCTTCTGGTGGGCTTATTTAGTCTTGTGATCAAGTAAACTTACCCACTAAACCATGAAGAATCTGTTCCACAGTTCATGTGAAAAAGAAATTAATAAGTTAGCATCCCAGTCCATTTGCATTTAATGACAATAACACCATACAAAAAAATTAGAATCACTATTTCTCAGCAACAATTAGTTACCTCACAATCGAATAATAAAATTCATAAGCATATAATATGGGAAGGGGGACGGCACAAACAATCAACTACATGTTGGTTACAGCTAAGAGGGCTTAACTACATGTGAGTTGCAAGAAGGATATTCAATGAAACATCTCAAAACTATTTTAAAAATGACAACACAGATTGAGGGAGTGAGCTAGTATCGTTATCAAGTTCCGAACTACCTCTTGTTCGTTCATTAGATTTAAGTAACCATTATTAATGATTAGAAAGAAAAGCACTGTCATTAGACACAGATCTTATAAAAGTAGGTATCATCCTTTTGAGTTTATTTTTCCACCAAGCTTCACTAGTGCATTATTTTCACACTCTACAAAAGAAAAAGTTCGGAAATTTGGAAAACTAAAAATTTGCAATAACATAAAAAATATCTTTTGGGAATTCTCCAAAAAATAGCTTTTAGCAACACTACACTTAACTGACTATTCTGGCCAAATACTAACTCATTCAAATACATACAATTGTCAGATTTGACCCAACATCTTTGAATGAAAGAAGATCTAATTGGTATAATTTCCTAAAATAAATATCCTTCATACCCATTAAAGATACAACCTTTTAGGAAAACTGACTCATGGATATGAGTGAGGAGAATTTAATGTGTCATCAACTAACATATATCATACCCAATATTTATACAGAGAATAAATAGCACTCAACCCCCTCCCCCATCCCAACCCCACAAAAAAAACCCAGCTATTATATACATTAATATAAAATTATGAGTTTAAGTTCCGTGCATTGATAGTGTAAAAATAATTTATATAATCAAGTCACTTATTACATAATTAAAAATTTTAATTGGTGATCTCGTAAAAATGACAACTGACATGCAATTACGGGTATAAATTCACTAATGGCATAAAATAATGTTAGTATGGATCACTTAAATCCTAAAAACATAGCCTTGGTGGGAGTTTACCTCTAAAATGGCAGCGGTTTGAGCTAAAAGCAGAGGCTTTTCTACAGCATCATAAACATGTTCATGCCCTGACTCTTTCAGTGTTTTCACAGCAAGATAAAGCACTTGAAACCTGAATTTCCAGTTACCCAATTTATATACAACAGATTAGAGTAATAAACAGAGAGAAATCAAATCTTCAGTTAACTACTAATCAAAAAACAAAAATCAAAAATGACAGCAAATCAATCAACCAACCAACTACATTTCAAATCCCAAAAATTTCATATACTAGTTCATTCGAAGTTTCGAAGAAATAACTTTGGCTCGGAACTGTTCTGTATAAGTCTTTAAAAATCCACTAAATAAGAATAAAAAATAAGTTTCAAACCAAATAAATCTAATGAGATATGGTAGAATTCCAAACTCGGAACCACAACGTTCAAATTCTGGATCAAATGGAACATAATAATAGAAAAAAAGAAAAAAAGTGGGGATTGAACATACCATCCAAAAAAGACGGTCCAATTGTAAAGGGTAAGGTATACACGTCTAAGAGCTGATAAAACTCCAGCCATTGAAGGACTCCAAAAAGCTTTAAAACTCTTAAAAAAAACTTTGAGAAGAAATAGAAATAATTCCGATTGGGTATTTGAAGAGAGAGCTAATTATGAGTAATTAATTGGTGTAGGTGAGTTAGATGAACTACTATTAGATCTGCTACAGAACAGTCAACAGTGTCACATTCTTCTCGTTTTTGATTCTCAACTGTCAACGCTCAGCGGATTGATTGCTATTCACTCAAATCTGGGAAAATTTGTTTAATGTTGTTAGGGGCAAGAAAACGATGTCGTACGAAGTGGGTCGGATTTACATCTGGGGCACCCCATTTTTATGGTTAAAAAAGAGTCAAGTCACATCGAATTTCCTCAAGAAGAGGCACATTTCTGGAAATATTCGAAATTGAGATGTGTAATTTCCTGATGTAGTGAAGTAATATAAATTGCTACAGTAAATTTTTTTTATATCAACACTCTGTCACTCAATCTTTCTTCTTCATTTTTTTTTTCTTTTTCCTTTTAGATTGAACGTGATATAATTAAAAGTTTTTTTTACACTAAATATTAAAAATTTCATAAGGATATATTGCTATTGTTAGTTGCTTGTTGCTATTCCTTTCTTTTCATCTTTTCTTGAGCCTGAGATCTTTCGGAAACGATCACTCTACCTTCAAGATATGGCTAAAGTCTGCGTATGCATTTCATTCTCAAATCTCACTTGTAGGATTATACTAGCTTTATCGTTATTGATAATTTTCATCAAAACATGCAACCGCTTCCCTTTGGATGCGCATAATTATGCAATAGCTCGCAAATAACTAGAGCTGTTAAATTTGGCCCAAGCCCAAATGACCGGCTCAAGGTTGTGTTGATTATTGACCCGTCCAATTATTGAACTTAGCCCATCTTGACCCAACTCATCTCAACTCATTTAATGTTGAGCTAATTTTTAGCCCAAATTGATCCATGAGTAAGTTTGTCAAAATATCTTAAAAATAATTTTATTTTTTGTTTAATATTTTAAATATGACCATAACAAAAGCAAAAAAACTCTATTTAATAATTATGCAATTTATAAGAAAATAACATATATTAATTAAAGTTTAATAAGAGTTGGGCGGGTTGGGTTATGACCTGAATTTTAACACATCTTAGCCCAAGTAACTTTCGGGCGGATCATTTGACCCTTCCAATTATTGACTCAACCCGTTTTGACCCGTCCAAAATTGACCCAACCAGCCCATTTGATACCCTACAAACAACAACAACAACAACAACAATCCAGTATAATCCCACTTAGTGGGGTCTGGGGAGGATAGTGTGTACGCAGACCTTACCCCTACCCAGGGGTAGAGAGACTGTTTCCAAATAGACCCCGGCATCCTTCCCTCCAAAACCTTCTCACCTTACTCTTAGGGAGACTCGAACTCACAATCTCTCGGTTGGAAATAGGTATTGCTTACCATCAAATACTCCTACAAACCACACAAGAAATATAAATTGCACAGTTTGCACTAGACAAGTTAGGTGGGACATACAAAAATCAATTACAAACCTCCCATATACAAAATTGCTCGATCAACCCTTTCGGCCTTTATTACACTAAAATTACAAGTTACTTTTTTGAGGAATACAAAGTTGTCCCGGTGGAAATTGCCTTTTAATTAAGCAGTTCAAGAAACAGTTGGGACAGTCCATGTGTTAAATAGAATATTGGTGAACTTATTAGTTGGGGAAATAGTGTGGCCAAAAAACAATAACATGTTAGGTTGTCTGTTCACTTTCCTAAAATTATCTTGACAACCTAAGGGTGGTTATAAAATTAGGCCAACCTCTATTTCCCCCAATATCAAAATATTTTTTAATAATGTTTTTTTTTATAAATATAAACCATTAAATTCCCTTAACCCACGAAAAGCTTTTAGGTACCGCATTTTAGAATCTTTTTAAATTCCTTTGTTAGAACTTAGAAGACTTGTCGTTGTTGGGTTTATTTAATATAACAAAGACGTGTAAATTGAATATGGAGTGAAATGAAATTTTGAATTAGTTCCTTTTATAAAGCAACTTTCTCCCTCACATGGATAGGAATAGAAAAAAAATTGTTTGAGAAGAGAGTAAATCTTGCATCGTCATTGTTGCTCAGCTTCAAATGTGGTCAAATAATTAATTGATATATTTTTTGGATCTAATTTATTTCCTTTTCTGATACTTATTTTCCTTTCTTTGATATTTTTCGTGTTGATTTTATATTTTAAATTCATGGTTAGTTCCCTAACATTCATTATTCATATGCAAATTTAAATTTGAGACCAAACAAAAATTCAAATGTTTCTGTCGAAATGATACTACTGTTAGGTGTTGTCCTTATTATTTTTTATTATATTTGGTTCTTCTATTCCTTGAAAGAAAGATAACGTACCATAACTAATTTTATAATTTACGAAATAATATAATTCTTCTATATTTGGCTAGTCCCTTTTTTTGGAGGAAAATGTTTGGACTTCTATAAATTAAGGATCTTTCCTTCTCATTCAGTAGCCTTCCACAATGTATCCATATGGGGTTTGAGAGTCTTGATTAGGGGGAGAACTTTTCGGAACAAGTGTTAGTAAGTCACTTGTGTTTGCCTTTTTATGAAGCCGTTCTCTCGATATTTTGTACTCTTTTTTATAGTGGATTGCTCATCTCCGCATGTGGACGTAGACCAATTGATCGAATCATATTTGTGCCATTTTGGTAGATTTCTCTTTTGTTGTCTGATTTATCGTCATTCAAGATTTACTTTACTAGCTCCCGCATGACACCTGATTGTTTCGATCCTAACAACTACCTTATGTGAAGTAGTGATTTCGAATCTATTTAACTCAGACTGTTTGGTATAAATTAGACTTGCCTCATTTTTTACACGCCGAAAATCTGAAAACACTCTCAGCTCTCTCTTCTGCATATTGCATATTTTCAAAACACAAAATGTATGTGCCAGTATGGTGTGCTACTGTTTGTTGAGTTCGACGAAGTTTTGTAATTTCTATTGCCAGTATTACTTAATAGTTGTTCCATTCTATCATGTAAAAATTGATCTACTAACCTTGGGTAATAGTGAGCGCATTAAAATTCTGAAGAAAACACAGTCGTTTGTGGGGCTCAGAACTTTTTAGTTTTTTTATTTTTGTTTCTGTTTATTTTTGCAGAATTTATTTTTAAACATAGTGAACAAACAATTGTTAATATTTTGTATTTAATATAATATTATAAAACGGTAAATTTTCTATAGAAGAAATAGAAAATCAGGAGTAAAGCAGAATCTTGAAATAATCAAATTAGAATCTGAAAACAAATTTTAGAATGAAATCGAGCCCAATGAATATACTGTGTGTCCTTAAGGAAATTATTTCCCTTAAGTACCCGAGCTGTTGGATTATTATCCTTCCAGGACAGAACGATTTAACTCACCAGAATATCGGTACCTAAAATGTTGTTGAACTGTGAACCACTTAATTGCTGTAAATCACACTTGAACTTATTTGTGCAGAAAAAGAAGAAGAAGAAGTTCAGAAAATTTCGTAAGGAAAAATTCTGGGGATAAGGCCAATATATAGCCATTTTCTAGCATTGTTTCTGAAAATTTGCAACCTTTTGAGAAACAACCATGATTGTTGGAACATGCGGGAACGTTTAAAATATTCCAGGGAAAGAATTTATTATTTCAGGTTGACTTTTCCAAAATCAATTAAATTAATTAATTAAAAAAATTATCCAAAAGATTAATCAATAAATCTTTAACTGAAGCTGAGACGAGCGGTGATGACGGTGCGAGACTTACCTTCTTTCCAACCCATTTAACACCAAGAGAAGTACTTTCTCAAACTAAGCACATTTTATTTTCTTTCCACTACTAATGATGGACAATTGCTCTTTCTAGGACATAAGGGAACAACTCACTTTTCCTTCGCATTTTTTTCCTCCATTTCCCATTCACCAACTTCGAATCTCAACAATCCTCCACATGAATGGGGAATGTCAATAAAATAAAGGAATGCACGGACGAATGTGCGATTTACAAGCAAGGATTAATTATATTTGGATAAATATGTTTTCCTTTGAACTTTTCGTAGTGAACTTATGTCGTATATACTCGGTCAATCGGTAGAACTGATATCTTTGAACCGTCGAGATTTGTTATATACCTAGACAATACAAGTCATACAATCAACTATTAACCATCTATGATTCTCACGATTGTGTTCGTTTCAGCCATGAACAATGCCTGATTTCATGGTTGCTTAGGGAATGGATCTTTACTTTTATTTTCCTTAAAGTGGCTTATAGTTCACACCTACATAAGAATTTCTAAATGTGTAGTCCTATAGATACACTATCTGGTCATTTCCTGCTAGACTTTGCAAATCATTAAAAAGCTTTAAGCTTTATTAACTCATTAAAAAACCTTAATACTTTACCCTAATTCCTGAATATTGTCTTCATCACGAGAATAGGTTGAGTTATTTGACAATGTTGAATCATTATTCATAACTTTGTTTGATCTCTTTGAACTTAGCTCTTGGGATCTCTAGTTTGCTAGATAGAATGATGACTTGTCCTAGGCCTTAACCCTATTCCCTTCGATGATCGTTCAACTGCCTCTCTAGATAGGCCTTTTGTAGTTGGATCAGATATGTTATCTCTTGACTTCACAAAGTCAATCTTAATAACACCACTAGAGAGTAGTTGTCTAACGGTATTGTGTCTCTATCGTATGTGACGAGATTTTTCGTTATACATAACGCTCCCTGCCTTACCTATTGCCGCTTAACTATCACAATATATACACATAGGTGTCAAAGGTTTGGGCACAAATAGAATATCTTCCAAGAAATTCAGGAGCCATTCAGCTTATTCATCGGCCATGTCTAAAGATATGAATTTAGATTCCATTGGAGAACATGCAATACACGTTTGTTTGGGTGATTTTTCAAGACACTGCTCCACCCTTAGTTTTGAAAACATATCCACTTGTGGATTTAATCAAGATGATTCACTGATCCAATTTACATCACTATATTCCTTAATCACGACGGGATATTTTTTATAATGCAGAGCATAGTCTTGAGTATGTTTCAGATACCCCAAAACTCATTTTATTACCATCCAATATATTTGATTGGGATTACCTGTAAACTGACTCGGTTTTCTAAAAGCACATACTATATTTGGTTGCGTACCATTTATGATATTCATTAATCTTTCCAATACTCTTGCATAGTCCAGTTGTGAGTCACTTTCACCTTTATTATTTTGAAGTGTATAATTCACGTCAAGTGAAGTTTTGGCAATCTTGAAATTCAAATACTTGTCAAGTACTTTTTCAATGTAGTGAGTATGTGAAAATTCTAGACCTTGTGGATTCTTGTGAATTCTGATTCCTAAGATCAAATAAGCAACTCCTAAGTCTTTCATGTTGAATTTGCTAGCCAGCATGCGCTTACTAGCATTTATATCTGCCATATCTTTTCTCATGATGAACATGTCATCAACATATAAACAAACAATGACTTCATGACCTAGAGTATTTTTAATGTTAACATATTTGTCACACTCGTTGATTTTAAAACCATATACCAGCATTGCTTGGTCAAATTTAGCATGCCATTGTTTGGGTGCTTGTTTAAGTCTATAAAGCGACTTAACTAGCTTGCACACTTTCTTTTCTTTACCACGAACCACAAAACTCTCAGGTTGTTCTATGTAAATTTCTTCCTCCAGCTCTCCATTTAAGAAAGTTGTTTTACATCCATTTAATGTATTTCAAGACTATACACGACCACTAGTGCCACTAACACCCTAATAGATGTTATCTTGATTACTGGCGAGTAAGAATCAAAGCAATCTAGGACTTTCCTTTTGTCTATAACCTTTGATAATATATCTTGCCCTATATTTTTCAATAGTGCCATCAACTTTCACTTTCCTCTTAAAGATCTATTTCGCACCTAAAAGCTTATTTTCTAGAGGAAGATCAACCAATTTCCATGTATGGTTATCCAGAATCTCACTATTGACTGATGTTAGATAATACGCTTAACGCTAGAGGGGGGGTGAATAGCGTTAAAATCAAAATTAGCGTAAACTTGCGGAATTTAAAATTTGCAGGAAATAAATAAGTGCGATAAATAAGAAAGAACACACCGAAGTATTCTGGTTCACCACAACCCGTGGCTAGTCCAGTCCCCGAGAGACTCTCTCGAGATTTCCACTAACTTGTCAAGCTTCCGGGTGCTTAACAAACCTATACAACTTGAGGACACAAGCCTCAACACCTTTGCTCGGAGATACAACACTCCAAGACTTCAACCAAAGGAAACACAAGTTCCTTCACAACTTGAGGACACAAGCCTCAACTACCTTTGTTCGGAGATACAACACTCCAAGACTTCAACCAAGGAAACACAAGTTCCTTCTTACAACAAGAGAATAACAATTCTCTTCAAGTGTACAAAACACTAAGCACTCAAATAAGACACTCCTTAATGAGTAGATATGAGTAAAAGAATACGCTCAAGATCGCAACAACTTTCGACAAGAGTTTGGCTCTCAAAAACTTATGTAATGAATATAAAATGATAAGCAATAGAGCATGCAAGCTTATAGCAATTATATGATCAGTTGTTGTGTGTTATTTTTTTCAAAACACTGAAATGAAGCTGTATTTATAGTTGAAAAACTTGGCATTACCGTTGCCTAATTGCCAATTAAGAACTGCTGATTTTACTTTGTGACAATCGATTGTCAAGAATCCACAATCGATTGTTTGCCAATCGTTCCAAAAATCAATCCCAGATTTTACGCTTAACAATCGATTATTCAAGATCAACAATCGATTATTGGCAACGTTCAAAAAATCCTTTCCAGATTTTAATTTCAACAATCGATTATACAAAATCAATAATCGATTACCTGACAGTATTTGAAAACTTTACGACAACGGTCAGCTTCACAATCGATTGTGCAATGTTAACAATCGATTATTTATCAGTCTTGGAAAATCAATTTAGACACTGCCTCGTGACAATCAATTGTTATATACTCACAATCGATTATTTAATAACTTTGAAAAAGTCTGGAAGACACTGCCTCAACACAATCGATTGTCATATGTTCACAATCGATTATTTTGTGACTTTGAAAAATCTGATGGACACTGTCTCTTCACAATCGATTGTCATTAACTTCACAATCGATTATTGGAGCGTTGAAAAACTTTGATGGACACTGCCTCATCACAATCGATTGTCATTAACTTCACAATCGATTATTTGAGCGTTGAAAAACTTTGATGGACACTGCCTCATCACAATCGATTGTCATGCAGATTTGAAAAATCTGATGCTCACTGCCTTAACACAATCGATTGTCATTAGTTCACAATCGATTGTCATGCAGTCTTGGCTTAACATAATCGATTATCATAAGTACATAATCGATTATCTTAGTCCAGATTTTTGAGGCATGTTTAAAAATCATTTTGACTAAAGTAAATATGCATGATTTAAAATCATTTAGCATTAAATAAAATATGCATGATTTTGTAAAAATAATTTTACGAGAGAAGCCATGTCATGAGTCAAGTTGTCGGATCAAGATCACAGTTAAGAACGACTCATGTAAAACTATAAAACTTGGTCTTGTGCTTGAATCTCGTTATATATATCAATTGTGCGCTTGTACTTGAACTTCGTCATATATCAATTTGCGCATCGTTTGTCATTCATCAAAACCTACACATATGAACACACGTTTTAGTATAATGCTTTGAGAACGTGTTTCCAACAATTTCCCCCTTTTTGATAATGGCAAACTTTAAGCGGGATATGCAAATTAAACAATTCATAATGACGATTCAAGACAAGTAAATATATGCAACAAGTATATGGATATGCAATTTGTTCCCCCTCAATATATGAATTCCCCTTCAATTTATGCCGATAAGTATTGAGAGTGTGCATACCCGTTATCTTCCCCCTTTTGCCATTAGCAAAAAAAATGTAATAAGATGGCAAGGATTAAAAAAACTTGTTTATTTATTAAAAATAAAACGGGTACATAATGGGAACAATACAAACATAGAACAATAAAGTAGAAAAATAAATAAAGAAATTATTCATCATTATTTCCCGCCTCATCATCCGGCACTGCTTCATAGGGAACAAGACCGGCATATGGATAATGAACATGGTCAAAATATCCATGGATCTCATGTGTCAATTGACCGACAGAGGTGGTCAATGAAGCAATTTGGTCGGAAATGGATTGAAGAGAAGGTTCTTGAGGCTGACGCGACCGACGAGTTGGAAGAGGAGCAGGAGCTACATGATCGCCGTCATGGGGAAAGGAGGATTCTGAAATTTCCCACTTCTTGGTGCTCTTTTTGAGAGGACCGATGGAAATGTTGAATCCGCAAGCTTCAAGAAGATTCATAATAAGGAGGGCATAGGGAAGAGGTCTATCATCTCCGATGGCGTCACGCATGTGAATCTTGACGAACTTACACCAATTGATGTGAGCTCCGGTTATAATTGCATTCATGAGCTTAGCGTCTCCTTGGGAAAGAGTGGTGTGATTATGCTTCCGAGGTTTGAGGACTCGGGTGATGAAATAGAAAATCAAACGATACTCGGGGAGCATTCCCGTGATAGTAGGACGCCGAGTGGATAGATTAGGATCATAAGATGTAATGCCTATTTGGTTTAGGAGAGCTTTTTCATCAAATAAGGTGCCGGCCTCTCTAATGTACCGAAAAATGTCTTCACCACTTTGAGGAAGACGGGCAATGGAATGAAGGTTTTCATCGGATAAAAGAATTTGAACACCATTAACATTTGACACAAGCTCACCATCATCATCCTCATGAAGGTTTGAATAAAACGCTTGAATCAATGGAGGATTAATATAAGGGTAGGTAAGATATAAAAAGTCAAGAAGTTGACATTCTTTGAGCATGTTGGCAGCAGGGGCGTATGATTCAAGATACTTGCTTGTTGAAAAGAGGGGAGGAAGAATGTCGCGCTTTTCCAATTTTGTCAAGAACCGAGTAAGCTTGGTGTCAGAATTAAATTGTAAAATGAACCCATCTTGATAAGGGTAATTTGGAGGAGGTGGGGCAGCAGAGGAGGATGCACCATGCCTAGCTGAACGGGAACGCTTAGAGTGACGGCCCGACATTTTCAATAGGAAGTAATGAGCTTTGCAAGAAACTTAAGAGAGTTTTGATAGTTTGAGAGCTAAAATTGATGCTTGAGTGAATAAAATGAAGATATGATGCGATAAGGTATTGTGCTTGGTGCATCTACTACAATATTGTAGCCTTCAAGCACACCTGCAAGAGAGATTAATGATCTTTTGGTACCCACGCCATTTTGGGTCCTTGGGGGTTAGGCATATCATAGTGATGCAATTGAGTGATATGTCTATATCGTGTAAAACAAGCAGGAGCAATATGACCAATTCGTCTACAATAATGATAGGTCACGTTAGGATTATGCATCCTTCTAGGTTCATAGTAATTGGATGGACGAAAATTGTTTACTCTATTTTCGACACTATGACTATTGCGCATTTCATGAAAATCATTTCTCCTACTATTTGTTCTAGGATGTACAGCATTTCTAGAATAATTATTTCTAGGTTGGAAGTCATTTCTAGGTGTTCTAAAAGGTTCAAAATTCCTTCTAGTGTTTGGCCTAGAATATACATCATTTCTAGGGTAGTTATTTCTAGGTGGAAAGTCGTTTCTAGGTCTCCTAAAATGTTCAACATTCCTTCTAGTATTTGGTCTAGCATGCATATTGGTTCTAGGATTGTTATTTCTATGATGAGCATTTGTTTTATTAATCCTAGGTTGAGCCTTAGGTGGTTGTGGTTTGGCTTCAACCTTTTCTTTAGGCTCATTCTTAAAACCTATGCCATGCTTGGTTGACTTCAAATTAACAAGAACCTCATTCAAATTTTTGTGAGAAGAATTAAACTTATCTAAGGTGCCCTTAAGTCTATCTACCTCATTTTTGAGATGCATGCAAGAAGTACAATTTTTAATAGAACTTTCGGGCTTGTCGGCGCTTCTCTTTCCGAAAAAATTGTTTTCCACTTTCAACTTCTCATTTTCTAAAATCAGTTTTTCCAAATCCTTTTCTTTCAATGAGAGTTGTTTTTGAAAATCTGTTTCTTGCAATGAAAGAGTTTTCTGCAAATCTTTAATGGTCTTGGAAGCATTAACAAACTCACTATATAATTTATTATAAGCATTTTGCATTTCTTCAAGTGAGTGAGAGTTAGACGTACTTACCTCTTCTTCTTCGTTTGCCATGAGACATCGGCCAGTCGATTCACCACATGAGCTGTCCGCTATTTGAGGTGTGCTTTCATACATTTCCTCAAGCTTATCCCACATTTTTTTGAAAGATTTGTAGTGGGAAATTTTCTGATAATCTTCCTGATTCAAGACGATATACAACATATTTATTGCCTTAGTGTTGTATTCATTTACCTTGGCTTTCCCAACTTTTGTCGTCATCTGTTCACCATGCTTGATGATTTGACATAGATAAAAGTTGTTAGCTGTGATGAAAATTCTCATCCGATCTTTCCAATATGTGTAGTTGCTTCCATCAAATATTGGCGGCAACGAGTTAAAGTGACCTTCACCTATTCCTGCAAAAGAATCACGAGTAGAAGCCATGGATGTTTCTCTCAAACGGTTAAGTCTTCAGAGAGTTGGGCTCTGATGCCAATTGTTAGATAATACGCTTAACGCTAGAGGGAGGGTGAATAGCGTTAAAATAAAAATTAGCATAAACTTGCGGAATTTAAAATTTGCAGGAAATAAATAAGTGCGATAAATAAGAAAGAACACACCGAAGTATTCAGGTTCATCACAACCCGTGGCTAGTCCAGTCCCCGAGAGACTCTCTCGAGATTTCCACTAACTTGTCAAGCTTCCGGGTGCTTAACAAACCTTTACAACTTGAGGACACAAGCCTCAACACCTTTGCTCGGAGATACAACACTCCAAGACTTCAACCAAAGGAAACACAAGTTCCTTCACAACTTGAGGACACAAGCCTCAACTACCTTTGCTCGGAGATACAACACTCCAAGACTTCAACCAAGGAAACACAAGTTCCTTCTTACAACAAGAGAATAACAATTCTCTTCAAGTGTACAAAACACTAAGCACTCAAACAAGACACTCCTTAATGAGTAGATATGAGTAAAAGAATACGCTCAAGATCGCAACAACTTTCGACAAGAGTTTGGCTCTCAAAAACTTATGTAATGAATATAAAATGATAAGCAATAGAGCATGCAAGCTTATAGCAATTATATGATCAGTTGTTGTGTGTTATTTTTTTCAAAACACTGAAATGAAGCTGTATTTATAGTTGAAAAACTCGGCATTACCGTTGCCTAATTGCCAATTAAGAACTGCTGATTTTACTCTATGACAATCGATTGTCAAGAATCCACAATCGATTGTTTGCCAATCATTCCAAAAATCAATCCCAGATTTTACGCTTAACAATCGATTATTCAAGATCAACAATCGATTATTGGCAACGTTCAAAAAATCATTTCCAGATTTTACGTAAAACAGTCGATTATACAAAATCAATAATCGATTATTCAGCAACATTCAAAAAATCCTTTCCAGATTTTAATTTCAACAATCGATTATACAAAATCAATAATCAATTACCTGACAGTATTTGAAAACTTTACGACAACGGTCAGCTTCACAATCGATTGTGCAATGTTAACAATCGATTATTTATCAGTCTTGAAAAATCAATTTTGACACTGGCTCGTGACAATCGATTGTTATATACTCACAATCGATTATTTAATAACTTTGAAAAATTCTGGAAGACACTGCCTCAACACAATCAATTGTCATATGTTCACAATCGATTATTTTGTGACTTTGAAAAATCTGATGGACACTGTCTCTTCACAATCGATTGTCATTAACTTCACAATCGATTATTTTGAGCGTTGAAAAACTTTGATGGACACTGCCTCATCACAATCGATTGTCATTAACTTCACAATCGATTATTTTGAGCGTTGAAAAACTTTGATGGACACTGCCTCATCACAATCGATTGTCATAAGGCTCACAATCGATTGTCATGCAGATTTGAAAAATCTGATGCTCACTGCCTTAACACAATCGATTGTCATTAGTTCACAATCGATTGTCATGCAGTCTTGGCTTAACATAATCGATTATCATAAGTACATAATCGATTATCTTAGTCCAGATTTTTGAGGCATGTTTAAAAATCATTTTGACTAAAGTAAATATGCATGATTTAAAATCATTTAGCATTAAATAAAATATGCATGATTTTGTAAAAATAATTTTACGAGAGAAGCCATGTCATGAGTCAAGTTGTCGGATCAAGATCACAGTTAAGAACGACTCATGTAAAACTATAAAACTTGGTCTTGTGCTTGAATCTCGTTATATATATCAATTGTGCGCTTGTACTTGAAATTCGTCATATATCAATTTGCGCATCGTTTGTCATTCATCAAAACCTACACATATGAACACACGTTTTAGTATAATGCTTTGAGAACGTGTTTCCAACAACTGACTCTTTCCAAAATATGAAATCAGAAGATGACATAACTGCTTTGAAAGTTTGAGGCTTATTTGCTAGCAAGAATGTCACAAAATCTGGTCCAAAAGAAAGTAGATGCTCTTTGACGTTTGCTACGCCTTGGATCCTCTTCACTTAGAGTATTTTCCTTTGGTTCTTTTTGTGTCTGTTTAGATCTTTCACTTGACGACTCGCATTTAGTTTTATACGGATAAATATTTTCAATGAATTCAACATTATCTGATTCAATTACTGTATTAACATGAATTTCGGAATTATCAGATTTATGAACTAAAAATCGACATGCTTTACCGTTTGTAGCATATCCAATTAAAACACAATCCATATTTTTTGTTCTGATTCTTACCCTTTTTGGTAAATGTACTTGTACCTTTACTAAACATCCCCACACTTTGAAAGTTTTCAAGTTGGATTTTCTTCCTTTTCATTTTTTATATGGAACATATATGCGTTTTGCTATGGGGTACTTTGTTGAGTATTCGGTTAGCTGTAATGATAGCTTCCCCTTACAAGCTCGCCAGTAATCCGGAACTTATTAATAAAGCATTCATTATTTTCTTTAATGTTCAGTTTTTTCTTTCCACAATTCCATTGGATTGAGGTGTGTATAGGGCAT
Organism: Nicotiana benthamiana; assembly: GCA_034376525.1. Classification (NCBI taxonomy): domain Eukaryota; kingdom Viridiplantae; phylum Streptophyta; class Magnoliopsida; order Solanales; family Solanaceae; genus Nicotiana; species Nicotiana benthamiana. The sequence continues at coordinate 72,974,663 of CM067336.1, forward strand.
TAGTTTGATGGATAATTCCATATTCCGAATATAATTCTGCAAAAGGAGATTCGTATTCTCCACCCATATTACTTCTAATCATTTTATATTTTTTATTCAATCGATTCCCCACTTCATTCTTGTATTTCTTAAATGCTTCAATTGCTTTATTATTACTGCAACAACAATATCAGCCCAGTAATAATCGCACTAGTGGGTTCTGGGGAGGGTAGAGTACACACAAACGTTACCCTTATCCTTACCCGGGGGGATGCGGGTAGAGAGGCTGTTTTCGGGGAACCCTCGGCTCAAAGACACAAAATTTGTAATAACAAAGAAACCAAACGAATAGTATCAACACTCTAAGAGACATCAAATAAGTGGAAGGAGAATAAGTATGATAATAATAAATTTGAAAATAAAAATAAAAATTGGAAATATAAATCATTTGATGAACAAAAACGCTAGTAGAGCTATACAAAACACTATCTGACTAGCTAGAAAAACACTCAACTACTCCCTAAACTACAACCCTAATGCTCGACCTCCACACCTCCATATCTAGGGGCAGGTCCTCAGAAATCTGAAGTTGCGCCATCTCCTGACTGATCACCTCGCCCCAATACTTCTTGGGCCGCCCTTTATCGCCCTAATATAAGCTACCAACACAGCATTCACCTCCTGGCATCTCCAAAGAACGTCCCTAGGGACCTTGTCAAACGCCTTCTCTAGATTAATAAATACCATGTGCAAATCCCTCTTCTTATCTCTATACTATTCTACCAACCTGTCGATAAGTTGGATAGCTTTCGTAGTAGAATGACCCGGCATGAACCCGAACTGGTTCTCTGATATTGACACCACCCTTCTTACCCTCCCTTCCACCACCCTATCCCAATCTTTCAATGTATGACTTAGTAACATAATACCCCTATAGTTGTTACAATTCTGGATTCCCTTTTGTCTGGTACATCGGGATCATTGTACTCCACCTTCACTCATCTAGCATCCTCTTCGTCCTAAAATTAACATCAAACAACTCAGCCAGCCACTGTAAACCTGCTCTTCCACTTTACTCTAGACCATGTCATTCCACCACCAGTCACCTTGGTGCCATCCTGAGTATCCCTTCAATACCCCTAAAACCTCTTTAGATACTCCCTTATACAATCTGCCATCACCGTCCATAAACCCCTAGCATCTCCACCACTCTTCCAGGCTCTCATCGTTGCCAACTTCCTCTTCAACTCCAGCACAGTATCCTTAGTCAAGGCTCCCCACCTGATCCTCGGTTGACCCTGTATACACATTTTCTTCCTCTTTATCAAGATACTGATGTCCATCACTAAGAGTTATGCTGAATATCGAGTACGATCGTCAATAAAAGTTATAAAATACTTTTTCCCACCACGAGATGGTATTGACTTCTTATCACAAATGTCATTATGAATTAAGTCTAAAGAATTGAAATTCCTTTCAAAGACTTATAAAAGGATGTTTGACAAACATAGATTCAACACATACTTGACATTTTGGTTTATTATACTCGAATTTAGACAAGACTTCTAAGTTAATTAACTTCCGCAAGGTTTTGTAATTGACATGTCCTCAACGAACATGCCATAAATAATTTGATTCTAATAAATAAGAAGAAGCTGAAAGTTTATTAATATTGTCAACAACCATTACATTGAGTTTGAAAAGGCCCTCTGTGAGGTAGACCTTTCCAACATACATATCATTCTAGCTTACAACAACTTTGTCAGATACAAATACAAATTTGAATATATTCTTAACAATTAGCGAAGTTGAAACAAAAATTTTCCTAATAGTAGGAACATGAAGAGCGTTGTTGAGCGTTAACACCTTGCCAGAAGTAATCTTCATGAATATCTTCCCATAATCCTCAATCTTGGATGTTGCGATATTTCCCATGGAAAGCTTTTCTTCTGGACCAATAGTATAGTAAGTCACAAATGCTTCTTTGACAACACAAATATGTCGAGTGGATTCAGAGTCCGTCCACAACTCCTTCGAATTTCCAACCAACATTTCGAAAGCATTGCACGCAGTCATCAATCTCATCATTCTTCTCCACTATGTTGGCATGACCCTTTTTCTTGTCGTTTTTTGGGAGACGACAGTCAGGAGCTTTGTGACCAGTTTTTCCACAATTGTAGTAGTTGCCCTTGAATTTTTTCTTGTTTTGCTCCTTAGATTGTCCATAGGACCTCTTCCTCTTCTTACTTTTTGGACAAGTCCTTTCAACGATATTCATTCCCATAATCGTTGAATTTCCACGAGACTTCTTCTCGGTTGTTTTGTTATCTTCCTCAATCTTGAGACGAATCACAAGATCTTCCAACTTTATTTCTTTGCGCTTGTGCTTTAGATAATATTTGAAAACTCTCAACGAAAGAGGCAACTTTTCAATCATTGCAGCCACTTGAAATGCTTCATTCCCTATCATACCTTCAGCAATAAGGTCGTGAAAATAAATTGAAGTTCTTGAACTAGGGTTCCAATAGTTTTGTTGTCTATCATTTTACAGTCTAGAAACTTTGCAACTACGAATTTTTTCAAGCACACATCTTCGGTCTTGTACTTCTTCTCAAGTGCATCCCACTGTTCTTTCGAAGTATTCATATTACTGTAGACATTGTACAAATCATCCTCCAAAGCACTTAGGAATTAGGATATAGTATTTGCAAAGAAAATCTGCTTGTTTCCACATCTCAACAATTATAATTTTTCATTGTCTGGCATGTCGACGGAAAGCACTGAAGGGTCTTCATTGGTGAATTTCTGCATACCAAACGTGGTAAGCCAAAGTCGAGGTTAGCTAAACATTGACTTCCAAAGACGTTGTTGCTAAATGATTACCAATCCTTCTGCTAGCTTATATTCGCACCTTACTCTTATAATTGTTAGCTAAACATTGACTTCCAAAGTCCAATGTTGGTATACCCTTTGAACCTTTCATGTAAATTTTGTTGCAAGTCTACAAACTTATTTTCCAAACTTAGTGTTAGTTCAAGATAAGATTAATTACTTTCTCTTATATACTAATTCTTGGTTCAATACTCAATAATTCCTTAAACATGCACGATATTCAACAATTAAGGAAAAGAATGTGGTGACTAAAGAGAAAATAATTATCTGTTAAATTGGTGTTTTGTGGATCCAAATTGCGACCCGAGTCGAGTATCATGGAATACTAGTATCTTTTTTATCATAAATGGAATACTCTCTCAACTTTGTCATAAGAACATAGGCTAATGGCTAAATCTTGGTGTCAATTTTTCTTTCTCTATCCTCTTTATTTGTACGTGATTGTGCGCTAGTTTAATTATTTGTCACTTGACATCAAGCTAATGTGAAAGTTTTACTTCCGGGAATTTTAGTTAATGACATGCCAAAAGCAACTATATGTAGAGTCCGTTTGGCCATATAAAAAATTCACTTTTTTTGAATTTTTTTTACTTTTTTTTGAAATTATTATTTGGCCATAAAATTTTAAATTTTCACTTGAAGATGGATTTTGAAAATTTTCGAAAATTTAAAAAAACTTCAAAATATATTTTTCAAAAATTTCACTCAAATCATTCACAAAAATAATTCTAAAAAATATTTAAAATTATATTCATATCCAAACACAACTCTATTTTCAAATGTCATTTTCACTTGAATTTTTTTTCTACTTTTCTCGTAATTTTACAATTCTTATGTCCAAACGCCCACATAATATCTTCAGAAAAAAAATATTCAATAGTTGGTTAAACAGTGGATACCACGTTGATATAGTTATTTTTTTATTAGCACGTGGTTTCCAGAGTCAAACTAGTGACCTGTAGCACTTTGTGCCATTGGCTTTTACCAGTTGCAAGCCCGATTAGTTGTACCTATCGGATCCCGCTGTTTTATAGGTAGGTGCCCTGTAGTTCCACGGGGCTCCGGAGACGAGGACGGAGGCCGGTTTGTTATGCTTTCAGTGGCCCTACGGAAAATTGAACTAGCGACTTGTAGCACTTTGTACCACTGGCCTTTACTAGTTGAGCTACCCCTAATATTCACGTTGATATCGTTATTTGCTAATTTGCTATGGCTATGACTTGCCAAAGGAACCTTTTCACGTAAGAAGTTGAAATAAGGAAAGAGAAAGAAGGGTCTAACACTTGTTTTGGAATGAAAGTAGCTCCAACCATTAACCAATAATTATACTATAATTCTCCTTAATCTCCCAAACAAAAAATTTTTGTGTTCTTTCATTTTTCTTTTTTCATTGTGGTTTTTCTCATGTTTCATTAATGATGTGAATTATTTGAACAAGAAGAAGAAGAAAAAAGAAGATCAAGAATTGGCAAGATGTTGCAAAGAGCTGCAAGCAATGCTTATTCATGGTGGGCAGCAAGCCACATTAGGACCAAACAATCCAAATGGCTTGAACAAAGCCTTCAAGGTATTTTTTTCACAAAAAGGAAAATAAAAAGTCAAATGAGTTTTTGGTCTTGATATTTTTTTTCTGTTTTTTTTTTTGGGAAGTAAATAAAGTTGTTGTCACGTCATCAAGAGGTGTGTTCAAACCGTAAAAATAGTCTATTTCAAAAATGCAGGATAAGATTGTATACAATATACCCTTATGGTCCAACCCTTCTTTGTACCCTGCGCACAGCTGGAACTTAGTACACCAGTCTGCCATCTTTTTTTTGGTCATTTTTGGTTGAATTTCCAATATTCATTAAAAAAGAGCATATAAAAAATGTATTTTTTGTTGTTGGGAGAGAAGGGGAGGGCTTAAAGTGTTCAAACATGAATATATGATTTGTCATAATAAGGCTAATAATTTGTTCTGTAGGAAAATTTCTTGCTTATATTTTGATTAAAGTCTAACAACAACAACAAAAACAACTGTCCAGTATAATCCTATTAAATGAGATTTGGAGAGGGTAATATGTAGACAGACCTTACACCTAACCGAAAAGACAGAGAGCCTGTTTCCAATTGACCCTCGGCTCAGAGAAGTAAAGGAAAAGCAAAAACAAAAATAAAAACAAAACCAAAAGAGCATTTGTAACTCAAGCATAAAAAAAGTACGACCCAGTACAATACCACTCAGTGGTGTCTGGGGAGGGTAGTGTGTACGCAGCCTTACCCCTACCCTGGGGTAGAGAAGCTGTTTCCAAATAGACCCCCGGCATAAATCCCCAGAATTTGCTCCTGGGGAGACTCGAACTCACAACCTCTCGGTTGTAAGTGAGGGTTGGTTACCATCAGACCAAGCCCCTCTTGTCTTGTAACTCAAGCATAAATCGCATAAATAATTATCTAAACATAAGAAACATAAATAAATTTCCAATTTTAATCACTATATTTCATTTTTTGTTTATACTATAAATGCTTTTCCCCCTCCCTTTTGTTCAATTAATTTAAAGCCAGGCAGAAAAATACAAAGGGTTCTAAATATCTGCTAGATTGATCAATCTTAATACAACAACAATTATGCTTCAATCCTAAACTAGATTGAGTTGGTTGTATGAGTGCAATATCATAAATGCTCTATTTGGGTCTAAAATATTTTAATGGTCTGTATTTAAAGATTATCTAACACTAGAGCCTCTCTAATATATTTTAGTGGTTTATCTCCAAATTGCACAAATCTTATTGCGAAAAAGGGTAGCCTGCTGCACAAGGCATCCTGTGTTCATAACCATGGGGAAGGGCGGCAACCCAATAGGTGTGATATAAACAGCCTACCCTAGTGCATACATTAGTGGCTGCTTCCACGGTTAGAACCCGTGACCTATAGGCCACACGAAGACTACTTTACCGTTACTCTAAGGCTCCCCAAAGGGTGTGATGTTGACAGCCTACTCTAATGCATACATTAGTAGTTGCTTCTACTGCTCAAACCCGTGACCTATAGTTTATAAATCACGGAGACTACTTTGTTGTTACTTCAAAGTTCCCTTATTGAGAAAGAACCTAAAATAGTAAATATAACCACAATAGTACTATTACATTGCTAATATCCCCTTAATGAGGGAGAATTGTTTCAAAGTGATCAAAAGTGGTGTTGTCAATCAAATATGCCATTTTCTTTCTATTCTCTCTTGGAAGCTCCTGAATTTTTTTCTTGCTTTCTACTAGTTTATACTATTTGTTATAGAAACAAATAACTCCATTTATATATTTGATTGTACAGATATGCAAGGGAAGGTGGAAAGTGTGATCAAACTCATTGAAGAGGATGGAGATTCATTTGCAAAAAGAGCAGAAATGTACTACAAGAAAAGACCAGAGCTCATAAACTTTGTGGAAGAATCCTATCGCGCCTATCGCGCATTGGCTGAACGATATGATCATTTATCAAAGGAATTGCAGACTGCTAACAACACCATTGCTACTATTTTCCCTGAGCAAATTCAACTAGCAATGGATGAAGAAGATGAATATGGCGCCCCAAGAATCCCAAAAGATTTCACACAAATCGCGCCAAGTGGATCAAACAATATACCAACGGTTCCAAAGGCTCCTATGAAAGATTTGAAGGGTCTTATGACAACTGCCTCAAAACAAAGGCAAGGCAAGAAATCATCCAAACCAGAAGATGTGGCGAAATCTGGTTTGAATAAAAGTGAAGCTATTGAAGAGATTGACAAGCTTCAGAAAGACATTTTAGCCTTACAAACTGTGAAAGAGTTTGTAAGGAGTTCATACCAAAATGGACTTGAAAAGTACCGGGGACTTGAAAACCAAATCATGGAAAAGCAACAGAAGATATGTGAATTAGAGGATGAATTTGGCGAGGGTCGGGCTATTGAGGATGCTGAGGCTTGTACTTTGATGGCTGAAGCAGCATTGCAGTCATGTCAAGAAATATTGACTCAGCTCCAGGAGAAACAAGATATATATACACAAGAAGCAAGAGAGAAATTCCAAAAAATCGAAGATTCTTGTAAGAAACTGCAGTCCTTCGGGCATAAGTATCTTGGCGATAAAATTAGTGACCTAAAGCCAAATGTGTATAATATCCCAAACCAAGAAGTTGGTAAGGAAATAGAATCATCACAGGACAAGATTAAGGACCAAGTTGATGCGAGCTCTAAGGAGTCTTTAACGATGTCACAACTGGCAGAGAAAATCGATCAGCTTGTGAATAAAGTGGTCAACCTAGAAACAGCAGTTTCATATCACTCTTCTAATTGAGAGATTAAGAAGAGAAGCTGATGAACTCCAAGCACAAGTTCAATCTTTGGAAGATGATAAAGCAGCTCTAACGGATGATACACACAATTTGAATATCAGGGTGACGGCTATAGAAGCAAAGTTGCGAACAATTGAGGACCTCAATAAAGATGTCGTGAACCAGAACAGTAGCCTTAGAACTCACTTTGTGGAAGCTCGTACCAGTCTTGACCATTTGTCCGATAAATTGAGTAGCGTTAGACCAGATGAGGAGCACGATGGGACGGATATATCACCAGATGAAGTGACTACACTTGTTGAAATCAAGTTACAAGAAGAGTCCGTAAAACAAAAAAATCATCCTAGTTCAAGTGCAGGTCCTAAGACCTTAAGTACCACAAAAACTAAAGATAAAGAAGTTCGCAACGAGCAAGGTTCTAGCATAGTTGTAAGTGATAACGCGGAAGTTACAAAAACCAGTAAGAAGCATGTCACATTTTTTGGAGCCAACGCCAGTTGGAAAAGGTGATGAGGAAGCCTCGGCTCAATCTGGAAATTGTTTTTATGAGACACAAATACACAAAGATGCAGAGAAGGATTATTAGGAAATATTGTAAATATCTTTTGTGTATCATTTTATTATTGGTAGAATATTTCTACCAATAATAAAAAGATACACAAAAGATATTTACAATATTTCCTAATAAGGATGACGAACTTAACTGGCAACAGATGCTGTTGAGTGGATTGGAGGATAAAGAAAATATTCTTTTAAATGAATATACAACAATTCTCAAGAATTATAAGGAAGTTACAAAGAAGCTAAGCGATATGGAGAAGAAAGATAGAGACGCAGAGTTCAACCTTTCACTTCAGATAAGAGAACTTAAATGTGCTATCACAAAAAGGGATGAGGAGATACATAATCTACGTCTAAAATTAAATCTTCTGCAGCAAGGAAATGGTTCGGAAAATAAAGAGTTGAAGGAACAAAAATGTCAAGAATCTGATCCTTCATTTGATCGAATCTTAAAACCCGAGGATCTGCCACAAAAGAAGGACAAAGATAATCCTATTATAGAGAATGAGGAAGAAGACATCAAGACGATTTTGGTTGATCAACATGCATCAGTATCACCAACTGAGGAAAAACTCCGGATGAGCATTGATGCAGTATTAGACGAAAACTTGGATTTCTGGCTAAGATTCAGTTCAACATTCCATCAGATTCAGAAATTCAAGACGACATTCCACAACTTGCAGCATGAAATATCCAAAATCAAAGACAAAGAGATGCAAGATCACAGCCCGAAAGTAGAAACAAAATCAGAAATAAAGCCAATATATAAACACATGAAGGAAATTCAGAATGAGCTAACAGTATGGTTAGCACAAACCTTGTTACTGAAAGATGAACATGAGCGCAAATTCTCAGCATTATGAAATATTCAAGACGAAATAGCAAACGCTCTAAAGGAGGGAATTAAATCAGATGATATCAGATTCAGCAGTCATGAAGCTGCAAAATTCCAAGGTCAAGTTATGAACATGAAACAAGAGAACAACAAGGTAAGTGAGGAACTAGAAGCTGGTTTTCGTCATGTAACTACACTTCAAGTAGATGTTGAGAAGACTATAACAGAATTGGATCAAGAGTTCGGACTTACTGGAAACCAATCACAACTAATGCAATCAGTGAGTAGGTCAAGAATTCCTTTACATTCGTTCATCTTTGGAACTAAACCAAAGAAGCAAAGGCGTTGCCTTTTTTCGCGCATTAATCCTAATAGGAAATACTAGCTGGTCCTGAGGGCATTGCTACCTTTGTATAGCTTTTATTCTTGATCTCGTTTTTCTTCTTCCTTTGTTTTTTCACTTTTCTTGTTCTTTCTCAGGTTATACATGTATCTGTATAGGCTACAAATGGTGGTCATTCTTCTTTTCCTTTTCTTTTGTTCTGATTTTGCAGTATTTGAGGATTGTGTGTATGTTGTAATGTGAAGATTGTTAATAGTCTAAAAATGCAAGGCTTTACGAAGGGCCTAAAGTGTATGATGATTCGATTTTCGGAATATATAAATAAATATAAAGAGAAAGCCCTCCTTGTTATGAAATAATACAAGAACAAGAACAATAGAGAGAAAAGTAGAGAGAGGAGTATTCTTATTGATACTTTGGGATGGTTTACAATGGAATAGAACCCCTTTATTTATAGGGAGGTGGTGACTTAGCCACCAAGAAGTAAACCCTAGAATCTCTCTAAATATGGACATTCACCTAAAATAGAATATTTTATAACACCCCCCCCTTGAATGTCTATTCAATAATGTGCCTCGTTAAAACCTTAACTAAAATAAAACCCAATGGGAAAAAATTAAAGAAAAGGAAAAAGAGTACACATGTTTGAATATGCGCCTATTGGTTGCCTCGTTAAAAACCTTGCAAGGAAAACCCGTTGGGACAAAACCTTGTAAGGGAAAAAGAGTGCAACGCGCATTAACTCCCCCTGAAAAGAGCATCAATCCATATCCTTGAGTCTTCGCATTCCGATCTTGTGAACCAGCTTTTTGAAGGTTGACGTTGGTAGAGATTTTGTGAACAAATCAGCCATATTATCGCTTGAACGAATTTGTTGCACATTGATATCATCATTCTTTTGAAGATCATGTGTGAAAAATAACTTTGGTGAAATATGCTTTGTTCTATCTCCTTTTATGAATCCTCCCTTCAATTGAGCTATACATGCTGCATTGTCTTCATACAAAGTCGTGGGTAGTTTGTTACACTTCAAACCACATTTGTCTTGAATATGATGTACTATAGACCTCAACCACACACACTCCCGACTTGCTTCATGAATAGCGATTATCTCGGCATGATTAGATGAAGTAGCCACAATTGATTGCTTAGTCGATCGCCAAGATATGGCGGTGCCTCCACAGGTAAACACATAACCCGTTTGAGATCGAGCCTTGTGTGGGTCGGATAAATATCCAGCATCAGCATAACCAATAAGATCAGGACTGCAATTATTGCTATAAAATAAGCCCATATCGGTAGTCCCTTTTAGGTACCGCAATATATGTTTGATCCCATTCCAATGTCTCCTTGTGGGAGCCGAGCTATACCTTGCTAAGACATTAACTGAAAAGGTTATGTCAGGCCTTGTAGTATTTGCAAGATACATTAGTGCGCCAATTGCACTAAGATATGGTACTTCAGGACCAAGTAGCTCTTAATTCCTTTCTTGCGGTCGGAATGGATCTTTATTCACATCAAGTGATCGAACAACCATCGGAGTACTTAAAGGATATGCTCCATCCATGTAAAACCGTTTCAGTACCTTTCCTATATAGGTAGATTGATGAACAAAAATTCCGTTTGCCAAATATTCAATTTGCAAACCAAGACATAATTTTGTCTTTCCGAGATCTTTCATCTCGAATTCATTCTTTAGATAATCAATTGCCTTTTGGAGTTCTATGGGGGTTCCAATAAGGTTTATGTCATCGACATATACGGCAAGTACAACAAATTCCGATGTTGTTTTCTTTATAAAAACACACGGGCAAATGGCATCATTTATATAGCCTTCTTTTAATAAATACTCACTAAGACGATTATACCACATTCGTCCTGATTGCTTTAGACCATACAAGGATCTTTGCAATTTGATTGAAAACATTTCCCGGGACTTTGAATTATGAGCGTTTGGTTGAGTCCATCGGGAATTTTCATGTATATCTCATTATCCAGTGAGCCATAAAGATAGGCAGTAACCACATCCATTAAATGCATGTCAAGCTTTTCAAGGACAGCAAAACTAATGAGATAACGAAAAGTTATGGCATCCATTACAGGCGAATATGTCTCTTCATAATCGACACCAGGCCTTTGAGAAAATTCTTGTGCAACAAGGCGTGCCTTATATCTTTGTACCTCATTTTTCTCATTTCTCTTGCGTACAAAGACCCATTTATAGCCAACAGGCTTAACACCATTAGGTGTTTCAACTATAGGGCCAAAAACTTCACGTTTTGCCAGTGAATTCAATTCTGATTGGATTGCTTCTTGCCATTTTGGCCAATCATGTCTTTTTCGACATTCTCCAACAGATTGAGGTTCAAGATCCTCACTTTCTTGTGTAATGCTAGATGCGACATTAAAAGCAAAGACATAATCCACCACTATATCACTCGATTAAAATTTGCCTCAATATCGATTGGATTTATTGATAGTTCATTATTTTCTTGAGTCTCGGGCTCAATGGATTCTTCATGAATCTCAGAATTTATTAAATCATAAATTTCCTCATGAGATTCTTTCGTAGTGTCATTTTGATCGTTTGCTTTCCTCTTTCTAGGATTTCGATCTTTGGAACCTAATGGCCTGCCACGCTTCAGACGTGCATTCGACTCATTGGATATGACACTAGATGATTGTCCAACAGGGACATCAATACGGATTGGAACATCTCTGCGGGGATGTGGGATTTTGTTATCCTTTTCAAGTCCGTAAATGCGTCAGGCATTTGATTTGCTATTCTTTGCAAATGGATCATCTTTTGCACCTCTTTTTCACAAATAGAGGTATGTGGATCAAGATGAGATAATGATGTATTTTTCCACAAAATTTCCCGTTTGGTTCACCAACTTCTCCCCCTAATTTTGGGAAAAGTGTCTCATCAAATTGACAGTCTGCAAATCGTGCAGTGAACAAATCCCCTGTCAATGTTTCGAGGTAGCGAATAATGGAGGGCGATTCAAACCCAACATATATTCCTAACCTTCTTTGCGGACCCATTTTGGTGTGGTATGGCGGTGCTATAGGCACATATACTGCGCGTCCAAAGATTCTTAAATGGGATATATTGGGTTCATGACCCAAAACCAATTGCAACGGGGAATATTTGTGATAATTCGTCGGTCTGAGACGAATTAGTATTGCTGCATGCAAAATGGCGTGACCCCATACCGAAGTGGGCAGCCTTGTTTTCATGAGTAATGGTCTTGCAATCAACTGTAGGCGTTTAATTAAAGATTCTGTAAGACCGTTTTGAGTGTGAACATGAGCTACAAAATGTTTCACTTTTATCCCAATTGATAAGCAATAATCATTAAATGCTTGGGATGAAAACTCAGCAGCATTATCCAGTCTAATAGACTTGATTGGATTATCAGGAAATTGTGCTCGTAGTCGAATTATTTGTGCCATTAGTTTTGCAAACGCAAGGTTGCGTGATGACAACAGGCACACATGAGACCATCTACAGGATGCGTCTATTAAGACCATAAAATATCTAAAGGACCCACTAGGTGGGTGAATAGGTCCACAAAGTCCCCTTGTATACGTTCCAAAAACGTAAGTGACTCAGTCCCAACCTTTGTTGGTGATGGTCTAATAATTAACTTGCCTTGATAACAAGAAGTGCAAGAAAATTCATTATTTAAAAGAATCTTGAAATTCTTTAACGGATGTCCATATGAGCTTTCTATAATCCGTCTCATCATGATTGATCCAGGGTGTCCCAATCGATCATGCCAAAGTACAAAAGTATTGGAATCAGTAACCTTTTGGTTTACTGTTGAATGTGCCTCAATTGCACTAATTTTTGTCCAATACAGGCCACAATATAAAGACGGGAATTTCTCAATAACCCTCTTCTGGCCAGAGACATTCTTTGTAATGATGAGATATTCAAGATTATTCTCATCTATTGTCTCAATATGATAGCCATTCCGGCGTATATCTTTAAAACTCAACAAGTTTCTCTTAGACTTGGAGGAGAACATTGCATTCTCTATGATAAACATTGTTCCTCTAGGCAGAGTTATAGTTGCTCTTCCGGAGCCTTCAATCAATTTACTACTACCAGAGATTGTAGTAACATCTGCCTTACACATACTTAGTTGAGAGAAATATTTCTTTTCTTTGAGTATCGTATGTGTAGTACATGAATCAACTAAACAAATATTTTTACAGTTGGACGTTGATCCAAGCTTGCTTTGTGAGATATCCATATTTGCTTTCCCATGGTTTGACATACAAAAGAAATACACGAACATGAGAATAAACAAATTCAATCCGTTTGTTTCACATTTAAACAATATTTTCAAAATCTGCTGAGGTTAGTCGATTAACTTAGTTGATAGTCGACTATCTTGGGAAGCAGTCATTAGGTTAGTCGACTAACTAAATCAGATAGTCGACTATCTTGCCTTGCGGAAAAGTCCAGTTTTAATGCGAAATATTAGTTAGTCGACTAACTAAGTTGATAGTCGACTAACTTAGTAAACACTCATCAGGTTAGTCGACTAACTAAATCAGATAGTCGACTAACTTAGCTTGCGGAAAAGTACAGTTTTAATGCGAAATATTAGATAATCGATTAACTGTTAGGTCAATCGATTAACTCTACTGGAAAATAAAAATATCTTTGAAATTTAAGCATATTGAAACATTTCAAAGAACTAATACTAACATTATATCATAAACTAACTAATATGAGCTGATACTAATGACTATTAGTTTATTCACTAACTAATATAAATAAGTAAAATAAAATCAAACAATTCCATCTTCCTTCATCACAGATCCATCACCAATTAAGTGGTCTATTTTCCTCTCGGGTTGCTCAAAGAAGTCTGCCACATCCAGGTGGGTGATGTCAAAATTGTCGTCAGAGACAAAATTTGTTTCAGGGCCTTTATTCTTTAGAGATGCTTGATAAAGATCAACCAAATGTCTTGGTACACGGCAAGCTTTTGACCGGTGCCCTTTTCCACCGCAACGATAACATATAGTTCCTGAACTATTTGCCTTTGGATCCTCATAATCCCGTTTCTGCTTTTGGTGGTTATATCTCTTTGGGGGGTGACGGACATCAGGGAAATTTCTTCCTTGTCTACGTCCACGGCCATGACCCCGATTACGACCACGACCATGATTAAAGCCATAGCCTTTTCCATGCTTGGCATAATGAGAATACATCTTATCTGCTTCAGACAATGGTGTAGACCCAGTGGGTCGATTTTCGTGATTTCTCATGAGCAGGTCATTGTTTCGCTCAGCCACAAGGAGAAGATAAATTAGTTCAGAGTACTTTTTGAAACCTTTCTCTCTGTACTGTTGTTGCAGTACCATATTGGAGGCATGAAACGTTGTAAACGTTTTTTCAAGCATATCATAATCAGAGATATTATCTCCACAGAGTTTCAATTTAGAAGTAATTCTGAACATTGCAGAATTATATTCAGAAACAGACTTAAAGTCTTGGAGCCTCATATGAGCCCAATCATATCGTGCTTGTGGCAGAGTGACCAACTTCAGGTTGTCATATCTCTCCGTTAAGCCTTTCCACAAGATGAGTGGATCTTTGACTGTGAGATATTCAATTTTCAAACCTTCATCAAGGTGATGGCGTAAGAAAATCAAGGCCTTAGCACAGTCTTGGGTGGATGCTTTATCTCTTTCTTTAATGGCGTCTCTAAGACCCATAGCATCTAAGTGAATTTCACCATCCAACACCCATGTCATATAGTTCTTGCCCGAAATTTCAAGGGCAACGAACTTTCTTTTCATAATATCAGACATAATTAAAACCAAATTCGGAAAAAGGAAAATACCTTAATTTTCTCAAGAGCATTCTTGAGACGGTAGAGTCTCGTGCTGATAACGTGTTATGAAATAATATAAGAACAAGAACAATAATACAAGAACAAGAACAATAATACAAGAACAAGAACAATAGAGAGAAAAGTAGAGAGAGGAGTATTCTTATTGATACTTTGAGATGGTTTACAATGGAATAGAACCCCTTTATTTATAGGGAGGTGGTGACTTAGCCACCAAGAAGTAAACCCTAGAATCTCTCTAAATATGAACATTCACCTAAAATAGAATATTTTATAACACTCCTCTTGTTTTTCTTTTTCTTTATTTCTCTCTCCTATTGATGACTTTTTTATAGTCGAAGTAATTTTGTTTTATTATTAAACTTTTTTTATTTAAATGTATTTATCAATCGTTTGTTTGTTAATTCAAGAAAGAGTTGTATATTAATTTAAATTGAATTTATGCTTTATCGACTTATCTTATATTATGGTTCAGGCTTTCAAAGTCGGTGAGGTTCATTCTTCCTTTTCGATGCCCGTGGAACTACTTTCAATGTTTTACTCAATTACTTCTTGGGAGTGTTAAAAAAGAGACTACTACATGATTTTTAACACCGGATGAAAATATTCCAACATTGAAGTCAAGGAGGAAAATTTCATCGTGTCCGTCAAAGATATAAATCTACTAATTACGCCTTCTATCCCGTTGAACAATGTTCCACAGATTAGGCGGGGCAGGATTCGAACATACAATCTTCAAGTCATAAGTATGATGAGTTGACCAATTCTTCGACCCCGCATTCTCTTTCGAACTCCTTGATTTAACTTGCATGTATTAAACATAGTCTGAATAGCATGATGGGAGCTTCTTCTGGTCAAATAAGGATTTTTTTTTCCTTACTCTTTCATAACATAAATATTGTTAAGAACTCTCCAACATGGAAACAAAAAAGTTTTTGATGCTGAACTGAACTCCCGATACTCATAGATGAGAGAAATCATTATCTCCGTTGAAATACGTTTCAATTATAATATTTAGACATGGAAGCAAGATCTACACCTGGCTTAGCCACTAATTTATTCTCTAGCAGCATTCATCATTTACTGAAAATTATATTTGATCAGTCTGCTGTCAAATTCATACATGTAACACATTCAAGCAGCTCCATTGGAGACGTAAAATTACAAATCAAAAAAAAGTATTACTACTACATAGTATTCTTTAGTAATACCAGGTTTTGCTTCATTATTTCCAATTCTAATTAATCAATTCGACCCTCAAACTTTCTCCCAAATGACGTCCCACTGCTCCTGAGAAAAATCCATTTTCACTTCACTCCAGCTCCTACATAAGCATTTACTATCATCATCCTCTTCATCATAAACAACATAGGTATAGAAGAAAAATGCAATGCTAGCCGCGGCAACAACGTAAAGAAATAGAGCAGTTGGGAAGCCTAAAATCGGCGAAAATTGACCGATAAAGCCAAAAATGAGGGCCGAGTACAAG
Source organism: Nicotiana benthamiana (assembly GCA_034376525.1). Classification (NCBI taxonomy): domain Eukaryota; kingdom Viridiplantae; phylum Streptophyta; class Magnoliopsida; order Solanales; family Solanaceae; genus Nicotiana; species Nicotiana benthamiana. The sequence continues at coordinate 72,990,950 of CM067336.1, forward strand.
AACCATATAACAAATCCTACAATGTCTTTATGCAATGACTTAAAGCAATTAATATATATGTAGGAGCAGTACTCTAACAAGAAGAAGCTAAAATATATGAAAAATATGAAAGCCACCAGTGAATATTGCTCGTGAATGTATGCTCTATAGATAGTGCTCAAAATGTTAAATGCCATCAAAAGGGAAATATATAATGATGATGAATAGCCTGCCATACTTCTTTTTCTGAGGTTTAATGTTGGGTTTTGTGGTTTAATATATAGTAGAAATATTTATAGACTTTAGGAAAAATAGTAGGAAAAAATAATTGAGCAAAATGTGTTGCAGATGCCTAGAAAAGAGTTAGAGATGACATGTGAATTGGAATTCAATGGAGTTGTAATTTCGTTGAAGCATCTATGAAGAATTGACTTAAGCTTCTTTGGTCCTTTCTTGGTCAACTATAAGGTGTTAATTCCATTAGGTAATTTCACTAGCTTTTGTTGAAAATTGTATTCGATAATAGAAAATCAGACAAGAAAAGAAATGTTAGTTCAATAAAACAGAACATAAATAATTTTCGAGCTCACAAATGCCATTATTGATAATAAAGAAATAGTTACTTTGCTTTAACCATGCAAAAATCAAACAATTACAATTTTATGTAGTTCGCATCCTATGGTTTCGTAGCCGTTAGTGTTACGAACACTCTATGTTCACATATGCAACAAATAAATATTAAATTTCTTAAGATTGTTAGTATTGCGGAATATCGTGAACTAGCACACAATCACACACAAAGCAAATAAAGAAGAAAAATTGAAAACAGGGATTTAACGAGATTCGGCCAAGCCTAGTCCTCGGGGCAAAAATATAGAGACTTTTCCACTATGAATGAGAAGAAAAGTACAATACAATCTATAAAATCCCCAACTACAACCCCTACATATAGATCCCAAAAGGTCCCAAACATATATGATAAAGTTTTCCCGATTTGACAAGGATTATAGGTTTTCTTTTTCTAAATCTACTAGGACAATGAGTTTTCCTAAACCTATAGGGACTATGGGTTTCCTAAAAATATAAGGAAATAATTCAAGCCACAAATAACAAATCTTCCACTTGGCTTGAATTCTCTTCATCAATAGGAACAAGGTCTCTCTAGCTTGCCCTTAGCCCTCGCAAGGGCTTTATCCATTTTCGCATACATCAACCAAGTTTAGGAAACACCTAAACTTGTTAAGAGACTCAATCTCTTTAGCCATAGCACTAATCTGTCGATTTGGTTCTACACTCGGAATAGCTTCTAGATAGCTATAACACTCCAACGCATCAACGGTCTCTGCAACAGCTAAAGCAAATCCCATTGGATTCGTATATCCAAGAAGATTCTCATCAACTACGTTTGCAAACCTTTCCCGTCAGTTGATCACTCTCTTCTCTCTAACCTGTTGCAATGCTATATGGTTGTTGTTGCGCAGGTGCATCAACATTATCATCTTGATCAATATTTTGTACCTCTTCCACTCCCTCTACTTTAGAACTACTGGGCTGAGCTAGTGAAGATTCAATTTCTAGCTCTATGCGGTCACTGACGCCACGATCTGTTTCTGCTATTGCCTTCCAGTCCAATGAGGCAGATTCATTGAATGTTACATCCCTAGTGATAATTAACCCTGGAGTCTTTTGATGTGTGCACCACAACACGTAGCCTTTCACTCCAGTTGCATACCCTACAAATATGCACTTCTTTGCCCTCGGCTCAAGTTTTCCATCCCTCACATGAGCATAAACAGGACAACTAAATATCCTTAAATTTGAATAATCAACAGGCGAACCGGACCATACCTCAAAAGGAGTTTTGAACTCAATAGCTGTGGATGGATATCTATTGACAAAATAACAAGTTGTATTGATTGCTTCAGCCCAAAAATCTTTGCTAACATATGAGTGTGAAAGCATGCTTCGTGCCCTATCAAAAAGAGTTCTATTCATACGTTCTGCAACACCATTTTGTTATGGTGTTCCGACACAAGTGTGGTGTCTCACTATGCACTCCCTGCTGCAGAAATTATCGAACTCTGAATTGCAAAATTCCAATCCATTGTCAGTTCGAAGACGCTTAACTTTTCTTTTCGTCTGCCTCTCAACCATCATCTTCCATTTAACAAATGTCAAAAATGCCTCATCTTTTTTTCCCCAGAAAATACACCCACACCATCCTTGAGTAATCATCAATCAAAGTCATAAAATACCTGGCACCACTCTTGGAGGGAACTCTGTTTGGACCCTACAAGTCAGAGTTTATATAATCTAACTTGTCTCTGGTCTTGTGCTCGGCCTTCTTGATGAACTTTATCCTTGTCTGTTTACCAAACACACAATGCTCACAAAACTTCAAAGCTTGATTTTTGTACCCATTCAGTAAATTTTGCTTACTCAACAAAGACAATCCATTATTACTCATATGGCCAAGTCGCAAGTGCCACAACTAAGACTGATTCAGATCACTTTTCCCATAAGCTACAACAGCTTCCCCTTCAACTACACTGGCCTGAAGATGATGCAATTTAGAATGTAGTTTACCCTTCATGAGTACCATGGAGCCTTTACACACTTTAAGTATTCCATTCTCGGAGTGAAATTTATACCCTTAATCATCCAAAGTCGAAAGAGAAATTGAATTTCTCTTTATTCGAGGAACATGCCAATACTCAATATTTCTGATGATTCCGTCGAATATTCTCAATTTGATGTTACCAACCCCCTCTACTGGTAAAGGATTATCATCTCCCATATAGATAGTCCCACTCATTTATTTGTAAGTTGCAAACCAATTCTTGTGTGGACTTATGTGGAACGTAGCACCAGAATCAAGAACCTAAGAATTTTGCCCATGACTAGAACTCACAGCTCTTTTTCAACTCTTAGATTTTAGTACATTACTAACATCTTCTAGTGAAATGCTATATTTCCTGTATAGCAGTGTATCGGCAAAAGTATCATAAGACTGTGATAAAGAACATAACACAATCAAGGCATGATCCTCACTCTCAATTTTGATATCCACATTCTTCAGGTCCATTATAATTGAGTTAAACTCATCAATGTGAGTTTTAAAAGGTGTACCTTTGTTCATATGGAGATTGTATAACCTCTTTTCAGGTAGAGGTGGTTTGTCAGCGATTTCTTAGAATACAGATCTTCCAGTTTCTTCCATGTCGTTGATGCAGAAGTTTCTTCAGTAATTTCCCTAAGAACGCTATCTGTAACGCTTATGAAGATCGCACTCAAAGCCCTCTCCTTCAGGTCGTCCTTCTTTATCTCTTTCATATGTTCAGAAAAATCCTCATCAATTGCTTTTCATAATCCTTTTAGCATCAATGATGATTTCATCCTAATCTTCCATAGACTGAAACTAGAACCTCCATCAAATTTCTCTACTTCATACTTTGTTGAAGATGATTAAGACATCTTAACTCTAAATTATGTGTAGAAATCCGAACCTTGCTCTGATACCAATTATTGCGCAATATCGTGGGTTAACTAGCACACAATCACACACAAAGCAAATAGAGAAGAAAAATCAACACAAAGATTTAACGAGATTCGACCAAGCCTAATCCTCGGGGAAAAAGCAGAGAGAGTTTTCCACTATGAATGAGAAGAAAAGCACAATACAATCTATAGAATCCCCAACTACAACCCCTATATATAGATTTCAAAAGGTCCCAAACATATATGAGAAAGGTTTCCCAATTTGACAAGGACTATAGGTTTTCCCTTTCCAAATCTATTAGGACAATGAGTTTTCCTAAACCTATAGAGACTATTGGTTTCCTAAAAATACAAGGAAATAATTCAAGCCACAAATAACAGTTAGTAATATGTATTCAAATTAGACAATCAGAGAAGGAAACATGTTAGTGCAATAAATAAAATATAAAATAATTCTGAGCTCACAAGTTGCTTGTGTGTCCTTAAGGAATTTAATCCCCTCACGATTTTCTCAAGGATTATGAATCAATTCCTCTCAGGATAGAACAGAATAACTATTTTGTGATAACAGCACTACAAAATCACAGAACTTCAACAAACTCAACAAACGGAACAAATCACACTTGACACTTATATTTATTTGAAAAATAATGCAACAATATAGAAAAGAGGGAAGAAATTTTCAGATTTTAATTTCCATATGAAAAATGAGGCTAAGCCTCTAAATTTATAAACAATGAAAAGGTAAGATGAAGAGGTGCAATTCAAAAAGTGTCTCTTCCATGTCTCATTCACACCCATTCACATTATCTAATAGCTTTTCCATTCTTGGATCTTGGTTTTCCTAAGTTATAAGGGGATAACATAAAATTAAATGGTTTAATGGTAAAGTATCATCTATGAAATTCTAAAAAATAAAAAGATAAAGTGAATATCTAATTTAAAAGTTTAACTTGTTAGTATCCATTTTTAATTGGATTTAATTATGATTTGAACATGCTAATTCACATGCAAATTTGATTCTTTTTTCCGCGTCACACTAAGTAATGCACGTGAAAGATTTTATTAACATTGTTTGTGAAACTCAAACTCAAAGATTCAACGTGCTAATTTGATAGAGTAAAAATAATTTTACCACTATCACTCATTAGTTCTTTTTGTAATCTAATTATTCATACTTCATCAGTTACAATTTAAATAACATAATTTGATTAGACACATAATTTAAGAAAAAAAGGGATGAGGTTTTCTTGAAATATTGATCTTAAACATCTAATGAGATTCGTGTATTTATAAAAGCATATCATTGAGGATAAAATAAAAAAAAGTTTTAAATTTAAATTATTTTTTAATATCAATGATTATTCCCTCTTTATTAAATGGACTAATAAGAAACAATGGCACCACATAATATAAAGAGAACAGCATATTATGAAAATTTACTTCTAATAAAAACTTAAGTAATGCATAAGTGCATGAAGTTCAACAAAAACTGTTGTAAATTTGGCTCTGTCAAGTCAAATTTCAGGCAAAATGTCGAAAGTTTTAGCCATGCCAAGGCCAAACTTTTGACGCGAATTTTTACAACTTTAGTCGCGTATGTTTAATAGCGCATGTCTGAAGTTCTTTCGAAATGGTTAAATTTGCAACATTTTATATACTGCGACTATGATTTAAATTATATAATCCCAAAATTGGCTATTTGTGCACTTGTCCCCAATTGATAGATTGCGGCCCAGCCCAAATTACCTCAAATTCTTGCTTCTCCTTCTCCCTCTGCCGTTAAACTTGCAGCCCTCGGTTCTCTTTCTGCTGCAAAATTCTTCCAAATTCTGTATCTCTGACCCAATAAAAAATGTATGTATTTCTCTTTCTATCTACAGATAATTTCATCATTTCATGTTTTTGCAATAATTTTAATCGTCAAAGCACTAATATTTGTGGATTCGATTGTAATGCTGCATCTGTTTCCATTGCTTAAATTAAAGCCGCAATTTTGATATCATAGTTGTGAACTGACTGCTATATTAACGTGCTCCAAAAATACACAAAAAAAGGCTCCAACTAATTTGAAATGGAACCCTGCTGCTTTGTTTTCTCTACTTTTTACTTTAAATAACACTCTGCAATGTGCTATTTTTGGCTTCAATGATTATTTTTGAATGATACATTTATAATTGTGATTGATCTAGATGGCACTAAGAGGTGTTTGGCAGCTAAAGAAGCTGGTAGTGAGCTATTGCAATTGGGGTGGCAGCAGCAGAGGAATAAGGTATCATCCTATTTTCTGCTTAGTCTGCTTAAGGAAAAATGACCTCTTTTTAAATTTTGAAACAATGTAACTTAAACTTTCCATTTTACCCTTAATGGTAAGCTTTTATTGTCACACAAATGTTATGACATGTTTAGGATAAGAAGTTCAAACGGTCTTCATTTCTTTTTTAAACTCGTGCCTAGTCAAATTAGTATATATAAGTTTGATGGAGGGATTGTGTATTTATAGGCCTGTTACATTCAATTTGAATCATATTGAGACTGATTCTACTGGGGATTGTCGAGTTCCATGTAAAATGAAGTGAGAAAGGATTATGCAAGAACTGAAACTTTTAGAAAATCAATACTTTAGTTCAACTCTTCTAAGGAATGTGGCAATTGCAGATGATGTAATTGCAACTTGAAGCAAATACTGGAAGTTACTCCTAAAAATAAAGAGAAAAGAAAGAGGTTTATACTTTACATCGTTTCAGCCTTAACAACGCGTCTTTATGGATAATTATCCCACCTTCGCAAATTTAGAAGTGTTTCACCTTTCACGCGTATCTTATGCATCTCAATTTAATAACCTCTTCTGAACTTTGTTGTCTTATAATTTTTGTTTCTAGGGAAATTAGGTCAACCGAAATGGGAATGAACGGAGCATTTTTAGTTCTTTGATATGTTGGATGGATTGAGTATTATAATGTTATTAGTCTGACTTTTATTTGAATTTCTTTTTCAAACCTAATTGGAATATTGGCACAATCACGATATAACAAGAAAGTTTGTTTTTTCATGCGGAAAACAATTAAGAAGCATTACTGCATATATTTTGGTTTGTGTTAATTGTTATTTGTTTGGAGACATGGTATATTGTTGATGGGCCATACTGCAATTTTACATATGAATTGTTCAGTCCTATTTGAAGTTTAAACATGTAGGAATTATAATTAGAGGAAAATACTGACTCTTGATTGTTAAACAAAATGGGTTAACAATTATTCATCGGACTTTTAGCAGAAAAGAGGAAAAAGAATGGGCTGCTAGATTTCGATATTGAGGTAGAGTTTCCATTGCAGGGCATTCATGGAGTCTGAATTGCCAGCATTCAAGGAGCAAAATCCACAGCTTGAGGTGGTCACTGAACTCAATCGTGGTCAACATCCTTTCTTGAAGGGATTATACAGTAAGATCTCTCAACGTTCTCTCAATTCTGTGCTGTAAAAAAAGTATTTTGTTTGAGAGGGATGCATGTAAGAACATTAATTAGCAAGGGTAGTGTCAGTTGACTTATGCATATGGGGCTCAATGGAACATGACCGACTCAAAATCACGAATGAGGCTCAGTATTTCTCTCTTCAACTATGTCTTGATAGATGTAAAAGAAGGAGTCAGTCACATTGATTCAGTGAGAGATAACATCGTTCATGGCATCTTTGGGATAATAACTTCAAAACAAGGCTCATGCATGTATCTTGTCAAAAAATAATTTCACATGCAAGTATTATCTTCTACGAAACTATATTCCTAGCAATGCCACAAATGGTATTATCTCTCACTGAGTAGATATGACTGACTTCTTATTTCATATCTTTCCAGATAGAGATACTGAGTCTCAGGAGTAATTACCATATAAAAAATAAAAAATAAAAATCTCAGGAGTAATTTAGAGATCGAACGTAGTCCGCTGAGCCCCTTATTGTCCGCTGAGGCATGATTTGTTATGTTTGAGTTTTGTTAATCATTTGTATACAGTTATGATAAAATTCTAGATGTTCCATAGATGTAACGTGTTTGTTATGTAAATTAATGTATTGTTATCTTAGCTTAGACGTGTTTTATGTGTTTGTCACTATGAATAACCTTTATGATTAGTAAGCAGTTGCATTAAGACTCATTATGTGATAAGCCACGTATCTTCCAGAAGAAGCAAAGAAATTTAGGAGAAGATAATTCCTGGAGCTTTCAGTTATTGGAAGTTTATTAGAAGTTATCTGTTTAGCAATTCTATTATGGTTATTAGAAATTATTTATCTTTATCCTAATAGGTTATGCAGTGGTTATGACCATCCTATTATATAAGTAATAGATCCTGTAATGTGTAGGCATCATTATAATCAAAACTGCTTTATTCTGGAGCATTGTCTTCTCCATACGGACAACTTTATTGGTGTAGTTGTGTTTAAGAATCTTGCTCAAACTATTGCCAATTATATTAACTTCTTTGTTCTATTTATTTTGTTATCTATTTCTGGTTTCTATCATTATGTTAGGATAGACCGATAGAGTTTGTCCAGCGCTAGGGTAACTTCTGCCTAAAATTCCATTGATGGGTTAGACTCTCGACGACAGGTTAAGCCCTTCTAAGTGCCGGTCATGGTTTCCTAGTTGGTTTATCACACCTGGACCAGAGTTTGTGGCTCTGAGCGCTCTTTATATCCACAAAGGTTTAGCGCCTATCATCATGGTCAAGGGAGCTGATATGCATGCCCACTTCCCTTCCTAGAGTAATACTCCCCTGCCCCGCAGAGTCCGTTCTATATATCATACTCATTTTGGGTGTCCACCTCTTCGACGGCAGATATTATTTGGCCTAAAACTGGCTTTCCTTGATATTGAATCTATGCATTCATCCTTTTGTGCACTCGAGTCAAATGTAATTGAATCCCTCTTGGACTCTGCTGGATTGTTTACAGTAGGTCGTGCTCAACTCTGCCCAAGCTCCATGAAAATGTTTAGACTAGGAATCGGCTTATCGAGATAACACAAGCCAGCTTAACCAGCTTCCTCTTTAAGGCATCCAATCAGACGAGTTACTAACAGGAATACAGGATTGTGGAGGTGTAGGTCCTTAGGGGACAGACCACTACAGTATGCATAAGAAAGGCCCAATTCTACATATCTAGAGACAAGGGGAAGACTGCAACAACCAGTCAACCAGGCATTAAATAATGGAGTAACAAAGTCAGCGTACGTGTTGTGCATTTTGACATAGATGCTATGTCCCTTTTTTGCACTACTTCTGAACAATATGCCAAAGTAGAACACAATAAGAAAAGAGATCTAGATCAGGTAGTCCAGAGAGAATCGCGGAAGTAGCAAACACTAAAAGAGAGAGCAAAAGGGACAAATGAAAATTTAACCAGTCAGAAATAGAGCTTGCAATCCTGAGGAGCGTTAACGGAAATACCTGGTTTTTGCTTTGCTCTATCCCAGTACTCCCTGGCCCTGGCATCATATTAATAACAGGCCCTAGGTTTCTTTCTGCCACTTTGGCCTACAAGCCGGCGGACAGGTTTGATGTTGATAGCTAAAGGAAGTGTCAAAGCTAATATGTTTGCTCATATCAAGCACATTTTGCCACCACAATCCCCACCCAAAGAAGACAAATACCTATAAATGTACTTACAAAAATATGCGTTTCGAAGACAATATTCCTAATTATGCCTTGTACATTTGTTGTATCGGTTTATTTAAAAACCAGTTGTTTCTCCCGTAATTTCTATTAACAGGTGAAAATCCATATGGGCATTTCCAAATCAGTTTGTAATGGGTGCCATTTCATGTGTGTAACTATCAGTGGGTTCTGATTTGCTTTGCCATTCATGTGTATAACTATCAGTGGATTCTGATTTGCTTTACAATTTTTTTGATTTGCTTTACTATTAGAGAACAAGAACGAGCGTGTTGTATGTGTGAGAAATTTGAGTCAAGACGAAGTACTTGAAGCAGCGACCAAGCTAAGGAATTCACTTGGCAGAAAGGTGGTGAAGATGAAGACTCGACATGTTACAAAACAACCAAGCGTTCAAGGTACATGGTCAACAGCATTGAAGTTATAAGCCTACAGAAAAAAATCAATGTTAGTGTTTTTGACTTCCTAGGTTTTATAATTTGGATTCTTAAGTCGGAGGTGTAGTCTTCTGGACAAACAAGATAGGGATTATATGGTCTACATGTAGTAAGAAGGTAAACTTTTTCAGTGTGATGCACTTCATAATGTAATAATTTACTCATCATGCTACTGAAATAGTGGAATGTAGTGCATGTGTTTGTTATTGTCATGTTGAAGTTTTGCACTTGGTCTGATGTTAGTCAACAGTTAAATCCTTTTGGCTGAAAAATGTTGGTCATACATACAATGACCCTGATTTGCTTTTCTTCATTGTTTTTCCAGTTTCTTAATTGCCAGGATTATTGAGGAGCTTTTAGCTTCTTTTCAGACCCTTGTCGTTTGGCTGGTATAGTAGGGAGATTTTGATCTCCACAAAATATTCAGCATTTTGGCTGTGATTATTTGTTTTCCTCATAAATAATACTTGGATTAGAGTCAGTAAGAAGTTTGCGCGGTTTCTTGCGAAACTTTTTTGGTGTGTAGAAGGCATTGTTTCAGAAAATGTTGATTTCCAATGGTCATTTCTTGACCTCTTAACGATAATTTGAGTGAAAAAAAAAAACAGCTCCAATGGTGGTTTGCATCCACTGGTCATTTTTGGGTTTGAATGGTATTTTACAAAGGGAGATTTGTATAGAAGTATTAACCCAACACACTACATTGCATCCACTTAGCTAAATTTTTAAGTTAATCCATTATCTTTTTGTAACAGTGTTTATACATTTCATAAACAACATTATATACTTATTATAATGTTGCATAATGTCATCTACCAAAATTTGGTTTCGCACCAACCAAATAGCTCAAATCTTCATCGAATAGTTTCAAAGTTTAACCGCAACTTTCAAATGATATTGTTAACAAACTCCAATCATAAATTTGTCAGAAGTTTCAACAAATCACAAAACTCATTGTTGAGTTTGCGAACTTTAAAAACTCTAACGTAGGAGTTTTTTATTTTTCACTTTAATTCATCCAACAATGTTTAAAACTTTAAATTGTTGGGATATATACTATTAATCATGGATTTTGGTTTGGATATAATTTTTAATATGGAACAATTATTTATTCAATTTTAATAAAGTTTTAAATATATCATATATTCGTTTGTCCTTTTATAGTAGATGATTCAGTGTATAAAGTATTTAGCTCAAAAATTATATTCGTATTTTGTAAGCCTAAAAACAACTGAAAATATACAGGGGTTAATCGTAATCAAATATAATGAGCCCAAGAAATGATTATTTCTCCGAGAGTCTTTGTAGATCTGTAAATGAATGATAAAATAGACTTAGCTTAAGAAGGAAGCAATGGTTAAGAACTCGATCGAGAGAGAGAGAGAGAAATAGAGATAGAGATAGAGATATTATTATTCGAGAATAATCATGATGCCTCTTACGATGGGAAGGTTTCCTTTATATAATAGGAAACCTTCCTCGAAATAATAAAAAAAGTATTAAAGTTGGTGTCTTCCACTCAGTTATAGGGTCTGGTGCTAAACGACGCCATTTCTTATTCACCGATTTGGGCCGTACCTTTGCTTGGGTCGCCCTTATCACAGAGGACGTGCTCACCTGGCGCGGGGATGTTGTGAGCCAAATTAGCCCCATACAGATAGTCCCTCCGTTCGTTGGAGATATACTTGATGATCGTCTTCAATGGACGGACATTCACGATTTGCTTTTTACGGAAATTTGGCCACGCCCATAGGCGCCTCCCTCGCATAGCAGGAACGTGCATGGCATTTTTTGGGCTGTTGACGTGCGACCCACCTTTTTTAAGGTGATGTCAACAGTCACATGCGTCATCATTATACATGTTCCCAAGACTATTCAGAATATGACGTGACGTTTCGGTTTCCGGCGCCGGTTTCAGAACTGAGCCTCTTCGATTTTCGTGTGCCTTACTCCTATAAATAGGAGTGTGGTTCAAAGAGTTTCATCTTTCGATCCTTTCGAAAATTTTCCTTTGTTTCTTTCTTCATCCTTCTTTCTTGCAATAGTTACATCGCTTTCAGAGAGATACCATTCCTGATAATTGTCTCACTTATAACTAATACTTCATTCTCTTAATGTGTATTATGGCACAATGCCAAGGAAGCAAAAAGGCTAAGGACAGTGCCCCTTATAGGGTTCTGCCCTCTTCTGATGGTAAAGGGGAAGAAGCGGGAAGAACCCTAGTTCCTCTGATGATAGACAATGTTTTGCCGAAGGATTTGAGTGTAAGGAAAGACTTCAATATGACATGCCCTTCTCATCCCTGGGAGGAGAGAGATTTACTCAAGCCTCATCTGGACTTTATGAGAACCAGATACAATATTCCTGATCATGTCTAAATAGCTCCGGCCGAGACGGACTATGCCAATGTACATAGGCCCGATTTTTGTACATTCTATGAATATGCTCTTAGGATCGGGTATAGCTTTCCGCTTACCCTCTAGCAGAAGAGCTCTACCGCTTGTATCATATATGTCCGACTCAGCTCACACCTTACACCCTGAAGGTGTGTCGGATCCTTACCACGCTTACGGGTGAGGCAGGGGCCTTTGTTTCCAATCTCCACTTGCTACAGATGTTCAGCCCCAGTTATATGAGGGGTACCATGCTCCAACTGAGGAGCCGTGGTAAGAAGATCTTTGTCATGAGGGCTGACGACAATGCTAACCGTGAGTTGACGTAAATTCTTTTACGTTAGGATGAGCCATCTAGTGCCCGATCCTGAAGGATTTTCAGAGACGTGTAATGCAGGATGTAAGTGTCTCTGCATGTAACTTTGCGACGCTCTGTTTTGACTGACCAATAACTCTGGACTCACTTTCTTCCTTTTTTGTAGTGCTGGCTCGCTCACCCTGCCCCGTTGACGATATTAGGTCGTGGGTGGCGGGGTTGATACCGTATGCGGAGAGATGTCGCACTTGGCCTAAATTGCGTAGGTTTTACGGCCCAACTGGTAACAAACTTCCCTATTTTCTTTCATTTTCTATTGGCTTGGAGACCTTCCTTTCTGATGTGCTTCTCGTTTGCTAGGTCGGGGTGCTTCCATAAGGACAAAGAAGAATAAAACTGACTCTGGCCTGTCTAGGGCAGGTTCTGACTCCGACGGGGGAGACGTACTTGTGGGCGGCTCACCTAGAGGTAGCCCCCTTTCTACTCCCTAGCAAGGGGCTACATCGGTATCTGCATTGGAGGTGGTGCCTGAGGCTGCTTCTATGGAGATACCAGAGGCCGTAGCAACAAAGACACCTGAAACCGTTCCCGTGCCGGTACCTGAAGTCTCTCCGGTTGAGGCGGCTTCCGAAGGAGAGGATCCGACTGAGAGAAAGAGGCGGCGACTGATTACTGGCAAAGGGATTGCCGTTGAGGGCGTGAGGAGGCCCAATGAGCCCCGCCAATTGCCGAGGTCAACCTTTATGGCCGAGGCCATTCGTCCTGAGCGAAGGGTTCTGATCGGTGTAGACTCAGTCCTAAGAAAATGTGGGCGCGACTACTTAAAACCCAATAGTGGTATCGGGGTCGAAAATTCCACATAGAGCTTCAAATTGGAGTTGAGTATTTTCTAAGCCTAGAAGTCGTTTTAGCTTCTATTTGATCTTCTATCATTTTTGGTTTTTCTTTCGTTGAACAACTAAATTTATCAACTACTAATGTAAACAAAATTATGCTAAGTAATGATGCTAGGTTTATGCAATAAGAGAAAGGCATTAGGGTCGTAACACTCACCTAGGTGGCTAATTAATGGGTATAAAATTCTAACACAAGGATGACAATTATGGGAAATATGGATAACCATTGCACTTTAGCACTCACTCTCACACCTCTCAGTAGAGAGAGTGATTTTTCCTAATTGACTCTCTCGAGACCAATTTGCCCAAGCAACTTAAGGTTCAAGTGGGGTGATTACTCTCTCGAGGTTTAACCCGTTACTTGGGACTACCATTCTCATGGGTCCATCCCAAATCCTTGTTGGGTTGAATGTGAGGTCATAGACTCTCTTTCTCAAGAAGAGTCAAAACCCACTAAGCTAGACTTAGTGTTTGCAACCACCAAATCTAAGTGAAAACATACAAACAACCCAAATACCAAACACCCAACATCATCCAAGTATTAGGAAAAAACACCCATTAATTACTCACACTAGGGTTGAGCCACAACCCTAGCTAATGGGTTTAGCTAGACATGGAAGAAGCAGAAATAGAAGAAATACTAGAAGAGATTAACATAATCATTAACTACAAGGTTAATCTACTTGAATCCACATTAATTACAAGAGAAAATTGCCTAAAGTAGGCTAATACAGACTATCTCGAGCTCAGTTGCTAAAACAAGTTCTCAATTTGACCTCAAAAAGTAAAGTATTCTATTTATACTATACACAGGAAAAAACGGACAAAAATACCCCTGAGGGTCTGGTGCGGACCGCATAGAAATGTCATGCGGCTGCGTAGGGCATGTGTTCTTCAGATCTGGGCTTCTGGACTTGAGGATGCGGACCGCGTAGAAATGCCACGCAGCCGCATAGGTCAAGCCATGCGGACCACGTGGAAATGGTGCGCGGCCGCACAGGTTGACTTGAGCGGACCGCGTAGAAATAATGCGTGGCCGCACTGTCGAACTTGGCAAATTGTTGACTCTCTGAACTTTTATCCATGCGGGCTGCACTATTTTGGTGTGCGGCCGCGTGGGATTGTGCCTTTAATTACTGAGCCTATGATCTCTTGTCAGTGCAAACCGCGTGGAAACGGATGCGATCCGCGTGGGATTTCATCATTTTTAGTCAATCTCTGAACTTTCTTGCGCGGCCGTGTTGTAAAACAAGGCGCACCGCGCAGGTCAGGCTTGTTTTGGCATTCTGCAGAACTCTTCTATGCGGCCGCACATCAGTACAGTGCGGTTCACATAGGTCAACTTTTTCCCACTTTCAATTATCTTTTGGCGCTTGGCAGGTTCCACTCATCTTTTGAGCCGATTTGTGATTGTATCATCTAGTCGTTCAAACCTGCAATCAAACGTACCTTGTAAGAAATTTAGGACTACTTTAAATCACTTTATGCACAAAGCTCAGGTAAGAAGGAGTATAAAACATGTATAATCACAGTTATCAGGTTCCTCAGAGAACGGCTGCCGCCGCCCGTTTGGTTCGTGCCCCAAGAGGCAAGTCGTCCTCTGCTGTTAATGAAGTGGATGTGGAGATTGATAGGACGGGCTCTGAAGCCACTCTTGGGGAAGCACCAGGCAGCTCAGCTCGTATGTAGATGAGGGATGGCCGGTCTACTTGCCGCATTGTGACCCCTGGTGGATACAATTTATTAGAAGATAGCGATCAGGCCGTGGCGGACATGACCCTGTTGTGTGCGGCTGTAGAGCATGAGTCGTTGAGAAGTGTTAGCAATAGGTACTTGTCGAGGCGGGTAGCCGGCTCAACTTTACAGGTAGCTTTCAGCCCCTTTTTTTTGTTTTGTCGTATAAAGCCACTGTGGTACGTACTAACGCATTTCTTCTCTTATTTTTTAGACCCTCATCTTGGAGGTAGAGAGGAGGTGGCGTGAGCAGAAGAAGGCGGCCACCTTCACCAAAATGCCGAATAAGTACAAAGAGGTTCGTGCCAAGCATCAGGCGTTGGCACACATGCTCAAGCAAGACCCCTAGTTTCGAACGTTTCGTGAGGGCCTTGAAGAATCACAGGCTCTTTTTGAGAAGAGAGCGGCTGAGCTGAAAGAGATGGATGAGTAGCTGATGGCTGCCTTGGCTCAGAATAAGGAATTGGAAACTCTCCTTCAGTCAAAACAAGAGGACTTGGAGATCAGCCGTGGGGTGGTGGTCGAGGCTGCAGAACTACGAGCTCAAGTTACTGCCCTTACAGCTGAGCTTGATGCCAAAATGGCCAAAGTTGAGGCCCACAGGCAAATTCCCCCACAGGATGTCGTGCACTTTGAGGTGCACGAGATGTGGGTATATCATGATTCCAGATTGGTCATTTTTTAGGAGATTTAGGCGGCGGGTCGAGCTTCCGAGGGGGAAGTAGAAAGGCAACGACACTTGACTCGTGTTGCCCGTGAAGCAGCCTACTATAGCTCCGGCTCTCATGGTAGGGAGGGCTGTAATTTTGAGGATGTCAATCGTCTAGACTCCAGCTCGTAGATTTCCAGGGCTTATCAATCCGGAGACAGCAAAGAACCAGACGACGACTAGGCGGGTCACGACAGGAGGGGTGGTGAAGGCCCTTAGGGCTTGTATGTGTGAATATTTTTTTGTATTGATAAGGCCTTTTCTAAGGCCATTTGTATGTATATATTTTGGAGATAAATGAGATATGATTTCTCTTCCCTCCCTTTGTCATTGTTTTACTTTCATTCTTTTAGAACTTTTGTTGCGCTCTTTGTTGACCGTCGGCATTTGCGGTCCTAGTCGAACTTAGATTGAAGATTTTAGTCATAATCGAATCGACGGCCTTAGCCATAGAAGCGACTTCGACTGTCATCGAATCGTTTGCTCTCCGCATTCGAAACTAGGCCGACTGTTAGCGACGATGACCTTAACCATAATGTAGTTGATGGCCTTAGCCATATAGGCAACTTCGATTGTCGTCAAGTCATTTACTCACTGTAGTCGAATCTAGGTCGACCGTTGGTGGCGATGGCCTTAGACATGATGTAATTGGTGGCCTAATCCATGTAAGCGACTTCCACTGTGTTCGAGTTGTTTACTCACCGTAGTTGAATCTAGGTCGACCGTTGGTGGCGATGGCCTTAGCCATGATGTAATTTGTGGCTTTATCCATGTAGGCGACTGCGACTGTCATCGAGTCTTTTACTCATCGTAGTCAAATCTAAATACCGTTGGTGGCGATGGCCTTAGCCGTGTAGGCGACTTCGACTGTCGTCGAGTCGTTTACTCACTGTAGTCAAATTTAGGTCGACTGTTAGCGACGATGGCCTTAGCCATAATGTAGTTGATGGCCTTAGCCATGATGTAATTGATGGCCTTATCCATGTAGGCGACTTCGGCTGTCGTCGAGTCGTTTACTCACCGTAGTCGAATCTAGGTCGACTGTTGGTGGCGATGGCCTTAGCCATGATATAATTGATGGCCCTAACCTTTCATGCATTGGAGATGGTCGTAGCCTTTCCCGCATTGGAGATGGCCATTGCCTTCCATACATTGGAGATGGACGTAGCCTTTCATACATTGGAGATGGCCGTAACCTTTCATGCATTGGAGATGGCCATAGCCTTTCATACATTGGAGATGGCCGTAGCCTTTCCCGCATTAGAGATGGCCATAGCCTTTCATACATTGGAGATCAAGCTAGTCCAGTCCCTTTATCATGTCGGCCTGGAGGTCGTATGGAGAGGTTGATATGATAAACTTGTTCCGCAAATATCTCTAGGTGTCCCCTCTACCACCTCGTTAAAAACCTCCTCGAAAAAAGCCAATTGGGACAAAACTCGGGTAAGGGAAAATGAGTACGACTCGGGAGACGCCTTTTAGAAGTGAAAATACTTGAGGTGAGTAAAGTTCCAGTTGTTTTGGAGTGTTTTCCCTTCCATTGTTTCCAACTGGAATGCGCTTTTGCTGAATACTGCTGTGGTTTTGTAGGGTCCTTCCCATTTGGTGCCCAGTTTTCCTTCACTTGGGTCTTTGGATGCTAATGTCTTGGCCTTGAGGACATAATTTCCCACCTTGAGTGGTCTTGTTTTGGCCCTTTTGTTGTAGTATCTTTCGACTTGTTGCTTTGGGGCCACCATTCTGATATGGGACATCTCTCTCCTTTCCTCAGCTTTGTCGAGGTCTTGAAATCTGTTGGCATTGTTTTCTGCTCCGCTAGTGTGCGAATATCTTAGGCTTGGTTCGCCGACCTCGACGGGTATGACCGCATCGGTTCTGTAGACCAGCAAATACGGTGTTTCCCCTGTGTTGGATTTGGGTATGGTCCGTTGTGCTCACAATACTTCAGGTAGCAGCTCGGGCCATAGCCCTTTGGCGTCCTCGAATTTCTTCTTCAGTATGTTTAATATGTTTTTGTTGGAGGATTTTGCTTGGTCGTTGGCGCCAGGGTGATATGGCATGGAAAGTATCCTCTTGATGTGCCATTTCCCGAAGAATTCGGTCGTTTTCTGACCGATGAGCTATCGCCCGTTGTCACAACTAATTGTTTTGGGGATTCCAAAGCGGCATATAGTATTTTTCCATATGAAGGAACCTACCTCCTGTTCGCGTATTTGTGCATATGCACCTGCTTCTACCTATTTAGAACAATAGTTAGTTAATACTAATAAAAATCGTACCTTCCCCCATTTTTCGGGTCGGGGGTCCGACTATGTCCATCCCTTCATTTGATGAAAGGCCATGGGGAGGTGACTAAATGAAGGAGCTCTCCTGGTTGGTGTATCATGGGAGCGTATTTTTGGCATTGTTCGCATCGGCGAACGTATTCTATCGCCTCCTTCTTCATGGTGGGCCAGTAGTAGCCAGCCCGTATAATGCATCGTACGAGGGCGCGGTTGCCTGTATGGGCACCGCAGTGACCCTCGTGTACTTCTTCGAGTACCGGCCTTGTTTGGTGTGGTTCCAGGCACTTGGCCAAGGGTCCCCAAAATGTTCTTTTGTAGAGGTTGTTGTTTATTAAGAAGTACCGAGCGGCTTGCATGTGGAGTTTCTTTGCCTCTTTCTTGTCGGGTGGCAGCGTTCTACCCTGTAGATAAGACACAAATTGGTTGCGCCAGTTCCAACTCAAATTTACAGAGAATACCTCAGTATGGTTGATGGCGGAGTGGAGGAGAGTGACTACACTTTCTTTGTTGGCGTTTTAGTGGCCGTAACCAGTTTTGCTAAACCGTCTGCTTTGATATTTCGTGCCCTTGGGATCTATTCCAGGAAGCATTCGTCGAACTCAGCTATTAACTTGCAGATTTCTAACTGGTATTTTTTCTGTCTTTGTTATTTGATCTGGTAAGTCCCTGTGACTTGGTTTACCACGAGTTGGGAATCGCAGTGGAGGATGAGTTGGCAGAACCCATATTTTATGGCCAGCTTCATGCCTGCAATAACAGCCTCATACTCGGCCTCAGTGTTAGTCATTTCAGGGCATCGTATGGACATGCGAATTGTTTTGCCCGTGGGGACCTCGAGGATGAGTCCCAGTCGCGATCTCAATGGAAGACGCATTTCTCGGGGTTCAACTTCATCCCGTACCTCCTTAGTATCTCGAAGGCCTCTTTTAGGTGGCCGATATGGTCCTCTTTCTTTGCCGATTTTACCAGCATATCGTTGATGTAGACTTCTTTGGTCTTAGCGAGTTGTTCTTTGAACATTTTGGTGACCAGCCTTTGATACGTGGCTCCTGCATTTTTAAGCTCGAAGGGCATTACTTTGTAGCAGTATGTCCCCCGGTGGGTGATAAAATTTGTTTTTTCTTGGTCCTCTTTGGCCATCATGATTTGGTTGTAACCGGAGTATACATCTAGGAAACTTAGCAGCTCATGCCCTGCGGTTGCGTCTATTAGTTGGTCGATGTGGGACAGTGGGAAGGAATCTTTTGGGCATGCCTTATTCAAGTCGGTGAAGTCTACACACATTCTCCACTTCCCATTCTTCTTTTTAACCATGACAACATTGGCGACCCATTGAGGGTACTTTGATTCCCTGATGGAGAAGTTGGTCAGAAGTTTATCCACTTCCTCGCTGACCACTTTGTTGATTGCACCGTTGAATTTCCTTCTCATCCTCCGCATGGGTGGGTGTAACAGGTCGACGTTCAGCTTGTGAGTGGCGATTTCTCGCGGGATTCCCGGCATATCTGAATGGGCAAAAGTAAATAGGTATTTGGTTAGATAAAAATTCACGATACTTACTTGGATATGAGAGGCCGTGCCCGATGTAAGCCTTCTTTGTAGGGTCGGTGTTGTCTAATTGGAATGGGTCGAGATCTTCGACCGTATACTTACGGCCTTCTATGACATCAAAGTCTTTAATGGCGTTCTCTGTCGGGTGGACCTTAGTCCCCGACATAGTTGGATGCTATGCGTCTGCACTCGCCCCTTTAAGCTGTTTGGTGTGGGCGCAATCTTGAGCTCTTTTATAGAATTCTTGAGCGGTGTGAGGCTCGCCTCGAATGCTGAATATCCCCTACGGGGTTGGAAATTTGACCATTTGGTAAAATCTCAAAGGGACTACTCTTATGGAGAGTAGATATGGTCGTCTGATGATGACGATGTATGTTGTTTCTTGGTTCA
This sequence comes from Nicotiana benthamiana, assembly GCA_034376525.1. Lineage (NCBI taxonomy): Eukaryota > Viridiplantae > Streptophyta > Magnoliopsida > Solanales > Solanaceae > Nicotiana > Nicotiana benthamiana. The sequence continues at coordinate 73,010,809 of CM067336.1, forward strand.
TTACGTGGAAAGTTGTTTCCAGCGTGACCGCCACTAGTTCTACTACATTATTGAAATCGGTTAGTGTTATGCAGCGCGGTATTATCTTATCCTCGAGTCCTATTAGCACGAAGACCCTCGAGTGGATAATATAGGTGCCATTGCTATCATTAACCATAATTCTTTTAACATCCGTATCTGTGATACGTAAAGTGATAGCTAAAGCATCATAATAAAGGAAAGAAAAACCGTCAGCATCGGACTTATCGAATGTGATACTATCTTCGAAGTCGTCATGCCGTTCGTGGGCGATAGTTCGATTCATTTTGTGCGTAGTGGTGAAATTGACATGGCTGATTGCCGAGTCGTCGATGTTTCCAATGATCATGCCAATCGTGCGGGCTGGTGAGGGCGGCTTTGGTGGCCTGTGGTGTTTCTCCCTTCCATGTGCAAATTTGATTTTTCCTTTGTCACTGAGAAACTCTCTGAAGAACCCTTGGTTCAACATCCTGACCACCTCCTGCCGTAGACCTATACAATCTTCGGTTTTGTGCCCCCGTTCCTGGTGGAACTCACACAAGCCATTTGATTTTCAAGTGACGGGACCCGACTTCATCTTTGCCGGCCATTTCACCTTGTTGCCCAGCTTCTCAAGTGCGTACACTATCTCTGAAGGGGACACACAAAAATTATGGGTAGATAATAAAGGGGGTGTACCTCTGTCGTTTCGTAGTGGGGCGACATGTTGCTGTAGTGCGTCCGCGTGCCTGGGTGGCAGTGAGTGAGAGGATGTGATGTAGGGTTGGTGTCTCTCCCTATTGGGAATTGGGCCTTGTTCCCATCGTCCTTCATTGAGTCGATCCCTTCTGATCTCTAGGTGTATTGTTGTTAGAAGTTGGGTAGGCCCGTTAAGGTCGTCCTTATCTGCATGCACCTCAACGCAATAAGCATTGTGGATCTCTTCCCATGTGGTGGGCAGGTACTTCATGAGGCGGCTGAGTAGGTTTTTGGTCGCCCTTGAGCCGTTCCTGCTTTACCCATTTTGGAAAGCAGCGACTGCCATGCCTTCTGATACGTTGGGTAAGCTTATCCTTACCCTGTTGAACCTAGCTAGGAAGTCCCTGAGTCTTTCCCCTGCGGTTTGCCGAATGGCAAACATATCATTGACTCTCGCTTCTGATTTATTTGCTCCTGCATGGGCGGTGACAAACTTGTCCACCATCTCCTCGAACGTGGAAATGATTTTGGCCGGTAGCTGGGAATACTAGGTCAGTGCCCCTCCTATCAGTGTTTCGTCGAATTTCCTCAACAGCACAGACGCTAACTATTCTTCTGATAGGTCGTTACCTTTTATAGCAGTGACGTAATGGATCTAGTGGTCCTCGGGGTCTGTAGTGCCATCGTACACTCTCAAGTAAGGTGGCATTTTGAAAGATTTTGGAATGGGGTATGGTGCAGCCTCTTCCGTGTATGGTTGTTTGACAAACCTCCCTACGTCGTGCTTTGGCAGCAGTTTGGGGGCACCGGGGATCTTGTCCACCCTCTCTTGATGTTCCTTCATATGGTCACGAAGTAACGCTTTTCGTTTTCCATTTCCTCCATCTTCTTGAGGATGGCTGTGATCGTGCCGACGTTAGCTTGATTATCAAGGAGTGCATTGTTTGCACGGGTGACCTCGGGTTCGCCTCCGACTGCAGCAAGATCTGCGGTTGGCCTGCACTTGACTTTGTGTTGAGGTGACTTCTCAACCAATCCGTTTAGAGTGCTTGTTAACCACTCTTCCAGTAGTTCCCTAACCTCTAGGTGCTTCTTCAGATGCGGATGTGGAAGCGCCTTTTTTCCACAAGATCGTTAGATCTTCCGGTGGAGGAGGTGGGATTTCTCCGCTCAAGGTGGTGCTAGGGGTTGTAATCAATACGCTGTCTTCACCGGCTTCGTGGAGAGGACCGATGAGATTGATTGCAACATATGCTATTGTTTTCATTCTTGCGTTGTTGTCAGCCATTTTTCGTTTTTGTGTTGTAATGAAGGGTTTTCGATGGTTCTCTAGGTGCAAACTATGGTTTTGATTCTCGAAATCCCCACAGACGACGCCAAATTATTTAGCTCAAAAATTATATTCGTATTTGTAAACCTAAAAACAATTGAAAATATACATGGGTAAATCGTAATCAAATATAATAAGCCCAAGAGATGATTATTGCTTCGAGAGTCTTTGTAGATCTGTAAATTAATGATAAAATAGACTTAGCTTAAGAATGAAGCAATGGTTAAGAACGAGAGAGAGAGAGAGAGAGAGAGAGAGAGAGAGAGAGAGAGAGAGAGAGAGAGAGAGAGAGAGAGAGAGAGAGAGAGAGAGAGAGATAGAGAGAGAGAGATAGAGATAGATATTGTATTATTCGAGAATAATCATGATTCCTCTAACAATGGGAAGGTTTCCTTTATATAATAGGAAACCTTCCTTGAAATAATAAAAACGATACAAAAGTTGGTGGCTTCCACTTAGTTAAATGGTCTGGTGCTAAACGACGTCATTTCTTCTTCACCGATTTAAGCCGTACCTTTGATTGGTCGCCCTTATCATAGGGGACGTGCTCACCTGGCGTGGGGACGTTGTGAGCCAAATTTAGCCCCATACATATAGTTTAGCTTATACATAGACGATTAAATCATTAGTTTTTATAAGTATAAAGATCATGTTTACAATCTAATGATAGAATTGGACAAATCATCAGGAGCGATTGTAGCACAAGATTATATATAATTTATCTCGATTATGGAATGGTTTAATTTCGACTTCTTCTTCTAGTACATTTTGTATGTATCGAACGGAACAAGTAGAGATAAGTATTTTATACTGACTTAATAAAATAAATTCTCGAGCCACTAAATATCTAAACATTATTAATTGTATATATTATTTATTGTTTTGATTTATCAAAAGGTGAGATTCTTTTGTGGGTCAATATGCCTGGTAAACTAGACAATAATGATATATATTGGCAAAGTAATAGTTAGTTGAAGGAATCCATATCTACACCATTATGAAAGCTTATAAGTTTTCGTGTTTAAACCCTGCATGTGGATTTTGTATCCGTCACATGAAATACTTTAAGCAAAAGTCTAACGGAAATAATCAATGAATTAAATTGTTACTAATTTAATTTATTTGATTAATATCTAAATCTTAATATGGGAAATTAAATAAGGTTTAATAGAAGAATTTTAAAATTTAACTGAGGAGTGAAATTATAAATTTTTGGTAGAATTATTCATAATTTATTATGGTATTATTAATTCGGATATTCCGAATTAAGTCCATAATAGGAAGCCTCGTTAATTAAATATTGTAATCCTAACAAGTTTATGAAAAGATTTTTAACCTTAAAACTTGTGGCTATATAATGAGTTCTTAGTCCATAAGGAGACGAATGGTTTTTACTATGTGCTCTTCTTATGAGAAACTCGTCCACACGAGTTTTGCCAGATCCGGATATTATTTGGGTCACACAAGAAGACTATGGAACTAGAGTATGATCTCGGGGACGGTTTTCGGTCTTACTTGAAGGCTTTTTTTCGCGATCGTTCGATTAGAATATGTGATTATATGTTGTCTATATTACGTGCAAGTAATCCTGATTGTTTGCTTCCGCTGTTTATGCCTGTTTTCCATCATAAATATGTGATGATAAACATGAATATCATTATCAAATACGTTTATATGAAATTATATCTATCAGTTTATAATAAAGAGAATGCCTATTGTATACAGTTAAAATAAGAGAGTCTGATTTTATGATTATTATGACACTCTATAGTCCGTCTCCAGAAGGCTTGAGGCACAGCTCGAGGTTCGACCCCGTGGGTTCTCTCTGTTCGACCTTAGGCCGGTGCAAATCGGTGGCTATGATGGACAAGCGGGAAATTCTCAAGGCACGTGGTTAGAGGTGACCAGGTCTACAAGAATAGTACAAGTCCGTACCATGACATTAAATGGTTGTACCAGCCCCATATCTTTGTAATAAATGCACATGTATTATGTTGGGATTCCTTTCCTATATAAAGGGGACCCTCATATTTTGTAACACATATGATATTTAATACAAGAACAAGAACATTCTCTGCTATTCAACTGAAACACATTCTACTGTCGCTACCTTGATTTATTTGCTTACATTTATTGTGTTTTATTGATTGTTCTTCATTTATTACTCATCATTGATCATAAAGAGCCATCATCAAGGTTCTTAGAACTGTTAGTTCTTCATCGACCATCCCCAGTCTGACACTTTAGCTCGACCTCGAGGCCCAGCATAGGCTAGCTTGAGATCCCGATTCACGGCCATTCGGTTTGCATAACATACTGTCCTCAAGCTCTTATCTCATTTTCCTGACTCACACTTAGCATCTATCACTTAACAACTAGCATTAAAATAAATCACGTATTTTTGTAGAACTACAACATTAAATTTAATTATAATTACTATTTTCAAGGTAAACAACTATCTTTCTATATTTGATAGCAATTTAATTTTAAAATTTCTATCTTTGTTTTAATAACATAAAATTTATATTCACTAAAATCTTATTGCCACGTTTAAAGCTAGAAAGACAGCAAATTTAGCACCATTTTCTACTCCGTTGGACCTTCGCTAATTGCATCAATTAACCAAACAAAATTTGAAGCTTCCGGCAAAAACATGTGCTACGGCGATCAACGACTGCCGTCGAGGGACAATTTTACTGACCCGAATCTTATCCGAACCCGACCCTATTATGAAAGAGATTAAGATTTCAACATTATTACTCTTAGTTCATATTATGTATTGGAGTCCTTAAGTTTAATAGTTGTCAGTTTAGTCTTTTCTTATTTATTGTATAGTCCCTAAAAACTGGCATTGTTATATGTTGCCAGGTGTCTAGTTTGTTATTTATTCCCTGTATGTCAGAGACTAAGATTATGCTGAATGAAATGTCATCTTTTTCATTTTAATTCTGTCCTATTTTACATTCATCTTCGTTATATTTGCCTACCCGTTACATATTGGTATCAGAGCGGTGGCAGCCTGGTGTTTTCCGGCGATGGTAGAGTCTCAAAAAATGAAAGAAACTGAAGATGGGTGGAAGAAATTTGAAACCCAGCTTCAGGCGTGTATGGTGGAAACTCAGCAGAGGATGGCTAGGATGGAGGAAGTGCACGCTCAACGACATGAGGAGAGTAATCGGTGAGTTGAGGCATTGTTGGCTCAAATGGAATCTGACCGGCGGGCGGAGTCGAACGCGGCAACTCGAGCTCAGGCACTTCTCTTTCAAGGAGGGTCATCTGCTGAACAGGGTGAATCCTTCGTTGGGAGTAACCTCCGGTCAGCGGCATCGGTTTCCCCTCTTACACTAAGTCTACTCTTAATTTTGCACAGGTTGGTAGAGGTATGACATATACTCCAGCTCCCTTAAACCCTAGATCTACCACTGTCACTGTTTCTCTAAATGTCCCAATGTTCACAACTGTTCCTATTTCACATGCTGTTGCTCGTACTGAAGCTTTGCAACCAACCATTACTACTCACCCTCCCTTTTACCCTAGCATCACCAATTTCGCGTCCTACCCCTACACTTCCTATCCCTACACTTCGTCAACCCCTCTTACTACTATTTCTACCACTAGTTTCTCACCCATGAACTATCCTTCACATTAACCTTACCACTTATTTTCTGGGCCTAGCCCAACGATAATGCCTCCACCCCTGATTACCTCTTTTACCACCCAACAACAGTTTACCAGCCCAAAATTTGATGTTGCGGCCTAGTTTTCAAACACCTGCAGTCATAAATAACCAAGTTAGTTCCTCAAAATGTAAACTATCATTTCCTGAGTTCGACATCAATAATCCTAGAGGATGGATACGTAGGTGCCAGAATTTTTTCCACCTTTATCAGATTCCACAAGAGTCATGGAAGAGTTATGCGGCGGTGCACATCAAAGATAAAATTGACACATGGTTTGATGTTTATATGATGGACAAGGGTGGAAATGTCTCCTGGGAAACATTTTGTTTGGATGTCTGTCGTCGTTATGGAAACATTCCACCATTAGACGTTGTTAACGAGTTTAATCAGTTGGAACAAAATGGAGATGTTGATAGTTATCAGGCAAGGTTTGATGAGTTGCATTTCTACGTGTTGCTCATTAATTCATCTTCGAACAAAGCGTACTTTGTTACTTGTTTTATTGGTGGCCTTAGATCTGATTTGCAATCAATGGTCAGGGCTTCTAATCCTCAAACACTGCTTGATGCCTTGGAAGTGACTAAGTACTATGTTACCTACCCCAAAATGATAGTTCAATAGCCAAAAATGATAGCTCAATACCCAAGACCCTTACTGCCCCAGCTCCGGCACCAAGGACACTCCCTGTTGATACCATTAAAAAGCCTTTACCCAAAAATGTCTCTTTGGATACATTTCGTTACCTTAATTTGTGTTTCATGTGTCGCGACAAATATTTCCCTGAACATCAATGTAAACCCAAGTTGCAGTTGATGACAGGTGAAATGGAGGTGGGAGAATGCTCAGGGGTAGCAAAGGAGGCCCATGAAGAGGAAGCTGTGGTTGAAGGAGAGCTACAAGTCCAAGAGCAAGGTAAACAAGCAGTAATTTCATTAAATGTGTTGCTAGGCCTGGATTACACCGAATACTGTTAAAATTGTGGGTAACATCAAACGAATACCATTGGTTATTTTAATCGATAGTGGTTCGACCCATAGTTTTATTGATCCTCAAGTGCCAAAAAATTTGGGCCAAATGGGTGTGCTCATTAAGGGTCTCTTGAGAGTGAGAGTTGCCAATGGGCACGAGCTGTTTTGCAGTCATTTTAGCCCATCATTCATGTGGGAAATGGGGAATAATCAATTTTATTTTGATTTAGGGTGGCTGCAAGTGAAGGGTTGTGATATTGTGCTGGGAATGGATTGGATCAGTTCAGTTGCACCTCTGATTTTTCATACTAAACCATATAGTATCTCCTTTATGAAGGATGGTCGCTTCTTAACATTGATTACCAGTAGAGATGCTATGAAAATAGCTCCTTCCAAGGCCAAGTCCATTCAGAAATTGCTTAAGAGTCTTTTTAGCTCAAGCCCAATTCAATGCTTTGGAAGAAGTAGCTGAAACCTTTCCTGATCAAGCCCAAATGGAACAGCTGCTGTCCAAATTTGAGGACTTATTCAAAGAACCACGTGGTCTTCCTCCTAAGCGTGACTGTGATCATGCAATTGATTTGGTTCCTGGTGCTACTACAGTTAATCAAAGGCCATATCGATATTCGTTTGAGAAAATGAACGTGATCAAAAAATGGTACAAGACATGCTACAACAGAATACTCTGGTTCTCAGCTCCTCTCCTTTTGCTTCACCTGTGATATTGGTGAAGAAAAAGGACTCTACTTGGCGCATGTGTGTTGACTACCGCAAGTTAAATGATATTACGGTGAAGAATAAATATCCAATTCCGGTAGTGGAAGATTTGTTGGATGAATTGAATGGAGCTTTCTTATTTCCAAAGCTTGAATTGCGATCTGGGTATCATCAAATACGCATGAAGGAGGGGGACGAGTTCAAAACACCATTTCGAACTCACCATGGGCTATGGCAATTCAAAGTAATGCCTTTTGGGCTTACAAATTCTCCAGCCACGTTCCAAGCCTAAATGCATAAGATTTTTGGGCCTTATCTTCGCAAATTCGTGTTAGTGTTCTTCGACGACATTCTTGTTTATAGTGCTTCTGCCTCAGAACATTTGACTCATCTAGAGAAGGTTTTTGAAGTATTACAAGCTAATCAACTCTTTGTTAAGCGCTCTAAATGCACTTTTGGGTGTGATAAGATTGAGTATCTCGGCCATATAATTTCTAGTGGAGGGGTTAGTACAGATGAGTCCAAAGTAGAAGCAATGATCAATTGGGACATGCTCAGTAATACTAAAGGTCTTAGAGGATTTTTCAGTCTTGCAGGTTACAATAGGAGGTTCATAAAACATTTTGCAATCATCAGCAAGCCTCTTACTAATTTACTAAAGAAAGGGGCTTTTGTTTGGAGTGAGGAGGCTATGCAGGCATTTGAGGCCCTAAAAAAAGCAATGGTCCAAGCACCTGTACTGGCCCTGCCTAATTTCTCTCAGCCTTTTGTCGTAGAAGTCGATGCTTATGGAGCAGGAGTGGGGGCTGTTTTGATGCAACAAGGTAGACCTTTGGCTTTCCTTAGCCAAGCTTTAAGCTCAAAGCATATGGGCTTATCTACCTTTGAAAAAGAACTGGTGGAACTACTGTTAGCCATTGAAAAGTGGCGACAGTAGATTTGTTTAAAATGATTAACTCAGAGTCGCCACCTGACATTTGATTTCAGTGTGCCAGGCTACCGATTTAAAAAAATGATTTTTTCCTTTTAGAAACACTTTGGACTCAAAACTAAGTCCGCACCAGAGTCAAATTGGCTTTTAAGAATACTCAAATTGAGGTGAAAAAACACAAACAAAAATAAACACAAAGAGGATCGAGGTCGTCCCCACCTAATAAAATAAAAAATAAAAATAAAAATAAAAGCTAGCCTAAGTTGTACTTCCTCCACAATGTTCGTCACGGCCTCCAAATACATGATGCTTCGGGGCATACCCCGGATAATAATATATACAAATTTTTCGGGGCATTCCCCGGATAAATTTAACTATGGGAAACGACCTCTCGCCACAAAGCTAATAAAATCCTAACATTTGCCTACCCAAGTGTCGACGGCCTAGCATGCTCCTAGCGACCCCAAATAGGTAAAATAGAAATTAAGGCTAGAGAATTATCCAAAGCCTAACAATATAATATTTTGTCCGAAACCCATGCTTATTTTTAGAAACAATTTCTGCCACCCACTGAATAACACACATTCTAGAAGCCTAATTCATGTTGGTTTACTTCATTGTTTGGATTTCATGCCAATAATTTCTATTTGAGATCAAACACAAACAAACAATTCAATAGGACATATGCATGTTCATTAAAATTACACAAACAACGCAATCAACCACACATTCACATGAACTAATTAATTATGAATTGGAGAGGCAAACGAAGCAAAAACGGACCTTGAAAAAGAGCCGAGTTTCAAAATAATAATATTCAAACGAACAATTGACAGGCACCACGATCCGGCGACGAAAACTCGAACGGACCTTCGACGACCTCACAAGAATCTGGAACCAAAGGGGCTCAAGTTCGAACTTCTACTGTTTCTCGTCATTCTTTTGTATTTTTTAGGACAGTTGATCAGCGACTGATGTGGTTGACAATGAGCATAAGCAGACTGTTTTTAGCTGGTCGTCGTGAGGCAGCAACGAAGCTGGTTCGTTGGTAAGCTGGACACCGGGACTGTTTCTGGCGGAGTCGTGGGGCTGTTGGTGGTTCAGGGGAGTTGAGAGAGGTTGGGGACGACGTGGGGGGCTTGTTGGTCGTCGACTGGGTTGGAGGTGAATGAGGTTGTTCGTGACAGTGGTCAATTGGTATGGTGTTAACGTGCGACGATGGAAGATGGTCGTCGTTTGGGTTGAAGACGATGGTTCAGTGTGGTCATTTGACGATGGATGACTTATGGGCGACGGGTGTTGGTGGTTGGCGTGGAGCTGGACGCTGGTGGTTGTAGGGCTGGTCGGCGGCGGCGGCTTCATGTGTAGCTTGTGTAGGGTTTTTTGTGTGTTCCTCCATTGTTGTCTTGTGTCTTGGTGTAGAAGAAGAAGAAGACTAAGGTTAGGTATTGTAAGAAAAATTTGATGGGTTCATGGGTTTTTTGGGCTTGGGTCATGGGTCTATAGGCTATTTGGGCTAAGGGGGTTTGGGTTGGTTCAAAATTGTTTAAGAAAATTTGAAAATGGGACTAGTTTTGAAATTATACCAACTCTTTTAGCTAAATTCTCAAATCTTATTCTAAAACGTAAAATGTATTTATAAAATATAGATATTACTCCTAATTAATTTACGTATTCTAGTAAAAAAAACTAAATTCTAAAGTGAAACTATTTTGTATATTTGAATTTTATGAAAGATTGATAAATTAAAGTAACTAGATAAAAAAAATATTTTTGTAATTTTTTTTGGTTTTAAATTAAAGGAAAATAATTAAAACTAGTTAAAATAGCGATATTAGACCTAAAATAAATAATTAACACTAAAATGTGTACATTCTTGGAGGGTCAAAAATCACATGTCTACAACTGCCTCTCTTTGACTGGAAACACGAAGTGTTTTCAAACAAAGAACGACTAGACAGGTTTTTGACCTTATTTGGTGAAACCAAAAACTAGGAGAAATGAAGAGAGTATGACCTAGCCCTAGTATCTGAGCTGTCTACATATCCTTGGTTGTAAAGGAATCTGGCTACGTGTAGTTCAGAAGTGAATGAGACGATGAAGTATACCGAGGTGGAGAGCCGGTCGAGGTGTCATTCCGTCGAGGTTCCGGTCCGTGGTTCCTGTCATTACATTAAAATCAAAACTAAGAAAAAGACTAACTAAACCTGTCAACTATGAGTTACAAGATTCCTACCTATAAGTCTTCTGAAACTTTATCTTGATTCTTGAATTTTTCTTCTTGCAGACTTCAGATCTGAACCTTGATGATCACTAGCTGCAAGTGCTAGTTCATTCTTCTTCAACTTTTTAGATCAGAATCGGACACACCATGCTTGTGACTTTAATCATGCTTGATCAATCCATCTCTTGTCTCGGCTTCTGCATTTTGGATTCACTTTTTTTTCTGCTACTTCTAACTTGAATTAAATTCTGAAATGACTTATCTTGTTATCAAGGTGGGTGCCTGCTACTGACTTGAAACTTGAAATGACTCTGAAATGTCTTCCCTCATTTTCCAGGTGGGCGTCTGCAATCAAAACAACAAAACGAACAAAATTTTCTGCCCCAATTTGCATTAGGAAGATTTGTGAGTTGTTAGAAAAACTGTAAACCACTTATGCTATTGATGCAACGATGAGAATAAGCTAAAGACTCGACTAGGATGTGCATCTCCTGTGAGTAAAACCAAGAATATTTGACTAGCAAGTGCGTCTGCTAGGAATAGAACCTGAATGACCCAAATTAGGAAGTGCGTCTCCTGAGGATGAACCTTGAATGAACCAAAAACTAGGAAGTTCGTCTCCTAGGGGTAAAACTTGAATGAACCAAAAACTAGGAAGTGCGTCTCCTAGGGGTAAAACTTGAATAACTCTAACTAGAAAGTGCGTCTCCTAGGGGTGTAACTTGAATGAAACAAAAACTAGGAAGTGCGTCTCCTAGTGGATGAAACTTGAATAAACCAAAAACTAGGAAGTGCATCTCCTAGAGGTAAAACTTGAATGAACCAAAAACTAGGAAGTGGGTCTCCTAGGGGTAAAACTTGAATAACTCAAACTAGGAAGTGCGTCTCCTAGGAGTAAAATTTGAATAACTCAAACTAGGATGTGCGTCTCCTAGGGATGTAACTTGAATGAACCAAAAACTAGGAAGTGCATCTCCTAGGGGTAAAACTTTAATTTAGGAAGTGCGTCTCCTAAAACACAATATATCCTGCAAGACCCAAACTAGGAAGTGCTCTCCTAGGGGTGAAACTTTAATTACTCAAACTAGGAAGTGCGTCTCCTTGGAATGAACTTACATGACCCAAACTAGGAAGTGCGTCTTCTAGGGGTAAAATTTTAATTTAGGAAGTGCGTCTCCTAGGACAAAAATATAACCTGACAGACCCATACTAGGAAGTGCGTCTCCTAGGGGTGTAACTTGAATGAACCAAAACTAGGAAGTGCGTTTCCTAGGGGTGTAAGTTGAATGACCAAAGCTAGGATGTGCGTCTCCTAACAAGTATTATCTAAAAGACCCCTACTAGGAAGTGCATCTCCTAACGGGTAAAACTTCGATGACTCCAACTAGGATGTGCGTCTCCTAGGGATGAATTTGATTGACTAACATTAGGAAGTATGTCTCTTAAAAATAAAACTGTAACTTGAAATAACTAGCCTAGAAACTGCATCTCCTAGGAGTAAAATCTCAATTTAGGAAGTGTGTCTCCTAAAACAAAATATAACTTGCAACGCCCAGGCTAGGAAGTGTGTCTCCTAGGGATGAAACTTCTATGAATCAAAACTAGGAAGTGCGTCTCCTAAACAAAATATAACTTGAAAGTCCCAGACTATGAAGTGCTTCTCCTAGGGGTAATATGTGATCTTATCAATAGACATTGCGCAAGCAGAATTGGGACATTACACCTGAAAAATTCAAGATTTCATATGAACATAGCCTTCATCCCTGTTTCAGACACAGAAAACTTGTGAGTTTAAAACATGGTGGTTAGTTTGTGGCCTTGACTTTGAAGGCAGCTATTTCTGCACTTGCCAAGATAATTTTGATTTCAACTTGGAAGACCTTGAATGTTATCGACTACCCATTTTCTTTCACCCCTCACTACAGAAAACACCTCCGCTCCATTCAATCCTAATATCCTTTATCTTTTGTATTGTGCTCATGAATTGACATTGACTGAATCGTTGCATTTTACATGAATCCCAAAGCATGTTGAGTGTTACCAACACAATGCGCATACTGTTCTTTTCTAACTTATGCCTCTTTGATGTGCTAGCCAGACTCTGCTTTGTGCAATTGGAAAGCTGATAGTAGATTTTGCAGTCATTTGTTTACTTGTTATGAAAATCAGACTCAAGAAGGGACTCAAACAAACACGAGGAACAAAATAAAGGACAATGGAAAGAGATGATACCTAATAAGAAAATTCCAAAGTAGAAACTTGTGAGATGTGGATACCAACTCTAATGACCATGACATGCACCTTTGGATTAGGTGGCTTAATCTCTCAAGCAAGTCTAATATTCAGCTCTTGTTGTGCTTCTAAGCTGTGAATCTGGGCTTCATCACTCCAATTGTCCTATTTGATCCACAATCCTCAGTCGACTTGTAGTGCCCTGAAGGGTTTTCACCATCAAGCCTGTCTCATTTTTTTTAAACTTAACATCGCCTTACGATGCCCATAAGGGTTTTCACCGATAAGACTCTTCTCATTTTATTATTTTCTCTCTTTATTCTAAGAACAAAGTACTACCCATGATGTAGGAAGGTCATACTTTACCACACACTTGATTTGGCATTCTCAAAGATTGGTCAGAAGGTCTTCCTTTGGACCGTAATGTAGGCTATTGGATATGGTTGGAAAGAAAGGGTGGTGTGAAGGCTCAAAATAATTAAAAATAGAAATGTTCAAAATTACAACTTTTGGGATCGGGCCTTTTGGCAAAATTAAAACTTCTGACCCAGTTTCTCGGAGTTTTGGGGGATTGTTTTCTCTTTTTTTATGGGGTTTCTTAGAAAATCTGCCCCACTATTGATTTCGGGAGTTATAAATATTTTATTTCGTGTGACCAAACCGTGAGGCTGCCTACGTATCTTGTGGTAACAAGGAATCGGGTCAAACATAGTTCAAAAGACAGTTATTTTTTTTTCCTTTCACTTTTTTTTCTGTTTCCTTTTTTTCTCTTTTTTTTCTTTTTCTTTTCCTTTTCTAGTTCATAACTCTATTTCTGATTCCAAAAGAGGGGTATGAAATAAAAAATTAGGGATCAAAATGGGTAGCAAAAGATAAATGTGTTTGGGTAGCAGAATAAAATGCCTTCGTCATTCCAAACTTTAAAAATTCCAAGTACAAGCATGCAATTGAAGATAAGCAAACAAATCATACATAGTATCTATTCATGGAATCCACAAACACAAAGTGCCAACGGGCAATACCTTTATCCCAATGAATGATCCTTGCCAGTTTGAAGCAGACTTGACTCAACCTTATCTTGATGTGGAAGAATACATGTTAACATTGACTGATTTACCTCAAACTTCTTGAAAGACATTTTCTTGTTGTAAGCTCTTATCAACATCTTCATTTTCCAAATTAACTTCCTCAGTTTTACTCGATTCAAGCTCCAGCTTTCTCAGAATGCGTGAATCTTTACTTTTTCCTAAAATTCCTCTTTTTGTCATATTCAAAAATGTGCCATTGCTTCATGATAAGACTAACTTTCAAGATTAAGCTGAGAATTATCCGTGCATGTCATATCACTAGAATTAGCATGAAAAGAACTATAAAAGGGAAAATAACCTAAACAAAAATGACTGGAATTAATAGAAAATAGGAGATTACAGATGATGAAAAGGGTTTGAATAAGACAAACAAAATAGACATGTGTTACAACCCTGGAACAACCCTAAATAACACTAGACGAGTTACTAGAAACTAAATGAACTAGAAAAAATGATAAGAAGAAGAGTTTGAGCCATGAGACAATATCAAAATTACAATCCTGAAATAAACCGAACAAACAAGAAATGACAACAAAATAAACTACCAAAACTCCTCACTGGCTAGCCGAGAAAGGAGAGTCTTTTCAATCGCCAAACTCGACGTCTTAGCCACTGGATTGCACATCAAAATTGCTAGGACTTTCACCAATTCCAATTTTATTAACTTCACTCAGCAAGTTCCCAAGAGGACTCTCATACTCCTTGTCACCATGCATCTCACCCACGAAGTGTGCAATATCATGTGCAGGTAAATGATTCTGTGCGATATTCTGGATGCCACTATCCTGGACCACAATTATCCTTTCTTGAATCATTCTTTTTATCTCCCTTTTCAAAGAGCGACAATCTTCAATGCTATACTCTTGGACATTAGAGTGGCACATCCACCGCACAGTAGGATCAGAACCTTTTGCATACAGGTCTGGGCTATAGCCGAGGAGCGACTCAATCAGTCCAGATTGTTTCAACTTTTCAAACAAACTTGTATAGGATTCTCCGATTGGAGTGACACAATTTCTTTGCCTTTGTTACCCTCTATGTCCTTGTTTCCTAGGGTTTTTTGGGTGCTCGAAAATGTTGTGAAGGAGAAAGAGTATTATGCGGTGCTGGTGCTCGCCATAAGGAGTGACCCCTTGGTTGAACAAATGACTGGGCGTTGTTCGGAGGATAAGGCTGAGATGGATTATGTGGAGCCCGAGGATAGGTTTGGAGTTGGGGCCGGGGTCGAGGCTGAGTATATTGGTGAGGTAGACCCATTGGGCCATGTCGTGATCCTGAGACAACCATGGAAACATCATCATGTTTCTTCTAACCCGGCAAGCTTCCTATATTGTTCTGAATTGCCTGTGTTGTGGCTTTCTAGGCAGAATAACTCATGATCTTACTCGACTTGAGCCCCTCTTCCACAATTTCTCCCATATTCAACACATCATTGAAAGACTTACCGATGGCTTAGATCAAGTGGCTATTGTAAGTGGGCTCCAAGGCTCGAAGAAAGTATTTAACCATCTCGTCTTCCTCCATCGGAGGATTGACTTGTGCAGCTTGCTCCCTCCATCGGAACTCATATTCTCTAAAGCTTACACTGGGATTCTTTTCCACGTTGGTCAAAGATAGGCAATCAGGGACGATGTCTATGTTGTATTGAAATGCCGAGCAAAGGCCTAGACCAAATCATCCCACGTGTACCATCCGCTGGTGTCCTGGCGGGTATACCATTCTAGAGCTGCCCCCCTCTGACTCTGGCTGAAGTACGCCATAAGTAATTCATCTTTCCCCCCAACGCCTCTCATCTTACTGCAATAACCCCTCAGATGGGCTATAGGATCCCCATGTCCATAATACAAATCAAACCTGGGCATCTTGAACCCGACACGAAATTGGACATCAGGGAACAAACATAAATCCTTATAAGCAACACTCACCTGGCTTCCTAACACTTGCATGTTTCTCAATGATTGCTCCAAACTCTATACCTTCCTAAATATCTCCCCATGCTCCGCATTCTTGGGTGGTTTCTCAGTTTCAACATGAGGCTCAAGGTGGGAAGTGTAGGAATAAGGATCCGGGACATTGAAAGTGGGTTCCGGGGCACAATATTGGGTATCTGGAGCTGGGAATGCGATTGTTTTGGCTGGTGGAACATGAAAAGTTTCGAAGGAAGTGCCAAGGTTGTTTTGGTAAGGGGTAAAGCATGGTGTGTGTTGTGGAGAGAGATCAACGGTATTGGGAATCTGGGATTGTGAGAGTAGAGGGATAGTTGCAGGGTTTTCAGTGTACTTATTGGGGAATGAAGGTGGAGGATGCCCCTGTTAGGATTTATGCCCGTCACTAGAGGGGGGGTGAATAGTGTTGCACGAGAATATTGATAAATATTGCGGAACTAAAATTGCAGGAATAAAATAAATTCGGTAATTAAAATAACAAGGAAAGAACGCACCGAATTTATCCTGGTTCACCACAACTTGTGGCTAGTCCAGTCCCCGAAAGACTCTCTCGAGATTCCACTAACTTCGTTAAGCTTACGGGTGCCTAACAAACCGTTACAATTGCTCGTAGATGTACACTCTACAAGACTTCAACTTGCTCGAGGATACCGCACCTCAAGACTTCACTTTGCTCGTGGATACCGCACCACAACCACTAAGACTTAGGGTACTTAGCGAACCCGACAATCAATGAGAAGATATGTTCTTCTCAAACACCTTTCTCTTCTTACAACAAGACTCTCTCAAAAGAGTAGATAAAGAGATACAAGTTTAGCTCTATGAACAACACAAAGTTGTCTCTCAAATGGCTCAACAAAAGCTCTAAAATGATGCTCAAATAATGTCAATATGTATATCAATATTGGGAGGTGTTGTGTGTTTAAAATCAGCTCAAAAGACCTCTTTTTATAGGTGAAAAAGGGTGCATGACCGTTGCTTAATTAACAATTAATTATGCAGATTCTGTGCTGAGATAATCGATTATTTATGTCACATAATCGATTATTTGTTAACGTTACAAAATCGGAATCAGATTCTGCTCACATATAATCGATTATTTCATCCATATAATCGATTATGCCTCCAACGTTCCGAAAATCAGAATCTCTGATTTTCTGCCAGATAATCGATTATTTGATAGAGATAATCGATTATGTCTCTAACGTTCCAAAAATCAAAAGCTGATTCTCCGCTGGATAATCGATTATCTAATTGATATATCGATTATATTGAGATAGTGTTTCAAACACTTTGGCAGCGGTAATCACATAATCGATTATGCACTTTGTATAATCGATTATTCTGTGGCAGTGTTCAAACACTTTGGCCACTATTATAACATAATCGATTATGCTGATTTGTATAATCGATTATTTTAGTCCAGTTTTGAAAACTTACTTCAAAAACCATTTTGGTTAAAATGAAAACTTTAACATCATTTTGTTTGAAGTATTTAAAATATGTTTATGATAAATATGATTGAATAAAATAATTTTATGCATATTTATGATGACCTATGTTGAGCCAAAAGACGAGATAACTTAAACGTTGCTCTTACATTGGTTCTACCTAACGACCTACGCCTTGGGTCTTCGGTCTTGAACATTTGAGCTCGTCTTTGGCTTGTCTATGCAATTCCATCATCAATATGCTTCTCGCCATTCAATCTCGATTGTTTGTCATATAATATCGTTGTTTGACACTTGACTTTATTTGTTTGTCATTCATCAAAACCTATACCTGAAAATCATGCTCATACCACCAAAGCGCACATATCATAGATAGAGTGATTTTCTACAATTTCCCCCTTTTTGATAATGACAAACAATAGGAGATATGCATATCGAATTCCCCCTAAATTCATGCTATATCTCAACATACAATTTATGCAAACAATTCAATATAATTCCCCCTTAATTGAATATTCCCCCTCAATTAAAGCATGCATATCGCCTAAATTCTTCCCCCTTTTGGCATTAGCAAAAAGAGTATACCAATTGTTAATTAAACTATTGACGATACCAATTGTTAGAAACAACATCAAATGATACTAAATGTTAGTAAAAGCATACTAATCATAATAACGGTCATTTTTCGCAAATATACCAACTGTTTATTTAAACTCAAAATATTCATCAAAACATGAATCAATAATTTAATATAAAACTAATTGATACCAATTGTTAAAAACTTATCGAATCATGAATCAATCATCAATTGTTAGCACATATCAGCTATTATGTTTTTATCGAAAATACGATAACTAACCGACGTTCCTCCTTGATGCATTAAGGTTTCGTGCTTGGTGCATCTACTACAATATTGTAGTCTTCAAGCACACCTACAAAAGTACCTAAAAATAGGTTTTTGGTACCCAACTTCATTTGGGTCCTTGGGGGTTAGACAAATAATAATCATAATCAAAATATGAATCTCTATGTTTAGCAAAACATACGGGTGCAATGTGTCCTACTCGGTTACAATAATGACATATAACATTAGGATTGTGCATGTGTCTAGGTTGAGCCAAATGCGTTCTAGGTGATCTAAATTTGTTATTCCTAGAAAATTCCTAGAGTTGTTTCTAGGTGGTCTAACATTATTCATTCTAGACTCATTTGTGAAATTCCTAGAGTTGTTTCTAGGTGGTCTAAAACAATTCATTCTAGACTCATTTGTGAAATTCCTAGAGTTGTTTCTAGGTGGTCTAAAGTTATTCATTCTAGACTCATTTGTGAAATTCCTAGAGTTGTTTCTAGGTGGTCTAAAATAATTAATCTTAGACTCATTAGTAAAGTTCCTAGAATTATTTCTAGGTGGTTTAACCACATTTCTAACATCCTTTTTGATTTCTTCACTTGTTTTAGGATTATCAACACTACGTTTTTCTAGTGCGTTCCTAAGTTCTATGTTCTCCGTTTTCAAAGAACTACAAGAAGAGCAATTTGAACATTGATCAATTGAAGAGGCTTCATTCAATTCCTTGATCTTATTTTTAAAATCAACATTGTCATTTTCCAAAAATTTATTTTCTTTTTCTAAAACTTCAATTTTATTTTTAAGAGCACTAGTGTCATTAGTCAATTTTTCAAAATCTCTTTCTTTCAAAGAAGATGGTTTTTCAAAATCTTTTTCTTGCAAAGAAAGTGTTTTCTCAAAATCTTTTTCTTGCAAAGAAAGTGTTTTCTTCAATTCTTTTATCGTTTTGGAAGCATTAACAAATTTACCATATAATTCATCATATGCATTTTGCAATTCTTCAAACGAGTGAGAGTTAGAATTACTTACCTCTTCTTCTTCGTTGGCCATGAGGCATAATGCGGCAGTATCATCGCCCGAGCTGTCTGAATCCCATGTCACGCGCTGATGATGTTTCTTCTTTTTCTTGTCCTTGGGTTTTGGACAATGTGATTTGGTGTGGCCAAGTTTTCCACAATTTTGGCATGAAGGACTTGGTTCTTCCTTCTTTATTTCCTTCTTCATAAACTTATAAAACTTTTCAATTATATCATTGGAAATAATATCATCATCGCTTTCCGAATCACTTACCTCTACTCTTTTAGAAGATGATGCTTTGAAGGCGAAATTCGAACTTCTACTTCGAAGATGGGGATTAAAAATTGTACTTTCATAAGTTTCGAGGTTACCTCTTAATCCATCAATTGTGATATCCGTGATTCCTATCGACTCTTGGATGGCATCGGCTTTGGAACGCCATTCGGGAGTGAGGCTCCGTAGGATTTTTCGATCAAGATCTTTGTTCGTGTACACTTTCCCGAGAGCATGAAGGTCGTTGACGATTTTTGAGAATCGTTCGAACATAGTATCGATAGGTTCTTGCTCCCTCATTCTAAAAAGTTCATATTCATGTGTTAAAAAATCAACTTTAGATTCTCGGACTTGAGACGTACCTTCATAAGTGATCTCGAGTTTATCCCACATTTCCTTTGCGGTTGTGCAACAAGAGATTTTCCGGTAGTCATCAGGATTCACCGCACAATATAATAAGTTTATGGCCTTTGCATTAATTTCAACCTTTTTGATGTCCTCGGCATCATATTCATCTTCCTCCTTTGTTGGCATTTGTTGTCCATTCTTGATGATTCGCCACAAACGAAAATTATGTGATTGGATGAATATTCTCATCCGCTTTTTCCAATATGTATAATTTGTTCCGTCAAACATTGGAGGGCTATGGGTGGAGTGTCCTTCGCTCATCATTCCTGCGATCAATATTCTCAATAAAAAATATATATCGCTCTCAACCAGTTAAGGCTTTCAGAGAGTTAGGCTCTGATACCAATTGTTAGGATTTATGCCCGTCACTAGAGGGGGGTGAATAGTGCGGCACGAGAATATTGATAAATATTGCGGAATTAAAATTGCAGGAATAAAATAAATTCGGTAATTAAAATAACAAGGAAAGAACGCACCGAATTTATCCTGGTTCACCACAACTTGTGGCTAGTCCAGTCCCCGAGAGACTCTCTCGAGATTCCACTAACTTCGTTAAGCTTACGGGTGCCTAACAAACCGTTACAATTGCTCGTAGATGTACACTCTACAAGACTTCAACTTGCTCGAGGATACCGCACCTCAAGACTTCACTTTGCTCGTGGATACCGCACCACAACCACTAAGACTTAGGGTACTTAGCGAACCCGACAATCAATGAGAAGATATGTTCTTCTCAAACACCTTTCTCTTCTTACAACAAGACTCTCTCAAAAGAGTAGATAAAGAGATACAAGTTTAGCTCTATGAACAACACAAAGTTGTCTCTCAAATGGCTCAACAAAATCTCTAAAATGATGCTCAAATAATGTCAATATGTATATCAATATTGGGAGGTGTTGTGTGTTTAAAATCAGCTCAAAAGACCTTTTTTTATAGGTGAAAAAGGGTGCATGACCGTTGCTTAATTGACAATTAATTATGCAGATTCTGTGCTGAGATAATCGATTATTTATGTCACATAATCGATTATTTGTTAACGTTACAAAATCGAAATCAGATTCTGCTCACATATAATCGATTATTTCATCCATATAATCGATTATGCCTCTAACGTTCCGAAAATCAGAATCCCTGATTTTCTGCCAGATAATCGATTATTTGATAGAGATAATCGATTATGTCTCTAATGTTCCGAAAATCAAAAGCTGATTCTCCGCTGGATAATCGATTATCTAATTGATATAATCGATTATATTGAGACAGTGTTTCAAACACTTTGGCAACGGTACTCACATAATCGATTATGCACTTTGTATAATCGATTATTCTGTGGCAGTGTTCAAACACTTTGGCCACTGTTATAA
Organism: Nicotiana benthamiana; assembly: GCA_034376525.1. Lineage (NCBI taxonomy): Eukaryota > Viridiplantae > Streptophyta > Magnoliopsida > Solanales > Solanaceae > Nicotiana > Nicotiana benthamiana. The sequence goes on from CM067336.1 coordinate 73,031,984, forward strand.
CATAATCGATTATGCTGATTTGTATAATCGATTATTTTAGTCCAGTTTTGAAAACTTACTTCAAAAACCATTTTGGTTAAAATGAAAACTTTAACATCATTTTGTTTGAAGTATTTACAATACGTTTATGATAAATATGATTGAATAAAATAATTTTATGCATATTTATGATGACCTATGTTGAGCCAAAAGACGAGATAACTTAAACGTTGCTCTTACATTGGTTCTACCTAACGACCTACGCCTTGGGTCTTCGGTCTTGAACATTTGAGCTCGTCTTTGGCTTGTCTATGCAATTCCGTCATCAATATGCTTCTCGCCATTCAATCTCGATTGTTTGTCATATAATATCGTTGTTTGACACTTGACTTTATTTGTTTGTCATTCATCAAAACCTATACCTGAAAATCATGCTCATACCACCAAAGCGCACATATCATAGATAGAGTGATTTTCTACAGCCCCCTTATCCAAGACCGATACATTTCTGCCATCTGCTGTTTCAACCTTTGGACCTCCTCCTTCAATTCTGATTCTGACCTCACAATCTCCCTCGAGGGGTCGACAACTCTTGTATCCAAGTCTTTGCTAGCCACGGTTTCCTTGTTTTTTGACCTTGTGGTGTATGGACAAATCACCAAAGCGCCACAAACTAACCACCCTCTGTTGTAATGAAAGTAACAAAGATGAGCAAAACAAAGCCAACAGGTTAATGCTAGAGCATTTATCATATTGAAATATCACATTGCGTGCATTACCCTAGCAATAATTAACGGTTCTAGAATGACTTCGAAGGTCACAAGGTCATTTGGCATCATCCCAATTTTGTTCACTTCAACCTTTTTTTTTCTTTTCTAGCACTGCTTGGTTTTTATTCCTTTCCCCCTCTTTTCTTTCCTCTCATTTCTTATGTCCAAAATTTCATTTCTTTTTTTCTTTTTTCTTTTTAAAAAAAATGAATCGATCGAACCCTATGTAGGTTGCCTACGTATCATTTTCCTCATGAATCAGATCAAACGTAGTTCTTGAAAAACAAAAATGGACAAACAAACTAAAAATAAAAAACTTTTTGGGATTTTTCATATATAACCATTTTTTTGGTTTTTCAAATATAAAATAAGAAGCATGCTAACAAAAGACTAGACAAACTCTTAAACCACCTAAAAGACTCAAAAACATGCTCAAAATATAAAAAGACTCCTCAAGTAGCTCCTGAGTGCAGAATGGTCCTGGGGTATTTGTATCCATACCTGAATGGAAAAAATAAGACCAAATAGAGTTAGTGACTGAAGACACATTTGATGCCACTACACCTTCTAAGACACATGGAAGGCATGATTAAGGCTACTTTTGCAAAATGACATACGTCGCTAAAATGTGGCTATTAGAACAACTCAACAAAGATGACCTAAATGGCATAGAAATACCTCACTAAGGCTTATATGGATTCAACTCCCAATAGCTATGACCTTAATTAATTTGCAAAAGTGACCCATTTTGCAAAAAATAGCCGATATGGCCAAAAGTGGCTAAAGATGCAAACTCAAAAGGAAAGACCTTAAAAATAATATGACACCTAGTTGTAGACTCAAAATCTTAAGACATGGGTTATTGAACCACTTTTGCGAAAATGACCCCATTTTGCAAGAATGGCCGAAGTGGCCAAAAATGGCTAGACATGCAAGATTTGGCTAAGACCCCACAAAGATAAGAATCTAATACACTAGGAAGACCTCCCTATGTGGGTTGCCTACGTATATCGCTCCGAAAGACGAGAATCAGGTTCGTTAGTTCGGGAAGATGCAACTAATTTGAAAAAATTATATTTTTGTCTTTTTGCAAAATGATGAAAAATGTAAACTATTTATGGATTTTCTTTTTCTCCTTTTTTTTTAATTTTTGGAAATGATAGAAAAATGTATAATATTTTTGGATTTTCTGTTTTTGAAAAATAATGAAAAAGTGTAAAATCTTTTTTGGATTTTTCTTCATTTTAATTTTTTCAATTTTTTGGAAAACAATGGAAAAGTGGAAATCTTTTTGGATTTTTTCATTTTCATTTTTTGTGAATTTATGGGAAAAAGATGGCAAGGTATAAAAATTTTCTACTTTTTAAAATTTTTGAAAAATAATGGAAGAGTGTAAAATCTTTTTGAAATTTTCTCATTTTCAATTTATTTTCTTTAGGAAATAATGGAAAAGTGCAAAAATCTTTTTTTTTTGGATTTTATTTTTTTCTTTTTGGAAAATAAAAGAGAAAGTGTAAAATCACCTACTTCATTTTATATTTCACCCTCAAATATCTTTGGTCCGCCAAATGACCCATTTACCCCTAAAGAGATGCAACATGCAGCACATAAGGATAATTAATTGTCTTTCTGGGCCATATGCCCATTTTTGACATAATTTGGATTGGCCTCCTACAACGGGACACGGTGCCTGGGACCTAACCCTGTTAAGTTTAAAGTATGATGCACATAAGTATGACCTAATGGCTGACCTACGGTTGGGGTTCACTAGACAAGGCAATTCGGAGCGACACGTGGTCGATAACGGCTGCTCTAGCTGTCCGCCCACTCCACGCTCTCACGCCACCCCCCTAAAGACACGGGCGACTCATTAAAAGACCGTGTACGCTCAAACGTACTCCGGAAGGTTTGTTGCAGAAAGAAGACCCATGGTTATGCAAAATGATGACAATTTATAAAGCAGTAACACATAAAGGAAAAACTGTAAACAAATAAGCAGCTAGAAAATAATAAAAGACATAAACAAAATAAACATCAAATAAAACAAACAAACACATAAAAACCTCAACCGAAAATCCTAAAAGCCAACAAGATCAAGTACTAGCTCGAACCCGCAACTCCCTAGCAGAGTCGCCAGAGATGTCACACCCCATTTTTCTAACAAAACTCTACTAAATCCTCTTAAATAAATAAAAAGATTTTAGTAACGGTTGAAAAGGGTTTTCAATTTTGAAAGTGATAAAAAGATTGTTTAAAAGGATTAACTCAGAGTCGCCACCTGACATTTGATTTCGGTGTGCCAGGCCACCGGTTTTTAAAAAAATAATTTTTTCCTCCACAAACAAAAAAAAACACAAAGAGGATCGAGGCCGCCTCCACCTAATAAAATAAAATAAAAATAAAAATAAAATCTAGCCTAAATGGTACTTCCTTCACAGTGTTCGTCACGACCTCTAAATACACGATGCTTTGGGGCATACCCCGGATAATAATATATACAAATTCTTCGGGGCATTCCCCAAAAAAATTTAACTATGGGAAACGACCTCTCGTCCCAAGCTAATAAAATCCTAACATTTGCCTACCCAAGTTTCGACGGCCTAGCATGCTCCTAGCGACCCCAAATAGGTAAATAGAAATCAAGGCTAGAGAATTATTCAAAGCCTAACAATATAATATTTTACTGAAAACCATGCATATTTTTAGAAACCAATTCTGCCACCCACTGAATAACACACATTCTAGAAGCCTAACTCATGCTGCGTTACTTCATTGTTCGTGCATGCCAATAACTTCTATTTGAGAGCAAACACAAACAATTCAATAGGACATATGCACGTTCATTAAATTAGACAAACAACGCAATCAACCACACATTCACATGTACTAATTAAATGACGAACTGGAGAAGCAAACGAAGCAAAAACGAACCTTGAAAAAGAGACGAGTTTCAAAATAATACTATTCAAACGAACACTTGAGTGGCACCACGATCCGGCGACGAAAACTCGAACGGACCTTCACGACCTCACAAGAATCTTGAACCAAAGGGGCTCAAGTTCGAACTTCTACTGTTTCTCGTCATTCTTTTGTATTTTTTAGGAAAGTTGGCAAGCGACTGTTGGGGTTGATGATGAGCAGAAGCAGACTGTTCAGCTGGTCGTCGTGAGGCAGCAACGAAGCTGGTTCGTTGTTAAGCTGGACGTCAGGACTGTTTCTGGGCGATTCATGGGGTTGTTGGTTGTTTAGGGGCGTTGAGCGAGGTTAGGCACGACATGGGGGGCTTGCTGGTCATCGACTAGGTTGGAGGTGAATGGGGTTGTTCGTGACAGTGGTCGATTAGTATGGTGTTGACGTGCGACGATGGAAGTTGATCATCGTTTGGGCTGAAGACGATGGTTCAGCGTGGTCGTTTGACGATGGCTAACTTATGGGCGACGGGTGTTGGTGGTTGGCATGGAGCTGGACGCTGGTGGTTGTAGGGCTAGTCGGCGGCGGCGGCTTAGGGTGTAGCTTGTCTAGGGTTTTTTGTGTGTTCCTCCACTGTTGTCTTGTGTCTTGGTGTAGAAGAAGAAGACTAGGGTTAGGTATTGTAAGAAAAATCTGATAGTTTCATGGGTTTTTTGGGCTTGGCTCATGGGTCTATAGGCTATTTGGGCTAAGGGGGTTTGGGGTCATTCAAAATTGTTTAAAAAAATTTGAAAATGGGACTAGTTTTGAAATTGTATCAACTCTTTTAGCTAAAATCTCAAATCTTATTCTAAAAAGTAAAATGTATTTATAAAATATAAAAATTACTCCTAATTAATTAACGTATTCTACTAAAATAAAACTAGATACTAAAAGTGAAATTATTTCTTATATTTGAATTTTATGAAAGATAGATAAATTAAAGTAACTAGATAAAAGAAAATATTTTTGTAATTTTCGTTTTTGTTTTAAATTAAAGTAAAATAGTTAAAACTAGTTAAAATAGCGATATTAGACTAAATATTTAATACTAAAATGTGTAAATTCTTGGGGAGGGTCAAAAATCACATGTCTACATTGATTATGAGGTACATGCTACGGTTACAGAAATGCTGGTAAAGACACTATCTCATCTTTAACGTAAAACCTTGTTTCTTGCTCTAATATCGTGATTCAGTTGTAAGAATTGAGGCCACTATCCCAGAATATCCCCTTAGTTTGGCTATATTTCATCTCAATGATACTCCTCAGAAGTTCCACTTTGTCGTTTTATTTTACATTTCAGTGATTTTGTGTATTAGAGGTGTATTGAAAGTAACATCTGTTGCAATATGATTTGCATTACAAGTATATATAGGTTTGGACTGTATATTCCTCCAAGTTATTTGAAGGAAATGTTCGTTTGGAGTATTCTGCTACCTAATCCCTCAGTTGGAAGTTAAAGACTTGATTCTATTGATGAAAAGATCTTTATGATGAGAACTAAAGATGGTGGCAAGAGAGGGTTGCTCATATGTTCACCACCCGCACCTAAAACCTCAAGGTCGTGGGTTCGAGTCACCAATAGCTCAACAAAGGGAGATCAAAGGGCATTTTCGAAATTACCAAGTTAGCTGTACTTTGAGGGCCCATGCTCATTATTTGCCTATGGTGGAACCACAATGGATACACTAGCACCTTTGAAAACGTGGTAAGAAGATTGGATGAAAATGGAGCTAGCTTCATTTTTATTCCAGAGAGTTCGAGAGAGCCCCGATACAATGTCTGAGTCCCAAAATAAAAATGAACTGACCGAGAGATCTAGAAGGCCCCTAATAAATTGGGATGCTATTACATTTAGTCAAGAAAGAAAATAAAACTGGGCTCAGACTGTTGCTGGCCTAAAATAAAATAAGGCCCAAAAGTAATAAGAAACAGATTACAAGCTAATTAAATAAAATGTACAAAGAAATCAGTGTTTATGCTTGGGTTTGGAGGCTAAATAGTCCATTATCCCAACACCCCCACAAGTTGGAGGGGAAAACCACCTTCAACTTGCCCAAAAGATCATGAGGAACAGTGCGAGGCAACGGTTTGGTGGGAACATCAGCTAACTGTTGAGAAGTGGAAACATGAGATAGAGAAACCAGCCCATCAGAAAGTTTTGTCCGGACAAAATGACAATCAACCTCAATGTGGTTGGTCCGTTAATATAAACTGGATTCCTGGCTATATGTAAAGCAGCCTGGTTATCACGAAAGACAGAGAAAGGAAGAGACACAGAAACACCAAGGTAAGTAAGAAATCTAGAAAACCAAGACAATTTAGCAACCACCTTGCTAAGTGCCATGTACTCTTCCTCAGCAGAAGATAATGATACCATTGGTTATTTTTTGGACTTCCAACTAACCAAGCTGCCCCTAATATCGCACAAAAACCAGTGACAGATCTGCGAGTATCAGGGCAAGCTGCCCAGTCACTTTCTGAAAAGGCATGGACAGAAAAATCAGGAGAGTTAGAATAGAAAAGCCCCAAATCCGTAGTGCCCTTAAGATACCTAAGAACATGTAGGGCAGCAGACATGTGAGGTAATCTAGGAGACTTCAAGAACTGGCTCAAATGCTGTACATCAAAGGAAATGTCAGGCCTTGTATGTGTCACAAATAGAAGTTTCCAAAATGAGGCTTCTATACTTGTCAGGAGAAGGGAAAAGATCACCAGAGTTAGCATGTAATTTGGTATTAAGGTCGAAAGGACAAGTGACAGGAGAAAAAGCAGGGCAGTCAAATTGCTGCAACAAGTCAGAGACAAACTTCTTTTGATTAAGAAGTACTCCACGAGGAACAGTAGACACCTCAATTCCCAGAAAATAATGTAAAGACCCCAGGTCTTTGATTCTAAACTGATCATCCAAGAAATGTTTTAGGGCAGTAATTTCAGTGGTATCATCTCCAGTGATAATGATATCATCCACATACACTGCAAGCAGTACAAGACAGCCAGGCTGACCTTTGATAAACAGAGAGTAATCATTCAGAGAGTGAACATAACCTCTGGAATACAGATATTGAGACAATTTGGCATACCGTTATCTTGAAGCATGTCTTAACCCATAAAGTGGCTTCTTCAATTTGCACACAAAAGGAGTGGAAACAGAAGAAACACTAGGAGCAGAAATTTCAAACCTGGAGGTAGCTTCATATACACTTCCTCATCTAGGTCACCATGCAAGAAGGCATTGTTGACATCAAGTTGAAAAAGATCCCAATATTTCTTAACAGCTACAGCAATCAAACATTTGACAGTAATCATCTTAATCACAGGGGAAAATGTTTCAGTGAAATCAACCTCATCTACCTTGGTGTCTCCTCTAATAACAAGCCTAGCTTTATACCTTTCAACACTGCTCAGCTCTATATTTTATTTTATAGACCCATTTGCAACCTATGGGTTTCTTACCAGGAGGAAGGGGAACAACATCCCAAGTGTGGTTGGCATCCAATGCATAAAACTCCTTTCTCATGGCATCCTGCAAAGCTGGAACTGAGGCAGCTTGAGAATAATAAAGAGGTTCAGATTGCAGACTGAAAATAGAGGAAGAAGATCCAGAAAAGGAAGGTAAGTGACACTCATAGTCTTTGAGATAAGAAGGAGTGGTGTGTTGTCTTCCAGATCTTCTCTGGATAGGAGGTTGTGTAGGGAAGAAACAGGAGGAGGTTCTGGAATATCATGATTGAAGGATGCAGGAGGAAGAGGTTCAGAATGTGTTGAGTCAAAAAGAAAAGAAGGACCATGGCTGGAACTAGAAGGAAAAGATGCAGAAGGAGAGGGAACAGGTGAACAAGCTGGGAGAGAGATGTGTGTTCCAGAATCTTGGTGTACAATAGGAGGTGGAAAAGAAAATATAGATGGACCAGAGGGAATATCAGAATTAGATGCAAAAGGAAAACAAGTCTCATGAAACACAATATCCCTGGACACAAAACATTATTGGAAACTAGATAGTACAACTTGTAACCCTTTTTAACAAAAGGATATCCTAGAAAAACACATGAAAGTGCCCTAGGTTTTAGTTTATCTCTTTGTGTAATAGGGACAATAGCATAAGCAAGACAACCAAATGCCCTCAAATGTGAGTAATTGGGAGTCTTACCATATAGCACTTCATAAGGAGATTTATTTTGAAGAATACTGGAGGGTATCCTATTAAGCAGGTATGTGGCAGTTAATAAACAGTCCCCCCAGAATGATACAGGCAGTTTGGACAGAAAAAGTAAAGCTCTACAAGCTTCAAGTAGTGTTATGTGTTTCTTTCAACAACACCATTTTGTTGAGGACTGTGGGGACAAGTGGTTTGATGAATAATACCCCGTTGATTGAAGAAAGAAGCCCCTTCAAGGCTGGACCCTAATTCCAAGGCATTATCACTTCTTATTGTTTGGACAGTAACACCAAATTAAGTTTTAACCATGGACAGAAAGGACTTAGTCATGCAAAAGGCATTGCTCTTAGATCCCAGTAGATTTGTCCAGGTTACCCTAGAAAAATCATCAACTATTGTAAGGAAGTATCTTGATCCAGAGGAGGTTGGTGTGTGGTAAGGGCCCAAGTATCTACATGCATTAATTGGAAGGGTCTGCTTGCACTGATGGAACTATCAGGGAAAGGAATCCTAGTTTGCCTAGCCATAGGACAAATAGAACAAGGAAATGATTGTTTAGAAGCAAAGGAAATATATAAGGCAGAAATATGTCTCATATTTGCAAAAGGAATGTGAGCAAGTCTTACGTGCCAAATGAAGGTCATGTCATTTCCACTAGCATTATTACAAATGGAGTTATTTACAGTGAAAGGCAAAGAAACAGCTTTAGAGCTAGAAGCACAAACAGAATTGTAAGAATCAGAATGAGAACACACAGAAACATGCTTGCACTTGTATAGACCATTCTCCTCTTTACCAAGATCCAGAGGCATCCTCAGAGAAGGAGCCTGTAACATGTGAAGAAAACAGGAAGTTGCAGTAAACAAGACTATATAGTGCAACTGCCTTATCAGTTTGTGGACAGAGATTAAATTGTGTTTGAAAGAAGGAACAAACAACACATTATGAAGTGTGATTAATGGGGTTAAAGCAAAAGATCCAGTGGAGGTCACTTTCACTTTGTATCCATTGGGAAGTGTTACAAGATAAGGTACAGTCAAGGGTGTGATATCAAAGAGTGAACCTTTATTAGATGTCATATGGTCAGAAGCCCCTGAGTGTATTATCCCAGAAATAGAGTTGATTTGAATAAACATACAGAGTTTGGAAGCAGAAACATGATTCTCAGTTAGCATAGTACCAACAAATTTGGCAGTACACATGGGAGTGAGAGCTTGTGTATTGGAGTCTCCCAACTGAGTCTGTTGAAGCAAAGTCATCAATTGACCATATTGTTGTATGCTCAAACCTGGAACCACAGAACTTTGTTCATCCACATTTGGAGCAGATTGCTGACCCTCAGTGGAATTACTAGTAAGATCTGATGTGTGCCCTTCAGAAAGATTGAAGTGAGCAACAGTTTTCTTACTTTGTTAAACTTGAGGTTTTGTGGATACCCATAAAGCTTGTATCACTTATCAATTAAGTGCCCAGATTTCTTGCATTATCTACAGAATAAAGTCCCCTTTGACTGATCAAAACTGACTCTTTGTGTATGTTGTCTGAGAGAAGAAGGATTAGGTACTGCAGCTTGATTCATTCCAAGAGAAGATGTAGGATATTTGTTTGCATTAACACTGAAAGACATGGAATCGGGATTGAATTGAGAGTTGGATTGGACTTGTCATTGTTTATCATCATTGAGGAGGATGTTATACACTGTCAAGACTAGGGGGAGGTTGTATCATCAACAAGTTGCTCCTTACCCCCATATATGTCTCATTAAGTCCCATGAGAAATTGGAACACCTTATTTTCCTCATCTTCTTGTATGATCCCATTTTTGGCATCACAAATGCACCTTTGCCCAAGATTTGTACACACTACTCCCAATTCATCCCATAACCCTTTGAGTTTGTTAAAATATGATGCTATGTCTAGAGGACCTTGAGAAGTATGAATAAGTTCCCTTTTAAGTTCAAAAACTTTAGTCCTATTAGCACTGCCATATCTGGCTTGCAGTTGTGCCCATATATGTGCAGTTTCATAATACTGCATACTTTCAGCTATCTGAGGAGATAAAGAGACAGTCAGCCAGGAAATCACCATATTGTTGCACCTATCCCATAATTTTTGCTCTATCACATTATTTTCTAGTCGAGGACAATTACCATCAACAATAAAAGAAATTTTATTATTAGCGAACAAGGCCACTATCATCTTCCTCTTCCAACCCCCAAAACCATGACCAGAAAAAGGAATAGGAACAAGGGGAACACCAGGGACATCAGAGAAGTGGACAAAGAGAGGACTCGTAGGATCAATAGAAGAGGTATTATTAAAATTCATGTTTAATATCATGAATATCAGTGAAATGGAGATCAAAACAGTCTCTGTCAACAGTTTGAAACACTAGATTTGCATCAAAAACACATGCAAAATCTTTAACTAAGAGTGAGAATAGATTTACCCTACTTCTTCGCGACCGGAGAAGAACAACCTTCAATAGACAGTGAATTCCCTAGCTCCGAATGACAAAAACCCTAAAATTTGAGACCTCGCCGGAATCAATCCCAAAACGTCGGAAAGCTACCCAAAACGCCGAGCCTAGGAAGACATGACCAGCTGAAAGCAGAAGAAGCTTCGATTCACCACTCGATTCGCGTCAGGTTCACCAACAACCAAATATCCACAGAAACTTCCAAAGAAAATCTTCAACACGAATAGAACCGAGTTGACAAAAGATGAGGAGAAGCGTCCCAAAATCCTCGCTCTGATACCATGAAAACGTGGTAAGAAGATTGGATGAAAATCGAGCTTCCTTCATTTTTATTCCAGAGAGTTCGAGAGAGCCCTGATACAATGTCTGAGTCCCAAAATAAAAATGAACTGACTGACAGATCTAGAAGGCCCCTTCCCTACTAAATTGGGCTGCTATTACATTCAGTCAAGAAAGAAAATAAAACTGGGCTCAGACTGTTGTTGGCCCAAAATAAAATAAGTCCCAAAAGTAATAAGAAACAGATTACAAGCTAATTAAATAAAATATACAAAGAAATAAGTGTTTACGCTTGGGTTTGGAGGCTAAATAGTCCATTAGCCCAACAACCTTAATTGCTCTTCTTACCCTTTATGTGTTCTTTTTTTTCTTTTTCTTTTTTTTGAATTTGTGTATTGAATTCTTGATTTAAAACTTGAGAACTATTAATTCAAAGAACTGGTACATGAAATTTGTAATTTAATTGTTGTTATCATATTTGACACATATGTCTTGAATGTCTCTCCAATAACGCAGCAGAGTTTGCTCCTATTACTTTAATATTTAATATAAGTCTATTTCAGAGTAATATTTAAGGACAATTAGGTTTGTATCGGTTGAATTTATCAATCTTTGGCATGTAGGAATTATCTACAACACAGTCCTTCGAAATTTCCTGCCAATTTTTACGATTAGACCCTCAATTTTTGTCACTAAAGGCCTATACTGGCTAGCCATACAATTTATTGTAGAAAATCATTGCTAAAATCATAACAGAGAGACTTGAAGATGAGCTATAACTCATACTTAAAATTAAGAAGATTATGTAGATTAAGAGAAATAGATTTAAGATCTGGGTTATATTGTAATGAAACATCTTCGACTGCCAAATTAATCCCACCTGGCATAAATTAATCTCAAATTATTTTTACCACCCTAATTATATTCCAACACTATGTATATTAAAGTGATTGGACATTATTTCAATTTGATCTTATTGGACCATTTAGAAAGTTTAGGTTGGTCCCTACATTTATTTTTCTTATAGCTTCGAATCTCATTTATAGAACCATTAGTATCGTACTGTATGTTTTTGCTTGCTCTATATCTAATAGAAAGTACCAAAAAGCTTCAGATAACTTAGAATGTTTATTTGCTTGAAAAATTTATATAATTTCCATTTGACTGCCTTTAAGGAAAAAGATGTGTTTTATAGCATCCTCCAAACTAGAACTAAATTCTTTGAAAATTACTGGCAAATAAAGTTCATTATAAAAACTTTGTCGAGAGAAACACATAAATCTTTTCAAATGTTTGCTAAAAAGAATACAGTAATCTTTCCAAAAGTAAAATTCACATCATGTCCTGAGAATTTAAACAATAAAAAATATAATTAAAACTACTTTATAATTAAAATATTTTTGTTAACGTTACAAAATCGGAATTATATTCTGCTCACATATAATCGATTATTTCATCCATATAATCGATTATGTCTCTAACGTTCCGAAAATCAGAATCCCTGATTTTCTGCCAGATAATCGATTATTTGATAGAGATAACCGATTATGTCTCTAACGTTCCGAAAATCAAAAGCTGATTCTCTGATGGATAATCGATTATCTAATTGATATAATCGATTATATTGAGACAGTGTTTCAAACACTTTGGCAACGGTAATCACATAATCGATTATGCACTTTGTATAATCGATTATTCTGTGGCAGTGTTCAAACACTTTGGCCACTGTTATAACATAATCGATTATTCTGATTTGTATAATCGATTATTTTAGTCCAGTTTTGAAAACTTACTTCAAAAACCATTTTGGTTAAAATGAAAACTTTAACATCATTTTGTTTGAAGTATTTAAAATATGTTTATGATAAATATGATTGAATAAAATAATTTTATGCATATTTATGATGACCTATGTTGAGCCAAAAGACGAGATAACTTAAACGTTGCTCTTACATTGGTTCTACCTAACGACCTACGCCTTGGGTCTTCGGTCTTGAACATTTGAGCTCATCTTTGGCTTGTCTATGCAATTCCGTCATCAATATGCTTCTCTCCATTCAATCTCGATTATTTGTCATATAATATCGTTGTTTGATACTTGACTTTATTTGTTTGTCATTCATCAAAACCTATACCTGAAAATCATGCTCATACCACCAAAGCGCACATATCATAGATAGAGTGATTTTCTACAATTTCCCCCTTTTTGATAATGACAAACAATAGGAGTATGCATATCGAATTCCCCCTAAATTCATGCTATATCTCAACATACAATTTATGCAAACAATTCAATATAATTCCCCCTTAATTGAATATTCCCCCTCAATTAAAGCATGCATATCGCCTAAATTCTTCCCCCTTTTGGCATTAGCAAAAAGAGTATACCAATTGTTCATTAAACTATTGATGATACCAATTGTTAGAAACAACATCAAATGATACTAAATGTTAGTAAAAGCATACTAATCATAATAACGGTCATTTTTCGCAAATATACCAACTGTTTATTTAAACTCAAAATATTCATCAAAACATGAATCAATCATTTAATATAAAACTAATTGATACCAATTGTTAAAAACTTATCGAATCATGAATCAATCATCAATTGTTAGCACATATCAGCTATTATGTTTTTATCGAAAATACGATAACTAACCGACGTTCCTCCTTGATGCATTAAGGTTTCGTGCTTGGTGCATCTACTACAATATTGTAGTCTTCAAGCACACCTATAAAAGTACCTAAAAATAGGTTTTTGGTACCCAACTTCATTTGGGTCCTTGGGGGTTAGACAAATAATAATCATAATCAAAATATGAATCTCTATGTTTAGCAAAACATACGGGTGCAATGTGTCCTACTCGGTTACAATAATGACATATAACATTAGGATTGTGCATGTGTCTAGGTTGAGCCAAATGCGTTCTAGGTGATCTAAATTTGTTATTCCTAGAAAATTCCTAGAGTTGTTTCTAGGTGGTCTAACATTATTCATTCTAGACTCATTTGTGAAATTCCTAGAGTTGTTTCTAGGTGGTCTAAAACAATTCATTCTAGACTCATTTGTGAAATTCCTAGAGTTGTTTCTAGGTGGTCTAAAGTTATTCATTCTAGACTCATTTGTGAAATTCCTAGAGTTGTTTCTAGGTGGTCTAAAATAATTAATCTTAGACTCATTAGTAAAGTTCCTAGAATTATTTCTAGGTGGTTTAACCACATTTCTACATCCTTTTTGATTTCTTCACTTGTTTTAGGATTATCAACACTACGTTTTTCTAGTGCGTTCCTAAGTTCTATGTTCTCTGTTTTCAAAGAACTACAAGAAGAGCAATTTGAACATTGATCAATTGAGGAGGCTTCATTCAATTCCTTGATCTTATTTTTAAAAGCAACATTGTCATTTTCCAAAAATTTATTTTCTTTTTCTAAAACTTCAATTTTATTTTTACGAGCACTAATGTCATTAGTCAATTTTTCAAAATCTATTTCTTTCAAAGAAGATGGTTTTTCAAAATCTTTTTCTTGCAAAGAAAGTGTTTTCTCAAAATCTTTTTCTTGCAAAGAAAGTGTTTTCTTCAATTCTTTTATCGTTTTGGAAGCATTAACAAATTCACCATATAATTCATCATATGCATTTTGCAATTCTTCAAACGAGTGAGAGTTAGAATTACTTACCTCTTCTTCTTCGTTGGCCATGAGGCATAATGCGGCAGTTTCATCGCCCGAGCTGTCTGAATCCCATGTCACGCGCCGATGATGTTTCTTCTTTTTCTTGTCCTTGGGTTTTGGACAATGTGATTTGGTGTGGCCAAGTTTTCCACAATTTTGGCATGAAGGACTTGGTTCTTCCTTCTTTATTTCCTTCTTCGTAAACTTATAAAACTTTTCAATTATATCATAGGAAATAATCATCATCGCTTTCCGAATCACTTACCTCTACTCTTTTAGAAGATGATGCTTTGAAGGCGAAATTCGAACTTCTACTTCTAAGATAGGGATTAAGAATTGTACTTTCATAAGTTTCGAGGTTACCTCTTAGTCCATCAATTGTGATATCCGTGATTCCTATCGACTCTTGGATGGCATCGGCTTTGGAACGCCATTCGGGAGTGAGGCTCCGTAGGATTTTTCGAACAAGATCTTTGTTCGTGTACACTTTCCCGAGAGCATGAAGGTCGTTGACGATTTTTGAGAATCGTTCGAACATAATATCGATAGGTTCTTGCTCCCTCATTCTAAAAAGTTCATATTCATGTGTTAAAATATCAACTTTAGATTCTCGGACTTGAGACGTACCTTCATAAGTGATCTCGAGTTTATCCCACATTTCCTTTGCGGTTGTGCAATAAGAGATTTTCCGGTAGTCATCAGGATTTACCGCACAATATAATAAGTTTATGTCCTTTGCATTAATTTCAACCTTTTTGATGTCCTCGGCATCATATTCATCTTCCTCCTTTGTTGGCATTTGTTGTCCATTCTTGATGATTCGCCACAAACGAAAATTATGTGATTGGATGAATATTCTCATCCGCTCTTTCCAATATGTATAATTTGTTCCGTCAAACATTGGAGGGCTATGGGTGGAGTGTCCTTCGCTCATCATTCCTGCGATCAATATTCTCAACAAAAAATATATATCGCTCTCAACCGGTTAAGGCTTTCAGAGAGTTAGGCTCTGATACCAATTGTTAGGATTTATGCCCGTCACTAGAGGGGGGATGAATAGTGCAGCACGAGAATATTGATAAATATTGCGGAATTAAAATTGCAGGAATAAAATAAATTCGGTAATTAAAATAACAAGGAAAGAACGCACCGAATTTATCCTGGTTCACCACAACTTGTGGCTAGTCCAGTCCCCGAGAGACTCTCTCGAGATTCCACTAACTTTGTTAAGCTTACGGGTGCCTAACAAACCGTTACAATTGCTCGTAGATGTACACTCTACAAGACTTCAACTTGCTCGAGGATACCGCACCTCAAGACTTTACTTTGCTCGTGGGTACCGCACCACAAGACTTCAACCACTAAGACTTAGGGTACTTAGCGAACCCGACAATCAATGAGAAGATATGTTCTTCTCAAACACCTTTCTCTTCTTACAACAAGACTCTCTCAAAAGAGATACAAGTTTAGCTCTATGAACAACACAAAGTTGTCTCTCAAATGGCTCAACAAAAGCTCTAAAATAATGCTCAAATAATGTCAATATGTATATCAATATTGGGAGGTGTTGTGTGTTTAAAATCAGCTCAAAAGACCTCTTTTTATAGGTGAAAAAGGGTGCATGACCGTTGCTTAATTGACAATTAATTATCCAGATTCTGTGCTGAGATAATCAATTATTTATGTCATATAATCGATTATTTGTTAACGTTACAAAATCGGAATCAGATTCTGCTCACATATAATCGATTATTTCATCCATATAATCGATTATGCCTCTAACGTTCCGAAAATCAGAATCCCTGATTTTCTGCCAGATAATCGATTATTTGATAGAGATAACCGATTATGTCTCTAACGTTCCGAAAATCAAAAGCTGATTCTCCGCTGGATAATCAATTATCTAATTGATATAATCGATTATATTGAGACAGTGTTTCAAACACTTTGGCAACGGTAATCACATAATCGATTATGCACTTTGTATAATCGATTATTCTGTGGCAGTGTTCAAACACTTTGGCCACTGTTATAACATAATCAATTATGCTGATTTGTATAATCGATTATTTTAGTCCAGTTTTGAAAACTTACTTCAAAAACCATTTTGGTTAAAATGAAAACTTTAACATCATTTTGTTTGAAGTATTTAAAATATGTTTATGATAAATATGATCAAATAAAATAATTTTATGCATATTTTTGATGACCTATGTTGAGCCAAAAGACGAGATAACTTAAACGTTGCTCTTACATTGGTTGACCTACGCCTTGAGTCTTCGGTCTTGAACATTTGAGCTCATCTTTGGCTTGTCTATGCAATTCCGTCATCAATATGCTTCTCGCCATTCAATCTCGATTGTTTTTCATATAATATCGTTGTTTGACACTTCACTTTATTTGTTTGTCATTCATCAAAACCTATACCTGAAAATCATGCTCATACCACCAAAGCGCACATATCATAGATAGAGTGATTTTCTACAGCCCCCTGATCCAAGACCGATACATTTCTGCCATCTGCTGTTTCAGCCTTTGGACCTCCTCCTTCAATTCAGATTCTGACCTCACAATCTCCCTCGAGGGGTCGACAACTCTTGTATCCGAGTCTTTGCTAGCCATGGTTTCCTTGTTCTTTGACCTTGTGGTGTATGGACAAATCACCAAAGCGCCACAAACTAACCACCCTCTGTTGTAATGAAAGTAACAAAGATGAGCAAAACAAAGCCAACAGGTTAATGCTAGAGCATTTATCAGATTGAAATATCACATTGCGTGCAATACCCTAGCAATAATTAACGGTTCTAGAATGACTTCGAAGGTCATAAGGTCATTTGGCATCATCCCAATTTTGTTCACTTCAACCTTTTTTTTTCTTTTCTAGCACTGCTTGGTTTTTATTCCTTTCCCCCTCTTTTCTTTCCTCTCATTTCTTATGTCCAAAATTTCATTTCTTTTTTTCTTTTTTCTTTTTGAAAAAAAATGATTCGATCGAACCCTATGTAGGTTGCCTACGTATCATTTTCCTCATGAATCAGATCAAACGTAGTTCTTGAAAAACAATAATGGACAAACAAACTAAAAATAAAAAACTTTTTGGGATTTTTCATATATAACCCTTTTTTTTGGTTTTTCAAATATAAAATAAGAAGTATGCTAACAAAAGACTAGACAAACTCTTAAACCACCTAAAAGACTCAAAAACATGCTCAAAATATAAAAAGACTCCTCAAGTAGCTCCTGAATGCAGAATGGTCCTGGGGTATTTGTATCCATACCTGAATGGAAAAAATAAGACCAAATAGAGTTAGTGACTGAAGACACATTTGACGCCACTACACCTTCTAAGACACATGGAAGGCATGATTAAGGCTACTTTTGCAAAATGACATACGTCGCTAAAATGTGGCTATTAGAACAACTCAACAAAGATGACCTAAATGGCATAGAAATACCTCACTAAGGCTTATATGGATTCAACTCCCAATAGCTATGACCTTAATTAATTTGCAAAAGTGATCCATTTTGCAAAAAATAGCCGATATGGCCAAAAGTGGCTAAAGATGCAAACTCAAAAGGAAAGACCTTAAAAATAATATGACACCTAGTTGTAGACTCAAAATCTTAAGACATGGGTTATTGAACCACTATTGCGAAAACGACCCCATTTTGCAAGAATGGCCGAAGTGGCCAAAAATGGCTAGACATGCAAGATTCGGCTAAGACCCCGCAAAAATAAGAACCTAATACACTAGGAAGACCTCCCTATGTGGTTTGCCTCCGTATATCGCTCCGAAAGACGAGAATCAGGTTCATTAGTTCGGGAAGATGCAACTAATTTGAAAAAAATTATATTTTTGTCTTTTTGCAAAATGATGAAAAATGTAAACTATTTACGGATTTTCTTTTTCTCCTTTTTTTTTTAATTTTTGGAAATGATAGAAAAATGTATAATATTTTTGGATTTTCTGTTTTTGAAAAATAATGAAAAAGTGTAAAATCTTTTTTGGATTTTTCTTCATTTTAATTTTTTTAATTTTTTGGAAAACAATGGAAAAGTGGAAATATTTTTGGATTTTTTAATTTTCATTTTTTGTTAATATATGGGAAAAAGATGGCAAGGTATAAAAATTTTCTACTTTTTAAAATTTTTGAAAAATAATGGAAGAGTGTAAAATCTTTTTGAAATTTTCTCATTTTCAGTTTTTTTTCTTTAGGAAATAATGGAAAAGTGCAAAAATCTTTTTTTTTTTTGGATTTTATTTTTTTCTTTTTGGAAAATAAAAGAGAAAGTGTAAAATCACCTACTTCATTTTATATTTCACCCTCAAATATCTTTGGTCCGCCAAATGACCCATTTACCCCTAAAGAGATGCAACATGTAGCACATAAGGATAATTAATTGTCTTTCTGGGCCATATGCCCATTTTTGACATAATTTGGATTGGCCTCCTACAACGGGACACGGTGCCTGGTACCTAACCCTGTTAAGTTTAAAGTATGATGCACATAAGTATGACCTAATGGCTGACCTACGGTTGGGGTTCACTAGACTAGGCAATTCGGAGTGACACGTGGTCGATAGCGGCTGCTCTAGCTGTCCGCCCACTCCACGCTCCCACGCCACCCCCCTAAAGACACGGGTGACTCATTAAAAGACCGTGTACGCTCAAACGTACTCCGGAAGGTTTGTTGCAGAAAGAAGACCCGTGGTTATGCAAAATGATGACAATTTATAAAGCAGTAACACATAAAGGAAAAACTATAAACAAATAAGCAGCTAGAAAATAATAAAAGACATAAACAAAATAAACATCAAATAAAACAAACAAACACATAAAAACCTCAACCGAAAATCCTAAAAGCCAACAAGATCAAGTACTAGCTCGAACCCGCAACTCCCTAGCAGAGTCGCCAGAGATGTCACACCCCATTTTTCTAACAAAACTCTACTAAATCCTCTTAAATAAATAAAAAGATTTTAGTAAAGGTTGAAAAGGGTTTTCAATTTTGAAAGTGATAAAAAGATTGTTTAAAAGGATTAACTCAGAGTCGCCACCTGACATTTGATTTCTGTGTGCCAGGCCACCGGTTTTTAAAAAAACGATTTTTTCCTCCACAAACAAAAATAAACACAAAGAGGATCGAGGTCGCCTCCACCTAATAAAATAAAAATAAAAATAAAAATAAAATCTAGCCTAAATTGTACTTCCTTCACATTGTTCGTCACGACCTCCAAATACACGATGCTTTGGGGCATACCCCGGATAATAATATATACAAATTCTTCGGAGCATTCCCCAAAAAAATTTAACAATGGGAAACGACCTCTCGCCTCAAAGCTAATAAAATCCTAACATTTGCCTACCCAAGTTTCGACGGCCTAGCATGCTCCTAGCGACCCCAAATAGGTAAATAGAAATCAAGGCTAGAGAATTATTCAAAGCCTAACAATATAATATTTTACTGAAAACCATGCATATTTTTAGAAACCAATTCTGCCACCCACTGAATAACACACATTCTAGAAGCCTAACTCATACTGCGTTACTTCATTGTTCGTGCATGCCAATAACTTCTATTTGAGAGCAAACACAAACAATTCAATAGGACATATGCACGTTCATTAAATTAGACAAACAACGCAATCAACCACACATTCACATGTACTAATTAAATGATGAACTAGAGAAGCAAACGAAGAAAAAACGAACCTTGAAAAAGAGACGAGTTTCAAAATAATAATATTCAAACGAACACTTGAGTGGCACCACGATCCGGCGACGAAAACTCGAACGGACCTTCGACGACCTCACAAGAATCTTGAACCAAAGGGGCTCAGGTTCGAACTTCTACTGTTTCTCGTCATTCTTTTGTATTTTTTAGGAAAGTTGGCAAGCGAATGATGGGGTTGATGATGAGCTGAAGCAGACTGTTCAGCTGGTCGTCGTGAGGCAGCAACGAAGCTGGTTCGTTGTTAAGCTGGACGTCAGGACTGTTTCTGGGCGATTCATGGGGCTGTTGGTTGTTCAGGGGCGTTGAGCGAGGTTAGGGACGACATGGGGGGCTTGCTGGTCATCGACTAGGTTGGAGGTGAATGGGGTTGTTCGTGACAGTGGTCGATTTGTATGGTGTTGACGTGCGACGATGGAAGTTGATCATCGTTTGGGCTGAAGACGATGGTTCAGCGTGGTCGTTTGACGATGGCTAACTTATGGGCGACGGTTGTTGGTGGTTGGCGTGGAGCTGGACGCTGGTGGTTGTAGGGCTAGTCGGCGGCGGCGGCTTAGGGTGTAGCTTGTCTAGGGTTTTTTGTGTGTTCCTCCATTGTTATCTTGTGTCTTGGTGTAGAAGAAGAAGACTAGGGTTAGGTATTGTAAGAAAAATCTGATAGTTTCATGGGTTTTTTGGGCTTGGGTCATGGGTCTATAGGCTATTTGGGCTAAGGGGGTTTGGGGTCATTCAAAATTGTTTAAAAAAATTTTGAAAATGGGACTAGTTTTGAAATTGTATCAACTCTTTTAGCTAAAATCTCAAATCTTATTCTAAAAAGTAAAATGTATTTATAAAATATAGAAATTACTCCTAATTAATTAACGTATTCTACTAAAATAAAACTAGATACTAAAAGTGAAATTATTTCTTATATTTGAATTTTATGAAAGATAGATAAATTAAAGTAACTAGATAAAAGAAAATATTTTTGTAATTTTCGTTTTTGTTTTAAATTAAAGTAAAATAGTTAAAACTAGATAAAATAGCGATATTAGACTAAATATTTAATACTAAAATGTGTAAATTCTTGGGGAGGGTCAAAAATCACATGTCTACATTGATTATGAGGTACATGCTACGGTTACAGAAATGCTGGTAAAGACACTATCTCATCTTTAACGTAAAACCTTGTTTCTTGCTCTAATATCGTGATTCAGTTGTAAGAATTGAGGCCACTATCCCAGAATATCCCCTTAGTTTGGCTATATTTCATCTCAATGATACTCCTCAGAAGTTCCACTTTGTCGTTTTATTTTACATTTCAGTGATTTTGTGTATTAGAGGTGTATTGAAAGTAACATCTGATGCAATATGATTTGCATTACAAGTATATATAGGTTTGGACTGTATATTCCTCCAAGTTATTTGAAGGAAATGTTCGTTTGGAGTATTCTGCTACCTAATCCCTCAGTTGGAAGTTAAAGACTTGATTCTATTGATGAAAAGATCTTTATGATGAGAACTAAAGATGGTGGCAAGAGAGGGTTGCTCATATGTTCACCACCCGCACCTAAAACCTCAAGGTCATGGGTTCGAGTCACCAATAGCTCAACAAAGGGAGATCAAAGGGCATTTTCGAAATTTACCAAGTTAGCTGTACTTTGAGGGCCCATGCTCATTATTTGCCTATGGTGGAACCACAATGGATACACTAGCACCTTTGAAAACGTGGTAAGAAGATTGGATAAAAATGGAGCTGGCTTCATTTTTATTCCAGAGAGTTCGAGAGAGCCCCGATAATGTCTGAGTCCCAAAATAAAAATGAACTGACCGAGAGATCTAGAAGGCCCCTTCCCTAATAAATTGGGATGCTATTACATTTAGTCAAGAAAGAAAATAAAACTGGGCTCAGACTGTTGCTGGCCTAAAATAAAATAAGGCCCAAAAGTAATAAGAAACAGATTACAAGCTAATTAAATAAAATGTACAAAGAAATCAGTGTTTATGCTTGAGTTTGGAGGCTAAATAGTCCATTAGCCCAACACCCCCACAATTTGGAGGGGAAAACCACCTTCAACTTGCCCAAAAGATCATGACGAACAGTGCGAGGCAACGGTTTGGTGGGAACATCAGCTAACTGTTGAGAAGTGGAAACATGAGATAGAGAAACCAGCCCATCAGAAAGTTTTGTCCGGACAAAATGACAATCAACCTCAATGTGGTTGGTCCGTTAATATAAACTGGATTCCTAGCTATATGTAAAGCAGCTTGGTTATCACAAAAGACAGAGAAAGGAAGAGACACAGAAACACCAAGGTAAGTAAGAAATCTAGAAAACCAAGACAATTTAGCAACCACCTTGCTAAGTGCCATGTACTCTTCCTCAGCAGAAGATAATGATACCATTGGTTATTTTTTGGACTTCCAACTAACCAAGCTGCCCCCTAATATTGCACAAAACCAGTGACAGATCTGCGAGTATCAGGGCAAGCTGCCCAGTCACTTTCTAAAAAGGCATGGACAGCAAAATCAGGAGAGTTAGAATAGAAAAGCCCCAAATCCGTAGTGCCCTTAAGATACCTAAGAACATGTAGGGCAGCAGACATGTGAGGTAATCAAGGAGACTTCAAGAACTGGCTCAAATGCTGTACATCAAAGAAAATGTCACGCCTTGTATGTGTCAAAAATAGAAGTTTCCAAAATAAGGCTTCTATACTTGTCAGGAGAAGGGAAAAGATCACCAGAGTTAGCATGTAATTTGGTATTAAGGTCGAAAGGACAAGTGACAGGAGAAAAAGCAGGGCAGTCAAATTGCTGCAACAAGTCAGAGACAAACTTCTTTTGATTAAGAAGTACTCCACGAGGAACAGTAGACACCTCAATTCCCAGAAAATAATGTAAAGACCCCAGGTCTTTGATTCTAAACTGATCATCCAAGAAATGTTTTAGGGCAGTAATTTCAGTGGTATCATCTCCAGTGATAATGATATCATCCACATACACTGCAAGCAGTACAAGACAGCCAGGCTGACCTTTGATAAACAGAGAGTAATCATTCAGAGAGTGAACATAACATCTGGAATACAGATATTGAGACAATTTGGCATACCGTTATCTTGAAGCATGTCTTAACCCATAAAGTGGCTTCTTCAATTTGCACACAAAAGGAGTGGAAACAGAAGAAACAGTAGGAGCAGAAATTTCAAACCTGGAGGTAGCTTCATATACACTTCCTCATCTAGGTCACCATGCAAGAAGGCATTGTTGACATCAAGTTGAAAAAGATGCCAATATTTCTTAACAGCTACAACAATCAAACATTTGACAGTAATCATCTTAATCATAGGGGAAAATGTTTCAGTGAAATCAACCCCATCTACCTTGGTGTCTCCTCTAATAACAAGCCTAGCTTTATACCTATCAACACTGCTCAGCTCTATATTTTATTTTATAGACCCATTTGCAACCTATGGTTTCTTACCAGGAGGAAGGGGAACAACATCCCAAGTGTGGTTGGCATCCAATGCATAAAACTCCTTTCTCATGGCATCCTGCCAAGCTGGAACTGAGGCAGCTTGAGAATAATAAAGAGGTTCAGATTGCAGACTGAAATAGAGGAAGAAGATCCAGAAAAGGAAGGTAAGTGACACTCATAATCTTTGAGATAAGAAGGAGTGGTGTGTTGTCTTCCAGATCTTCTCTGGATAGGAGGTTGTGTAGGGGAAGAAACAGAAGGAGGTTCTGGAATATCAGGATTGAAGGATGCAGGAGGAAGAGGTTCAGAATGTGTTGAGTCAAAAAGAAAAGAAGGACCATGGCTGGAACTAGAAGGAAAAGATGCAGAAGGAGAGGGAACAGGTGAACAAGCTGGGAGAGAGATGTGTGTTCCAGAATCTTGGTGTACAATAGGAGGTGGAAAAGAAAATATAGATGGACCAGAGGGAATATCAGAATTAGATGCAAAAGGAAAACAGGTCTCATGAAACACAATATCCCTGGACACAAAACATTATTGGAAACTAGATAATACAACTTGTAACCCTTTTTAACAAAAGGATATCCTGGAAAAACACATGAAAGTGCCCTAGGTTTTAGTTTATCTCTTTGTGTAATAGGGACAATAGCATAAGCAAGACAACCAAATGCCCTCAAATGTGAGTAATTGGGAGTCTTACCATATAGCACTTCATAAGGAGATTTATTTTTGAAGAATACAGGAGGGTATCCTATTAAGCAGGTATGTGGCAGTTAATAGACAGTCCCCCCAGAATGATACAGGCAGTTTGGACAGAAAAAGTAAAGCTCTACATGCTTCAAGTAGTGTTATGTGTTTCTTTCAACAACACCATTTTGTTGAGGACTGTGGGGACAAGTGGTTTGATGAATAATACCCCGTTGATTGAAGAAAGAAGCCCCTTCAAGGCTGGACCCTAATTCCAAGGCATTATCACTTCTTATTGTTTGGACAATAACACCAAATTAAGTTTTAACCATGGACAGAAAGGACTTAATCATGCAAAAGGCATTGCTCTTAGATCCCAGTAGATTTGTCCAGGTTACCCTAGAAAAATCATCAACTATTGTACGGAAGTATCTTGATCCAGAGGAGGTTGGTGTGTGGTAAGGGCCCAAGTATCTACATGCATTAATTGGAAGGGTCTGCTTGCATTGATGGAACTATCAGGGAAAGGAATCCTAGTTTGCCTAGCCATAGGACAAATAGAACAAGGAAATGATTGTTTAGAAGCAAAGGAAAGATATAACGCAGAAATATGTCTCATATTTGAAAAAGGAATGTGAGCAAGTCTTACGTGCCAAATGAAGGTCATGTCATTTCCACTAGCATTATTACAAATGGAGTTATTTACAGTGAAAGGCAAAGAAACAGCTTTAGAGCTAGAAGCACAAACAGAATTGTAAGAATCAGAATGAGAACACACAGAAACATGCTTGCACTTGTATAGACCATTCTCCTCTTTACCAAGATCCAGAGGCATCCTCAGAGAAGGAGCCTGTAACATGTGAAGAAAACAGGAAGTTGCAGTAAACAAGACTATATAGTGCAACTGCCTTATCAGTTTGTGGACAGAGATTAAATTGTATTTGAAAGAAGGAACAAACAACACATTATGAAGTGTGATTAATGGGGTTAAAGCAAAAGATCCAGTGGAGGTCACTTTCACTTTGTATCCATTGGGAAGTGTTACAAGATAAGATACAGTCAAGGGTGTGATATCAAAGAGTGAACCTTTATTAGATGTCATATGGTCAGAAGCCCCTGAGTGTATTATCCAAGAAATAGAGTTGATTTGAGTAAGCATACAGAGTTTGGAAGCAGAAACATGATTCTCAGTTAGCATAGTACCAACAAAGTTGGCAGTACACATGGGAGTAAGAGCTTGTGTATTGGAGTCTCCCAACTGAGTCTGTTGAAGCAAAGTCATCAATTGACCATATTGTTGTATGCTCAAACCTGGAACCACAGAACTTTGTTCATCCACATTTGGAGCAGATTGCTGACCCTCAGTGGAATTACTAGTAAGATCTGATGTGTGCCCTTCAGAAAGATTGAAGTGAGCAACAGTTTTCTTACTTTGTTAAACTTGAGGTTTTGTGGATACCCATAAAGCTTGTATCACTTATCAATTAAGTGCCCAGACTTCTTGCATTATCTACAGAATAAAGTCCCCTTTGACTGATCAAAACTGACTCTTTGTGTATGTTGTCTGAGAGAAGAAGGATTAGGTACTGCAGCTTGGTTCATTCCAAGAGAAGATGCAGGATATTTGTTTGCATTAACACTGAAAGACATGGAATCGGGATTGATATGAGAGTTGGATTGGACTTGTCATTGTTTCTCATCATTGAGGAGGATGTTATACACTGTCAAGACTAGGGGGAGGTTGTATCATCAACAAGTTGCTCCTTACCCCCATATATGTCTCATTAAGTCCCATGAGAAATTGGAACACCTTATTTTCCTCATCTTCTTGTATGATCCCATTTTTGGCATCACAAATGCACCTTTGCCCAAGATTTGTACACACTACTCCCAATTCATCCCATAACCCTTTGAGTTTGTTAAAATATGATGCTATGTCTAGAGGACCTTGAGAAGTATGAATAAGTTCCCTTTTAAGTTCAAAAATTTTAGTCCTATTAGCACTGCCATATCTGGCTTGCAGTTGTGCCCATATACTTTGTGCAGTTTCAGAATACTGCACACTTTCAGCTATCTGAGGAGATAAAGAGACAGTCAGCCAGGAAATCACCATATTGTTGCACCTATCCCATAATTTTTGCTCAATCACATTATTTTCTGGTCGAGGACAATTACCATCAACAAAAGAAATTTTATTATTAGCGAACAAGGCCACTATCATCTTCCTCTTCCAACCCCCAAAACCATGACCAGAAAAAGGAATAGGAACAAGGGGAACACCAGGGACATCAGAGAAGTGAACAAAGAGAGGACTCGTAGGATCAATAGAAGAGGTATTATTAAAATTCATGTTTAATATCATGAATAGCAGTGAAATGGAGATCAAAACAGTCTCTGTCAACAGTTTGGAACACTAGATTTGCATCAAAAACACATGCAAAATCTTTAACTAAGAGTGAGAATAGATTTACCCTACTTCTTCGTGACCGGAGAAGAACAACCTTCAATAGACAGTGAATTCCCTAGCTACGAATGAAAAAAACCCTAAAATTTGAGACCTCGCCGGAATCAATCCCAAAACGTCGGAAAGCTACCCAAAACGCCGAGCCTAGGAAGACGTGACCAGCTGAAAGCAGAAGAAGCTTCGATTCACCACTCGATTCGCGTCAGGTTCACCAACAACCAAATATCCACAGAAACTTCAAAGAAAAACTTCAACACGAATAGAACCGAGTTGACAAAAGATGACGGAGAAGCGTCCCAAAATCCTCGCTCTGATACCATGAAAACGTGGTAAGAAGATTGGATGAAAATCGAGCTTCCTTCATTTTTATTCCAGAGAGTTCGAGAGAGCCCCGATACAATGTCTGAGTCCCAAAATAAAAATGAACTGACTGACAGATCTAGAAGGCCCCTTCCCTACTAAATTGGGCTGCTATTACATTCAGTCAAGAAAGAAAATAAAACTGGGCTTAGACTGTTGTTGGCCCAAAATAAAATAAGTCCCAAAAGTAATAAGAAACAGATTACAAGCTAATTAAATAAAATGTACAAAGAAATAAGTGTTTACGCTTGGGTTTGGAGGCTAAATAGTCCATTAGCCCAACAACCTTGATTGCTCTTCTTACCCTTTATGTGTTCTTTTTTTTCTTTTTTTTTTTGAATTTGTGTATTGAATTCTTGATTTAAAACTTGAGAACTATTAATTCAAAGAACTGGTACATGAAATTTGTAATTTAATTGTTGTTATCATATTTGACACATATGTCTTGAATGTCTCTCCAATAACGCAGCAGAGTTTACTCCTATTACTTTAATATTTAATATAAGTCTATTTCAGAGTAATATTTAAGGACAATTAGGTTGTATCGGTTGAATTTATCAATCTTTGGCATGTAGGAATTATCTACAACATAGTCCTTCGAAATTTCCTGCCAATTTTTACGATTAGACCCTCAATTTTTGTCACTAAAGGCCTATACTGGCTAGCCATACAATTTATAGTAGAAAATCATTGCTAAAATCTTAACAGAGAGACTTGAAGATTAGCTATAACTCATATTTAAAATTAAGAAGATTATGTAGATTAAGAGAAATAGATTTAAGATCTGGGGTAGATTGTAATGAAACATCTTCAACTGCCAAATTAATCCCACCTGGTATAAATTAATCTCAAATTATTTTTACCACCCTTATTATATTCCAACACTATGTATATTAAAGTGATTGGACATTATTTCAATTTGATCTTATTGGACCATTTAGAAAGTTTAGGTTGGTCCCTACATTTATTTTTCTTATAGCTTCGAATCTCATTTATAGAACCATTAGTATCGTACTATATGTTTTTGCTTGCTCTATATCTAATAGAAAGTACCAAAAAGCTTCAGATAACTTCGAATGTTTATTTGCTTGCAAAATTTATATAATTTCCATTTGACTGCCTTTAAGGAAAAAGATGTGTTTTATAGCATCCTCCAAACTAGAACTAAATTCTTTGAAAATTACTGGCAAAAAAAGTTCATTATAAAAACTTTGTCGAGAGAAACACATAAATCTTTTCAAATGTTTGCTAAAAAGAATACAGTAATCTTTCCAAAAGTAAAATTCACATCATGTCCTGAGAATTTAAACAATAAAAAATATAATTAAAACTACTTTACTATTAAAAAACTAAATTCTTATGGAAAAAAATTACTACTGTTTTCTCTAACACGAAGTTAGGTCTTATACAGTGAGATACAGAGAGTATATGAATGAATGAGGATAAAAAATAGCAGAATAGTTAGCAATATTTACGAGTTTAACATAAATATTTTAATATTAGATTAAGTTCTTACTAGCTTTTATTCGTTGATGGTTATTCATGTAAAATGATTAATTAATACAAATTACGTCTAGATAACTTTGGAAAATAAGGGGAAAATTTATTTGAAGTTAGAGTTGCATCAAATTAAGTTTTATTTTCTCACAAATTCACAAGTTATTATAGTATTATTGGGCCCATGCGTAGCATTGGTTACCCTTACTAGTTCCTTTACATATACAAATGACTTATTACGATATCTTATATCGAAATATTTCGAAACCAATTTCCAGTACCAATAAGGGTTAGTGGTGGATTGTTAAGTATATATTTATTCTTAATCAAGGATTTCGAGTTTTAGTCCTTGGGTATGGAGTTGTTTTTGTTAAGTAACGCTTTATCCCCAATGTGAATACTGGATTTCTGATGCCTCATGTGAAACCAAAAAAATAAAAATAAAAATAAAAAACCATTTTCCAATAGCTAAATTTTAGGTTGAGTGAATACATTTGCAAACCTACATTTATAGCTTACTCATATTTAATACTAAGAGAAACAACTTGTTGGCCACTTAAATTTGCATCACTTTGTAAAGTCGACATATAAACTTTTGGTTTCCCATTTGAATACCTTTACTCGATAAAATGGTTACTAATAAATACTTATAATAGTGTGTGTTGTTCAATTGCTGCTGATATGAATTTAATTTAATATTTTGTATTGTCGCATCATCAGTTCATTCATATTTTGTAGACACTTTGCTCTTAAGGTCTCACTTCTTTTTTTATTCTTTTTTTTAATCAAATTAAATTTTTTTACACATATCCCTTTCACTCCCTCAGATGCCGCCGCAAAAAACCTTATCGAACTGGGAATCAATTTGAAAAGCTTTAATTTTATCATCGGCAACGACTCACAATGATTGTCTTTTTTCTGTCCCACCTAATACCTTTCACTTTCATTGTTTATCATCTTCTCACCAAAAAAATATAAACCATCTGCAAAACCTTTTACCACCAAAAATTGCAAGAAAAATATCACCAAAACTAAAAGACACAAATCACCACCTCCAAAGATCAAAGAGAAAAACCATGAAGCAGTGAACATCTTTTACCATGATTGAAATCAAGCCCAATTTTACCCAACAAATCAGCAAATATTTAGCAAATCAGAAAGTAGCGATCATGATCGAAATCAGATCCATTTTTTCCTAACAAATGAGAAAATAATTTTAACAAATCAGAAAGCAACAAACACTATTTACTTTTCAATTTCTTTTGACCCATTCATATTATAAAATCAGACATGGTTTCTCCATCTTCCTTAATTCGATGGTTTAATTTTTATGACAATGGGTGTTGACTTTTCTCTAATACACAGCTTTGGAGTGTGATTAATAGTAAAATTGAAGAATAAGCAAATATGGCGGTATGAAGCTTTGGAGTGTGATTTATTAAATTTCATGTTATGAACTTAATTTGGAATAAAGGAGGAAGAGAGAAAAGGAAGAAGAAGAGAAATAGGGATTTGTGTGGGTTTGGGGAGAGGGGGTTTACGGGGGTGGTGACAGTTTTGGGTGGGGTGGGGGGGACATAAGGGAAGAAAAGGATGGGGGTAGGGGTAAGGATATGGGGAGGAATAAATAGAGGTGAATCTTTTTTATTTATTTTTTATTAAATTTTATCGTATTCACGCGTTTTATACCGTGATTAACACATAATTGACCGCATTAGCTACAATATTACCATATAAGCATAGCCAATATTCAAAAGTGCTTATTAGTAGCCATTTTCTCAGGTAAAGGTGTTCAAATGGAAAACTCAAAAGTTCGTATATCGACTTTAAAAACTGATACAAGTTTAAGTGGCGAGGAAGTTATTTCGCCTTAATTTTGTATTAGTAATACCATTTTTTAGGAAAGTTGTACTCCTAATATAGTTAGGAACCTAAAATAAATTAGGAAACATTTGTCTTTCTTGCGCGCAAAGCTATTTTTTGATATTTGAACCAAACGTCACCTCAATGACGGCTCCATAAAGTTTATGGCCTAAAGTGAAATTTAATAAGAGACCATATACTTTTTTATTAGTATATATGCACCAATGACACACTTATAATAAAAAAGATAGTGTTGCCATTTTTTAATATTTGTTATTTATAATATAACATATTTAAATAATGAAACATTTAACTTCACATAGTAGCATTGCTATTTATATTAGTAAAGGTAACTTAAATAAATTGGATGTAAGACATGTACTTTCAATATTTTACCTTTGATTTTGTTGTAAAAAAATATATTTACTAATATGAGATCTAAGTAATTTAATTCAAAGTTCTAAAATATTTTTAGTGTTAAAGAGTAGATAGTCTTCCTTTCTTTTTTTTTCTTTTGTCCAAGGTTTATTATATTTTTTTATTTTTGCAAACTTTAATATTGTCTAACTTGAAATAAAATCATAAAATCCATTATTTAAAAATTTTGGGGACCTAAATTAAAGCTTTACTAGTCTCCTAATCGAGCCACATGTCCACCCCCTGCTATTCACAATCAAATTTTATACAATCTCAATTAAGAGAAGACAACAATCAGTTAGACAACTATACCATTTACAGCTTCAAGACCTGCCGAGAGTCTCATGGAAGAATTTGATCATACTGAACTATGCAAGGTCAAAGGCAACTTTCAACCTATGACTGTTTTTACAAGATAGATTACCAACAAAAGATAGATTGCACAGCTAGGGTATGAGTGTTGATCAACAATGTAACTTATGCCAAAATCATCCAGAGACCAGAGATCACTTGCTACTATTCTGCCCAGTCACTGTTGAATTATGGGATAAAACAAGGCACTGGCTGAAGGAGACTTATCCTCACCTCACTGCCTGGAACCAGAAAATGCAGTGGCTCATAAGTAAAGCCAAGGGTCGAACATGTCGAGCATCCATCTTCAAAATGGTAGTTGCTGAGTTTGCATATACTATCTGGCTGGAAAGGAACTCAAGAATCTTCAACAAGACATTTCGTTGCAATGAAGCCCTTTTGAGAGACACAGTATATACTTGTAATGTTAGAGGTATCCCATGAATTAGAAACCACTTACAACATCTTCAAATATAATATTGTTAGGTAGTTAGGACATTAGATACAATTAAACTGTTATATTAGAGATAGTCAGCTGAGTTAAAGCTAGACTATGGTTTTGTAATGTTATTTCACTAGTGATTAATGAAATCCTTAATTACCAAAAAAACAATCAGTGAATGTGTTATTTAGTTACCAAATGTGAATGGAGCTGCTGAATGACATATTCACAGGCGGTGGTCTATAAATAATTGTTGGTTATTAATGAGGGCGGCTCAATAGAAGTGATGGCTTAAAACTAAAATATATTTAAAGACCCTGAAATTTCTTTCATATATCCATATAATATTTAGACAAAAAAAGTGGTGAGAGAACAACGTATAATATTGGGTTACGCGTAAGTCATATGGTATTGAACTCTCTGTAAAAAAATAGCATCAAATGAAAATGGTAAAAGGATTGAGCCTAGTATCGATCGTGTTTTGAACCCTACGATAATTATATTTGGGATTTTTTTTAGTTAAAAAATGAGACATAACAGAATTTGATTACTGATATGAGGATCTATCAAATGTGACAAAAAGAAATAGCTAATTTAGAGAATTTGATTTTAAATAAGAAAGTAAAATAGTAAAAAATATGAAAAAAGAAAGAAAGAAAAATAAGAATTTATTTAATTTAGTGAGAGAAAAGTTTTATCCTATTAACTAATTCAATCCTACCTATACCAAATTTAAATAAATATTAGATAAAATATTCTATCAATAATTTTATAAATATAAATTACATATATTATATAATGATATAGTAATACTTTATACGGAAAAGAGTCATATATGTCCCTCTACTAGTCAAAATAAGCTACATATGTCCTCTGTTATACTATTTAGTCATATATGTCCCTGTCATTCACGTCTCTAGTCATATATGTCCCTTTGGCGTTAATATTTCTGTCTAAAAATTAAAATGCCACGTGTTAGAGTCCTATTGGTTAAATTAAACCCACTCACCTTTTTCTATATATTAAAACGAAAATATTTGTAAAAATTATAAAAAACTTGTAAATTTTTTTTAAAAACTGGAATTACTTTTTGTAAAAACTAGGAATTCTTTTATTATTTCACATTTTAAAAAATTAAAATATTATATTTAAAATAATATTATATTAAAAAATGAAAAAATTATTTAAACTGATCTTTTAATGAAACAGGAAAAAAATGTTTAAACTGATATTTTTTCAAATATTTCAAAAATATGAACAGAGCATCTCTAAATAATCGGAATGATAAGGAATACATTCTTCTTCTTTTTTGTTAAACGAAAATATTTTGTTAAACAATTTTGTCAAAAATGAAAATATTTTGCTGAATAGTTTTTACTTCTGTTTTTACAAAAAAAAAATCAGTTTATTTTCAAAAATGAAAATATTTCCAAAATGTGTTTTTTATTTTTAATTTATTTTTTCATTTTTAAAAGAATTTTGTTTTGTAAAAAAGTGAAAACACAAATTTGTAAAAACAGAAAAAATTATTTTCTAATATAATATTTTCGTTTTCAAAATCTGAAATAAAAAAATTCCCAGTTTTTACAATTTTCCCCCCATTTTTTACAAATGCTTTTCATTTTTTACAAATATATTCATTTTAATATAAAGAAAAAGGGAACTGAGTGTTGTTAAACCAATAGGACTCTGACACATGGTATTTTTTATTTTTAAACAGAAATATTAACGTCAGAGGGACATATATGACTAGAGACGTGAACGGTAGTGACATATATGGCCAAATAGTATAACGGATGACAGATGTAGCTTATTTTGACTAGTAGAGGGACATATGTAACCCTTTTTCGTACTTTATATTTTTGGGGTCTTAAATATTTGGAGGCCTAAGGAGGGAGCTTAAAACTTATTAGTACTCCTACACAGTTATTCAATTTTAATGTCATTCTCAACTCTCTATCCCTGACTGAGTCTTTGATTTCAGGCCCTTTAGAGGAGGGTATTCATCCAATCTCTGTTGCAGATTCTGGTCTTACCAAGTCACCTTTTCTCTAAGGCTAAATAGCTAAAGATTCCCGTACTCTTTTTCCTATTTTCTTTACTCTTCCATGTCGAGCTTCACTCGCCTTACCCTAGTGCCGCCCTTGAGTCACCTTAATAACAACAAAAATAACAACAACTACCCAGTATACTCCCACCAGGTGGGGTATGGGAAGGTAATATGTAGACAAGCCTTACCCCAACCCGAAAGGGCAGAGAGGCTGTTTCCAATCGACCCCTGACTCATAGGATAAAAGGAAAAACAGCAGTAAAACAAAACAAAGACAAAACCAAAAACAATAGAGCATTAGTAACTCCAGCAGAAATAGCGGAAATAGCGGAAATAGCGTAAAATAATTATCTAAACATACGAAACATAAATACAATCGCATGCAATACTATCATACAACAACTACCATAACTAACAGCCATAGGAGGGACATACGCTAAAACACAAATCATCTATGGGTAACCCTGCTGACCCACACCCAACCCCGGATGAGGCGTACGAAAAACTCTAGGAGCCCCTATCCTACAACCCTGATTCTAGACCTCCAGACTTTCCTATCAAGGGTCATGTCCTCGGAAACCTGCATTCTAGTCATGTCCTGCCTAATCACCTCTCCCCAATACTTCTTAGGCCTCCCTCTGCCTCGCCGACAGCCAACAATCTCCAGCCACTCGCAGCTCCTTACCGGGGCATCGGGACTTCTCCTCTGCACATGCCCGAACCACCTCACCCTCGCTTCTCGCATCTTCTCATCCACCAGGGCCACCCCCACCTTCTCTCGAATAACTTCATTCTTAATCTTATCTAGCCTGGTGTGTCCGCACATCCACCTAAGCATCCTCATCTCCGCAACCTTCATTCTCTGAACATGAGAGTTCTTCACGGGCCAGCACTCCGCCCATACAACATCGCAGGTCTAACCACGGCTCTATAGAATTTTCCCTTGAGTTTGTGAGGAACTTTCTTGTCACACAGGACTCCTGATGCAAGCCTCCACTTAGACCACCCCGCTCCTATACGGTGAGTGACGTCCCCGTCAATCTCTCCGTCCCCCTGAATCACAGACCCAAGATATCGGACACTGTCCCTCTTGGCGATGGCCTGAGAACCAATCATCACGTCCCTGCCTACTTCGCTCGGCTCGGCGCTAAACTTGCACTCCAGGTACTCTGTCTTAGATCTGCTTATTTTGAAACCTTTAGACTTGAGAGTCTGTCTCCATACCTCTAACCATTCATAACACCGACCCTCGTCTCATCTATCAATACTATGTCATCAGCAAATAGCAAACACCAAGGCACATCCCCTTGAATATGTCGGGTTAGAGCATCTATCACTAAGGCAAACAAGAGGGGGCTCTGCGCCGATCCTTGATGGAGCCCCATAACCACTGAAAAATGGTCTGATTCGCCACCCGCCGTCCTAACCCTAGTCTTAGCTCCATTGTACATGTCCTTGATTATTCTGATGTAGGCTTCCGGCACACTCTTCGCCTCCAAGCACCTCCATAGTACCTCCCTTGGGACCTTGTCATACGCCGTCTCCAAGTCGATAAGCACCATGTGAAGGTCCTTCTTCTTATCCCTGAATCGCTCCGCCAGCCGCCTGACAAGATGGATAGCCTCTGTAGTGGAGCGGCCCGGCATGAAACTGAACTGGTTCCCAGATATAGATGTCACCTCCCTCACCCGCGCCTCAATCACCCTCTCCCAAACCTTCATCGTGTGACTTATTAATTTGATACCCCTATAGTTGTTGCAGCACTGGATGTCCCCTTTGTTCTTGTACAAGGGCACCACTGTACTCCACCTCCACTCATCCGGCATCCTTTTGGTCCTGAAGATCGCATTGAACAACCTGGAGAGCCACTCCCCTCCTGACTTACTCATGCACTTCCAGAACTCCACCGGGATCTCGTGAGGCCCGGTTGCTCGACCCTTACTCATCCTACGGAAAGCCCCCATAACCTCCTCCACTCTAATGCGCCTGCAGTACCCAAGGTCTCTATGTTGCTCTGAATGCCCCAGCTCCCCTAGCTCTATGTTGCGATCCCCCTCCTCGTTAAGTAAGTCCCGAAAGTACGCCTGCCACCTCTGTTTGATTTGGGATTCCCCCATCAGAACTCTACCATCCTCGCCCTTGATACACCTAACTTGGTCTAGATCACGTGCCTTCCTTTCCCTTGCTTTTGCTAACCGGAATAACTTCTTATCCCCGCCTCTCTCCCCTAGTTCCTCGTACATGCGACCGAACGCCGCGTTTTTAGCTTCCGTGACTGCCATCTTTGCATCTTCCTCACCACCTTGTAGATCACCTGTTCGCTCTCCGTTCATCCTCGCTGGTGCTCCCTGCCAACCTAGCGAACGCCGCCTTCTTCACCTCCACTTTTCCTTTGACTACATCGTCCACCACCAGTCACCTTGATGTCTGCCTGAATATCCCTTGGCTACCCCGAGCACGTCCCGTGCTACCCCCCTAACCAAGTTTGTCGTCACTGTCCACATAGCGTCCGCTTCCCCAGAACTACTCCAAGTACCGCCCTCAACTAACCTCCTTTCCAACTCCTGTGCTTTCTCCTTAGTCAAAGCACCCCATCTAATCCGCGGTTGTCCCCGGGCGCCCCTCCTCTTCCTCTTCACCCAGAGACCGACATCCATCACTAGGAGTCTATGGAGAGTTGAAAGAGACTCTCCCGGACTAACCTTGCAGTCCTTGCACATACCTCTATCGCTCTTTCTGATGAGGATGTAATCAATCTGAGTCCTCGCCGCCGAACTCTTAAAGGTGACCAAATGCTCCTCCCTCTTCTGAAATGTCGAGTTCGCAATCAGAAGCTCGGAAGCCCTGGCGAAATCAAGCAGCAAAGTGCCTCCTCCGTTCCTAACCCCAAAAGCCGAAACCACCATGCACCTCATCATAGCCACCAGCATTTGCCCCAATATGACCATTAAAGTCCCCTCCAATAACTAACTTCTCAGATTGGGGTATACTACTCACCGGATCATCCAAGTCCTCCCAAAAGCGCCTCTTAGCCTCCCCGTCTAAGCCCGCTTGCGGCGCGTAAGCGCTGATGATGTTGAGGATGCAACCCCCAATAACCAGCTTAATAGACATTAACCTATCATTCACTCGCCTAACCTCGACCACGGACTCCCTTAGGTCCCTATCCACCAAGATGCCCACTCCATTCTTACCTCTCACGACCCCAGAATACCACAGCTTAAACCCATCTACATTCCTCACCTTCGATCCTTTCCACCTAGTCTCCTGGACACATGCTATGTTAACCCTCTTCCTCTGAAGAACCTTCGCCAACTCTATGGACTTACCCGTCAGAGTGCCTATGTTCCATGACCCAATCCTTAATCTATGGGCGTCCACTACCCTCTTCCCACCCTTACCTCCCGCCCTACCCGCAGGACCACCCCCTGCTCCCCTACTCACTCCCGCCACCACCCCCACCCCCCGAGGACATGACCTTACGCTATCATCCCCCGCCGCAGCCACTATCCCTCCAACCGACTATGGGGAACAGTGGCGCACACACGCACTATAACGAAATACGCAAAAAGGTGAAAACTAGATAGCAACAGGATAGACCTCACTCGAAATGCTAGCTAAAATACGTAACAAGGTGCACAAAGTAAACAAGAGAGCGGGAGGTACCAACTCCCGGTGGAAAAACCTGAAAGTATGCTTTGATGCGCCCGAGTTTTCCTGCAGCTTCGTGTAGTTCTATTGCGTCCTACCGCGAGTCTGAACGGGAGTCACCGGGAGTACTATGGCTTGCCGGAAATCCTCGCCGGTAAAATAGTCACCTGTCCAAGAAAACAGAACACACCCACACACACCCACAAAAAAGCAGAGGAGAGAATAGAAAGAAAAGAGCAGGAGTGGCCGGAAAAATTTCCGGCGAAAAGCAAGAATTCAAAACCTCTAGACAGCAATAGGGACAAACTTGAATAACCAAACAGTAAAGATAAATTTAAAACCAAAACCCGAAATTCAAAATGAACAAAATATTTTTTTTTCCTTTTGTATTCAAGATGCTAATATGAATACAGTAAAGCAAGTGCTAAAGCAAATAATCTAACTAAAGGTACAAATACGACATAAAAGAAAAGAATTCAAGAAGGATATAACCTTGGAGTCAACCGGAAATGTAAGGAGCTGCTGCTAGAAAAAGACCCCTGGATGGAATGTAGCCGGAAGGAAATGGGCACACCGGAAAATTGAATGTATTAGTCGTATCCCGTCGTATTGCTGAAACCCTACTGGCTGGATACTTACGTCAGCGCGACTGAATTCTACTGGAAAATCCGTAGTCACCCGACCCTGATTTGCTGCAAACGCCCGTAAACAAACACACACGGCTTCGGGGAAAGGGAGAGAGAGAGTGAGAGAGAAGGGTTGTCACCTTAATAAAATAGGAAAATAAAATTAATAAAAACTATTCCCAAGGACAACCCAAAAGAAAACATGACACAATTCCTATTCCTACTCGCTGTAGGAAAACCAAAATTCTCTTCGTATAAATTCGGTTGCAACGTCTCAAAGTTCCTCACTTTTTCATTCAACAAAATCAATCTTCTTTTCTTCCAAAATCACAATGGCCCCAATTACAAAAAAACACAGTGATTTAAAGAAACACCAATCAAGAATAACAATGCTTTTAAAAGCATCAAACGCAATAGCATTCAAGAAACAAGAGACACGAAAAATACCATATCAAAATGGAGATGAAGTTGAAATAGCAAGTCATGAATATGGATTCATTGGTTCTTACTATACAGCAACTATTGTTTCTTCTGTTGGCGCTTATCATTATAAAGTCAAGTACAAAACTCTATTAACTGATGATAATTCTGCGCCATTAGAGGAGATTGTTACTGTCGGCGAAGTCCGTCCAAAGCCACCTGAAAAACAAGAAAATTTGCCAGAAAATATTTTTCGTTTGTATGATATAGTTGATGCATTTGATAATGATGGTTGGTGGTTTGGATTTATAACTGGAAAAATTGGAGGAAATTATTATGTTTATTTCCCTACTACTGCTGATAAAGTTGCATATCCTCCTAAAGTTTTGAGATTTCATCAAGAATGGTCTAATGGCAAGTGAAAAAAGGAAGGAGTTTTTGACTTATACTGATTTTGGTTTCAAGAGATTAACTTTCTCTTTTCAAGAAAAAAACAAAATTAGTGTTTATAGGGGCAATATTCATTTATTTGTATCAGTTTAGCCGAGCGATTCATTATTTTCTTATTGAAGTGTTAGTTTCCAGGTTTTTTAGTTTACTCTGGTGTAATATGAATTTGGCTTATTAAATTTTAAATTTTCCATTTTGCATGTCGGATACATACTTCCTTTAATTTGAAAAAAAAACATGAATTTTGTGCTTGGTCATGAATAATAAGAAAGTGGATTTAACCTTTCAACAATTGAGACATTAAAAGCTTTAGTTAGGTGTCTTTAAAATTCTTTCTGCACATTAAGAAAATCAATCATCTTGACTCAAATCGCAAAGTATTCGTCACATATATTCCAAATTCAAAGTTCAAAACCTGATGGTCTCATATGTGTTTTCTTTCGATTTGAACTTGCAAAAACAACTTTTGGACTTGCAAAAACAAGTTTTGGCGCCAGCATGAGTTAGCATTTAATTTTGTGTCTCACCATTCAAGGATGTGGTGCAGTGGATATGACTGTTTTTCCCTTAACCAGAGGTTTTGGTTTTGGGTCCTGGGTATGAAAAAATCCTTGGTATGGAACGCTTCCCCCCAAATGAGGCTGTACGTGGCGCAAATTCGGATATAATCAGGCTCAAATGCAAATAACGGACAACGGGCGAGAAACCATAAAAAAATTAATTAATTTTGTCTCTTATAAAAAAAATTCAAGAATAGTCAAATGGTGAATGTTGGTAATATTTATTGGACCAAAAAGGTAACTACTATTTAACAAAAGCTACAAAGTATAGTGTAGAGACTTGGACAAGCCGATTAACCCATTAATTGTGTTTAATTTCATAATCTATTTGATTAGAGAATGAATGGGGTGTAGCTCATATAGTAGAGCACTCTATTAGAATTTTCTTTTACGTTCATGTGTTTAGTCTCTGCAAATATATTTTAAAAAAGGAATATATAGAAAAGAATAATAGTAGCATCATACTAAAAAGAAAAATAGAGTGTGTCACCTGCAACTTATTTTTTCTTGATTGCTAAAATGGATAATATGGGGTTGAATTACCTTATGTGATTTTTTGTGTGTGTTGTGTATACGCACAGAAGCGAAGTTAGGATTTCAACTTTATGAGTTCTAAATTTTAAAACGACGACTTCAATTGCTAATAACAATTAACGAGCATTTACGCAAACTGCTATTAGAATATCTTTTTTACGTCCATATGTTTAGTCTCTGCAAATGTATTTTAAAAAGGGATATACAGAAAAGAATAATAGTAGCATCATACTTAAAAGAAAAATAGAGTGTGTCACCTGCAACTTATTTTTTCTTGATTGCTAAAATGGATAATATGGGGTTGAATTACTTTATGTGATTTTATTTGTGTCCGGTATTCCCACAAAAGCAGAGTTAGGATTTTAATTTTATAAGTTCTAAATTTTAAAACGACGAATTCAAGGGCTAATAACTGAGTTCTAAATTCACTATTTGTATATATTAAAACTTTTTGACACAAATACAACGTTTAAGCAAAAGTTATTGGGTTCGGCCGGACTCGCATATGGGCTTCTAGCTCCACCCCTGTATTCGCATGGAGCTTGATTATTTCAGATTCGCGTCATGTAATGCCCATTTAAGGAGAAAGCATTTCCTAACGAGTTTTTCTTCATATCCAGGATGTGAATCTGAAACCTCTGGTTAAGGTGAAGAAATCATATGCATCTCGAGCACAACCGATGTGGATATAGTTCATCTGATTCAAGATTATGAAGGTAAGAACATGTTCAGCTCCATTATTTTAGAACCTCCAAGTTTTTCTTTAAGAAAATAGGCTAATTACTCAAATAGACCATCAAGAGAAAAGACCTACTCTTCTTAATTTAAACAAAATTTGTTTCTTGATAATGTGAGATGAGAGTGATTGGGAAGTATTAGAAGATGTGTTTTTGCTGCAAATTGTTTAAAGAAACACAGAAAAGGCTGTATATATATATACATACACCTTTATATAATATCTACAAACCACCTTATCAAATTCTACTATTTAATATACAAAAATATGATTAGCTACTAAATGAATCATCAGTAAGATGATTGCAACAAAATCCAATAACAATAAGAAAGGAACACAAAATGAACTCTTTTCTTTTACATATATTATATACTGTACTTAAATGCAGTACAAAATCCCTTCTTTCCTACTGCATAAAACTTGTGTTGCTAATAGCCTTCCTTTCATTTTTGGCAAAGAGAAACTCAAAGTTTTTTGGATACTGATTCTCTGCACTAGACCGAGCAGCTACTGGCTTAAATCGCTCTCCCATTTACGCGCTTATATATCAAAATGGATAACAACTAGAATAAGTATAGCAGCGGAAGCAGAGGAAGGATCGATGGCATTTGACAAGAAAGTGTAAGAAGATTACTCCATAACGAGCTCCATATGGCGATTGAGATCTTGGAGATAGTTTGTGCTGGTATAATCTTCTGAAAACATCAATGCTCTCCCTCCCATTGATTTTTGCTTCATTTCTACAGGCGCGTTCTCGCCTTTCAAAAGCTGAACAACCTGCAGTTTCAAAGAATATGTAGCCATTTGGCGAAGCTAAATTTTCATTTGCGGAATAGTTTGTTTTTTTGCATATGCAGTATACTCAAACATTGAGTGTCAACTCTTATTATAAAAGGATCTTGTAAGTCGCTTTGGATATATGTTAAGTCGTTTACAGATAAAAGTGCAGCCTGGTGCACTAAGCTCCCGCTGCACAATAATCTATTATTCGCAGCCTTACCTTGCATTTCTGCAAGAGGCTGTTCCCATGGCTCGAACCCGTGACCTTCTGGTCACATGGCAACACTTTACCAGTTACACCAAGGCTCCCGTTGTTTTTATTATCCTTGTTGTTCTAACTCTATGACCAAGATTTTGTAGGTAATCGGATCCTAAACATGATCAATCGTTTACTTTTTTCATGAGAATCAAAATACATATGCTAGTGGAATTTGATAGTCATTTCAACTTGAAAAGGGAACAGAATGTAAAGATGCAGTGTTACCTTTTTCGTGTATGGACGCATATCAGGCAAGTTATGAAGGCATGTTAAAGCTGTAAACATGGCACGTTTCATCTCAACAACATCATAGGCATCGCCTAAACGAGGATCTGCTATTTCCTTGATGCTGTTGTTTTCCAATAATGGTTTTGCCTTTGTATAATTGCAACAGGTATACAATAATTAGTAAAGAATTTCCGATGAATATGACAAGTTTTTCTAAAGAATATGTAAGTTTAAGAGGATCATACCCACATCACAAGGCTTTTTCTATACGAATCAACTGCACGACGACCAGTAATAAGCTCCAACAATAGCACGCCAAAGGCAAATACATCGGTCTTTTCATTAACAATTCCATGCATAAAATACTCTGGAGCCATATATCTGAAAACCAATTTGTCACACATTAGACCAAACAAAAGCAACACTGATAACAAATTAGATAATCTTTACATACCCAAAAGTGCCTTCAATGGGAGAAACAACATGATGAACCCATTTTTCTGGTAGCCATTTTGCAAGTCCAAAATCAGAAATCTGCACCGATGCAAATTAATAAACGCTTCATATAACAAACTTAAAATCTTGAGAAACTCGGATGAAATCCTACTTTCCAGTAGAGGTTTCTAAAGGGGAAAAAAGATTGAAACCTGAGGTTCATAATCTTCAGTTAGTAAAATGTTTGAGGCTGTAATATCTCTATGGATTATGCGCTTTTGGCAATCGCAATGAAGATAATGCAAGCCTTCAGCTGCACCAACCGCAACTTTATATCTTATTTCCCATTCAAGTCTTTCTTCTGAACCTGAAATGCTGAGTTTTTCGTTTATCAGTCAAGATAACATAATATTTTCATGTTCACCTCATCACTCTAGACATTTAGTTCAATATTAAGCGTCCATATTATCAGTCATTAGGCAAAGAAATCAAGATTAAACAAACAAAACTAGCCAAGTTAAGAGGGGTTACAGCACCGTGTAATAAAGTACTGATGCTTCCATGGGGTAAGAACTGAAGAACAAGGTATAAACCGCCATCAGCGCTATAACCGATTAATTTAGCAGCATTAGGATGGTTAATGTGAGCAATGATTCCCAACTCAGATAAGAAATCATCAACTTTGTCCTCATCATTCTTTTCTTGCTTTGTTATCTTCTTCACCGCGACAATTTGGCCATCGGGCAAACATCCTTTGTACACTTCTGCATGTCCACCTTTCCCAATCAAGTTGTCTGAAAGGCACAATTTAGTATAACAAAGGGTAAACGACACGCAAATTCAGTTT
Organism: Nicotiana benthamiana; assembly: GCA_034376525.1. Lineage (NCBI taxonomy): Eukaryota > Viridiplantae > Streptophyta > Magnoliopsida > Solanales > Solanaceae > Nicotiana > Nicotiana benthamiana. The sequence continues at coordinate 73,075,123 of CM067336.1, forward strand.
ATTATCGAGTAATACAGATAATGGTATCTAATTAGTACTGTTTAAAATTTGCAAGAAAGCAACATAAGGTAGCCCAGTACACTAAGCTCCCGCTATGCGCGGGGTCCAGGGAAGGCTCGGACCACAAGGGTCTATTGCACGCAACCTTACCCTGCATTTTTGCAAGAGGTTATTTCCACGGCTTGAACCCTAGACCTCTTGGTAACATGGTAGCAACTTTACCAATTACGCCAAGGCTTCCCTTCAACAAGAATGCAACATAACTGGTGTAAAATTGTGGGATCAATGACAATGACAGAAATACGCAGGCATGTGTTATCACTTGATGAGACAACAACATCAACTTGGTAACTTCAGTTTTTGAGGGGACAAATTGAAACATGAAGGACCATAGACATTAAGGAAAATTTAATAAGTTGGTCCATCAATAACTCATAGCCAACTCACCAAAAAGTTCCACATTGAACACTCTGATCTGTTATAGTTGGCCTGATGGACAATGAATCGACCTTAAAAAGCGCAGCCTGGTGCACTAAGCTCCCTCTATGCGCGGGATCCGAGGAAGGTCCGGACCACAAGGATCTATTGTACACAGTCTTATGCATTTCTGCCAGAGGCTATTTCCACAGCTCGAGGCCGGGGAGGGTTTAGACCATAAGGGTAGTATGCAGCCTTAACGTGCATTTCTGCAAGAGGCTATTTACACAGCTCGAACCCGTGACCTCTTGGTCACATGGTAGCAACTTTACCAGTTGCGCCAAGGCTCCCTTAGATGGAATTTAAACTAGGAAAATACCTTGATTAAAACTATCAGTAGCTTCAGCAAGATCTCTATAGCTAAAATTCCTCCAAGAAGGCTTTGGAATAACAGAATCATCATCACAATCACTAGACTCTTCTTCAGCATTTTTACTTTTGGACAAAATTCTCCTTATATTCTTTGGTAATATCATCTCATACCCTCCTAATAATGGTATGCTTGACAGTCTTCTCATTGACCTTCTCTTTATATTATCAAATAGATTTTTCCAATAAACACCTTGAATTAATTCCCCTGAAGATGATGATGCAAAACTGCTGCTCCTATCATCACTGCTGCTAATGCTGCTATTGTCTGAATCTGATGAATTCAATGTAGGAATTTCTAATACTCCTCTTGGTGATAATGATGATGAGTACTGATTATCGTCTCTATTATTATTGTTGTTGTTATCATCCGCCTTTTTCTCATCTTTTATATTACCTTCTTTTTCTCCATTTTCTTGGTCACAAGCATCAACTTTTCTTCCTACAAAATTCATAAGTAAAATAAGAATTTATCGGCAAAAGAAGTATCCGTCATAAGCCAGTGGCGGAGATAGAAATTCGAGATTTGGTAACATGTACTTCTCTAGTGTCAAGTATATTTTAAAACCATTTATATATGTACAGAATTTAGAGCAACCATCAAATTGTCTGTGTGACCTATCGGTCACAGGTTCGAGCCATGGAATCCGCACTATCAGGGTAGGCTGCCTACATCAAACCCCCTTGGAGTGCGGCTCATACTCATATTCTGCCTGAACGCAGAATGCTTTGTGCATCGGGCTGCCCATTTTATTTCCACAGTAAAACTTTTTGAGTGATTGAATTCTCTTCATTACATGTGACTCCGTCATTGGTTGGGTTAGATTGGCAAGCAGCAACAATTTTGAAAATATGATCATATGTAGGAAATTTGAGATTAAGGCGTAGTAATTATGAGGTTCTATTTAAATCATTAATAAACAAGAACATTCATATATACAGGGCAGCTCGATACACTAAGCTTCTGCTATGTGCAGGGTCTTGGGAAGGGCCGGACTACAAGGGTCTATTATATGCAGTTTTACCCTGCATTTCTACAAGAGGTTATTTTCACAGCTTGAACCAGTGACCTGCTGGTCATATGGCAGCAACTTTGGCCGCAACTTTATCAATTACACCAAGGCTCCCTCTAACATTCATATATACACAATAAGAAAAAAATGTATGCATACACAATCTTGTACTATTTTACAAAGAAAATAAAAGCTTTATATATAAAATGAAACATAAAAAGGAAAATAAATGATAATAAGTGCAAAGAAAAGCTAAGAATAACCTTCCATTGGGATATTTGGAATTTGTATCAAATGCTCAAATGAATCAATAGAAGCTTCCTGTAATAATATGCAGGAAAGGAATAAAAAATTCATAGAAATAAGCTCTGAATATATTTACATTTGAGCAAATTAAATTCCAATCAAACTCTCTTCTTCCCTGCAGAAAACAGGAAGAAGAAGAAGAAAGGAAGAAGAGAGAAAGAAAGAAAAAATGGAAGAGTTTTGAGACAAAATGATTTAGCTTTGTGAGGTTGTTATTCTTCTTTGAAAAAAATGGAGGTGAAGCTGTAGAAGTGGAGAGAAAAAAACGGCTTTTGAGGTAATTGAAGAATGTTTGAGTACATTTATATACACTAATTAATAACTATAGGTAAATTAATATACAGAAATATGTAATATAAATAATTTGGACCGCGAAAAGTAATCAATTAAAGGTGCAAGTAGTGAAAAATGATATTATATAATCGCTCTTAAAATAATAGTAGAATATATATATATATATATATATATATATATATATATATTTATATGTTTATACACAAAAATTATATTAATTTTATATAATTTTTCAACTAATAAATATAAATAATTTTTTCCGCATACTAAAAGCGTACGAAGCCCATTCGAAAAATTGTTGTGGCTGACGAAATATAAGCCTTTGGATTATGACATTCTTGATTTTTGGTACAACTATCACTAGTACATTGTCGGAGAAAAGATTGTATATATTTTCTTGCAAATTTAATAATTTAATTGGGAAGAATATTAATTAAAAAAAGATCATTTAAGCTGTTAAACATGGGTTTTTATGAATTAAGCCGAAACGTAGATTTAACCACAATACAATCTCCTTTCGTGTAATAACATGATAGAAACGTGCAATAATTAATCTGGTCAGATTTTTAATCAAATTTAAATAGATTAGCTAAATCGACTGACTAATCCTGTACGAAAGAATAGTTAGCTTTAATATAATCAAATGAATTACTAATTAGCATTATCTTCAAATACTACTTAAAAGTTAAACTATAAAAAATTACAGCGGAGTGATAAGTACGTCACCATCCTTAAAGCAAATATTTTGGATTTGAATCCTGGCTATGAAATTGTCTTCAAAAGCATTTTACCTTTGAAGTGAGATTTTCCGGCACAAATTCGAATTAGTCGTACCGCAAGAAAAGTAAAAATAGTACGGTCTAGCCAGTTTTTGGACTAGCAATTGAAGAATAACCATCGTTTGCAAAGTCATTGAATAAATGCTGAAACACGAAAAGTTCCATCATAATATGCTAGATTACGAAGCTCCTGCGCATAGACATCTAGCATATTATGTTGGAACTCTAGCACAAGAAAAGTTTCAGCATAATATACCGGGCAATTGAGCTCATGCGTACGAACTTCCAGCATATTATGTTGGAACTCTAGCATATCATGAAATTCCAGCACATTATACTAGAATTAGGGGTGTTCAAAACCGATCCGAAACCGAAAATCGAGCCGAACCGGAGCTTAATGGTTTAATGGTAACAACTTAACGGCTTAACGGACGGAGAACGGATTGAATTTTTTTATTAACGGCTTGTCGGTTTGGGGGCGAATTATTCATTTTTCTTAACGGATAATCCGTTAACCCGTTAAGAATATATATATATATATATATATATATATATATATATATATATATATATATATATATATATATATATATATATATATATATATATAATTTATTTTTACTTACATAATTATATATATTAAATATAAAACTAAAATCTTAAAAATGAATAAGTATAAGTGTATAACAAAAATAAATTACAAAAATAAACCACCCCCCACCGTTTGTTCTGACTGAGTGAGACAGTGAGTACTGAGTAGTGACTTCTGTCTCTATACCCATTACCCCTAATTTTCTAATTTCTATTTCCTAAATCTAAATATATAATTCCTCATTCTAGTCTCTAGAGAAACTGAGAAACCCTAACACTGTTAAAGCAGCAGCCGTCAGCCACCAATCCTCTCCAGTCTCTGCGTCCGCTCGCTCGCCGTCGTCTACTTCCACCAGTCGCCGGTCACCCTATCGCCATCTCGTCTCTTCAGGTACTCGTCGTCTTCTTGTGTGTACAGTACAAAAAAATGAGACAAAATCTCAAAGCTCTTGTAAACTAGGTATCAAGATGTTGCAGAGTTATAATTAAAATGAAGTAATTTACTCTCTGGAATGTAATTAACTCAAATCTTAAATATTAAAGGTAATAAGATTTGATATGTGATTTAGGAACGTAAAAATAATTAAATCCAAATCTCCGCAAATAATTCTAACATTTGTTGCAAATTTGGCTCTAATCTTCGAGTCAACTTTCAGCAACTGGCACTAGAAACAAAATTGGAATACTAGCTACTTGTTTGTCATGAAATGATTATTGTGTGCCTAATATTTGGCTGCATGCGTCATTTCATATTTTTAATTGAATTTTCAGAATCATTTATTCCAAATTGGAACCTTACATTCCCTATTTTCTAATTGCCTGGAAAGATAGTAACCCAAGCTTATCATGACTTGAGGCCATTTAGATTTGTCATATTGTAACTAAAAAGACAGTAACCAAAATCATTGCCTGAAAAAACAGTAACCAGAATCATTTGTTATATTGTAATTAAAAAGACTTGAGGCCATATTAGATTTTAGAGCTCAATAATGCCTGACAATCAGTAACATCAATTGTACAAGTATTGTAATTCGGTATAAGCTTTTCGATAATTTCATAGGTATTAAACTGATAAATCGCCCGGTAACCGCCTGATAAGAGCTAACCCGATACCAATCCGCCCGATATCTTATCGGGTGGCTAACGGATGAATACATTTAAAAGCCGATAACCGTTAAGAGTAAAAAGCCGCCAAATCCGCCCGATGAACACCCCTAACTAGAATCTCATATATAAAAAAGTCGAACGCTAACATATTATGCTGGAATTTTTCGACGAACAAAATATTTTTTTTTTTCAAATTTTATCTTTATATATAACTATTTTCAATTATCAATTATAAATTTGACAATTTATGATATTTTCCGGCGAGCGAATACCGGACTATAACAATAAAGTAAACCACTTATTAGGTATCACTAACTATTGAAGGTTCAATTATAGGTGACCAGTGGGTGGGCCGGGCCGGGTCCGGGTCCAAATTTTATGACCCGTCCGGGTCCGGGCCGGGTTCAATTGGGGGCGGGTTGCAATTGGGCTGGGTTGAGCCGGTCCGGGCCGGGCCGGGCCGGGTTAATCTTTTTTTTTTTTTTTTTGAATTACGTATAGTATAAATATTAAGTTATATTAATACTTTGTAATAATTGAATGAACACAACAAAAGATGGGGAAAAAATTGCACTTATTGCAAATGCTACTTTATTTCTTAAATTCAAAATTTCAAAACTAAAATGTATCATAATTAGTTTACAATTTACATCAAATGGCTTGCATTGCAATAGCAAGTTCTTCCATATTAATATGAACCTCTGGACCTTCTTCTGGAGTGTTAAATTCGGATGGGTTTCCGTGCGTTAATATATCTCCAAGTTCTTCGTCTTCCGGGCTATCAAGATCTTCCTTTCCTTGATTTCTTCGTTCAGATCTTATCCAATCTCTTAGACACACTAAGACTTCCAAAGCATTGCTTCCCAATGAGTGCCGCGTGTCTCCAAGTTGTTGTCTTGCTTGGCTAAATGCACTCTCGGATGCAACAGTGGAAATTGGGACATTCAGGACATCCCGCGCCATAGCGTAAAGAACGGGAAATTGCTTTGAATTTTCCTGCCACCAGCCTAAAGGTAGTAGGGTTACCGGTTGTTTGACTTCCATCCCCATTAACCCCCCATTCTATAGGATGATAATTTTGCATATGTCTAATTAGTGTGCCAGTCCCCCCTAAATTACCTCCGGTCAAATGTTTAAACGTTTCGTTACAAAGTCTGCACTTAACTCTATCACTATCTTCTATCTCATCAAAAAATTTCCAAACAGGACTTCTTTTTCTACGATTAGATTTAGAAGTTGGAGCGACTGGTGGTCTTCTACCCCTTGTTGCACTAGCAACTCCAACTCCAATACTACCAACATTTGCACTAGTAGGTGTATGTGTTATTGGTTCATTATTACTATTACTACCAGAAGCTACAGGACTTTTTTTACTACTTCCACTACCACTTCCACTCCTACCAGTAACTTTTCTACACGCTCTTTTAGCAGCATTCAACATATTGGAAAATTTAATATATAAGCTAAAATCAAATATGCAATTAAAATATTAAATAAGAGAAAGAGTTGGAGAGAGTGCACCGAAGTCGGAAATTGAGAATGTGCTGACGGACGTTGAAAGATGCCAGCAAATTTGTCTATCTTTTTCACCATGGCGGAGCCAAGAATATACAAAAGGGTGTCAAAAAAATAATTGTTACCATAGGAGTGGAACTTGTAACCTTCTATAATTTTTGTCACTTCTTAGCCATTGCAATAAGAGTTTGACTTGTGTCAAGGGTTGTCAACCCCTTGTAAATATTCAACTTTTAAAAAAAATACCTAAAATACCTATCTACACAGTGTTATTTTCCAGCGAAGGGGTGACACTCCTTGGGTAAGAGTGGCTCTGCCACTGCTTTTCACTAGGTATTTAATATTCGCTTTATAATTATATGTATTAATTAGGATTCAGATCTATGAGCACGTGATCTTTGCCCTATATATGGATTATTCCCATAAAAATCAAACAAATAATTTTTCTTTATTATTAAAATTTTTGTGCATTTTCTATGTTATTTTCTAATAATTATTACATTTTATTTGTGCATGTTAATCTATACAAAATATAAAATATGCATTTATATTTAGGATTTAATTTTATATTTTATATTAATTAGTACTCAAATTATTTTAGAACAAAACATGAAAATTCACAAAAATTAGTTCATTTTGCATTTTATTTGGGAATTGTCACAAATTAGATTTTTACGATAATTTTAGGAATTATTTAGTTTAGTTTAAATATATTGGGATTTTAGTATGGTTCTAATTTTATAAAATAGAAACTACAAAGAAAAATTAAATAATTTTAAAACACAAAAAAAGGGGGATAAAAGGAATAATTGAAAAGGGAAGCAATTGAAAAAAGGGCTGCCAAGAGTGGGCTTTTGAATTTGATTTGGCCCACAATTCCCAAACCCGTCGCCCAAGCCCAAGTGCCCAACCCAGTCCGGTTCTTTAAAATCCCGAAACGACTTCGTTCCCAAGAATTAATTGTAGCCACTGAATCGAAATCCAATGGACAGGATTGTCCTAGAATACTTGTTATATATATGTCCGAAAATCCCCCCCCCCCCCGCCCATTCATTCATTGTCCTCACACCCCACTTCTTTCAAAAAACCCTAATGCCTCCGCCCCAAAATTCTTAGCCGCCGGTGGCGGCGCCGGTAGCCAAACCCTACCAAACTAACATCATCCACTCTCCTCTTTCCAACCGTACCAACCGTTTTCTTCGAATCATCACTCAATTGGTCGAATCTTAATTTGAAAACCCCGGTCAAAATACAAACTCATCCAAACCGGCTCAAATTCACACCCCATAGTCCCCAAGGCTCCCTTATTTGGAATCACAAGCCAAAAGTTCTTGAATCTTCCCAAGCCTGCACGAATTTTGAATCTGGTGTGATCTGTTTCGAGGGTGAAAAAGTTGGATGGCTTTTGATTAATGTTATAGGGTTATTTTGGCCAAAATAAACCTATAACATTAATCGAAACTCAATCGAGAGTCAATTGTTTTGAAGAACATACTTCAGTAAGGTTTTTCTCATTTCTCGTCTTCAATTATTAGTTTAATTCATTGTTTTGTTGTGTCCAATTAACAGCACTTCATTGCATGGATGATTAAATGTCTAGGCCATTTTTCATTTCTTTGCTGATTTGATTTTGGTTAGTTTGAATGATCAAATGGTAGTTTAATTTGGTTTTTTTCTTTGACTGTTGATGAGGCCTTAGTTGCAGTTAATTGGTTTGTTTCCATAAGCTTCTTAGTTCACTAGTATCAAGATTAAATTGCTTTTATCCAGAAAAATTTAGGTTTGTTCATGCTGATTTTTGCCTGTTTGGTTTTTCTGGAAATAATTTGAGTTAATTGCAGTTTATGATTTGATTTGTTAGTTGGCAATTGAATTAGTGATAATTAGTATTGATAATTAGTTTACAATTTACATCAAATGGCTTGCATTGCAATAGCAAGTTCTTCCATATTAATATGAACCTCTGGACCTTCTTCTGGAGTGTTAAATTCGGATGGGTTTCCGTGCGTTAATATATCTCCAAGTTCTTCGTCTTCCGGGCTATCAAGATCTTCCTTTCCTTGATTTCTTCGTTCAGATCTTATCCAATCTCTTAGACACACTAAGACTTCCAAAGCATTGCTTCCCAATGAGTGCCGCGTGTCTCCAAGTTGTTGTCTTGCTTGGCTAAATGCACTCTCGGATGCAACAGTGGAAATTGGGACATTCAGGACATCCCGCGCCATAGCGTAAAGAACGGGAAATTGCTTTGAATTTTCCTGCCACCAGCCTAAAGGTAGTAGGGTTACCGGTTGTTTGACTTCCATCCCCATTAACCCCCCATTCTATAGGATGATAATTTTGCATATGTCTAATTAGTGTGCCAGTCCCCCCTAAATTACCTCCGGTCAAATGTTTAAACGTTTCGTTACAAAGTCTGCACTTAACTCTATCACTATCTTCTATCTCATCAAAAAATTTCCAAACAGGACTTCTTTTTCTACGATTAGATTTAGAAGTTGGAGCGACTGGTGGTCTTCTACCCCTTGTTGCACTAGCAACTCCAACTCCAATACTACCAACATTTGCACTAGTAGGTGTATGTGTTATTGGTTCATTATTACTATTACTACCAGAAGCTACAGGACTTTTTTTACTACTTCCACTACCACTTCCACTCCTACCAGTAACTTTTCTACACGCTCTTTTAGCAGCATTCAACATATTGGAAAATTAAATATATAAGCTAAAATCAAATATGCAATTAAAATATTAAATAAGAGAAAGAGTTGGAGAGAGTGCACCGAAGTCGGAAATTGAGAATGTGCTGACGGACGTTGAAAGATGCCAGCAAATTTGTCTATCTTTTTCACCATGGCGGAGCCAAGAATATACAAAAGGGTGTCAAAAAAATAATTGTTACCATAGGAGTGGAACTTGTAACCTTCTATAATTTTTGTCACTTCTTAGCCATTGCAATAAGAGTTTGACTTGTGTCAAGGGTTGTCAACCCCTTGTAAATATTCAACTTTTAAAAAAAATACCTAAAATACCTATCTACACAGTGTTATTTTCCAGCGAAGGGGTGACACTCCTTGGGTAAGAGTGGCTCTGCCACTGCTTTTCACTAGGTATTTAATATTCGCTTTATAATTATATGTATTAATTAGGATTCAGATCTATGAGCACGTGATCTTTGCCCTATATATGGATTATTCCCATAAAAATCAAACAAATAATTTTTCTTTATTATTAAAATTTTTGTGCATTTTCTATGTTATTTTCTAATAATTATTACATTTTATTTGTGCATGTTAATCTATACAAAATATAAAATATGCATTTATATTTAGGATTTAATTTTATATTTTATATTAATTAGTACTCAAATTATTTTAGAACAAAACATGAAAATTCACAAAAATTAGTTCATTTTGCATTTAATTTGGGAATTGTCACAAATTAGATTTTTACGATAATTTTAGGAATTATTTAGTTTAGTTTAAATATATTGGGATTTTAGTATGGTTCTAATTTTATAAAATAGAAACTACAAAGAAAAATTAATATAATTTTAAAACACAAAAAAAGGGGGATAAAAGGAATAATTGAAAAGGGAAGCAATTGAAAAAAGGGTTGCCAAGAGTGGGCTTTTGAATTTGATTTGGCCCATAATTCCCAAACCCGTCGCCCAAGCCCAAGTGCCCAACCCAGTCCGGTTCTTTAAAATCCCGAAACGACTTCGTTCCCAAGAATTAATTTTAGCCACTGAATCGAAATCCAATGGACAGGATTGTCCTAGAATACTTGTTATATATATGTCCGAAAATCCCCCCCCCCCCCCCCCCGCCCATTCATTCATTGTCCTCACACCCCACTTCTTTCAAAAAACCCTAATGCCTCCGCCCCAAAATTCTTAGCCGCCGGTGGCGGCGCCGGTAGCCAAACCCTACCAAACTAACATCATCCACTCTCCTCTTTCCAACCATACCAACCGTTTTCTTCGAATCATCACTCAATTGGTCGAATCTTAATTTGAAAACCCCGGTCAAAATACAAACTCATCCAAACCGGCTCAAATTCACACCCCATAGTCCCCAAGGCTCCCTTATTTGGAATCACAAGCCAAAAGTTCTTGAATCTTCCCAAGCCTGCACGAATTTTGAATTTGGTGTGATCTGTTTCGAGGGTGAAAAAGTTGGATGGCTTTTGATTAATGTTATAGGGTTATTTTGGCCAAAATAAACCTATAACGTTAATCGAAACTCAATCGAGAGTCAATTGTTTTGAAGAACATACTTCAGTAAGGTTTTTCTCATTTCTCGTCTTCAATTATTAGTTTAATTCATTGTTTTGTTGTGTCCAATTAACAGCACTTCATTGCATGGATGATTAAATGTCTAGGCCATTTTTCATTTCTTTGCTGATTTGATTTTGGTTAGTTTGAATGATCAAATGGTAGTTTAATTTGGTTTTTTTCTTTGACTGTTGATGAGGCCTTAGTTGCAGTTAATTGGTTTGTTTCCATAAGCTTCTTAGTTCACTAGTATCAAGATTAAATTGCTTTTATCCAGAAAAATTTAGGTTTGTTCATGCTGATTTTTGCCTGTTTGGTTTTTCTGGAAATAATTTGAGTTAATTGCAGTTTATGATTTGATTTGTTAGTTGGCAATTGAATTAGTGATAATTAGTATTGATTATTGCAGAGTTTAATTAGATTCAATGTTTGGATATAGTTGTTTAGTTCCTTTATTAGATGACCTTACTTAAATTTTAATTGGGGTGAGTTAATTTTTAGAATGATAGAAGGGTAGTTTGGGCATGGAAAATTGTAGTATATTGAAAAATAGTAATTGCAAGGAAGGTTTAAGGGTAGTAATGGTATTTTGAGGCTCAAAGAGTATCCTAGAAGCTCCTAGAATAGAACTTTAGTGTATATTTCAGGAAACTTAGTGAGTAACTTGAGGAACAAGTTAGGAAATTGAGGTTTAAAGTGAAAAATGGGCAGGGTCCAAAAAGGAAAATAAAAATCTGAAGTTTGCCCTCCCTCTTGCCTATAAATTGGCACCATCATGCCTTGTAGAGGGGGTCTTCAATTTTTTGCTCAAAAATTCCATAGAAACCTGATTGTCCTTTCATTTTTAGCTTTCAAATTAGTTTCAGCATTCAAATACACCAAAAATACAAAAAAATACATACAGAAAAAATAGAAAACATCAAATATTCACTGTTTCATTGAGTGTGAGCAGATTCTGGGTTCCTCTTTTTCGTTTTCTATTATGACTTGGTCTGGTGTGCAGTTTGTACTCGTTTGAATTAACTCCTGCTGGGTTCTAGCTGTTCTGTGGGTTCTCTTGGATTATCTACTGGTTTTTGTTTTCAAAAGCATTTCTGGGTTTTGTTCTTGTATCTGAAGGCTGATGTGTCCTTATTGTTGTTGCACTGACTGCTGAACCTCACTCTTCTTTTCCGTTCTCTCGAATTCCAGGTACCCAACTATGACTCTACAAATTTGTAACCTGGAATATGAATTTGTATGAGGAATTGAAGTTCAAATGTGTTTTTCCTCTCAATTGGTCTATGTCCTGTAGTGTCTTTTTTACGTTTTAATTCAGTGTAGATGGTTACATAATATACAAATGGACTGTAATAAGACTGCTGGGACTCATTTGATTATCTATATTGTTTAATCTTCAGTTTAGGAATGTTTGAGTTTAGCATATTAGTTAAATGGAAGTCAGTTGTCACATTAGTTGTTGGATGAAATAGGAATTGGTTATTTTGTTATTTCTGTCTTCATATGCTCGTAGCTTGGACAAGTTATAACATAAATAATTGGGTGTTGTATGTAATTTGAATTTTCTTGGACTTTTGAACTTTATATTGGTTTATTGATATCCCTTAGCCTAGTGTAGCTTTGTGGATGGTCCTCCTACATAATTGTAAGCTCAAATAGGTGAATACTTGAAGCAAAAATTGAATTCGACTTTGGCTGCATGTATTTGGGTATGAAGTTAGGTTGTGAGTCGGTTTATTGGCTGTAAATGAATTTTGATTCATCAATCGTTGTATTCACCGAAGTTTAAATTCTCAAAAATAATCGTTCATAGCTTCACATAGAAATCAAAGAAAACTGAACAAATAATTGAGTGATAAACTACAGTGTCAATAAAGGGGGTGTCTGTGTCACGTTTTCCATAGCTGAACTGGATTTAAACTTTAAAATTTTTAATGAAGCTAGATGTATTTGCATAGTCTATTAGAGTCATCAGTTAAAGGTTAAGGAATCTGGGTCCATACACGTTGATTCGGCCTTTTGAGCTTGATAATTCATTGGTATAATATTTATAAAATTTGAAATTCATGTCCTTTGATTAAATGATGGTGCAGAGGTATTCATGATGTTTTGGAAAGAGAATTATCTGAGCATCGTCTTGGGCCCTCGATTGGCCCAAATGAATGTTGTTTATTTTGGGCTCTCAAGAGTTCAAACCTCTGCCCTTCAATTCGCCCCAGCGTCACTGCTTGGACTGTTGGGCCAGTGTTTGAGCCCAATCCCCTTTCAATAGCTTAATGTCTTAATTGATTTTTGGCATTCGGGATTTAAGTTAGGTAGCAGGTTCTAAACTAAAAGGTTCGTCCTTTTGTTTGGACCTGGCTTGAACTAGGAATCCGAATTCTAATAATCAATTAAGATTTTCCTATTCTATTAGATACAAAAACGAAAATAGCAAATATAGTCACTTTAGGCTTATCCTTTAAAATAATTGAGACGAGCCTTGCCCAATAAAAATACAAATTACGGGGGCCTCAATAAAGGTTTAAAATATTTAGATAATCGGTAAGGGCCGTTTAGCAAACTTCACGGCCCTCCTAAAATATAATAACGCGCTAGACTTTTTTAGGCGCGTATTTTAATAATTTTACCTTCCTAAATATGGGTGGGCATTTCATGCGGCCCAAATCCAAATCCTAAAACGTCGAATAGAGTGTGTCTAGGATTGGGGTTTATTTAATGCAGCGCAATCCAAAAATACATTTAAACAACGTTTACTTTATTAAAAAGATATTATTTTAAATAAATGCGGTTTATAAATAAAAAGGCACAAATATTATATTAAATAAAAGCGGTTTATAAATAAAAAGGTACATAGGCTATGATGTATTAAAAATCAGAAAAAATCAAATATAGCAGTTAAGCGACCGTGCTAGAACCACGGAACCTGGAAATGCCTAACACCTTTTCCCAGATTAACAAAATTTCTTACTCGGTTTCTGGTTCGCAGACTGTAATAGAGTCATAATCTTCCTCGGTTCGGGATTCAAATTGGTGACTTAGGACACCATAAATCTCTCAAGTGCCGACTCTGAATAAATAATAAATAAGTCCTGTTCTGATTGTCCTTTAATTGGAAAAACTCCTTTACGGCCCTTGCAGGGTGATAGTAAAAAAGGAGGTCTGACAGCTCCGGCGACTCTTTTGGGGACAAGAACCCAGAACGTTTTGTTCAGGGTTCAGAATTCGAGCTTAGAATAATTGTTGTGTTTAGTTTTATCTGATTTTCTTACATGATATATGCTTAATGTGCTAATTGATTGCTTTTACTACTTTTATATTACGTGAACTGTATATAAAATGTGCTACACCAAATCTTCTTTCCGAGTCTTCTAAATTGTGAAGAAGGGTGTACAATGTACGACTTCTTTTTTGTCTAGTGTTAAATCCCAATTTAGATTGAGGTTTGGATAAGTCGCAAAGCCGATGAAGCTTATGTATTCCCGAATTGCCGCATCCCTCTCGGCTCGAGTTGTCCGCTCGGGTAAATCAGGTCTAGAACAAACACCCAGGTTTTAAACCTAGAAGAGCTCAGCCTCATGCCGGATCCCTAGTAGGAACGCTTATCTGCATCATGTGCATATTGACTTAAGGGACTCAACACAGGGGTTGGGTCCGTCTAGGGCTAGCAGCCTGATATGAAAAGACCATTCTGATGCATCTTACTTGTTTTTGTGCATTTATTTGTTTGGGCTTGCATGTTGACCGGCTTTTGAATCTCGGGAATGTTAGAAAATTTTTTAAAAAAAAAAGAAAAAGGAAAAAGAGAAAAATAATAGTTGGAGAGTTAATTGATTGTTTAAAAAAAGCCGATGTCCAAATACTGTCAGAACTTTGCCGAATTATTTTATTGTTTTATTCAAAAGGAGTCCGTCATTTTTTTAGTTTGCAAAAATAGAAAATGAAAAATAGTTTGTTTTGTCAAATGAAATGAAAAAAAGAGTCTTGATTATTGTTTTTCCTGTTTTAGAATAGTTTTGGAAAATAGGTTGTTTTATTGAAAGAAAAAAGAGTCGATTATTTTTAGTTTGAAAATAGGTTGTTTGTCAGAAAAATAAAAAATAGTTTTTATTTTCTGGGAAAATAGATTGTTTGTTGAACATGGAAAAAAAATCGTTTGTTTTGTCTTGTTTTCAAAAATAGAAAAGGAAAAATAGTTTGTTTTGCTATGAAAAATAAAAAAATAAAGGGTCTTTTATTTTAATCCTGTTTTCGAAAATGAAAAAGAGAAAAATAGTCTGTTCTGCGATAGAAAATAAAAAAGAAAAAAGAAAAAAAGGGTCTTTTATTTTAGGCTATTTTATGGTTTGTTGAAAAACAAAAAGAGGAAAAGAGCTTCTATTTTTAAAAGTGGTTTTGTTTTTTATTTTTGCTTATGAAATGCCAAAAATGAAAATGAAAAGAGTCTTGTTTTAAAATAGTTCAGTTAATTTCTCGAACTACGCATGGTTTGATTCTCACAGTGCGTGAGATACCTAGGCAACCCCCATCCGGTCCAACCTTCCTTTTACAAAAATAGCCCAAAAATGTCAAAATTTTAAATAAATAAACCAGATGATGCCGTTTTTGTCAAAAATAGCCCAATATTCCCAAACGAAACGCCGGAAGGCTAACCTTGCATATATAGCCACCTTTGATCATATTTTGATTTTTGACCCTCACATCCTTAAAATCTTCGTCCCCGAGGCGCTGAAAGGCCGTGTTTGCAATACCGGGTCATTTATTTTAAATTTGAAAAAAACAAGAAAAGATTTATAAATAAGTCGAAAAGCCGGCCCTTTTGTCATAAATAGCCGTTTGTTCAAAATTGGCGTATAGGGAAAGGAATTAGTCATTTTGTTTTTGAATTAGTATTTTTTTATTAGAGTATATGGGTCGTTTGATTTTCGAGTCTGTATTTCATCGTTAAGCTTGTCAGTTTTGGTGTTATTATGAAAATGGAAAATTCCAAAAATATTTCATTGTTTTTTTCCGTTTATCTGCAAGAACTACGCACGGTATGATTCATGCAGGGTCATAATACGTAGGCAATCTCCATAAGATTCAACCACAACAACAAAATGAATAAAAAATAGAAAAGAAAAATTGAATGAAAAATGGAAAAGATGTTAATAGTGAAGACCGATTCAATCCATTCTAACATGTTTTGTTTGAATTGTGAAGAAAATTGAGATGGTTGGTTTGTGGTAACTCATCCATACAACACGAGGTCGAAAAGCAAGGCCGTCATGGCTGGCAAAGGATTGAACACAAGTATTACTGATCCGTCTAGGGGAATTGTTGAATCAAAATCTGAGTTGAAAGAAGAGGTTTTGAGGTTGAAAAGACAGATAGTCGGAATGAACAGTGTTAGAAACTACGCTTTACGCTAGAGGGGGGGTGAATAGCGTATTAATAAAATTTAGCGTTTTCTTGCGGAATTTAAAACTTTGCAGGAAGTAAAATAAATGCGGAAAAATAAACTTACACAAAGATGTATACTGGTTGGCCACCAACGTGGTTAGTCCAGTCCCCGAGAGACTCTCTCGAGATTTTTCACTATCTTGTTAAGCTTACGGGTGCTCAACAAACCGTTACACACTTGAGGACACAAGCCTCAAACAGTTGCTCGGAGATCGCAATCTCAAAAACTTCACCCAAGGAAACGCAAGTTCCTTGAAACAAGAGAATCGCAATTCTCTTACAAGTATATCAAATACTTGGACACTCACTTAACTAAAGTACTCCTTATTGAGTAGATATGAGTAAAAGAATATGTTCAAGATTACAACAACTTTAAGCAATAATATGGCTCTCAAAAGCTTTATGGAATGAGTAGAAAATGAAGAACAATTGAATGAAAGCTTATAGCAATATAATGATCAGTTTGTGTATGTTGTTGTTGTTAAAACACTGAAATGAAGCTGTATTTATAGTTGAAAAACTTGGCATTACCGTTGCCTAATTGCCAATTAAGAGTTGCTGAAATTACTCAGTGATAATCGATTATTAAGACCAAACAATCGATTATCTGCCAGTCAGTTTAAAAATCAATCCCAGATTTAACGCTTCACAATCGATTATGTACAATCTATAATCGATTACTGGCAATATTCAAAATCAGATAATCGACTACACCAAATCCATAATCGATTACTTTAGCAACGTTCTCAAAATCATTTCCAGATTTAAAGCAAAACATCGATTATATAAAATCTATAATCGATTACTTCAGCAACGTTCTAAAAATCATTTCCGGATTTTAAGCAAAACATCGATTATATAAAATCTATAATCGATTACCTTATGGTATTTGAAAATCATTTGACAACGGTCAGCTTCACCAATCGATTGTCCTTTGCAACAATCGATTACTTGTTATTTTCTGAAAATCATAAAACTTACTGTCTCAGTGATAATCGATTATCTAAAGGCATAATCGATTACTTAATTAAATTTAAAATCAATGGAAGATACTGTCTCAACATAATCGATCACCATTAGTTCATAATCGATTATTTTGAGTATTGAAAAACTTTACCTCAACAACAATCGATTGTCATTTGTTCACAATCAATTATCATGCAGATTTGGAAAAACCTGATGTTCACTGTCTTACTCACAATCGATTACCATTAATTCATAATCGACTGTCATGCAGTCTTGGTTCAGAAACAATCGATTATCATAAGTTCATAATCGATTATTTTAGCCCAGATTTTTTAGGCATGTTTAGAAAACATTTTGTCTAATGTAAATATGCATGTTTGAAAATCTTTTTGACACAGAATTAAATATGCATGATTTTGGAAAATAGTTTTATGAGAGAGGCCATACTATGAGTCAAGTTATAGGATCGAGATTACAATTTAGAACAACTCAATAACAATTAAAAGCTCTATCTTGAACTTCAATCTTATTCGCAACCATTTTGCGCTTGAACTTGAATTCCGTCATATATCAATGTTTGCTTCGTTTGTCATTCATCAAAACCTACAAAAGAGTACACGTTTAGTATATTGTATTGAGAACGTGTTTCTAACAATTTCCCCCTTTTTGATAATGGCAAACATTAAGCGGGATATGCAATTTAGGCAAAAGATATTGACAATTCAAGACAAGTAACAATTATGCAATTTCGTTCTTGTTCCCCCTCAATTTAAGAGTTCCCCCTCAATTTTAGCTTACCCCGATATCCCGTTTTCTTCCCCCTTTTGCCATTAGCAAAAAAATAGTAAGGAAAGATGCAAAAAGATGAAATAAACAAGGTTTATTTATTGAAAAAAAAAAGAGGGTAGTCGATTATTGATACGGGATAATCGATTTTCATAGGGACATTGCTGCAGATTCACGGTTTGCTTAAGAATTGCTCTTAGCTCTAGGGTGATACCTGCAAAAAGAAGTTAGACGCCTCCGACGCTCAAGTTAGAAATCATGTAGGAAAGAAAATGCAATGCATGACTTAGATCAAAGTGGAGTCAAGGATCCCGAGTTCACTGCGAATTCGGAAGAAGGACTCTTTCTCTAAAGGCTTGGTAAAGATGTCTGCCAATTGGCTTTTGGTTTCAACAAATTCAATTTCGACATCGCCTTTGAGTACATGATCTTTAATAAAATGATGTCTAATTTCGATGTGTTTTGTTCGCGAATGAAGAACGGGGTTCTTCGTCAAGCATATGGCGCTAGTGTTATCACATCTAAGAGGAATGTGCTCAAGACTTAGGCCATAGTCCAAGAGTTGTTGTTTCATCCATAGGATTTGAGCACAGCAACTCCCCGCGGC
The DNA here is from genome assembly GCA_034376525.1 of Nicotiana benthamiana. Taxonomy (NCBI): domain Eukaryota; kingdom Viridiplantae; phylum Streptophyta; class Magnoliopsida; order Solanales; family Solanaceae; genus Nicotiana; species Nicotiana benthamiana. The sequence continues at coordinate 73,093,651 of CM067336.1, forward strand.
TACATATTCAGCCTCGGTGGTAGACAACGCAACACTTACTTGTTTCTTACTAAACCAAGAGACAAGAGAGCTACCGAGCAAATGGCAAGTGCCACTTGTGCTCTTGCGGTCCAATTTGCATCCAGCAAAATCGGAATCGGAATATCCAATAAGTTGGCATGAAGAGCCTTTGGGGTACCATAGACCCACATTTGTAGTACCAATGAGATACCTTAATATCCGTTTCACCGCAGTAAGGTGAGACTCCTTCGGACATGACTGATAGCGAGCACATAAACACACGCTAAACATGATGTCCGGACGACTAGCGGTAAGATAAAGAAGAGAGCCAATCGTACCTCGATACTTTTTAGTGTCGACTTCCTTACCTTTTTCATCTTTGTCTAGATGATCGGATGTGCTCATGGGAGTAGCCATTTCTTTTGCATTGTTCATCTCAAAGCGTTTTAGTAGTTCTTTGCAATATTTGGCTTGGCATATGAATGTACCTTCTTTCATTTGTTTCACTTGTAGCCCCAAAAAGAATGTTAACTCGCCCATCATAGACATTTCAAATTCGCTAGTCATTAGATCGGAAAATTCCTTGCATAAAACATTGTTAGTAGCACCAAATATAATATCGTCTACATATATTTGAACTAATAAAATATCATTGTTTTTGTGCTTGACAAAGAGGGTTGTGTCAACTTTTCCCCTAATGAAATCATTTTCCAAAAGAAATTTACTCAACCTTTCATACCAAGCTCGAGGAGCTTGTTTTAAACCATAAAGAGCCTTTTTGAGTTTGAAAACATGATCGGGATATTTAAAATCTTCAAAGCCGGGGGGTTGTTTGACATAAACTTCTTCTTCAATAAAACCATTTAGAAAAGCACTTTTCACATCCATTTGATATAGAATAAAATTCATTGAAGAGGCGAAAGCAAGTAATAGTCGAATAGCTTCTAATCTAGCTACGGGAGCATAGGTTTCCTCATAATCAATACCTTCTTCTTGACTATAGCCTTTTTCCACAAGCCTAGCTTTGTTTCTAGTGATTATACCATTTTCATCTAGTTTATTGCGAAAAACCCATTTCGTACCAATTATAGAATGACCTTTGGGTCTTGGCACCAAATCCCAAACGTTATTGCGTTCGAATTGGTTAAGCTCCTCTTGCATTGCCAAGGTCCAAAATTCATCCCCAATTGCTTCGGAGATGGTTTTAGGTTCAATTTGAGAAACAAAAGCAGTAAGTTCTAAAGTGTTTTTGAGGGAGTTTCGGGTACTTACCTTTTCTCCAACATCGCCGATTACCTGTTCGAGAGGATGATCCTTGATCGTTCTCCACTCGTTAGGCGTATTTATTCCTTTTTCTGATTGTGGTGCTTCTTCCGTTGATTGTTCCCCAATTTCATTTTTGTTTTCCTTTGAAGGTTCTTCTTGGATTTTATCTTTCAAGCTATCCAAGATACCTGCAAGATCAAAACCGGATTCCTTTCTCGCCAAGCGAGTATTATCTTCGGAAAACACAACATGAGGGGATTCCTCCACAATTTGGGTTCTTTTGTTAAAGATATATGTTTTGCTACGTGAGGAATAACCAATGAAAATACCTTCATCCGATTTAGCATCAAACTTACCCAATTGGTCCTTGCCATTGTTATGAACGAAACATTTACAACCAAAAACAAGTAAATGAAAAATGTTGGGTTTTCTACCCTTATAAAGTTCATATGGGGTTTTCATGAGTATCGGCCGAATTGCTACTCTATTTAAAACATAGCAAGCGGTACTCACGGCGTCCGCCCAAAAGTATTTGGGAATCTTAGCTTCGTCGAGCATGGTTCTAGCCATCTCTTCGAGACACCTATTTTTCTTTTCCACCACCCCATTTTGTTGTGGTGTCCGTGGAGCGGAAAAGGTGTGTTCGATTCCGAGTTCATCACAAAAGTCCGCAAAGAGATTGTGATCAAACTCTCCCCCATGATCACTTCTAATCGAAGTGACGGTCGATTCCTTTTCGTTTTGAACACGCTTAAGGAAATACTTGAAATTTTGAAAAGCATCACTTTTATTTGCAAGAAATAGAGTCCAAGTAAATCTGGAAAAGTCATCAACAATTACAAAAATATATTTATTTTTACCAAGACTTTCAATACGAGAGGGACCAAATAAATCCATGTGAAGTAATTGCAAAGGTCTAGATGTTGAAACAATATTCTTGGATTTAAAAGATGCTTTGGTTTGCTTCCCTTTTTGACAAGAATCGCAAATTGAATCATTTTCAAACTTTAAACTGGGAAGACCAACTACTAAGTTTTGAGAAAGAAGCTTGTTCAAAAGATACATGTTCATATGTGCTACTCTACGATGCCATAGCCAAGAGTTATCCTCTTTGCTTAATAAACAATCAACATATTTGGGTGAGGAGTTTGCAAGATCAACCATATAGATATTATCAATTCTAAAACCACGAAGTATGATCTTGAAATCACTACGTCTAAATACAAGACATTCATTCGAATCAAATAGAGCAAGATTTCCCTTGTCACATAATTGACTTATGCTCAAGAGATTATGCTTCAAACCTTTCACAAGTAGTATATGTTTAATAGAGGAGTTTTCGTCCTTACCGACCGAACCAATGCCGATGATTTTTCCTTTATTGTTATCACCAAATATGACACTTCCTCCTTCTTTGTGCTCTAGTTGAAGGAATTTGGATTCATCTCCCGTCATGTGTTTGGAGCATCCACTATCAAGGTACCATAGTACACTTGATCCCTTCAAGCACACCTACAAAACAAATTAATGTTCTTTAGGTACCCATGCCATCTTGGGTCCTTGAGGGTTAGGCATGTTATAATGATGCAATTGATTTATATGTCTATGACGAGTAAAGCAAGCGGGAGCAATATGACCAATACGTCTACAATAATGACAAGTCACGTTGGGATTATGCATTTTTCTAGGTACATAGTAACTAGATGAATGAAGGTTGCTTGCTCTACTTTGAACACCATTGTTTCTCCTATTATGAGCTCTAGGAGGTTCACAAGTTTGTCTAAAATATGCATCATTTCTAGAATATCTATTTCTAGGTGGAGGGTCATTTCTTGGTCTTCTAAATTGTTCAGGGTTTGGCCTAAAATATGTATCATTTCTAGGTCTTCTAGCATTTTCACTATTTGGTCTAACATGCAAGTTATTTCTAGGATTTCTACTTCTAGGATAAACATTTTGGTTATTATTCCTAGGTTGAGCTCTAGGTTGTTGTGGTTTAGCACCAACCTTTTCTTCATTCTTGAATCCTATTCCATGTTTAGTTGATTTTAGATTAACAAGCACATCATTCAAGTTTTTATGCGAAGAATTAAACTTATCTAATGTGCCTTTAAGTCTAGCTACTTCATTCTTAAGAAGCACACAAGAAGAACAGTTTCTAGTAGAACCTTCAGGTTTATCAGCACTTCTTTTTCCATAAAACTTGTTTTCCTCTTTCAGCTTCTCATTTTCGAAAACCAGTTTTTCTAATTCTTTTTCTTTTAATGAAAGCTGTGTTTGAAAATCTTTTTCTTTTAGAGAAGCGCTTTCTTTAATACTTTTGACAGTTTTTGAAGCTTTGATAAATTAGCATATAGTTCATCAAAAGCATTTCTCATTTCATCAAGAGTAAAGAAATTTTGAGAAGAGATTTGACTTACCTCGTCTTTGCCGTCTTCTTGAGCCATGAGACATACATTTGCTGCTTCATCGTCTTCTTCTTCGCTTGCTTCATCTCCGGAATCTCCTCCCCAAGAGATGTATGCACGTTGCTTTTTGAAGGGTTTCTTCTCCTTTATGATGTTAGGGCAATTTGATTTTATGTGCCCGGTTTCTCCGCATTCATAGCATTTTAGTTGATCGCCTTGCTTTTTGTTCTTGCGTTCATACTCTTTGCGCATGAATTTTTGAAACCTTTTGATAACGAGTCCAAACTCGTTGTCACCTTCCTCATCAATTTTTGGTTGGCTAGCCTTTAGAGCAATCTTTTGCCTTCTTTGATCATCAACAAACGGGTTAAGTATAGTTGATTCATAGGTTTTGAGATTACCTCTTAATGCGTCAATTGTGACATTTGTGATGCCAATGGATTCTTGGATTGCATCGGCCTTTGATCGCCATGCCGGAGTGAGACTTCTGAGGATCTTCCGGACAAGTTCTCTATCCGTAAACGTCTTTTTGAGGGCATGTAGATCATTCACGATCATTGAGAATCGCTCAAACATTTCGTCTATTTTCTCTCCTTCCTTCATGTGGAATAGTTCATAAGAGTGAGTTAAGAAATCAATTTTAGCTTCTCGTACCTGGTCGGTTCCTTCGTATGTCACTTCAAGCTTATCCCACATTTCTTTTGCTGTTTTGCAACATGATATCTTCCTGTAGTCGTTAGCATTAACAGCACAATATAATAAATTTATAGCTTTGGCATTATTTTGAACCTTACGAATATCCTCCGCGGTATATTCCTCTTCGGTCTTTGGAACCCATTCGTTTTCCACCTTCTTGGTTGGAATTTGGTTTCCATTGGTGAATACTTTCCACAAATGAAAGCTATTTGATTGCACAAAGATTTGCATCCTCTCCTTCCAGTATGAGTAGTTTGTGCCGTTGAATAGAGGAGGTCGTGTAGAGCATTGTCCTTCTTCAATTCCTGCAAAAGAGTCAAGAGTAGAAGCCATGGATGGTTCTCTCAAACGGTTAAGTTTTCAGAGAGTTGGGCTCTGATACCAATTGTTAGAAACTACGCTTTACGCTAGAGGGGGGGTGAATAGCGTATTAATAAAATTTAGCGTTTTCTTGCGGAATTTAAAACTTTGCAGGAAGTAAAATAAATGCGGAAAAATAAACTTACACAAAGATGTATACTGGTTGGCCACCAACGTGGTTAGTCCAGTCCCCGAGAGACTCTCTCGAGATTTTTCACTATCTTGTTAAGCTTACGGGTGCTCAACAAACCGTTACACACTTGAGGACACAAGCCTCAAACAGTTGCTCGGAGATCGCAATCTCAAAGACTTCACCCAAGGAAACGCAAGTTCCTTGAAATAAGAGAATCGCAATTCTCTTACAAGTATATCAAATACTTGGACACTCACTTAACTAAAGTACTCCTTATTGAGTAGATATGAGTAAAAGAATATGTTCAAGATTACAACAACTTTAAGCAATAATATGGCTCTCAAAAGCTTTATGGAATGAGTAGAAAATGAAGAACAATTGAATGAAAGCTTATAGCAATATAATGATCAGTTTGTGTATGTTGTTGTTGTTAAAACACTGAAATGAAGCTGTATTTATAGTTGAAAAACTTGGCATTACCGTTGCCTAATTGCCAATTAAGAGTTGCTGAAATTACTCAGTGATAATCGATTATTAAGACCAAACAATCGATTATCTGCCAGTCAGTTTAAAAATCAATCCCAGATTTAACGCTTCACAATCGATTATGTACAATCTATAATCGATTACTGGCAATATTCAAAATCAGATAATCGACTACACCAAATCCATAATCGATTACTTTAGCAACGTTCTCAAAATCATTTCCAGATTTAAAGCAAAACATCGATTATATAAAATCTATAATCGATTACTTCAGCAACGTTCTAAAAATCATTTCCGGATTTTAAGCAAAACATCGATTATATAAAATCTATAATCGATTACCTTATGGTATTTGAAAATCATTTGACAACGGTCAGCTTCACCAATCGATTGTCCTTTGCAACAATCGATTACTTGTTATTTTCTAAAAATCATAAAACTTACTGTCTCAGTGATAATCGATTATCTAAAGGCATAATCGATTACTTAATTAAATTTAAAATCAATGGAAGATACTGTCTCAACATAATCGATCACCATTAGTTCATAATCGATTATTTTGAGTATTGAAAAACTTTACCTCAACAACAATCGATTGTCATTTGTTCACAATCAATTATCATGCAGATTTGGAAAAACCTGATGTTCACTGTCTTACTCACAATCGATTACCATTAATTCATAATCGACTGTCATGCAGTCTTGGTTCAGAAACAATCGATTATCATAAGTTCATAATCGATTATTTTAGCCCAGATTTTTTAGGCATGTTTAGAAAACATTTTGTCTAATGTAAATATGCATGTTTGAAAATCTTTTTGACACAGAATTAAATATGCATGATTTTGGAAAATAGTTTTATGAGAGAGGCCATACTATGAGTCAAGTTATAGGATCGAGATTACAATTTAGAACAACTCAATAACAATTAAAAGCTCTATCTTGAACTTCAATCTTATTCGCAACCATTTTGCGCTTGAACTTGAATTCCGTCATATATCAATGTTTGCTTCGTTTGTCATTCATCAAAACCTACAAAAGAGTACACGTTTAGTATATTGTATTGAGAACGTGTTTCTAACAAACAGAGCTTGGGCCAATGGGTATCCTCCGCCATCAGTCCTCTATGCCCAAAATTATGCTCCAGAATCAATTGTCAAGGCCTCGAGTCCATACCACCACGCCCTTCATTTTGGGTGTCTCGGTGAGACTTCGAAGCTTGCTAAAACAGTGGAGTGGGAAGAGATATCCAGAAAGCTGGAAGGGTTTAAGATGCCAAAGTTTAATTTGTATGATGGGCGGGGAGATCCAGTAGCCCACTTGAGGGATTATTGCAATAAAATAAGGAATGTCGGCGAGGAGGATGAGTTGTTCATGTCGCATTTCAGTGAGTGCCTGACTCGGGCAGCCTTGGAATGGCATGATCTTCAAGATGTTGGGAAGTGGCACACGTTGGGTGACATGGCTCAACATTTTGTGCGACATTTTCAGTACAATAAAGACATTTTCCCAAATCGTTCCTCCCTATCTAGAATGGAAAAGAAACCAGGGGAAAGCTTTAGAGAGTTTGGGCTCAGATGGAGGGAGCAAGATGCTAGAATCAATACCCCGATTGGTGAAGAAGATATGGTTGAAATTTTCATACAGGCCCAGGAGCTCACCTACTTCAATCATTTTATCCCGGCCGTGGGCAGACCTTTCGGTGATGTATTAAGAATGGGGGGAGTTAGTAGAACGGGGAATCAAGTCACGGAAAATAATGAGTTGCTCGAAAGACATTCAGGACATCTCGGTAAGCTCGGAAGGGAGAAAGAGAAATAGAAAAGATGATCCAAAGGACTCTCCTGATCAACATTTCCAACCTCGACATTGTACCCGTGAATATCCTCGTGCACTGGATGACCCTCCCCAACGTTACTTCTCTCCACAGGATTCCTAAAGACATACCTCACTCTCCAATTACCCAGCTCCACAAAATGCCCATCTACCCCCATGAGCATACCAGAAACCCCCTAGGTCAGGTTTTAGGACAAATCAGGCATTTAGGAACAAGAGGTTGCTGAAACGAAAAAAGGCTCTCACCCCTATTGGAGAATCATATGCCAGTGTGTACCAAAAGTTGAAGCAACTGGGTATGCGGAAGCCGATTCAGATAAAAATTCCAAACCCTCTGAAATGAGATTTTTCTCTAAAGTGTGCATATTGCTCAGATGCTCCGGGGCATGACACGGAGAAGTGCTGGAATCTGAAGAAAGCAATTCAGGAGCTTATTAATGCCTGTAACATCGTCGTACAATGTTCGAACGCATAGGACACCAGCCAAAAACCGCTGCTTGCGCAGAATGAGGTAGACATGGTGGGTATGATTTGTGTTTGAAAAGGAATGTGAGAATTCTCTAAGAGCCTCAGAGACCTAAAAACAACTGGTTGAGGATGATGTGATGAAAGTTTGTAAAGTTCTTAATGTTAGTGATGCAGAACTCATTGGCTAAGATGCCGAGCTTGATAATGGGAAAGACTTTTCGTCTCTTGGCTAGTTGGAGAGAAGTCTTGGTTATTCATTTTGTTGTCATTTCCGTTGTCCGGGTTATTTGCAGGGTTGTAATTCGGATATTGTCTTGTGGTCAAACCCTCTTATCATTTCATTTTTGTCTGGTTTGTTTAGTCGTAGTGGTTTGTTAGGGTTTTCCAGGTCAGTTTCGGTTCGTTCTAGGGTTGTATTCCAATTTGTTTATTTTTTTTTGTTATTCGAACTATTCCATCGTTTGTCTAATGCAAATTTCAATCTTTTATTACTCCCGGTCATTTCATCGTTTAGTTCTTTTCTATCCTTTCATTTTGTCTTTTGTATAATGCTGATTCTAGTGACATGACATGTACGCATAATTCTCAGACGGATCGTTAAAAGCTATGTTCTTCGGGAAACAACAAAACCATTTTATAGATGATAGGGGCACTTGAGGGAAATAAGAACATATTAGAATATGTTTGAAGCACAAACCATGTGAAACTGGGGCAGATAGAATATAAGGAAACCCTAGAGGCAGGTGCGCCAAATTGACAAGGGGCCGATCATGGTAATAGGATTAAGACTGTTGCCCAATGGAACATTATATCTGACAAATGCAGAAGGAAAATGTGTGGAAATGGCCGTCACTTCCGATGCGGTCAAGAAATAATGTGTAAGGTTTCTATATTTTGATTGTACCTGTTTGTACTTGGCATATTTTGAGGGTTGAAATGACGAGAGTGTTTTGATCTGCTATCCAAACACTTTTTTCCATTGTCACCCCTTTTGAATCGTTTTATTTTCTTTCACACCCTTCTTTTGGAATCAACGACACGATTGAGAAGTGCAAGTGCGGCAAATAAGCAAATGAAAAGGAGAAAAGGAGAAAGAGAGGAAGAAAAGGAAAAAAAAGAAAAAAGAAAAAAAGAAGAGAAAAGAAAATAAGAGAAAAGAAAAGAAAAGAAAAGAAAGAAAGATAAGAAAGAAAAGAAAGAAAAAGAAAATGAAGAAAAGAAAGGAAAAACCAAGAAAGAACAGGAAAAAGAGAGAAAAGAAAATCACAACAACGTAGTTTTTATGACATGAACTACTTTTGACTTGATCCCAAAAGGGTACATAGGCAGCCTCTCTGAGGTTCAGTCATACCAAAATAAAATTCCAAAAATCCCAAGCAAGAAACTGGGGGGGAAGTTGTGGTTGTTGTGAAAGATCTGATTCCGAAAGTTGTAGTCCTTTAACCCCACTCTAAATTATTTTTGAGACGTTATACCCTTTTCTTTCTAACCTCATCCAAAAGCCCACATTAGACTTTCCGATCAGTCTTTGAGAAATGACAAGTCAAGCAGGTGCCGGTAATTCATGTCAGGGACAACTCTCCGGTCCAAATAAGGATAATGAAAATGAGAGAGTATTTGTGATGAGAACCTTCATCGGTACCGCAAGGTGATGAGTTGAGAGAAAAGGAAAATGAGAGAGTCTTATTGGTGAAAACCCTCATGGGCACCTTGAGGTGACGGTAAGTTGAGAGAAATAACAAAAGAGAGAGTTTTGTTGGTGAAAACCCTTTGGGCACTACAAGCCGAATAAGGAATGCAAATCCGATTTGATAAGCGGAGCATTGAAGCCCAGTTTCACAGCAAAAGGTACAACAAGAGCAGAACGTCAGAATTGATTAACAGAATGTCTACATGTGTATGTCATGGTCATTAGAATTTGTATCATTTCATAGGTTTCTACTTCATAGTTTTCCCTTTAGGATTCATCTCGTTCTTTTTCCTTCACTCTATTTCTCTGTTTTGTTTATTTCCCCTTTCTGAGTCTTTTTTGGTCATAATTAGTGAGAAATGACTTCAAAATTTTCCACCAACTTTCCAATTGCACAAAATGGGGTCACAAGCCAAGAAAAACAACAAGATAAAGGGTAATAATCAATATGCATTGGGGGATCCTGGTTAAACACAAAGGTTCGGTGAATGTCGGTTCATGAGCAATGCAACAGATAGAGGGTATTGGGTTTGAATGAAGAATAAAATATTTTTTGTGACAAGGGTCAAGCGAAAAAGCAGTAGACTTCAAGGCCAGGGGCCAGGGGTTTCAATTTGGGAGAACAACAGGCTGTAGGTGGCAATCAACATGCTTTGGGGGTTCATGTAAGACTCAAAGGTCAGGAAAATGCCAGTTCATGAGCGGTGTAACAAATAGAAGATATAGGGTTTAATGCAAAGAAAAGGTATGTTTGGTGACACAGATGACAGATGAAGCGGTTAATCCGTTAATATGCAAAGCATGGAAAGGAGAAAAGGAAAGCCGTCCCAGTAGGAGTACCACAACCAACCACCGCACTTTACACTGACTAAATTTTCTTTCATTTGAAACAGGGGCACGGAAATGTTATTGCTGGCGGGAAATACGCTACAGGAGGATTATCAAACTGGGGAAGAAAATTTTCTGTCGTGATGAAAGTTTTCTTGAAGTCGGGTACCCATCTAAAGAACATGAAGGTTAATACAAGTTTTTTACAAAAGAGAAAAATAGTTTCCAGGAAAGAAACACTAGTCTTAAGAAAAGTAATTTTCGAAGGAATGAAACACTAGTTTTTAGGAAAATGGTTTTTGAAGGGGAGTAACACCAGCTTTTAGGAAAACAGTTCTGAAGGAAGTTAACTCAAGAAGGTAGTTAAAGCAAGTTCGGAGGAAAATGGCTAAAAGAAAAAATCTTAGTCTGATGAATTTTTCACCTAAGATAAAAATCTTAGTCTGTTGAATCTTTCACCTAAGATGTAGAATCTTAGTCTGTTGAATTTTTCACCTAAGATAGAGAAATCTTAGTCTGTTGAATCTTTTACCTAAGATAAATGCAGAAGTTGGAAAAAAGAAAGGAAGACACAATTTGGGAAAAGAAAGGAAGGCATAATTTGGGGAAAAAGAAAGGAAGACAGAAATTGGGAAAAAGAAAGGAAGGCATAATTTGGGAAAAAGAAAGGGAGACATAATCTGGGAAAATAAAGGAAGACAGAAATTGGAAAAAAGAAATGAAGGCATAATTTGGGAAAAGAAAGAAAGAAAGAATTTGAAAAAGACATAAAGGAAGTTGAATTTGAAAGTCCGGATTCGAAGTATGGACCTAGTCTGATGAATTATCTCCTAGAGTCAAAATCTCAGTCCGATTGATCTTCCTCCTGCGATCACGCAGATGGACCTAATCTAATGAATTATCTCCTAGAGTCAAAATCCTAGTCTGTTGAATCTTTCTCTTAAGATGAAAATCTTAGTCTGATGAATTTTCACCTAAGATAAAGGTAAGAATCTTAGTCTGTTGAATCTTTCTCCTAAGATGAAAATCTTAGTCTGATGAATTTTTTACCTAAGATAAAAGTCAAAATCTTAGTCTGATGAATCTTTCACCCAAGATGAATATCTTGGTCTGATGAATATTTCACCTAAGATAAAGGAAAGAATCTTAGTCAGTTGAATCTTTCTCCTAAGATAAAAATCTTAGTCTGATGAAATTTTTACCTAAGATAAATTTTAAATTTTAAGTTTGGAATACATTTCAGTCTTTAAATTTGAAGTTTTGAATCATCTCAGTCTTTAAATTTTCAAGTTTTGAGGTCAGGAGCCCGCCTGGATAACAGAGGAATACATTTCAGTCTTTAAATTTCTACAGTTATGTTTCAGTCTTATCGCAATTCAAGTTTTAGTTTTCAGTTTTTAATAACAGATGGTAACAAGCACCCAGTTTTTCAAAATAGGGCAGAAAGTTTTCTTTGTTTTTGTCTATTTTTGTGAAGTCAGGAGCCCGCCTGAAGAACAGAGGAATACATTCAAGTTCAGCAATTTGGAGGGAAGGAACAACATCTCAGAGTACGATTTGAAGTAACAACAAATGAGTTTCACCAAAGAAAACACAAGGCAACAAGAAAGAATACAAGACAACAAGACAATAAGGAAGTTCAAGAGAAATGTTTGAAGATTTTAGATAGGACTTTTGTAATTCATAGTTCATAATATAGGCTAGCTTCTTTTATTATGACACAATGTAAAAAAGGGAGGTTAGCAAGCAGTAGCAGTAGCAATCGTAGTGAAATCACAACTCCTGGTAGTCCCAGCTACCAGACACTCCCGAACTAGACTGACTTGATTCCTCTTTAGCCTAGGATATGTAGGCAACCTCTGAATCAGGGTGCAGTCAAAACGTTTCAAAATGCTTCACAACAGAATTTTTAAACGGGATAAAATCGCTCGTATTTGCTCACTTATCTTTGCCCGAAAATATTTCATGTTTCCAAGAAAAGAGAGGCAGCTGTGAGCACATGATTTTTGCCCTATATATAAATTATTCCCATAAAAATCAAACAAATGATTTTTCTTTATTTTTATAATTTTTGTGAATTTTTTGTGTTATTTTCTGATAATTGTTGCATTTTATTTGTGTGTGTTAATCTATAAAAAAATACAAAATATGCATTTGTATTTAGGATTTAATTTTATATTTTTATATTAACTAGTACTCAAATTTTATTAGAACAAAACATGAAAATTCACAAAAATTAGTTCATTTTGCATTTTATTTGGGAATTGTCACAAATGAGATTTTTACGATACTTTTAAGAATTATTTAGTTTAGTTTAAATATATTGGGACTTTAGTATGGTTCTAATTTTATATAAATAGAAAATACAAAGAAAAATTAATATAATTTTAAAACACAAAAAGGGGGATAAAAGGAATAATTGAAAAGGGAAGCAATTGAAAAAAAAGGCTGCCAAGAGTGGGCTTTTGAATTTGATTTGGCCAAAATCAAACATTCCCAAACCCGTCACCCAATCCCAAGTGCCCAACCCAGTCCGGTTCTTTAAAATCCCAAAACGACGTCGTTCCCAGGAATTAATCGTAGCCATTGAATCCAAATCCAACGGACATGATTGTCCTAGGATACTTGTTATATATATGTCCGAAAATCCCCCCACCCCCGTTCATTCATCGTCCTCACACCCCACTTCTCTCAAAAAAACCTAATGCCGCCTCCCCAAAATTCTAAGCCGCTGGTGGCGGCACCGGTAGCCAAACCCTACCAAACTACACCATCCACTCTCCTCTTTTCAACCGTACCAACCGTTTTCTTCGAATCATTACTCAATTGGTCGAATTCTAATTTGAAAACCCCAGTCAAAATACAAACTCATCCAAATCGTCTCAAATTCACATCCCATAGTCCCTAGGGATCCCTTATTTGGAATCTTAAGCCAAACATTCTCGAATCTTCCAATGCCTGCACAAATTTTGAATCTGATGTGATCTGTTTTGAGGGTGCATAAGTCGGATGACTTTTGATTAATGTTATAGGGTTATTTTGACCAAAATAAACCTATAACATTAATCGAAACTCAATCCAGAGTCAATTGGTTTGAAGAACATACTTCAGTAAGTTTTTCTCATTTCTCGTCTTGAATTTTTAGTTTAATTCATTGATTTGTTGGGTCCAATTAACAGCACTTAATTGCACGGATGATTAAATGTCTGGGTCGTTTTTCATTTCTTTGCTGATTTGATTTTGGTTAGTTTAAATGATCAAATGGGAGCTTAATTTGGTTTTTTTCTTTGACTGATGATGAGGCCTTAATTACAGTTAATTGGTTTGTTTCCATAAGCTTCATAATTCACTAGTATCAAGATTAAATTGCTTTTAATCCAGAAGAAATTAGGTTTGTTCATGTTGATTTTGCCTGTTTGGGTTTTTTGGTAATAATTTGAGTTAATTGTAGTTTATGGATTGCAAGAAAGGTTTAAGGGTGGTAAATGTATTTTGAGGCTCAAAGAGCATCCTAGAAGCTCCTAGAATAGGACTTTAGCGTATATTTCAGGAAACTTAGGGAGTAACTTGAGGAACAAGTTAGGAAATCGAGGTTCAAAGTGAAAAATGGGCAGGGGCCAAAAAGGAAAATAAAAATCTGAAGTTTGCCCTCACTCTTGCCTATAAATTGGCACCATCATGCCTAGTAGAGGGGGTCTTCAAATTTTAGCTCGAAAATTTCACAAAAAACCTGATTGTCCTTTCATTTTTAGCTTTCAAATTAGTTTCAGCATTAAAATACACCAAAAATACAAAAAATACATACAGAAAAAAATAGAAAACAACAAATATTCACTATTTCATTGAGTATGAGCAGATTCTGGGTTCCTCTTTTTGGTTTTCTGTTATAACTTGGTCTGGGTGCATTTTGGACTGGTTTGGATTTATTCCAATTGGGTTCTAGCTGTTCTGTGGGTTCTCTTGGATTATCTACTGGTTTTTGTTTTCAAAAGCATTTAGGGGTTTTGTTCTTGTATCTGAAGGCTGATGTGTCCTTATTGTTGTTGCACTAACTGATGAACCTCAGTCTTTTTTCCCGTTCTCTCGAATTCCAGGTATCCAACTGTGACTCTACAAATTTGTAACCTAAAAACCTTGAATATGAATGTGTATGAGGAATTGAAGTTCAAATGTGTTTTTCCTCTCAATTGATCTGTGTGCTGGAGTGTTTTTTTACGCTTTAATTTAGTATACATGATTACATAATGTACAAATGGACTGTAATAGCACTGCTGGGACTCATTTGATTATCTATATTGTTTAATCTTCAATTTATAAATGTTTGAGTTTAGCATGTTGGTTAAATGGAAGTGAGTTGTCACATTAGTTGTTGGATGAAATATGAATTGGTTATTTTGTTATTTCTGTCTTCATATGCTCATAGCTTGGACTAGTTATAACATAAATAATTGGGTGTTGTAAGTAATTAGAATTGTCATGGACATTTGAACTTTATATTGGTTTATTGATTTCCCTTAGCCTAGTGTAGCTTTGTGGATGGTCCTCCTGCATAATTGTAAGCTCAAATAGGTGAATACTTGAAGCAAAAATTGAATTCGACTTTAGCTACATGTATTTGGGTATGAAGTTAGGTTGTAAGTTGGTTTACTGGCTATAAATGAGTTTTGATTCATCAATCGTTATATTCACTGAAGCTTAAATTATCAGAAATAATCGTTCATAGCTTCACATAGAAATCAAAGAAAAATGAATAAGTAATTGAGTGATAAACTGCAGTGTCAATAAAGGGGGTGCCTGGGTCACGTTTTCCATAGTCAAACTGGATTTAAACTTTAAAAATATTTATGATGCTAGATGTATTTGCATAGTCTATTGGAGTCATCAGTTAAAGGTTAAGGAATCTGGGATACCCGTTGATTCAGCCTTTTGGGCATGATAATTCATTGGTATAATATTTATATAATTTGGTATTCATGTCCTTTGATTAAATGATGGTGCGGAGCTATTCATGATGTTTTGGAAAGAGAATTATCTGCGCATCGCCTTGGGCCCTCGATTGGCCTAAATGAATGTTGTTTATTTTGGGCTCTCAAGATTTCAAACCTCTGCCCTTCAATTCGCCCCAGCCGTCACTACTTGGACTGTTGGGTCAGTGTTTGAGCCCATTCTCCTTTCAATAGCTTAAGGTCTTAATTGATTTTTGGCATTCGAGATTTGAGTTAGGTAGCAGGTTTTAAACTAAAAGGTTCATCCTTTTGTTTGGAACTGGACTTGAACTCGGAATCCGAATTCTAATAATCAATTAGGATTTTCCTATTCTTTTAGAGACAAAACGAAAATAGCAAATATAGTCACTTTAGGCTTATCCTTTAAAATAAATGAGACGAGCCTCACCAAATAAAAATATAAATTGCGGGGCCCCCAATAAAGGTATAAAAATATTTAGATAATCGGGAATACATTAAATTGCGGGTTCATTTGATGCGGCGCAATCCGAAAATACATTTTTAAATAACTTTCACTTTCTTAAACAAATATTATATTAAATAAAATCGGTTTATAAATAAAAAGGCACATATGCTAGCATGTATTAAAAATCAGAAAAATCAAATACAGCAGTTAAGCGACCGTGCTAGAACCATGGTACCCGGGAATGTCTAACACCTTCTCCCGGGTTAACATAATTTCTTACTCGGATTTCTGGTTTGCAGACTGTAATAGAGTCATAATATTCCTCGGTTCGGGATTCAAATCGGTGACTTGGACACTATAAATCTCCCAAGTGGCGACTCTGAATAAATAATAAATAAATCCCGTTCAGATTGTCCTTTAATTGAAAAAACTCCTTTACGTCCCTTTCATGATAATAGTAAAAAAGGAGGTGTGACAAGATCTAATGTTCTATTTTAAAATTAAAGTATTTTTTAGCAAAGACGACTTTATTTCTAGAGCTCTCCCCTCGTATTTCCTTTTTGTTCTTTCCTTCTTAGTAAACAATTATCTTCATTACAGGTTCAGCTTTGCTCCATTATTTTTGGCTCCAATAAACATCAATACAACTGCATATGAATGACATATGTCCATATAATTATGAAGGATTGCGATTGGTTTATAATTTATTCTTTTATTTTTGGTTATTCTCCATCTTTTGCGGACCGGAACAAGAACAATAATAGTTCCAACTGACTATTACTTTGAGTATGACAAATATGTACCTAGTGCACTGATTTTTTATTTTATTAATTGATGGAATTTATCACTGATTTTCTACATATAAAAAGCTAACCACATTTTATTCTATTAAGTAATTAATTCATATATATAAGTTGTTTTATAAGAATACAATATACTCGATAACTTTTTTCTTTGTGGCACTCTTTGCTATGTCTATGCTTTCATGGAAGGGAATGATTAGTTTTGGTATTAGCATGAGATAACTACATTAGAACAATAAAATTTTTGACGCTGACAAGTTCCTTCTTGTTCCTGTCCGCAAAATATGGAGAATAACCAAAAATAAAAGAATAAATTAAAAAGAAATCGCAACCCTTTATTATTATATGGACGCGTGTCAACTATCTGCAGGTGTACTGATGTTTATTGATGTCAAAAGTAATTGAGTAGAGCCGAACCCCTTTATTATTTAACTGAGCACAAAATTATGCATTAATCTATTATAAATACAATGGAAGAATTTAATCATACTAAGGCTGTATCCGGTTCCGGTTCTGGATCTATTTGGGTCTGCAGTTCCGGTTCTGGCGGTTTCGGTTCTGGCGGTTCCGGTTCTGCGGTTCTGGCGGTTTTGGCGGTTCCAGTTCTGGCGGTTCCGGAGCCGGAGCCGGAACCGCTACCATATGGTTTCGGAACCGTCCGGTTCCGATTCTGGCGTTTCCCGGCGGTTCCGATTTTTTTTTTAAAATCAATATCTTGTATTGTAGTCATTAGTATATTGTAGAATATATTTTATATGGTGTACTATGTTATTAGTATAATATATATTGTCTTTGGTATTAGTATATATTGTGTATAAGTAGTGTATATTTTGTATATAAGTAGTATATATTGTATTTAAGTAGTATATATTCTATATAATGGTGTATATTGTGTTGTAGACTTGTAGTTAGTAATTAGTATAAATTGTATATATGTAGTATATATTGATAAAAGAATAGTGTCATTAGTATATTGTGTTGTATGTTATATATTGTATGTTATATAAATATTCAGGGATTGATATAGAATTAAAGACAAAGAAATATTGAGACAAAAGATATTCAAGGATATGATAAAGAGTATATTTATTGACCAAAATGGCATATCTTTTTTTATTCTTCATTCCCCCAATGGAATGAGCACAACATGGTACTAATACCACCATTAAAAGGAAAAAAAACTAAAAGAAGACATGCCAATGTACAAGTTACATAATAATTTATGCATTGTTTCTAACAAATCTCATAAAACCTTCAAGGTTTGGAGGTGGTTGTGTTGGCGGTGGTGGAAATGAAGCTTGTTCATCACCACTTCCGGGTGAAGATGTTTCCTGAGCAAGTTCCGCTAGCATTTCTTCATAGCACTCATCTATTTCTGGTTGTGATTCAGCTAGCCCAAAGTTCCTTCTTTCTGCGCGGATCCAATCTCGACAAAGCACTGATTTTTCCAAGCTGTCCCGCATCAACGGCCTGTGATCACCTATTTGTAGTCTTGCTTGACTAAAGGCGCTCTCCGATGCAACAGTTGATGCTTCAATCGACAGAACATCCCAAGCCATCCTTGCAAGAATGGGAAAATATTTTTCCCTTGCCTTCCACCAATCCAAAAGGTCGAAAGAGCCGTCTGGATTCTCATTCTCTAGTCCCTGCGACAAATAAACTTGAAGCTCATTTAGATGGGAAAAATCATCTACATTTTCACCTTGAGTACCCCTGAACTCCGTCCACGATTTAAGAGTTGTTAAGCCAGCAGCTCTTTTAGGCGCCTGTGATGTGGACGAAGTAGGGGTTGGAATATTAGGCCTAGCATGCTCTAACGCCTGTTTATAAACATTATAAACAGTTTGAGCATTCACTGTAATTGATGCTTTCGCATCAGATAGTGTAGCCATTGCTTCTTCTTCTTCAAGATCTAAAGCTTGATAAATAGTAGAATACCAAAAGTTAGGACCTCCTACTTTCATTGTAGGATTTAACATAGCAGCCACACCAAACTTTCGTACGCCACTAGTAGGATTTAACATTCGTACGCCACTACTAAACTTTCGTACATGTAGTTCCACCTAGTCGGGCAAGGTTTAGGAACCTTTCTTTCTCTAAGGCTATATTCGTCACATTTTTTAAAATATTCTCTAAGTCTACTTCTACGGTTAGAATAAAAAAGCCAATTAAGAGCGAATTTAACCTTTTCAATTTCTATGTTTAAAATTCTCATACCATCTAACATGGAAAATATTAGTAAAAGCAGGATTAAGTGTTCTAGTTAACATACCTATTGCACTAGGGTTGCTACTAGCGTTATCCATGGAAATTGACATTATTTTATCACTAAAACAAAAATATCTACATACATCTGAAACAGTGTTAGCAATAAACTTAACCGTGTGTCGTGAATTAATTATTCTATATGCAATAATGCGTTTTTGCATTGTCCAGTCTTCGTCTATCCAATGACTGGTTACGGTTAGATAATCACAATCATTATTACTTCTACCAATATCAGTTGTAATAGACATACGATTACTTATATGGGTAAATAAATAACGCTGTATTGTTCATATTCATGCTTGTATTTATAAATGTCGGCCTTAACTGTGGCGCGAGGCCAACATTTATACATAGGATTAAATACTCTTCTAATATAATGAATCCAAGCAGGATTAGAAGCAAAAGAATAAGGCAAACACATAACAGTAATCATTTTAGTTAATTCTTCACGATCCTTATTTGGATTGTAATACAATATACCTCCGGTGAGTGTGTTTATTCCTGGTTGAACTAGATTTGAACCAGTACTTGGGTTAACTGTAGAATCAGGACTTGTCCTCCCTCTTGTTGCGCTTTCAATTGGAAATATCTAGCCTTATCGCTAGGGTGTAATTTTATATGTTTAACTAAACTACCTGTGCCGCTACGATCTCCAGTATACCTATGCACAAGTAATTTCCCACAAGATTTACACTTAGCCTTATTTTGTTCTCTTAGTTGAATAAAAAATTGCCAAACTAATGAAGTTTCTGAACGTTTAGGAGGCTGTCTACTAAAAGTGGGAGTTTGTACGGGTGGGTGTTCCGGTTGATTAGTAGCAGGACTAGTAGGTGTATCATCTAAATCTACCGGAGCTTGGGTTTCATCATCATCATCATCCTCATTTCCCTCTAAGATAGGTGCATTAGGATAAAGAATATTCATAATATCATCGTCTATTCTATCACCAACTGCTATATCATGTTGAAAATCAACATCGCTAAATTGAAAACATGGGTGATCACTATCAAGGATTCCGAAGGTTTCATTAGTATTTCTAGGTTGGCTACTACTTTGAACTTGTTTATCTTTTTTAGGTCGGGGAGCCGGGGAAGGGGTAGTATTTTGGCAACTACTTTCACCGGTTTTAGATTTTTCTTTTCCGAACATATTTTTCAATGAAAATGCCATAATAATTACAATTAAGCAAAGAAACAACACACAAAAATATTCTTAGCACGTAAGAGTTGAAACGAGTTTACCGGATTGACGAACAACTTCTTGAAAATTGAAAATCGTTGAAATTGAACACTTGAAAACTTCAATTCAACAACTTCACAATGTTTCACGAATTTGCAACAATAAATTAAGCACTTGCACTAGAAAGATTGAAAGAGAGCTTGAGAGAGATTGAGAGATATTGATGAATTGGTGAATTAAAATGAAAGAATGAGGGGGTATTTATAGTTGAGAAATGGGAAATTGTATAATTATATAAAGTTTGGGGTCGAATTAAAGTTGTGGTCCAAATGGCTATTTTTGAAAATTCCAAACGGCTAATTTTGGAAAAGAGCCGTTTGGAAATTTAAAAAAAAGAAAATTTTAAAAAAAATCGGACCATTGCGGAACCGGTTGGAACCGTATGGAACCGTTTGGAACCGCTTGAACCGGTCCGGTTCCGGTTCCGCGGTTCTAACGGGTGGAACCGCTCATCACGGTTCCGGGGAACCGCGGAACCGGAACCGCCGGAACCGCCAGAACCGCGATTCCGGTCCGGTTCCGGTTCGGAACCGCGAAAAATACAGCCTTAAATCATACAAAACCAAGCAAGGCCAGAAGCAATTTTCAACATATGGCTATTCCTACAGGACAAACTCCCAACAAAGGATAGACTACACAGCTGGGGAATGAATATCGACCAACAATGCACCTTATGCCAAATCCACCCGGAAATAAGAGATCACTTGTTAATGACCTGCCCTGTCACTGTGGACTTATGGGAAAGAACAATGAATTGGTTGCAGGAAGACTATCCACCCAGTACTGATTGGAACCAGAAAATGCAGTGGTTGATTAGCAAAGCCAAGGGTCGAACATGTCGAGCAGCCACTTTCAAAATGGTTACAGCTGAATTTGCATATGCTATCTGGCTGGAAAGGAATGCAAGAGTCTTCGACAAGATATTTCGATGTAACATTGCCTTACTGATAGACATAGTGTATAATTGTAATGTTAGAGGTAACCCACGAATTAGATAACAATTACAACACCTTCGAATATAGTAGTGTTAAGGATAGTAGAAATAGTTTATATGTAATTTCCCAGACAGTCAGCTGAATTGAAGCTCGACTGTGATTTTGTAATGTTACTTCATTGGTGATTAATGAAACCTTAATTACCAAAAAAAAAAATCTGTTATAAATATTAATTGTTAACTTTCGCATACAATCTCATTATTTTTAATCTTAAGAATGAGAGTTTCAACAAAATTATCAAACAATTATATATTATTATCGGCAACAATCTCATTCTACATTCAATTATTTATCGAGCCTGGTGTAGAATTATCATCATTAGATATTCATTCTTAGTCTTGGTTATTGGTCTAGCGAGCCTTCCTAGCCTACAAAAGGTGGGGCAACCGGTTAAACCCAAATACCCACAATGTCCTTACATTGGTTCTTTGGAATCACGAAGGTAGCTCATGTGAAAATAAATTGAATTACCACGTTGAATTTTGCCAATCACGAACATTATGTTTAATCTTTATATCAACCAAAAAAATTAGATTTAGAGTCCAAAATATCACGTCCTTAGTTATTAAGTAAGTACACATGCAACACTTGATAACTCGCTCACGATTGCCCAACTTGCTCATGTTCTTGCTATGCCAAGTCAGTCTTACTTCACTCAAGATCGCTAAGGAATATTAGAACAATGGAGAATTGCCAAAGAAAGTTTTTGCATTAGATAGAACTTGATTGTTTTGCTTGGTGATTTTACAAATGAATAGCCCATTTATATACTAGTCTCCTAGGGGCTAGTGTGCCAATATTAATTATTACGCAGGTCCCGTATTATTTACAAGTAAGACCCCTCTCTAGAATTCTCTACATAGCTAGAATTCTAGCCTCTTTCATATGTAAGCTTTCCATATGGCAAAAATATAAGCTAAGTGACACCTACGTGGCATGATGATGTGGCGGGTCATGACACTCTCTCTTACCCAAATTTCTGCCGCCCTCGGCACAAAGCATTGACACGTACATGCGCAGCTCGCCTTAGCATCATTGGAGATATTTTTCCATTAGCCATGATGCCTTATGGAGAGGTTTGCCTTCTCATGTCACAAGGTACTGGTGACCTTTCTTCTTGCCCCGTTTGTACTTTGGACTGCTAGCAATGATGGCCTTAATCATTCGACCATTGAATGCCTCTCCTTGCTCTTGGCCTGAATCTCCCCTTGAGTCGACCAAGTCTAGCAGCTTCTCAAGCATCGAGTCTATGCTTGCACTCCCTCTTTGGCTGCCCTCCGTGGTCACAAACTTGGTATAAAGCTTGACCCCTATGCTCGGTGCATCATCTAAGTTCGTTAGAGTGGCATCACTTTATTACTTGTCCTCCTCTTGAACTATGTCCGCCCATCTTTTCTTGTTGCCACCATGCTCCATTTTCATGGCGCTGAGATAGGATTTGGAACCCTCTATGTTCAGTTTAGATTCCTAGCGCATCCCTCCAATGAAGGCGGACCCTCATATGTCACCCTTGTATGCCTGAGCAAAGTTTTTATTCATTGTTGCAAGCTTTCCATCTCTGGGCATTCACTTTTCCAATGTGATTCTTTATAGAAGTATCACTCTCCCTTAGGCTCGTACTCACTGCCATTTTTCGGCCCCTAGCTGTTTCTCTTGAACCCTTGTCTGTTATGGAAGGGCTCATTGCCATTGCCCTTGTGTACCTCGTCTATGCCTTTCCTATTGTCCTTGTCATGAAACCCCCATCCCTTGGCATTACCTTCTTTGGACATGGCAAGTTCCATCTTGAAGTCATCGAGGGACTCGGTTACCGCTATAGCCTCGTCCATGTTGGCTACTTGATATCTTTTTAACTCCCATTTTACCTAATTTTACAACTTATCCATGTAGTAGAAGAGGGAATCTTACTCGGGCAATGACTAGATTTTCAGTATTAAGGTGGTGAACTCACGCATATTACTCCCGAATTGTGACCGTTTGTTGGAGCTACCTTAGCTTTCCCTAACCTCGTACACCACATTCATCGAGTAGAATTGCTCTTCAACTCCTACTTGAATTGCTCTCACACCTAAATCTTGCATAGCATTTTGTTTTCATGTTGGCACACTTCCGACGACCCCGCAGCACGACAACCTCGGTCAAGTACATTGAGAAGTTGTGTACCTTAACAACTTTGTCATCCTCCTTTGACTACCTTAAAGTACTTATCCATCCTCCGAAGTAAGTTTGCCACCCCATGTGCATCCCGTGCACCACATTATTGCTTTCGCATAGGGACCTTCACATTGGTCCCTTTTGCAATACCATGCCCTTGGTAATTTCGACCATGGTTCCCTACAAAACTTCCTTTAAGCAAACTCTTGTATTCTTCCTAACATTTCTTTAGTCAAAACTTTTTCTCTAATACCACGTCGTCACATCCTTAATACGGCACTTGAAAATTCGCTCATAATATTGCACAACTTGCTCACATTCTTCCTATGCCAAGTCCGCCTTACTTTACTCAAGATCGCTAAGGATTGTTAGAACACAAGAGAATTGCCAAAGGAAGCTTTTGTATTAGAGAGAACTTGATTATTTTACTTGGTGATTTTACAATTGAACGGCCCCCTTATATACTAGTATCGTAGGGGCTAGTATATAAATATTTATTGTTATCCCTTATTATTTACATGTACGACCCCTCTTTAGAATTCTCTACATAGCTAGAATCTTCCAAGGATTTTCCTAGTAAATCCATAGGATTCTAGGGTCTTCCTAGGGAAACATTTATATTTCTCTAGAATTTTCCTACAAATTCTAACCTCTTTCTTATGTAAGCTTTTCATATGGCAAAAATATACGATAAGTGACACCTACATCATACGATTGATGTGGCAGGTCATAGACAAAAAGCTTTAAAGTTCAAGTCTCGTATATATGTCGAAACTAGATACTTTGTAGTTGATGGACAGAAGAGTAACCTTTATTTGCATTCACAATTTAAAAAAAAAAAAACAACATAATAGAAGTAGAAAATCGGCTATTTGAGTGATCAATCAAATACCTAAGTGAACTCAAAATTGCCAAACTTAAATTCTGTAAAGAACTAGAATAATGATAAAGCACACATGTAAGGTCCTCCTACAAACAAAACAAAATTAAGAGCGAGAGCATTTTAAACATAATTAAATGGATAAAAGAATTCTTATACCACAAAAAGTTACGATGGAATAGA
The DNA here is from genome assembly GCA_034376525.1 of Nicotiana benthamiana. Taxonomy (NCBI): domain Eukaryota; kingdom Viridiplantae; phylum Streptophyta; class Magnoliopsida; order Solanales; family Solanaceae; genus Nicotiana; species Nicotiana benthamiana. The sequence continues at coordinate 73,117,756 of CM067336.1, forward strand.
TAACATCCTTCATTTTAACTAAAGATTTGGGATTCGAATCTCGATGATGACAAAAATCCTTGTAGCAGAAGTACTTTCCCTTTATCGGTCCTTACGTGGAACAAATCCGAATTAATCGTGACCCCAAAGTGGATCGCACAAACAAATATAAGAATTCTTGTTGTTTTTGTTAATGAATATTTAGTTATGTATCAGGAGTCATAAACATCACAAATATGAATTTTTAAAGATCAAACAAAGACCAAATTGGGAGATTGTTTATCCATAAAATTGGATAATAATTGAATTTATTGGCGGTTCTAAAGATACGTAAATACAAATTGTACGAGAGATTAGTCCAACGTAGAAATAAACAATAAAAAGATAGATAGAGAGATAAAGATAAAATGGAATAGTGGGTGAACGAAACTTTTCGGGGGTGGGGGGTGGGAGGGGAGGGGGGTGGTTAACAAAGAGTCAAGAAGGGGTTGATTTTTCTGCTATTTTTCTTAACTGATCAACTGCTTAAGGAAACAAGTTTCCTTTTTTAAGGGGAACTTTATCTTGGATATGACTTTTTTTTCCTAATAAAGAACTAAAACAGTTAGTGGCACGAAGTAATCAGCAAAAATTCTTACTACTATTAGGTAGTCAAATTCAAAGTTGGGAACCAACCTATAGAACTACTACTTTCACTAAGATATCCAATTGAAAGTTGTAACATGATGAGTATAATGTTAATAATTGAAATAGTCACTCCTAGAAATTCGGCTAAAAGCGATTGTGGTTAGCCGAACGAGTTTGGTCGGTCAAAAAATGGGCCGAAAAAGTTAATTTTTAAAATATATTTTTTTTATTTTATTATTTTGAAAAAACCCGACCAACTTTGATAGTTTTATTTTTTGCGCGAAAATTTGAATAACTATCTTTGCATCCCTAAAAATTTATTTTTTTCAGAAAGAAACCAACCAACTTTGGTCGATTTCTCAGTTAAAATAAACTAAATTAATATTCAAAAAAACCGACCGACTTCGGTTGGTAAAAAATAGCCAAAAAACCGACCGAAATCAGTCGGTTTTTCGAAATATATTTTATTTTCCAATTTCTTTAATGAAACTGACCAATTTTGGTCGTTTGTTTTTGCGCAAAAATGCTGGAAGCTATTATTGCATCCCGCAAAATTTATTTTTTCAGAAAGAAACCGACGAACTATGGTTGATTTTTCATTTAATATAAATTAAAATTAATATTCAAAAAATTGGATCGAAATCGGTCAGTTCTTTTGGCCGGTCATTTTTTAAAAACTAACCAATTTCAGCCGGTAATTTTATTTGGTAATAAAACCGACCGATATTGGTCAGTTATTTTCGTACGAAAATGTAATTAAAGAGTAAAAATGAAATAAAAGATAGTCTTAAAACAAAATGCACCAATAGTCTAGTGGTAAAATATTATCCTTCGATAGTACAGACCTCGGTTCAATTCCCAGGTTGTGCATTTTTAATTACATAACTAAAAATACCGACTGACTCCGGTCTCTTTTTTCGACAATTTTTTTTTTGGGAATTTAATTTATCAACGAAAGTCAATCGGTTGGCTCTACCGACCATACGATTACCGACCGCCACGAATCAATCGGTTTTTGGTCGATTTTTGCCAATTACTGACCAATATCAATCGTTTTTGGCAGGTCTCCCCCCCCCCCCCCCCCCCTCTTTTTTTAAGTAGTGAATCGCCAAATTGTAGTGAAGTGGATAATATTTATTCACCAATAACTAGAGGTCCCGGTTTGAATTATAAAATTAGAAAAAACCTAACAGAAAATGCTTCTTATTTTAATTAGAACGCGGATGACGCAAATTTAAATTAGTCGGAGAAATATGACCAAACAAAAAAAAAAAAGAATTAAGTACATTCGTTAGTTGGGGTTTGCACAAAAGGAAGAGACTTATGGTTCGGTTGTTCAACTGAAGACTTCCGTTTAGTCATTGCGGTAATAATAAAATATGTGGATATGTCTGTGTGTATACTATATTAAAGTTTTAAACTCTAAATTGCCTCTCATTATCTTTTCCTAACAAGAATGTGCCACTGATAGTTAAAAGGAAGCTCTGCAAAGTGGTAGTTAAATCGATTAAATTGTATGGATGGAGTGTGGCTAATTAAGAATTATTATATCCAAAAAATGAATTAGCGGAGATGATGATGCTAAAATAGAACTGTGGGCACATTAGGAGAGACATGGTCAAAAATGAGATATTCGGAAAAAGGTAGGTGTGACCTCCACCATGACAAGATATTGGAAGCGAGTTTGATATAGTTCGAGTATATGAAAAAGAGATGTCCGCATGCCCCAATGTATACTGATTTGAAAAATAAATAGTGAATTTGATTGACTATTTGGTGTAAGATCTCTTCTCTTTTTCTTTTTTCTTTCGTCTTTCTTCTTTTTTCTTTCCGTAAATTAGGTGTTTGTCCATATTTTCTTACCATAATTAGTTTTTCTTTTCCTTGAAGGAGAATATAATTTTTTAATATTCGGCTAGTCCCCTTTCTTATAAGAAAAAGTTTGGAGTTCTATAAATTAACGACATGTCCTTCTCATTCAGTAGCATCCACAATGTAGTCATATGAGATTTGAGAGATGTGTTTAGGGGGTGAACTTTACAAGATCAGTGTTAGTGCGTCACTTGTGTTTGCCTCTTCGTGAGGTTGTTCTCTCGATATTTTGTAATCTCTTTTTATATAGTGGATTGCTCATCTCCAACATGGACATATGTCAATTGACCGAACCACGTTAAATATTTATCTCTCTTTTGGTGTATTTCTCGTCTGTTATTTGATTTATCGTTGTTCAAGGTTTGCTTTACTTGCTTCCGCATGACACCTTATTTTTTCGGTCCTAACAGTTGAGTCGCAATAGTTTTCACATGAATTGGTTGGCCCATAGACCTTCATCATTGTAAAAAGGGATTTTTACATATACATCCCATATAGCAAACCTTATCACCACTCATGTTTAAGGTTAGTGTTTATTACATTTAAGTATACCACCTTTCAATTTATATACCAAAATTTATCTTTAAGGTTTAAGATCAACTATTAATTAGTGGCTTGATTTGTGGAACAATTAGAGGCTTGATTTGTGGAACAAGATCTTTTCATATATTTTACATAATCATCAGTCTTTCAGTAAGCAACTACAATGAAATAAACCAGTCACTAGGATAGTGCAGAAATAACACGTTGATGTATGTTTTTCCCAGCAGTAGCCCCAATCTTAAACCCACCGTCCGGCACCAGAGTTGAAGCATCCAGAGAAGCTCACGCCCTTCCCAATCAGTAACAATGCCGCCGGCGCCCTCAACCACCGGAACAAACGCGAGAAAATCGTACGGATCGAGAGCACAATCAACCACAACATCAACAAATTCTATTTGAATTACACCATTATTTAACCTTTGAGATTTTATTTCTTTGTGGTAGCCTTTTAAATATCTATTAATCCTTTCATTCATTTGTATAGAAATGTATTTTTGGTATCACGCCAAGCATAAACTGATGACGAGACTTCTACAATATTACAGTCCCTTGGTGAAACTAAATAACATACATGTATAATATCTAATTCACCATAATATACTTAATTCTATAATAATTTTTGTTATGAAGTTTCGCTTCTCTGTGGAAGTCAACGGACCTGTTGTATGGGTTTACGTTAGGATTTTGTTTGTAAAAGGCTGTCTTTGTTCAGGAGGTTGTTGATAGAAATATAGTTGGAGATAATGATGTTACACCGACAGATTGTGTTCCAATTGGATATGCAATTGATTAACTACAATTAACTACAAAGTTGATATAACTACAAATATTGTAATTAATTGTTTAGCTTTCATGAATATGAACTACAATGTTTTGTCTTTATCTACAACCTTTTGTCTTTATCTATTATGAACTACATTTACCTACATTTGACTACATTTTAAAAATTCACTAGAAACACTTCATATAACCTTAACTACATTTAACTACATTTAACTACAATTGTCTACATTTTTAAAACTCTCTGGAAATATTTCATATAACATTAACTACATTTAACTACAATTATCTACATTTTTAGAACTCTCTGGAAATACTTCATAAAATATTAACTACATTTAGCTACAATTGTCTACATTTTTAAAACTCTCTGGAAACATTTCATATAACATTAACTACATTTAACTACATTTGGCTACATTTTTAAAACTCTCTGGAAATACTTCGTATAACATTAACTACATTTAACTACAATTATCTACATTTTTAAAACTCTCTGGAAATACTTCATAAAACATTAACTACATTTAACTTCAATTGTCTACATTTTTAAAACAATCTGGAAACAACTTCAACAGCTACTACTTTTTTAATTTTTTTTCCTGCAACTTCAACGCGCGTATATTGATACATTAGTATACAAAGAAAACTATTATATACACCTTATATTCAGTGAATTATTTTCTTCTTCTATTTCTTATCGATTTTAGAGGCTGAAGTGTTGGAATCAATAATATTAATGAGTTTCACCTTATTCGTTGCCATGAAATTTGCTGTTTACTATAAGTAGGGAAGAGAAAAGAATTTTAATATTTTGCCTTACCAGATGAGAGAAAGAAGGTAAAGAGTGAGATTTTTACTATAATTTTAAATTTTTGGTGAAATATGGGGAAGTTTTACATCATCCCTTGAATCATGGATCAGTTTCAAAAATAAATACTGATGGTAACGTATCAATTTTGAGACGGCTATATATGTAAATGAATGTGCTATACATATGTTACCTTACTTGATTTACAATTTAAATGGTAGAAAATCAAACATTAATTATCAACCATAATGATAGGCGTTATTTTTGGTGTCTCTTTATTAAGTTTCGGATTTTGCCTTAATTGTCTAGTGTTAATTTTGGATGGAAAATCAGCAAATATCTTGTTTGGTATATATTATGTAACAAAAATATGAGATATGAGGGTAATAAACAAACAATGCACAATAATGGTAGTAAAGTTTGCTATATGGGATGTATATGTAAAAATCCCTTGTAAAAATTGTGTGGGGTAGCCACTTTTTAAAGTGGTATTTACTTTTTATCTAGTATTTTCAATGTTTTGCAACAGTAGCTACAAGTCTATTAAAATTAATGTGAAAAGATTGTATTACCCTTGTAGACATCTGATTTTTGACCATCCCCAAAATTTCACATATTTTAACCTTTAGATAGTTAGTTAGGGCCTAATATCGTTATTTTAACTAGTTTTAACCATTTTACTTTATTTTGCAAAAAAACAAAAATTACAAAAATATTTTTTTTATTTATGTAATTGATATTTTTTTATTTTTGTAACTTTTTGTTTATCTACCTTATATAAAATCCAAAAATACAAAAATAGTTGTACTTCATTTTCTAGGATATTATTATTTTGATAGTAGCATTATTTCAACTTTGCGATAATTATATTATTATTTTAGCATGACATTTGAAAAATACCAAAAATAGTTTCATATTTCATATATAATTTAATTTAATTAACTAGACTAATTTTTACATTATGTAGTAGATTTATTTATATTAAAGGGTATTTAATTAAAGTTTGACCATTTTGTTTTAACCTAATATTAAGGCCCAAATTTGAGGCCCAAACACTTACCCATACCCATAAACCCCATCAGTTTTTTTAAACCCAAATAAAAAGACCATCTTCTAGACATTACCAAGACAAGAGCAAAACCCTAGTCTTCTTCTTCATGAGAACAACCAAAAATCCTAGAAGCCCAGCCGTTGCCCTAACACCGTAACCCCGCCGGACAGCCACCAAACGACCACCCTGAACTCACCGGGAAACAACCATCCTCCATAGCCGCTGGAATCCAAGAACGAACCCCTGGACCCCAAAACAGTCGCTCACCATCGTCCCCATCTCCTCACTGTCGACCCCAATCTCCAGAGCCCCGCCCCATCTCAGCCAGAATTCAAACCAGCCTCAAACGTCGTCTTCTGCCTCAGACTGAAGAGAACAAGCAGCGAAACAAGATCCATTAGCTGCGGCAGCCATAAACAAGGATAGTCGTTACCCTAGGCTTCTTCTTTTTCACAAAGTATATAGTATTAGTACATACTAAATATTTGTCTATTGGAGCGTTTCATAGCAATTGATACTACCAAATCTGTGAATTGTCAGCTTCTGTACAAGCATTTCCCTATGCGTCTTTGGTGGATATACAAATTTGTACATAACTACATCTTGAGTACCTAACTGTTTATGTGTTAGTGCGTGTGTGTCTGAAGGAATCTTTTAATTTTCATTTCTGTTTCTCTTCACAAATTCAAGGATGCACACAAACAAATGAAAATATGATGTTTTCTTATATTTGAGTTAATTGGCGTTCAAATTCAAAGAGAAATACAAAAGAAAATACATTTCAATCTCATCTTTTGATTTCAACCCTTTGTTTCGACTCATGGAGTTTGAACGAGTAGTTAGTGTCGGGTTCGAGTTTTTCGGGCACTTTCACAATTTCATCGAGATCTTGAAAGTTTCAGTTAAGTTTGAGGAGCACGTTCAGCTTTGATCTAATTAACGTCGAAAGGGTCCTTGCTCTAATTGAGTTTTAATTCTTTAATCCCTTACTCCTTTTATTTAGCTGAATGTTAATTGCTTGTTTGGTGATTTATTCTGTGATTTGTCTAGCTATTGTCTCCGGTTATGAGTATGTTCATTTAGTTATCTGTTCATGCTTATACAAATTGGTTATAATTGAACCTGATTTTATTACAGTATATAAATTGGGTTGCTGGGTAAAAAGTAAAAGAAATCTAGGTTCAAGATAGTAACATTGTCCTTTTATTCTTGTTTTATCTATTTTAAAGTCGCTCGTAAGATGTTTAGGCCGGCAACACTCGGGTAGGCAAGCCTTAGAATTTTGTTAGTTTGAAGCTGAGAGGTTGTCCCTTAGTTAAATTTATCCGGGGAATGCCTCGTGAAGTTTGTATATATTATTATTCGGGGTATGCCCCGAAGTATTTGTAATTGGAGACGGAAAATAGAACTCTTAATATTTTTTATTTTTTTTAATTTTATTTTTCTTTCATTAGGTGGGGACGACCTTGAGCCTTTTGTGTGTTTACTTTATTTCTGTGTGTTTTACCTCAACTGAATGTTTTAAAGCCAACTTGATTGAGTACGCAACCGTACTAGTTACGGGACTTGGGGAGTGCCTAACACCTTCTCCCCGAGTCAAATGAATCCCCTTACCCGAATCTCTGGTGCGGACTATGTTTTAGAGTCTGAAATGTTTTAAATGGAAATTATTTTTAAAAAAAATGGTGACCTGGCACACTGAAATCAAATGTCAGGTGGTGACTCTGAGTTTATTTCCTTTTGAAACACAATTTTTGTCACTTTTTATATTGAAAATCATTTTCAAGCTTTATTTAAATCCTTCTATTTATTTAAATGGGTTTAGTAGAGTTTGGTTTTTTAAGAAAAAAGGGTATGACAACCCTTTTTCCTATCTCTTTCATATTAGGGAGAAGAATTGTGACGCCGTCTGTGAGAAGTTTATTGTTTTCAGAAGAAACGTAATACTCAGTCAGAACTACAAACATAATTGTAAACTACTATTCTCCACATCAATATACGTTCACGAAAAAACAAAATGAAATTAAACAGAAACAAAAAAGGAAAGTGTTATAAAACAATAAAAGAACAAGAGCAATATTGCAGAGAAAGAGAGAGAAAATTCTTATTGAATTTTGGGGTGATTTACAATGGGGTAAGACCCTCTATTTATATGGGGGAAAATGACTTAGTCTCAAAGTAAAACTCTCTACAAGATAGACATTCACTCTAAATAGAATTCTATTCTTAACACTCCCCCTTGAATGTCTACTCAATAAGTAATGTTCCTCCTTAAAACCCGAACTAAAATAAAACCCAGTGGAAAAAAAATTCTAGAAAAGGAAAAAGAGTACACATATTTAGAAAATGCCTATTGGTTGCCTCGTTAAAAACCTTGCAAGGAAAACCCAGTGGGACAAACCTTGTAAGGGAAAAAGAGTGCAACGCGCATTAACTCCCCTGAAGAGAGCATCAATTCACATCCTTGAGCATTCGCATTACAATCTTGTTCACTATCTTCAAGAGATCGTTGGTAGATATTTGATAAATAAATCAGTCATATTAACTCCAATGAATATATAGCACCTTGAAAATCCTCACTATCATATTATCATGCTTATAGTTATAGCAAGATACAAATGTGCACAAATTGCACTTAGTATGTGGTACTTCAAGACCAAAAATCGTATCAGCTTTAAGCGGTTTAAGTCCTTCAAGGATTGTCATATAAGTTAAGCCATATAAGCCATCTGAAGAGGCTTTAGTGCATATCCAGTTTTTATGTCTTGCATAGACATATAAGATATCGAAAACTGATTGCTCCTACCATTGACTTTATACTTTCAAGTATTTGAACTACATGCCCAAAACTACATGTCTTTCATATGGAATCAATTCTACTTGAATTGTATCTCTTCCATTTGGCCAATACTTTTGTGTCTATGTTCGATAGACTTAAGATCCTCATCTATACTTAGCGCTATAATAGATGTCGACGACAAATATTTTATATCGGTTCCAAAGTTTTCCATAAAGACATAACATAGAGATCTCTTCATTCATATATTGAGGTAGCTAAATCTCTCATGAGATTTTATGAAGGATCAGTTTGATCATTTGCTCATCTTCTTTATTAAAAGGTTTTATTTGAAACCGATTTGTCTATACGCTTTAAGCGTACCACAGACTTCGTCTTTCTAAGACTTAATATGAGCATTGCAATGAGAATATAGTTACTTTATTTGCGTCAGCAAATGCGTCTAGCATACTTTGCAATATATTGCAGATGAATTATATTTTTATGAACTTCAAGTTCATAGTATCTTATTCGAGGATCTAGATATACAAATGATAATTCATTCCACGTAACGCTTTCTCAATTGTTTATCATGTCTCCCCCTCATGTTAGAAAAACTAACTTATTTCCTCAACTTTGAGAACCCATCTTTGTGTTTTATGGTGTTAATCAAAATATACACCGCACATCAATAATATTGAGATGGAATTATTTGGTTCCTGACCCTGAACCACTTGTGAGGGGAGAATATAATATACTCTCGTATATAACGTATATCAAGTTGATATAGATAACTTTGTTCTCATAAGCAATAGTTTAGCTATTAAGTGGAGGCACTCAATAAATTATTTTGCTAAACCAGCTGTGATGTAAACCAACTTATCAAGAAGAACTATCTTGAATAAAAAAATCTGGAAATTATGCTCTACATTATTGAGCAAGTTACCTCGCAAACACCGGCCAGGTTGCGGGTTAATAATAATCGCGCATGTAACCATCTCATAGATGCATCTTATCTGGTATACATGGCAGATGAATGGGCCCATATTCACCTTTGATATTTTCAGAATTTATGAGATTCAACCCCAACTTTAGTTGGTCAATTAATTGATGAGAACAAGTAATATAAGAGAATTCGAAAAAACTTTCTAGTTCTTTAATATTTACCCATGTGAATTCTCTATTATTGTTGCACATCATACTTAAATTGATATGGCTAACCCGAATGCCAATTGAATAAATTATCAATATTGATAAAATTCAGGTTTACATCATGACATGTGCAATTATCGATAAACTCTAAGTTTATTATGATATGGGTTTTTATATCAATAAACATCCACTTTATTGTGGTATTCTTTTGTTTGTGTAGTACAAACTGGAGAATAAAGCGGGTAGCTTTTCACATACAGATTATCCCGCTACAAGTTGTAGTAATAGAAGATATCAAATCTTTCCTTTATTTATAGTCTCAATATAATCAACCGCTTTCGCATATACTTTGGAAACTGAATAAGTTTCTTTGAGACTTACTACAACACAATACCTTATTGGTAATCAATTGCGTTTCTCCAAAATAATATAATTGGCTCTTGCACAGTTCTCAATTAATTTGGTACTACCACATATTCATCAATATCCATATGGTGAATATCTCTTTCTAAGAGAAAGTCATACCATTATGGCCATGGTCAAAATTATATGCAAGATATATTTCTTGCATTATTGTTATTCTTTAATAATCACATTGCCAAAATATTTGTGGCGTACAATAGGTACATGACCAATGACCATTCATGTCATAATAATGATATTATTTTCTTATATCATCTCAAACCTCCTTCTAGAGGTGAGTGTGGTATATTCACTACCACTAGCACGTTCATATTCTTCCATGAATGAATATGTATTCATAAATTAGATGTTGTCACACTCACACCATGAATGGACCATAATCATCTATATGTGCTATATAAAATCTCATGTCAAATCGATGAGAGATATTACTTTCGCAAAGTGAAGGATTATTTTGAGAATCCTTATTATTCTCATTATCACAATGATAACGATTATAATTTAGTCTATTGCCACGTCCACATCCATTGATACCTTCACGGTAATAATTTTGTCTTCTTTCAGACTTATTACATACAGCGATCACATTCTCTTAAGGGAATGAGAATGGAGCAAATTCAATCGGATGAGTTTTCAATTCTTTGCCCACAATCATACGTGAATTTAATCATGGCAAGACATAGAATTTTACCACTTCATGTGAGCGTAATTTCTTACAAACTTCATTAGAGTTATAATCAAACTTTGTTGTCTTTGTCTGTATATAAATCAAATCATAGAATTTCAAGAATTTGAAAGAGAAAAGTAAATTACTTACCTTAAATCCAGAATTTAATCATGAAGGAAGTTCATGGAACAATTGACAATCATTTTGCTCAATCCCAAAGCTTCTACTCAATTGGTTAGAGTCTCGTGCGGAACCTTTTTCGACGACCTCGGAAAAACGGCAGAGTTGTTTTGTTTTGGACGAAGAAACAGCAGCGGCAACAGGTGAAACAGAAGAAATGGAACAGCAGTTCGCCGTCAAAAAAAAACCATATGATACATTTGTCTGATGGTCGCCGTTATCATATACTAGGCTCCGTTAAAGAAATTAGGTCTCCACATTTATCTTGCCTCAATCAAGCGGAGATTGGTCAAGTTATTCACTTCTTCTGTAGTTTCTTCTCTTGTTTATTTGAGTGACTTGCATGTTAACATTTTTTTTCTAGTAGTTGGACTTCCACAAAGTTAAAAAAGATTTGCACAAGGTACTGTCTGTGCTTTGCCAGGGTTTGAGTTGCATGATTTGGTGAGTTCCAGTTGCAAATTTCATGGGTTGGTCGCCTGCGTTATTGTCTGCCAATTTTTAGACATTGAACTCCAAATCACATGTTTGTGCATCTATACCAACACCTTCGTGCACCGAGAAGGAGGCGATTCTCGTCCTCGCCAACTGCCTCGCCAAAAACTCGTGCGGCGGAATCCGATTCTCACCGTCCTCGCCGTCAAAATCATCGTCGCTGCCACTTCTCCGATTCTCTCTGTATTCATCCTTCAGTATTTTCGACCAGTCCGGCACGTTTACCGGCAAGGAAGACGCCGCTTACTCCACCACTGGTTCTGTCACTCTTGGATACAGACTGCTTCCGGGAAATTCTCGAAGTCGGCTTACGCAACTCCGGCGATGATGAACGACCCGATGAGTTCCACATGTCCGATTCATCAAGCTCAAACATCGTGTCTGAAGTTACCGAAATGTCCCTGTCGTTTGATAGGAACCTGTAGTTCGCCCTTGCAAAATAGCTTTTTGATGCCATTGATTGTATGCTCTCTCTGTTTTCCTTCAGTTCTTAAGAATGCATATGTATTGCGTGAAAACTGTTCTTTTTCTCTTTTCTTTTTGTCTATTTTCTCTGAAAAAAATAGAAATAGATTTGGTCGTGGTGGTTCGTTTGGGCAAAGTTTAAGTCCTTGATTTGAAATTGAAGACCGTAGCTTTTGCCAGAGTTTAGAGAGAGGGAGACTGGAATCGCCATGTGCAGTATTTCCACAGTGAAGGCAATTAAAAGGAGCAGGCGTATCTCTGCTTGATAAGGGTTTTCAGCCACGTAATATTGCTGGTGGTGGATTTGCTGAGGCATCGGATCCTGGTTATAAGCCGGAATGTAGGGGATTCCTACCGCTGGTTCATCGTACTTCGACATCTTAATTTTCTCAAAGAGATTCTTGAGATAGTAGAGCTTCGTGCTGATAACGTGTTATAAAACAATAAAAGAACAAGAGCAATTTTGCAGAGAAAGAGAGAGAAAATTCTTATTGAATTTTGGGGTGATTTACAATGGGGTAAGACCCTCTATTTATATGGGGGAAAATGACTTAGTCTCAAAGTAAAACTCTCTACAAGATAGACATTCACTCTAAATAGAATTCAGCTAGCGAAGGAATTGGAGATAACCTCCATAGACTTAACCAACACCCCTAAACTTAGAATTACAAGTTAAAAAATTAAGGACACTTGATCCTGAACTTAGACTAACAAGCTCAAAAGTTAAGGATAATAGGTCCTCAACTTACAGTTACAAGTTCAAAAGTTAAGGACAATAGGTCTTGAAGTCATGAACTTAGACTAACATGCTCAAAAGTTAAGGACAATAGGTCCTGAAGTCCTGAACTTAGACTAACAAGCTCAAAGGTTAAGAACAATAGGTCCTGAAATCCTAAACTTAGACTAAAAAGCTCAAAAGTTAAGGACGATAGGTCCTAAACTTAGAGTTACAAGTTCAAAAGTTAAGGAGAAGTAGTCATTAACTTAGAGTTACACGCACAAAACTTAAGGACAGGTGGTCCTGAACTTCGAGTTCAAAGTTTAAAAGTTAAGGACATGTAGTCCTGAAGTCTTAAACTTAGAGTTGCAAATTCAAAAGTTAAGGACATGTAGTCCTGAAGTCCTGAACTTAGAGTTCTAAGTTCAAAAGTTAAGGATACTTGGTCCTGAACTTTATGTGCAGAAGGGTGTTTTCGTCCGGGCAGGTAAAGTTTATTAAAGCAGTGGCTGGAGGCTAAAGATATTTTAAACAGTGGCTTAAAAATAAATACATGTGTTATTAGTGGCTAAACATGCACTTTCCCCTTCATCATTTGAATGACAATTAAGATGTGTGGGGTTGCTGTAATTCACGAAATAAGCGGACGAAGTGCAACAATAGCCACTTTTAAGTCTGCTATTTAAGATATATTCACAATTTATAAGGTATTTAAAGATTAAGCAATTCATCCAAACTTATAACTAAGTATCCTGAATTTTTGAGCTGCTAATTTGAAATTCAGGACATAAAATTCGAACTTCTAGATACAAGTTTCGAACTTTAGGACACGATGTCGTGAAGTTTAAACTTTGAGGTTTAAACTCTAGGACGTCGTGGAGTTTGAGCAAAATTAACTAATCATTAAATATATTATAAACTTCAAATATATTTTAACCAACATACTTAAAAGTGACTACCAGATATCATTTCCACGAAGTTGACATATGAGTCTAAGAGATACTTTTCTTGTTAAGACATAATATAATGATAGATCATTTCATTATGTTAAGCCAAGATTTGTTAGGAGGTCTGAATAAGTTGTGTAGATATGTTTAAAAAAAAACTTTTTTTTTCTTTCTAAAAACGATTTAAGTTCTATACACCTCCTAATATTAGAATTTGAAGATTATCACTGAATGTTAACCCTATTTTCCCCCTAAATATTAAAGATATCCTATAATCCGATTTATTTCATAACATATATATATACACTAATTTGGTTATTTAAGTAGTATTTATTAGTTTTCGATGACATGTATTTAACCAAACATATTCTTCTCGACACGAAACATAGATTTATAAAGCGTCTTGTACCTGTCTAAATTAAATTATACAATATGAAACATATGATGCAACGACAACTACTTAGGTTGTAACTAATTATCATAGTAGTAGTTTTGTCGCAACAGAAAATATAGTAGGATGCAATTGGTCCGACTAATCCAAACAGAGAGTAAAGCGTTTCCTATCCAGAAGTTCTCATACTCGAACCTGAATCAATTGCACCTAATTGTTTTCTCTTCTTTGAAATGTTATGTGACTTTGTAGATAATCCAACAAATTAACCAAAAGATAATAGGCATTTGGATCTACTGATCCGACTAATCCAAACACATCAAAGAGTAAAGCGCTCCCAATCAAGAATTTTTCTTCTCAAACTCTAACATGAACCAATCGCGCCTAATTGCTTTCTCTAATTTGAAACCTTTTGTGACTTTGTAGATAATCCAACAAATTATCCACAAAACGTTGTTGTACATCCTTGCTACAAGACTCTTTCATTTCTTTAACATTTTGTCTATAAATTTTTCCCTTTTCCTCAACAATTACCAACCTCAGTGATTCAGCCACACATTCTTTAGTAAATGATCCATCCAATTCATTTCTAAAAATTGGATATCCTAATTTCTTCTCAACCAAGTGGCTACAAATCATCCCTTGATCGGCTAAAAAAGGCAATAATATCAATGGTTTCTCAAATTGTACTGCCTCTATTACTGAACTCCATCCAGAATGCGTCAAGAATCCACCTATTGACTCGTGATTCAGTATTTTTAATTGAGGTGCCCAACTTGTACATATAAATCCACGTCCTTTTGTTCTTTCTTCGAATTGTTCAGGTAACTCGATCACTTCTGAATCTGCACATCCGCGTTGTTTTCTAAACACCCAAAAGAAAGGCAAGTTTGAAAGTTCTAAACCTAATGCTATGATTGTTAGTTCATCTTGGCTCGGCTTCGTCTCGCTCCCAAATGCAATATAAACTACTGAACCTGTTAGAATAATAGAGTAACAAAAATAAGAACAAAGAGATATTATCTGTATATACTATAAGAAAATATGGACAACTATACGAGTCGTATACGTACATACTGCAAATTATAGTCATTGATTAGAGAAGACCTGAATTTGTAAAACTGAAAGAATGGTATAATTGTGAATCATAAATGTATGTTCTAGGTATATGGCTAGAAAAGATAAATAATGAATATGGCCGGCTATTTGTGTAAAGGTCCCTTTTTTTCTATCCAAAAAAAGAATAATATCTTTCTGCTTTTTGAAACAATATAACTTTAAGCTTTTCATTATATCTTTAATGAGATGATTTATAATCACATAAATATCTATAATTTATTTTGAACCAAAAATTTTAAAAAGTTATTCTTTCTTAGATATGTTCAATAAAAGTACATACATAAAAGGGATCTTTACACAAATAGCAGTGTTTATTATTCCTACCCGATATACATAGATTATACATTATTATATACAATACATATACATATACATACATATATATATATATATATATATATATATATATATATATATATATATATATATATATATATATATATATATATATATATATATATATATATATATATATATATATATATATATATATATATATATATATATATATATATATATATATATATATATATATATACATATATATATACATACATATATATATATATATACATACATATATATATACATACATATATATATATATACATACATATATATATACATACATATATATATATATATATATATATATATATATATATATATATATATGTGTGTGTGTGTGTGTGTATTGTGTAGCATTGAATGGTCGCCTATTTAAGTTAATTCTTCTATTTTATGTGATGGAAGGAGTACAATTAATCTAAGGGTACCTTTTTGTTGCATGTTTAGCCATGCTTTCATCTCTAGCCATGTTTCATTGTTATCATCTTCTCCATCATCATAGCTAGTTGTGGGAAGCAAACCAATTGGAATAATTTGTTTCTCGTAAAGGTTTTCTATGACTTGTAACCACTCGTGTTCGAACTCGTAACAACTCCTTATTGCCACTACATCAACGCCTTTCACGGTCACTGCGAGGCGATAAATATCGGAAACATTTCCTGCCGGACCAAAATTTTAAAATAAAATTTTTCTACTTTCAGAATCCATCATGTTAAATTATCAACAAAAAAATTTTCTTTACAAATATCGGTATACTCGAAATTTGGGACCATAAGTCTAAATAACACATAGTTACATTTTTTTCTAATTTAGTCCATCATTAAAATAAAAATTACGATCAAATTAAACTATGTACACATAAAAACACCGATATTTATTGTATGAGGTGCCTTAGATCCGTTTAACATTAAACCTTGGTATAACCACAGTATACCGCTTTAAATTTGAGTCAAACTTTTTACTATAGAAAATAACATACAAATATTGCTAATAATGCATATAAGTACATATGCAAGTCTATAAATTCTACGGACTAGAGTTAAAATACAGTGATAAGTACTCGTTCATCCTTCATCAGAAATCTCGGGTTCAAGTTCTAAATATGAAGTCATTTTTGCTAATGGGGCTTTACCCCTACGTGAGACTTCTCCGCACGAACCAAAATTTAGTCGGATCCTAATGTGGGTACCAAAACATTGGACGTAAACAAAACAAAAAGTTTATAAATTCTAAAACATTACCTCCATCTATGACCAAGTCATTGAACATACGTTGAATCTGATAAAAACTTGGCCTTACATTGGTTTCAAAAGTTACCCATTTAGGTTTCACTGTAAAATCTTCAGGCTTAACACGATCATCATCTCCATTTATAATACTATAAGGATCTCCTCCCATACTTAAACCAGTTGCAGGGAAAATGCTGAAATAAATAGTGGGAATTTGTAATGTTTTAGTAATTGGAATTAACCAATAAGAAGCAAAATCTTGAATTACAAAATCAGGGTAAAGAGTTTCAATTAATTTAGGCATGGATTCTTGGAGTTTGTCAAAGGCAATTTTTAGGTACCTAACTTTATTATAAGGTAAATCAATGGTAGCTTCTGCATTTTCAGGAAGATTTTCAATATGGGGTAATGAAAGAGTAATAAATTCTATTTTGGGTTTTAAATTTGGACGTAATTTAGGGAGTCTTTGGATATTTTTTGGAGTGGAAAAGAAGGAAATTTTGTGACCTTTTTCAGCTAAGAGTTTGGCTAGTTCTAGGTATGGTATTATGTGACCAAAAGCTAACCAAGGAAACATGAAAAAATGAAAGTTTTTGACATTCAACATTTTTAGAGTTTAAGATTCAAAGTACAAAATGATCTAAGGATTTTTTGAGATGTTGTTGCTTCAAATATCAAAGGAAGACTATATAGTAAAGAGTAGATCTGTTCTTGGTGAGTGAAATCTTTCAAGTATTAGTTAATTGGTGGTTGTTGTATTTTATTTCTTTTTATTGCATTGTTGATTACAAAGTGGATTACACGATGTATGAGGTCAGAGTATCGGTTTAAGAAAATTCAAAATATTTTCATGCTCACAGAGTCCGAATTTTTAGCTTATGGATTCGGAATTCTAATCGTATTAAGTTATTGGATTCTAAATTAATAATGTATATATATTTAATAATTTTTTAAAGATAAATATAGGGTTAGAACCAAAATTACTGAATTCAGCCGAATTCACTGGCTACACTTTAGCTCCACCCCGATCGAGAACACGCCAAAAAATGTGAAGGTAGAAAATTAAGGTAACGGACAGGACACGATTTATAAGGTCAGAGTGTCAGGTTTAAGAAAATCTAAAATAATTTTTTTATTTTTTATATACTAGTAAATAAAAATATGCTAGCAAACAAACACGAGTAGAGAGATGTGCCGGTGAGGGCCAGGTGTCTATTGCCCCTTATTTGGACCTTTTATGGGTCCATACGTGAGGAGAAGTGCACAAATACTAGATTTTGGGGTCACTATTTATGCTAAGTTATCCAAACTTCACTTTGTGGGACTATACTGGGTAGTTGGGTAGTTGTTATTTATGCTAAGTTATAGTTGAAGCTAATTTTTTATTTTTGCAAATTACTCCACTTCGAAACACATGTGGAATTAGCATCTAAAGTTGCAAATTCAAGGTTCGGAATCGAATTTGAAATTCTTCTATCGTTTTAAGTTCAATTTCAGAATCGGATATGAAATTCTTCTATCGTATATGAAGTTTAAATCATCTCGAAGTGCAATTTCAAAACCGTATCTCAAGTTCTTATCACTTCAAAGTGTAACTTCATAATAGGATCTAAAATTCTTGTGTCGCAAGTGCAAACTTCAAGATCAACATCTAGAGTTCATTGTGAACAATAAATTAAACCAAAGCTAGATATTACTAGAATATTCTAGACTATTCTAAAATAGTCTAGAATGAGCTAGAATGTTCTAGAAGGTTCGAGAATATTATGGAGTTCTCTGGAACATTCTAGAAGATGATAGAAACTCTTTTATGTATAGTAGAGAATGTGAGAATATTCTAGAGTAGTGGAATATTCTAGAACATATGAGAATAGGTAGATATGAATATTGTTTAGGATACTTATATGGAATATTCTAGAATGTCGTAGAACATGGAGGTTGATGCCTATAAATAGGGGAAGACCTCCTCATTTGTATGATGTACAAAAGTAGTGAAGCAAAGTGTGAGCCCAAGTGTGTACCAAAGTGATCCCTTGTGTAATAAAAGTTGAAGAATTACAAAAGTCTCTCTCCATATAGCTACATATATTAAACCTTCCAAACTACCTCCATTTCTTCATTTATCAACTAAACAAAATCTCTTTCCTTCTTACATTTAAAGGTCTTCTACCTTTAAATTGTTTTCCTACATCTGGTATCAGAGCCATTGGTTCGTTAGGAGGGTGATTCATTAACTATGGCAGGAAAGAATATCGTGTGCATGGTTCCCAAGTTGACAGGGAAACAAAATTATAATTTTTGGAGGATTCAGATGGAGACACATCTGAAGGCGTATAATTTGTTAAAATATACGCGAGAAGAACTGGAGGAAGGTGCCGAAGAGAATGAAATAAGGCGTGATAGTATGGCCTTGTCCCAAATACACCAGGCCATCGATATGTCTGTGTTTGGCAAAATTTCCACAGCCCAAACAACAAAACAGGCTTGGGATATTTTGGCCAAAGCATATCATGGAGTTGATAAGGTCCAAAAGAATAATTTGATGGCGCTAAAAAGGAAGTTCGAGCTTGCCACGATGGAGAAGTCAGAGACAGTTGAGGGATACTTTTCGAGGTTGACGGAGATCAAGAATGAGATGGAGCTCAATGGTCATACCCTCAGCGATGAGACATTCGTTGAAAAGGTACTTAATACTTTACCTATGAAGTTTGATCATATTGTGGCAGTAATTCAAGAGACCAAGGACCTTTCAACTTTAAGTACCGAGGAGCTTCTGGGCTCATTAATTCTTCATGAGAATAGAATTAATGGGAAATTAAAAGAGTCATTGGAGAAAGATCCGGCAGAGAAGGCATTGCAAGCACATACTAAAGTTAAAGAGAGAGGAGAATCTTCTAATGTGGCGGAAACTAGAGGACATGGTTTCCAAGGCTTGGCCGTGGAAGAGGTAATCATCATTTCCAGCCAAGAGGAAATTACAACAATCCAGGTCAGCAAAAACCTCCCCTATGCTATAACTGCGGTAAATTGGGTCATTATGCTAAAGATTGTTGGAGTAAAAGAACTGAAAATAAACAAGTTTATGCTCGAGTAGCTGAGGATGAAGGGGATAAAAGTGAAACCATTATATACTCTGCATCTATGGCTGCTGTTAGTGAAGAAACTAACAATGATGTCTGGTACGTTGACTCCGGATGTAGTAATCATATGTGCGGTAAGAAGGAGATATTTGCTGATTTGGACGAGTCTTTTAAATCCACGGTTAAATTTGGAAATAATCAAGTTATGCAAGTTGTCGGGAAAGGGAGAATACCGGTCACCATGGAGAATGGGCTTGAGTGCTCCATAAAGATGTTTACTACGTGCCTAACCTGCTGCATAATTTGTTGAGCTTGGGTCAGCTCCAACACAATGGAAATGAAGTGTTTCAGTAATGATATATGCACTATAAGAGACAAGAGTATGAAAATTATAGCCAAGGTAAGTATGACCAAAAATCGGATGTTTCTAGTAACTTTCAACTACAGTCACTTACCCTGCTATAATTCAATTGCTCTTGATGATACTTGGTTATGGCACATGAGGGTTGGCCACTTTAATTTCGGCGGTTTACAATATCTTGTGAAGAATAAGATGGTGTCAGGTTTGCCTTCACTTGACTTTGCTCCAAGACAGTGTGAAGCATGCATTTTGGGGAAGAAGCATAGAGAGCCATTTCCTAAAGGCAAAGCTTGGAGAGCAAAACACCCATTGCAGCTGATACATTCTGATTTGTGCTCGGTGGAAGTTCCTTCGCTCGGTGAAAGTAAGTACTTCATTACTTTTATTGATGATTTCAGTAGAAAAGCATGGGTGTATTTGCTGAAATATAAGTCTGAAGCCTGTGACACATTCAAAAGCTTCAAAACATATGTTGAAAAACAAAGTGGTCATTTTATAAAGACTCTGAGAACAGATCGAGGCACAGAATACACTGTGTGCGATGATTTTTTGAAGAAGCATGGGATTACACATCAGTTGACTGCAAGGTACACTCCTCAACAAAATGGAGTTGCGGAAAGAAAGAACAGGACTGTGATGGATATAGTGCGGTCAATGCTGGCAGCAAAACAGCTGCCTAAAGAATTCTGGGCTGAAGCTGTCTCTACTGCAATTTACATATTAAACAGGTGCCCTACGAGAAGCAACCATGGAAAAACACCTTATGAGGTATGGACAGGTAGAAAACCAAATATTTCTCATTTACGAATATTTGGTTGTCTTGCATATGCGCATGTACCCAATCCACTGCGAAAGAAGCTTGACGAGAAAGCAGAAAAGAGCATATTTGTTGGCTACAGTCGACAGACAAAAGGGTACAAGCTATATAATCCAGACAGCAAAAAGGTTATTGCCAGTAGAGATGTCACCTTTGATGAACATGGAGCATGGGATTGGAAGAAAAAAGCAGTTGAGCCATCTCAACCTCCAGTACCATCATATCTTGATGACGAGGAGCATGATGAACCTGCGCAACAACAGTCTCCCTCAGAAATACAACCAATACAGCATGGTCGATCACAGAGGCAACGACGTCTACCGGCTCATTTGGAGGATTACGTTGTCGGTAATTTTGTTGATACTCTAACTGACGAAGATATTTTGAACTTTGCCTTGTTTTCAGATTGCGATCCTGTGGATTTCAAGGATGCAATTGAAGAAGAACGTTGGGTGAAAGCAATGGAGGAGGAAATCCATTCTATTGAGAAGAATGATACTTGGGAGCTTACCGACCTTCCAAGAGGAAAGAAACCCATTGGAGTAAAGTGGGTATACAAAACAAATTACAGACCAACGGGAGAAGTCGACAGATACAAAGCAAGGTTAGTTGTCAAAGGCTATAAGCAAAAACTTGGAATTGACTATTTCGAGGTATTTGCTCCTGTTGCTAGACTAGACACAATTCGTTTGATAATTTCTCTAGCTGCTCAAAATAACTGGAGAATTTATCAAATGGACGTTAAGTCAGCCTTCCTAAATGGTGTTCTTGAAGAAGAGGTCTATGTGGAGCAGCCCCCTGGCTTTGTTAAAAGGGGTAATGAAAACAAGGTCTACAAGTTAAAGAGAGCTCTATATGGTTTGAAGCAGGCTCCAAGAGCGTGGTACACACGCATCGACACCTTTTTCGTTGAAAGCGGTTTTCAAAGATGTGCTTATGAGCACAGACTATATGTGAAGACTTACAATGCTGGCGATGTTATGATCGTCTATTTGTATGTGGATGATTTGATCTCTCACAGGAAATAATGAGAAGATGATGGCGGATTTCAGGGAGGCTATGATCCATCAGTTTGAGATGACTGATTTGGGTCTTATGTCATATTTTCTTGGGATTGAAGTTTCTCAATCAGATAAGGGAATCTTCATATCTCAAAGAAAGTATGCTGGAGACATTTTGAAGAAATTTAAGATGGATGGTGCGAATCCGATTGCGACCCCAGCTGAAGAAAGATTGAGACTGACGAAGGATGGAACAGGTGATCTTATGAATCCATCCTACTTTAAGAGCTTGGTTGGAAGCTTGAGGTACTTGACCTCAACAAGACCCGACATTGCTTACAGTGTTGGCGTAATTAGCCGATTCATGGAAAAGCCACGCCAATCACACTTACAAGCGGCTAAGAGAATTTTGAGATACATTAAAGGAACTCAAGGAGATGGAATCTGCTATCCTAGAGGTGAGTCACTTGAACTTCTTGGATACACTGACAGTGATTGGGCTGGTGATACGATCGAGAGAAAAAGTACTTCCGGCTATGCATTCTTCACTGGTTCGGGTGTGTTTTCTTGGAGTTCAAAGAAACAACCAGTGATAGCATTATCCACTGTTGAAGTCGAGTACATTGCTGCATCAAATGCTGCTACACAGGCGGTATGGTTGAGAAGAATGCTCAGGTTTCTTCAACACAAACATGATGGTCCAACCACGATATTATGTGACAACCAATCAGCAATCGAGTTGGCGAAGAATCCAGTACTTCATGGTCGCAGCAAACACATTGATATCAAATATCATTTCATTCGAGAGATGGTACGAGAAAATGAGATCCGAATTGGCTACTGTAGAACTGGTGAACAGGTGGCAGATATTTTCACCAAGGCATTGAAGATGAAGATTTTTCTGAAGATGAAAAAGTTATTAGGAATGACCACCTACGAGGCTTTGGTTTAAGGGAGGCAATGTGAACAATAAATTAAACCAAAGCTAGTAGACTATTCTAAAATAGTCTAAAATGAGCTAGAATGTTCTAGAAGGTTCGAGAACATTATGGAGTTCTCTGGAACATTCTAGAAGATGATAGAAACTCTTTTATGTATAGTAGAGAATGTGAGAATATTCTAGAGTAGTGGAATATTCTAGAACATATGAGAATAGGTAGATATGAATATTGTTTAGGATACTTATATTGGAATATTCTAGAATGTCGTAGAACATAGAGGTTGATGCCTATAAATAGGGGAAGACCTCCTCATTTGTATGATGTACAAAAGTAGTGAAGCAAAGTGTGAGCCCAAGTGTGTACCAAAGTGATCCCTTGTGTAATAAAAGTTGAAGAATTACAAAAGTCTCTCTCCATATAGCTACATATATTAAACCTTCCAAACTACCTCCATTTCTTCATTTATCAACTAAACAAAATCTCTTTCCTTCTTACATTTAAAGGTCTTCTACCTTTAAATTGTTTTCCTACATTCATGGACAGTGTTTTCTTGTCCAATTTGGCTTTGGAGATAGACCGTGGTATTTTCATATGCTTTCACGAAGAAACTCGCGACTGGTTTTCTTCCAGATATTTTCTCTGCAACTCATATCCCTCTCCCCATTCTCCATAACGGAGGAGTATTGGTGCAGTTCAATATTATGGTGGAGTATCGATGCTTGTACGAGGAAAATTAATAAATCGTAACAAATCGATAATTCGAATCAAACCGGAAAAAAATGGATGTACTTTGATTTGATTTAATTTGGTATTTCCAAAAAAAACACCCTATCATAATTGGTTTGGATTGGTTTAACTAAAAAAAAGGCCAAATCGAAACCAAACTAACACGATATTATATTTATAGAATTTTTAAAATAATTTATACATATAAATATTTATTGTAATATAATTTATAAATATTTTTCGGGAACGGCTATAATATATTATTTCCAAAAAAAATTAAAAAGAAGTTAAAGGCCATGTGATTGGTAGCATTATTGATTGTACGATGAAAAAGTTCCGTTTGTCGGTTTTAAAGGGCGATTATACGATGTAAAAGGTCAGTTGTCGGTTTGTGAATTTAGTTTTGTCAAAAAGAATCAATACAGTATAGTATTGATAGTCAATTAAATTGCAGCGATCAACTTGGAAAAGAAGATTTACACTCGCTGTCTAGATAACTTAAATCTTAATCCTCCTCATACAAATCATTAATATTGATTTACACTCAAATGAAATTTATGTAACAAACACTAAGCTTTTCAGGGAAGCTTAAATGGATTGGTTGTTGAAAAAATGTTGGATTATGGAGAATAGGTGTAGCTTGAGGCGTGTTTAGGACATTGTCCTTAAGAATATTTCGCCTACACTGAAATGAATAAAATTATGCGTAACCCCCAGGAATCAATAAACTCTTCTAATATAACTAGAAGCAGAAACAAAAAAGATATTTAGCTCCAAAATTGTGTTAGTACTTTTTCAGCCTTAAAACAATCAAAAAATATATGAGTGTAAATCGTAATAAAATATAATAATCCCAGGAGATAATTATTGCTTCGAGAATTTTTGTTGGTCTGTAAATAGATGATAATAGTAAACTTAACTTAAGAAGTAAACAATAAAGAGAGAGAGAGAGAGAGAGAGAGATTGTATTATCCGAGAAAAATACTGATCCCCATTTACAAAAGGGAAGGTTTCCTTTTTATAGTAGGAAACCTTCCTCGAACCAATAAATAATAATAAGTATAATAAAAAAAAATACAAAGGTTGGTGGCTTCCACTCAATAAATGGGGTACGTACTAAACGACATTGCTCCTTCTTTGCCGATTTGGGCCGCACTCTTACTTGGGGCACCCTTATTATGAGGGATGTGCCCACTTGGTGTGGGGACGTTATGAGCCAAATTTTGCCCTACACAGTTAGTCCCTTCGTTCGTTAGAGACGTACTCGATGATCGTCTTCAATGGACGGACATGTACGATTCATATTTTACGGAAATTTGGCCGTGCCCGTAGGCGTCTCTTTGCAGAATATGGGCATGATGGCATTGGTTGGGCCGTTGACATGTGACCTACCTTTTTAAGGTGATGTCAACAGTCACATGCTTTATCATTACACCTATTCCCAAGACTTTTTCAGAACGCGACGTGATGTTTTGGTTTCCGGCGCTGGTTTCAGAACTGAGCCTCTTCGATTTCTGTGTGCCTTTCTCCTATAAATGGGAGAGTGGTTCAAAGGGTTTCATCTTTCGATCTTTTAGAAAGTTTTCCTTTGCTTCTTCCTTCATCTTTCTTTCCTATAACAATTATATCATTTTCAGAGAGATACTTTTCCTGAGAATTATCTTATTCACTACCAACACTTCTCTCTTCACTGCATATTATGGAAAAACACTGAGAAAGCAAGATAAATAAATTCTTCTCCTTCCTCAACTTGGTGTAAGACAAAAATTTATTTTTGTTTGCGCAAATGTGCCTAGTAGCACCAAAGTCTATCACCCAATCTCTCATACTGACCACATTATTTATTTGGGAAATGACCGCAATAATTATATTACACGCTTTAGTCAAATTTAATTTTGACTTAGCGAGATTGTCATTTATCTCAACTCCACTATTGCATTGAGGTGCATTTTTCTTGAAGGTTTTAATATTAGCATTAGATACGTAATCATGTCTGTTCTAATATCTGTGTTGGGACATTAGTGTTTGCCAAAGTTGTGGACGCAATGACGTATTTGCAACACCATGGATATCTGGCAGGACAGATGAAACAGTAGCAGTAGAGACAACACCAGAATTGGTAGCACCGTAAAAAATTTCCGTAGTAGTATTGCTTGCCATAGTTTCTTAGATTGTAGGGAAATGACATCGGAAAATAACAACAATAATAATACTGCAATAATATTATTTGTGAGCAGAAATACTCCAACTGGCTTTAGTCGTGCTAGGCAACGTCCTAATAAACTATTTCAGCAATGTAAAATTTTTCCCCAGAATTAAACAAGCCTACCTCTATTAAGGAGGATACAGAAATCAGTAAAATATTAATTTTCAAATCCAGCAATTAATAAAAAAAAATAAGACCAACTCATATTAAATATTAATTAAATATTTGAAAGAGAGAGGAGAGAGATGTATGAGAATGTATTTCTCATGATGAATGAATTGGTTTTAAGGGAGTACATTTGATAGCCAAAATGCATAAGCCTTCTTTTGCTATTTGTAAATTTCTTGACATTTGTCAAACCCCTTTATCATTTGTTAAGACAATAACATGCATCTTGATAAGTATTTATCTTCTAAAATAATTGCAAGTATTTTAACAAGTATTTGTCTTCTAGTTTGGCCAACTTTAAAATATTGCCACAGTCGATACTCGTGCATTATTTGCGAGTGACTCTCATAAATTTAGTTTATTGTATTTCAACCTTGGATTCTCTTAAGAAATATAATAAATTTCCACCCATAAAACAAATGAAATAACAAAGAATTGTAAGAGTAATTAAATAAAGTTGAATCAATATATGCCATTCTAGGGAAACTGAATCTGCTTATCCGTCCTCCTATTCAAGCCACAAAAAAATACAAAATTAAAAATTAAAAAAATCTTACTAGAAAAAATTAAAAAATAAATTACAAAAAAATGTGAAAAAATTGTGTTGTACTCCTACATTTTCTGGGTATATATAATATAATTTTACTGTGGAGGGCCTTCAAGTCGAATATAATCATACATGACTCCATTAAAAGGACTACCACCTTTAACTTGCTTTAAATATATGATATTTTGTCCATTTTGTAATTCATATCCTGGAATTTGAAAACTGAAAAGACTGTACAATCCATGAATTCCATGTCTTGCTATTGCATTACTCCTCCCAATTCCTGGGGTTCCAAAATTTGGCCTTGTTCTATCAGGGTTGTTTATTCTTCCCTATAATTCAAAAAAAACCAAAAAAAAAGAAGAAGAAGAATATATTATTATCCAAATATATAGTTGTAATGAGAAACAAATTAAGAGAAATGTAATGCACTAATCTATTTTGTAATAAGATTTAACTAAACAAACACAGATAATGTAAATGGAATTTACTACAGTCAGTGCAGCTTAACTTGCTATAGAAGGTATACTTACATTATTTCATGTTATTAATTCCATTTATTATTACGAACAGTTAGCTCTAATTACCTTTAGTATGATTCGATAGTATTAAACAATTCTGCATTGTCAGTAGACAAAAATTAAGTGTACCCATTCCATTGGTTTGAAAAAAAAAAGAATTTTTATACAAATAGTCGGTCGGATTATTATTCATTTATTCTAACCGTTATATATAGTTTATATATTATTTATACACGATTATACACATATTATACATAGGTTATATATATTTTATATTTTAACAGACTATCTTTAATTTAAGTGAAAAAGTGAACGATTATTTTGATTAATTCTTTAAAAAATGTTAGTGAGAGGAGGAGTTTGGCTACATACTTGCAAATGGGAGTAAGTGGCAGAAGCCAATGCCACATGGAGTGTGTAAGTTCCACTTGGATCCACAGTTGGAAGTTCGAATGATATTTGCCATGTTGTTGGTATATATTTCTTTTTTTCAGTTCTCCTGTAATGGGAAAATTCCACAAAAAATTAAAAATTTACCAATAATTATATGGCTATTGCTACAAAAATATTAATGTTGTAAATATAGTACTGCTAAATAATTACCTGGTTACATGGGCGTAGAACCAATCCTTTGTGTAATCACTAACACCAACTTTGTATACTAAATCTTCGTCAGGATATAAATCTGTATAACGGTCCCATAAACCATATTG
This sequence comes from Nicotiana benthamiana, assembly GCA_034376525.1. Taxonomy (NCBI): domain Eukaryota; kingdom Viridiplantae; phylum Streptophyta; class Magnoliopsida; order Solanales; family Solanaceae; genus Nicotiana; species Nicotiana benthamiana. The sequence goes on from CM067336.1 coordinate 73,145,410, forward strand.
TCTAAACCTGCAAATAATAAAAGATAACCAAATCGAGTTATAATTGATATGATAAAAGTTTTCTTATATATACTTATAACATTATCAGTACATAGAACTTAAACTCGTAATTTTTTTTTAATGAATAACGAAAATTAAAATTAGTTATGTTTAATAGAAGCTTACTTTTGTGTACTATTGCTGAGGACGCGGTTAGTGAAGCCAGGCAATGGATCAGGGACAAAGAATTCAGCAGCAGTTCTATCAGGAATGCCTATTTCCCATAGAGTTGGACCATTTCTTGGAGGATTATAAATTATATGACCTAGATTAATTTCACTTCCTGCACACATAATGGTCATTTTTGCAAAAAAAAATTATTTTGATTCTTAAGCAAGTAATTAATTTTGTAATTGGAAAAAAGGGTGAAAGGGAGAACAAAAAAGAACCTTGGGTAATAGCCAAGGTTTGATTGTATTTGTAATCTCCAATAACTCCAGGGACCCATGAGTACAAGTTATAAATTCCGGGTATAATTCCAGTAATCTTAAAATATCCGGTCTCATCTGCTTGAGTCCAAAATTGATAACCCTGAGAGCAAATAAGAAAAAGAAAGAAAAAAGTTAAAAAAGAGAATAAATCAGTAAAAAAATTTACCTTAACATATATGTATAGTCATAAGAAAATTAACAAATAAATAAAATATAAAAAAATAGTACTGTATAACCATTCTCAAATAATAGCTGAAAAATATACTTTTGTATATACATGTTTTATGTATATTATATACAAATTTTATATACTTTTTCGGCTATCAAATATAAATAGTTTTTGGCACGCGCAAAAAAGCGAAAAAAACCCATATAAATATTACTAGTACTTATTAAATAGGGCTTACCTTGGTCTCTGTTTGCCATGATCCAGTATCTCCAGGCAAAGCCAATCCAATATATGCAGATTTAGCAAAAATAGGATCATTGCTTATGTACCTAAAACAAAGGTACAGAAACCTTTATTTTTTTTCTTTCTAAAACACTTTATTATCACCAAATCTACATCTGAGCTTATTAATAAATTAATTAAACTATAAAATGAATCAAAATCACGAGATTAAGAAACTAAGGAAATCAAATACCTGTCATCGACCAATAATCGCCCGCTAATTGTGCCACGTTCATTAGCTTTGGGATAGTCTTTTGATTCTGGGAAATCATATGGCCATTTTGCAGTTTCTTCAAACATCTGAAAATTAATAAATAGATTTCATGCTCTATGTTAGTTTATTCTTATTATATTATAAGAAAATCATACTAATAAAATTATCAGGGACGGAGTTAGAGTTAAAGTTATGGGTTCGGTTGATCCTACCAGTTTTAGACCAAACCCTGTATTTTTGGAAAATTTTTAGGGAAACCCGCATTCGTTACTCTTCGGGTAACTTGCTCACTATGCAATAGCTTGCAAACTCTACATTTATCTTAAATAATCTATTGACTATGCATAAAGTATTAATTTGCTACTCAATACTCGTTACCTTAGTAAGATTAGTATTCCGAATCCGTAAGCTTCAAATCCTAATATTACCTTTGAAAATTATTATCAATTTACCTGTCTTTTAGCATCCTCCCAAAGTGTGCGATGGTTGTTACCGGAATCTGAGTTGAGATAAAAGAAAACAGGACCAAATACTTTTTTCCATGGCTCTCCTTCTTTGAGACTGACCCCTACTTCTGGACCTGCATAATGTCCACTGAAAAATGTCTGCGAAAAACATAAAACAAAATGCATTCATATTATTATACAAGTTCTTCAAATTAAAGTATTACTTATTATTTTTGACTTTTTGCCATCAAATACTCCCATATGGTTCATAAATAATAATGAGGTTCACACCAGAGAAGGAATCATGATTTGAAGTTTATAAGTTACTAAAATAACCTCAAGTAAATATACAATAAGTAACTAAATTCACAATCAAATATTTATGAATATTTAGCAGATTTTATAAAATACATATAAGGTGATAACTAAATAAGGCGATAATCAGTAGTTGATCTGTGAGACATGATTTGTTGTACTAGGACGGAGACGGCCCAATCTCTCAATTACAATATTATTTCTATAATAATGGATCTAGGTTCATCGATCGTGACATTTAGGGACGGTTAACCCTCGAAATTTGTAGTTCTATCGTCTCCTCTATAGACCTTAATCATCATATAATTAAAGCGAAACATATAAAGAAAAAATCATTTGACTCCTCAAATAGTACTACAGACAGAATAAAATCGCTTACCGATAAGGATGTTGGACCGGCATGAGAAGTGATATCTTGCTTCATTGGTCCACCACTACGATATTCATTGGTTGGTGTAATCACCCAAAACCCTACGTGAGGACGATTGCAAATCCATCCATGTACTTTGATATCCTTATCATCGGACGAATATTGGTATTTGTCATCGACCTAAATCATAGAAATAATCAATATTAATCATTAATTGCAATTTTTTAAATTAAGTATAACTAATACAATTAATTATGGAGAAAATCACTTAATTATTACCTCATTCTTGAGTTTAGGGTTGGATGGATGTGTTATTCTAACGGCTTCTCTAAAGCCAAGGACTTTGCCAGATGAACGATCTTGATCTGTAGGCATTATCCTTTGCATATCGTCTGATACAGCCATATAGCGGAACCTAAATATAGGAAATTAATTAATCAAAATAACAGTTTAAATTACTAAATGTAATTTTTCTTCACATAGATAACAAAAAATAATGGAACGGCGTAACTGGTAATTAAGAATATTCTTTTTTGTGCAAACCACAAACTCAATTTTGTATTGCATGGTTCATTAAGACGTTGAAAGCATGATTTTGAAATTAAAGAAATATAAACAATATAAAAATAGTAAATAGGGTTAGGGCTAAGGAATGAATCTTACAAATTCTGTCTGAGTTTCATTGCAATCCTGGCTTCATCTAGCCTGAGTTCAGGCATTCCTTCTGGACGTTCAAATATTCCATATGAATAGAATCCAGAACTTCCTCGCAACATTACAAACCTGCAATTTTCCATGCAAAATAAAATTCGAAAGCAATTTACTTACGATACTTAGTTGACATTCACAAACTCGGATTTTTTTTATAATATAATATTAACCATCTGGAGGTAATAAATACTCACCTTTTGTCGATGTTTAGAGGAAGATCATGGTCAGCGTTGGGATTCCAAGTTTTTGTAAAAGAAACCTCGACTTTATTATCATCTTTTGCAATAACTCGGAAATTTGTCGCAAAAAACCTGAGAATTGTTTGCAATATATGATTATATAACGTAACAAATATATACAATATTTTGAAGCTAAACTATATGATGTTAATTGTTATTAAAAAAAAATAACCAACTAACTTACGTATCAAAAGTGCTAGCCTTGTCTTCTGGAAGTTTCCACATGGTATCCCAGTACCTGCATTTAAAAAAAAAAATCATCCAAACATTATAACTAGTTGAAGGTAGTAATGCTGTTACCATATCCCATGATAAAGGAAATAAGGATTGTTTACATAGGCAGATTCAAAATTTGAACTTAATAATTCATACTTTAAAGTTTAGTATCGAAAAATGTATAAGTTAAATATTTTGCGGGGAATTGGAATGAGTGGGTGGTGCAAAAATCTCTGGACAGGCCGTGTTGGATGAGTTTAGAATTAAATTGCCACCCCTACATGTGATGGTGAAAAGCTAAGTATAAAAAGGCAAAACAAAAATAAAAAACAACTTACCCTCTCCTTGATTCTGGAAACCTTTTCTCCATGAGATTATCAATGCCTTTGTAACTTACCCCAGCAATGTGTCCAGTTGGATTTGATAGGGTAAGTTGGACGATTCCATTATCTATTATCACCTGATAAATACACGAATATAAGTCTTTCAATCACACAGGAGCACTATTAGCCGCAGAGCCGGACCTATGCTGTACCAAGAGGAATAGTAAAATTCGAAAAAGTATATATATGCATATGTCTTTTAGAAAATAATGATATATTATTAGTAATGACACTCTTTATACAAAATAAATTTTGATTTAATCCAAAAATGCACCCCAGACTTCTAAATTCTGGGTCTACCTCTGATTAGCCGTCCATCCGACTGCTTAAACTAAAAGTAATCACAAAATGTATACTATATAGATTTATAATCCATGTATTATATTATGTATATAACCATTAACTAGGGGTGTACAAAAAAAAACCGATAAACCGCACCAACCCGATAATCCGAGTCAAACCGGAAAAAAAACCCGACTATGGTTTGGTTTGACTTGGTTTGATGTTGGAAAAAAAAACCCGACCATAATTGGTTTGGTTTGGTTTTAACTAAAGAAAGTCAAACCGAAACCAAACCAACCCGACATTACATATATAGCAATTTTAGATATATTTAATATATAAATATACTTATTGTAATGTAATTTATAAATATCTCTTAAAACATTTCATAATTTTATCTTTTAAGCTATTATTTCAAGGTTTGATTTAGAACTTTTGAATGCTCCAATAAGTTTTATAGCCATTAATATTAGTAAATTAAATAATGCTAGCAATCAATACTAATGCTAACAAAAGACATTCAATTCAATATTACGAACGGGAATGTATTAAATGTCTATTTTTTATTTTGCAATAATCTAGATAAAAATACATAACCTATTTTAATTTTTCTTAAGCTTTTAGGCATATAATTAATACTCCTTCATTAGTATATCTAGTTTAGCATGAATTAGTGCTTTTAGACTATGTTTTTAATTAGCAATATTTATAGTACATAATTTTATTATTTTTTATTGTTGAATATTTTAGGATAATGTGATGAGTCATGACATATCTCATATGTTGAATTATTTTCTTGAAAAATAGTTTATATAGTTGTATCTTACTAGGATTAAAGAAATATTTTGAGCATACGTTATATATTTTGTTCTACGAAGATTTTACCGCAAAAAAATCAAAAAAACCCGAATAACCCGAAAACCTGAAAAACCCGAGAAAAACCGATATTGAAAAACCCGAATTTATTGGTTTGGTTTGGTCTTTAGATTTAATAACCCGACACAATTGGTTTTGTTTGATAATTGTAAAATTCGAACCAACCCGGTCTATGTAAACCCCTAACCATATATAATCAGTATATAATTTTTATAAACCGATTAAGAAAAATAAAAAGTAAATCTAGTCAGCTATTTGTGTTAAGATCCCGACTAATTCGTCAATGAACAAAGTCAAAAAGTCATTATGGGACTTTACATGGTGATGTGAGATGTGCAATTTGACTGGAGGATCCTTCTCTGGAGAATGCCTGTAATTAGGAGATAGCCAAAAAAAAAAAAAAAAGGTCAGACGATATTTGAGTCATATATTAAACTCAACATAGTAACAGCGTAAGTTTAAGTAATGATCATGTTATAATTAACATACATTATTCAACAACGTTCAACAAATTGGAGAATTTATAATAACCGGTGTTTATGATTTTTTGGTTTTCTTTATAAATACTTCTTCTCCTTTTTTTATGCAGATAATAAAAGGAATAATTAAAAGAAATTCTCGATATATATAACTAAGTGTTTGAGCTCAAAATTTCACACTGGAAAAAGAAAAAAAAAGAAAAAATAGAAAGTTATTAGCATCTTATTATTATATGTATATACCTAGCATGCAGCATCCTCGAACTAGTGAAAATCGAGAAAAGCTGGATAATAATTGTAAACCATAATAATGTTTGTCGTTGTAACCTCTTTCCAACCATCTTTTCTATCATAAAACACTGCAAAAGAACAACCATCAACGTTAATAATATAATTAAGTGAATATTCAGTCTGTAACATGCACACAATTATAAGTTAATATGGTATCAGAATATGCAGAGATCTTGACGGTTTAGTTCACACATGCATCAATAATTAACACTAACATCTTAAACTTTTAATTTTAAACAATTTGATGAAGGAATTTGGTGTCAATATATATATATATATATATATATATATATATATATATATATATATATATATATATATATATATATATATATATAAAACATATGAAGAAAATAAGTGGAGTCAACATACATATAATAATATACACAAAAACAATTTTAATTCTAGCTAAATAATGTAATTTTTCGGTAAAATTGACAACTAAGGTGGCTCGCCACTGATCAACGACATAAAAGAAAGAAAAAAATGGAAGAGAATTTCATATGTACCTTAGAGAAAGCCAAAATTGCTTTGAATTTTGAAGTTCTTGAGGATATTTGGGTATATATATACAAGTTGAATGGAACTTTTAAAATCTTTTAGGTTTATAAGTACATGCGTGCGTACCCATATTTTTATTTTATTGTTGTCAAATATATAAGTAGTATTTCATTAAGATTAGGACCTTGACTTCCACTTGTATTAGGTATTTACCGTTGACGGTTGAAGTACGTCTTAGGACAAGAACGCAGAAAAATTAGGATTTCTTCCAATATATAGCAGTTGCTAGAAAGTTAGTACAATTTACTGATAAAAATTCTATGAATTTTCTGATGGTATTTGGACTTAGTTTTAGTTTACTTTTGAGAGATTTAGATTTTGGAAATATCTTTGGAGAAAAAACTTAGTATTGAATAGTACAATGTATTATCGGATAGAGTTGTACTATTATCTGTTAAAGCAAAAAAAAAAAAATTTAATTGAATTACATTTGTACTAGGTTTTGTGAAAACCTATGCTATTCTTTTTTTATTCGTAATTGAACTTTATATATACATTGTTAGTGCGATTTCTTTTATAATATCAGATCACTTAAAATTTATTTACTGATTTATTATCTTTAAATACTATCCCAGAAAAATTAGGTGTACATCCTAAAATCAAATTAGATGGTGTTGGGAAATAGGCACTCAGAATGGAAAAACTATTTATGAGCATGTTGCAAAAAATACAAATATATATATATATATATATATATATATATATATATATATATATATATATATATATATATGCCGATTATTTAATTTTTTGTTAAATGGGCATTTATTTAGGTTAATTTATCTTTTTCCTTTCAAATTTGGTGGTTGAGCCAACTTTGGGAAAATACCAATTATTTTAGGCTAAGCTAAATGGAATTGAGACACCATCCCTATACAACAGACGTTAGGGAAGGAATATAATAGAAGTACAATTTTAATACTCTAAGTAAATTGTAGGGAAGTCAAACAAAAAGTCAATATTTATTAAAATAGGAATAATGTCTTCCTTGGTTTGCCAACCGAACATTGCTTTGCTATATTTCAAACAACATCTAACTAAGCTGGCCGCAAATGGCATAAAATGAGAATGTTAGGTGAAAAAACATTGTTAACCTTTTAAGTAGGGCGGCTTATCGGACGAATTAAGCAACTTTTTATTTTTAATGATTTGGTTTAACTGTTATCGGTTTTTAAATGTATTAATCCGTTAGTATCCAATAAGATATCGGGCGGATTAGTATCGATTTAGCTCTTATCTAACGATTATCGAACGGTTTATTGGCCTAACATACATATTTACTGAATATCCCCTCTTAAGACGTTAAAGAAAATTCAACGCTAATAAGACTAGATGGCATAAACTAGAGGAAATGGATGCAAGCAGGCAATGATAGGCTGATTGTAAAATAAAAAAACATATGATGATGTTATACTATTTAATGCCTTTCAAATGATACAAATTACTCACCCAATCTTTCATTATTATGTACAAACCAGTCAAAAAAGAAATAGAAGCCCACAAATGAGCTTAACTTATCAACTCCTGCCAGCTTCTTGGATATTTGATGGACTACACTATTTAATACAGAATCACTTTACATACTTATAGCCAAACCAATAACAAGTTTATTCTCCTCCTATAAAATGCTATCAATGGAGTGAATGAGAATTAATTTAATAGTGTACAATATAAGATATTGTACTTTGTTTGTTTAGAGACAGAACACTGAGAGTGAGAAGTGAGACAGATAACGTCTGCCTTTTGTTTTTGTTAATAATTATCAAGGGTTTTAATTTTTTATATTTAATATATATAAATAAAAATAAATTATATATATATATATATATATATATATATTGTTATGAAATCTCCTATTTAAGGTGAATATCTATAATTAGAGAGATTCTAGAGTTCTATTCTTGGTAGCTAAATCATCCCTCTCCCTATAAATAAAGGGGTCTTCTACCATTGTAAACCATCCCTAACATTCTCTAAGTATCAATAAGAAGAACTCTCTCTACTTCTCTCTATATTGTTCTTGTCTTTTATATTATTTCATAACACGTTATCAGCACAAGTCTCTAACCAATTGAAATTTTCGATTGTCTTAACTTTTTGTTTGTGTAGGGTTTTGCTTCAAAAAAAAAAAGGGGGGAGGAATGAAAAACAGAAAACAAAAGAAGAAAAAAAAAACACTGGAAAGCAAAAGGAAAAGAAAACGTTGAAGAGGAAGAAAAAAAAAATTGAAAACAAAGGAGAAGAAAGAAACAGAAAACAGAAATAGAAAACGTGAAAGAAAGATTGGAAACAGAAATTCGAGATTTCGACCTCGGTTCCGTGTTCGTGATTCTAAAAGGCACGAGACTCTACCGTCTCAAGAATCTTCTTGAGAAAATTAAGGTAAGTATTTTACTTTTCTCTTTCAAATTCTTGGAATTCTATAATTTGATTTTATATACAAACATAGACAACAAAGTTTGATTATAACTCTAACGGAGTGTGTAAGAAATTATAACCACATGAAGTGGTTAAATCTCTATGTCCTGCCATGATTAAATTCATGTATGATTGTGGGCAAAGAATTAAAAATCCGTCCCATTGAATTTGCTCCATTCCCTTTAGAGAATGTGGAAGCAGTATATGATAAGTATGAAAGAAGACAAAATTATTACCATGAAGGTATCAATGAATGTGGACGTGGCAAAGAATTCCGTCCAATTGAATTTGCTCCATTCCCTTTAGAGAATGTGGTAGCAGTATGTGATAAGTCTGAAAGAAGACAAAATTATTACCGTAAAGGTATCAATGGATGTGGACGTGACAATAGACGAAATTATAATCGTCATTATTGTGATAATGAGAATAATAAAGATTCTCAAAATAATCTTTCACTTTATGAAAGTAATATTTGACATGAGATTGTGTAAAGCACATGATTATGATCCATTTCCTGAAGTGAATGTGATAATTATAATAGAGCCCGTAAGTATGAACACGCTCTTGATGTAAATTTGTTTTATGTCTGACATTATGAAAAGAAAGTTCGTTGCCCTTGAAATTTCGGGCAAGAACTATATGACATGGGTGTTGGATGCTGAAATCCACTTAGATGCTATGGGTCTTGGAGACGCCATTAAAGACAGAAATAATGCATCCACCCAAAACTATGCTAAGGCCTTGATTTTCTTGCGCCATCACCTTGATGAAGGTTTGAAACTATGCTAAGGCCTTGATTTTCTTGCGCCATCACCTTGATGAAGGTTTGAAAATTGAATATCTCACAGTCAAAGATCCACCTATCTTGTGGAATGGCTTAAAGAAGAGATATGACAACCTGAAGTTGGTCACTCTGCCACAAGCACGATACGATAAGAACCCAAAAGCAAATAGTTTATAAACTATATATTATCGTTGCGGTGAAAACGGGCACTGGTCAAAGGCTTGCCGTATACCATGACTTTTGGTTGACCTTTATCAAGCATCTCGAAAGAGTAAACGCCCTGAAACGAATTTTGTCTCTGACGACAACTTTGACATCACCCACTTGGATGTGGCAGACTTCTTTGAGCAACCCGAGGGGAAGATAGACCACCTAATCGGTGATGGATCCGTGATGAAAGAAGATGGAGCTATTTGATTTTATTTTACTTATTTGTATTAGTTAGTAAATAAACTAATAGTCATTAGCATTAGCTCGTATTAGTTAGTTCATGATATAATGTTAGTATTAGTTCTTTAGAATGTATCAATATGCTCAAATATCAATAATATTTTTACTTTCCAGTAGAGGTAATCGACTAACCTGAAAAACTAGTCGGTTATCTCATATTTCGCATAAAAACTGCAAAACAATCGATTGTCAATGATCAACAATCGATTGTCTTTAAAACAGTGTGATCTGGAATTATTCAAAAACAGTCAACAATCGATTGTCAATGATCAACAATCGATTGTCTTTAAAACAGTGTAATCTGGAATTTTTCAAAAATAGTCAACAATCGATTGTCTATGTTTAACAATCGATTGTCGTAAAACAGTGTGCTCTGGAATTTTTCAAAATAGCCAACAATCGATTGTCTATACTTAACAATCGATTGTCTTAAGACAGTGTGCTCTGGAATTTTTCAAAATAGCCAATAATCGATTGTCTATACTTAACAATCGATTGTCTTAAGACAGTGTGCTCTGGAATTTTTCGAAATAAGCCGACAATCGATTGTCTACGTTTAACAATCGATTGTCTTAAGACAGTGTGATCTGAAGTTTTTCAAAATAGCAAATAATCGATTGTGTGTGTTTAACAATCGATTGTCAATATTCAACAATCGATTGTTTGTGTTTAACAATCGATTGTTTGAAGAAAATGTTTAAACTGAAATTTACAAACTGCAAAGTAATCAATTATGGATAACATATCTGATTTTGTTAGTAAACTGTTAGCAGCAGATTTTGAAAATATTATGTGACACAAACGAATTGAACTTATTTATTCTTATATTCGTGTATTTCTTTTATATGTCAAACCATGGGAAGTAAATTGATTGAAGGCTCCGGAAGAGCAACTGTAACTCTGCCCAAAGGCATGACGTTTATCTTAGAGAATGCAATATTCTCCTCCAAGTCTAAGAAGAACTTGTTGAGTTTTAATGATATCAATCGCAATGTTCTCCTCCAAGTCTAAAAGGAACTTGTTGAGTTTTAAAGATATCATTCAAAATGGATATCATATTGAGACAATAGATGAGAATAATCTTGAATTCTTCATGAAAACGAGGCTGCCCATTTTGGTTTGGGTTCACGCCATTTTGCATGCAGCAATGCTAGTTCGTCGGCTGCCCACTTTGGTTTGGATTCACGCCATTTTGCATGCAGCAATGCTAGTTCGTCGGCTGCCCACTTTGGTTTGGGTTCACGCCATTTTGCATGCAGCAATGCTAGTTCGTAGGCTGCCCACTTCGGTTTGGGGTCACGCCATTTTGCATACAGCAATGCTACTTCGTCTCTGACTGACGAATTGACACAAATATTCCCCGTTGCAATTGGTTTTGGGTCATGGACCCAATATATCCCATTTAAGAATCTTCGGATGCGCAGTATATGTGCCTGTAGCACCGCCATCCCGCACCAAAATGGGTCTGCAAAGAAGGTTAGGAATATATGTTGAGGTTGAATCTCCCTCCATTATTCGCTACCTCGAAACATTGACATGAGATTTGTTCACTGCACGATTTGCAGACTGTCAATTTGATGAGACACTTTTCCCAAAATTAGGGGGAGAAGTTGGTGAAACCAAACGGGAAATTTTGTGGAAAAATGCATCATTATCTCATCTTGATCCACATACCTCTATTTGTGAAAGAGGCACAAAAGATTATCCATTTGCAAAGAATAGCAAATCAAATGCCTGACGCATTTATAGATTTGAAAGGATAACAAAACCACATATCCCCAAAGTGAATGTGACAACATCTGATTCACGAATACATATTCATTATTGGAAGAATATGAACATGAAATTGGTATTAAATATACCACACTCACCCCTAGAAGGAGGTTTGAGATGATATATGGCATGAATGATCGTTGGTCACGTACCTATTGTACGCCAAAGTATTTTGGAAATATGACTATTAAAGGACAACGATAATGCAAGAAACATATCTTGCATATAAGTTTGACATGACCATAATGGTATAACTTTCTCTTTAAGAAAGATATTCACCACATGGATGTTGATGAATCTGTGGTAGTACAAAATTAATAAAGAGTTCTAGAAGAGCCAATTATTACTATGTTGGAGAAACACAATTGAGTATTGTGCTGTAGTAAGTCTCAAAGAAACTTATTCAGTTTCCAAAGTACACGCGAAAGCGATTGATTATATTGAGACTATAAATAAAGGAAGGCTTTGATATCTCCTATTACTACAACTTGTAGCGGGGTAATTTGCATATGAAAAGCTACCCGCTTTGTTCTCCAGTTTGTACTACACAAACGAAAGAATGCCACAATAAAGTGGATATCTATTGGTATAAAACCCATGTCATAATAAACCTGAAGTTTATTGATAAGTGCACATGTCATGGTGTAAATTTGAAGTTTACCAATATCGATAATTTATTCAATTGGCATTCGTGTTAGCCATCTCATTTTAAGTATGATGTGCAAATTCACATAGGTGAACATTAAAGAACTAGAAAGTTCTTTACGAATTCTCTTGTATCACTTGTTCTCATTAATGAACTGACCAACTAAAGAGTTCGGATTGAAGCCCCTAAATTCTGGAAATATCAAAGGTGAATATGGGCCCATTCACCTGCCTTGTATACCACATATGATGCATCTATGATATGGTTACATGCGCAATTGTTATTAACCCGCAGCCTGGCCGGTGCTTGCGAGGTAAATTGCTCAGTAATCTAACTTCGAGCATAATTTCCAGATTTTCTACTCAAGATAGTTCATCTTGACAAGTTGGTTTATATCAAAGTTGGTTTAGTAAGATAATTATTGAGTGCTTCCACTTAATAGCTAAACTGTTTCTTATGAGAACAAAGTTATATATATCAGTTTGATATACGTTGTATACGAGAGTATATTCTCCCCTCACAAGTGGTTCAGGGTCAGGAACCAAATAATTTCATCTTATTATTAATGTGCTGTGTATATTGACATAATAATGCACAAAGATGATTTCCCAAAGTTGAGGAAACAAGTTAGCTTTACTAACATGAGGGGGAGACATGATAAACACTTGAGAAGAGGTTACATGGGATGAATTATCATTTGTATATGTAAATCCCCAAATATCATGATATGAACCTGAAGTTCATAAAAGGGATAATTCAATTGCAACATATTGCAAAGCATGCTATACGCATTTGCTGACCCAAAGAAAGTAACTAAATGGAAGAGATACAATTCAAGAAGAATTGATTCCATATGAAAGACATGTAGTTTTGAACCTATAGTTCAAATGCTTAAAAGTATAAAGTCAAAGGTATGTATAATCAGTTTTCGATATCTTATTTATCTAGCATGACATGGAAAACTTGATATGCATCTAAAGTCTATTATATGGCTTATATGACTTAACTTGAAAGATTTAAGTTGCTTGAAGCATATGCAATTCTTGGTCCTGAAGCACCACATCCCAAGTACAATTTGTGTACATATGAATCTTGCTATAACTATAAGCATGATGGCATTGAGAATGCACCTATGGAGATATTGAAGAGTTATTCCACGACATTATATGAAGATGTTCATATCTATCAAGAATGATGATTTCAAGGTACGGAATATTTATTCAAGTCAATATGGTTGATTTGTCAAACGTCTACCAAAGATCGTTTTGAAGATGATGCACAAGATTGAAATGCAAATGCTCAAGGATATAAATTGATGTACTCATTAGGGGGAGTTAATGCGCGTTGCACTCTTTTTCCCTTACAAGGTTTTGTCCCACCGGGTTTTCCTTGCGAGGTTTTTAACGAGGCAACCAATAGGCGCATATTCAAACATGTGTACTCTTTTTCCTTTCTTTAATTTTTCCCATTGGGTTTTGGTTTTAAGGTTTTAACGAGGCACATTGTTGAATAGACATTCAAGGGGGAGTGTTATGAAATCTCCTATTTAAGGTGAATGTCTATAATTAGAGAGATTCTAGAGTTCTATTCTTGGTAGCTAAATCATCCCCCTCCCTATAAATAAAGGGGTCTTCTACCATTGTAAACCATCCCTAACATTCTCTAAGTATCAATAAGAAGAACTCTCTCTACTTCTCTCTATATTGTTCTTGTCTTTTATATTATTTCATAACATATATTATATTCTTAACGGGTTAACAGATTATTCGTTAAGAAAATTGAATAATCCGCCCCCAAAATGATAAGCCGTTAATAAAAAAAAATTTAATCCGTTCCCCGTCCGTTAAGCCGTTAAGCCGTTACCAGTAAGCCATTAAGCTTCGAATCGATTTTCGATTTCAAATCAGTTTTGAACACCCCTACTTTCAAGCAGATTGATGGATACTCTAGCCACATAGTAACTTCATCACCAATACAAGCAGAAATAATAATTGCACTACTTATAGGTTTGGAACTCGCTTTCACAAAAAATCGAATACCACTAATAGTAGAGACGGACTGTCAGGTATTAATTTTCTTATTAAATAACACATGCGACAGCAAAGTTACATTAATTTACAACATGATTGCAGATTTCTGCTCGACACAATGGGCGTTGTTAGACACATCTACCGCGAAGGGAAATCAAATGGCACATGCACTGACAAAATATGGGAGTACCTGAAACTCACATACTTATGTTCAACACGAAGACTCTTTCTTGAGTGAATCACTTTTACTTGCTTTCTTAATTCTTCACAAAAACTTATTAGGGGCTACATCGTTAAGATCAGTCGCATGCTGTAATAACACTTCTTAATTTCCTGCTTAATAATAATCTTTCATTGATTAGCAAAAAAACAAATATTGTTAACCTTTTTTCCAGTTATCGTACCAAATAAGTTACAATCTTTGAACCATTGAGTCATATGCTTTAGCAAGGACAGATGCTGCAGTAAACATTTCCAGATAAGCTAAATCTGAATTTCTATTTGTATCAACATCCCCCAATTTTCCCTTTATATAATATCCACTAAAAGAAAAGTTATGCAATTTGACTATCTGTCTACCCGCTTGCTTTTATTTTTCTAAAAAAAGATGAGAGTCTAATCAGAGGCATATTTAAAATTTAAAAAGCATGAGTGCATCATGAGCACCAGAGACCCAAATTTTTTAGAGGATGTCTGAGAGACATTATTTTGGTTTAGGAGTTCTAAAGATCAAAACGAAGACTAAAAAAAAAAGAACAAAAAAAAGTGTAACCAATATAAAAGAGGAAAAAACAAAAAGTGTATTAAATTAGAAAAAGCAACAGAGCATAAGGATTTAGCCCTATTTATTTTAATTAAGATGTAATTTCAAAGAAGAAAAAGTACGCAATCGAACCCCTGATTAAAAGGCACCCCTTTCCAATGTACTAAATTATTCACTTGAGCTTGGATTTATACTTAAATTAAGTATTGAGTTAAAATTTACTCATGTTATACATGATTTCAAGGGAGGAGGATGGGTTCACGTGAACCCGCCCCTTCCCATATGCATCCGCCCCTGAGTCTAAGGAATACAAACTATTTAGGAAGAATCATAGCAATTTCACAATCCTAACAAAGTAATACCTCTGAATTTCAATGAATAACTACAACTACTTTGGATCAACTTGTGAATTTGTTTAATCATTTGCAGGAGGGCCTTCAAGTCGAATATAATCATACATTAGTCCACTCCAGGGGCTTGAACCTCTACTTTGCTTTAGAAATATAACATTTTTTCCAGTAGCAAGAAGAGGTCCAGGGACATCTATACTATACAACCAATACAATCCATGAATTCCATGTCTTGCAATCGCGTTGTCCTTGCCTATCAACCCTGTTGTAAAGTGAGGAACACGATCTGCATCTTGGTTGTTTACTCGAATCTAAACAATTAAAACACAGAGTGAGTTGAAAAATTATAATCGATACACAAGAAATTTGCAGGTATAAAGAACATACTTGCAATTCAGCTTCATTTGTTGAAGCCAATGCTAGCTGAAGTGTATAATTTGAAGACTTCTCCACTTCTTGAAGATCAAACACAATTTGCCATGTTGTTGGTATATATGTTTTATTCCCTTCATCACTGTTTGGCAAAAATATTACAAAATCAAGACTCAAACAATAGAATAGGGTAGACGACAAACATGCAAATATGGCATACAACCTGCTATAACGTGAAAATAGCATAGGCTAGCCAGTTTTCGGACAGCGGTAATTGAAAAATAGCTAGTGTCTGCAAAGTTATTAAATAATAGTCACTCTATTCTTGAAATACTGAAAGTTTAGCATAATACGCGGGATTATGAAGCTCCTGCATATAAACTATGTTGGAACTCCAGCAGATGGAAAGTCCAAGCATAATATATTTGATTATGGAGCTCCTATATATAAACTTTGTGCCCGTTGAGTTGGAACTCTAGCAATCTGCTGGAAGCTCATAGGTAAAAAATTCAAACTCTAGCATATTATGCTTGAATATTTCAGGATTTTTAAGGGTATTTTTGTTCAGAATTTATCTTTACATGAAAAAAGTAGCTAATTTCGATTACTTTTGAAACGATAGTTATTTTTCAACTACAGTTGTAAATCTAGCTATTTTTTATTTTTCCCTGCTACAACAAATTAAATTACACCGATAGTTTAAGAATACAATGTCGTCGGTTTAAATAAATTAATTTTATCCTTCTTTGGGTATCTATAGGTTAGGCATTTGAAGACATTACTATAATTTCATTACCACTGGAATAATATTTGTGAACAATAAACAGACTAAAGGAAAAAGAATTTTTTGGACATACTTGAAAGTATATCTATTTACGTGAGCAAACAACCAATCTGTTTGATAGTTGTTTGATCCAACAGTGTAGATTAAATCATCATTAGGGTACAGTTCTGTGTAACAATCCCATAATCCATATTGCCTAAACCTGAAAAAACGAACAGAACAAGTTCTGATTGAGTCAAGAAAAAAAATAAGATGCATAATTTAAACGAAATTGACTCACTTTTCTGCGTAATGTTCGATGTATAATTGGTTCTGAAGTGTTGGTTGTGGATTAGGAATGAAGAATTCTGCTGCAGTTCTTTCAGGAATGCCTATTTCCCACAATGTTGGACCATTTCTTGGAGGGTTATACACTAGAGTTTGCAGCCTCGTTCTTGATAACATAGCTGTGTTCAGTGGCGAATCCAGGAATTTCATTTAGAGTGTTTAAATTTGAATAAAGCAAAAAAAACATTCCAGATAAAGAGTGTTCAATATATGTTATATAACATTGAAAATCTAATATTTTACCTATATATACAGTGTAATTTTTCCTCTTTTTCACATACACCAGGAGATAAGGTTACGATAGCAAGCCCTTCCCCGGCCGGAGAGCCTCCAGGACAAAGAGGCGGCGATCAACCATCCACTCTCGAGATTCATATTGATCAATAGATCTCCGCGTGGCCACCCTTAAGCCTACGTACCTTTTCCCCTGGCTATGTTACATAGGAATGGCGGAAGCTTCTAGTTGGGGAAATTACTAATTGACGCTAAACTACAAATATACCCTCTAGCTTTTTAAAAATAACATGAAACACACACGTCGAAACTCTTTCTCTTCTGTATAATAGAAAATTTACTGAACATTATTAGTACTATGACGTTAGCAAAAGTGTGAAAATCAAGGAAATTTTGCACTGTAAGTGTGGCTTAACGGTTTATAGCAAGTTACCTGTTTTATTTTCTAAGTGACTAGTTCACTTACTATCAACACTTACATGTAGTTATCTCGAACAGTATAAAAATTGAGTATATAAAATTAAACATTGACTTGACTTTACGAGCTAACATGCTATTTCATTTTTAACACTAGCCCCACTTCAAGAGCACTAAGAGTCGTATTATCCTATTTATTTCACGTGACTTAAACTCCTGTTGAAAGTAAAAGTACTGTCTCACAAATCGAGCCTAACTTTCATGGGTTAGTATGATATCGTATTTTAAGTGGATGGAGCAACTAAAAGTGTTTTATGCAAACCTGATGAAATGTTGATGTAGTTCTTGTATTTGTAATCACCAATAAATCCAGGAACCCAGGCATATAAGCTATAATTGCCTGGGATGATATTTTTAATCAAAAAATATCCCTCATTATCTGTTTGAGTCCAAAATTGATAACCCTGAAGAACATTAAACAAAAATCATTTATTGGTGGGAAAAAAATTCTAATGCAGCTAAAAAATGAAAATAAAGTAAAATTGGTGCTAAAAATACTTAAGAAAATAGATATATATAAACCTTATTTTCAGTTTGCCATGACCCTACATCTCCAGGTGCAGCCAACCCAATGAAAGCAGAATTTGCAGTGATAAGTCTTTTACTTACATAGCTGCAATAAAAAACTTGTTGCTTGTTAATAATCAATAAAAAAAATATGGTTCGATTTCATATAAACTAGCTAGTAGAGAAATAGTAAGGTAATGTACCTGTCACTAATAAGTAATCTGCCACTTACAGTACACCGTTGATCAGCTGAAACGAAATCTTGCGAAAGAGGGAAATCGTATGGCCAATTTTCGGTTTCTATTAACATCTGTTCGTATTAATGTCGAGTTAGATTGATAACTAAGAAAAGACATTGTACTATATTTAAATTGGATTGAACATAGATCAATACCTGTTCCTTTGCATCTGTCCATAGTGTGAGAATATCTTCATCATCATATGAGACAGAGTTTAGGTAGATAAAAACTGGGCCAAAAACCTTTTTCCAGGGCTCTCCATTTCGAAATTTTAGTGCTACAATATCTCCAGCATAATGTGTGCTGAAGAACATCTGTTACATCAATTGTATGGACATATGAGTTTATATTTGCTTTCAAAATCCAGACCTCTCTATAGCGGTCTTTTGTTATAAAAGCCAAGTATTTTTGGAAATAATTTTTATATTATATTATAATATACTATGTTTTCTATAATATCACTGTACTATAGCATGAGTTTTAGATTTAATAATTATTGAAATTATAATAGTATTTTACATATATATAAAAACCATTTGTCTAAAATACTATACGAAATTCGACTGAATTCACAGCACAAAAGGTACATTCATCACTGACATTGTGGATTCTAGGTGTTTTCCATGTGAGATACGATAAAGTTATCTTTATGTAACCTACATAATACTGGTTCGAGCCGTGAAATCATTCACTAATACTTGTATCAGGGTATGCTGCCTATATCACACTCACTTGGGATGCGTGGACGCGAGATGTTTTGTGCACCAGGTTACCCTTTTATATGGTAAAACCAAAATTTTGTTTTTCTTTTGTTTTTCAAGAAATCGAGTGATTTTTATTCATAGATTTTCTAGCATCATTTTAAAATATGGATTAAAAATAAAGGATATATAATCTTACAAAAAGAATAAACACTTATTAGATAAAATATTATAGACTCACAGATAAAGTTATTGGGCCGGTGTGAGAAGTGAGGTCTTGTTTAACAGGCCCACCTGTTCTGAACTCATTACTAGGTGTAATCATCCAAAATCCAGTTCTTGGATTTGGGCTTATCCACCCATGGACCCGATTATCCTTGTCTTCAAGAGAGTATTGATACTTATCATCCACCTAGATTAAAAAAAATAGAATAATTAACCTAAATAATTGTACACCCAATCTCTTAAACTAAAATAGCTAAAAATATAATATATATATATATATATATATATATATATATATATATATATATATATATATATATTTTAATCCATATATAATATAGTCAAACCGCTCTATAACAGTTATCATCTAATAACACTTTACTATAACAATCATATTTTCTTTGGAACTATTTTTAATATTATGTTACAATTTATGTTTTCTATAATAATACATTACTATATCAGTAAAAAAATATCAGAATAAGTAATACTATTGTACAGATATTTGAGTGTATATGTATAACCATATATAATAAGTGTAGAATTTATGTATACCGGCTAAAAATAGTAAATAGTAAATATGCTGGCTATTTGTGCAAATATCTAAAAATATATTAGCAGCAATAACACTAAATTTGAAAGGGAAAAAAGAGATGGTAGTAGTTAAGAAGTGTGTGATTAATTTAAATTCAGAATATATTCAGAATAATCATGAAATTCACCTCTCCTTTTAGGAAAGAATTAGTTGGGCTTGTAAGAAGTACAGCTTCTGGGTAATCAAGTTCTCGGCCCATTTCTCGATCTTTTGCTGTGGGCATTATCCTCTGCCTTTCATCTGAAATAGCCATATATGGGAACCTGCCCAAAAAGTTAGCCAACTATTTATTTTAGAACCATGGCCAAAACTAAGGTAGTGATACTAAAACTAATTTGAAAAACTTTCCTGTTAAAAAAAATAATTTAGTGATTTTGGAGCAATAAAGTAATAGTTAAGTGACCATCCGAATTTTTTCATTTTCAAGGCTCGAACTCAATTAATCCGGATTTGTACACTCTCTCACACACACACATATATACACAACAACATCAGTATAATCTCACATAATGTGGTCTAGGGAGGGTACTATGTACACAGACCTTACGCCTATTTTATCGAGGTAGAGAGGTTGTTCCCATAGACACTCGGCTCAGGAAAGTATAGGCACCACAATAATAAAAGAAAACAAGATGGGACAACACCAAATAATGATGTAAAAGCAGCATAAATAACAGGGTAGTAAGATGATCAAAATGCAAAAAAATGACAGGTAATCAAAAAAACCTAATACCAACCAAATGCAAGAGTACGTACTAATACTAACGGTAATCTTACCTATTAATACCTATTAATATATAAAATATATATTAATATAGTCCTTTCGAAGCTCGATAGCCTAAGGTAAGGATGCGATGCGAGGTTGAGCGTTAGCGAAGAAGGCTGGATCAGGATCTTGAGAATGTGGGAAATAGATTCAGTTTCACGTAAAATACATCCCAAACCCTTAAAATGATTACATTTTTGATAAGCATGTAAGCCTGCTTTCCTCGATAAAAGCCCACAGAAGGGCCAAAGCACAACAAGCCTACTCATCATCAAAGCAAGTCCAAGCCCATGCAAAAATGACCTCATTGTCATGGGAGCCCTTTCCTTACTCCTCAATATAGTCGCAGGTTCTATACATTAAGATTTGCAGCACCTATTCAGGAGCTGGGGAATCGGCTTGCAAGGAAAATCTTGATTGAAAGTCCATATCTTTCTATTTTCCTCTATCTCCGGCTAGAAAAGAATGTATGCGTCAAACTTTGATGTCTCACTGGTTTAGATACGACGAGATAATCATCAAAGTTCGGGAATCTCAACTGGAATACCTCACTGCACCGGTACCGGTTATGAGCCACATTCAGCGAAGAGTTTCTGGTCTTTGTCCCCTTAATGCATTATAAATTGCAAGGAAAATGAAAAAGAAAAAAAAACAGGAATTCTATAGGTTTAGCTAAGACGATTTCGGAAATTAGAAACTTATTCCTTTTTTGTTTGGTGCGAGCTCAACTTAAGCTATACATTGCCCGAGAAGAGCTGTTTGGGTGCACCCAAACAGCTCTTCAACCACTTGCGGCAGAATTTCAAAATCTATTTAGTATGGAGATGTTGGCACAAGAAGGTGAACTGTCATTATATATCAATCTTTTGCTCTGGCTGCTATTGACTTGACTACATTGTCTCACTGAGCAGTGTTTTCTCATGGAGGAAAGAAAGATGGGCCAAATCATGCGGGTAAGTGCCCAAGAAATTTCATACTAGCTACTTCCACTACTGTCACCCCTAAGTATTGCATTATTTGTGAGAGTTCGGCCATTTGAAGAAAAGACATCGGATTATACAAAGTGTCCCTAATGCTATGATGTTGACATAATCTGGTTGGCGGCATTTTCTAATTCAAAACATTAAAGATTATTTGGATCATTGTTCCAATGTATCTCAGCCTTTCTGCAAGTTCCAATTTAGAAGGCTGAAATTGACCATTAGAAAACAAAACAATGGCCAATAAAAAGAATTCTCCTTTGAAGTTTATTTTAATGAGCATAAAACTAGGCGAAGAGTCTAATTACTGCTTTTCTGTTGTTTCACTTTATAGGGTAGGGTCACCGTGCCTATGTGGGTCATAGAAAAGAAAATACATAAAGCCTAACAAGCGAGCCATGCTTCCTTGAAATTTGCCAGAACTGTCATCACCTATGGTTGATTAAGAAAAAAAACAGGAAACAAGAGACCTGGTTTTTTTTCCAGTTTCTGATTCCAGAATGTCTGCATCTATTGTTCTTGTTATAGATGAATGTTTAGATGAACTACACCTCCTGAATTACATCCCTCCTTGCATGCATTTGTTGATTCACTTCCCTCGACAACGAGAATTTAGAGTATATTGTATGGCCGCACAGTATTTTATGATTTTTCGGAGGAATTTATAGCATCCATCTGCTAATGTGTAATGTGCTGCCTGGTGACAAATCACCAACTCAGGAGTCCTTGAAAGCCTTGATCTACGGAACTGACATATACTTGTGCCCAATGCATGCATCATCAGAAGTGGCACACAAAATATTCTCATCGCTGAGGCCATACAAATTGAACATTCCAGAAGCTTCTAGAGACCGGCGCCTGGGTACGGCAATTGAGGTTGCTCCTGCTATAATTCAAGGGCCCATCAGCAGAAATGTCTCGAGGAGTAGTTAAACGGGCAGGAGATAATAACAGAATAATTGTGTGCACTGGTGGACCTTATACTTATGTACCCGGGCTAGCGCCCTCTCTCTCTAGCAGAATGCTATCTGTTCTTATTCATATATTACCTTCCATTATTTAAAAAAAAACACACAGAAATAAAAAATGTTAAGATATTCTTAATGATATTCGGGCTTCTACCCAGCAGAGTCTTCCATAACTGACCGACCGGTGAAAGGATAGCCGGACCCGTTGAAAGCCGGCAGTTATTGATGGCTCGGAAAGAAAGCTGGGCTAGGTCTTCTTCCCTTAGAGAGGCTTATTCTCCTTTCCCGAGTTCTCAAATATTTTCTTTATTCTCTGTTTATTCTATTATTAGTTCTATTGTTCCGATCCGCTTGTGTTTCAGGAAATCAAACCGAAGTCAATTCATTCAACAATGCCCCCTCGGGACATTCTGTATTGGATTTTGCCAACACCGTTTCACCTTCCTTGCTTTCTGTTCTGTCTTGCATTTCACCATGGCACACTCTTCCTTTCAAACCGGTAAAAAGAAAGCCCTTAGCCATCATTACATTACTTATGCGCCAGCTTTCATCTCCTTCCACCTATACCTAATCCATTCATACGGGAAATGCCATCCTATTACTGTCCTATCCCCTGCTTTTCAACCTTTCCGTATCTCTCTTTGTACTCTTTCCTTTCTGTCTTTTCAATTCTTTTCTTTCTTTAGTTTCTTTCTTAAGTAGCTTATTAGCTTGAAAGCTTTCCTTGCCTTTAAGGCTTTACCGGAATATGCTGAAAAGTGATCGGTCATTGAGGAAGACTTAGCTTAGGGCTGAGAAGTAAGGAGACTCCAACATTCATTTCCATTTTCTTTTTGTTTTTAAGCCTATTGGCCGACATTGGCATTAAGACTTAATGAATTTATTCACATATACCTACTTTCTTTATTCATTCACTAATACCTACGGTTGAAACAGAACCGGACTTTGTTGGTTCTGTGCCGATAGTGTTCTCTCGTCTTTCAAATGGTGAATCACCGAAGCCAAATCCATCTTGCGCAGACGGGAGACGATGATCGAAGTCAGACTTGAGTATGGGACGAGAACTCGCTCATTTTGATCCCCTTGTTGACCAAGCAAGGTCGCACTGAGACTGAGAACACCAACGGAACACTCTCTTACCCCCACTGACCAGCTAGTGTGCAATGACGACCGGCCCGCAAGCTACTCGATTTTTTTTCTTAGCTGCTCTGGATTCTATTCTAGATGCTACTTACTTACATATGATGTTTTATTTCACAGGGTAGCCCATCTATATAGCATAGCTGAAAGCGGACAAAAAAGGCTGTTCCCATAGCGTTACGTAGGCTTAGCCCCTCTCTCTAACTAAGGATTCAATCCAGGGACGCTTGGGACTGGATTGAATCTTCCGCTTTTTTATATCAGCGAGCTAGACCCCTAAAATGCTCGGTACTTTAAGGTGGGGAAACCAATCCTCCTTGCTCGTTCCTAGGTCTTTTCTTTTTTTTTTTTATCGCCTTATTTCATTCACTGATTTCTTTAATTCATTTCTCTTTTATGAATAGTTGGTTGTGTTGGATGATTGATGGGTAGTTTGAAGGACGAATGCTGGAGGGCAGCTTTTTAGAGCGGGCGCTCTGTGCGGTATTTTTTATGTTTATGTCTGTATTTGTTCTGTAGTTGGATCAGCCGTTTTCCTTAGTATGTCGAGGGTGGATTAATGAATGACTGCTTTAGCTCTATCGACAGAGGCCCCCGCCTAAAGTTCTGACCCTTGCTTCAAGCTCTGCTCTGGGAGAATGGCCCCACCCGATGTGATCGACGTCGCATCTCGACCTGTTCGTGCTGCGGAGCGAACACCTACTTTGAGGAGAAAGAAATCCTTTCCTAAAGTGAAAGTGAATTCAAGCCGGTACATC